>JAMBLF010000002.1:2674310-4011465 GCA_030578115.1 Leucoptera coffeella
AATGAAATAAAATGATCTTTATTGACACATCCACATCAGTTACATATAATATTTAATATACAATGAAGTTAATATATTAGTACAATGACTGAATTAAACAATTACATTTTTTTGTAATTGAATTACATTTCGAATAAATTAAAACATGTTATCAGAAAGCTAGTTGTAGTAAACTCAAAAAGCGTGTAGCTCGGCGGGTGTCTGCAGAACCCTTAAAGCTCCACTGAGCCACCCATTTTCAAGTGGCCGCCCACAATGATAGAAGGGTAGATTTATAATGTTACATGCTGGGGTGGGTGGGGAGAATATTCTTTATTAGTACACACAGTACACGCACTTCTACTATAAACCACTACTGAAACTGCTTATCTTTCGCTGGGTTGCTATTCTTTCGCTTCTATCGCTAGACTCTTCGCTTTCAGTTTCACTTCGACTTCAATCCAACTTCAAGTTGCCGCTTAGATCGCCGGCTTATGTACCCCGCTCGTGGAAGCTTCTAGTGCAGGAAAGAGAGGGGAGAACAATGGGAACGAAACTCCATACATAAAAAACTAATTATATTTATTATATAAAATATGTATATTATTATAGTATAGTTATATTTTATATGTGTCAGTTTAGTGTGATTCAGCCTGAATATGCAAGGTGATTGATAGATGATCTTAGCGAACATATTCAGTATAATTTTACATTAAATTATTTTTTTATTTATTTCAGGACACAATGGTAGTTAATAATTTTACCAATATTCTAATGAACGATAAGCTTTATAAAGATCCATATGCATTTAACCCTGAACGGTTCCTTTGCAACAATAAACTTTGTTTGCCTGACTACTATTTCCCATTTGGTTTATCAAAACATCGATGTATGGGAGAGGCATTAGCGAAATGCAATATTTTCATATTCACAACAACAATGTTACAAAAGTTTTCTTTTCTACCCGTACCAAATGAACCGTTGCCGTCATTGAATCATGTCGATGGAGCCACTCCGTCGGCAGCACCATTCAAGGCTCTAGTTATACAACGCAATTAACAATAAAATATATTTCTTTTTGTACATTTTTATAAATTTGAAATAAAATAATAATTGTGGAATAGAATAGTTATTTTATTAAATACCAGTTTTTAACTAAATACATTTTAGTTAAAAATTGTTAACTATCGAGGGGAATCTTCATGACTTAATATTTTTTGAGATTATTTAATGTTAATAAATCATATAAACACTTTTACATAGCTCATTGATTCATCATGTATCACATTCAAAGTATTTTTATTAGTATAAACATCGTACCCTTAATCATATTAATTAAAAACGTTCGGTGTTATGTTCGTGAACGTACTTCACGGAGTGAGTGCGCGCGATTTGTTTATGTGTGGCTAAAGCCGGAGCATGATGTTCCAGCCGCTGCACTGCGCTGCTGGTGTGCTAGATCGTCAACGTGGTGGTGCGATTGTGTTGCGTTGTTTTGTCTGTTTGTATTGTTAATTTTATTACAAACACGATGTCGCCATTGGATGGGATAATAATAACCCACAGTTCGATCTGTCCAAACAGGGATAAATAAAAAGGCACTATAATGTCTATGTAATAAAAAATATCATGCAAAAATATTTTTTTATATTCGCTTTATTTACCATGAACAATCAATAACAACTTTTTTGCAGTGAAGATATTTTGTACAAGTTTTCCATTATGAAAGCAAGGCTGTTTGATAACTGTTTGGGAGTTTGAGAAACTGCTACCATATCTGTAATGTGTAAAGTACTCACATGACTAAAATTGTATATCCTATGCAGAGCAGAATAAATAAATCAATATTCTCGTGGAATAAACGATATTCTTTACTAACTTCTAGTAATAGGGTTCGAAATGTACGAGCCGGTTACCTAAGGGAATGGGTCGCTGTCAATTTGGATCTCCATAGCAAAGCAAAACTATTCTGAATAAGCACGAGGTTGAAAAGTAGCGATTTAAGTTAGAGATCGCGCCACATAAATTGGCAGTAGGCAAACTTGGAACTAAATTTGACGTTTCCGCCATTGTGTGTTATTTTGTATGAAAGGTAAATTTAGTATTACCAGCGTTGTGTTTTTGCTCACTCTTTGTAATTTTTACGTTTCTTAAGGGTGATTATAATAAATTGATTTCCGGAGTTTCTTGTTAGTTCTTCTTCAAGCTAGGGTCTCCGCTGATCTAACCTCGGTAAAAAATATGTAAAGACAATGCTCAGTGCCATATTTGAAATAATAGTTTTAAGAGATTCGCGATTTATACTCATGATATAAGATATAAGGGTGTGTATAAGATTGATTGCAGCTGTGGTAAATCCTACGTCGGACAGACTAAACGGTCTATTGCGGACAGAGTGAAGGAACACATAATATATTATGTAATATATAATAAGAAGGATAAGTCCCGTTAATTATTAATCATGATTGAAATAGTTTAATAAACATATTTTGACTTTGATATATTAATTTGTTTTATTTGAGTTTATAGCTCTGCAACCAAAGACCGTTACAAATGAAACCTATAATGTATCGAGCCGTATGGCACAGTGAGTGCTAGTTTTGGCGTGTTTACTGGTAACACTGAATTACGCGACAGTGGCGACGCCTCCAACTGCCAATTTATGTGGCGCGATCTCTATATGTACTGCACCGCTCTACTAAAGAGGAAAAGGAACTTTGGTGAATATACACTTTTGTTGATTTGCAGTTTAGTTAAATTCTGCAACCTTCGCAAAATCCACCTTTTTACTTGTAACGTAGTGGAAGTTTAACGAAAATAAATCAGTTTTTTCTTTAATTCTGGACTAAACAAAACTCTTTCGCTACCTTGGCCTTCATGTAACACCTTACATACTTTATGGCGACCCTAACCTAATAACAGTGCTTTTGAAGAAAAGAGCCATATTCTGGGACAATTTACATCATCATTTTACCTCAAAGAAGATCATCACAGAGAATGGGAGATTCTCTAAAGAAGAGATAGTAATTGTAGAGAATGCTAACGGTAATGTAGAAGCCACGACGCCATTGGGTCACGGTTGGTAAACATCTTCTGTTTGGTATACTGCATAGGTAAACTCTGCAAAAGAAAGCTCTGAAGTCCATCAGGAAGGAATTGAGCTCCGCAAACCTTCGCACTTCCAATACCAACATAGTCTAGAAGAAGCCCACATAATCTACCAGCATTTGCATACCAATACAAAGTGCTCAATCGTATACCCATCTATAACACTATATACGGTACACCTACGTCACCGATATTCAAATTGACGTTCTCAAGCATTTCTGAGACCGGACGAGGTATTCAGGGCAATTTATTATTTTATTATTTTCTCGGCACGACGGCAATTTTAACTGCGACTTTCTGATATTATGTTTTCTTCTTTTCTGATATATATTTTCAGATATTATGTTGAATGAAGTCAAAGATATTTTAGATAAAGTCAAAGTCGAATGTTTTTATTCAACAAAAGTACAAGTACAGTATATTCATTGAAAGTCAAAACATTTGCCTAACACTGGAAGCCCTGGCTCGGAGAAGAACCAACAAGAAACTCCGGCTTTCAGGAATTTTTGCCCAGTGCCAGTTACAAAACCAAAATATACAGAAACATAATTATCTACGGCGTGGAGTGAGAGCGTGGTGGCTTTGTTCTTCAAAAAGGGAGACAAGACCCTATTGAAGAATTATAGGCCTATCGCGCTCCTAAGCCACGTCTACAAGTTGTTCTCGAGAGTGCTCACAAATCGTCTGGCCTCAAGGTTTGACGCCTTCCAGCCGCCGGAGCAGGCCGGATTTCGAAAAGGTTTCAGCACCGTGGACAACATCCACACAGTGCGGCAGGTTATACAGAAGTCTCATGAGTATAACCAGCCGCTGTGTCTTACCTTTGTGGACTACGAGAAGGCCTACGACTCCATCGAAATCTGGGCTGTTCTGGAATCCTTGCAGCGATGCCAGGTCGATTGGCGTTATGTAGGTGTTGAGGAGCCTATACAGCGTGGCATCGATATCTTTTCAAGTCCAGAACCAAAAGACAAGTCCTATACAGTTGCTCAGAGGAGTGAGACAGGGGGATGTCATCTCCCCGAAACTGTTCACGAACGCACTAGAGGACGTCTTCAAAACTCTGGATTGGACTGGGATGGGTATCAATGTCAATGGCAGATACCTCACACACCTCCGCTTCGCTGACGACATTGTCATAATGGCGGGGTCGCTGCAGGATTTGCAGGGAATGCTGCACAGTCTTAACGCTGCCTCACGGTCGGTCGGTCTCCGGATGAACTTGGACAAGACTAAAGTCATGTTCAATGAACTCGTTGTCCCGGGGCCGATCACGATCAGTGGAGAAGCGCTCGAAGTGGTCCAGGAATATGTCTACCTGGGCCAGGTTCTGCAAATGGGTAGGGACAGCTTCGAGCGTGAGATTTCCAGAAGAGTGCAGCGGGGCTGGGCAGCATTCGGGAAGTTGCGTCATATCTTCTCGTCGCCACTACCGCAGTGTCTTAAGACCAGGGTTTTCAATCAGTGCGTCCTACCTGTAATGACATACGGTGCCGAGACGTGGAACATGACAGTCGGGCTGGCTCACCGATTACATGTCGCTCAGCGGGCAATGGAACGTTCGATGCTGGGTATCTCGTTAAGGGACAGAGTCCGGAACGAGATTATCCGGCAGAGAACCAATGTCGTAGACATTGTCTATCGATGTTGCAAGCTGAAGTGGCAGTGGGCCGGTCACGTCTGTCGCAGAACCGACGACCGTTGGAGCAAAGCGGTTCTCGAATGGCGACCGCGTCTCGGTAAACGTAGTGTAGGACGCCCCCCTGCCAGATGGACTGATGACCTGAAAAAGGTCGCTGGTAGTGGTTGGCTGAGGGCCACGAGTGATCGTGTTTTGTGGCGTTACCTTGGGGAGGCCTACGTCCAGCAGTGGACTGTCATAGGCTGATTGATTGATTGAGTCAGAGGTTCAGGTTTCCATCTCCGCAATTGCGAAGGTAGTAATTCTATGGCAAACTCGAACCGACGTGTTGACCAGATAGTCAGTACTCAATATGACAGGTGGTAAGCCATGTCGCCAATTACAATTACTAACTGTTTCCTGTTCGGGAAGCAGGTAGATTTCCTCACGATGTTTTCCCTCACCGAAGTGTTAGATGCATTTCGTAAATGTACAGAAATGCGTTAAACTTCATTTCCATTGGTACATGCTCAAGCGGTATTTGAATTCTGTACTCACTGATACAGAGTCAAACCCTATACAACTGTGCTACGTCGAATGAATGGAAAAAAAAACACTTTTTAAATTAAATTTGCGCCTATTTTCAGAAGAGTTGGTAAAATAAAACACTTTGTTCTTCTCAAGGCGTACGTAGCAAGGCAAGGGTGTACGTAGTATGAAGAACAGAAGAGCATTTATGAGAAGGTTAATAGGTGTGAGTTGTCAGGATCATTCCAGTTGTCGATTGATATTCTCTGTCTATCCCGTTGCGGTCGTAGACGCGTATGGGATATATGTATTATATTATTATACAAAATATACTTTAAAAATAACTTAACTTTGGTACTATTTTAAAATAAAACACGTAAAAATTATATTAATAATATTGTTACGTGCTTGTGTTCAATCCGGAAATAATAACTCCGAGTTCTTAACAATAACTCGAGAATATTCTTTATTTGTACACACTCGGTACACGCATTTGTACTATAACCCACTACCGGTACTGCTTATCCTTCGCTGGGTTGCTATTCCTACGCTTTCATTGTTTCGGTCTTCGCTCCCAGCTGCTCTCACTTCTCAACTTCAGTCCGCCTTTTTTTTTTTTTTTTTTTTTTTTGTCGGCAGACTGGCTGCCTGATTCTGATGTAGTCGGCCCGGAGGCCATTACTACTTCACCGGACATTTTGGCCGGCGCAAAGTGCGCCTGCCTGAGGAATTGCGAGTGACTGGTTACCCAGTCCTGGCTTCGCGAATGATTTTGATCGGGCTGAGAGGAATTTTACTTTTGGGCGGCGGCTGGACGCGTCGAGGCGGACCGCGCATGGGCACGGCCGAAACGACAACCAGCCCCCGCCGTGCTGTGGACCCGCACGGGCGCCCCGCACAGCAATTGGTTACTGGCGGGATCCCGAACGGCATCGGACTAGTTTGGGGGCGAGAATTTTTACCGCAGCTCCGGAAGTGTGTCCATGGAGAAGGAGCTGCAGGAAACTCCATGGACTTGTGTTAGGACTGATGTGTGATGATGGGCCACCCTAGTGGCGACCCATCGGGTGATTTGTCAGAGTACCTACGTGGTGTCAGGGGGGCGCGACGTGGACGGGGCGGCGGGCGCACGGCGACGCCTCCCCCGCCGACGGCGGTGGACTGGCCGGACCCTCGGGGGTTGGGCCTCTATTTGTTTGGAGATCTCGTCCTCGGGGTCGTTTAAGACATCCCTCGGCCTCCGAAGCACGGTAGTACGCGTGTCTACCTCGTAGTCATACGACGCTGCGATTAGCGGGTTTGGGTGATGGGGGAGCATATCGAAGAAGCGCCTGGACGCGCTTCGCATGAAGCTGCCGACCGTCTCAATGCCACAGTCGCTGTGGAGATCGACATTCCTAACGTATAATGGCGCGCCCGTTGCGGCACGCAGAAACTTGTTTTGTATGACCTGGAGGCGGTAGAGCGCGCCTGGTCTTGCCTGGGCAAAGACCGCGCTGGCGTAGGTCATGACTGGGCGAATGCAGGTCTTGTAGAGCGCGAGCTTGGACGAGAGAGACATAGAGCTCCGCTTGTGGTGGATGAGGGGGAACAGGCGGCCCTGGACGAAGGCCGCCCGCTTGCGCACCGTATCAATGTGCTTACTGAAGGTGAGTTTCCTATCGAGTATGACGCCCAGGTATTTCGCCTCGCCCACCCAGGGGACTCGGCTGCCGCGGAGGGAGAGCTCGCGGCTGGGCTTCTTTTTCCCACGCCCGATATAGGGGGCCTGGCTTTTTGACGGGTTTACACCTATCCTCCAGCGCGTAAACCACTCGCCTAGGGCGTCGGCGGCCTTCTGGAGCTTTATGCGAACCCTGTCTGGACAGGGGTCAGAGGCGTACAAAGCAGTGTCATCGGCAAAGAGCGCGAGGCTAACCTGATGGGTCCGAGGCACGTCGCTTGTAAAGAGGAGGTAGAGGAAGGGGGACAGTATGGAGCCCTGCGGCACCCCGGCTGAGATCGGGCGGGCCGCCGACAGCGCGCCCTGGACTTCAGTCCACCGCTTAGAGCGTGGGCTTTTATACCCCGCTCGGGAAAGGTTCTGATACAAGAAAGTGAGGGGACGACAATGGGAACAATACTCCATACAAAAAAACTAATTGTATACCCAAGCCACTTTGCCCTTTATATATCTATGTATAAGACCCAGATTCGCTTACACATCCGAGTTATTTACCTAAAGTCCTCGAAGCATCCCAAGCGTCTATTGTTTACGATAGGCTTCTAGTACCTTCGTTGATTCGAACATTCTATGACGCGGCTGACCACCGAATGTTCTAGACGTGCACGTAACAATATATTTTAAATAATATCATGCATCTAACTCGTCAAATTAAGAATCGCTAGGAAATTTTTGAAGAGACATTTTGATTTTTTGGTGATTATGGGTATTTAAAAAATAATGACAATAAGTCATTCTAGTTGTCGTTTTAGTAGATAATTATGAAATGTACATTAAAGTTATTTATTTTATCGAAGGGTCCCCATGTGTATGATTTAGGTAAGTATGAGTGACCTTGTAAAGACGTCATAAATAATAGACCAATTTTTTCAAATTTTTGATAAGATTTTGCGGGATTTTGAGACTTCAATAGCTTTAGAAAATTTTATTAAAGTAAAGCTGAGGTAAAAATATTTTTACTACTTTATAAACCGATTACATATTTTTTCGTGTGCAAAAATCAATTTAATCTTCGACATCCTGACAATGGTCATATTTTGACAGTTTTACTGACATCTGTCATACGTATCAAGCTACAATTTACTTTTTTATTTTGTTAGCTACGACCCATCATTGAGAGGAGATTGGTAAATTTTAAAGGTGCGCCAATTAGTCTCCGCTTCTTAAAACATATTTCATTAAAATTAAAAAGTCATAAAGCATACTATTATTTTAATAACGGAACGAAATAAAATGTTACTACTACATTGGCGACAAAATAAAAAGTAAAAAGAAGGCACAATCAGGCACCGATAATTGATTTATTTATTTATTTTATTATAATCATCTCCACAGAACAACACTATTATCCCAAGGTTGTTCGTGAGGCCATTGAAATTAAAAAACAACTCAATAATTTCAGCAGTGAGCATGGTTTCAGGCTTTCAGAAACATGGGACCGGAAATCATGAGTCAAATATAATCGGTATATTATATTTAGATCTAGTTCAGAATTAGTTTAAAAAAAACATATCACGAATACAAAAATAATTAAATAATTAAAGGCCGGCAAGGAGTGGAATTCCCTGCCTGCGTCTGTGTTTCCGGAAGGGTACAGTCCACAGACTTTTAAATCGCGGGTGCACAAGCACTTTCTGGGAGAGCTCGGTCCACCTTAGGCCTGGCCAATCCAGCTACTTGGATTAGTACGGGCCAAGAGCAATCCCATTCTAAATAAAAAAAAAACGGAATTTTATTGAAAAAAATGTCAATGCCAATGTTATTTCAGCGCTTGCCGATCGTCCAAAGAGAACGCGCAGAGGTTTCTTTCCCCTTATATAGACCCGTGACGAAGTGTCACCCTCTACCATGGTGTTGCACCTAACAATAGATATAAAAAATATGATAATATGTGTGTGGATAGCGTACACAACGATATGATAATATACTCTATAATAAGGTTATGTATAAATATAAAAGATATATTTATATATTATTAATAAATATACACAATGTATTATAGTGACGTCGTTAAAGTCGCAATTCGAAGGAGCGCCCGCCTCCTTTTGCTGGCAGAGCAAATGATCCCGTACAGAACGTTTAATTGTATGCTTAGAGGTCAGTTTTCTTATCGATGGTGGAACATTGTTACAACATTTGAAGGCGGCCTACTTAAACGCTCCTCTGAAAGCGGTGGTGCGATGGCGGGGCAGAACCAACGGTGGTACACAAGCACGGGCCAATTTATGTTGCTGGGATCGCCACGTCAGTTTATGATAATAAATATTGCGGTTGTGTGTTGTGAATAATGTTAAAAAGTAAGCAACTGAGTAGGAGTTTTCGTAGATATTTTATATTTAAAATGTTAATATTATAAGGTATGGTAAAACATGGGTTCGGGACGGAATGGGAAAAAAGTACTGTGCGCACGCATTTTGCACAGGTTGTAAAAGCCTACGATTCTTCTTATAGAGGCACGGACCGTATGCCGCTAAAGCGTAGTTGACCTTTCATAAAACCAAAGTCTCACACAGATTCATCCGCATGTCCACACTCAAAAACGCCCGGCTCTGGTATAACACCCTCAAACGATAAAAACAAGTAGACATCAGCAGCGAGACGTGCTTCTCAAAATGCATTCCACTATCCACCACGACGTCCAAGCTTCTAGCTATTTCAAGCATGCCAATGAGAACGCCATCAATAATAATACATGGTTGCCGCGATTAAACTCTGGACACCACCCGCTGGCAGCTCAGCACCATGTACTACCTATTCACACTTGCGCGGGGTTGCCATGTGAGCTTGGTTTCATGAATGTAAATTACTATATATTAATTCTTTTCTCTATT
Source organism: Leucoptera coffeella (assembly GCA_030578115.1). NCBI lineage: Eukaryota > Metazoa > Arthropoda > Insecta > Lepidoptera > Lyonetiidae > Leucoptera > Leucoptera coffeella. The sequence goes on from JAMBLF010000002.1 coordinate 2,684,101, forward strand.
TGTGTCTATTTGTGTTACTGCGTCTAGTGTGAATAAAAGGAATTTTATTTTACCAGGCTAGTCATATACTCGTTTCAAGTCGTGATAAGTGCTTCCATAGCAGAGTCATTAATATCAATATGTGTGCAGAGTTGAATGTCAACGGCATAGATATGATATTTGCATTTAGTTATGTGTAGCAATGTCAGAGGTATATAAAATAAATAATAACTGACCTAGAATAGAGCCCCGTGGGACTCCCCTACTAGTCGTATGAACTGTCGAATGTATTGTGGTACCATCTGGCCTAGCCATTGAAACTACTTATTTGCGTTCATTTAAGTATGTGTTAAACCATTTAACTGTCAAGTCACCAAACCCATAATAAGTCATTTTTGCCAAAAGCATGTCTGTGTTCAAGCAGTCAAATGCACGAGAGTAGTCCACTAGCACAAGTATTGTTGCGTTATGATTGTCTTCAATTGTTAAAATATGGTCAAATACGTCCGTCAATGCAGTGTTGGTGCTATGCTGTCTCCGAAAACTAGATTGATACGGTAAGATATTGTGTTTGTGTATGTATTTTGTGACTTGTCCATGTACCACCCTCTCAAAGATCTTCGACAGATACCGCAATATATTGATGGGTTTCAGGTTGGACACATCAACCGGGTCGTTAATTTGAGGTATCGGTTGTATGGACGCTGTTTTCAATGTATCCAGGTAAGTACCTGCCTTGATAGAAGTGTTGACTAGTTGTGTTATGGTATCGAGTACCCGTGGCAACATCAGATGCACCGTGTCCCTTGAGACCCCATCAGATCCAACGGCGTTGCTCTTGTATATAAATAGCCTGAGTAATACACATATAGGTACTATAAATCCATAATAAATTCAGTATAGTATTTGAAAACACATAACAAAAGAGAGTTTTATAATAAAGTAATAAGATATAGTTAATGTATACATAATCGGTAGCAATACTATATAAGATGATGATAATAATAATATATTGTAGGACACTATTACACCGATTGAGCTAGTCCGTTGGTAAGTACATTTAAGATTTGTGTTAAGGGTACTAGTCAAGGTATATACATATATAATAAGTATATGTGGCGACCTCTAGAGCACCACAGACAGAGAGAAACCTAAGTAAACCTAAGTTGCAATTAGTTATACCGGGTGTCCCAAAATAGGCACGATAGCCTGACACCGGAGGTAGAGGGACTTATAACGCATCGAACAAGCCCAACATGCCCATACAAATGTTGCATTGATTTTCAGATATCATCAATTTTAGTATTTTTAGAAAAAATACCATTTTTTGATATATTTTTCATTGTATTTTTTTTATTGTAGTGATTATTTTACTTTATTTTGCGTCTATGGCTTGAAGAATAGTTACTTATGCTTAAACCATTACTTTTTAGTCAATAAATAATGTAAAAGAGAAACAAATCGATCGATACTTGTTTTTTTATTTTTTTACAAAATCAATGACTCCATCTTTGAACACCGACCGTCAAAAAAAAAATACATGTAGCATAAGGAACAAATACCATTAAAAACTTCCTTGTAATATGCCGAATCCAAAATGGTATTACACTTATGGTTTTTGCTTTCACATAATTTAAAATATCTATTAGAAGAGGGAAGAAAATTGGTAATGCGTAGTTCACACCACACATTTATACCTGCTTGGGTCGTCCTAACGAGTTTTAACGAACAAAAGAAACGCGGGCAGCGCTAGCGCACCTACACCGACTGCCAGCGAAAGGTGGCGCTTCTTGGCTTCCGCGAACAGAACCCTATTCGCCTTGGTGAGCCGCTCGTTGATGTAGATGCGGCTCGGTTTGCTGGCATCTACTATGTCGGTGTCGATGCCGCGGCGCACAAGCACAGCTGAAACCAACTTATCCCGTATGTCACGTCGCACGACCCTAGAAGCCCCACCTAACGACGATTCTTTATAAATAATAGTCATTTTAAACCCTTCGATTAAGCAGTTCGCCTGTATTAGCGGGTCCGTTCCCTCGTCGTATACAATTAATTACTTTGTACAAAACAAAAAATGGTTTCTCTTTAGGTTTGTGTTATATGTATGTCTAAGAAAATAAATAATCAAACACAAATAATCTAATTTGTTTGTGTGTGTGTATGCATTAATATGTATGTTTGCGTGTGTGTGTGTACGTGCATGTGTATTTCTTTGTGTATGTGTGTTTATCTCATGTATTTAAGTTATTCTAACTAGTATTTTTTCGGTCTCTTCATAATTTAAAAGTTTTAACCAGGTTTAGAGAATAAATATTTAGATTTCTGTTGACTTCGTTACAGAGATCAATCGACTGTGATGCATATTGTCTCTTGGCAAAATGGGTTTTGACCGTCTTTTCTCTTAAAGCATTATGTGGTTTTCTTATTTATATTACGCGAGTATCGATTGGACTGGTCTTATGGGTCTGAAGAATACAGTTTAGGATATAGATCTTTCTTACGCTTAGAACATCACTTTCTTTGTACAGGTATTCTGTGTTAAAACTCCTTTTCTTGAAGAATATAATTTTTAGTAGAGCCCACGGCGATTCTTTCAAAACTAACATGTTTTGATTTCGACGCCCCTCCCCATATAGTAATGCAGTACATTTGAGCTAATGTAATTTATTGCGAAAGCAGTTTTTTTATCAGTAACATGTTTTAGATATTATTAATGCGGCTGTAGCTCAGTGGGTAAGACCTCGGACTTCGTATGAGAAAGGTCCTAAGTTCGAATCCCGACTCTGGCATGTACCAATGAATGAAATTTTAATGTGTTTTTCATTTACGTACATAATTTACAGTCGCTCACGGTGACAAAAAACATCGTGAGGAAACCTGCCTATCCCTCAGGATAGGTAATAGTTAGTGCCTATATACGGCGATACGGTTCACTAACTATTACGTTGGCACGTCTATCTAGTGATATGCGGGCTGCGAATGACCCATACCTAACATGCCTTGATTGAGATGGGCATTCAAGCCTCTGACTACTCCGCCATAATAAAAAAGGGAGTGTGTATACACAAGTCGTGAAGCGTATGTTATGTATGTATGTATATGTTTTAGATACTCAAAAACCCACATTAGTTTATGACACCGTGAGATAAAAGACATCTATTTGTAAGTTTAATCTAAGGTTAGAATCTATCACGATCCCGAGATATCTGACAGAGTCAGCCCTTTCCATGTTCGAAAATCCACACAGCATGCCCACACTTGAGCATGTATATAAGTCTTAATTTAGTGTCTGGTTGTGTGTGCTGGATAGATTTACACTTTGAAATATTCAAAGAGAGAAGTTTAATTATCAGCCAATCCGTTATTTTTCTAAGCCTATTTTTTGATTTAGAGAAAGTCCGCCCCCACGTTTCCCCTCTAAGCAAAATAGATGTGTCATCAGCATAAGAGACTATTTCTCCACCATCTAGCTCAGTATCAACCAAATCGTTTACATACAGAAGAAAAAGGTTAGACCCATTTATTTATTTATTAAGACATCCAACAGCAAAATAACAGTTCTAGAACTTAAAACTAAGAAGCCATTAAAAGTAGACAATTACAAGACATCCTTACGAGAGTATTACACAAATCAATGAACATGTACAATTACAAATACATATTTGCTAGGCAATGAGTTGAAACAATTTCGTCATCCACTTGTTGATCTAAGCTAAACAAGACAATTCAAAATACACATACAATTCACACACACAATCACATTACATTCGTAAAGCAACTTTCATACACAAATAAACGTCTGCGTATTTATACAACATCCAATAACAGATACCTTTAATTAAATTATCATATTATAATATAGCTATATTATAATAATATATACACATATACATACATACGCATACAGACACCATACATACATATATACATATCCACACACACACACACACACACACACACATATATATATATATATATATATACATACACATACATATTCTATATATATATATATTCTGTATATATAAATGCATACCTATACATACATTCCCCGTACACACACATACACACAAACACATGCATACACACGCATGTCATCTCGTATTAGTAGTATATTAAACTGTAATTGATTATGCATTTGATTTGGAATCTGACATTCGCACCAATAATTGAGACTTAAAGTTTACTTTAGAAAGGAAAAATATGTCGAATGTCGCTGTACATTTTGTTTTATAACTTAGTAGCTCTATGTGTAAATTCATTTCTCGCATAACTACTTCGGTATGTAGGAACGTAGAAAACTTCATGGAGACTATGTGTAGGAGGAGGATATCTGGGGACTGTTCTTGAAATTAATGATGTCAATGTGGGACAATCTAAGTTAGAATTGGCTATATCATGCAGGAAGGACAAATCCAACAGGGGGCGTCGGTCACGGAGGGTGTCTATGTGGTAGGCCTTGCACGCTGCCTCGTATGAGGGATATTCACTTTTAGTTCTGTATTTAAGGTAAACACCCAGGTTAATGTTTTTTGGATACGTTCTATTCTATCTATATGTTTTGCAAAGTATGGATTCCAAATAACACTGCCGAACTCGAGAACACTGCGGACATAGGCATTGTACACCATTTTGATGCATGTTAAGTCACTGAATGGTTTGCACACACGGGTCACGAAGCCTAAGTTTTCGTACGCTTTATCGGTAATAATAGCAAAATGCTTACTTTACAGCATTTTATCATCCAAATGCACTCCCAGATCCCGGATTTCATCGACTTTTTGTAAAGTTTTATTGTTAATTTTGTAAGAGACCGTGATGGGTTTCTTTTTACGTGTAAAAGTTATTTGCGCGCATTTATCTATGTAGATAAATGCGCGCCTAACTGTCAATGTTAACATTTATTCTGTTTGTAATGTAATACTTGGACAGTTGGTCTAAATCTTTTTGTAAGTTATGGCCATCATTTAAGTCATTCACCTTAATGTAAATTTTGGTGTCGTCTGCGTACAAGAGGTGTTCAGAATGTACAAAGCATATATGCATGTCATAGAGATACGCGTTATAAAATAAGGGCCCCAAATGGGATCCTTGTGGGACTCCGGAGGTGATTGTAATGAAATCCGATTTGAATCCTGCCACGACAACCGCTTGTGATCTGTTAGAAATATAAGAAGAGATCCAACGACACAAATTACCCTGTATACCTAATGTGAAAAGCTTATTAAGAAGAATAATATGGTCCACTCTATCAAAGGCTTTTTTCTACGTCTGTGTAAATTGCATCCACCTGAGAAGGTTGATCCATACATAAATTTGTATTGACTGATTTTTTTCGTAGGAATCCATGTTGAAAATCACTCACGTTAGACGCTATAGTGGGATATATTACATCATAGACGATCCTCTCATATACGATTTGGTGTATTATGTCTGAAAGTTTAATCTGTTGCGATCTATTTTGCAGATAATCACTTATGAGGCGCATAAATCGACCACGGATACCGTATATTTCACATTTTCTCATAAATATGGGTATCGACACGGTATCAAAGGCCTTTTGTAAGAAATATAACTAAAAATATACATAAGATCCTTTCATTCCTATCAAGGAATTACTGTTTGATGTGAGTTTTCATATTGATATTGATTTTCCCTCCTTAAAACCAAATTGAGATTTAGACAGAATTTCGTATTTGTTTATAGAGGCTGAAATTTTCATCACTGGCAATACTTCAAGAGTAGATTATATGATCAAAATTATGCGGCCTGGCTTAATTATTTTAGTACCGTCCAGTTCAAAAAATATAAATAAATAGAAAATTGCTAAATTCAGAAGTGGGATAGGCTCCTTGCCGACTCCTTGACGGCAAACAGTGTAACGGTCAAATTTTCTATTTGAAATGTCCGGTCGTCGCACACGTGCTGGTGGAGGAAGCAGTGCTAGGCGCGATGAGAGCTCGAGAGACAACATAGGTCTTCAGGAGCAGCTGGGCGCGATTCTGGCGCGGTTGACCGCGCTAGAGCACAACGATAGGCCGGCGCTACCGCAAACGCAGCCTGTCGATGCCTGCGTTTGCGCTATTGCGAGCGCAAACCACGAGGCGAGTGCGGGGCACGTGGTGAGCGCGGCGCCCGCGGCGCATGCTTCGTCCCTGCCTCCACCGCCGCCGCCGCTGCCCGGCTCCAGCTCCAGCTTGGCCGGCGACACCACGGCGAGCTCGCTGCCTACCTTTGATCCGACGGACAGAATCATTGGATAAGTGCGCTTACTAAGGTTAGATCGAACCATTATTATATTTCCAATTCTGACCCGAGTGTGCACGATATCGATTGATGGTGTGAGGAAGTCGAAAGGGCTCGCGAGATAAATAATTGGGACGATAATTAATGCCTATCGCGGATTGCTAATTGTCTAAAAGGGGACGCCCGTATTTGGTTAAATGATTGGGTAACTAACGACCGTAGCTGGACAAACTTTAAATTCGAGTTTAAACCGCTGTGTTCACGCAGAATCGATATCGGGAATATATTGTATGAAGTGATGAGCACGAATTCCGATGGTTATTCCACGTACGCAGAGTTTGCTAGACGTTCGCTTTTACGCTTAAATATTGTTAAAGGCTTGAGTGATGAGCTTTTTGTCGCTATTGTCATACGTGGAATTACCGACCCTCAAATTCGTGCGAATACAACTAACGCCCGATTGATGCCTAGAGATCTTGTGGAATTTCTGTCTATTTACACAAAACCTAAACAGAGTGCCTCCCGTGATTTTGTGCGTCCCTTGCGCAGTAAATATTCCGATTCTAACACTCGCAAGCGCAATTCTGCCCCAAGTCGTACACCTAACCGCGAAATCAAGTGTTATACGTGTGGTGCAACTAGACACGTGCAGAAAACATGCCCGAAACGTCCAAAACTTGATAATTCCACTACCACAAGCACAACAGTTCAAAACAAATCGGTGCCGTGTTCATTTTGTAAGAAACTCGGTCATGACGTCACGGTTTGTTTTGCTAAGCAAAGATCCGAGTCGCGCAATGCGAAAAATGTTAATTTTTGCCGGGAGATTAAAGGTAGTTCCGACAGTGACGTCACGACTGCAGTTATCCAAGGAATTCCGATGGACGCGTTGATAGATAGTGGCTCGAGCGTTTCGTTAATTTCCGAGTCTGTAGTAAAATACTTTCGTTGTGCGTGGATTCCTACGTATCAAGTTTTACGCGGAATAGGTAACCAAAACGTTGAGTGCACCGGTTACGTAACGTTAGTGATCGAGTTCAGTGATATTTCGCTGGAAGTGGATTTGCTTATTGTTCCGAAAGATTGCATGAATGTACCGATTTTGATAGGAACTGATGTTTTGAATAGGGATGGGGTAGCGTACATACGAGTTAATAACGAACAGCGGATTACGCGTGTGCCTAATAATGCTATGAGTGATGTGATGCTCGTTCAGCCCGGTGAGCAACTGCCTGTTAATACGCCCTTACAAGGCGCGGACCGCGAGAAACTTTTTTCGGTAATTAACACCTATAATCAGTGTGCATCGGTCCACTGATAAGTGTACACGTACATTTCTCGCGGGCGCTGCCCCCGCGCTCCCCTAACCTGTTTCGCGAGTTAATCATAGCAATTAAGCTAGAGTTAAGTGTGTAACAGTGCCTTACCTTGCGATCACCCTCTTGCTCCACTCGGAACAATGGCCAACCCAAACCAACAACCATCTAACCTACCGTCCCAACCTAAACAACTTTCGTACTCCGCAATGGCACAAAAGGATTGCTTTCCCACAAAAGAACAAACTGTGATCGTTGAAGCTTCGGACAACACTCAACTAAAGGAATACGCGTACGCGTTGGAAAAGTTATTAAAACATCGGACATACGGTTTATGAGCAAGATATCAAACAACCGAGTTTGTGTATTTGTATCAACAAAAGAACTTGCCGATGAACTAGTTGACAGAATTCAGTGCATTATAATAGGTGAGCGAAAAATTCCATGCAAACCGTATATTAGCCGAAATAAACGAGTGGTTTTATCTAACGTGAACCCAGTTATACCGCATGGTGTCATAGAGGATAAACTAAAAAGCTTAAACGTGAAATTAGCTTCGTCCGTATCATTCCTCAGAGCAGGTATCAACGAAATGGGATTTAACCATATATTAAGTTTTAGAAGACAGATGTATGTGGCTCCTGAAGAGACAAAGAACTTACCAGAACGGTTCCAAGTAGACTATGATGATGCAAGCTACTGGATATAAACAACAACAGATAACATGATTTGCTTTATGTGTAAGAAACAAGGCCATGTTGCCAGTAAATGTACAGAGATTCAAGAAACTGGGCAGCCACAACACTCAGAGCCGGACACCGCTCTCTCAGTCACCGAATCGGAAGAACTAATCCTATCGCCAGTCAAAGCTACCAAGAGAATCCACTCACCTTCCAACTCAACTGCGTCAATCTTTGTTGTTCCCCAATACAGAAAAATCGGGACAAAGGAAATTGAGGTTACTGAGTCCGATGAGCTATCAATCACACAAGATAGCTTAACATCCAGTGAAGAAGAACAAGTCACTAAACACAGGAAAAAGATAAAAACTACAAGCACCAACACTGACGAGCAGGTATGGAAAAGTGTACAGGACGAACTAGGCATACTGGACCCAGAAAATACGTTTCCGTTAACAATAGATCAAATCAAACAACTACTTGAGGAAACAAAGGGCAAAAGTGATATATCTGAACCACTCGCCAAAATGACAGACAAAGTGGAGGAAGTGAAAGCCATGTTTGAACAAATCTACCCTAAGCTCAACAAAAGCCTAAAGAATAGATGTGCTAGGTTAATGAGAAAACTAAATGCCTTTCCTGTCGTAAGTGACCCTAATTTATCTGATTAATCAAATCTAAAGTAAGTAAGTAATACAAATAATGACACTAGCACCGACAACCAAGACTCTTTGCAGCCTAAATATTGTTCAATGGAATTCCAGAAGTTTGCTACCTAAATTAACAGAACTCGAGGCCTATTTATCCAAGGAAAATATACACATTTGTGTATGCTCAGAGACGTGGCTATGCCCAGGACAGTCCGTACGTATCCCTCATTACAATTGTTACCGTAAAGATCGTGAAGATAACTATGGTGGACTGGCTATATTCATTCATGAGTCAGTGATAAGCAGACCATGCGACATAACCATACACAATTGTAATATAGACTAACTTCTCACAGAGCTTTGCAATAATGAGAACCTGAAACATATCATAGGCGTTTACTGCCCAAGCACTAGAACTATCAGCAAACAACATTATGACAACCTGTTTAGTCACTACACACATAACACCTTAATCGCCGGAGATTTAAACGCCCATCACAGAACCTGGTCTTACAAGACAGACTCCAAAGGACGGTTATTGATGGAAAGCAGTAGTGACGGTGGTTTCATCATCCTTAATGACGGATCGTTCACTCGCTGTGCTCAGTTGGAGGACAGATTGGTGTGTACTTCTCCGGATGTTACGATTGTCAGCTCTGACATTGCGATGGATTGTAGCTGGTCGACTTCGGCAGTGGCCACCTTATTATCAACATAAGAGTCCAGGATTTTTATAGTGGTGTTAGAGAACTAAGACGTAATGTCAGGCTTGCGGATTGGCATAAATATTCAGAACATATACGAGAGAGGTGTAAAGAGGTATCAATACAAACCGATGTTCAAAACAGTTATGATACCTTTTTAAGTATCGTGTACAACTCGGCAGATGATCATATCCCATTAATTAAAATATGCAAGAAGCCACTGGCTAAATTCAAGCCCAAACATTGGTGGAACCCTGACTTGTCTAGAGCTATCGCTGAGAGAAGGCTAGCTTTAAAGACGTTCCGTAAGCATCGCAACATTGAAAAATATAGTGTTTTGAATAAAAAAATTAAGGAAGCCAGAAAACTTATACGTAAAGCGAAGAGGGAATCGTGGGAGAAGTTCTGCTCGGAAATCAACTTTGACACGAGTTACGCAGATATGTGGCAGAAAATGAAATGGTTTAAGAACAAAGGTAATAATCAGTTTAGAATTCTGGAAAAGTCAGAGGCGGATGCTTTCCTTAGTAACCTTACTCCGGATGGAATGGATCCTCCACCTTATGAGCCCTTTGACTCAAGCGCTACTAATAGAAACCCATTTTCACTCTCCGAGTTGTTATCAGTTATAAAGAAGAAGGACACCGCGACTGGATATGATGGCATCACATACTCAATGATAAGTCACATGCCAATGGAAGGTAAGCGTATTCTTCGTAACATCTTTAATTGAATTTATTCAACTGGAGTAGTACCGGCGCAATGGAGACGAATAAGGCTTGTGGCGGTTCCAAAACGACAAAACGGAAGAGTTAAATACCGACCTATCTCACTAATGAACTGCCTGTGCAAGTTATTTCACGTTATGATCTCTAGGAGAATAGATTACTATGTAGAGCATAATGAACTCCTTAACTCATATCAGATGGGGTTTCGTCGCGGTTTCTCCTGTACGGATAACCTGGCACGTTTCACAATGGACGTCGAAAAAGCTCTCTCTAATAAACAATATGTGCTGTGCTGCTCTGCAGATATTCGTGATGCATATAACATAATAATATCCAAATACAAACTATCATTGATTGTATGCTTACAATAGGTGTAGATTTATATGTGTGTAAATATTTAAAAAAATATTTTAAGAGAACGTCATTTAGTGTACAGGCTACAAAATGGCACAGAAATAACACGAACCTGCCACGAAGGTCTAGCTCAAGGAGACCCATTATCTCCAATACTGTTTAATTTGGTTACTGTAGGTATTGGCAAACAGTTGAATCTGAAGAATATATGTATATCACAATACGCTGATGACTTTGCAAAACAAAACAAAAAACAAAATTCGACGTAGCTCAGTTGTTTGGGGCTTGACTCTGTATCAGTGGGTACAGGGTTCAAATCCCGCTTGAGTATGTACCAATGGAAATGAATTTTAATTAATTTCTATGTACATTTTCGTAATAAAAACACATTTACGAAATGCATCGAATTATACGGTGAGGGAAAACATCGTGAGGAAACCTACCTGTTCCCCGAACAGGTAATAGTTAGTGCTTGTAAATGGCGACATGGCTGACCACCTGTCACATTGAGTACTGACTATCTGGTTAACACGCGGGTTCGAGGTGTCCATAGAATTACTACCTTCGCAATTGCAGAGATGGACACCTGAACCTGTGACTACCCCGCAAGGGTTAATGGTCGTGAATGCGTTTTTTTTTTGGTTCAAAATCAAGCCTTGCGCCTTTGTGGGGGCTTTCTCAGGTCTACTCTTATACACGTGATGGAGAGCGAATTGGCGATCACTCCTTTGTATATAAGAAGACTGTATCTGATGCACAGATATATATTTAAACTGAAATCTAGGACAAATGATTCTCTTGTAAATACTTTAAAACAATGTTTAGATGTAAGAAGATGGTGTAAGAGTCACTCTTAGATGGTGTAGTCCCATGTTGGTCGATGGATTCCGGAAGTATGCCGATATACGCGTATGGGAAAGTGAAGTACGCCCTCCACATCACTTACCATATTTCATCTCAGAAATACCTCTTCATGAAATAATAAGATGCAATATCCCCGGTCTAACTAACGCTAAAGCCAAAGTGCAACAAAGGGAGCTTAAAAGCATGGCCGAAAAAATGATTACAACTGACTTTGCTGGCCTGTCTCTAATTTACATGGACGGTTCTAAATCCAAAAACGTCAATGGATGCTCAATATACGACTCAACTCGAAACTTTAAAGCCAAATTCCCCATTGTTACGAGTACTGCTCCTATTATGAGCCTGGAGCTAACCGCTATTGGTGAGGCTCTAAGCTACGTGGAATCCACCGACTACTCGGGGGTTGTTATACTCACTGACTCGAAAAGCAGCTTGGAACATCTGCTGGCTTGTGGCCGAGGAATGTCGGGAAGAAAAGAAGCTTACCGCGTTATTAATAGTACAAGATCGCTTATACATAACGGGATTGAAGTTAAACTACAATGGGTGCCTTCGCATGTTGGGATTCATGGGAACGAGGTGGCGGACGCTTTGGCAAGTCGGCACAGTTTGAGGGCCCACCTATCGAAACCACCCCCTTCTATGGGAACTACAAATCTGAGGTCCTATCGCACTCACAGTCACTGTGGAAAAATCACTTCGATGAACGGTCGCTCGAAAAGGGCATTTGGTACCGCACCTTGGTTGCCGAGCCCCCACGTATCCCATGGTTCTCAACATCCCGTCACAATAGACAGGAACTGGTCACCTGCTTTGGGCTCCGATCATCACATGTCCCATTGAACAGTTTCCTTCATTTAATGAAAATTGTTGAGAGCCCAAACTGTAGCTCATGTGGTCAAATAGAGGATCTCATGCACTTGTGAATGCTATTTAAAAACAACAGTAAAGACAGGGAAGAACTATTGTCAAGCACATGTACTAGTAGGTCCAATCTTTATTTTCTTTTTCATGAAGTATTGTGCTCTCAATTTAAACACAAATATAGCAAGCAAATGATCAATTTTGTTAAAAAGTCCTTTGTAAAAAGAAAACAAATAATAGATTTAAATGTATAAATAGGGTTTTCTGTTAAATCAAGTCAATTATTAGTCAAATATTAATTTTGTATAATTTAAGCCGACGTAACCTTTGAGGTGTAAGGCTACTAAATAAAGATATTAAAAAAAAACTATAAGGACCACATTGTTGTTGGCACGGCTTCGACTACAGTGACGACAGGCAGCATGCGCATCGAGCTGACGAGTAGCGTCCCTGTTCACTACAGGCCTTACAAGCTTTCTGTTGACGAGAAATTGAGGGTACGTGACATGATACGCGAGTTATTAGAAAATGGCATTATCCGTGAGTCCGAATCCCCGTACGCCAGCCCCATTATTCTCGTCAAAAAGAGAGATGGTAAGGACTGACTTTGTGTCGACTACCGTGCGTTAAATGCTATAACGGTAAAGGATCGCTTTCCACTGCCGCTGATACAGGATCATATTATGATACATATCCGCTAATACAATGAACGGACGTGTTTTTGTGTACTCTAATTGAATATTGTGTCACACATCAATCAATCAATATTATAAATGTGAGTAATTTTGCATTTTTGAAAATATACAAGATACAAAATACAATTACAAATAAAATACAAACCACTGGACTTTTGGAGAGTGTTCAAACAAGGCAGGCGATATATCTCGGCATATACCTTTCTCGAATTCACTACAAACAAAATCTGTTGCCCCTGTTCTCTAAAGTGGATTTACCTATTTCGCCTGGCGGACGGACCAGTTTACCGAGGCAGCACCGTGGTTGGTTCATGCAACGTGTTGGGCATAGAATATCCCTGAGTGAGTGATATAACCTCATTCTTGCAATCTGCACTGTCACTGCGGTATCACTGCGCGTGCGCGTCGGACTGGTTTCGCCGTGCAACCCCATCTAGTGTTGATCAGGTGAACTCTTTCGCTTTGATTTGTTTCGCGGGGAGTCGGATTGTCGATCGTCTGATTGATTGTTGATTCTTTCATAGTACCATTATAATAACATAGAGGGCCAGAGCTTATTTATATCATGAGTTGCATTGGATGTAAATCTATACTTGAAGAAAAATCCTTCGTAAAATGCAGTTCATGCAGATCTCGTTATTGCTTTTTATGCTTGAATATAGACCAGAATGACGTGCAGAGCATGAGTACTGAGAAATCTCAAAAATTAAAGTGCCCATCTTGCATGAATGTTAATACCTCTAGGAGGGTGAGGGATGAAAACGCGCCAATCGGTTCACCTCGCCTCGATGTCAACTTGAAGGTGCCACGCACTAGTGAGACCTCAATTCCTGCTCAACCGGATGTTTCGAAGGCACAAAATTTGTCTATTCATGACATTAGCATCCTGCTTGATCAAAAACTGTCGCCTACTTCTGTAGCTATGACTCACTTACGCTCGGCCTGGAAGGATGATGTTAAATCCATGATAACAACTGAGATCAATACTGCCATCAAAAAACTACAGTTGGATTTCTCAGCAACGACGGATTTCATCATTAAGGAGACTGAAGATTTGAAAAACATTGTAAAGCAAAAGAATCATGTCATTAAGGACCTAGAGGATAAATATTTGAAATTGGAAAGAGAGTTTCTTGAGCTGCGTACAAGGGTGACTTCAATTGACAAGATCTCACGTGACTGTAACTTAGAAATACAAGCCGTGCCCGAAAAGAAAAATGAAAACGTTACTGAAGTGTTTAAGAAACTCTGCAGCGCTGTGAGTTGTTCGATCCCAGATGGTGAGATACGATCGTGCAGGCGTGTGGCCAAGATGAACCCAACCTCTACCAGACCCCGCAACATAATCGTTTCCCTTGCCTCGCCGCTACACCGCGACAATGTGTTGTCGGCAACTCTTCGCTATAATAAAAATCATCCGTACGATAGACTGAGCTCTAAGCATATCGGCCTAATGGAAGACACTCGCAGGATCTACGTCTCTGAACATTTGTCATTGGCGGATAAACAACTGTACCGGGAAACCCGCGAGTTCGCTAAAGCTAATGACTACAGATATGCGTGGGTTAAATATGGAAGGATTTACTTACGAAAAAACCCTGAAACCGAGGCTATCAGAGTTAAAGATCAGAACTTTCTCGCCAAACTTAAAAAATAATTTGTGCATGGAGTGGAGAAGTATTCTTTTGTCAAAATTCATACTTTCAGGTTATCAGTATCTTTGGTGAATAGTCAATATAATTTAATTTCTCCCACTGTAATTGATTATAACTTGAGAAGTGTATTTGATTGTTCTTGCATTGGAGTATCTTATGTCTTAGAGTTTTATATTCATAAAATAGTGTCTTGTTTGGTCTGTATTTTAATATTAGTATATGGTATGATATTTATTTACAGTTGTAATTTGTGTTTTCAGGATAATATTGTAATTTTTTATAGCTATCTTGATCTATTAATTAATTCACTTGTTTTGCTTTGCTTGGTTTTTAAATTGAGTTATAGTCAGTTCGGAGTGCTCAGTAGTATGAATGAACTCGTATTAATAATAACCTCACATTCACTCTATCGTAATTACTCTAGGTTTATCACACTATACCAAACCTTGCGCGTTCGACCAATGGAATCACATCCATGTTATGCTATTGTGTACACATTTTATTTCATAACACTCTTTTCAGTACTACGATTAATTATTAAAACTTGGTGTAATTGTTACTGGTACAATGGCGGAGTCTAATTTGAGTTTCATATACCAAAATGTAAGAGGCCTCAGGACTAAAACACTGCAGTTCTACCAGAGCACACTGAACTCAGACGCGGATATCATCCTTGTGACGGAATCATGGCTGCATTCCGGTATTCTGAACTCTGAGCTCTGTGACGGCAGCTATGATGTTTTCCGAAGTGATAGAGATACACCTACACAGGGCGGGGGAGTCATGATTTGCGCAAAAAAGCACCTTTTGGCGCGGCCACGCATCGATTGGTCTGGCGGATCGGAAATATTATGGATTACTATCCCACTAGGTTCAATCGATAGTCAATCTTCTGGTTTGCATGTCTGTTTGGTGTACATAGTGGGCGGTAAAAGCGATCAAGTCGCTCATATCAATAATCTGATTGCATCAATCTCTCACGTGGTATCCACGTATCCAAACGATTTTATAATGGTTGTAGGTGATTTCAACCTACCTTGTATTAGATGGGGTGGCCCAAGTCCATCTGTTGAGCATAAGGGATTCGTGGATACACAGTTAGCCGCTAGTCTACTTCTGACCGAATTTAGTACGTACGGGCTAACTCAATACAATCACAACATTAACCCTTTCGGCAATGTTCTTGATTTGGTGTACACGAATTTCTTCATAAAAATCAAGTTATCTTCTGCCCCACTAGTAAGCAAAGAGGACAAAAGTCATAATACCTTAGAATTTGAAGCTACTGACATTCTTCCCCCACCTCTTAATAATATACCCGTAGCCAAGTTCCGATTCTACAAGGCTGATTACAAGGCGGTTAATGATAGCATTAATGGTGTGGACTGGCAAAGCATTCTTTATCATGGTAGAGGAAGCCACGTCTAGATTCTATGAACAAATTCGAAATATAATAAATCAACTGGTTCCATGCTATTCAGATAGATACGTTCAGCAATTTCCGGTTTGGTATACAAGGCCTCTAATGAAGCTCATTCATGAGAAAACCAAAATTCATAAAAAATTGAAAAAGTTTAAAAATCCCCGCGATTATGATGAGTTTTCTTTACTCCGCCGTAGACAGAAACTATTACAAGAAATATGTTACAATAACTTTATTGAATTATCCCAAACTAAAATAAAGCTCCAACCAAAGCTATTGTGGAATTTTGTTCACACGATGCGTGGCAAAACAAAAAGATGTGGGTCTGATTATCCCAACGCCATGACTGATGGTCATAATACATTTAGTAACGGGAGGGAAATCTGCCAGGGTTTCAGCGATTTTTTTCGAGGTGTTTTTATTTCACCTGCGTCTAATTACCCTGCTTCTTCAGAGTTGCTCAGCCCTGCCAGGGGCGATTGTGGCCATGTTTGCACTCTGGACATCACACCTGATCTTGTTGCGAAGTATATTAAAGCACTGGACACTAATAAAGGAGCAGGCAGTGATGGAATTCCACCAATTTTTATCAAAAATTCTGTTAATAGCATATCAGTTCCCCTATCTATTCTATATAAACGCACTTTGCGTGAAGGCACATTCCCGGAATTGTGGAAGGAAGCGCATGTCATTCCTATACATAAAAAAGGCTCGAAGGGAACAATTCAGAATTACCGCCCTATCTCTATATTGAATGCAATGTCCAAACTCTTTGAGAGGATCGTCTATGATGTAATATACCCCACCATAGCGTCTAACGTGAGTGACTTTCAACATGGATTCCTACAAAAACAATCAGTCAATACAAATTTATGTATTTTCTTTAACAAGGTAATGCGCTGTATGGATCAACCCTCTCAAGTGGATGCAATTTACACAGACGTAGAAAAAGCCTATGATAGAGTGGACCACATTATTCTTCTTAATAAGCTTTTCACATTAGGTATACAGGGTGATTTGTATCGTTGGATCTCTTCTTATATTTCTAACAGATCACAAGCGGTTGTCGTGGCGGGATTCAAATCGGATTTCATTACAATCACCTCCGGAGTCCCACAAGGATCCCATTTGGGGCCCTTATTTTATAACGCGTATCTCTATGACATTCATACATGCTTTGTACATTCTGAACACCTCTTGTACGCAGACGACACCAAAATTTACATTAAGGTGAATGACTTAAATGATTGCCATAACTTGCAAAAAGATTTAGACCAACTATCCAAGTATTACATTACAAACAGAATAAATGTCAATGTAGATAAATGCGCGCAAATATCTTTTACACGTAAAAAGAAACCCATCACGGTCTCTTATAAAATTAACAATAAAACTTTACAAAAAGTCGATGAAATCCGGGATCTGGGAGTGCATTTGGATGATAAAATGCTGTTAAGTAAGCATATTGATATTATTACCGATAAAGCGTACAAAAACTTAGGCTTCGTGATCCGTGTGTGCAAACCATTCAGAGACTTAACATGCATCAAAATGGTGTACAATGCCTATGTCCGCAGTGTTCTCGAGTTCGGCAGTGTTATTTGGAATCCATACTTTGCAAAACATATAGATAGAATAGAACGTATCCAAAAAACATTAACCTGGGTGTTTACCTTAAATACAGAACTAAAAGTGAATATCCCTCATACGAGGCAGCGTGCAAGGCCTACCACATAGACACCCTCCGTGACCGACGCGCCCTGTTGGATTTGTCCTTCCTGCATGATATAGTCAATTCTAACTTAGATTGTCCCACATTGACATCATTAATTTCAAGAACAGTCCCCAGGTATCCTCCTAGACATAGTCTCCATGAAGTTTTCTACGTTCCTACATACCGAAGTAGTTATGCGGGAAATGAATTTACATATAGAGCTACCAAATCATATAACAAAATGTATAGCGACATCGACATATTTTTCCTTTCTAAAGTACACTTTAAGTCTCAATTATTGTTACGAATGTCAGATTCCAAATCAAATGCATAATCAAGCACAGTTTAATATACTACTAATACGAGATGACATGCGTGTGTATGCATGTGTTTGTGTGTATATATATATATATATATATATGTGTGTGTGTGTGTATATATATATATATATATACAGGGTGGCGCATTCAAAACGGTCAGTATGGGAAAGTCAGAAACTATAAGAGATACGAAGATTTATTCTTAGGAACCATGTCACCGATTTTGATGAAAAGAGAAACTGCATTAATACTTTCTTTAAAAAAACAACTGTATCCAGTACGGGAATCGAGCCCGGTTGCTTTGAAAAAATAAATTGGCCCTTTTCACTTTTTCTTTTTAAATATCGATTGTGTAGGTCTTAAGCTGTAAATGTCTCTATGAAACATGGTGTCGAAAATTAATAAAATGCATTGTTTTGGCATACTTTAGTTTATCATAATACGTTTTCTAAGTGAACACCGTTGTTTTCAATACAATATTCAACACGTTTAGGTAACGATTTTACTATTGAATTTTGTATTTTCATGTGGTGAATTTGCGTTACAATTGACTTTATTGCTACTTTTAGATCTTCAATGGTGTCATAGCTTGTTTTGTAAAATTCGTCCTGAACGTAATCCCACAAGAAATTTTCTAATATGGTTTAACACGTCACTTTGGACTTTTCAATAGATTGTTAGTTTTTGATTACTGTAGATAACAAAACCACTTTATTTATAACAACAAAACCGCCTTAAAGGATTAATGCAATGCTAATGCCACATGATATGGTGTATGTAACAAGTAGGGAAGTACAAAACTACAAACAGCCATAGAGACAATTTTACATGTCTGTTGAATATTGTTACGGTGTATGTAAACTACTATGATAAACTAAAGTATGCCAAAACCATGCATTTTATTCATTTTCGACACCATGTTTCAGAGACATTTACAGCTTAAGACCTACACAATCGATATTTGAAAAGAAAAAGTGAAAAGGGCCAATTTATTTTTTCAAAGCAACCGGGTTCGATTCCGGTACTGGATACAGATACAGATATATATATATATATATACAGGGTGACAGATTTGTCACTGGCAATATTTTAACCTGGCTATCAGTAGCACCTATAGAACCCATTTTCATAATAAAAAAGGTAGGAAATTTTTGGAAATTTTGGACGATTTTTTTAATTTTCATTTTAAATTTTCCGTAACATATGGGTACCCTATTAACGTACTACTTGCCAAGGTCATGTTCATTCATAAATTGTAAGTTTACATTCTCTATGGTAATCTAGTGTTTGTGGACTAGGAGCATCTTCAATGAAACTTTTTTCATTATTGAGACATTGTTTTCACAGGTTAGGAAGCCAATAAAACATACTTATGTGGTTTCTTTTAAACATCTATTACGACAATGTTACGCACTATTCTTTTATTTATTCCAAATAATCATCACTGCACACAATAACACAACATGAACATTAGCCGGTTATGGATTGTACTTAATTTAATCGCGTAATTATTCTATGCTGGTTACTAATTAATCTCCCTTTAGTTTACGCTTTGATAAGTTCTTTAAAACATTTGATTCCATTAAATTTTCTATGTTTTAATTCTCGACAATTATAACCTTAAAAGCACTTCAGTAATTAATTTCATTTCCACTAAAGTATGAATTTACATTCACATAACTAAATCATGTTTTACTTTCACAACATTAATAAACATAATGTACCATTATTGTACTATGAAATAGCAATTTAACATTAAATTATAAATTCAGACGACAAAAATACTTTTAACCGCCATAGCGTTGTAGAAACAAACAATCAAATAAATAAATTAGCCACAGATAAAATAAAGATGAAGTAGAGATCGCGTCATACAGCCAGGGTGAAGTGCATTACATTTCATACTTTCGACTTACTACGAGCATAAATATTTTGTATGACTAATTAATAAATATACATGAGATGAAGAATAAACAATGATAAGTAAATCATTAATAATAAAATTGTTTATTTCACTTATGTGTTAATACTATTTTGTCACTAAAAGTACTTGATACTTCAAGTACTTTTTAAGACATGTAACCATACCATTAAATCAATGTTATTACTCTATGTTGAATTGAAATTGAATTGTTTATTGTAAAAAATTTTAGCAACCGAATTCGCAAAATGATAATAGGTTTTGAAATTATTTGTTATTAGTTGTAATAACTATCGATACGGATTAAAATGAATAAAAATCGAAGAACTAGTGAAAGGGAATTGTTTTTAGCATCATGTACAATGTATGTGTGATGAAATCGATGTGTTTTGATAATTTTCATTGGTGGCATGTAATGTTCAACCAACTTTTATGTTCTTGTGTATTAAACAGCAGGTAAGCCGTAGTGATCATTAACGACGACTTTTCTTCATACCCTAGAACGGCATTGGGTACAACAGAAATGAGAGTTTACAAAAAAAATTAAATTTTTCCTTGGATGTTTTGTTGTTGATAGTTGTTTGCTTTGTTGTTGATAGTTTTTTGTTTTGGGTGTTGAAAGATGTTTAATTGGATGAGAACTTATGAATGAAATAATGTAGGGCGTCCACGTATTCTGAATTGGCTCCCAAACTTTGAGGAGGCTTTTCTCCATATTTTTGTACTGGAGGGTACTAAAATAATTAAGCCAGGCCGCATAATTTTGATCATATAATCTACCCTTGAAGTATTGCCAGTGATGAAAATTTCACCCTGTATATGTGTGTGTGTGTATATATATATATATATATACAGGGTGGCGCATTCAAAACGGTCAGTATGGGAAAGTCTGAAACTATAGGAGATACGAAGATTTGTTCTTAGGAACCATGTCACCGATTTTGATAAAAAGAAAAACTGCATTCATACTTTGTTTGAAAAAACATCAAACAAAGTATGAATGCAGTTTTTCTTTTTATCAAAATCGGTGACATGGTTCCTAAGAACAAATCTTCGTATCTCCTATAGTTTCAGACTTTCCCATACTGACCGTTTTGAATGCGCCACCCTGTATATATATATATGTGTATATGTGTGGATATGTATATGTGTATTTATTGTGTCTGTTTGTGTATGTATGCATATGAGCATACATTATAATATGATAATTCAAATAAACGTATCTGTTATTGGATGTTATATATACGCGGCCATTTATTTGATATATACGCGGCCGTTTATTTGTGTATGGTAGTTGCTTTACGAATGTAATATGATTGTGTCTATGAATTGTATGTGTATTTTGAATTGTCTTGTTTAGCCTAGATCAACAAGTGGATGACGAAATTGTTTCAACTCATTGCCTAGCAAATATTTGTAATTGTAAATGTTCATTGATTTGTGTAATACTCTCGTAAGGATGTCCTGTAATTGGCTACTTTTAATGGCTTCTTAGTTTTAAGTTCTTGAACTGTTATTTTGCTGTTGGATGTCTTAATAAATAAATAAATAAATATTGATCGGCTGGGTAAGTGTAAATATTTCAGTTGCCTTGACATGGCAACTGGTTTCCATCAAATAACTTTGGATAGCGATTCTGTCCCGAAAACGGCTTTCATTACACGAGAAGGCCATTTTGAATATTTAAAAATGCCTTTTGGTCTAGCAAACGCACCGGTAGTGTATCAAAGGATCATCACAAAGACTTTTAAAGCATTGATTGAGGCCGGTAAGGTCCTCGTCTATGTTGACGACGTTCTTGTGGTGGCAAACACGGTGGACGAAGCTATCGATAATTTGCGCGAAACAGTATAAACTTTAACGTCGGCCGGATTTTCTATCAACTTGAAGAAAAGCACGTTTGTGGCTACGGAAGTTGAATATCTGGGTCGTAAGATTTCTCAAGGTCAGGTTAAACCGAGTGAATATAAAATAAAAGCCTTGGTCGATTCTCCAGTACCCACAAACGTGAAACAAGTTCGGCAACTTCTCGGGCTGGCCGGATATTTCCGTCGATATATCCCGGATTACGCGTCAAAAACCACGAGTATAGCTCAATTAACACGAAACGGTGTTCAGTTTACATGGGGTGAAGAACAAGAAAATGCGCGAAAATACCTACTCGATTGCCTTACTAATGAGCCTGTACTCGCAGTTTTTGACCCTTCGTTACCCACAGAGTTGCATACCGACGCGAGTTCTATCGGGTATGGCGCGGTTTTAATCCAAGAACATCCTAATAAACAACGTCACGTAGTAGCGTATTTCAGTAAGACTACGCAAGGCGCTGAACCTCGATATCACTCTTATGAGCTCGAGACTCTCGCGATTGTTCGAGCTCTACAGCATTTTCGCCATTATTAACTTGGTATATCCTTCAAAATCATCACCGATTGTAACGCGTTAAAATTATCCGAAAAGAAGAAAGATCATCTTCCACGCGTCGCGCGCTGGTGGATGTACATGCAGGATTTTAATTTTACTATTGAATATCGGAAAGGTGTTTTAATGCAACACGCAGATTATCTTAGTAGGAATCCCGTGGACGTCCGCCAGATAACGCGACCGCGGAACTGGGCCCAAATTGCACAATCGGCTGATGAGGAGACGCGTGTCTTAATTGACAAATTAAATAACAATGAGCTTGATTCATCTCGATACATTGTTCACAATGATTTGCTTTATTATAAATATGCTCCTACCGGCGAGGAGCCTAGGCTTCTGTGTTACATTCCAAGGGGGCATCAGTTAAGTCTATTACGGATCTTTCACGATCAACATCAACATATTGGCTATGACAAAACTATTGAGCTCATTTTACGTCACTTTTGGTTTCCTGGCCTACGTGCTTTTGCAAAGAAATACACGAGTCACTGCTTGATGTGTCTATCCTCTAAGAAGGTACCTCGAGCCCCACACCAACCGATATCTTCCTGGCTAAAGCCAGATATTCCATTCAGTACTGTACACATGGACGTGTTAGGTCCACTGCCCGACTCTGACGGATTCAAATACGTTTTTTTAAGCGTTGACGCTTACTCAAAATATTGTCTGCTGTATTCCATTAAACGACAAGACACAAATTAGTTAAAACAGCTATTTTCAAATATCATTTCGTTATTTGGTACGCCTAAATTGTTAGTTTGCGATCGAGGCCGTATGTTTGAGAGCATGGGTTTCCAAAAATGGGTTACCGAAAAGGGCTGCCAAATTCATTTTATAACCCCTGAGATGCACAATGAGAACGGGCAAGTCGAGCGTTACTGTAGGACGGTGCTTAATATGCTGCGAATTGAGGCTGCGAATAAAAATAATAAGTGGTCTGATAGTTTATGGCGATTACAACTAGTTCTCAACTCCACCAAACACAAAACGACGCAAACGTCAACACTGCAGTTACTTGTGGGCATTGAGTTACAAGGGTGCTGATTCGCGACGTCGCTATCGAGGGCACGCGACCTAATCGCGAGGGCTTACGCGAGCTGCAAAGACAACGCGCCGCTAGCTTGTTGGAACACAACAGGAAAAAGCAAGATGACTATATAAACAAGAACCGCAAAGCTGCACGAACATTTAAACTCAAACCGTCTTATTACAAAAATATTAGTCAGTCTTGGCCTAAGCTAAGACCAAAAAGTCCTGACTTGGTACTGTACCAGAGTTGTTACAGGACTAAAAACTAGGTCTTATTACAAAAACAAAACAAACTGCGGCCAAGATAGTCCAGGGAAGTTACAGTACTAAATGTGATCATTCAAATCATTTTATTATTTAAATCTTTTTATTATGTATTTATAAATAATTAGTGGTTGAATAATCTCATTATTAATTAATCAAGCAGTTAGTTTTTTTTTTCGTTTACAACACAATTGACGCACGGAACGTAATGCGATCCGCTATGACAATAAAGTTTGTTATGATTTTGTTATATGAAGTTTGATGTGATTTATTTCAGTGTTTTTGAAACTATCGTAGTGCAGAACCTGTTCATATTGCAAACGTAAATAAGATTACGTAAAATATCGGCTATTATCCCGCTCAATAGCTTTGTGAATCAATATTTATAGTAGTAGAAGAATTTCTTCGTCACTCATGACATAATGTACAATTAAAACATCAAATTTATCTGCAACAAATCTAAATCATCTCACCGATGTCATACTAATCATTAATATACTTATTTTAGAAACAAAAACATTCTTTACTACAGACGAAAATAGAAAATAGTAACCTCAAAAATATTTGTTCTAGAGATAAACTAGGGGCTACAGTAGTTTAACTTTAGTACCACAGATGTTACTGTACTAAGGAATAGTTTGTTTTTTGTAATAACGTTTTAGTAACATCTCTGGACTAAACCTGAGTTGTTCCTAGAACTAAACTTTTGTAATAAGACGGAAAGACATCGTTGTCATCAAGAGCGCACAGATGACTGGTAAATTAGATTTTGGAATGAGGGGTCCATATTCTGTAACTAAGATCTTACAGCACAACCGTTACGAGCTACGACTGCTGGGCAACTCCTACGGCAAGACTACGCAGGCCGCCGCCGAGCACATAGTCGCTTGGCGAGGAGAGTGGACCCCCGAGGACTGCGCTACGTTCTTTGACAGTGAGTGTTTACTTTTGTAAACTCCCTATGGATTTAACGTAGCTAGACATGCTAACCGGGTGCCTCTGTCTGTAGTACTAACCTGTGTCGAGCGCTGCTCCACGTAGATACGCTAACTGGGTGCCTCTATCTGTGATAACTTATATGTCGAGCTCTGCTCCATCCTAGGTATACTAACTGGGTGCCTCTACGTGTATACTTACGTAATTTAAGTAGGTATGTATTGAGCATTGCTATAGTTAACGAAATGCTTATGTCCAGTAAATAGTAAGTGCATGGAACACAACTATCTCACACGAGCCTATGTTCAGTAGTAAGTGACTTAAAAAAAAAATGTAATAAGTTTTGATCATTTATATACATGAACCTTTGTCTCCTTACAGTTTCGGACAACGACACTACGGAGGACCCGCCTCCTGCTCCTGAGGCGTCAGGACCGTCCACCTCTCGTGCAGGAACCTCTGTTAGAGAAGAATCCGTTACAGCTGAAGTGACCGAGGGCGGCCACTCGTCAGGAGAGGCCGTATTAGCAAGAATATCGCCCCATGCAGCCACACCGGTGACGTCAGCCACATCGCCTATATAAGCAGCGCTCAACCCCGCTCCGCCCTCTTTTTCGCTTCGAGCTCTCATACGTTTCGCATCTCAAACATACGTGTTTCAATTTCCTTGCCATTTTATTGTACAATTTTAATTAATTGTTCGTAATAAAAAGTGTTTTGTTCTTGTTGATTTTTTTTAAATTAAATAAAGAGAAAATTGCTAAATGTATATATAGAGATCGCCCCACATAAATTGGCAGTTGGAGGCGTCGCCACAGTCGCGTAATTCAGTGTTACCAGTAAACGCGCCAAAACTAGCACTCACTGTGCCATACGGCTCGATACATTATATTTAGGTTTCATTTGTAACGGTCTTTGGTTGCAGAGCTATAAACTCAAATAAAACAAATTAATATATCAAAGTCAAAATATGTTTATTAAAAATAGGCCCTATCACAAGCTCTCTTTGAAAGTTATGTTATGATCTAAGTATAAATTAAAAAAACTATTTCAAACATGATTAATAATTAACGGGACTTATCCTTCTTATTATATATTACATATATTATGTGTTCCTTCACTCTGTCCGCAATAGACCGTTTAGTTTGTCCGACGTAGGATTTCCCACAGCTGCAATCAATCTTATACACACCCTTATATCTTATATCATGTGTATAAATCGCGAATCTCTTAAAACTATTATTTCAAACATGGCACTGAGCATTGTCTTTACATATTTTTTACCGAGGCTAGATCAGCGGAGACCCTAGCTTGGAGAAGACTAACAAGAAACTCCGGAAATCAATTTATTATAATCATCCTTAACAAACATAAAAATTACAAAGAGTGAGCAAAAAACACAACGCTGGTAATACTAAATTTACCTTTCATACAAAATAACACGCAATGGCGGAAACGTCAAATTTAGTTCCAAGTTTGGCTACTGCCAATTTATGTGGGGCGATCGCTAAGATTCGTTTATGGATGCATTTTATATATGTATAGTTTATATATACTTAATGATATTCTATCTACTATGTTAAAATTAATTTCTTGTTTATTACTTATTTATTTGTTTATTTTGAAGTTGGTATTATTTTATTTTTTACGTACTATGATTATAAATATTTATTTACGTAAATTATACACTCAGAATTTCTTTTATTACTTATTTGCTTGTATTTGTTTGCATTTGGGTGAGTTATGCGTATGTTCTCGGAAACTACTACTGTCCTTGCTGCTTACCCGTTGCTTGCTTATCGGTGACATTACTCATATAAAGATCATGTGTTGTTTGAATTCAGTGTTTGTCTATGGGTGTGTTGCGTGTTATCTGGATGCGTGTCTGCAATGCTTTGGTGGTTTGGTTCCGGTTTGCTTACGTGTGGGCCGTTCATGTCTAGGGTACAGGTTTGGTGGGGGGGTTATAAATATGTATTGATGGCTACATGTAAGCATTTCAGGTTAGGCCTTTTCAATGCCGGTTCACTAAGAACTGTCCACGACGAGCTGGAGGTCGCGATGGGGCGGTTGGCCCCGGACCAGCTCGCCGTGAATGAGACCTGGGCTCGGGCTCAGGATGGCAAAGCTCTGCTCCCTCGCGTGCCGGGATACCGGCTGCGCCACGTGCCGCGGCCCGCCGGCCTCGGCCGCTCGCGGGGCGGTGGGGTGGGGTTCTTCGTGGGCGCTCACCTCCGGGCTACCACGTTGGCGCACCCGGTGCCCTTCAAGCAAGTGGAGCAGATGTGGCTGTTATTTCGTGTTAGGGCAGTCAGGTTTGTGGTCGGCACTGCGTAAAGGCCTCATTGGGTTAACATTGATGATTTCTTTGACGCTCTGACAGAGACTATTGCGACATTTGGTTCACATGACTGTTTAATTCTTATGGGTGACTTTAATGTTAATTTTATGGACAAGCATAGCGCATCGACAAAAAGGCTCGAGCACATAACAGGTACAGGCAGACAGGACAGGATCGTGATCTCAAATCCTATAGGGATATGAGGAGTCTTGCGTCTGTGTGCTTGCACAGTGAGAAGAGAGCGTTTTTTCACTATGAAATTAACAAGCACCTATCGCAGCCTAAGACGCTTTGGAAAAACTTGAGGAAAACGTGTGTAGATTTTAAGCCAAAGCGTCAGCTGCCACAACATTTTGCCGACCCCGACGCTCTAGCCAAGCATTTCATTGATGTTCCTGGTCCCGTATCTGCGTCGCCCTCTCTGCTGCCCCACTTCCACACGCGCAGGTTCAATGACTCCGTTCTGTCCGACAGGTAAGTGAGAAACGAGTCGGGGAGATAATGTTGTCGATCAAGATGAATGCAGCGGGGGAGGACGACATCTCGAGGGACATGGTGCACTTGCTCATGCCAGAAGCGCTGGAGACGGTCACGCGGCTCATCAACATCTCTCTCGCTAGCGGAGTTTTCCCTGACGTGTGGAAGTCGGCGGTGGTTAACTCATTCGACGCCGCGCCATTTTTCAGCGTCTTACTAGCGGAGCCGCCATACAAACGGTCATGAACACGCGAGGCGTGTCCGCGGCTCTGCGACTAAGAAAAATGGACACGCCACGCGTGTCCACTGGCTCTGCGGCTAGTTTAATGTTTCTAAATACGTTAATAATACATTGTGGTAGTTTATTTCCTTTGTTCTGTTTGTGCAAAGAAAGAGATAAGGTTGTGGCAACAGTATAGTGATTTTAAACCAGGAATTATGGCGGAATATGGATATTTAGGTAAATAGGTAAATTAAATATGATGTGATTCTCAAACTTACTTATATATTATTAAACTTATAATATTTTTTTGTTTGTATAGTATATAAATTATTTACTCATCTATCGACTAAAATCACTCAGAAACATATTATTGTGTAAGTACTAATATTATAATAAACAAGCTAACGTAGTGAGTTTGATGGAAAGTTAAACAAACTTTTGGAACCTCTGCAGACCTCTGGTCGCATACTCAAAGTGGACACGCGTCGCGTGTTCTTGGCATCCCACAAGGTACTCGTTTTTAGTATAAACATAACTTCTTTCAAAGTAGAAACCACGTGAATATATGGTTATTCGTGTGGTAAATACCATGTACACAAATTCCTATTATTTTTTTCATGTACTTTTCGAGATATAATCGAAAACTTATGGACACGCGAGGCGTGTCCGCGGCGTGGCGAGTAGAATTTTCATGGACACGCGAGGCGTGTCGTTGGCTCCGAATGAGTTAAGCCAATTCCAAAAGAAAGATGACCCAGTTGGTTTCTCAGATTTGAGACCCATTAGCATACTGCCGTATTTATCCAAGGTCATCGAGAGGGTGGTATATGATCAGGTTGCCTGTTTCGTTGAGCGTAATGGGATGCTACGGTTTTCCAATCGGGGTTTCGCAGGGGACGCAGTACGACGACCGCTTTGGCTGACGTTTTTGACAATATCCTGACTAACCAAGACAGACTCCGGGCTACGATCCTAGTCCTTCTAGATTATACGAGGGCTTTTGATTGTTTGTGTGTCGAACTTCTTATTAGTAAGATTACTACGGTTTTGACAACTTGTCTTTGTCGTGGTTCCGGAACTACTTAACAGAGCGCAAGCAAAGAGTGGTGTTGATGGGACCTGATGGGTCGTGTACTTCGTCGGCCTCCTACGATGTTAGGCGGGGGGTCCCACAGGGCTCAATACTGGGGCCGTTATTATTTAACACTTACACATCCAACATAATAAATCACATCAAACATTGCCAATATCATATTTATGCAGATGACGTCCAACTATACATACTTATTGACATTCCAACCTTTGACTAAGCAATCAGAGCGTTAAACGATGACTTAGAATAAATATATTCATGGTCCACTGGTAATTGCCTGATGCTTAATCCCAATAAATCGAAATACATGGTCCTGGGAACTAAAAAACATATTTCAGATATCGTTGCAAGGGGTCCGTGTATAGCTGTAGGGGGAGTTTTGATTGGGCGTGTTGAGGAGGCTCGTAATTTGGGGGTGATAATGGATGGGGAGCTGCGTTTCGAAAGTCACGTGGTCCAGCTGATGCGCAGCTGCTTCTACAGGTTGAGGGTTCTGTACCAGTGCAGGCAGTTCCTGAGCGTCAGCTTGCGCATAAATCTGTGTGAGGTGCTGGTCTTGTTAAAGATCAGCTATGTGCGTTGACTGCTTATGGCCCGTGCTTGTACAGGAAGGCGCAGAGGCTGCTACAGATGGTGCAGAACGCATGTGCTAGGTTTCGCTTTCCCGTTCCACCCAGGGCTCATGTTACCCCATTTTTGAACCGATTCGGCGTGCTTAAGATGGAGAACCGGCAGAGGCTTTATCTTAGCTGTCTTCTTTTTGACGTGGTGAGGTCAAGTGAGCCGAGTTATCTCTACGAGAAGCTTGACTGGCGTGCTCGCTCTAGGAAGACTAGGGAGTGCGTGCCACCGCTCGTGGTGCCTCGGCATCGGACGGTGGCTTTCAGAGGCGTGTTCAAGTACATGGCGACGAAGTGCTGGAATGACATCCCACCACCTATTAGGCAGTTGAAGTCTAAATCAAGCTACAAAAGACTTTTGAAATTAGAACTACTTATCCAGCAATATTAATTACACTCCCATTTATTCATTCATTCATTTATTTACCGACCGATATATGTATGTGTTTATATGTGTATGTATGTGTATATGTATGTTCTATACATTCCATATTTATTTTAGTTTCTGTATCTTTTAAAGCTGAAGCTCTTAAATATATGTTTTTGTTTATTTTCTACACATGTATGTATTTGTTTAGGTGTAACAAATGTGCGTACCCTCCGCGGCTCAGGCGGAGGATCGGCGTTGTGGTGTTTCTGCCCACAACATATGCTGAGTCTGGGCATTTTCACAGTGGCAATAGTATACACAATATCTTTTTATTTTAATTCGACGTAGCTCAGTTGTTTGGGGCTTGGCTCTGTATCAGTGGGTACAGGGTTCAAATCCCGCTTGAGCATGTACCAATGGAAATGAATTTTAATGAATTTCTATGTACATTTTCGTAGTAAAAACACATTTACGAAATACATCGAATTATACGGTGAGGGAAAACATCGTGAGGAAACCTACCTGTTCGTCGAACAGGTAATAGTTAGTGCTTGTAAATGGCGACATGGCTGACCACCTGTCACATTGGGTACTGACTATCTGGTTAACACGTGGGTTCAAGGTTTCCATAGAATTACTACCTTCGCAATTGTGGAGATGGAAACCTGAACCTCTGACTACCCCGCAAGGGTTAATGGTCGTGAATGCGTTTGTTTTGTTTTTTGTTTTGTTTTTATTTTAAATGTTTTTACTATTTTTGATCTGTTTAGTTTTTGTTTTTTATTTAAGTGTTTAAAAATTTGAGCAGTTATTATGTGTTTGTATTGTGTATTGTATTGTCCCTGTAAATAAATGGTTTTCAATTTCAATTTCAAATTAAACAAATTGTCCATAATTTCCAAAAATTTTCTACCCTTTTTATTATGAAAATGGGTTATATAGGTGCTACTAATAACCAGGTTAAAATATTGCCAGTGATGAGTCTGTCATTATACAGGATAATTGAGTAATCATTTATTGATAATCTTTCCAACTATTTTGGATATAACAGATAAAACTGAGATGGGCTTCTAGTTTGTTAAAGTATATTTATATTCACCTTTGTACATCGGACGACCAATTGACTTTTTAAGGCCCTTGAGGAAAACGCAATTTTTGAAGCATACTACACACAGATGATGAATATAGGGGGTAAGAATCTCTCTAGCAAGTTTAATAATTTTTGTTGGTATATTGTCCCATCCTGCTCTGCTGAGTCAGTCTTCAGGTTTTTTATTATGTTGTCAACGTCAGTCGGATCAGGCTCGATCGACCCTATTGAATTAACTTTTCGGTGGATAGAGTTGAAGTATGTTTTATATTCTGGGGAGTTGATTTCTAAGTTTATCCTATTTATTTTGTGAGCTGGGTTTTTTCCCACTGATATAAAGTGTTCGTTTACATTGGACTCTTTTCAAGACTCATGAATTCCATATTTTCGGTATATTTTAATGTAAATATTTAAAAGTATCGTTAAATTATAATTACTACTACTTATTCATCTAATTCAGTTCATGATTAATAACTAGCGGGACTTATCGCGTATGTTTTTATATAATAAAGTTACCTTTATTAACCCGACGTTTCAGCTACGTTGCAGCAGCCATGGTCACGGGCAGACTTTATTTGACTTTATTATATAAAAACATACGCGATAAGTCCCGCTAGTTATTAATCATGAGTATAAATCGCGAATCTCTTAAAACTATAATTCAGTTCATTTGTAACTTTAACAGCAACAGCTCTGACCTTTTCGGAAACTCAACACAGCGTGTATATTTCCATGGGGAAATGTCAAATTAGTGAGCTTCCATCAACGAATGCGTTGAAGACGGATGGACGTTAAGATGAGATTCCGAAAGGTTCTGACGCATTGTGGTTAAAGTAACGTAGATATAACCATTTGCATTATTTTATTAAATAAAAACTTATATTCTTTATTTAATCATAATAATTATTATTAATGAATAATTTACATTATGTTCATGATCCCGATCATCAAAAGTTTACCTGTGTGCGCTTGCATAAGTCCTTTGCAATAAACGTGAAGTAAGTTAGTCACTATATCTTGTTGTGATTGAACACCCAGCAAATCTCCAGAATTTGTATCTCGAAATAAAGATAATGCTAAGTCCCATCTGTTAATATAATATGTATTATAAGAACTTAATGCTAAAGAACACTGTTCTTGTGCATACCTCACAAGCGACAACGGTCTTCAAAGTGTATGTATTTATTATGAGGATATATTAATTGATTGTCACCATGGAGCAATTACTAAGAGGAGTGGGCTTCAAATATTTGTATGGAAAGTAGAATGTTATTACGTGGGGCTGAAGCTAGGGACGCCTGAGGTTAACCCACGCCACTTTGTGAGACAAAACGTAGGTGTTTTCTTTCTACTACACACGGGACATCTATTTGAAACGTAAGAATTAATAAATGAATGGCCTATTATTGAAACATATAAATTCGAAATATAAAGTTAATAGTGGAATGAAACATTTTTCGGAATTGACATATTTAAGAAGACAATATTTAATGTAGCTGCTGTTGCCAAGTGGGTAACGTCTCTGACTTCATATGAGAAAGGTTCTAGGTTAGAATCCCCGCTCTGGCATCTACCAATGAATGAAATTTAAAAATGTGTTTTTCATTTACGTACATAATTTACAGTCGCTAACGGTGAGGGAAAACATCGTGAGGAAGCCTGTCTATCCCTCGGGATAGGTAATATTCAGTGCCTATTTACGGCGCTATGGTTCACTACCTGTAACGTTGGGTGCTATCTGTCAAGTGGAACGAAGGCTTCGAGTGACCCATACCTAACATACCTTCGAAATTTCGGAGATGAGCACTCAAGCCTCTGACTACCCCGCCAGAATAAAACGCCGAATCCTCTTAATATTTGTTTCGTAGATTGGCACATTATGACTGCGCGAAAATTATGACTGACATTCAAAAAGTGAGGATCATTTTTTTATCCGGCTGGCAACCCTAGTAAAAATGTTAGCTCGTAATTTATTAATAAGGGTATTGATCGCGGAAGTGAGCAAAACAAATGTTTTCATTTTTAAGTTTAACCCTATTTAGAACTTACTGACACCTATCATACTTTCAAGGTAGCATAATGAAATACTCAAATTAATGACTAAAGTAGTTTCAAGAGTTTATTATCAATAATTACGTAAATATTTACGTATAAAGTTGATAAAATATGCGCAAAATGGCTCAAATAGGGTTTTTTTTTTGTTTATTTCGTCACGTAGTAAGATCTGAAAACAAAATATACATTAATAGATTCTCAAAATTCTAAATATTTGAACTAAGTTCATATTAGGTACTGTTTTGTACATAATAGAGCTGCTTTCAAGCTTATAAAGCGTCCAATTTGGGCCGCAAAATCCTTCCTACTGTTTTGTATGGAAAGTTGCTAGCGCCAGTCGTGTCGAACAAATTTATAGATCGCGGCACATCTTGGGATATTAATTTGAAAGAAAACATTTCTGCATACCAGCGTCATCTTTTTATAAATTAAAAGTTTTCATATAGTTGTGCACCATGATTCGTGAACATTATTGTGCGACCGACCGATGGCGGTATATCCATCCGAAAAGGGTAGGGAGACCAAATACAATGCCAATGACGGGCAGCAGCGTCATTTGTGCTAAATTCCTTACCCCTGCGGTCTCCAACCCGCCTGCCCAGCGTGAAGATTAGGGTAAAACCCTCCACCAAACAAAATAACGGCATTCAAAAAGATGGCCCCAAGTTCCTGGCGGCACAGTCGTCCTGGCCACGGTGCGATCGGGGCAGCGGCAGTGCCAAGGGTGCGAAGAATCCCCAGGCGTCGAACGTGTCACCATAACAACTGACCGTAGTGACGTACAACGGACGCAGTCTCCGGCTGGATTCACATCTTGCCGAACTGGAAGTAGAACTTACAAAAATTTGGTGGCATATCCTGGAGTTAAGCGAAGTCCGAAGACAGGACGAAGACTCCTTACCCCTAACCTCTGGCCACCTCTTCTACTTCCGGGAAGGAGACTGCAAGTCTCAGGGGAGCGTAGGCTTCCTCATCAACAAAGTCCTCTATAACAACGCTTTGGAAGTGTCCAGTGAGTCGACAAGGGTGGCGTACATCGTTAAGCTCTCGGATCGGCATTCATTCAAAATGATCCAGGTGTACGTCCCCACATCGGCACCTTCAGACCAAGAGGTAGAGGCCCTATTCAAAGACATCGAACGGGCCTTACATCATACCACGTCTGCTCACTACAGTGTTGCAAAAGTACAGTGTTAAAAAAGGTGACGTTAGGAGTACCTATAACCGCCGAATGTGTATGAGAAGATGTATGAGTGTCAATGAAGCGAAAGTGGTCTGTCAGGATCGGGACAAATGAGGATCCGTGATCTCTGCCTACGCCTCTACAGAGAATTAGGCATGATGTGTGTGTATGTATGCAACGTTAAAGTTGGTCAAAGGGAGAGTGGTGAATCGATAATGGGGCCACACGGCGTTGGCAGGGTAGTGTATGAGAGAATGAACCTATAACCTATGTTTAAATGTACGTGTTATTAATAAATATAGTTAGTCTTAGCACAACTCTCGTGTTTGATTGCCTCTCCCAACGCTCCACCCTACATGGCGACCCTGCCTTGTTTGGTAATGCCTACTCGCGTTCCCACCGCACGTTTCTATAATAACCAGTCATAAGAATTTTAATAAACTATATCATTCAAATATACAATGTGCAATTCAAAAATACAAAGTGCCCCGAGTGATAAGCCCACGGACTTTCTAACCCAAGTGGGCTACAGTAACAAAATATATAACACAAATGTAAAGCTGCACATAGGCATGATTTCTTGGTGTTTCCTGGGTATTGTCTTGCTATTTGTGATCGTCGCAAGCGTACTCACGATCCGTTACTGCAATAAATGTTTCAACAAGCGCGTCGGGCGTGGCATCGACGCCGGAGTACTCCGTTTACAGAAGGTCTAATACCACTACTTCGGCCGACCAACGTTAACTTGACGCTATGGAAATAACTAAAATAAACAAGTCTCGCGGTATTCACGTCAGTCAAGTGTCTCATTTTCCTAACCGCATAGGCTGCAGAACTTGGCCTTTTCGCCAGACCACCGATGTGCTTACTAAACTGTAATCTTGAGGCCATTGTGACCCCCAAGAAGGTAGTGGACCCCGCAATATCTAAAGCCACATTATTAATTACGATGCTAGTAGTTGAGCTCCTAACATTTGGCAAAGTAAACCGTACACATTTTGTCTTATTACATGTCTTATTGCTCGGCTGTTGTCACTGAATCAGCAATTCACCAGGCGGTCAGTGGGTCGACTCATATTACCTGAGAGATTAGGAACAAGTAGCGTATTTCTGCATTGGTTGCTCCTAGTATCTCGTAACTATTCCTCGTTTTTGACTTCAATATCTTCAATGTATGTACATTGTGTCTGTTCATCACGATATGTATATCTTCACGACGGTTTTACCAGCACATCGGTTTTTGATCACGTTGAGTTGTATCATCACGTCGGGTTGCATCATCACGTGGGGTTGCATCATCACGTCGGGTTGCATCATCACGTGGGGTTGCATCATCACGTCGGGTTGCATCATCACGTCGGGTTGCATCATCACGTGGGGTTGCATCATCACGTCGGGTTGTATCACGTCGGGGTGTTCATCACGTCGGGTTTTCCATCACGTCGGGTAGCATCACGTCGGGTTAACCAGCAGAAGGTTGCATCATCAACGTCGGTGTCACCAATTGTAGGTTCCACAGTGTCCTACATGAAAAGAGATTGATTGTTGATGACTGTGGCGACCCCTAGAGCGCCACACACACAGAGAAACCTAAGTAAACCTAGGTTGCAATTAGTTAAACATAATTACCACAGATGACGCCGCCAAGAATAAAATAATAATTGCACACAAAAATCAATTCCTAGAACGCGCAAGTGAAATATTTATCGGAAACAAGATATATACCAATTTCCAACTCAGGCCATTAGCCTGGACGAACACCTGCCCAGGTAGGAAGCTTCCTCTTTTCATAGTGGATCCTACAAACCTATAGCCTATGTTTAAATGTACGTGTTATTAATAAATATAGTTAGTCTTAGCACAACTCTCGTGTTTGATTGACTCTCCCAACGCTCCACCCTACAGCAGTCGGAATTCCAGGGGACACATGTTGGTCCACTATCTTGAATCGCAGGGACTGTATCTTATGAACACCTTCTATAAAAAAGGCCAAACGAAAGTGGACCTGGAAAAGTCCCGACGGAAAAACCTTTGAGATCGACTTCTTCATGGCGAATAAAAAGCACATATTCAGGGATGTCTCCGTGATTATGGTAAGAGGTACACTAAATATCAACTATAAGCTGGAAAGGATGCGCATGATGAAATCCACGCTCCGACCTACTCGACTGCTTCTTCTCGCATCTGCATGTTTCGGACGAGACTTTGGACCTTATGTGGATAAGACGAGAAACTCCACAGACATCTCCTACGCAAAAGGCCACGCTAAACAAACGGATAAAGAAGGCAATACGACGTGACCTACGTAAGGCTAATGCTCTGCTCATAAAAGAGTTCATCGAGCAGAACTATAGAATGCGCGTATTCGTCTGAAAACTGGGATGTAGCCACATGACGAATTTGAGGACAGGTCGTGGAGACATGGTCCCCTATAAAGCTTCTCTAAAGATTTTTACGACCAGTTTTACCGCTCTCGCTGCCAAAATCGGGATTCTGACCCTTTCGATTTGAGGGCCACTTCACAAAGGACAT
This sequence comes from Leucoptera coffeella, assembly GCA_030578115.1. Lineage (NCBI taxonomy): Eukaryota > Metazoa > Arthropoda > Insecta > Lepidoptera > Lyonetiidae > Leucoptera > Leucoptera coffeella. Next base: position 2,720,851 of record JAMBLF010000002.1, read on the forward strand.
ACCCGAAATAGCTAAGGACGTGATTGATAAAGCATTAAAAGAGCTTCAAATAAATGGAAAAGTTCCGGGAGAGGATGGAATCACTTCTGAACTCCTGAAATCTGGTGGACGACCGGTTCTGAGGGAGCTCCAGAGAATCTTTAACAGCGTCATCTTCTCTGGAAGAACTCCACAATGTTGGTGGAGAGGCGTGGCCGTTCTTTTCTTTAAGAATAATACCTCGAGGTTCTCGAGGATCATTTCCAATAGGATCTCAACCAGGCTAGATAGCTTTCAGCCTCCAGAACAGGCCGGGTTTCGACGGGGTTTGAGTACCATAGACCACATACACACGCTGAGGCAAGTTATACAGAAAACTGAAGAGTATAACCAGCCACTCTGCCTCGCGTTTGTGGACTATGAGAAAGCTTTTGACTCGGTCGAGACCTGGGCGGTCATGGAATCCTCGTAGCGATCTCAAGTCGGCTGGTGACATATGAGTGTGTTGAGATATATTTATGATTCTACCATAATGACCGTTCAACTCCAAAGCCACGGCGGCAAACCTATCACATTGCAGAGAGGTGTCAAACAAGGGGATGTTATGTCCCCGAAACTGTTCTCGAGTGCACTGGAAGATGTTTTCAAAACGTTAGATTGGGTTGAACGAGGAATAAATATCAATAAGAATACATCTCACACCTCCGCTTTAGCTCCGCAGGATCTGGAGTAAATGCTGTCCGAATTAGATGCTGTTTCCTGCATCCTGATTAATGATTTGGTAGTCCTGAGACCGGTTGCCCTTGAGAGCACTCCCGTAGAAGTTGTTTCCAAATACACATACTTAGGTCAAATTATACAGCTTGGCAGAAACAACTCTGAGAGGGAGGCGGACAGAAAAATTCAGCTCGGATGGGTAGCATTTGGAAGGAAAAGGCATGTCCTTACGTAATCTTTACCACAATGCCTGAAAACGAAGGTTTTCAACCAGTGTGTGCTCCCCGGTATAACGTACGGATCTGAGACGTGGACACTCATTGCGGGACTAGCCTTCAAATCCAAGGTCGCTCAGCTTGCTATGGAACGGAAGATGCTCGGGGTTGCTCTAGTAGAACGCATCAGAAATGAGGTGATACGCCAAAGAACTAAAGTAACCGACATTATGAAAAGAATTAGCACGCTGAAGTGGAGTTGGGCTGGTCACGTATGCAGAAGGACTAATGGTCGCGTAATGGAGCAAAAAAGTCCAAGAGTGGAGACCGCGTATCAGTAAACGTAGTGTGAGGCGCTCCCCGGCGAAGTGAGAAGACGACCTGCGCAGGTTGGCCGGCAACGAATGGATGCGGACGGCCACTGACTGAAGAAGTGGCGTCATTTGGGTGAGTCCTATGCCCAACAGTGGATTGATACAGGCTGATGATGATGATAAAATAGCTTCAGATATGCAGTGCAGAAGTGCACATAATTGACGCGAGAGCGGCGACCGAGAGCATGGCCGTCGGGCGTCATAAATCGCTCTCTGCTCTATTGCGGGTACTCATCAAATTAAATAATAGGTAGTTATCTCTGAGAATATAGTTTTGTGTAGGTGCTTTAGGTGCTTAATTGTTTATGCTATAAAATATTAAAAACTTATTTTCGTTGTCTGGTAGGTCTGCAGCTCAAGTCAATTTATACCTATATATTTCTGTGACGTAAAATAGTTAGAGATATGCGGCAGGAGAGCCCATAGTTGAAGTGTCAGAAAAAAATATTCAGCACCGCGACCGTGGCAAAAGGGCGCGGGCGCAGACGCCGCCACCGCCGAACGCGCCCCGCTGAGCCAGTTATTCCCTTCAAGGCTGGTTTACACTTTGATTTATGCGAGTACAGGTGTGTAGTGCGAGTACAGTCCAATTCACTGCGAGTACAAGTGATTTAAGGATAATATATAAGATAAGGATTTAAAGTTTTAATTGCATGTTTTGTATACTTCTGCACAAATTTATAGGTTATGTATTCGCTCGACTTTGCCATTTAGTACAACAACAAGCGTCGACGCTCACTACACGCTAAGCACTGACCAAACCAGACTACTGACTAAACTAGACGTGTCTAGTGGCAGACACGCTGCAAGTGAGGGATCAAAAAATGAAGTATATCGAAATATATTTACAGAAAACTAAATAAGTTGATTAAACAGACGTCGTCTAAGTTGAGTAATATGATAAACATTACATACATAAACAACACACCTGATTTCCTGTAGAAGGTAAGGGTATTGTCCCGATCCTGACAGACCTGAAAATCTCCCGCTCGAAACTGTCCCTACCCAACTGCAATACTTGGCCCAGGTAGACATATTCCAGGACAGCTTCGAGCGTCTCTCCACTGATCGTAATCGGCTCCGGGACCACAAGTTCATTGAACATGACCTTAGTCTTGTCCAAGTTCATCAGGAGACCGACCGACCGTGAGGCAGCGCTTATCAGCGAAGCGAAGGTGCGTGAGGTATCTGCCATTGACATTGATATCCCATCCATCCCAGTTCAATCCAGAGTTTTGAAGACGTCCTCCAGTGCGTTTGAGAACAGTTTTGGGGAGATAACATCCCCCTGTCTCACTCCTCTGAGCAACTGTAAAGGACTCGTCTTTTGGTTTTGGACTTGAACAAGTATCGTTTCCATACTATATAGGCTCCTCGGCACCTGAACATATCGCGAATCGATCTGGCATCGCTGCAGTGATTCAAGAACAGCTCAGATCTCGACTGAGTCGAAGGCCTTCTCGTAGTCAACGAAGGCAAGACACAGCGGCTGGTTATACTCATGGGACTTCTGTATAACCTGCCGCACCGTGTGAATGTGGTCTACAGTATTATAGCCTTTTCGAAATCCGGTCTGCTTCGGTAGCTGGAAGGCGTCAAATCTTAAGGCGTAACGATTTGTAAGCACCCTCGAAAACAACTTGTAAACGTGGCTTAGGAGCGCGATTGGTCTTTAATTCTTCAATAGGGCCTTGTCTCCCTTTTTGAAAAATAAGTAAGTAATAACTATAATAATCGTCTACGTACAAGAGGCATTTAAATAGTCAACTTGCCCATACGCAATCCGCTGTCACTTTCTTTCAAATCAGTTAAGCAACTATCCATAAACAGATTGAACAGTCTCGGCGACGCTACAGAGCCCTGCCTCACACCCTTTCGGATACTGAACCAGTCGGAGTAGGCCTCATTAATCCTAACACAGGTTCCCGAATCCACAAGACTTTAGAGCCCGTATTAAGGTGCTGCCCAAACCTAATGCAGACAGCGCCCCCCACAAATCATTCCGGGGTGCATGATCATACGCCTTTTCCAAATCCATAAAAGCTCAGAAAACCTTTTGATTCGCAAAACCACAACAGCACCGGAAACAAAAGTAGTATACGTGAACGTTCCCTTCATAATAGTATATAAAAATAGCGTAAGTAATAATGCACATATAAAAAGTATACTATAATAATATAAGTATACTATAAGTGCACATATAAATAGTGTAAAATATCAAATATAAAAATACATAAATAAATCATTACACTGTTGTGCTTCCAAACCGCGTTAGAACATGTATAAGTCATAACCGAAAAATAAAAAATGTACATACAGCCGATTGAATTACAAACATTTGTTACATCAAATAAAAGAAAAAATACCATAACATTCCACATCTACAATACACTAATGCAGCCTCGTCACTGGGCTAGTGCCGCGTGAATGTCGGAGACCTCCTCCAACACCTGCAGGCTCCGCAGCAGCGGCCGGTTATTGGGTATTGGCGCGTACACGCGGCGTTGGCGCACCCACACCGACTGCCAGCGAAAGGTGCGCAGCACGTGCTCCCTGGCCCCCGCGAACAGCTTCCTATCGCCTAGGTGAGCAGCTAGTTGATGTAGATACGCATAGTTAAATTATGAGGTATACACATAAACGTTCACGTCCTTAATCCCTTTCGTGTTGGACAGAACGGTGACGTTAGAAGTACTTAAAACCGCTGAGTGTGTATGAAGAGCCGTATGAGTGTCAATGAAGCAAAAATGGTTTGTCAGGATCGGGACTGATGATGATTCGTGATATCTGCCTACCACTCCACAGGGAATCAGCCGTGATGTGTATGTATGTATGTACTTTGGTGACTGATTGTTAGCCCGTCGCCCAATAGATTCCATTACCCCTAGTCGTCTCCTACGACATCCCGGGAAGAATGGCAGCTAGATAGCATTATTTTTACGTCCCAGACGAGACTTGACGTATGGAATATATTTATCGGTTAGCGGTTAAAAACGCTTATTTCTTTCCACCTCAATCAACAATATCACTCAGTTGTAAAGCAAGAAAAAGAAGAAAGGGTTTAACTTAAAAATCAGGGTTTAAAATCATGAATGTTCGACATTTAAAAAAAGTTAAGGCAGTGAGTTAAAATCGTATTTATCATTTAACTTTAATCAAACAGAATCTAAATAGATACAGTTTTCTTACCTTTGACGCTGCATAAGCAGCAATATATGCGTCTTATCAAATGGAAACTGAGAAAATTGTTCTAGTGATTTAGTGGAAGAAGCTTTTACAAGGACATTTTGAACAGAAAGTACTACAGAACTCATTTCAAAGCCCTGAAATAAATATGTAAAAATCATATACAACGTATTTTATTATAACGACCACAACTAATATTTCTAAACCTAACAGGCAAAATGATAAAGCAAAGCATATAATATTTGTTTAAATAGTCTTTTCTAGCTGTTAATCTTGTTCGTAGAAGCGAGAGATTTCATTCGTCAGTATAAACTTATTTAATCTTACTGATACCTTCATACATTCAAGGCCTTTCAATCTGACTGAAGTAGTTTCAAGAATGAATAATTAATATTTACGTAAATGTATACGTATAAAGTTTAGAAATATTCCGTTAAATGGTTCCTGGGAGTGGGGATACCTATATTCCACCGGTAGCCTCGACAACTATGGCGGATATCACGTGGCGTCCTCGTGTTGGCTTCAGTGGAAGTAGGGAGTTGTGTGAAACAAAAATACAAATAATATATAACATGGATAGCAAAGCTAAACCAAATTCAACCAACACACCAAAATCTGCGTGCTCGCAACGTTTTCGGAAGCGATAGTCACCTAACTGTGCAGCATCTTCGGAAGCGCACGAATCCCACTCACAATCCCTTTCTGCGGTGCGTAGTGGACTGCAGTGGACTGGAATGCAGTCTCTCGCCGCAAAAACATAAAAAATGTCGTAATAGCTGTGTGCGTTCCTCCATTTATCCCTCTAGATAAATAGTCTAGACTAGTATTTATATAAACTATATAAATGGCTTCTATGTTGGTGTCGGAAAAACTCCTTAAATACCTAAACTACATTGGACTGAAATTGTCAATTAAATCAGTCCCAGCTGTTATACTCCTTCCTGAAGTCATTTAATGCACTTGAGATTCAGAATTGAGTAGTAAAAATACAACACTTTTGGCCGTGACGACATTGGTTCATTGCTGAAACGATACCACCAAATTTTGACTCCTTCCCTAAAATAGATCTTCAAGAGAGGCGATCAGGGCTATGTTAATAATCTAAGGTCAATTTTTATTTTTGCCAACTCGTTTAAGATCATGGAAAAACTACTTAATAAAGACTCATCAACTAGTTTGAATCGATGAATGTCCTTTCCTCTACTCAATTTGGCTTTAGATCAGGTACGCCTACAGCTGATGCTATCCATAAATTGGTTGACCTTGTGATGACCAAACGACGAAAGGGAAGTTATAGCCATCTTTCTAGATCTGGCAAAGGCCTTTTACACGGTCTCTAGCCTAAATAAGCGACTGAGAGTCAGAGTTGCGGAGTTGTTAAGCTTTATTAATATACCAATTGGTGTTTCTCAGGAAAACGTGTTTGGTCCCTCTCTCTTCCTTGCCTATTCTAATGATCTGTACAACTCTCAATTACCTAATGAAAAAATTTAAAATTTTGCTAGTGATACAGCTCTAATTTAAGTAGCAGGTATTCCGGTAGAGGTGAGCTTCATAAGGTATCGGCCTGGCATAAGGATCATTTATTAATATTTAATGTAAACAAAACGAAATATGTTACTTTCTCTATCAGGCCTTTATCCATTGACTTGACTTTCCCCTTCAATACATATTATATATTTCATCAGAATCTGTAGCGCTTGAAAATTCTTATAGCAAACATTAAAAAATAATGGAATTGAGTAAATCATTGTCTTATTTGTAAGTAATTATTGAAATCATTGTCAGAATGTTAAATTAATTTAATAATAGCTACTACTAGCCTAGAATTGGTAAGTTCAATTACGCTTTGTGTCAATAGTACGAGTTAACATATATTTAAGAAATATGTACAAATTAAAGATAAATACATATATATCATATATAATAAACGAGTAGATTGAAAAGCAGGATTAGCGTTCAGGTGACTGTTTGCGCCACGAAGGTAGTCAATTTATATTCATCTACGAGTATGTATACCTGTCTACGGATCAAATACAAAGAACCGAAAGCATATAACCACTTGACGAGGAGAGCAGAGTAAGTGACGTCATCAAACACCTGTCTATGGGGCGGAGCTTTCCAGTCTGCTTGAAAGTACAATTAGTACTACGCGTCCATTTATGTACAGTCAACACCAAAAGTCGATGAACAGAATCAACTTAACAAAACACCTGTTCACAATAAAATGCCATAAGTTATAGTCGCAACTAGGAAACAAAATAGCCTGTACACCACAGGTATTGTATGGTGTACAGGCTATTTTGTTTCCTAGTTGCGACTATAACTTATGGCATTTTATTGTGAACAGGTGTTTTGTTAAGTTGATTCTGTTCATCGACTTTTGGTGCTGACTGTACGTAACCCAGAGAAAACAAAGTGCAAACATGAAATGTTGTGTTCTAAAATGTTATAATTATGAACGGGAACGATTATAAAAAGTGTTCCATGCGACAGTTAACTTCAAATTTCAAATTATTCTGTTTAAATAATTGTCTATTAATTATAAGTTCGGGCATTTCGAATGGATGTCGCTGTTACATTGTTTTATTATTTCGCTTACTCTTACAAATATCTATATTACCTCTATGATTTGTACGTACGCGGACGATCAAGTTTTTCTTGCGTCGATGACGTGTGAGTTGATCACTTACAGGAATAAGTCCCTTAAGAGGAAAGGAATGAAAGTTAATGTAAGTAAAACGAAAGTATTGGTTATGGAGGGATTTGGCAATACAGAGTTTAGGATTGATAATTAATGCAAGTGACCATTCTTGCATGAATGATAGGGTTAAACATTGTGTGATAAGGAAGGGCTGTGGTTTGAAAGAAGATTAAAAGGACATGTTTTATAATTTGGACATGTTATGCGGATGAATGATAGTAGATTGCCAAAAGGAATATACATAAGTGGGTGGTTACGCTGAGGCCAGCCCAACAAGACATGACAGTCAGATAGACGCGATATTGAAAAAGGGAGGCGTTAAAAGTACCTATAAACGCCAAGTGAGTATGAGAAGATGTATGAGTGTCAATGAAACGAAAGTGGTTGGAAAGGATTGGAACAGATGGGGATTTGTGATCTCTGCCTACACCTCTACAGGGATTCAGGCGTGATGTGTATGCACGTATGTGTTATATTAATAGAACTAAGGAACAAGGAAGGAACTTATATCATATGATGTCTACCAGAACGCATGACGTATGGCGACGTCTCTTACAAGCAGAGCAAGGGATTTGTGCGACCCTGAGCATCTGGATGAGGAGCCTCAGTACGTTCGGGATGTACTTAGGAGAAATAGTCATTACATAGGTACTAAGTTGGTAAGACGTATATCCAAAAGTGAGAAACCCCCGTGTGTGGATCGCGTGCCGGTGTTCCTGCCTTATGTGAAGGGTGTTACTGACAAAGTTGGAACAGTCTTTAAAAACTACTCGCTCAAGCCTATTTTCATTCCATCTTCGAAGGTAACAAACTTTCTGAGAACACCTAAAGATGTAATCCCGTACCAAACACCAGGTGTGTATAAGATTGATTGCAGCTGTGGGAAATCTTACGTCTGACAGACTAAACGGTCTATAGCGGACAGAGTGAAGAAACACATTGCAGCGGTCAAGAAATTGGATAACAATAGGTCAGCAATAGCCGAAAATCTGCTAAACGAGGGTTCAAATCATTGAATTGAGCTTCATAAACGCTCTCTAATGAACGCCGATATTACAGTAGAACTGCAAGCGAGGCGATTGAAATTAAAAAGTATATACATAGTACATTCCATCGTGAAGAAGGTTACAAATTATCTTCGGTGTGGAATACCGTAATAGATCGCCATTCGTCTCAGCGTCATCGTGTAAAGCCACAAGATACTGTGAGTGTAGTGAGTAGGCCGAGCTTTATTGATAAAAACGTAGCAGTGAGGGTAGACAGTGAAGAATCTAACAGGGCGCTACGGTGGAGACGAAGAAATATGAAACGTCAGGTCTGCCTGTGACCAAGGCTACTGCAACGTAGCCGAAACGTCGGGTTTATAATAAAGGTAACTTTATTATGTAAGAACTTACGTGATAAGCCCAGTTAGTTATTAATCATTATAATTTTCCAACCTTCGGGCACAACACTTTCTGAAGAGGCAACAAACCAGGAGGGCACCAAGCCACCACTAACTTCCAGCATCTCGACACTCACTTTGTCTCACCCAGCCGCTTTTCCTCTCTAAATATTTCTTTTCATTGCTTTTATAACTTTATCCTTTCATATTAAATATTTATAAATAAAAAAATATATCATGTCTCTGCCACTCTTATCGCAGGTGTCCCTGCGTTACAGTCACTATCTGCGGTTTGAAACACCTGAGCAACATCTTTCACAAACAATTCCTCCAAATAATTCTTCCAAATTCTTTTAATACTCTCAATGTCCATCATCCTTTCACCCTTATCATCTTTTACACCATTCACTGTCATACCTAGTGAACCCCCCTCTCCGAACGCACATACTTACATAACATTTTCTGCTTATTATAAAAACCGTCGGAGAGCTTCAGCACACTACATTCTTTCACCTTTCGCTTTCACTTTTTTATACTGTAATAAGTTATCAAGTAAAGAAGTCTCTCATATAGTATTTAGAATATCAACGTAGACATTGTTGGTGTGTGTACTATTTTACTGTAAAGTTGGTGGCGGTATTATAATGTGCCTTTGTTTAGTAAAGGGTCAACTTTCGAGACTCCATTTTTCCCACATCCACACATCTTTATTTTTTGATATTCATAGCTATAACGGTCTCAAGCGCCTCCTCATACACACTCGGTGGTTATAGTTACTACTAAGGTCACCCTTTTCCAATATGTCGTCTATCTGCCTCAACTAATATAAGTTATTTTATATTAACGGTGAGGGAAAACATCGTGAGGAAACCTGCCTATCCCTCAGGATAATAATCAGTGCCTATATACGGCGATGCGGTTCACTACCTATCACGTTGGGTTCTGTCTATCTAGTGATACGCGGGCTTCGAATGACCCATACCTAACATGCCTTTGAAATTTCGGAGATGGGCATTCAAGCCTCTGACTACCCCGTGTATACACAAGTCGTGAAGCGTATGTAAAACTTAAACTGGTGTTGTTATTTTTAGAAACGTTAAGTTTCAAAATTTTATTTTATAACTAAGAATTCTATATTTTGTTTGAGTGTTTGTCATTTAAAATATTATTACGACAATCATCATGTCTCAGTCTCTGCTCCTCTTGGGTCATCTGACCACTGTCTGGTGAAATCCGTATCAATGAGCTCGCCACCTGACTTAAGTGAAAGAGGCACGCGGCGCGTCTGGCGATATGAGTCAGCAGCATGGGACGAAATGCGGACATTTTTTGCCTCATACCCTTGGCAGCTGACTTGTTTCTCATCTGGTAACTCTACGATTTCTGCTAATGCTATCACGGATGTGATCCGGCAGGGAATGGAGTACTTTATTCCCTTCTCTGATATCCCGCTTGGACATAAAGCCAGACCTTGGTATAGTGCCGATTGTGCTAAAGCCGATGCTGTAAAGCAATCAGCGTATTGTGCCTGGGTTAGGGCCCGTGATGGCGGGGTCAGAGGTCGTAGAGTAAAATCCAAAAAGAGAGCCTACAACTATACAGCCAAAATGTGCAAGAAAGTCTTAGCGCAAGCACGTCTTGTTCATATAAGGCACATAGGAACCAAACTTGCTAGATATCCTTCTGGAAGTAAGCGATTTTGGTCTCTATCAAAATCAGTAGAAGCTAATTTCTGTCGCCCTTCCTTGCCCCCACTGTTAAAGCCTGATGGTTCACTGGCTCACACTGCGTTAGAAAAGGCAAATCTTTTTGCCTCGATATTCGCTGACAACTCACGTTTGGACGCAGGATGTAAACATCTACCTACAATACCGTCGTGCAATACTACTATGCAACAAATCGCAGTTCATTGCATAGAAGTCCGCAATGTTCTAAAAACACTAGACGTGAATAAGGCCAGTGGACCGGATGGTATACCAGCTAGGGTCCTAAAATGTTGCGCACCTGAGTTGGCTCCTGTATTGACCCGCCTTTATCGTCTGTCCCTGAAGACGTCAACTGTTCCTGACTCCTGGAAGATAGCAAATGTGCAGCCTGTTCCAAAAAAGGGAAGTCGTTCGGACCCTACGAACTATCGCCCAATAGCAATCACCTCCATCATGTGCAAGGTGATGGAGCGTGTTCTCAATAAGAAGTTACTGGCATACCTAGAATGTAACGACATCCTCAGTGATCACCAGTACGGCTTTCGTGAAGGTCGATCTACTGGGGATCTGTTGATCTATGCCACTCACTTATGGGGAGAAGCTATCGAGAATCATGGCGAGGCCTTAGCGGTTTCTCTTGACATTTCGAAGGCTTTCGATAGAGTTTGGCATGAGGGTCTGTTAAGTAAACTCCCAGCGTACGGACTTCCTGCTGTTTTTTGTAATTGGATTAGAGATTTTCTTGGAGCACGCAGTATCAGAGTAGTCATTGATGGCTGTGCCTCTGATCTTAAAACCCTAAATGCGGGCTTGCCCCAAGGATCAGTGCTCTCGGCAACATTGTTCTTGCTGCACATTAATGATCTTCTGCAGCCTGGGATCGTGGGATATGCAGACGACAGCACTGTTGTTGAGAGGTATCTGTCCAGTCCGAGGGTCAGCAGTGACGATGTCCGTCTTCAGCGGGAAGCACTAGTTCTTCGCACAAATCAGAGTCTGGAACGTGTCTCACAATGGGGAGATGCAAATCTAGTTGATTTTAATGCGAAGAAGACGCAAGTGTGTCTATTTACGGCCAAAAAGTCAGTATTTGATGCTGCCCCTACTTTCCGGGGTACAGTCTTACCTGTAACTGACCACCTCAGTCTGCTTGGCACTGAGCTCACTAATACCCTGAACTTTGGTGAAAACATAGAATCAAAGGCCAAACTGGCAGCGAAAAAACTTGGCATCCTCAACAAGGTTAAGCAGTATTTCCTACCAGGGCAGCTCTTAACATTATACAAGGCTCAGGTCCGATCTTGTATGGAGTACTGCAGCCACCTCTGGGACGGCTCTGCCTGCTCTGCTCTGGATAAACTTGTCTCTAGGCTTCATAGCCTAGCTCACAGACGCAAAGTTGCCAGCCTTTGCGTTTTTTACAGGCTGTACTTCGGAGAGTGTGCGAAAGGATTGCACGAGCTTATACCGCCCTCCCCTTTTTACCACCGAACACGAAGATGCACAAAGAGGTATCATCCACACCTTGTGAATTTGCCAAGTGCCCGTACGAATCGCTTTAAAGCGTCCTTTATTATGCGGGCCGGCAAGGAGTGGAATTCCCTGCCTGCGTCTGTGTTTTCGGAAGGGTACAATCCACAGACTTTTAAATCGCGGGTGCACAAGCACTTTCTGGGAGAGCTCGGTTCACCTTAGGCCTGACCAATCCAACTACTTGGATTAGTACGGGCCAAGAGCAATCCCATTCTAAATAGAAAAATATAAGTCAGTCTTGGTTTAAACCAAGATCATAAAGTCTAGTCTTGGTACTGTAACAGAGTTGTTACAAAAAGAAGTTACATTTTATGTAGTTCAATTTTACACAATTTGTTAATGTAACTATAAACTTACAATTATTTCACACAAGTGATTATTTAAATAGTTACTTCTTTTTTATATGTATGACTAAAATGTTTTTCATATATATTAACAGATAATAAGTACTTCTTTAATCTTAATATTAATTAATCAATGTCATACAAGAAGTTAGTGTTTTTTTGAATATAACTCAACTACAACCTAAACACGGAATGTAATGCGATACGCCATTTCAATAAAGTTGTTGTAACAAGTTTGATGTGATTTAATTCAGTGTTTTTGAAACCATCGTAGTTTGGAACTTGTTTATATCGCAAACATAAATAACATTTCTATTAACTCGCCCAATTGCTTTGTGAATCGATATTTATATCAAAATTATTCGTCAAAACGATTTACAAATCAAACTACAAATTTATCTGAAACAAATCTAAATTATCATGCCTATGTAATATTGACTTATATTGCATATAAATTTTAAGCATACACTCATTTTCTTATTCGTGGCGGGGTAGTCAGAGGCTTGAGTGCCCATCTCGAAAATTTCGAAGGCATGTTAGATATGGGTCACTCGAAGCCTCCGTTTCACTATATAGACAGCATCCAACGTGACAGATAGTGAACCGTATCGCCGTATATAGGCACTGGCTATTACCTATCCCGAGGGATAGGCAGGTTTCCTCACGATGTTTTCCCTCACCGTTAGTAACTGTAAATTGTGTACGTAAATGAACGCACACACGTTTAAATTTCATTCATTGGTACATGCCAGAGCCAGGATTCGAACCTAGGACCTCTCTCATTAGTCAGAGGTCCTACCCACTGGGTGGTACAGCCGCTTAACTTAATTTTACTTATCTTAGAATCAAAAACATTCTTGGCTACTATTAAACAGAAAAGTTATCTCAAAAATATTTGTTCCAGAGATAAACTAGGAGCTGCAATAGTTTCACTTGAGTATCATAGGGGTGTCTGTACTAAGGAAAAGCTGTTTGTTGTAATAACGTTTTAGTAATATCTCTGGTTAATACCTGACTTGTTTCTATAACAAAACGTACAGTGTTTTCGAATTAGGTGGTTTATATACATATTATATTAGTTTTAGGTAGTTTATTTTAAATGTCCTAACACTTTTAAATAATATTATCAAATAGTGAAGTAGTTAGTTTAGGGAGGGGTTACACACAGTTTCGGCACCTAACAACTCTTTCACACAAAAAATTAAAAATGGGTGTAAAAAGTTCCATTCAGTCAATTTTCAAATTGAAAGAAACAATTTAAAAAGGAAGGAAGCAAAAATTATTTATTTAACAAAGTTACTGATAAAATAGAAGCTGGCGATGCGAAAGGTGCGGCTCAACTCGTATTCTCAAGTGATGCCATTGCCCCTGACTGTCCTCAGACCTTGGAGGCGTTGGAGTCGAAGCGGCGCCGCCTCCGGGGGGCGCGGCGACTCCGGCGCTGTCCGCCTCGGCAGATGATATGTTGGCCGCGTTAATGTCCTTCAAGAGAGGATCAGCTGTGGATTTGGACGGCTTGACACCACAGCATCTGACGGATTTGGTGGATGATGCTGGGATGGCCCTCTTGGAGGAATTAACGCGGCTCGTGAATCTGATGCTCGCAGGGAGTGTGCGCAAGGATGTTCGGCGCCAATTTGTACGCCCTAAGGAAGAAAGATGGCGGCATCAGCCCAATTGCCGTGGGGAGCACTCTCCGTCGTTTGGTGTCCAAAATCAGTTGCAGACAAATGTCAACGGAGCTTTCACAGTTGTTTGCGCCGGTGCAGCTGGGGTTTGGGACCAAAGGCGTTCCGTTCCAGGTGGCGATGGCGGTCCATAGTCTCTGTCTATCCCCTTAGGGACGTAGAGCCATGAATATATGTATCCATATTAATATTTCATCTCATATTTGCAACCAGTGGGCATGTCTGTATGTATGTCAGGTCATGCATGTCTCTTAAGATGAATTAAGATGAATGTATGTCCAGGAGGCAAAAGTAACGTTAGGGTAGGAACTAATTGGGTTTTTCTCTTGAAGGATAGATGTTGTGTGTATGTTTGTAATCTCATTGTAAATATTTCTTTATTTTCAGATTAAGTGAATCATTTAGAATGTGGATGAAGATTGCGCGCCCTGGTCATTGAAATTGTGAAGATGGTACAAGGAAGAGATAAAAAAAATAGAATATTTACATATTATGTAGTTTTAATTGTAAATTTATTTTAAAATTTTTATCTAAACATTAAGTTGACTTGGCTTGGATGCGAGCTGCTTCAGCAGTGGTTATGGCAGCATTGGCCGGTTCCATGTTTGCATGTTCCATGTTAATCAATTATTTCAACACACAAGAAGCCTCCACCTGGTAAATATAAACAATGCATAAATTAATAAACACATTTCCATAAAATCAAACACAATTATGGAAACAAATAAAAAAAATCATATAACACAGATTAAATTGTATATTAATTCTTTTTGTCTATCAGACATCAAACTGCAAATATACTAATTTATCAACACCCAGAAGTCATAAGTTATCTAATGTGGTAGATTTCAATGATTTTTACTCTGACCTTCTAAATACATATTATGTTATGATGAAAACAACAATATTTGCAGTACATGCATATAATTTCACCTCCTATGTCTCTAAGGGGACAAGCAGAGACTATTGATCACCACCTCGAATGATCCTGACTAATAACATACATACATACACATCACACTCAATTCCCTGTAGAGGGGTAGTCAGAGATCACAGATGCCTACCCTGACAAACCATTGCTTCATTGTACATTTATACACTCTCAGTGGTTATATATACTTCTAACATCACTTTCAATATGAAGCCTGTCTAATAGCTGTCATTTGTCCTATTGGATAATCGTCTTTCCAATTCACACATATATACCTACCTTTTTTCAATCTACTATCCTTCATTCTCATAACTTGTACAAACGATCAAAGCCTTTCAAATCGTAGCCTCTACAACTATTTTTAATTCTATCATTCAATGTCACTCTTAACATGCAACTTTGTGAGACCTTTGGGTATGGTTTGGCGTGCGTATGCCCGTGGAAGTGCAATGATGACTGTGACGTGAGTAATGTAGGGTAAAGAATAAAGGTGTATGATTTAGATGAAGTAAAAGTTATTTTCCAGGATTGTAATCAATGGGAATTCATGATCTATGTTTTACCGTGTGTAGCGAAACTGAGTAAAGTGACTTTTAGTAAGTAAGTTACTGAGATGGTCCAAGTAACTGCGATATATTCATTGTTATTGTTATTATGTGTTATAAGTTTTTACACAAAAACATATTATTCAAGAAGACAATACCGGCATTATCAAAGAGCTTTGGCTGTCTCTCCTCTTCTTGCTCTTGATATGTCCTGGCATATCGAAGTTTTCAGTCTGACAAAACATAAATATTAGTAAAACAGTTTCGCAGTTAACTGAGCGTGGGAAAGGAATTTCCGACGAGACTGCACCTGCGCGCCCCTCCGCATCCCCTCTGAGGCCGCGTCCCATCGTCGTGAAGTTTGTGCGACGTGACATTCGTGACAAGTTGCTGTCAACTGTGGATGCTGGCAAGCCCAGCCGCATCTACGTGAACAAGCGGCTCACGAAGGCGAACCGGGTGCTGTTCGCGAGGGCCAGGGAGCGCCTGCTGCGCACCTTTCGCTGGCAGTCGGTGTGGGTGCGCCAGGGCCGCGTGTACGCGCGCCGCGACCCCACCAGCCGGCCGCTGCTGCTGCGGAGCCTGCAGGCGCTCGAGGAGCTTCCGGACACTCGCGTTACGCCCGCCCAGTGACGGGGCCTCATTAATGTATTATGAATGTGGAATGTTTGTTATAGTTCACTTATTGTTAATTAGATTATGTCATGTTATGTTATTATGTTTTTATGCTATAATTATGTGTTATTTTTCTTTTGTTTTACGTGTTGTATGTTTGTTGTATAGGTTGTATGTATTTTGGTTGTGTTCGGTTATGACTTGCGCATGTTATGTAGCTGTAACTTGGAAGCACAACATGTACATTATTTATTTATGCAAGCTTACACTTTATATTTTATATTACACTTACATATACACTATCCATTCCCATTATGTATACTTCAACTATATCTTATTACTTTATATCTATAATATAACGCTAACATTTTATATGTGTTATCAACAAGTATTGTCTATTTATTATGGATTTATAGGATATAATCTATTATTATATGTATATTACTTACAGTATTTATATATACTTGCACGCAGGGAAATGTTTTATGATTTAATCTTTTTGTGTCCTTTGCTCGTGAGGTTTTGCTGTGGCTCGGCGACGCGGTGGTACGCTTCACTTAAATACAATACTCATTTTATATTGACTTTTAAAACACATACTAATGACTAAGCAAAAGTTTTTGAAAATTGGACTGTTCAATGCTGGGTCGCTGAACACTAAACACGAGGAGCTCGAGGCCGCGGTGGCGGACCTAGACCCGTGCCTGCTGGCGGTGAACGAGACCTGGCTCCGAGGCCGCGGCAGCGCCGGGGCACCGCGGCTCCCGGGCTACCGCCTCTCGCACATCCCGCGGCCGCTCGGCACCAGGGCGCGCGGCGGCGGGGTGGGCTTCTACACTAAGACATGCTTGAGGGCTACAGTGCTGCGTCATCCATCGTCCCATCCCACCGTGGAGCAGATATGGATCAAGGTCTGCATCGGCTCCGTTGGGTTATTGGTGGGCACCGCCTATCGGCCTAGCTGGATTGACGCAGACACATTCTTTGACGCTTTAACAGAAACTATGACTACATTTAACTCATACGAACATATAATTCTTTTAGGTGATTTTAATATTAATATTAAACTACTTGACCGTTACTGGAAGCTTTTATATTGAGAGGGCGCTGTCGTTTCCGTCGAGAGTACCATATGCTTTGGCTTTTCCTACCTAGATTTCCCGTTATTGGTGGCGCCACCTGGCGAGTGACCTCGGAAACTAGACAAAATAATTTTCCAAGCACTTTTTTAAAATTCATTGGCGTTTGAGTCTCCGTCGCGGCAACGAGTTCTCGCAGAACTGTTAATAGTTTCGCTTCCTTTTTGTTGCTACCGTTACAACGTTAATTAAATTTTTCTTTTTATATTTGATATCTAAGGTTGGTACAATTGTTCTACTTCTGGAATAATCTTTAAATTCAGGATAATTTAACGTGACTTTTTTTGTTCAACGTGCTTAATTTTTGGTAAGTACTTCGATTTTTATTACATTTTAAACGGTTTTGGCCGTTCGATAAGAACATATTTTTGAAATTTCTTTTTGTCTACCGTAAAAATAATTTAAAATGAATATGTGTAAATATCTGGTCGTTAATTATAACGAACTATTTTTGCTTAGCGTGCTTTTGTCGTAATACTTGCATATTTCGATAATTAATAAACCCAAATCCTGCTTTTATCGTTTATAGCCGGTTAATAGAGTGGTTGCGTATATAAATCAGTTGTTAACGTATTTTAGATTTTCTTACGATAAATCTATAAAACCTGGAAATGGATAAGGATACCTCCCATCGTCGTGATGACTAAGGTAGATCACGTAAAAGAAAATGCAGTAAATCTTCGTCTTCTAGTAGTAGTTGCAAAAGAACGTCATCTACTTCGTCTTCTGAGCTTGAACAACGGTCTCGCAAGCATAAAAATAAAAAACCTAAGCGTTCAAGCGTTACCATGAATAGGCTGATTAAGGAAATTGGTGAAATTAGGCAAATAGTTTCCGCAAACCACGAAAACGTTAACGGCTGGCATGACAGCGTATCAATTTACCCGGATGAAAATGTTTTGTACGATCAAGTAAATTTAGAGCAAAATCAACTGGATCCGGACAATATTAATTTAGATTCTGAGCATAATCAAGGGAATAACGAATTTTCTTTCGAGATTAAGACAAAAATAAAGGAACCCTCTGTTCCTAAAACTCCCGCTTTATTTTTGAAAATGCTATTAGACGTTCAAAGATTAGGCAATACCTCGTGGTCTGAAATAAGGTACTCCGATACCCAAAAATTATACAACCATACTCCAGGGTTTGTAAATCTTGAAGTGAACGAAGAAGTTAGATCATATGACACTACTCGACATTTAACTTATGCAGACAAAGCCTATGCGGCTATGACTTTTTGCATTCTTAAACAAAAGATTACCTTACAAGAGAGTGTTCGTAGCCTGCTATCCTGGGCTAAAACTAACGAGGTTAGTTATGACAATCTGAGCAGTAAAGTAGATGAGTTATTTGTTAAGGGTGATATGTTTGAGGTTTCTTCCGATCTTTTACAATTAGTGTGTGGCCATAGAGCCGAGACTATAGAGATGCGTCGTGAAGCCATCACGAGCCAAGTCTGTGACCCTTTGATCAAAGCGTCGCTTAACAGTATTTCACCATCGACGACGCACATATTTGAACCTGATGCCTTTACATCAGTACTTGAGAGGTCTGGGGGCGTTCGCAAAGTTTTTTGGCAACCTAAGGCGGCTGGTTCTTTACCAGATAAAACTGTACAAGTAACTAACCGCCCCTCGCAGGGGAGAGGTGCACGAACAATTGCGATTCCATCCCGTGGAACAAATCCTCAATTTATTGGCATATATAGGCAACCAATGTAACATGCATTCGCATGCTTCTCATTATAATCCACCCTCGCGGGGTGATTCTTATTTTAAAAACTACCCTCCACAGTTTTTCCATTCCAATAACCAAAGAGGGAGAGGTACACATCACAACCGAGGCTCGCGGCCCAACCGTGACAGACCCGGAGGTAGTTACAATAAAAAGCAATGACTCGAAACAGTTTCGAGCAGGCCAGTTAGCGCTTTATTATCAACAATGGAAGAAAATGGGGGCTCCAAGTATAATTTTAAAATTAATTCGAGGGTACCGCATACCTTTTCATCAAAAACCACCTCTAATTTACCCAGATATGTCAAAGAGTCATTTTCAAACCCCCGTGTCAAAAGAAATGAGTGTGATTGTACAGAAAATGAAATCTCAGGGTGTTTTGGAGATAGCTCCACACACTCTAAGCTTCATTTCTCCCCTTTTTCTGGTCCCGAAATCCGACGGGTCAGCTCGACCTATATTCAACCTCAAAGCGCTAAATCAGTATGTCAAAGCCGAACCTTTCCACCTCATAAATATGAACGAAGTACCAGACTTCCTGCAACCTCGGGACTGGACTTGCAAAATCGACTTGTCCCAAGCATATTTCCATCTGCCTATATCGGAATCTCAAAGAAGATTCCTGAGAATTGTTTTCGACAAGGAATTTCTTCAAATGACATGTCTTCCCTTCAGGCTCAGCACAGCCCCAAAAACATTTTCTATGCTAACGAATTGGGTAGCTCAAGTACTAAGAGAACGATGGCAGATAAGGATTTTAGTCTACCTAGACGACTTTTTGATTGCACACCAGAGTGCATCCTCACGCATAAATCATGTCAGACTCACGCTGAAATTACTACAAACATTAGGGTGGCAAATAAACATCGAAAAATCAATATTAACTCCTCAGAAAAGTATAAATTATCTAGGAATAATCTGGCTACCTTGGATCAATCAAAAGTCCTTACCAAAAGAAAAGATCGACATAATAAGGGAAAGAATAACGCAATTACTACTACAGAGGAAAACAACATTGAAACAGATGCAGAGTATAGTGGGGCTGCTAAATTTTGCCAATTTAGTTATCCCACGAGGCAGACTAAATCATCGGAAGACATTAATGTTCCTAAATTTGATACGATGGCAAGAGCGAGAGTACTTCCTGATACCGAGCGCAGTACGCAAAGAGTTGAGGTGGTGGGTACAAAACTGTCAGCAGTCGACCCCGCTTCATTTCCCTCCTCCAACGAACTTCCTCGTGACAGATGCCTCGGATCTAGCGTGGGGCGCTCTATTGAACGACAAGCCATTGTGGGGCAGCTGGTCCATAGCAGAGCAACAATTACATTCCAATCAGAAGGAGCTACTGGCCATTCTCCATGTGCTACAAGATCAGGCACTCACTCTTCAAGGCAGCTCAGTCATGATACAATGCGACAACATGACAGCAGTGGCTCAACTGCGAAAAGAAGGAGGTACGAAATCAAAATCTCTTACGAACATAACCTACCAAATTCTCAAATTAATAGATCAGTATCAGATACACTTCTGCATACACCATATCCCAGGCAAGTACAACAATCAAGCCGATCATCTATCCCGGCATCGCCAACCCTCAGAGTGGTATCTTCTACCGGCCTGTGTGGAAATGGTGTTTGCAAAGTGGGGGACTCCGGTAATAGACTTGTTCGCGTCCGGGACGGCCCATGTTGTTTACAATTATGTATCCCGGGATCTGACGGATCGACAAGCCCTATTCCACGACACGTTCAGTGTTCCATGGCACTACCAGCTAGCGTGGGTGTTTCCACCACCATTCCTAGTACCCAAGGTTCTCAACCACCTGAACCGATCGTCGGGGGTCTTTCTCGTAGTAGTTCCTCGTTGGAAGAGGGTGTTTTGGCGAGCGGACCTAAGGGCGCGGGCGCTCGAAGCACCGTTCACATTGACCAATTTACACAGACATCTGATAGACACGTCGACAGGACTACCTCCCCCTCAGGTTCACGAGATCACGCTCGAAGTCTGGAAGTGTGGGGGTGGTCGGAGGCAGTAGGTTCATGGAACACTGAACAAGTATCATTGTTAAAAGATTCATGGCGTAAATCTACTTTAAAAACCTATCAAGTGGCGTGGAAACGTTGGATCTCGTGGGCTAAAAATAATTGTGTAAATCCTTCAAATCCTACAGGTTCAGAATTGGCTAAATTTTTATCAGATTTGTTTTTAGTTCATAAATTATCGTACAATACTATTTTATTACACAAATCGGTTATTTCTACGCTTTGTAACGCGGATAGTTCAAGTTATTTAAGTTCACATGTTTTAGTGAAACATGTCTTAAAGTCGATTGCCCTCAAAAATCCCAAGAATATTAAAACACCAATTTGGGATATTGATAAACTCTCTTCCTTCTTATCTCAATTTAAAATAGATTTAAGCAATTTTTTCAAGTATCGCGACATACAGCGATTTTACTACTTATGTGTTCGGGACGTCGAGTTCACGACCTAACGTTACTGAGGGTAAATTCAGAAAATTGTAGTAAATCCGACAATCATATTATTTTAATACCAGAATTCGGCTCAAAAACTGATTCAGAGAGACATAGACAGTCTAGTTGGAAATTTACACCAAATCCAAACGATAGAAATCTTAACCCTGTTTTTTGGATTAACAAGACAATAAGTTTATTAAATGAAAGACGAAAATTATCAAAATCAAATAATCTTTTTATCACAGTTCGAGGTGAAGCAAAGCCTGCTTCCCGTACGGTAATAGCGGGCGCGGTGAAAACCATATTTAAAGAAGCTGGTATCATTGCTTCTCCTTGAAATGTTCGATCGGCAGTAGCTTCTAAAAGTTGGTTACAAAATGTATCAGTTGATGAGATCTTAGCTCGCGGTAATTGGCGGTCAGATGATACTTTTCACAAATATTATAAACGTGATATGATTGTTAATGGTTGTTCTCAAAGCTGTACTTCTCAATCTTTCATTGCATTGGATTAATTTTTTACATATTTTCTTAATGAATTTCGTGTGAATTGAATGGATTTAAATTGTCATAATTATATTCTGATGCTGTTTTCAAATGATTAATGTATCTGTATTGCTCAAACAAATATTATATTTTTGATAAATATTTATAATTTGTACATTTATAGTAAACAGTATAATATGTTAATCACATTGGCGTTGTTTTATTTATTTCGTACAATTATATGAATTCTAATATTTCTATAATCATAAATAACTAAAACTAAAGCCATACTATAGGTGGCGTCACCAGGCGAAAACAAACAGTCTCTCAATATAAAAGCTTCCAGTAACGGTCAAGTAGTTTAATAGACGCGTTTTACCTGAAATAAAACGCATATTAAAATACTTACCTTACTGGAAGCTTTTATATTGAGAGGGCGCTGTCGTTTCCGTCGAGAGTACCATATGCTTTGGCTTTTCCTACCTAGATTTCCGGTTATTGGTGGCGCCACCTGGCGAGTGACCTCGGAAACTAGACAAAATAATTTTCCGAGCACTTTTTTTAAAATTCATTGGCTCTATATTCACCAGGCAGAAATAAAGTGTAAAGCTTCCAGTAAGGTAAGTATTTTAATATGCGTTTTATTTCAGGTAAAACGCGTCTATTTTGGACTCGCAATGTGCTTTGACAAAGAAACTTATGACATTTTTAACTACGATGGGACTTAGGAACACGATCAGTCAGGCAACACATTACACAAATCACAGTGCGACTCTTATTGACTTGATCTGTTGCCAGTCCTCGACTCAAATTATTGACTCTGGTGTGATTCACATACCGGAATTAGGTGGCCACGCTATTGTTACTACGACAATAAAAATAATTAAGCCTAAACGGCCCAAGAAAACCATACTATGTCGGGCCTACAAACAAATTGACATAAATAATTTTAATGAAGACTTGAGACAAATTGACTGGACTGTGATACACCGACATAGCACTGTAAATGACATGAGAGTGCATTTTAATGGTTTGGTGACTATGCTGTTCGACCGACACGCACCACTTACACTCTACACATTCAACTCACAACACACACCTTGGCTTACAAGCAATCTCAGGTATTTGATGCAATTGAGGAACAGAGCACACAATAAATACAAACACACTAAACTTGACCTTCATTTGCAAGAATACAGAGACCTGAGGAAGTTTGTACATACTTGCATGCACACAGAAAAGAAGGCTTATTTTGAATTTCACATAAACACACAGTTAAATACTCCCAAACTTCTTTGGAAAACTCTTAAGAGTTCTGTTGCGGACTTTAAGCCCAAACAGGATCTTCCACCACATTTTGACAACCCGAACACTATTGCACTACACATCCTGGACACTCCTGGCCCGGCCTCGCCGCCACCTGCTCTGCTCCACTCATTTCATACGAGTCGCTATGGCTCGGCAACCTTTGAATTGCATCCGGTGAGCGAGGCGTTTGTGGCTAGGGTGATCGGGTCTATCAAGAGTAACGCCGTTGGGTCTGATGGGGTCTCAAGGGACATGGTGCATCTGATGTTGCCGGGGATACTCGAAACCATAACGCAACTTGTCAACGCTTCAATCTCGTCAGGTACTTACCCGGATACATAGAAAACGGCGACCATAAAGCCAATACCTAAAATTGACGACCCGGTTGATGTGTCCGACCTGAGACCCATCAGTATATTGCCCTATCTATCGAAGATCCTTGAGAGGGTGGTACATGGACAAGTGACAGAATACATACACAAACACAATATCTTACCGCTGTATCAATCTGGTTTTCGGAGACAGCATAGCACCACCACTGCATTGATGGACGTATTTGACAATATTTTGACAAACGAGGACAACCATAACGCAACAATACTTGTGCTACTGGACTACTCTCGTGCTTTTGACTGTTTGAACACTAACCTGCTTCTGGCAAAAATGACTCACTATGGTTTTAGTGACTTAACAATTGAATGGTTTAACACATACTTAAACGAACGTAAACAAGTAGTTTCATTGACAAGGCCAGATGGTACCATAATACACTCAACTGTTTACACGACTAGTAGGGGAGTCCCTCAGGGCTCTATCCTTGGTCCGTTATTATTTATTTTATATACCTCTGACATTGCACTACACATAACTAACTGTAAATATCATATCTATGCCGATGACATTCAAATCTATACTCATATTGACATTAATAACTTTGACTCTGCCATAGAAGCACTAAATGACGACTTAAAACGAGTATAAGACTGGTCGGTTGATAACTGCCTCGTTCTCAACCCTGCCAAGACCAAGTACATGGTGCTGGGCAGCCAGCGGGTGGTGTCCAGAGTTTTATCGCGGCAACCGAGTATTAATATTGATGGCGTTGTCATCGGCAGGGTTGAGGAGGCTCGAAGCCTGGGCGTCGTGGTGGATAGTGGGATGCGTTTTGAGAAGCACGTCTCGCAGCTGGTTTCTGCATGTTTTTATCGCTTGAGGGTGTTATACCAGAGCCGGGCGTTTTTGAGTGTGGACATGCGGATAAAGCTGTGTGAGACTTTGATTTTGTCTAAGCTCAATTATGCGCTGGCAGCGTACGGCCCGTGCCTTTATAAGAAAACGCGTAGACTTTTACAACGTGTACAAAATGCGTGCGCCCGGTACTGCTTTCCCATCCCACCCCGAACCCATGTTTCACCGTACCTTAAAAATTCTGACATATTAAATATTGAATCTCGACAAAAACTGCTACTCAGTTGCTTACTTTTTGACATTATTCAAAACAAACAACCGCAATATTTATTTAGGAAACTGACATGGCGATCCCAGCAACATAAATCGACCCGTGTTTGTGTACCGCCGCTTGTTCTGCCTCGCCATTGCACCACCGCTTTTAGGGGAGCTTTTAGGTATGCCGCCTCCAAATGTTGGAACAATATTCCCCCACCCATTAGACAATTATCCTCTAAAAAATTTAAACTCCAAAATTTA
Organism: Leucoptera coffeella; assembly: GCA_030578115.1. NCBI lineage: Eukaryota > Metazoa > Arthropoda > Insecta > Lepidoptera > Lyonetiidae > Leucoptera > Leucoptera coffeella. Next base: position 2,745,624 of record JAMBLF010000002.1, read on the forward strand.
AACAATATCTCCGGGAACATTTGCTCTGCCAGCAAGAGGAGGCGGGTGCTCCTTCTATTGCCCCTCGGACACTTAATTTGTAATAAATTATAAATCAATTTTGATATTATATAAATGGATCACACTTTTGATTTGCATTTGCTATCCACACACATGTTATCATATCTTATATCTATGTATTTATACTGTTTATTTACGTAGCACTCTATTTAACCATTTTCCTTTAAAATATAAACGTTGCTCTCCAGTGGTTCTGACATAAAACCAGCGTTGCGTTTGTCACCAGACGCAACATACCCAGCTGAGTTAGAACCCTTTTGCTGCGACAATAACATGCACAAGTTGTACCCCTTAGTTTGTAAGTTCTTTTTATTGTAAACGTTTTGTATTGTGTATGTTTTTGTGGCCGTAAATAAACGCTTTTTATTATTATTATTAAAAATTACATATTTCCACATTTATGTTCAAATGAAAATAGTGTGATAAGTGAAGGTTACGGTTTGAAAGAAGATGTAGTGAGTAAGATTGAAAAGAGCATGCTTCGATGGTTTGGACATGTTATACGGATGAATGATAGCAGATTGACAAAAAAAATATATATGAGTGAAGTGGAAGGGCGGTTACGTAGGGGCCGGCCTAATAAGACATATAACAGTCAGATAGACCCTATATTGAAAAAAGGTGACGTTAGGAGTACCTATAACCGCCGAGAGTGTATGAGAGGATGTATGAATATCTATGAAGCGAAAGTGGTCTGTCAGGATCGGGACATATGGGGATCCGTGATCTCTGCCTACCCCTCTACAGGGAATCAGGCGTGATGTGTATGTATGTATGTTCATTTCACTATTTATTTTACTGTAAAATACTTACCATTTCAAATTATGCCTTATCCGCCAGCTCTTGACTTTCCACGTTCATAGTTGTGCCACAATGTAGAAAATATTAAAATTTTTAATCTATTGAAAATTTTCAATCATAAACAATGACAAACTTGCTAGTTCCACCGATTGCTACTTGATCGCTAAGCGCGTTAGTTTCTACATGTCATTGAATGAATGAATTTCTGTTATATTGGTAATAGCAGCAAGAACGCGACCAGCGAGCGAACACCTTACATAATGCCAATTTGTATAAACGATAGGCAATCGATCGCGCGATCACTTTGCGACCACTGCTGATTACAAATTTTTACATAACAACTCTACCGGACACTCGTCTATGGTCCGTCAACAAAGTCAGCAGCTCAGTGAAAGTTGAAAATACAAATAATTATTTTCGGCTGAATATTTAGTCAGTTGTGATGCCAAATTGGTTAAATATGTTTTCTCTGGGATTATGTTTGGATCCTCAACTGGAACGAACCGAAGAACAAGGAAGAGAAGAATTGGAGCTTCGATTTCGTTTTTCTTCGGTTGCAGCGGCTGGCGGCGTTGGTATAACCATGGCGATGAAATAACAAGAAGTTCAAACGCCGTGGCATCAGTGTTTGTACTTCAGCCAACATAACCGTAGTGGTGAATGGCTTAATAAAAATTTAAAAAAAAACCCTACCGGAGTCGGGGCACTGGTTAAAAGCGTGTCCTTCTGTTCACACGGGCACTTTTCTTGATAGAACGTCGTTCTCTTTATGCGTGGGGTTGCGGTTAGGCGCCAAGATATATGTGCCACATCACTGTCTTTGTGGGAAGTGGGTGGATCAGTTGGGATACCACGAGCTATCGTGCCAGAAGAGCGCCCGGCGCCTCCCTCGGCATGCTGGGTTGAATGAAGTCATCCGCCGGGCTCTTGCTACCATAAGCGTTCCAGCTGTTCTGGAGCCCGTGGGCATCCTCAGGGGTAATGGCAAGAGGCCTGATGGGATGACATAGGTTCCTTGGAAGCATGGGAGGGTGTTGGTTTGGGATGCCATCTGCGTCGATAGTACAGCGGCGTTACTACTGAATATCACTTTGTACCTTTTGCTGTGGAGACCCTGGGCCCGTGGGGTCCGAGCACGAAGTCTTTTGTGAAGGAGGTCGCTTCCCGTTTGGTGGAGGCCAGTGGTGACTCAAGGGCCGGTGCGTATTTTGCCCAGCGCATCAGCATAGCTGTGCAACGGGGAAATGCCACAAGCCTTCCTACCACTGCCAGTGAGTTGGCAGATATATATTATTTATAAATATACATTTATTTATTTATTTATTATTACTAAGTTAAGCCCTACCATTACAGGATAACCCTAATGCGGTAGAGTAACACGATTTTTACAAAAATAAACGTATAACAAAAATATAACATTGCTATCTAATATCAACTTAACCTATAACATAAAATATATATACCCAAACGTGTGAATTCTCCCAGATCACAACTGAATAGGTCCAGCTCTTCGGCTATCATGTTCAGAGTGCGGATAGCGCGAGTAAGAGGCGCACTCCGCATAGGGACACGGTATCGAATAGAAAGTATCGATACAGTACTCATGAGTAGTATCGATAAAAAAGTATCGTACTTGTAAAAGAATCGACACAAAAGTATCGATACCTCAAAGTATCGAGTACTTTTATCAGGCAGGGGCCAGTGGCCTATCTACGCCTTACTTACGTCGTTTAGTCAATGTTTGTCAGTAAGTATCGTCTGTATCTTCATTCAGACGTAAAATCAGAAAGTGAAAATAACAAATGGTACATAAATATAAGATAAATACAAACAACCTACAATAAGTAGAGCCGCAATTTTTTAATCAAAAATATTATAATTCCCATTCCTCCTCGGTACAATTGCTTAAGAAAAGAAGTTTGTCGAGCCTCTTTGGCGATAGGCGGTAACGGGTTTTGGTAATTGCTATGGAAGTACAAAAAATTACCAATATAAAGTTTCAATATAAACTATCAATAACGCAAGAAATTCGATAAATATGTAATGCCACATGTTTTATACAACAAGCAACTATCAGTCATCACAACGACAACGAATAAAGGAACCATAGAGTTTTTCGTATAATTATTCCGTGTGGAAAGGCAAAGAGATTTAAGCCCATACAGCTGCAGCCAATGAACCATAGAGAACTGAACGAACGAGTTAGAATTAAACAACAGAAATGTGAATCCGGTTACCTATCAGCAATGGAACTAACTCTATGAATAAATGCTTCACCAATATTGAACAAGATGGGGTTACTAATGTTAACATAAATGATAAAATGACTAAATAAAAATAAAATTATTCGATACGATACCTGTACATGAAGTACTTGTTAAGTAAAAGTATCGAACACAAAGTATCGAGTACAAAAGTATCGGTATCGAAATCAAACTACTCGATACCATAGAGTATCGATACATTTTTCGTGTCCCTAACTCCGCACCAAGTGCGTCCGGCCGCGCGGCTCGAGCAGCAGCCGCGGCCTGCGGCGCCGGTGCACGTACCTATCCGAGACGCTCAGCGCCAGGGCGGGCGCCCTGCACGTCCATGTGATGCACCCTTCCCACCAGCACGCCAAACACAAACGTCACCAGACTCATCTCCCTTCTCACTCGCAGTTCATGGTAGCCGACCATTCCTAATATAAACAATGTTGGGTACATACGTGGGTAGAAAGGGTACACACCGTACATTCTCATATAAACATACCGGAGAAACTTATTCTGAATTTTCTCCAACATATGAATATATTTCCTTTCATACGGAGCCCAAATAAATGCGTTCCACTCTAAATGACTCCGCAACTAACGTGTTGTATAAGGTCCTAATTGCTTGTAAATTTGTAAATTTATTCACCCTGCGTAACACAAATCCCAAATTTCGAAATGCCTTCCTGCAGCAAGTCACAATGAATGCACGAAAGCAGAGGCGCTCGTTCAAGGTGACTCCCAAGTCCCGCACCTCTGTGACCCTGGGCATCGGCGCCCCGTACAAGTGGTATTCAGTGCGAGTGACATTTCGAGCCCTACTGAAAGTTATTGTCACACATTTAGATTGATTGAATAATAGCTTATTCCTAGCGCTCCAGCATGCCACACTATCAATATCCCGCTGCAGTTTATCACTATCTCCTTGCTCAACAACCGGCAATGACAATTTGAGGTCATCGGCAAACAGTAAGCATTTGGCATGTCTAACTACCCCTGGGAGGTCGTTGACCGTCGTCATATTTAGCTTTAAGATTTTATTATATCATTATCAGTTTATTTTCAAGTTTATTTATCTAGATAAAATTTTGATTTATTACCTCATGTAAATATTGTTTAGTAATTTAATAAATATACACAATTAGCATAACTGATGTATGTGGATCATTGAATTGGAAATACATATTTAAGGGCCTGCCATCTGCAGAGTAATTAAAAAAAATTATATGGGCAATGTGGACAAGCGTAAGAGTGAGCGAAGTGATAAAACAATATTTTAGCAACATCTTTTCGAAACGCCTGAATTAATAATAAATGATCAATTATTTAATCATATCGACGATCACAAACAATAAGTCGGTATAGTAGTGTGGCGACCTCTAGAGCGCCACAGACAGAGAAAAACCTAAGTTGCAATTATTATTATTAAGGTCTTATGTCCCCTAGATGGGGCAGAGGGCATCTACAGTTCTCCGCCATCTCGATCAGTCTTGGGCTTCGTGCTTGACTTCACTCCACGTCTTTCCAATTGTAACCTGGATTTTTCCTGCCTTTCCGAATCTAGACTAAAGTCTAGATAATTTACTTACCCGGCCAGCAACGCTTAAGTTCAGGAAATATCCAGGTTGACACAGCGAGGTTCGAGGGTCGGTCGGATAGTGTCAAAATAAAAGGTAGGATAAAAGGTAGTGATTTCCGAGGAACATCAAGTTTATTTTCCTGAAAATTACTCTACGCACAAAGGAAAAGCATGGGACTATAACCTATGAAAACATCTTGTGTTGGATTACTTTTAATCTAAACAATTCATGTAACTACCTTCGGTCACGTGGGACAATAAATGAACTTAAATTAACATCCTACCTAGGAGCCAAAGCGGATTGCTAACGTAAATTCTATTCTTAACTGATCCGTAACTTCAGGGTGAAGCCCCAGCTAGGTTTGACGCTAATAAAATGAAAATTGGTTCACCGGTCGTCGAATCCCTTCCTCCCGACTCAGGAAGGCGACGTACGCGACTGTTCTCAAGGCGTGACCTTCTAGTTCCCCTGCTGGCGAACCGGCGGAGGAGGTTTCCACACGATGCACACGAACAGAGCAGAGTTGTGCCCCCGGATTCGATGTATCCTCAACACCGCTCGATTTGAGACTCCTCCGGAAAAAGCCTGAGGACGAATTTCCTAGCATTAAACCTGAACCCAAGCAATGCCTGCCCCAGGGAGAGTGATCCAAGGATCAGATGAAAAACGAGCAACTTACCACAAAATCACGGTATCGACGTGGCGAGATTGTCACACGACAAAATCCAGCCCTTCCCCCTTTACTGAGAGAATTGTGGTGAAACGGAATCGGGAGAACACTGGAACCACCGTTCACTCACTTTGGCCTATGGACCCTTGCCTTTGGACTGATTGTCGATAATTTGTCTCCTCGCATGTCTTTGCACGGTTAGTGTCCAAGCGAAAAAGAAAGGCCGATTTTCTACTCAAATCCACGACGCCAAGTTCCACAGAGTAACAAAAAAAAATAAAAAAGAGACAAACCAACCAGAGAGAATTGAAAACCTTCGTATCGAGAATCGAACGAATACATTATGCAATTCGGACATCTATTGCAAGCTCCGCTGTTTGTTGACAAGCAGAAAATTAAAGTCAAATTTTTCTATCATGTATTTGGATGTTTCATTTTGAATCAGACTTGCCAATAGTGATTGAAAACCTTGTTACACAATGGCCGCCGCTTCTGCGATGATCGACCGCCGCCAGGATTGCTTAGGGCGACCACGCTTCCGCTTTCCTTGGAGATCCCAGTCTAGGGCTTGCCTCGGAAAGTGGTCGCGGTTCCTTCGGAGCGTGTGGCCGATCCAGTTCCACTTGCGGCGTTTGATCTGCTGGTCGATCGGTGTCTCATCGCAGCGTTCCCACAGATCTACGTTAGAGATTTTCTCGGGCGAGAATATACCGAGAATACGGCGAAGACAGCGGTTGACGAAGACCTGAAGCTGTCGTGAGATGGATTTAGTGACCTTCCGTGTTTCACATCCATACAGCAATACAGTTTTCACATTGGACCGGAATACTTTGAGCTTAACTCACCTAATCAATTTCTGCGATTGCCACATAGGACGAAGCTGTGCAAAGGTCGATTTGGCGATCCTTGAAGCGATGTCCTCTTCTGCCCCTCCAGTTTCGGACACTACATTTCCGCGGTAGGTGAACTTGTGGACTCTCTCTACCCCCTCCGTGCCGATGAGTAACGGTAATGAGCTCGTCGCCTCACATTTCATTTCCTGGGTTTTCCGTGTGTTAACTTCAAGTCGCTTCTCCAAAGCCTCTCGCTGTAAGTCGTCCAATTTTGCTTGCATGTCGGCGCGCGTGTGGCTCATTAGGCATAGATCATCGGCATAGTCCAAGTCCTCCAAGACGTTTGACAGTCCCCATTCTATACCGCGGCGCTTGTTGTTAGTGGTGTTGTTCATGATGCCATCCAGGAAGACAAGGAAAGTGGTGAAAGGAGATACCCCTGGCGAACTCCCGCATGGACCTGTATGTTCTCTGAGACGAGGCCGTCGTGTGTCACTCTACAAGAGTAATTGCCGTAGTTGGCCTTGATGATGTTTGTGATTTTCTCGGGGACTCCAATCTCACGAAGCCTGTTCCAGATACAACTCCATCGCAGCGTGTCGAAGGCCTTGTCAAAATCGACAAAGGTCAAATACATTTCCCTCTGCCATTCTGATGCCTGTTCGAGGATTATGCGCAAAGTATTGATCTGGTCCGTACAAGATCGGTTGGGTCCGAAGCCAGCCTGTTCTTTTCGGAGGAGAGGTTCAACGGCCCGTGTCAGCCTATCTAGTATGATCCGGCAGAGTACCTTAGATGGAATCGAGAGTAAGGTGATGCCTCTCCAGTTGTCACATTCACTGAGGTCTTCTTTCTTGGGCACGGTGATGGAGGCCTTTGTTCCAGTCGTCAGGAAACTCTTCGGCTAACCAGATGTTCTGTAGAAGGGGCGTCAGCGCATTTGCAGCGGTAGCGACGTCAGCTTTCAGCATTACCGCTGCGATGAGGTCGACTCCCCGGAGACTTCCCGTTCTTCAAAGTTCGGATAGCCTTCACCACCTCCTCGCCTGAAGGGGGAGACACATCAATGTCTAGGCATTGTGCGGGCAGGTTGGTAGTAGGTGTAGACGTGGTGTAAAGGTCACTTGGAAGTCGGAAGATATCTTCGAAGTGCTCCCACCAACGTTGCAGCTGTTTCTCTGATGTGATAATCAACTGACTTCCTTTGTCTTTCAAAGGCTTCTCCTTCCTCTGGCTCCGGTTTCCGGCCAAGGTCCTCGTCGCCTTGTAAATCTCCCAGAGATTCCCGGAGTTAGCAGCGTGTTGGGCGCAATCCGTAACAGCATCCGTCCACACTCGTCGGTCATGACCAGTGCTGCAGTAAATTTTCCTACGTATTAGGTGGTATTGCAGCTTCAGGTCCTCGCGCACTGCCACGTCGCCGGTAGCCAAAAGCTAAAGGTGCTTTCATTAATGAGGTCCCAGGTCCCTTCTGACATCCAGTTCTCAAGAGTTGAAGTTTTGTGTCAAAGGACGATGGAGCTGGTCTCTGTGTCCAACAAGCAATTCGTGTCCGCATTTTCATGCCAAAAGTCGTTGTAATATGGTCCGGTTTTGCACTGATTCAGTTTCATTAATAATTTTTGTGGAATCAGATAAGCGGGTGATTAGCCCACTATACCCTAGCCCACTGGCGGTGCTGCCACCTTAGAGCTTGTGGGCGTAATCGGTTTTGTCTCGGGTTTCCTCCTTGGTGAGATGATTTCCTCCTGGTTTAATTACTTGCGCTAATCATAAATTAGCTATCGGTTTTAGTAACAAGTACATGATCAAAGAATAAAATATGTTTTTTTAAATCTTTTTAGGTTATGTTTTTGTTGATTATATAGTAATTATTTATAATTGTTTATTTTTAACAATTCATTCAAAGCTCACTCGTGATATTTTGGAAAAGATTGGATAAAACATTATAGGATATTTTATTACATTATTTATTAATTAATTATTTAGGATTAATTTGACGTAGCTCAGTTGTTTGGGGCTTGGCTCTGTATCAGTGGGTACAGGGTTCAAATCCCGCTTGAGAAAGTACCAATGGAAATGAATTTCAATGAATTTCTATGTACATTTTCGTAATAAAAACACAATTACGAAATGCATCGACTTATACGGTGAGGGAAAACATCGTGAGGAAACCTACCTGTTCGTCGAACAGATAATAGTAGTTAGTGCTTGTAAATGGCGACATGGCTGACCACCTGTCACATTGAGTACTGACTATCTGGTTAACACGTGGATTCGAGGTGTCCATAGAATTACTACCATCGCAATTGCGGAGACGGACATCTGAACCTCTGGCTACCCCGCAAGGGTTAATGGTCATGAATTATGATATATGAATATATATTGATATATTATATAATTATGATATATTGAATATTCTGTATTAATTATGACAATAATTTTGGTAAACAAATACCAGACTTTTTTTTATCGAGTTGCAATAAGATAAATATAATTTTATCACAGATGACGCCAGCAAGAAATAAAATAATAATTACAAAAATCAATATCCTAGAACGCGCAATTGAAATATTGAACAGAAACAAGATATACACAACAGTCGTCTATGTTTTGTCAACGAAGTTAGCATCTCAGTGAAAGTTTAAAATACAAATATTTATTTTCGGCAGAATATTTAGTCAACTAAGATGAAAAACTGGCTAAATATATTCGCTTTGGGATAAGATTTTGATCCTTAACTAGAACGAACCGAAGAACAATGAAGTGGAATTGGTTTTAAGAGATTCGCGATTTATACTCATGATTAATATTTAACGGGACCTTTCGCGTAAATATAACGCGATAAGTCCCGTTAATTTATTAATCATTAGAAGAATTGAAACTTCAATCTCATTTTCTTCGGTTGTAGCAGATGGCGGCGTTGGCAAAACCATGGCGACGGAATAACAAGAAGTGCAAAGGCCTTGGCATCAGTGTTTGTACTTTCGCCGACATAACCTTAGTGGTGAATGGCATATTAAAAAAAAGATATACAGGGTGGCGCATTCAAAACGGTCAGTATGGGAAAGTCTGAAACTATAAGAGATACAAAGATTTGTTCTTAGAAACCATGTCACCGATTTTGATAAAAAGAAAAACTGCATTCATACTTTCTTTGAAATAACAACTGTATCCAGTCCGGGAATCGAACCCGGTTGCTTTGAAAAAATAAATTGGCCCTTTTCACTTTTTCTTTCTAAATATCGATTGTGTAGGTCTTAAGCTGTAAATGTCTCTATGAAACATGGTGTCGAAAATGAATAAAATGCATTGTTTTGGCATACTTTAGTTTATTATAGTAGTTTACATACACCGTAACAATATTCAACAGATATGTAAAATTGTCTCTATGGCTGTTTGTAGTTTTGTACTTCCTTACTTGTTACATACACCATATCATGTGGCATTAGTATTGCATTAATCCGTTGAGGAGGTTTTATTATCTACAGTATTCAAAAACTAATAATCTATTGAAAAGTTCACTTAAAGTGATGTGTTAAACCATATTAGAAAATTTCTTGTGGGATTACGTTAAGGATGAATTTTACAAAACAAGCTATGACACCATTGAAGACCTAAAAGTTGCAATAAAGTCAATTGTAACGCAAATTCACTACATGAAAATATAAAATTCAATAGTAAGATCGTTACCTAAACGTGTTGAATATTGTATTGAAAACAACGGTGGTCACTTAGAAAACCTACTATGATAAACTAAAGTATGCCAAAACAATGCATTCTATTCATTTTCGACACCATGTTTCATAGAGACATTTACAGCTTAATACCTAAACAATCGATATTTAGAAAGAAAAAGTGAAAAGGGCCAATTTATTTTTTCAAAGCAACCGGGTTCGATTCCCGGACTGGATACAGTTGTTATTTCAAAGAAAGTATGAATGCAGTTTTTCTTTTTATCAAAATCGGTGACATGGTTTCTAAGAACAAATCTTTGTATCTCTTATAGTTTCAGACTTTCCCATACTGACCGTTTTGAATGCGCCACCCTGTATACAAATTTCCAACTCAGTTTATTAGCCTGGACGAACACCTGTCCAGGTAGGAAGCATCCTCTTCTCCTGTAGGACACAGTGGACCCTACAATTGGTGTCCCCGGCGTGATTTAATTCAGTGCCGTGCGTATAACCTATTCTTTTTTCTTAATTAAACGAAACGAAAGTGACGTATTCCGAAAATATATCAGAATCGTCTACAGATCTGGCTCAAATAACAGTGTCGTCGTGAATCCCAGTTCCAGAATCCCATTCTGGACCGAAATGCCACGATTATGGTTCGCGCAGTATGAAGCCATCATGTCGCCGCAGAAACAGGTTGATGAAGTAAGTTACAACGTAGTCATTCCAAAACTCAGTCAAGATGTCTTACAAAAATTTAGTGACATTCTTCTGTCACCACCTCCGACCAAAAAGTACAAAAGGGTGAAAGACAGGCGTCTGCATGTCTAGGAGGAGAGCGCCGAACATCAATTCCAGAAGTTGGTGAGTGAAATGGACCTGGGATCACAAAAGCCTTTCCAGTTATTAAGAAAGATCTTGGAAGAAATACGCAAGTTTCAAAACAGACGTGAAGAAATTTGTGAATTTGTCGGTTGCCTATAGCTGTAAGAGCAGTGATAGCCATCGGTAGTCACAAAGACCTGTATGGCTTGGCAAGAATAGCTGATAAGGTGACGCTAAGCATAGCTCACGAAAACATTGCGGAGGTTTCGACTGGTGTTTCGGGCAATTCGTGTTTAACACCTGCAACATGTCCTTATCAGAGATTTGCACAGTGCTACAAAAGCTGACTGTGGAAGTTGCAGCTCTTCGCACCTAGTTTGACAGAGGTGCATATCATCGAAGAAGAGGCGGAAACCGGCAGGACAGGAGGAGAAGCAGGAGCAGGTCTCAAAACCCTACCCATTCGAACTGGCTCTGTAGATACCACCACAGGTACGGAGCGCAGGCGACGAAATACGAGCAGCCGTGTTCGTGGGATCCTACACGCGCCACGAAGCCCAGCACGAGCTGATGGGGTATTTAGATGCGGTTCAGAAGGAGGCGGATAACTACCCTTGAGCAACCACCGCCGCAGAATTTTCGATCAAAGGTACAATATTTCATTTTTAATTAAAGACTAAAGTTTAAAAGTTCGGCTTCTATCAAAACTCAATCAACCAGCCTATGTCAGTCTACTGCTGGACGCAGGCCTCCCTAAAGTTACCCCACTAAACGATCACTCGTGGCCTTCAGCCAACCACTACAAACGACAATTTTCAGGTCATCGGTCCATCTAGCAGGGTCCTACTACGCTACACCTACTATTTACCGAGACGCGGTCGCCATTCGAGAACCGCTTTGCACCAACGGTCGTCGGTTCTGCGACAGACGTGACCGGCTCACTACCACTTCAGCTTGCAACATCGATAGACAATGTCTACGGCCTTGGTTCTCTGCCGGATAATCTCGTTCCGAACTCTGAGCAAATGTATAGGATTCGTCTATTTGTTTTGGACTTGAACAGATATCGATGCCACGCTGTATAGGCTCCTCAACACCCGCACATAACGCCAATCGACCTAATAACAACATAAACCTAATTACTCAAGAACTACACTACATTATGACAAGAAATTTCCATGCTCTTTTTGCCAAAATGATCATGATTTATAACAATGCCTAAAGTTTGTTAATTCTTTACCCAAAACACAGCGGAAACATATTTCGCAATTAGTTATTTGCAGGAATTGCCTTTATCCACATACTAAGAATTGCTGCAAATCTGACAAACGCTGCCGAGAATGCATTGGAGCTCATAATACACTTGTACATATAGCCTACTTTAAGTTGCCAATTACATCAACAACTCCGTCATCGGCACCAGTAAGACACCGTTAAAACCGACATCTTTAAACAATAAATTTAATTCCAATCATGTTACAGGAAATGATGACGAAATATTACTCGCAACCGCCTTGATACAGGTAGAAACGAACGATGGTACCTGTATGATACTTAGGGCACTCGTAGATCAAGGTTCCCAAACAACTTTGATCATCGAATCTGAAGCCCAGAAACTTAATTTACAACGGAGAAAGTTTAATGCACTTATTGCAGGAGTAAATACAGTTTCTTATATGAGTCGCGGAATGATTAAACTGAAATGCTAATCTGTTCATAATGACTTTACGTTTTACACTGACGCTTCAATTATGTCACGTGTAGTTAACAATTTACCGAGCATATTCCGAAAAGAAACAGTGGGTATATATCGAATATTTGACATTGGCGGATCCAGAATATAAAACATCTTGCCCAGTTAACATGATACTTGATGCTGAAATTTATTCACAGATAATGTTAAGTGGATTACTCCGAGGATCGCCTGAACAAGCAATTGCACAACAAACTCAATAAGGTTGGATACTAATGGGGATAAAAACCTTTCATTGCCACGTCATGACAAGTACATTTGTAAACAACATTTAAAACTATTGGGAACTTGAAGACATAACTGACAAAAAGGATATGACACCTCAGGAAGAATACTGTGAAAAACTATACTGTGCCACTACTAAGAAATTAGAAAATGGACAACACCATGATTGATCAGATTCGCGATTTATACTCATGATTAATAACTAACGGGATTTATCACGTAAGTTTTTATATGATAAAGTTACCTTTATAATTAACCCGACGTTTCGGCTACGTTGCAGTAGCCTTGGTCGCGGGCAGAACTGACGTTTCATATTTCTTTATCTATAACGCTCGGCCTGCACACTACACTCACAATATCTCGTGGCTTCACACGATCACGCTGAGCCGAATGTCGATCTATTACGGTATTCCACACCGAAGACAGTTTGTAACCTTCCTCACGATTGAATGTACTGTGCTTTTTTATGTCCATCACCTCGCGTAGAATTCTACTTTAATATCGGCGTTCATTTGAGAGCACAGTGGGTTTATGAAGCTCAATCCAATGATTTGAACCCTCGTTTAGCAGATGTTCGGCTATTGCTGACCTATTGCTATCCAATTTCTTGACCGCTGCAATGTGTTTCTTCACTCTGTCCGCTATAGACCGTTTAGTCTGTCAGACGTAAGATTTCCCACAGCTGCAATCAATCTTATACACACCTGGTGTTTGGTACGGGATTACATCTTTAGGTGTTCTCAGAAAGTTTGTTACCTTCGAAGATGGAATGAAAATAGACTTGAGCGAGTAGTTTTTAAAGACTGTTCCAACTTTGTCAGTAACACCCTTCACATAAGGCAGGAACACCGGCACGCGATCCACACACACACACACGGGGGGGTTTCTTACTTTTGGATATACGTCATACCAACTTAGTATCTATGTAATGACTATTTCTCCTAAGTACATCCCGAACGTACTGCAGCTCCTCATCCAGATGCTCAGGGTTGCACAAATCCCTTGCCCTGCTTGTAAGAGACGTCGCCACAGATACCTCCATGGATCCTCACATCATCATCCGAAACACATAGTTAATAATCATTCGATAATGTTTGATTTTTTATTAATGCATGAATGTGGTTGTCATTTTGCTAAATCTGATCTATGTCTTTAGTGTATTGGTCTGCAAAACGTTGATCTAAAACGCCAAATTATGAATTAGCTACGTACCCAATGACTTTAACTAGACCTATTTTCTGTCTTTTCTGATGATGCAACCGTAATATTGAATTATAGTACTCAAGTTCATTCATATCGTGTTGTAACTGGTGTATTATCAGTTGGAATTGCAAATTGGGTTCGGTATTCGTAGTGACGACGTTGTCAATAAGTTTAACGTAGGCCTGTATATTTGTCATGCTTTGCCAATATGATGTCATATTATAGTACGAAATTAATTTCCAATCCTGTTGTATACGATGCACTTGTGAGATTTCATTAAAATTTAGTGCTCTATCAGGTGCCAATGAAGTAACTTTTAAGTTCGTGAAGTTCCCTGCACTGCTGGGTGTTAACATGATAAATAACAAGAATATGAGACTGCTCATACTTGTTAATGTTTGTAACTTTTGTGATTTTTTATAACGTCGGGTATTGGTATTGGATCTTCAATTTTATTAGATTGTTTGACATCTTGGTTTTCATTTGTCAATAATTTTGCAAGTTTAGTTATGGGTCTTTTACGATTGCCTTTGCCGTTTTCAATGTCATAACTCTCAGGCGCTTGTCATTTCCCGAATGTGTTTCAAAAACTCTTCACATCCCCCACTTGCCAGGTGGTAAGTTTCCCTCTTTTATGCAAACTATGTCATGAATTTGCAGGTTTCGTTGGCCAGTTTTCCATTTGCTACGTGGTTGTAGTTGAGAAAGATACTCGTTAGACCAAGTCTTCCAAAAATCTCTGTTTGCCTTTTGTGTCAATTGCCATCGTTTTCTCATGTCAATATGATGTGATTCAGGGTCTGGTGTCGATAGTAAAGGAGCGCCAATCAAGAAATGTTCCGGTGTCAAATATTCTAGATCTGTATCACTATCTATCAGAATGCATAATGGTCTCGAATTAAGGCATGCCTCAATTTGGCATAATATAGTTGTCAATTCCTCGTGTGTATATTTTTGACTGCCAATAACTCTATGCAAATGATATTTCATGCTCTTAACTGCGGCTTCCCAACGGTCGCCTGCGCTTGGCCACTCTGGAGCATTGAAGTGCCAAGTCACCCCTAACTCGCTTATTTCTTTGAAGAAGCTCGTGTCAATGCATTTAAGTGCTTCTTGCACTTGTCGTTTAAGAACTTTATTTGCTCCTATGAAATTTGTGCCTTGATCGCTATACATGTCACTTGGTTTGCCTCTACGCGAAAAGAAACCTTTTGAATTCTGTCAAAAATCAATAATCCATTTCTGTCACTAGTTCCAAATGAATTGCTGTTGTAGATAAGCAAGCAAATACTGTTACGAAGCCCTTTAAAGTGCGTAACCCTCTTCTTTTATTACCCTTCACTTCAAGGTGTCCCGTTGCATCGACGCTAGTGTGTGTAAACGGTCGTGATGGTGTCACTCTGGCTGCGGGTAAGTCTGCCATCAATTGCCACATCAATTTTCGGCTGCCTTGTCCTGCCCTGAAGTGTTTCCTACCCACTTCACGAAAAACCCTCACTACATCATCAAGGTTCTCGTCAACATTTGCCGTGGTCTTTAGTGCATCGAAGTGATTGCTTAGTTCCAACTGGGACGCTACAGAGCCGTGCACGGATTGGAGCATCGTTGGGCGAAGAACGGATCCCCTCAGACGACTTCTCTCAGCCTTGAAGTCAATACTCAGGCTGCCTCTTACTAGTCGGTGGTTGCAGCCGATTTTGAACTAGTTAACCACTGAGGCATCCCTGAATATGTACCTCTTGTCCGCTAAGATAAAGTCGATCTCATTCTTCGTTCCACCATCTGGGCTATGCCAGGTCCACTTTCAATGGGGCTTCTTTATAAAGAATGTGTTCATGCAGAACAACCCCTCTTTGTCCAGGAAGTTGACCAGAATTTGCCCTGTGGCGTTTCTGCGTCCAATTCCGTGCGCTTCAATACGCGATTCGTCGCATTCGCGCACTCCAACTTTGGCATTGAAGTCCCCCATGATAACGGTGTAGTGGGTCTTGGTTAGGTTAGGTTAGGTTAGTGTTATGCATCGCCTTGGCGATATCTTCATAAAGCACCTCGACCTCACTGTCCGAGTATGCCGACGTCGGCGCATATACCTGCATGACCTTAAGAAATTATCTCTTGGTCAGTTTCAGTCGAAGGTACGCTACCCGGGTTGACACACTCGAAATCTCCAGCACATTGTTAAGGAGAACCTTGTTGTCGCCCTCCCAGAAGTAGAACAGATTGCCTGACTCCAGGGTTATGGTGCCGCAGACTGCGTCCATTAAACGTCGCCAGGGTCAGTTTGTGGCAGCCGTCCGTCACCCGGGGATTCTTAGCACCCCCCGCCCTACTGTGACGACATCCGAGGCTCGATCGGTTAGACGCCTGAAGGCTAATCGTGAGGTCCCGGGTTCGATTCCCGGTGGAGGCAGAGTTAGGAACTAAGCTTTTCTACTGCTTTCTAGTCTGGTCGTTGATTATATATGTATTTATCTATATATATTTGTAATGTACTTGTAATGTGATTCATTGAGGGTTGTTGCTCATACTCACCACACTGGGCGGGTTGGTGAGCGCAGAGCATAGCTTGTCGCACCAGTGACGCTGCTGCCCGTGCAGCTATGCTAATTTAGGAAATGGTTATACCGCCATTTGTCAGTCGCCAGAGCCTCGTTCATTGGTCAGCAGTGAACCACGGGCAGGTGAGGTTGACTTGAGGCACTTGGGTGATGAGTACACCCCAAGCAATGCAGCAATTATAAATACTCAATTTAACCTGATAAATGAACAAATGAATAACTTGACATCATCATTAAAATCTCACATGGTTTATATCGAACATATTTTTTACACTTTATCCGCCAGTACATCAGCAGATCGCATAATCGCTAATTTGAAAACAATTCAGCAAACTTTGATAAATACCATGACAAACACCTACCAAGATCACGTTGATATTTATTTAATTCTCAAATGTACGTCACCCTAACAGGTAACCTTTCGGTAACGTACTAGTTCTTCTTTACAGCACTAATTCGCCCACCGTATCCGTATCCTCTCCAATCTTCCTCCACTGTGCGCAGTTTTCGGTTTTTCTTGTCCAGAGCGAGCCAGCTACCTTCAACAGATCATCAGACCATCGGGCAGGTGGTCTGCCGACACTTCTTTTTAGCTGTCTAGGTCTCCATTCCAGGACGCGCTTACTCCATCGTCCATCATCTCTACGACACACATGGCCAGCCCAAGCCCATTTCAGCTTAGCAACTCGTTGTCCTATGTCCACAACTTTGGTGCGCCGTCTTATGGTCTCATTCCGGACCCTATCCCGCAAAGTGATGCCGAGCATGGCGCGTTCCATGTGTCTTTGCGTGACCTTTAATCTTTGCATCATTTTGTCTGTCAAAGTCCATGTCTCACATGCATATGTCATAGTTGGTAGAACACATTGGTCAAACACTTTCGTCTTGAGGGACTGTGGCAGCTTAGACTGAAGTACATGTCTCATCTTCCCAAAAGCTGCCCAGCCCAGCTGTACTCTCCGACTTATCTCAGCCATCATAGAATCACGTCCCAGCTTTATGATTTGGCCAAGGTATGGGTACTCCTCCACCTGTTCTAGTGGTTGACCGTCAAGTGACATTGGATAGTGCGAGAGATCTTCTGTTGCCATAATCTTGGTCTTATCCATATTCATCTTGAGGCCAGTCCGCAAAGACGCTCGGTATAATTGCTCTATCATTTGCTTTAGGTCCACTACTGATTTAGCAATTAATACAATATTCCGCATAGCGTAGGTGGTTCAAGTATACACCATCGACATTTATACCTTTCCTTTCCCAGTCCAAGGTTTTGAAGATGTCCTCCATTGCATTTGTGAACAATTTTGGTGAGATTACATCTCCTTGCCTAACTCCTTTCTGGATTAGTATAAAGTCAGTCCTTTCTTTTAATTGAACCATCATAGTAGCCGATTTGTACAGATTTTTCAGAATTTGAATGTACCGGTAATCTATGTGACAACGATAAAGTGACTCTGTTACTGCCCAGTGTTCGATCGAGTCAAATGCCTTTTCATAGTCTATGAAGGCTAGATATAGAGGACTATTGTATTCTTCCGACTTTTGGATGACCTGCCGAAGTGTAAATATATGGTCATTTGTTCCATAGCCTTTCCTGAAGCCTGCCTGTTCTGTGGGTTGGTGTTCGTCCAATCTTTGTGTTAAGCGATACGTACTGGTTACAAGGTTATAATAACGAAAAATAACATCAATTACTATATATCAATAACTGAAATAAAATTAAATAAATATGATATTATAATAAAAACAAATACCCACACATCCACCTATACATTGTAGCTCAAGTAGTGCAAGGCGACCCCCGAGAACTCGGACATGGAACACGCAAACAGGTCGAGCTTCTCTGCCTGCGGCACTGAGGCTCTTGCAGCAGCCGCCCCGCCCGCCGGCGAAAGCGCACATTCGGCAGCACGAGCCGCAGCTCCGTCAAGACAGACGGCTGGTGCAGGGCGCCCCACCGCACCCGCACCAGGAAGGTCACCAGCGCCATGTCCTGTCGCACCGACAGCCGCGTGTACCCCACCATCCCGAGGACGAACAAGAAGGGGTACATGAGGGGGTAAAAAGGATACACCTCATACAGTTTCTTGTACAGGAACCGCGCGAACTTATTCTGGATGCGATCCACCATACGAATATACTTTTCCTCATGGGCTAACCATACCAAAGCACTACTCTCTAGTCTGCTACGGACCAGGGAGTCGTACAGCGCCTTCACCACCCCGGGACTGTTGAAGAGGGCGCACCGACGAAGAATGAAGCCCAGGTTCCTGTAGGACTGTTTGCAGACTGTCTAAACGTGCTCTCCAAACAAGAGCCGAGACGTGACGTGATATGCACTTACTGCCACCAGAACAATTACAGAAACATTTGAATGATATTTCGGACCATTCACCTGCAGAATTGACACTACCAGATTTCAGGGTAAACATATTTGACATTTACTCGTACAAGCTATTAAAAGGCCAAGCGCGATTGACACAGTCGTACCTTATAATTGAAATAAAAATCCCATTGATAACTCATTAAACATTACGAAACGAATTAGAAAGAGTGATAACAGTGCCACAATTCATTAAAAATAAACAAATGATCACTACAAGTATAGCTTCGAATTTTATTCTTGTCAATGTAAAAAAGGACGTTTTTATACCACTCTCAGAAAATGAGAAATCGAGCTGCCTTCAATTAAATGAACAAAAATTGTTGCAAACTTAATTACCCAGAATACAGCATACAATCGCGCTACACTAATTCTTTATGTGATTTACAATTAAAAACAAATAATGAAATTAGGTATTGCAAAACAGAGATAACGGAATGTTCCGACAAATGGGGCAAGTTACATCAAACGGACACCTGGCTGTTCGTGTGCTCCACATTCTTTGTCCGGGAAATATGATTTAACTAATAAAGGTCTTATTAATATAGGTCAAGGTTGTGTTGTCAAGGCGAATGACTTTACTATATTTTCACACAATCAGTTGAGCAGTAACATATTTATAGACACCTATTTCCGAAGATGTCACTTCTGAACTGTTCACTTCATGATCACACTTATCGAAAGGAAACACACGATGTGTTATTTGACAAGATAAAGAGTAACATCGATACCTTAAAAAAATCTCTAATAGTGAAAGTGACGTCGCATGATCTACACCTATATACTACGATCAATGTTTTAGTAACTCTTGTGATTATAGCATTTTTAGTGATCGGATACTATATATGTCAAATGAAAAAATGTATTAACTTTGACAATTATAATATTGAAATGAATGTTTTGCCAAGTGCCAGAGTGATAGAAATAGACCTCACAGTGACTATCGTGGTTCAGTGTTGAGTTTGGACAAGGTGACCTCTCCCATAGCCCGAAGACCTGTAGTGTTCGATAAACGAAATCAAGACTTTAAATAAACATCTGAACAGTTTTATTGTTAACATATTTTAATAACACGTTATGAAAAATATCTATATCAAGTATAGTATCATTCATAGTATCATTTTGTGCTGACATTAGAATATTTTTGTTTATTACTAGAACTTCATTACAGTACATACATATAATATAGAGTGATTTTTTAATAAGTAAATAATTCTTATTTAGATATAACATCTGGCTATCTTAGTTTCACTAGTGACACTTTTCTTTCATGTTTAAATTTATTTTTTTATTCTTTTTGGAGTCGGGAGAATGTACAAAGTACCTGGACAATAGCACGTGTAACCTAAAAAGCTACTTACTTTATTCTATCTTGATTTAACAATTTCTGATTTACCTTTGACGCCTACGAGCAGCCGGAGCAAGCCGGATTTCGAAAAGGTTTCAGTACCGTAAACCACATCCACACAGTATGGCAGGTTATACAGAAGTCTCATGAGTATAACCAGCCGCTGTGTCTTGCCTTTGTGGACTACGAAAAGGCATTCGACTCCATCAAGATCTGGGCTGTTCTGAAATCCTTGCAGCGATGTTAGGTCGATTGACGTTATGTGCAGGTATTGAGGAGCATACAGCGTGGCATCGATATCTGTTCAAGTCCAAAACAAAAAGACGTGTCATCACTCTGTCTAAACGGTCTATAGCGGACAGAGTGAAGGAACACATTGCAGCGGTCAAGAAATTGGATACCAATAGGTCAGCAATAGCCGAACATCTACTAAACGAGGGTTCAAATCATTGGATTGAGCTTCATAAACCCACTGTGCTCTCTAATGAACGCCGATACTACAGTAGAATTGTACGCGAGGCGATTGAAATAAAAAAGCACAGTACATTCAATCGTGAAGGAGGTTACAAACCGTCTTCGGCGTGGAATACCGTGATAGATCGACATTCGGTTCAGCATGATCGTGTGAAGCCACAAGATACTGTGAGTGTAGTGTGTAGGTCGCGTGTGTTTAATAATAACGAAGCAGTGAGGGTAGTCGGAGAAGAATCTGACAGGGCGCTGCGTTGGAGGCGAAGAAATATGCGTCGTCAGCACAGACCTCTATAACCTAGATACCGCAAGTGTACGTACTTTGCGTGTCAAAAGGATTATAATTGATCAACCTTTTGACGGCGGTCATTTAGTTCCGTCCCGACCGTCATCGTTGGCGAACGTGAAGTGCTCCTCAGAAAAATGCCTAGTTGTGCCGTAATATCTTGTAAAAATGATTCAAGAAAAGTAAGCCGAGATCATGGAAATATTTCTTTTCACCGGTAAGTAAATTTGTTATTTAATTGTGCGTATTTTATTTATAAATCAATTATTTTATCTTATTTGTGTCTATTACTATGTAAACCACCAAAATACATGTAAATGTGTGCATACTACGTGTTTAAATTACATTGCTGCATTTAGTTCCAAAGGTGTTGTATCAGTTCATATAAAGCAAGCAGTGAACACGGAATCGATCGATACTTTCAGTGGTAGTTGCGCTTCGTGGTACAGAGGTTATTCTCATTCATCTTACCAAATAGGCAAATAGTGTTGTGCACATGAATCGATTCCAGTTATGGTTGTCGATTTGAATCGATTTCAAAATTACAAATAGGTACTCTAACTGATTAAAATTATAAGAAAATTATGTTTGTAAAATTTGTTCATGTTGTATTTATTTGTTAAGAATTAGAATAACGTAAAGTAAATTTTCATTACAGGTTTCCAAGCGACCCCTATATTAAAGAAAGGTGGATTGATGCTGATGATGATTAATAAAGGCGGTAGCAAATAAATATATTGATATTCGGTTTCATTATTTAACCAAACACATAAAATCTTCAGTAACCAAAAGACAATTATACAATAAGCTTATTTTATTTCAGGGAGAGTAATTAGAGATATTCTGTTTTACGAAGTCCGTTTGATTATGAATGTGTGCCGGCATGCACGTGTACCTATACATTGTTTAGTGTAGGTAGGTGCCAACGATCCCCACCTTAACGCACACAATCGAACTACTTGTATACACAACTACAACCAAAGTTAAACGGACTTCGTGAAATATAATATCTGTAAATAGTATTTATTATAAGTAATAAAACGACGATTTGATTTAAATTTTTATTATGTTTTTTGGTCAAAAGAATAATTAAATAAATCTCATTAATTAGATAAGTCACTTGTGTTTACCACTAAGCCAATCATATACCTACTTAATAGTAACTTTAGATTAACTTAAAACTATATTATATAACATAACAATATCTTACATGAATAAACTTTTCATAATCACATTTGAAGTTTTATTTGGCACCAATAATTTGTAAGTACTATTATGCGTCGCACTCCGTTGAATCGTTTTGATGCGCGAGTATTTTCCCATCACTAAATCGCCGCTGTGACGTCATAATACCTACGCATATTTCGGCACGCGCGGTTTTCATAGAAATGAGTGCATTTGCGGCATCTAGGGTTATAGAGGTCTGTGGTCGTCAGTCTGCCCGTGACCATGGCTGCTGCAACGTAGCCGAAACGTCGGGTTAATAAAGGTAACTTTATTATTTAAAACATACGCGATAAGTCCTGTTTGCTATTAATCATAAATCATCTTAGCTGACATTCGCCTATAATAACATTTTACTTTCCACTTCAACTCTCACCCTTAGTGACAAACGTTAGTGACATTGGCAGACATTTACCTTTGTGCATATTTGCTTATACACAGACATTAGCTGAGACGCCAGTCTTCTTGCGCCCACGGCCTATGCAACTGGGTCGAAATTATCAAAAAATACATAATAAAAAGTAATTCAAACACATAAAAGATCTAAAACTGCTTTCGATAAAGTTCCTTTCTTTTTCATAGGCAACTTTCGTATACTTGTTATGAGAGATCTGAATGAAGAAGAAGTCTATTTACTAAATCAGTATTCGTCAAAACACGGCTCATTTTACGTGTATGGTCCCGTCTAAACGATTTAATATGTTTGTTTGTTGCCTCAGCTGCTTCTTCAGACAGTTCTCCAATCGACAACAAAGAATGTTCTATAACCTGACTACCATGAATGAGGACTTTGTGAACGGAAGCAGGCATGTAATACCAGGGATACTCGGCAACCAGTAATCGTGCTGTTTCTAAGCAGAACTCAGAAAACTTTGCTTTGTCTATGTTATACCCTGAGTTTATACATTGCAATATAGTCCAACAACGATCTAGATCTTTTTTGATCCCAGTTATTTCAGCTGAAATATCTGAGTTCATAAAAAAACGCCTAGCCGAATTACCATCATTAGAATTCCCACTTCCGCCACTTTTTGGTTTATCAACAATAAGACCTAATCTCTCTCTAAACTGAGTTTGAACATACTTTTTCTTTGATTTAGTACGTTTAGTTTTGGTCCAACAATGTGAAAGTCGTTTACAAACATTATTTATTCTCTGTCGTAATATTTCAAAATCAGTATGTTCAAGATGATCAGCGAGATGCGGTATTTTTACCAAATTATTGAAGACATGTTTTGTTTTTTCGCTAGGTTTACCTTCCTTGGAATGCCAAATATTAAAAATAGTCATCCTCGATACAGAACATTCGATCACAGTACCTAAAACCAAACAAAAGTTTGGTTTAAGAAAAAAGCTCAATTTTCCCACTTAGGACCTGACTACTTTGAGAGCCTCAAAACATAATAAGAGGCGGCAAGAGGCAGATAAAACTTATTTGCTCATAATTTAGGGATATTTTTCATTTATATAACAACTGTCATAAAGGCAGCTTTGGTTGACATAAAGGAATCTATATCTTTATTAATCTATCGTGATATGACTCGGTCTCATATAGTAAATAACATGAGTATAAATCGCAAGTGTTTAAAAACTTTGACTTACCTTGCTTTAAGAATTGGCAATGAGCGCATCTAAGTAATATGGGCAAAAAATAACAAGTTATATATACTTAGTTTATTTTTTATTTAGTATTTTTAACTAGCACTGAGCAAAAAATCCTGAAAGCCGAAGTTCCTGGTTCACAAATGATATGATATGACCCAGTCTCTTATACTACAAAAATAAGTCAAGTTAGTCACCGATCGCGTAGTAAGTCTCCAAAATTTAATCTGAGCGGAC
This sequence comes from Leucoptera coffeella, assembly GCA_030578115.1. NCBI lineage: Eukaryota > Metazoa > Arthropoda > Insecta > Lepidoptera > Lyonetiidae > Leucoptera > Leucoptera coffeella. The sequence continues at coordinate 2,769,612 of JAMBLF010000002.1, forward strand.
ACGTATATAACACAAGCGTATACAGAGTATGCGTATGTAGAGCGGTAGGCAATGATCACAGATCCCCATCTGTCCCGATTCTGACAAACCACTTTCCCTTCATTGACAATCATACACCTCCTTACGGTTACAGGAACTTCTAACGTCACCCTTTTTCAATATGGCGTCTAACTGACTGTCATGTGTCTAGTTACCAGCCCCTATGTAACCACCCTTCCACTTCGCCGACATGTATTCCTTTTGTCAATCTACAATCAATAATCCGCATGACAGGTCCAAACTTACCAATTAATGTCCAACTCGCCCATACGCAATCGGCGGTAACTTTTTTTTTAATTAAGTTAAACATTTATTCATGAACAGATTGAACAGCGTCGGCCACGCTACACAGCCCCGCCTCATATTCTTTCGCAGACTGAACCACAGCTTTTATAGTCCACATATAAAAACTTTAGAGCCCGTATGAAGGCGCTAATGATAGCTGGCGTTAACCAATTTGTCCACCAAACCACTTTTCAAATAAATCAGCCGTCATATCCTCAAGGTAGTCGGCGGAACCTCTTTGGCCTCAAAATTTTTGGCTGACAGCAATAATATTCCAGGAACCATTCCTGTTGCATGTTCAGCTCACAAAATGATTATACGCTGTCCTTTTAAGCTTCAACCGCTGAGGTACCATAACCCTAAATTAACCATCCAGCCTTTACTTACGACATCCTTGCGAAATCAAGATAGCAAATATACTACCGCACTGTTCTTTGGTTTCCATATAAATTACATAAAAGAAAACTAGAGTTAAAAACTTATCGAATTGCAATTGCACAGATTAGAGTTTCCCAACTTACGTGATTTTCAAGAGCTTGTTTGAAAACAGCAGCAATCATTTTATTATGTGTTGCCCGAAGAAGCAAAAGTTGAAATATCATTTTATGAAAACAACGAATCACATCTGTGTATGTCAACATTAGTTCTAAAGCCTAAACAAAAGTGGTTGATGAACGTGAGATAAAGTTTAGAATCGAAACAATCGAAATATGACAATACATTACAACAACATTCACATCTTTTATTTAATTCCTTTCGGGGTGGATAGAACCATGAAAGAACCTTGGAAAACATCTTCTTGGTCACTTATTAGCATGAATATTGGGGTTTTGATGTCGTACGGAATAATGGTGACAGGTTACTAGCCTATCGCCCAACTGCATTCATATACCCTTAATCGCCTCCTTCAACATGCAGGGAAGAATGGAGGCCAGTTAGCATTCTTTTTACGTCCCAGAAATAAATTAATTCTAAAAATAATCAAAAGCTGGCGCTATGCTTTGTAATTCACATTTATGTATTCACGCTTTGACACGGCCTTCCTCACACGTCCTCGAGTGTACGATCTAAAAGCCAAGTCAACTGAAATAAATGTAATACCTATATCTTAGCAATCTGAACAATGACACTAAAATATAATATTGCTTATATGTTAATATTTTTTATTATAAAAACTTAAAGTATGATCTCTCACTTAATCAGCAAAGACCTCTATCCGGTCTTACCATATCAACCATTACCTAGCTGCCTTGCAAGATAACTACCCTATTGGGTATGCTGGCCAATAGGGGCCTGGGCATACACCAAAATTTTGGTTTGTCTGTATAAAAAATAATGTAGCAATGCTGCTTCCTGCTTCCTGTCTCTTACGCCAATTAGATGAAAAATAATAATAATTTACAAATTTTATTTCTTTATGAATTAAACAATTTATGTCAATAAACTCGAAATTACTGAATGCATACACATAGTATGCCAGCAGCAATCCAGCTTAAACCTAACCCAATTTTCTTCGGTTGGCAACTATGAGGAATATGATAAAGTATTAATTTTTATTATTTTTTCTCATTAAATCAAATTTTCATTTATTTACGTTACCGCGCCTACAACATAAATAATTATTGTAACAGGCAAATCACTTTTGTTATTATTGATATGAGGAATAAATAGAGCAAATATGCTCCTGGGTAGCAACATTTTTTTTATTCGATCATGCGTAATGCCCCTGAAGAACTACATCTCTACCTATGTCATCACTATAGGTAATAATTCCTCAATGTCCACCAAGGCTAACCTCATCACACCCATCTCTGTGACAGCGCAGTCTACAAGTGCGTCAAACATATCCTTTCGGTTAACCCCACATCACATCACACCTCACATCTTTAAATGCAGTCAATGAAAGTAATTTGTGCCATCAATGTTGCCTGCCCTATCTCTGTTTGAGCCATCTTATATTTATAGATTATAAGAGAACATGAGAATTTTGCAGGTCATATGTTATCACTCTAGAATTGATATTGGATTTTAATAAATTGATGATTTAAATTTATTCTTATAATCAATCATAGTATCGAGATAGTTTATAGTTTAATGTTAACCCTATTTCCTAATTTAGTCATATTTTTTCAGCCTGTTTAGTTTCCTGTATGTTCGGGTTATTACTCTATGTCTTCAATACGAGATGTTGGTACTGAACCTCATTTCATATCATTGTCTTTGGACACACCGCAGAGTCGTGACGGAGGGGTCCCGACCCTGGAGTGTGGGAAAATATGGGGGATAGCCTGCAAACGAACCTAGCCACCAATAAGGTGTGTGAACCTGACTGGCCCTAAGTCCCTATAGCCTAACCCGAATATATACTTATGTATAACAAGTGTGGAGTGGTGTGTCAGGCGTGCGGCGCGTGGATGTGAGGCAGCCGGAGCCACCAGGCATAAAGTGTGCCTAGCCGTGTGTAGTGCCTAAACGGTCGGGAAAGCTACGCCTCTAGGCCTAAAGGCGCGGCCGGGAGTCTAGGTTGGGGGAACAAGGTTTAGGTGTGAGGATTTTCCCGTAGCTGGCGCGCCAGACTCAGCGTTACCATTTGAGACTAAAGGTGTCTTTGCCACTACGGGAGGAGCGGTGAAGAAATGAGAACGCTACAAGGTTCGTAACGATCTGGTTTATTGAGTAAATTATCAGTCTTTTTATACTACAATGCGAGAACAAGTGATTGACGTCAATGCTACTGCCGCCGCCTCCCCGCGGGCTCGGAGCTGCTACCGCTACATGTGCTGACTTGCACTCTTGCATCGCTGCCATCACCATCACTGCACCGGATTCTTGTCAGCCTACTTGGTGGCACCAAAGTCCGAATGCACCTTTCTGTGGTAGGCGTCAGCATTCTAACGCTGTGGCCAAGAGCACTGACCTCGGGCGGCGCGGTATGTCCACGTGATCGTGGACAGTCATCTTCCTGCCTCCAAACATACTATGCGCTGGTGTGTATTCCTTAAGTCTATTTCAAGTAAGCCGATATGGCGCAGAGTACACTCATATTCATCTACAAAATATGCAATAGAATCCTTTATCTTCTCCAATCTACCCTCTTATTCGTTATTCCTATTTCCTATCTCGCGATGGCATCACAGTCTCTGATTTACCATGACCACTAATCAATGTAGAAATTCTTTTCACTATCTTCTTTCTTTTTTTAAAGTTGTTTACTAAAGTCTGTACCAGCTTTCATCTCGCTTAAAGTCAGCCTTAGTCTTGTCTCCAGCGCACGAAAAGTTGTGCCCCTTGTTACTACAAACATATTGTCTTCACAAGGCACAAGTTTGACCGACACAAAAGTGCAAGTTGAGAGCAAAACCTCTCACACACCACAAGCACCAGGACCAAAATACTCTGGCACATGAGGATATATAGGTATTTCTTTATCAAGTAATCATGTACTAGCGGTTCCCAAACTGACCAAGGAGGGCAATATCAGAGTCGATGGACCCAAGGAACGTCTTTTAACCCTTGCTGTTAGTCACAGCTTCGCTTGTCCTTCTTCACTATTGCTATTCTGTGACAGATGGTAAGCCGCGAGGCAAAACTTATATGTATTATATGTACTCGTATATATGGTCTAGTTTTCCTCGAGACTAGATGCGGGTGTACGACCCTGCCCACTTGAGCTATCACTACTGTCACTCTGTTAGCCCATCCGGAGTAGTGGTATCCCTGTACCATGCATTCCAGCCCAAAGTCCAATAATCCGAGGTCTAGCGAGCCAATGGATGCAGAGCCAAGGGGAATCTTGGTCTAGAGCGTACCTTTTGTCCCTATACATGGTCGACTTCGGGTACTAATGCCGTATTTAACTAAACCTTAAATGGTGTGGTCATGGATAAATAAACACATATGGTCATGATGATACCCCTGGTAATTGTGGAATGAAATTTTATTACACGGATGCGACAACAATACTCGCCACATGTCACACCACTGCATTCCACGAGACCCTGTTTGTGAATATTTACATGTTAGAAGAAGTATGCTTGATAATGTATCAGTATGTACATACATACATACACGTCACGCCTGATTCCCTGTAGTAGGCAGAGATCACGGATCCCCGTCGCGATCCTGAAAGACCACTTTCGCTTCGTTGACACTCATACATCTTCTCATACACACTCGGCGGTTATGGGTACTCCTAAAGTCACCCTTTCTCAATATAGCGTGTATCTGACTGTTATATGTCTTATTGGGCTGGTCCCTACGTAACCGCCCTTGCGATTCAGTCATATATATATATATATATATGTCCACGTCAGGGGCCTGATTTTGTGTGCTATCCATCTTGCACTTGATTTTATTTCTTGGGCGTTTGGATAGAAGGTAAATTAAAACACTGGCTTCACAAAACTTGGTTTATTAAGGCTCACAAAACGAACGCTAGACGGTTCCCAAGACGTAGTGATCGAACCGAGTGCAGGAAGTGGTATATCATCTGTCGATCGGCCACAAAAAAATGCCTCGGTAGGGGCGAACCTCCCCTCCCTCGATACCCGCTTAGACTCCGTCATGGCTGCACACGTGAGAGCCCCGTGATTGGTACAGCCATAGCAGCGTTCCTTGTTGCTAACGGCTACCACCCCACCGGCAGCTCCCAATAACTCAGCTAACCCTCTGAATCATCAGACAAGTCATTTATGGTGCTATGATCCACAGGCATAGGCCTCAGCCTATCATGCGCGTACTTATAGGTACGCCTACAGTTCAAAGATTTTATCGTGTATCGATCACCATCCAAACTTCTGTTATTTGAAATGGTCCCCTAAATTTAGGGTCTAACTTGGACTGATTCCTTTCCTCATTCTGTAATAATACAAAGTCACCAATGGAAAATTTATTGACCTTCGCCTTCGTTCTATCGAGCCGCCTTTTATCATAGGAATCCGCCTTTTCTATGCGGCGTACCGCATTATCTCTTAGTACAGGTAAATCTAACTCACTCTCATCATCGCACGCCATGAGTGCCTATGGTCTCGCTACTTTTCCTATTAGAAGCTCTAATGGAGATGCCTTGGTCACCCTACTGATGGTGCAATTAATAGCTAATTAAAAGTCTCCTAATGCATCTTGCCACGACCGATTAGGGTTACACGCAACTGCTGTCATCATGTTCTTTAGGACAGACATAACGCGTTCTACCTGACCATTCGCACGAGATGACCCTGTAGCTATAAGATGTAACGTAGTGTTACTTGTATCACAAAATTCTTTGAATTCACGATTAGCAAAACATCTGCCCTGATCAGCGACTAGGCGAGAAGGTGAACCGAACAAATAAGTACTATTTCTCACTGCTTTTATACTGCTTACAGAGTCAATATTTTGAGTGTGGTACAAAAGAACGTATTTCGTAAAAGCATCAATCAAAACAAACGCATACTCCTTAGAATCACTTTTCCCGCTTAATTTTCCAGTCGCGTCTATGTGTACTGTGTGCCAAGGTATTGGAACTTTAGGTATAGGGTGTAATTGCACTTCAGTCTTACCTGAATTAGACTTAGCTATTTTGCAGGTTACACAGTTTTCCACGAACTTTTTCGCATAACGAGACATTCCTTCAAACCAATAATAGTCATACAACTTATCGAATCATGAATATTATTCAAAACTGACCATTTAAGAGCTCTTCGAACTAGAGACATAAATTGGCAGTAGGCAAACTTGGAACTAAATTTGACGTTTCCGCCATTGCGTGTTATTTTGTATGAAAGGTAAATTTAGTATTACCAGCGTTGTGTTTTTTGCTCACTCTTTGTAATTTTTATGTTTGTTAAGGGTGATTATAATAAATTGATTTCCGGAGTTTCTTGTTAGTTCTTCTCCAAGCTAGGGTCTCTGTTGAACTAACCTCGGTAAAAAATATGTAAAGACAATGCTCAGTGCCATGTTTGAAATAATAGTTTTAAGAGATTCGCGATTTATACTCATGATATAAGATATAAGGGTGTGTATAAGATTGATTGCAGCTGTGGGAAATCCTACGTCGGACAGACTAAACGGTCTATTGCGGACAGAGTGAAGGAACACATAATATATGTAGTATATAATAAGAAGGATAAGTCCCGTTAATTATTAATCATGTTTGAAATAGTTTTATAAACATATTTTGACTTTGATATATTAATTTGTTTTATTTGAGTTTATAGCTCTGCAACCAAAGACCGTTACAAATGAAACCTATAATGTATCGAGCCGTATGGCACAGTGAGTGCTAGTTTTGGCGTGTTTACTGGTAACACTGAATTACGCGAATGTGGCGACGCCCCCAACTGCCAATTTATATGGCGGGATCTCTATTGGTAAACATTTAGTGCGCCCGTTGCGTTGTACTTTCCTATGTAGTATATTAGTACTTCAATAATCAAACTTGCAGAATTGAGTTTCATTACACATTGACGCACCAAGATCCGCATCGCCTCTGTCTGGGTAGAATTCAGGCAACGACACATTTTTGCTGCCACTTGGAGTCTTGAGAGCTTCAATTAGCGCCTTCATATTCTCGTTTTGGAGCTCGAACATTTTTTGCAAAATTGCTTGATTTTGGCCGTTGCAGTCTTTGTTCAGATCGCTTGGTTCTTGGATCCCACTTCTGATGTCGACGTCAGGGGCCTGATTTTATGTGCTATCCATCTTGCACTTGATTTTATTTCTTGGGCGTTTGGATAGAAGGTAAATTAAAACACTGGCTTCACAAAACTTGGTTTATTAAGGCTCACAAAACGAACGCTAGACGGTTCCCAAGACGTAGTGATCGAACCGAGTGCAGGAAGTAGTATATCATCTGTCGATCGGCCACAAAAAAATGCCTCGGTAGGGGCGAACCACCCCTCCCTCGATACCCGCTTAGACTCCGTCATGACTCATGGCTGCACACGTGAGAGCCCCGTGATTGGTACAGCCATAGCAGCGTTCCTTGTTGCTAACGTGCCTCGCCGACATATATATTATTTTATTATTTATTATTACTAAGTTAAGCCCTACCATTACAGGATAACCCTAATGCGGTAGAGTAACACGATTTTTTATAACATAAAATATATATACCCAAACGTGTGAATTCTCCCAGATCACAACTGAATAGGTCCAGCTCTTCGGCTATCATGTTCAGAGTGCGGATAGCGCGAGTAAGAGGCGCACTCCGCACCAAGTGCGTCCGGCCGCGCGGCTCGAGCAGCAGCCGCGGCCTGCGGCGCCGGTGCACGAATCTATCCGGGACGCTCAGCGCCAGGGCGCCCAGCAAGTCCATGTGATGCACCCTTCCCACCAGCACGTCAAACACAAACGTCACCAGACTCATCTCCCTTCTCACTCGCAGTTCATGGTAGCCGACCATTCCTAATATAAACAATGTTGGGTACATACGTGGGTAGAAAGGGTACACACCGTACATTCTCATATAAACATACCGGAGAAACTTATTCTGAATTTTCTCCAACATATGAATATATTTCCTTTCATACGAAGCCCAAATAAATGCGTTCCACTCTAAATGACTCCGCACTAACGTGTTGTATAAGGTTCTAATTGCTTGTAAATTTGTAAATTTATTCACCCTGCGTAACACAAATCCCAAATTTCGAAATGCCTTCCTGCAGCAAGTCACAATGAATGCACGAAAGCAGAGGCGCTCGTTCAAGGTGACTCCCAAGTCCCGCACCTCTGCGACTCTGGGCATCGGCGCCCCGTACAAGTGGTATTCAGTGCGAGTGACATTTCGAGCCCTACTGAAAGTTATTGTCACACATTTAGACTGATTGAATAATAGCTTATTCCTAGCGCTCCAGCATGCCACACTATCAATATCCCGCTGCAGTTTATCACTATCTCCTTGTTCAACAACCAGCAATGACAATTTGAGGTCATCGGCAAACAGTAAGCATTTGGCATGCCTAACTACCCCTGGAAGGTCGTTGACCGTCAACGTAAATAACAACGGTCCAAGATTGCTTCCTTGGCCAACTCCTGACCTCGTAAAGTACGGTGACGATCTGCATCCCCGAAACTCCACATATTGCTTCCTATCCCGTAGATAGCTAGCAAAGAATGAAAGCAGGTGTGCAGTAAAACCTACCGCAGCCAGCTTTTCAAGTAGAATATCGCCATCTACCAAATCGAAAGCCTTTTTGTAATCAAAATATGCGGAATCCACACGTGACCCGCCGTCAATTACTGGAGCAATGGTGGTCAAATGAGACAATAGGTTCCTGGCCATGTGCATTCTGCCCGGTCTGAACCCGTGCTGAGCATCCGAGATGTGCGTCTGCACCTGATCATAGATCAGAGCAGCCAATGCTGACTCAAACACTTTCGCTGGGGCTGATAGCACCGCCACCGGCCTATACCCGTCCACACCATTCCCCGCGTCACGCTTCGGGATCGGAACAACCCGTGTCAACTTCCCCACGCCTTTGGAAATTGACACGACCCCAGAATTTTATTAAATATGTGGAGCAACGGCTCTGCTAAGCAATATCGGCAGTCTTTCAGCACAAACGGCGGAAGGCCATCGGGGCCCACCGACCTCTTCGGCCCGAGGCGAGCCAGTGCGCGCATCACATCATCAAGTTCAAGTTTGGAGACGTGAACACGCGCCGCCGCGCCCGCGCCGCAGCCGGCGGCCTCCACCGCTGCGCCCACATTCAGGTCGGGCGTCCACTCACTGTACACCGACTCGAAGTATTTTGCCAATTCCGTAGCACACTGTCCACCCCAGAGTTCGCATCCATCCTTGATGATAGGTTTGTTATTACGCCTGAATCCTTTGGATTTCACGTATGACCAAAACGCTTTTGGATCATCAATCAGATGATTTTGAACCCGTATTTGATACTGTTCCTCTGCCTGACTAATTAACTGCTTTACGTAAGCCCTACTTTTAGAAAACAACATGTAGTCCGATCTAAGTTTGGTTGCCTTATATTTTTTGTGAAATGTAGATTTTAACTTAATGTTGTTAATTATTTCAGCTGTGAACCACTCTGGGTAACAATTACCAGAGTTGATATGTGCTCGCCTCCTCCGCGGTACAAACTTATCAATGATTGAATAAAGTGACTCATAAAAATAACTTATACTATCACAACTATCTAATTCATACACGAAATCCAAATTATGTTTCGAAATCATCTCATACAATTGACAATAATCTGCCTTGTTAAAACACCATCCGTTATTAATTCCAAAGTCATCCACACTTTCATTCAAACACTCGCTATCCCTTTCATCACTACAATAATTAACACCGTCCATATCCCCTTCAGGAGGAAACACGGGGCTCACTCGCACGTCCACCTCGAGAGACGGATGGTAGGAGTCCTCCGCGACGAGGGGGAAATCCGAACCGCGCACACTCACACACCCATCTTCCAAATTGCTAAGAACTAAATCTAACTGCCGGTTATCACAGTTGTTTACGCGATTGATCTGAGAGAATCCACAAAACGAAACAAAATAATCATAATAATTGGTTACAATATCACTACTAGAATACAAGTCAAAATCACCTACAACTAAAATGTTCTTATATTTAACACACAATAGTTCAATAATCCTAAATAAAGCCATATACTCATATTCATCACTGTTTGGAGGTATATAAACAACACAACACACAAAAAGTAATCTGCAGCGGAGGTAAACAGCAACGCATACTATCTCGATCACTCGTTCATTAACAATGACATCGCCCGGAGGGGATATAGGCCGCAAATCGAAACGTGGGGTTGCCACAAGAAACACTCCGCCCTGCTTGCGACCATCCACGCGATCGCACCTCACTATATGATATCCCTGTGGTATTAACTCTGCATCTTGTATTGATTAATTGCATCCGGATTCTGTAATTGCGAATAAATCTGCCTGAGACGATGTTAAGCTTTGATAGAAAGCATTTACTTTCGTTCTGAGTCCTCGTACATTCTGATAGAATAATTCAACATTTTGGTTACTTTTCACTGGATGTTTTGTTGGAAGGCTTACGAAACCACACCCATTCGCAGAACTGAATGTTGTGGTTGACACAGCTGGTCATACTTGGACTCTGGTACTCCAATTATAAAAGACGCATAGTTCCTAGCCGTCTTGTGCTTAATTTGTTCAATCTTCACTGCAGCATCTTCCAATATGTTTTTGACGTGTTTTTCCAGGCTTTCTATGGTAGTATCAATCTTTAGACGCCATACATGTAGATATTTCTTTTTCTCAGTTCCCTGTATACTACATGAGTTAACACTGTGACCTTTTTGTACCGTAGTGTTTGGACACCTTTTACCTTTCTTTGCAACTATTTTCCTCTAATTCTTTAGTTCGCTATTATTTTCGTCAATAACAATATTCGGAATAGCATTGTCTCGTTTTTTCCCCGAAGGCGAATTTGCAATATTACTGGTCACACTATTTTCAATCAATGAGTTGTTCGTTTTTTCTTGGGAACAATTTTTTTCAACTACCCTCGAATATGTTAACTTTATTTTGTTATCCATTGATTGTGCCACTTTCTCTTTCTGTATCAACTGTTGTTGATTTGTATGCGTAAGTTCATTGACCTTTGCTTCCAGTAGTACTACACGATCTGTTTTTTCTTTTAATAAACGTTTTAGTTCACGTAGTTCATTCTCGGTGGCAATAAATTGTTGTTTTAACAACGAATACTCGCGTTTCTGCTCCTCCATGTTAACCTTGAATTCACTACGAAACTCCCTCAATTCCTCTAGAACTCTGCTCTCCACATCCAGGGAAGACACCTAAAGCTTCTTGGTTCTTAACGTAACAAATGCACTAGGCGTGAATGTCGTGTCCAGAACCACGGTGTTGTTCCTGATCGGTGTATCCGTGTTATCACGTTTAGGCAGTTTGCATGTAAACTACTCACACTACACACGTTTGCATGTACACTATATATAATATATATATATATATATATATATATATATATATATATATATATATTCCTTTTGTCAATCTGCTATCATTCATCCGCATAACATGTCCAAACCATCGAAGCATGCCGTTTTCAATCTTAGTCACTACATTTTTTTTTAAACTGCAGCCTTCCCTTATCACACTATTTTTAATTCTATCATTTAATGTCACTCCTAAAATGCTTCACAGTGACCGCATTTCGACAGCATTGATTCTACTTTCATGCTTTTTTTGTCATACCCAACTTTGAATAGCCATACGTGCCGATTGAGAAACTAATTGGCTACCCATAACACTATACATGGCCCAATTAATCTTATTACCTGCACACACTCTACGTTAAATATCTTCCACACACTTTCCGATATTAGTAAATTGTGTTCCCAAATACACAAAATCATTCACTCGTTCGACTCTATCATTATCTCTATGTCAATCTTACACTCTGTCTTGCTAAGTCCCTCCATAAACATAACTTTCGTTTTACTTACATTAACTTTCATTCCTTTCTTCTTAAGGGACTTATTCATGCAAGTGACCATCTCCTGCAATTCACACGCCGATGACGCAAGAAGAACCTTATCGTCCGCGTACAAGAGGCATTTAATAATCAACTCGCCCATACGCAATTCTCTGCACTTTCTTTCAAATCAGTCAAGCAACTATCCATTAACAGATTGAACAGCCACGGCGACGCTACACAGCCCTGCCTCACACCCTTTCGGATACTGATCCAGTCTGAGTAGGCCCCATTAACCCCAACACAGGCTCCCGAATCTACATTAAAAAAGTTTAGAGCCCGTATCCAGGTACTGCCCAAACCAAACGCAGACAGCGCCCTCCACAATTCGTTCCGGGATACATGATCATACGCCTTTTGCAAATCCATAAAAGCACAGAAAACCTTTTGGTTCTTCGTCAAGAACTTTTTCTGACACTTGACACTTGGCGTAAGGAAACAACCTGATCTGTACATCCCATTCCCTTCCGAAAACCTGCCTGTTCATCCCATATATTGGTTTGAGTCTCACGAACACCTCTTTTCAATACTTTTGCATATATTTTTCCGACGATGTTCAGAAGGCTAATCCCCCGGTAGTTCTCGCAGTCTTGCAAGGGTCCCTTCCCCTTGTACAAAGGAACGATAACGGCCTTGCACCAATCTTTAGGCACACGGCCATACCACCAACACGCATTAAAAAGCAGGTACAAGAGGTTGGCAACCACCGGGCCACCAGCTCTCAACATCTCCACGGCAATCCTTTCGTACCCTGCAGCTTTACCAGTTTTCATAGCTTTCCAAGCTTTAAAGATTTCTTCCATACTAATATCACTGTCATTATCATTCACACTTAATACAGATGTACCATCCTGTGTTGATACTGCCTAGTTTTCAAACAACTCTTCACAGTATTCCTTCCATCTTTTTAACGCCAAACACTCATCATGTATATTCTCGACTTCTTGTCATAATATCTGGAACATCAATAAAAATAACATAATTATCATGATTGTTTCAATGCATGTTTGACATATACCTATGTACATACAGGCATAAATAGCGCATAAATTTTCAAATATGGTGTCGCATTAAGTAAAAAAATTCTTGAAATACATAAGTCAAATAAATCAAAAGAAAGAAAACAAGTGCTTGTAATATAATAAACAATAATCTCAAACAACAAAATGATTACTTATTATTACAGGGTTTCTCTGATAGATCGCATAAGAAATGAGGTGTAACGCCAGAGAAATAAAGTTACCGCCGTATGAAAAGAATTAGCACGTTGAAGTGGAGTTGGTTTGGTCACGTATGCTGAAGGACTGATGGTCATTGGCAAAAAAGTCCAAGAGTAGATATCGCGTCTCAGTAAACGTACTGTGAGGCGCCCCCGGCAAGGTGGGAAGACGATCTGCGCATCGAATGGATGCGTACGACCACTGACAGGAAGAAGTGGCGTCATTTGGGGGTGTCTATGACTAACAGAGGATTCAGATAGGCTGATTATAATGATGGTGAAATAGCTTCAGATATGCAGTACAGAAGTGCACATAATTGTCACTTTGGTTCTCTACCGGATAATCTCGTTTTGGACTTTGTCCCTTAACAAGATACCCAACATCAGTCGTCAATGGTGCGTCAACAAAGTCAGCAGCTCAGTGAAAGTTGAAAATACAAATAATTATTTTCGGCTGAATGTTTAGTCAATTGTGATGCCAAACTGGCTAAATATGTTCGCTTTGGAATAAGATTAGGATCCTCAACTGGAACGAACTGAAGAACAAGGAAGAGAGCAAGGAATTGGAGCATCGATTTCGTTTTTCTTTGGTTGTAGCGGCTGGCGGCGTTGGTGTAACCATGGCGATGGAATAACAAGAAGTGCAAACGCCGTGGCATCAGCGTTTGTACTTCAGCCGACATAACCTTAGTGGTGAATGGCTTAATAAAGAGTTTAAAAAAAAAAGATACCCAACATTGAACGCACCATTGTTCGCTGAGCACACACACTGGTTATAAACCCTGGTGTTCAGGAAATGTAAAATTGAAATTAATTTTACCGTTTATGTAATAGAATATGATTGAGCGTCTGCAAAATGATTACTAAGTTAATTTACAGTCATAAAACATTCGAATATGAACTTTAAGCATAAATTTATACAATTTATTTTTATTCAGTAATGAAGGAAATCGGTCATAAATGTAGTATACTGCTTTGCTTCAAAACTAAGAACGTTGTAAATTATTACCGCTTGTCAGCCATACACGTCCTAGGCGAAATCTCAGTCACAATCCAAGTAGGAGATTTATCATATATACATAGTGTTATCGTGGCTGATATCATTGACGAAAGTTTTCTGGGCCATGCTTTCATAAAGAAATATAACTGCTATATCGACTTTGAGACGGCCGTGTTAAAGTGTGAACAGGAGGAGACGTAGAAGGCTGTTAGAGAGGATCACGGATATTTTCTCAAAATCAGACGGATACCTTGGAAGAGCGTCGCTGGTTCAACGCCGCATCGACACTGGAAATGAGAGGCCCATTCGTCAGAGAGGGAGAAGATTACCGACTGCGAAGAAAGAGGTACGTGATCTGCTAGAAGACACGAAGAAGCATAAGTTCATATCATGGTCATCAAGCCCGTGATGCTCGCCTGTAGTGCTGGGCAAGAAGGACAGAGACACACGGTTTTGCGTAGACTACCAACGCCTAAACGACATAACGAAGAAGTACAGTTACCCGCTGCCAAGGATTGACGATACTCAGGACACCTTGAGTAGAATAAAGTAGTTTTCAACCTTGGACCTGAAGTCTGGATACTGACAGGTTGAGTTTCACCCTGAAGATAGAGAGCAGGCCGTTTTTTCGCAGTATTATGGCAATTCAATGTGATGCCTTTCGGGCTGTGTAACATCTTAGCTACATTTGAGAAACTCATGAATGCTCGATTTTTGGACAAGTTGGAGAAGCTTGCTTAGCCTATTTGGACGATGTGGTGACCATTGGGCGGTGCTCTGACGACCAGATGCGGAACCTGGAGTGAGTCTTCGTAAAAATTCGAGGTGCCAACCTTAAGAAAAACCTTACCTTTACCTTAAAAAGTGCAAGCAATTCAGGACGGAGGTCAACTATCTCGACCACGTAATATTGTTAGAGGATGTGCTACAGACGGTTCGTAAAATGGTTTTCCGAAATAGCTAAACCTCTTCTTAAGGCGGGACTCCACTAGAGGCAACCTCGGGTCGAGCTGCTTCACCATGGGCATGCCAGGGATTGTGAAAACATCACGTGTCCCCACTTGAGCCACGACATGTAGCAGCAAGGCAGTCAGCCCCGACCCGAGCCGCGTATCGAGCACATGTACTAACGTCTCCACTGAGAGCGCGGCTCAGACTGAGGCGCCTTTGAACACGGACATTTACCGACATTGAATGGCTCGCGACGCGGCAGCCTCGTTTAGCTCGAGCCGCGGCAAACCTCGACTCGCGGCATGGTCCCCACTTGCGCCGCCTCGAATCGAGGCGGCCGCTCGACCCGAGGCTGCCTCTAGTGGAGTCCCAGCTATAGACTTACGGAGGTAAAAAGGATCTTTTTTTCGAATGAGTTTTGTGAAGAATCGTTTCAGACCTTGAAGAAGAAACTATATGACATACCCACACCCAAACAGACAGTTCGTAGTTGACACTGATATAAGTAACACGGCTATTGGAGAAATGTTGTCCCAGAAACAAGGCGATGCTGAGGTAGATTTCGGATAATTTTACAAATCATTGTCTAAAGCGGAAAAGAACTACTGTGTCATCAGACGGGAGCTTCTTGCAGCACTTTCACATGTACCTTATTGGCATGAAGTTTTTGCGTCATC
The DNA here is from genome assembly GCA_030578115.1 of Leucoptera coffeella. NCBI lineage: Eukaryota > Metazoa > Arthropoda > Insecta > Lepidoptera > Lyonetiidae > Leucoptera > Leucoptera coffeella. The sequence goes on from JAMBLF010000002.1 coordinate 2,785,277, forward strand.
AGTATACAGTGAATTCCTCCTATCAGAAGATTTCCACATCATGAATGATCTAACAAACAAATTGCCCGATTGGTCATTCCCGAAACCATCGTGGGCATATCTGGAAAGAATACAATTAGTAGATCCATATTACAATTTAAGTCACCCAGTAGATCTGTCATACAAAGCGGAATTATCCAACCTAGCAAATCACTTCCGGTTGTACAACAAATGCGACCATTATTTATAAGTTGGATATTAAATTGCCAGTTATAATAAATTATAAATAATTATTTGAAAAACTACTAAATTTAGAGTGTTTTTTAATAAATTTGTTATTTTTCCAATTTACAATTAATTAAATTAAAATCTTTTACTTACCGAGATATTAAATCTAAAATTAACTTGTTGGTAGCTATAGTTTTACTACTTTATATATTTTAATTTGCAAGGAAAAAGTACTAGCATATATGGAGACTGAAACCGAAAACCACTATCAGGATAGCGTGGAAAAACACGTATAGACTATGCTGGGGGCTAAACATACGGTTAAGGTGGAGCAAATAAATCATAAAAGTAACAGAGATTATGCTTCCTTTGTCATAGGAGTTCCAGAGAGCCAGTACGAGAAGCTCAGTCAGTCTGACAATTAGGGACTCAATATTGAGTTTTGCGAGTGGTGGCGGTTTTGTAAAAAAATTTTGGTATCAAATAATATTGAAATATATTACCAGAACGTTATAGGGCAGAAGAACGTTAAACTCGAGAGTTCCCATCTTCACCTGCTGTCCTCGCAGTATGACTAATTTGCAGTGATTGAGTTCGGGTGCAATGTATCAATCCATTATGCAGAAATAATTCTCCGAGGATATCACATTGTTAGATACGATCGGTCAGATGGTCGAAAACAGCGAGGTGATTTACTTGTGGCAACACCAAGATTTGAGTTCCGAAACGTGTCTATGCCTTCGGATATCTCTATGAGTTCTAACTCAGCTGGGTATGTTGCGTCTGGTGCCAAACGCAACGCTGGTTTTATGTCAGAACCACTGGAGAGCAACGTTTATATTTTAAAGGAAAATGGTTAAATAGAGTGCTACGTAAATAAACAGTATAAATATATACATTATACATAGATATAAGATATGATAACATGTGTGTGGATAGCAAATGCAAAGATTTAAAAATGGAATTTATTCTATAATAAGGTTTAGTATAAGTTATATAGATCTATTTATATAATATTAAAATTGATAAATAATAATAATAATATCTTTATTCATAAAAGAGGCAACATAATCACAAATACCTTACTGCCATCACTAGATTACTGAGATAACCTGTATCGATGACAGCAAGCTCAAAACCATTGGACACACAGTGTAAAGCTAATTTTTATAGTTACAGATTCAAGGAATATAACACACACAATTGACCAAGTCAAAAACAGCACCTAGAATTTCCAAAACGCGACAACCGTAATTTTGCCAGCTCCACACATACAAAATAAAACATAACTTAAACAGAGTTTCACATTGCATAAATTATTAGTATATATTAATTTATTACACATATGACACAATATTACAGTATACTTAATCTTTACATATACAACAGACTTATACATAAAAACACATATTATACAGGGTGGCGCATTCAAAACGGTCAGTATGGGAAAGTCTGAAACTATAAGAGATACGAAGATTTGTTCTTAGGAACCATGTCGCCGATTTTGATAAAAAGAAAAACTGCATTCATACTTTCTTTGAAAAAACAACTGTAACCAGTTCGGGAATCGAACCCGGTTTCTTTGAAAAAATAAACTTGACCTTTTCACTTTTTCTTTTTAAATATCGATTGTGTAGGTCTTAAGGGTATTGTTCGCGGAAATGAGCGAAACGAGTGTTTTCATTTTTCAGTTTAAACCTATTTAGAACTTACTGACACCTATCATACTTTCAAGGTAGCAGAATGTAGTTTCAAGAGTTAAATATCAATAATTACGTAAATATAAACGCATAAAGTTGATAAAAAATCAGAAAAATGGCGCAAACAGGGTTTTGTATTTTTTCGTTCATTTTGTCACGGAGTAAGATCTGAAATCAAAATATACAATAATGAGTTCTCTAAATACTAAATAATTTGACTAAAAACATATTAGGTCCTGTTTTATTCATAATACTGCAGTTTTCGTAAGTATAAAACGCCCAATTTTGGGCCGCCCTCTGTTTCATACATTTTTATATGGACAGTTTACGCGTCCGCCGCGAGTCGCTAGTTTCAATAGATCGCGTTCAGAATTTGGCGAATGCCAGCGTGGGGAGCACGTCCATTTTGTTGGCGATCACAGCTAAACCGCTAGATAATCACACGAGATCAGTTATTTCTTAGTTCAATAAGTAAAATTTGGAAAACAATGTGTAATCACTTTGGTGTTTGAGGTTATAGCTTATTATATTACAAGCGATTTTTTTCTTTCGAAGTGAACTGCTAAAGTTGATTTATTGTACATGTATATTTTAAGAAGTATTTTACTTGATGCGACGCCATATTTGATATAAATTTATTCTTGCGTCATTTATGCCTATGACAGGTACATATCAGACATGATATGAAAAAATCATGATAATGAATGTAAATAATTTTGATTGACCGCTTGATGTTTCGGATATTATGACAAGAAGTTAAGAATACATAGTGTGTATATAAGTGTAATATAAAATATAAAGTATAAACTTGCATAAATAAGTAATATACATGTTGTGCTTCCAAACCACGGTATAACATGCGCAAGTCATACCCGAACCTAACCAAGGTACATACAGCCTATATAACAAACATATAACACTTAAAACAAAAAAAAATAACTCATAACCATAACATAATAATCATGAGATAAACTAGTTAACAATACAAAAACGATAACAAACATTCCAAATTCACAATATACTAAGGCAGCTCCGTCACTGGGCGGGTGCCGCGCGAGTGTCGGTGATCTCCTCCAGCGCCTGCAGGCTCCGCAGCAGCAGCGGCCGGCTGGTGGGGTCGCGGCGCGCGTACACGCGGCCCTGGCGCACCCACACCGACTGCCAGCGAAAGGTGCGCAGCAGGCGCTCCCTGGCCCTCGCGAACAGCACCCTGTTTGCCTTCGTGAGCCGCTCATTAACGTAGATGCGGCTGGGCTTGCCAGCATCCACAATGCCGCTGGTGTCGATGCCGCGGCGCACACGCACAGCTGACAGCAACTTGTCACGAATGTCACGTCGCACAAACTTCACGACGATGGGACGCGGCCTCAAAGGGGATGCGGAGGGGCGCGCCGGCGCAGTCTCGTCGGAAATTCCTTTCCCACGCTCAGTTAACTGCGAGTACGCAGACCCTACTCGCGACACCTCCGCAATATCGCGCGCCTCGAGTGCCACGCCCGCCTTTTGTGCGATGGTGACGACGATGTGCTGCAAACTCTCACCCTTGTGCTCCGGAACACCCGCCACATCCACGTCACACACGAGCCCGACCTGCTCCGCCTCGTTGAGCTGGTCCTGCAGCCGTCGGACGAGCTCGACCGGGGCCGACAACTCGGCCGGTCGCGCCCGCAACGTAGCCAGCTCAACATGCAAGCGGCGGTTCTCGTCACCGAGAGCAGACACCTGGGCGCCAAACCTGGTGATGTCGGCCTTCATGGCGTGCTGCTCGTCCGCAAGGGCCGCGAGCGCAGAGGCCACCTCGGCCTTGACACGCTGCGCCACCGCCTGCACCAGCCTGCCCTCGAGCTCGGCGGCGAGCTGCACCCGGCTGGCCTCCAGCCGCGCGTCGAATAGCTCGGCGCTCGCCGCCAACCGAGCATCCAGCAGGGCGGCGATGGCCACAAGCGTGACGGGCGCGGCCGCCGGGGGCGACGCAGTGAGAAATATATAATATATAAATATATAATAATATGTTATTTCTTATTGTGGGTTTACTAGAGTAATCAGGTAAACAATTGCGGCAGGCGGACGCTGGATTTGGTTCTCGATTCGTACGCGGGGGCGGGGGGAGTGACAGTGCGAGCTGCCCGCTCGCCGCTGGTCCCAGTGGATGCGTATCATCCTCCTCTGCAAGTGAGCGTTTGTTTGGGTGGTTCTTTATCCAGTTCTACGGAGGATTCGCGCGCTCATTAGGCGTTCGAGGTCAATGCTGAGAATGAATGGGATTTCAGCGTCGTATGTATAAGTGTTGTCTTTTGATTGGACGCCTATTTATAAATTAGATAGTTTTTTTATGATTTTTTAAATAGCATTTTTGATAACTGTGTTCCCAGGAAGAAGCCAAGTCATGTCAGCTCGGGGTACTATTACCTAGAGTGAACCGGTGCTGACCGTGGGGGCGGCCATGGCGGAGGTAGCACGCGACGGGGCGGGGGAGGGACGGCTCGAGTGCTCCTGCCGTGCCTGGGACTGGAAGAGGTTGTAACGTTATTTTGCTACTATATAATTTTCTTCTTTCTCTACCATGAAGCCATAGAGGATTTGTTCTACCTCGTTATGGATTTAGACCTTGTCAACAGAAAAGAATAATATGATTCTCATTTTAGATTTCAGGAAAGCTTCATGGGAGACAAAGAAAAGAAATGGTGGCTTTCCCTGGGGATCTCCCCATCGGGGAGGGCGTCCGCGTAATGCGGACGAACATTATAGTTATTCTTTAATTTCTATGTTGTGGCCTTTTTCTCTAATTCTATGTTGTGGCCTTGTTCTTTAATTCTGCCTTTAATTTATGTGATGTGGCCTTTCCCTGGGGATCTCCCCATCGGGGAGGTCGTCCGCGTAATGCGGACGAGCATTATACAATTTCATTAACCCTATGTTGTGGCCATTTTCTTTAATTCTCTCTTTAATTATGTGTTGTGGTCTTCTGTATTGTGCTAATAATGTATTTTTTTTTATATTTTAATTCTGTGAGAACCTCGACCTTCGATGGACATGCCGAAGGTTGTCAAGAGGAATTCAGAAGCAGCGAGGAAGGTGTTTCGCCAGCCGAGGCACAATTTGGTGCTTTAGCCAAGCTGAGAGGCTATACAGGACCGGATGGAAGTCGGTGCCTGGTCGGCAGAGGCGCGGCGTGTAGCCGATGATTTCATAGGTACTTCTGTCGTTTAGTGCGCGGTGCCAAAATAAAATACTTTAAGTGTTAATTGAATTTGGTTTAACATTTTGAAAAATAAATTATACTTTTATGTTTAAAAGGTATTTCTATTAGTAGAATATTTCCCTATTGTTAGGAAACTTTTACATTGGCGCCCGACCAGGCACCGACTTCCATCCGGTCCTGTATAGCCTCTCAGCTTGGCTAAAGCACCAAATTGTGCCTCGGCTGGCGAAACACCTTCCTCGCTGCTTCTGAATTCCTCTTGACAACCTTCGGCATGTCCATCGAAGGTCGAGGTTCTCACAGAATTAAAATATAAAAAAATTACATTATTAGCACAATACAGAAGACCACAACACATAATTTAAGAGATAATTAAAGAAAATGTCCACAACATAGAATTAATGAAATTGTATAATGCTCGTCCGCATTACGCGGACGACCTCCCCGATGGGGAGATCCCCAGGGAAAGGCCACATCACATAAATTAAAGACAGAATTAAAGAACAAGGCCACAACATAGAATTAGAGAAAAAGGCCACAACATAGAAATTAAAGAACAACTATAATGTTCGTCCGCTTTACGCGGACGACCTCCCCAATGGGGAGATCCCCAGGGAAAGCCACCATTTCTTTTCTTTGTCTCCCATGAAGCTTTCCTGAAATCTAAAATGAGAATCGTATTATTCTTTTCTGTTGACAACGTCAAAATCCATAACGAGGTAGAACAAATCCTCTATGGCTTCATGGTAGAGAAAGAAGAAAATTATATAGTAGCAAAATAACGTTACAAGGTGCAGCGCGCGCTGCGGCGTTTGAAACTCAAGAGATCGACGGGGCCGGATGGCATTCCTCTTTACGTGCTGTTATAATGGCACATCCCTATATAATGTATGCAGGCTAAAACGCTTACGCTATGTTTGTGCAATTCAAACAACAGACGTAATTTCAGCATTATTTTTAATGATTCTGTTTTTTGTTTTGTAACAGCATTCGAGTGCCAGTCTGCTTATGTGAACCCGAGTGAGCAAGTGTAGTAGCCCGGAGGTTGTGTTCTACGAAGAAGCCTACACCGCCCTGGCGAGGTCGGTTGGCCGAGGGACGTGGCGGAGCCGGTATCCTAGGCCCCATCCTGGGCACGGGCCCACGCCTCGTTCACTGCTAAGAGATCAGGCGCGACTCTGGCCATGGCGACCTCTAACTCGTCGTGCTTAGCGCACAGTGAAACAGCGTTAAAAACACCCAACTTCAGACTTTTAAATGTCGTCATTTTTATATCGTAAAAGGTCAGTATTTAAACAAACAAAGACGAAAGGGCTGAAGCGGCTCACAATGATATGCTCATGTACCAAAACTGACATATATGTAAATAAGACAGAATAAGTTATTCTAAATATAATGCAAACTATATAAATACTATAAAAATGATATAGTAGTAGTAGTGTAGTATTTAATAAATAACCGTAGATACATTTTGTACAAGTGTAATAATATATTAATACGTAGATCAAAATAATGTAATTGAATATACACATATTAAAACAATGTGATTGTATGAAAAGTACCCCCCACTCAGCTGTAGCCCTCCCACAGCGCTGGCAAAGCCGAGTTTAATCATCCACAACAAAAGACAAAAAAAAAACAAAAAGACAAAAAACATAGACATATTTATTTGGATAATTGGACGAGCTCCTCTGCCATCTGGATGCTTTGTAGCCTGTATAATGTCTGTCTGTGTAATTTTTGTTAATTCATGGCATGATACACTACACTCACACTATCCAAAGAGACTTCTACGTCACGCGAATACAATCCTATAATAACCGGTTCCCATGTTACTGAAAGACTAAAACCATCCTCACGATTATAATTATTGGGATAGGATTGATACGTCGCACAGTGGGCTAGGAGACGTTCGTAGCGCGCAATAAGTATTTAGTTCATTATTATTTCATCATTGTTTATTTTTTAAGTTCTTATGTAGGAATTATATTTAAAATGACACGTTAAATGAAGAAAACATTAAAAATAATTAATACTTTATTAAATAAAGCCATTTCGTCAGTATCGAAAAAATAACAATTAGATTAATAAAATAAATAACGTTGTCACATTGTTAAACTACAGTTTAACAGTATTTATATATGTATAATAATAAAAATTTGATTGTTAATTTAAAACTCATCATTGTATATACATAGGTAGTGTCATGATTAATAAAAACAGTTATTCATCATCATCGGAAATCTCCGAAAAAGCACCACTTTGGTCATAACAAGGGGCTTTAAGTAGAGCTAAAGCATTTGATTCAAAGCAATTTCATGCAATGTCAATTTATGCTTATTTTGCTTGTTTTTTATCCAAATTTGTGATATCCCCATCATATCACAAATTTGAAGATTTTCAAATCAGAAGAGAGAATCAGATAGTTCATTAAATCTTCGTTTGTATGGATACTGGAATCTTTTCTTGTCCTATGTTCTCTTATGAACTTAAAATCTTTGTTTATCGATTCCTGTGCTTCTTCACCTAGTTGGCCTATTGGTAAAATAGCATGATTAATAATCTCAGCTCCATGGATTAGTATTTTGTGCACGCTTGTGGGCATATAGTACCAAGGGTAAAGAGACACAAACATTTCAGCAGTTTCATTAGCATAAGATTTGAATTTTTGAATATTGATTTCATACCCGCTAGATATGACTTGAAGAATTGTATGAAATCTTTTTATTAATTCATGATCCACGCCTGTAATTTCGGAAGCACACACACAAAAATAAAATCGTTTAAAGTATCAATTTGCTCTTGAATTTTACCAGTTTCAGTTAAAGTGACCTCAAGGGTTTCTTTACAGAAAATAAACTTAATTGGCCTACAAAATCTAGTAGGAGATGGCACTGGATTTTGCCATAATATTTTAGAAGCTTCCTGCGAGTCTGCGAGCTTTTGTGTTTAGAAAGAAAATACATTTTATTTCTTTTACATGGCTTCCAACGTTTTTCAATGGTTTTCAAAAAATCTTCTAATTTTGGCTTAAGTTCAGCTCGAAATACTTTAGTTTTGTCAAATGCGTAATCGATTAACTTTTCCAATACTTTTTTCCTACTCAAAAGCTTTACACTTGCCCATTTTTCATAAAGCTCCATATTTGTCAATGATACCTTTACAACTAAAAAAAATAAATAAAAATATTTGTAACGCCTAGTAGCGCTCAACTCCTGATTTACTTTTATGATATATAAGTAAGTTACAAAAAAAACATAAATTTAGAGTGTGACATTGTGTGACATTTTTTAAAACCTTCGTTGTTTTCGGATTTCATAAAAAATAGGCAATGTTTACTGTACTAACTGACAAGACATAGTAATTTACTATAAACTTACCCTTATTAGTCTCAGACATAATCTATAATAGTATTTCACACAACTGCTTTAGTTAAAAACTATTTACGGTTAAGATAATACACCAATAATAAACAATTACTGAGCGCGTTACTTAACAACAAAACGGCAGTAATTAGCAAACGGTCACAATGACTTGTTATCATGTCAAACATACTATAGATATGGAGGTACTTTACTGTACGTTAGTTAGTACTATTATTTAAGATCCCAGAATACCTACACTTTTGTCAAAATATGACAGTTACTCAATTTGACTTTTTGCGCGCCACAAACTCATTCTAGACTATAGTGCGTCGGTTGATATAAAGGTATCTATATTTTTATTAACTTTATTGTCATACGACCCGGTCTCATACAGTAAATAAAATAAGTAGAAATCATGAGTTTTAAAAAATAATCATTGTTGTGTTGTCTGTTGTTCCGACGGAATGCTGGATACCAGGAGCGCATCTTGGGTCTTGTCGGCCACTAGGGTGTGCTTTAGGGTGGGCCCGGCAATCGACACATATATTTGTAAATAAAACTTCTCGGTGAAGCTCCTTAACGATACAAATACGCCATTTGGCTCCTATGAGAACAACGACAACGAACGTCTAAATGGTGATGTGCATTGATTTAGCGATATTTTCATGGACGATTCTTCATAAATTTTGCATTTGATTATTATACCGAGTCGACCATGATTACTAAACACTAATAAAACGATTTCTTTTTAAAAAAATCTTTAAAAAAATTGCTGATATAATGACAATTACCTCTACTGTTTGATCACGGCTATCAAAATAGGTTTCTAGATGCTCATTAATTTGTAGCGCTGCAAATCGAATAGCGTTTTTAATTTGTGGTTTATCAATTAGTGATGGTCCAATCCACAATAACGGCAGGTTTTCTGACTTCAAGTGATCTATGATTTTGACTAAACAATTTGTTGCATCTCTGGATAACAAAGTAGAATAATGATCAAAATAAATATTGATCGTTTTAGTTGTTATCTCCTGAAAAAGACAAACATAAGTTTACTCTCGTGTTTTTATCCTATTTGGAATCGACATAGCCTTAGAGACATCAAATGTCTTTGGACATTATTAGCGAACCCCTCGGAAAAAAAAATTATTTACCTGTAATCTCTGAATTACATCCCACAATATAATGAAAAGAAAAACAGCTTGTTTGCATTTTATTTTGTACGCCACAAAATAAAAATATATACCTACGCAAAGACGAACATCATGCATCGCTATGATGCAATTATTTCAGGTGTCTGAGACGGTAAAGTAGACACCATCAGTTGAGCATAACAATGGGCACTCAAAACCAAGTTTTTATATTATAAACAAAACTTGTCAAAAGAATTATAAAATCCAATCATGTCATCCAGGAAAACGAAAAGTCTGGTTGCTAATGGATGGCAACTTCAATCCACGACACGCATTATATTTATGCACATACCAAACTCACTCACTCTCAGACAGTCAGCATCCATAGTGACAGGTATTGTTCCATATCACTGCATGCAGTCGCTGTTACTGCTACTGCTCAACACTAGTATAACTGATCACTACGCTGTATTCTTATGTGTCAGCAACATCAAACATAATAATAAAAAAGTATTTAAAAAATTTACTATAGAAATCTACTAGATAAACATTTTGGATCAATAGTTGTTCTGTACAGAGCCAAATGATCTTGGAAATGGCTTGTTACGTAATAAAAGTGAGGCTCTGGAAGAAGCTAAGAATATCAGATATATTACAAGTAATAAACGTACTATTAAACTTTGGGTTACCCTTAGGATCTTGCGCTGTATTAGGAATCGGAATAACTTGCGGTTAAAATTTATTTTTGACCCATGTTGTATGAGAGCGCTTAAAAGTCACATACAAAAGATCACGCAATTTCTGCTCAAAATTATTAAAGAAATGAAAGCGACAGTACGAGAGAGAACTTATAGCTAAATAATAATAAGACCTTGTGGGCTGCAATAAAGTCAATTAACCAATTTGCATGACAGTAACTGTATACCCCTGACTAAAGTTTTGACTACAAAATATTTGGGAGTCATGATTGATGAAAATCTGTCCAGGCAAGCTCATATTGATTATACCAGAGCAAGAATACGGAAATTTGTTTGGGTGTTTAAGACTTTGAGACACATTGTGACCCCTGCCTGTTTAAATTGGGTTTAGGCATCGCTTGTCCAGTCGATAGATACTTACTGCATTTCGGTCTGGGGCGGTGCAACGAAATTGAAACTTATAGACGTGGAAAGAGGGCAACGATGTTTCAGGGCAAGGTCATGTATTTAAAGCCTTGTAGATTCCCTACCAAAGAGCTCTATAAAATAGCTAATTTGCTGACCATGCGACAGCTCTACATTTTACAATGGGGCCACCACAAGGGGCTTGCTCATGACCCTGCTACTGCTCTCAGACGCCGTCCAATAAAGGTGGTCCAAACCTATCGGTGCAGAACCAAGTTTGCCCAAAGACAGTTTCATTATCAATCCATATTCATTTATAAAGTAATAAATAAGAAAGTAAACGAAAGTAAAATTTATGAATGAAAAACAGCAATAATTAAATAAATAAACTGAAAACTTGCTATTACGTAAAACACACATACACACGCATACACATACTTCACAAAAACACTTTCTCTATTAATTGGTATTACATATAATCGTGTACAGTGCGTTTAGACCATAGATAAACTGAAATTTGCTTAATTTTGTTTAAATTTACTTTACTTAGAATGTACGGTAATGAATTAAAAACTAAGTGATAGATAGATAACAGTTCCTAATATTTTTGTAATAAAATGTTTATATTATATGAAGTAGAAAGTACAACATAAATTGTAATCAGATTATGGAAGAGCTGGTACTCCCGACACAGGTAGCTCTGTCACACTGGGGGTGCTCAGCAACCAAGTGAAAATGTACTTTATGCGAAATAAAAAAGATTTTTGAATTGAATTTTGGAAAGAATTTACACTAATTTGAATAGTCACTGATTGAGTATAAATTTTAAACTATTTAATACGCCAATAAAGATATCTTAATATATTTTTATTAAAATTGTATATTATCATTTTTGCCATAGTTATATAGATATTTTATTTAAATGATGCAGGCGAAGTTGCGGGTATAAAATTAGTATAATGAAGTAGAATTTCTAAAGTGTTTGGTGTATGTATCAAGTTTTCATTCAATTTACAATACTTGGCAAAAGGGTGTTTACCTTGACTACTGTGCACAGCAATTGTACTAATTCCAATGGGTGCAGCTCCGTAACATTCTGCAAACTAGTCGCTATTTTTGAACGCCACGCATCACGTGGTATTGTAACGCCAGGCGCTGGAATAGGAGTATCGTTACCGGGTTCACCTGTTACAAAAATTGTAATTTATTTAAACATTATGATGCACTGGTGACTAAGTGATGACTACAGAATTAATATACACTATGAAATAACTAACATATACACATGCATGGAAATCTCCTGTTATTCACCCAATCTTATAATATCCACGCTCTCCTGTTATCACCAATTAAACTCTCGATAAATTAAACAAAAAAAAAGATTTCATTTTTTTATATAAGGTTTATTAAGCCATATAACTTATAAGGCGAAATCGGCAGAAATAATTATGAAGATTGAACGCCTCAATCTTTATATCTGTTGACATGTTCGCCGTGGTAACAGTTTTAAATTTGGCAGTAAACTACAATTTCCAGCATTTCCTTCCAAATTCTGGTTTACACTTAGTTTCACTTTAGAGTCCAAATATTACTAGTTTAAGCAAGCCGAGTATTGTGATACACCAAGAGTATTGCTTGAAGATGCGAAATCTCTCCTTGAAGTTACAAGTTAGTCAATTCATAACTCCGAATATAAATTAATATTAGTAATAAGGCACATCATTTATATAAATAAAATATTATATATAAAATTATAATGTAGTCTTATATTGTAAGATATTTTTAATGTTTAATTCTATTTTGAAACTTAGTTTTGAATTCATTTCTCTACATAAAGTATGAAATTTATAAATTTGAAAATTTATTATCAAATAAATACAAAACCTAATGGTTGCATTCATTATTATTAGCTGCATTCATTCGATGCAAAATGTATTAAAGTATATATGGGCCAAATTTCACAAAAAAAGGAGGTGCAGAAAAAAAAATTATAGAATCTCGACACGGAGAGTACCTTGTATTCCCATAGTGGTCCGCCGCGAGTAGAGATCGCGCCACATAAGTTGGCAGACGGCAAACTTGGAACTAAATTTGACGTTTCCGCCATTGCGGGTTATTTTCTATGACAGGTAAATTAAGTAATACCAGCGTTGTGTTTTTTGCTCACTTTCTTTGTAATTTTTATGTTAGTTAAGGGTGATTATAATAAATTGATTTCCGGAGTTTCTTGTTAGTTCTTCTTCAAGCTAGGGTCTCCGCTGAACTAACCTCGGTAAAAAATATGTAAACACAATGCTCAGTGCCATGTTTGAAATAGTTTTTTTAATTTATACTCAGATCATAAGATAACTTTAAAAAGAGCTTGTGATATTTATAATTTTGAATAAAAATATTTTGACTTTTGACTTTGATATATTAATTTGTTTTATTTGAGTTTATAGCTCTGCAACCAAAGACCGTTACAAATGAAACCTATAATGTATCAAGCCGTATGGCACAGTAAGTGCTAGTTTTGGCGTGTTTACTAACAACACTGAATTACGCTACTGCAGCGACGCCTCCATCTGCCACCTAATGTGGCGCGATCTCTAGCGAGCTTCAATAGATCGCGAGCAGTCTTTGGCTAATGCCAGCGTGAGAGCAAGTCCATTTTGTTGGCCATCACAGCTAAACCGCTAGATAATCACACCAGATCAGTTATTTCTTAGTTCAATAAGTGAAATTTGGAAAACAAAAAGTAATCATTTTGGAGTTTGAGGATATTGCTTATTATATAACAAGCGCTTTTTTTCTTTCGAAGTGAACTGCTAAAGTTGATTTATTCTACATATATATTTTAAGAAGTATTTTACTTGATGCGACGCCATATTTGAAATCGAATCATTCATGCCTCATTTACGCCTGTGACAGGTATATGTCAGACATAATTTGAAAAAATCATGATGATTAATGTTATTTTGATTTACCGCTTGATCTTTCGGATATTATGACAAGAAGTTGAGAATATACATACATGATACATACTGTCATCACTTCAGGTTTCTTCCCAGTAGGTAGGCAGTAATCAGTGAACCCCAGTTTGAATAAGTTATTTATTCTATATATATATACACATATATACATAATTATATACAGGGTGGCGCATTTAAAACGGTCAGTATGGGAAAGTCTGAAACTATAAGAGATACGAAGATTTGTTCTTAGGAACCATGTCACCGATTTTGATAAAAAAAAAAACTGCATTCATACTTTCTTTGAAAAAACAACTGTATCCCCTACGGGAATCGAACCCGGTTGCTTTGAAAAAATAAACTGGCCTTTTTCACTATTTCTTTTGAAATATCGATTCTGTAAGTCTTAAGCTGTAAATGTCTCTATGAAATATGATGTCCAAAATGAATAAAATGCATTGTTTTGGCATACTTTAGTTTATCATAGTGTATGTAACACCGTTACAATACTCAACAAGTTCAGACATGGACATAAAATTCTCTCTATGGCTGTTTGAGGTTTTGTACCTCTCTACTTGTTACATACACCATATCATGTCGCATTAGCATTGCATTAATCCTTTTAGAAAGTTTCGTTATCTACAGTAATCAAACACTAATAATCTATTGAAAAGTCCACTTAAAGTGACGTGTTAAACCATATTTGAAAATTTCTTGTGTGGTTACGTTAAGAATGAATGACACAATAAAATCAATTGTAACGCAAATTCACCACATGAAAATACAAAATTCAATAGTAAGATCGTTACCTAAACGTGTTGAATATTGTATCACTCACTTAGAAAACCTACTAAGTATGATAAACTAAAGTATGCCAAAACAATGCATTTTATTCATTTTCGACATCATGTTTCATGCAGACATTTACAGCTTAAGACCTACACAATCGATATTTCAAAAGAAAAAGTGAAAAGTGCAAGTTTATTTTTTCAAAGTCACTGGGTTCGATTCCCGTACTGGATACAGTTGTTTTTTTCAAAGAAAGTATGAATGCAGTTTTTCTTTTTATCAAAATCGGTGACATGGTTCCTAAGAACAAATCTTCGTATCTCTTAAAGTTTCAGACTTTCCCATACTGACCGTTTTGAATGCGCCACCCTGTATACATAACTATAAATTATGCATAACGACCGTGACCGTATTCAGGGTAGTCAGAGGTTGAGTATGCATTTGTGATGCTCGAAATCATATAAAATACATTTGGGATGCTCTTTGGCAACTTGAATTAGAATTTTTGGCGTAATGCAGAATAGACTATACCGGACAGACATACGGAAAGAGCGGCAGCTAGTTCGATTTTGATTTTTTTACGACTCAGACTCATCTATGGTATATGGATTAGCGGAGCATTTTCTTAGAGACGAGACTAAATTGCTATGGAAATTCGAATTCAGGCACTAGGCTCTCATGACGGAGTAGGAGGTCGCACTAAAATATGACCCTATTTATTCATAGCATATCCTGCTGCCCAAAATTTTACTCAGTAGTCAGTGTAGGTATTTGTTTGCCTCGTCAAACTGTACGCGTAAATCGATGAATTTAAATCTTTTGAAGTTCTTTTCAGCTCAAAACCATACAAAAATACAAGCGCAGTACCAGGGTCACAGACTCCTACAGGAGGTCGGGTTAGGGTATTCACTCAAGTACGTTCCATTATACACTATTTGTTAATGTTAGTATAAAATTACAATTATTTACCACAAGTGATTAATTATTTAAACATTGATTACTTTTATATATTTATGACTTAAATGTATGTGTTTGTTTCGTTTACAACTCAATTGATACACGAAACGTAATGCGATCCGCCATGATAATAAAGTTTGTTTTGATTTTGATATATCAATTTTGATGTGATTTATTTCAGTGTTTTTGAAACTATTGTAGTGTGGAACCTGTTTATATCGCAAACACAAAAAACATTACACAAAATATTGTGAATCAATATTTATATTATAGGAAAATTCTTAGTCACTATGCATAAGCAAAAGAATTTACGAATGAAACAACAAATTCATCAGCAACAAATCTTATTCATCATGCTGATTTGATATTGACTTATATTGAACTTTGATTTTAACTTATTTTAGATATTAAAACATACTTGGCCACTACTAACAGAAAAGTAACCTCAAAAGTATTTGTCCCAGAGATAAACTAGGGGCTGCAATAGTTTTACACCGGACTTGTTTCTATAACGAAAAATCGTTTTTGTTTTGAATAAGGTGGTAGGTATCTGTGAGAACATAGTAAACTAACTTGAGGCATACCGTTCAGAAATGATATCAATTATATTCATAGTCTTTACAACAAACCGATATAAAGAATGATTTGATATTTTATAATATCAAGTACTAAATATTATGTAACTTACATACGGAGCGAAGTGCTGGACGATAAAGAAGGCACACGAGCAACGACTTCACATAAATGAGATGAAAATGCTCAGATGGGCCGGAGGTGTCACCCGGTTAGATAAAATTCCTCCGCCGGAATGGAGACCATCCGGTCCAGAAGGCCTTGGACATCGCAGATCGCCTGCGAGGTAGAGGAAAACCACCCGCCACCTGGTGGACAAACATGCACAAGGAGATGCAAGGCGAGAACTTGAGCGCTCAGACAAGCCAGAACAGAGCTCTATGGCGCAAGTGTACGAGGAGACCCGACCCCAGATAAACTGGGAAGAGGGTTGGACAAAGAAGAAGAAGACTAAATATTATGTAAATCCACTAAGTTTCATAACAAATAAAACATGTAAGAAATTCTAGATTCCCATACTCTCTCAGACTCAAGTCTGACAAATCACTTTTACACAACCAATTATTAATTTATGGTTTATACGTCTAAACGTAAAAGTAGCTAGTATAGTATTCTTATATCCGAGGTATTGTTTTTAATTATTACGATTAATTATGCTAAACTATTGGGTAGGCATGGTTGACGCGAGAGTATGGAGCGAGCAGCTCCCGCCGCCGCAAGTCGCTCTCTGCTCTACTACGGGCAATAATAAAATGAAATAATAGGTATCTCTGTAAATGCACTGAAAAAAACTTCTTCTTCATCTAAGTAGTAACTTTTATATACAATTATTTACATACTCAACGTCATACAATACGGTATAATGTGTATAGGTGCTTTAGGTGATAATTGTTATTGCTATAAAATATTGTTTATTAAATTAAAACACTAATTTTTATCGTCTGGTAGTCCTGTTGTTCAAAGCTGACTTTATACCTATATAATTTTCTGTGAGGTAAAAAAGCTTTAGATAAGCGGCACAGAAGTGCACATAGTTGACGCGAGCGCGCCGTGGAAAAAGGGCGCGGCGGCAGACGCAAAACGCTCTCTGCTCTAAAGGCTGGTTTACATTTTGATTAGTGCGAGTGTAAGTGTGTAGTGCGATTAGTGTCCAATAAACTGCGAGTGCAGGTGATATAAGGATAATAAAATAAGGATTTAAAGTTGTAAAGCCTTTCGTGTTTTATTTACTCCTGCACTACTTTATATTTTATTCGTTCCACTTTGCCATTTTGTACAACAACAAGCGTGCACACATTCTAACTGATCTAAACAGACCAGACTAGATTCAAATATCTACCCAATATTTTAGCAAATACATTATTGACATTACATAACACATAAACTAATAATTGGCTGTATAATAGTAGTTTATCAGGATCAAAAGAAATCTGTATGGATATTGAGACATTTACATTTTTCGTACGACTGCCCGCCTATAAAAGTCTGTGACCCTGGTATTCCGCTTGTGTTTCAGATGTTTTTTTAATCATATATAGTATTATGTAAAATATACATATTATTATTTTTAGTAACAAAATCCAACAGTGTGGCAAAATTTAATTACATTTTATGCATTGTAACGAGTTTACACTTAGATTCATGAGCTCAATTTTGTTACAATGTATATAGTGTAGATAAATGTAACTAATAAACTGTATGGCTGCTATTTCTACAATTTTGCTAAAAAGTATTGTAGAATATATAATTTTATCGTGAATGAACTGAATTAATCTATACGCATATGAAAAATTACTACAGCCGATCATATTTTGTTTCAAAAGATTATATACTAATTGTTTTTATATATCTATTTATAATATCATATATATATATATATAATATATATATATATATATTATAATATCTAAATACAAAGTTTTATAAATTCGTTAACCTTTCGGAGTCAGTAAATAATTGGTTAGGTAGTTGCATACCTACATACATACATACATAATGTATTCTATACTAGCAACATTACAAACACTGGAAAGCTTGAATTTATTTCGTGTTGGATTGTGATTACTATCTAGATTTGGGTAAGAATATTAGTTTATACGTTGCATCATATGGAAACCATACGTATTTCTTGATATAACTGTTCGCAATTTACACGTCGGCTCGTCGACATGATCAAAACTATCTGTCACATTCGACAGAAAATATCTGCTAAAAAGTCGGTCTGGAGTGTCGAAAAATCTTCACAGTGTTCATTTTATGCTAGATAAATAATGTACGTTATATTTCGCAATTAATGAAATTTTCTTTCAATCGGTACTTTATTGAGTTTAAAAATCAACTCTATTATTAATATAAAACTCTCGTAAACGTGTCGCGATGTTTTGAAATTCGGGCCTTTTTATATTTCATATTCCATCCGGCCGCTAAAAACAGCCCTTACTCGCGTGGAACTCAGCGCCGCTGCGCTTGAAATCTCGGATTTTTGACAGTTCGTGAATTTATGTTTTGAATTTATACAATACCCTTAATATTTTTCTTAACATATAACAAATTAACAAATAACGCAGTGGAGGACGTCTTCAAAACTCTGGATTGGACTGGGATGGGTATCAATGTCAATGGCAGATGCCTCACGCACCTTCGCTTCGCTGATGACATAGTCAAAATGGCGGAGCCGCTGCAGGATTTGCAGTGAACGCTGGACAGTTTAAACGCTGCTTCACGGTCGGTCGGTCTCCGGATGAACTTGGACAAGACTAAGGTTATGTTCAATGAACTTGTGGTCCCGGAGCCAATTACGATCAGGGGAGAGACGCTCAAAGCTGTCCAGGAACATATCTACCTGGGCCAAGTATTGCAGTTGGATAGGGATAGTTTTGAGCTAGAGATTTCAGAGATAAAATGATTTAATTATAAATTAAATAAATCGAAAAATTCGTCACTGCTAGCAGCGTTCCCCCTCTCGTGGGCCCCGTTCTCCAAGAACCAAGAGTTTCAACGGCGAAAGGAACAAGGCGCCGCAGCAACAGATCCCGCCTCGACAGCGCTCCGGGAGACATGACACACCGCCAGAGTCTCGATACAGGTAGCATCACTCACCAGAACCTTGCCACTCTTCCATGGAATGAGCGTCATACCATCCAGTCTCATGCCATCGTTGCGACCAGACCGGATGGCTCCACTACTGTAGGCACATGAGCGCTGACATGAGCGCGGCGTATGACGTCATTCAGAGCCGCGTGACGAGACAAGGGATCGACATCTGTCCCAAACGACAGCGATGTGTCCCACAAATCCTAGCGTCTCCCCTGAGACACACTGCTACAAAGAAGGTGGTTCTATCTAGCAGCGTGCCGATAGCTGCGGAAGGCAGGGTGTTTAAACAATACCCTGGCATGGTAGCCGCTAATATCCGAACACGCTGTGTATCACAAAAAACTGAGTTCAAAAGGTTCAATTGCATCTGTTTACACAGCGGCTCGTCCCATAGCCTTTGCGATGCCAAACCTAGAGGAGTATCGGTCCCGGAACCAACCAAAACCAGGTCTCCTTCGCACAATATCTTAAGCCACATTATTAATTACGATGCTAGTAATTGAACTCATAACATTAGGCAAAGTAAACCTTACACATTTTGTCTTATTACAATTAAAAGCAAGATTGTTTATTCTAAACCATTGCTCCACCTCTGAAATCATCCCCCCATATCCTCTCTGTTTTGTCTTTGCCTTTATTAACTTTAAATAATATAGAAGTGTCATCTGCAAACAACAGCATGTGCCAACGGTCCTGACTTTGATCAGGTAAATCATTGTATTAAATCATTTATAGACTAAGAAAAGGAAGGGCCCAAGCATGGAACCCTGCGGAACCCCCATAGCAGCCGAGCTGCCGATCGATCGGCCGGTCGATCAAGCTCCGCTGAATGCAACACTCTGAATCCTTCCCCCCAGGTAGCATGCAATTAGATCCAGTGCCCTACCACCTACACCTTAATGCTTAAGCTTCATGATCAGAGTTTGTGGTGCACGCAGTCGAACGCCTTAGAAAGATCGCAAAATACACCCAGAGTATCCTTTGCTTCCTCCCAGGACTCAAATATATATTTCATAAGATCAACCCCAGCATTTGTTGTTGATCGACCCTTTGTAAAACCAAACTGTTGCTCATTAAAAATATTATAACGTTTAAAATGTAATAGCAATTGATTTAGAATAATTTTGTCAAATATCTCGCTAAAAGCTGGTAGTATTGAGATAGGACGATAATTAGTAGGGTCAGTGGTACTACCAGATTTAAATAATGGAATGATTTTACCGTATTTCATCTGATCAGGAAACTCTCCACATTTAATACTTTCTAAGAGCCATATGTCATAATGAGCCTGGTCCTCTACGTAATAGCCCTTCCACTTCACCTATATATTCCTTTTGTCAATCAACTATCATATAAAAATAACAAACGCATTCACGATCATTAACCCTTACGAGGTCAATCGCGGAGGTAGTCATTCTATGCCACCCTGAAACCACGTGTTTTTCAGATATCCAGTACTCAATGTGACAGGTGGTAAGCCACGTCGCTATTTACAAGCACTTATTATTATCTACCTAATTCGAGGAACAGGTCTTCACGATGTTTTCCCTCACCGTAGTATTCGGTGCATTTCGCAAATGTATTTTTTATTACTATCATATATAATTCTAAAAAAATGGATTATAATTGAGGGGTTCCAAATGTGTGTATGAAACTGTTGGTGTTAAAAATTACATTCGTGAGCTAAGAGCGTTTTCTTAAATATACTTCTAGTTATGTCTTCATTAAAATATAAAAAATAAAATGAATATAAAACACTTTTACGACTGTTAAGAAGTCGGTGGTTCGGGTATCCATCTCTGCAATTGCAGAAGTATTATTTCTATAAATGCCTCGAACCTACCGTGTAGACCAGGAAGTCATTACTCAATGTGACAGGGGGTAAGCTGTGTCGCCATTTACAAGCTCTGAGTATTACCTGCTTGGGGAATAGGTCAGTTTCCTTACTAGTGCGATGTAATGAGGGATCATTGCATTGAAGTATTTGGTGTATTTTGGGTATTGAACCCTTTATCCACTAATACAGAGTCAAGACTCAAACGACTGATCCGATTTACTAAACAATGTGTAATTAAATAAATCATTTAAGTAAATAATATAATGTTTTATTTACCATCATTATCTCCACTCGAGGCACTAGACAAAGAATGAGCGCAACCTATTACATCTGGTTCAGTTTGAAAGTTTGGTTTGCTGCTAAGACCTTCCCAACCAGTCTCTTCGTCCGATGAATCTTGATGAGCACACTGAAATGACAAAGTATCGTTTACATCATTAAAATGAAATTGTTACGCAAAAATACATTAAACATAAAAGGTGATATATTTTTTTAACAATACTTTTTAGTTTTTTTAAACATATGTTCAAAAACACAATATTTTGTGTGTTTACAAACAGTTCAGTTCAGACTTTTAAGACTTGAAAAATATAAAGTGCAGTGAAGCTTCTTCAGAAATGTAGGCGTCTGATAGGGTGTGGTGACTTCAACGTTAATATACTTGAGGACACTATGGTTTGTATAATTTTTTTAACTTGACTTTTAATTCAAATTAATCACGAACTAGAATTACAAGCATTTCCCTTAATTGTATTGATAATACTTATTATTTATTACTGATATTAGCTGTGACCAACATGATCAGCCACCAAGATAATATGTCACCAAAAGGCCCGACCAAGGAATGTTACTTGAATTCTGTGACGGAGGGTCGCTTAATTAGTTGCGCCAGGCTAAGTCACTTGAAACTTTTAAAAAGGAACTTTTAAGGAAAGTCCATACATTCATGCATTCTAGCCTATAGATGTGAAAATAGTTTATGTGTATTATATTGAGCTGTTAATGTATTTTATTCGTATTGTTACGAACATCGCCTGGAACATTGGATGCGCAGTGCGGCAAGTATACATGTGCTTATACTTATGTAGGTTGTTTACGATATCCCCTCAAGGAACGTACCAGAAGCCTATTGTTAGCAAATAATAGACGCTCGGGACGCTTTGATGACTTTAATGTAAACAACTCGGTTGTGAATAAGCGAATGTGGGCCTTTTATACAGAGAGGTAAAGTGGCTTGCATATGCAATTAGACTTTTAGTATGGACTTTTGTTTGCATTGTCCTCCCTTCTCTTTCCGTACCAGAACCTTCCAAGAGCGGAGTTTATAAGCCAGCGCTCTAAGCGGCATGGAAAGTTAAGTTTGAGCAACTGAAAACGAAGACCCAAACGATAAAAGAAAAGGAATACCAACCAAGCGAAGTATAAGCAGTACCAGTAGTGTTTTTTTGTACAAGTGCGTGTACTGAGTGTGTATACAAATAAAGAACATTCTCGAACTCGGATTTATTATTTCCGGATATAACACAAGCACATAACATTTGGTGTCAAAAGTGGGATTCAGAAATGCCTATCACACCGAAGGGGAAAAACACGGAGAAGAAGGGCCTGATCACAGCCACCGTCAGGATGACAATGTCACCAGCCATGTCCCTGGCGCCAACTGAAGGTGACTCTAGAGGCAACGAGTCAGCCGCCTCTACGTCAGTGATTTTTTTCAACCCATCACTCCCGCTGCCGAAATCGACCAAAGATGTGAAGGAGGAGCAACCGAAGATCAGCATACAAACTCTTTCAGATCATTAGATGGTCTAACACATGCTCGGGGCATGCATGAAAATCAGAATGTCAAGTTAGAGGCCATGCATGAAGATCAGAAGGTCTTGCGTGAAGAGCAGAACACCGAACTCGAGGGTGTGGGAGAGGAACAATAAATAATTCTCGATACTGTTCAAGGTGTTAGTGCCACGGTTTGTAAGCTAAAAGATCATGGCAATTCAATGTAATGCCTTTCAGGCTGTGTAACGCCCCAGCTACGTTTGAGCAACACATGGAATGCTTGCTCTCTGGACTGATTGGAGAAGCTTGCTTGGTCTACTTTAATGGTGATTATGGGGCGGAACCTTGACGAGCACTTGTGGAACCTGAAGCGAGTCTTCCTGAAAATTTGAAGCTATTCAGGACAGAGATCATTTGTCTCGGCCACTTGATATCGTGTGAGGGTGTTTGGACTGATCCTGAAAAGACTGAAGCCGTGGGGAAATGGTGTTCGGAGAACCGAGAAGAAAAGGGCGTTTTCTCGAGATGAGTCTTGTGAAGAATCGTTCCAGACTTTGATGAAGAAACTATGTGAGAGGCGTCTTTGGTTTCTCACACCCAAACGGCAGTTCATAGTTGACACTGATGCGAGATAAAGAGACAAACGCATTCACGACCATTAACCCTTGCGGGGTAGTCAGAGGTTCAGGTTTCCATCTCCGCAATTGCGAAGCAAGTAATTCTATGGACACCTCGAACCATCGTGTTGACCAGACAGCCAGTAGGTAGTAAGCCATGACTGCCTAAGTGATATGCCGTTTTGGAGTTCCTATGGAAATGCACTCGGATCTGGGCAGGAATTACGAATCAAAAGTATTACAGGTGTGTGCCCTAGCTGTTACCTGAACAGGTTATAGTTTGTGCATATAAAATGGCGACATGGCTTACCACCTGTCACATTGAGTACTGATTATCTGTTCGACACCCACGTGGTGTTCGAGGTGGCCATAGAATCATGGAATCAAAACCTTGACAATTATGGAGATGACAATCTGAATCTCTGATTACCCCTCAAGGGTTAACGGTCTTGAACGCGTTTGTCTATAGATGCTTTAATCTAATTTTATCAAGATAAGACGAAAAATTTAGCAGCAATCCGTGTGAGAGTAGGAATTTTTATTGTTACAGTTGTGGTTTGGTTACATCACAAGAACCTTTGCCATTGTTGTCAACTTATTAAATATTTCTTTATATATTCTTTCTTTCATTTATTAAATATTTATGTAATGTTTAAAGCACAAAGTTTAGGCACACTTCACAGGATAAAATCTGTTACTTAGATACCCGTGACTCGGGTATTAATAAGCAGTGAGTGAGAATAAAATGACTATAACGGTTCCAAAGAATAGATTGCATAAACCATGATACGCGGATGGCCGAGCAAAATGAAATACGGAATACACCATTTTGATGACATTTGGCTAATCAAACAAATATATCACCAAACAGTGCATACCAAATCTGGCCGTGTCGGGTGGTCAATGTTTCTAAATAGCAAATATCAGCTTTAGATTTTTATTGAAAATTGTAAGGCACGTTTGTTGAATGAAATTTAACACATATCTACCATCTGTCATATAGATGCTGACTATCTGGTCAACAAGTGGGTTTGACCTGACCAGAATCACTAACTCCACAAATTAAGAGCTACACTCTTGAGCCTCTGGCTTCTTTTCAAGGGGTAATTTAAATGTTAAGTTAAATAATTTAAATATCATGTTTCCATTTCATTGAAATAAGTCAAGCATTTTCAATACTTACTCGTTTTGAAAGATTCGATTTATCAATTATCTTGATTGACGGTGATGAACTGCAATCAATGGCAGAGTGAACTGTGGCTTCTACTTCTTCACTTAGCAATCTGCGTCTTACACCCCAATTAAAATTATCTGAACTTTCACCCTATAAAATAACGAGATAATGATTAATGTACATTTCTTTATAAATTTGTAAGTTATAAATAACGTTAATTTTAATAGAGTTCAATCAAGTTAAGCGATGAGAAGCTTCTTACAAATAAAGAAGGATTAATTACATTAAATAAGTATTAAGTGCTTTGCAAAATGTGTACAGTACAACATTGTATTAAAACGGATTACGGTCCGTGATTTTGCTAAACAAGGTTTTGGTCTATGCCATTTCTAGCGTGTATGAGCTAGTAATAGTGTATATATACATATCAGTTAAAAAAATTACTCAGATTTTATTTTAACATACATACATATCACGCCTGATTCCCTGTGGAGGGGTAGGCAGAGATCACGGGTCCCCACCTTTTCCGATCCTGATAAACCACTTCAGCTTCATTCACACTCATACCGGCGAATGTTTATGACGAGGTCATACACATTCAGCGGTTATAGGTACTTATAACGTCACCCTTTTTCAATATGGCGTATATCTAACATATGTCTTACTGGGCCGTCCTATACGTAACCGCCCTTCCACTTCACCCACATATATTCCTTTTGTCAATCTACTATCATTCATCCGCATAACATGTCCAAACTATCGAAGCATGCACATTTCAATCTTAGTTACTACATCTTCTTTTAAACCTCAACCTTCCCTTATCACACGATTTCTAATTCTATCATTCATTGTCACTCCTAACATGCTTCTCAGTGACCGCATTTCGACGGCTTTGATTATAATTTCATGCTTCTTTTGCCATACCTAACTTTCGCTACCATAAGTCAATGTTGGAACCAACATAACGCTATGAATAGCTAGCTACTCATAACACTATGCATGGCTCTATTCATCTTATCACCTGCACATAATCTACGTTCAATATCTCCATCACACACCTAATACACAAAATTGTTCACTTGCACACGCTAAGTCCATCCGTAACCAAACATTCGTTTAATTTTTATTTTTTATTTATATCAATCTTTCGTTGTACTTACATTTACTTTAATTCATTTCTTCTTAAAGGACTCATTCCCCAATCGCACCAACCTTTAGGCACATGGCCATTCCGCTAACACGCATTAAAAAGTAAGTACATGACGTTGGCAGCTACCACCCACCAGTCAACCAACCAACTTTACCTAATTTCATACCTTTATATCGAATAAAGATAACTGTCAAAATTAATAATTTCATGCACGAATGCGGTAGACGCGATCAAAACCTTACCTGGATTACAAAACATAAAAATGTATTGATTTCGAGTCAACATCATATTCCAATTTATGAAGTGTTTCGTTAAATTTTAATCATATTGGGATTGATTTTTTTGTAATGGGGTTTTCTGTTTACATATATCGCTCTGTCAATAACTTGGGTATAAGATTATTATCGCTACCCAAGTTTTCAGCTTGTAATAAATAATGAGGCATCTGCTTGTGACTTACCAGTCAAAGATATTTTCCTCACTGATAAGGACATATTTCTTAAACCATAAAGTTTAGGCTTCGAATCGAACAGGAAGAAGAGATGGAGGAGCGAAAGATGTTAGAAGCAAGAGGAGGACTGAAAGGGAAAGGGAAAGAAACTCCGTCAACATATTAAATTGTTTTTGTTAAACGATCAAAACGGCTGGAGAATCCAGAATGAGTGTTAGGAATAAAAACGGGAATTTGATAAATGATAAGCGTTTGGCTTTAGAAGGTGAAAGGAATATTTTGCAAAATTGTTTGAGAGTGTGAAGTATAAACTCTGAGTGGTACATGTGAATTAGGAGTGGGTGATGAAGAAAGTGAAGTATGGAAGATATCTTCAAAGAATATGGTATGGAAACTAGATCTAATCGTCGTAACGCACAACTTGCGTACATCAGGATGTGACGGGAAACGTATCGAGCTAGAAAAGAAATTGCTGCGACGTCATTGGTTTATTGGAGATCCGATGAGTGGGAGAGGATACGGCAACCTTGCGGTTCGGGTAATGTTTTACTACCAGGAGGGTGAACAAAAATCTCAAAGTGGTGTTAGGTTTATCGTCCGTAGGTCACTTATTAAAAACATTGTTTCCATCGGTAGTGTGTCGAATAGAGTAGCGTGCCCAGAATATCTGAAATTTCCTTAGAATAATTCTTCTACCCACCCAGATGTTGAGGTGGAAGCTAAGAATGAGGGCATTAGTAGGGCCATACATAGCTCCAAAAGCTCTACATTTCACTCATTGCGAGGTTGGATTGCAGAAGCGACGGTAAGCTGAAATTGGGGCAATTTGTATAAAGGTAGCGGATCCCAGGATCCCAACTTTATGGAAAAAGAAGGACTCTCTTCTCTGTGAATTCGTTCTCCCAAAGCCCACCACACCGAAAATAGACCTGGTTGAGCACCGACGCTGTAATAAAAATGAAAGAGACTTCATAATGAGCATCTGAGCGCAGATATTCAATAATATCTTTGTCACCTGTTGAGTTAAAACCTAATTGTCAGGGGCATATTGAATACCAAGGTCAAACTGGAAAGAGCGAGTCCGATGAAGTACACGGTTCGATCAGCGAATGCAATTCGATTTGAAAGCTTTCGGGGTTATGGAACAAATCCAAAACCCCGAAAGGTTTCAACTCGAATTGTCCAATTGCGTCGAGTGGTTAGTCAGTTGTGCATCAGCCACAATCCAAGGCAACCCGACGACTATGTTCCCAACATCAGTCGGTACGCGATTACGATAAATTCAAACAGCTTAAGAAAACTAGCCGAGATCACCACAGAGCCTCTCAAAGCGTCTGGAACACAAATACTGAAATTACTTCAGAGGCTCTTAATTTTTTTATCTTCAAGAAAGTAACAAAAACTTGAAGAGGAATTACAGGAGGGGGCTTTTATACTGCTGCACCACGTTTATATGTTGTTCTTTAGAGTAATCGCGAATCGTCCAAAACACAAACTAGAAGACTTACAGCCTACCGAACAAGATGGCTTTCGAAATGATTATAATAACACAGACCACAAACATACGCTATGGCAGATTATACAGATGACTGAAAAGTATAAACGGCCTCTATGCTTGGCGTTTTCCTGAAGAGGGGTAGACAGAGACATGGAGCTGTCCCGAACTTGACAAACCACTTTCACTTCATTGGAAATTCGAAATTCGCTTCATTCACCTAATCATACAAACTTGGCGATAGGTACTTCTAACGTCACCTGTTTTCAATATGACGACTATCTGACTGTCATATGTCTTATTGGGCCTGCCTCAACGTTACCGCCCTTCCACTTCACCCACATATATTCCTTTTGTGAATCTACAATCATTCATCCGCATAACATGTCGAAACCATAAAGAATGCCCTTTTACATCTTCTTTCAAACCACAACCCTTCCTTATCATGCAATTTAAATTCTTTCATTCAATGTCACTCCTAACATGCTTCTCAGTGACCACATTTCGACGGCATTGATTCTACTTTAATGCTTCTTTTGCCATACCCAACTTTCGCTACCATAGTCAATGTTGGAACCAGCATAGACCTATGAATAATGCCGATACGATACGTGCCGATTGAAAAACCATCTGGCTATTCATAACACTATGCACGGCCTATTAATCTTATTACCTGTACACAGTCTACGTTCAATTTCTCTCTCACACTTTCCATCACTAGTAAATAGTAACATAAAATCATTTACTAGTTCTACTCTTTCATTATCTATATGAATCTTACACTCTGACTTTTAAGTCCCTCCATAACCCTTACTTTCGTTTTACTTACATTAACGTTCATTCCTTTTCTCTGAAGAGACTCATTCATGCAAATGAACATTTTCTGCAACACCCACGCCGATGACGCTTAAAGAATTTGATAGTTCGCGTACAATGATTGGTTGTATTTGTTAAGTAGTTTAATAGATACATGAAAAATACTATTTTATTCTTTTTTGAAGTTCACAAAGTGATGATAGTCATGAGATGTTAAAAATTGGGTTTGATTTGCTCATAGAGAACAATACATTATCCCTGATATCAGATATCGACAGCCTAATTTTGACTTGGAATATTTATATGTAAAAGTGATAGAATTTCTGATATATTGTATTATATTTGTATTATATACTTCTACGTCGTTATACACTACGTCGTTATATACCTTCTTTTAAAATGCGTCTCATATCAAATTCAGTAAAAGCAAAATCTTTAAAAACATATACTTTTATCATATAATTCTACGTCACATTATTTCGGTGTAGGCATGACAAAAAAGGGATTATTTTTCCTCGGCTACTATTAGCAAACTTATCGAAGTCACGATGGCGTTCATATATTATAAGCTATGGTTAAAGTTTGCCTTTTACTCAAAAAAAATTAATTGATCCCATATCTTATCGATTCCAACGAACAGCATAAAAGGCAAGTTATAGTTTTAACTGCATTCACATGTTATTCTTCATTATCTTTAGTAAAAAATTACACTAAACGAAAATAAATTTAAAAAAAAAGAAATAATCAATTGAATACTTACCTCAAAACTTTCACTTTCATATTCTAGAAAATCAAAATCTTTAAAAATCCCGAAATGGTCACTTGTAGGTACACCGTATATATTCTTATCGGCATGCTCATAAGTTTCATCGAAAGATGATGTCATGGAAGATTCTTGTTCTAATAATTCTGAACTTTGACTGAATATTACCTGAAAATAATTTTTCCAATAAATAAACGACCTAGACATTTTTATATACATTTGTAGTCATCCATTAATTCCTAAAAAGAGCAAAAGAGGTTAATACAGGATGGTGTAATGTCTCATTGGAAACATGTCATACAGAAACAAGCATATAGTATTAAAATGATACAGGACCATCGCCATTATCAATCAATACAAACATTCCAAGCAAACTCAACACTATCTTGAGATTCTTATGATATTCGATCAAAAATAACACATTATTTTTAGTATGAGTTATTTCAGATTATGTTATTACAAATATTTCAATAGCCCAATCTAGCCCGGACGATCATATTTATGTAGACTATTTAAGATTACGGATCGTGGATTACTTAACCTGCTCTAGTTTATGATCGGGATCACAAGCCCAAGCGTATAATAGGCGCGATGGCGCCATTTCTATAAGAGATCCGAGATCAGTCTTGTGGGAAATGGAGTCATACGTACAGCGGTGGCGGTGGATTGAAGTCTCAGCAGTACCCTTTATTTTTTATCCTTAAACGTTTACGAAAAAAATACAAAAAAGAGTAAGACAGTTCTGGGTGAGCAAAATATACAAAATCACATGGAATGAGGAGCACAGCTTTATTCAAAATTAGGTGTCACATTCAGTACTGACTATCTTTCCAAAACGTGGGTTCCCAACAATCACTGCTGGACATAGGCCTCCTTAAAGATTACGCCACAAACCACGATCACTAGTGTGGCGTCACGTGTTGACCAGAAAATTAGTACTGAATGTGTCAGGTGGTAAGTCATATCGCCATTTACAATCTGTGCGGGGAATAGGCTGTCTCCTTCGGATGTTTTCTCGTGCCGTAGAAGTACCAGCATTCCGAATATGTCATTTATATTGCGAAAATTTAGATAACTGCATCTTCATTGGAACTAAATCTGCAAGGTGATGCATCTCTCATCAAAAATTTCGCTGTGTTTGATGGTCTTTCACGAAATTACTGGCCGCTGGCACTAAACTCGAGAAAACCACGCATTTATTTCTCACACTTCCATGAACTTATAACGGCATTGGTACCGCCATCGAGACCTTGACGGAAGACAGTCTGACCTTGGCTTTTGTAAAGACGAGACTTGCACCACGAGGTGAAATTGAAAAATGAATGTACCGATACAAGTGCTGAAGTTTTATCAATTGTAAAGAAACCAATGACGTCACGGAAAATATTTGAAGATTTGCAAAATCAAAACATATACAAAAAGGACAATCGAGCAAAGAAAACAAAGTTCATGTAGAGTTATTACTGTGACCGTAAAGGGCATATGAAAAATATTTGTTACCACGGACAGTAAATACGATTAGAATAAACAAAACATCTACGTCAAACGATTTTTCCGATTGTGCTTTCATGGCAGGGAAATACGAGGATGGGGACCATGACGATAAAATCACATTTCTACTAGATTCTGGAGCATCAGACCATATCATAAACAGAGAACTTTTCTTAAATTGCACTGTTTTACATCCACCTCTCAAAATATCAGTTGTTAAAAATGGTGAATTAATTTCAGCTATCAAAAAGGGAACCATGCAGACTACCAGCGACTTGGGCACGACGTACTATTCTACCGAGAGGTCCCGTACAATCTGTTGTCAGTTTCAAAGATGCCGCAGGCTGGATTGACAATAATCTTTGACCAAAACGGAGCCCGAATACTTAGGAACGGTAAAGTCATAATGTATTTATATTATAACCTAATTACTCTTGATTTTGTGGCTAGCATTAGCGTGAGTGGCCTTATTTTCCAGTCATTAAATAGTGTCTAAAATAACTTTAAATTGTAGCATGAACGTTTAGGTCATATTAGTAAAATCAAGTTTTTAGTACTTAAAAATAAAAACATGGTTGATGATACAAATCAAATTAAAACCGTTCTACCTGATGAATACTACTATTCGCAACTGGTGCAAATGTTACGTTAAAATCCGTGAGATATTCCTGCCTAGGTCATCTAGCTACAAGACGAGCCTTTTCTCGGGAAGGTTTTCCGAATTCATCATATTTTATAGTAAAAATCCATTTACAATCTACAATGTTTTTGTCTTCGGGCCTTGATACTAAAGTCCAGGTATTATTTAAAGCAAGGAAATTCAACTCATTCTGTATTGCGCTTTCCCATTGACCTCTGTGATCTCGGGTTTTGATGTCATCGAATGAGGTAGGTACATTTAGAATAGAAAGAAAAAACTTTATTCAATACATGATATACAAAAACATGGAAAAAAATAAATGTATAGAACTCCGTTGATGCAGTGAAAAGGTGCTGCCTCAGTATACGATGTAGCTAGGCTGTATCACTGGTCCTCCGGCAGCACCCGATTCGGAAACTGTCACAAGCTGCATATAATAAATAACAAACATACCCAAATAATCTGACATTCATTATACTAACTTTATGAATACCACAGATTCTTCTCTTAATATCTGTGCCTGCTTCACTTCACACACACACACTTCGCTTACACGTTATTTTATTTTTTCGCGTCATGTGTATTACTAATTTTTTTGGGTCATTTTATGTATATTTATTGTATGTATAGTGTGTGAATGTGTATTGATATATGTATACAGTATTATATCTATTTATCTTTATCTTAGTTATAGCCCCTGATTATATATGTATATTATGTTTTTTTTGTAAAAGGAATCCGTTTGCGTGACGTGTCGGGGTCTGTCATAACATCAGTGCTGTGCAGTGCATCAAGTAACTGAGACGAATCCCTTTCACAGAGGCCCGGGGCCAGCATATGGCGCCTCTCAAATTGTTATGTTCCGTTTTGTTTCTATCATCGTTGGTCTTGTGTCTTTGTGAATAAAGTGAATTTTATTTTTATTTTTATTAATTTATCATTTATTTATAATATACATCGTGTCAAATACATATACTCGTATAATAGTTACTCATACATAAAATTGATACGCTAATTCATTCACAGATATAGTCATATACATAAATACACACCCCTACATATACGTAGAGTACCCGCCACATAAGGTGGCAGTAGCCAAACTTGGAACTAAATTTGACGTTTCCGCCATTGCGTGTTATTTTGTATGAAAGGTAAATTTAGTATTACCAGCGTTGTGTTTTTTGCCCACTCTTTGTAATTTTTATGTTTGTTAAGGGTGATTATAATAAATTGATTTCTGGAGTTTCTTGTTAGTTCTTCTCCAAGGGTCTCCGCTGAACTTCTTCTTCTCAATCGTTACGCTCTTATCAGAGCGGTCGTGGTCTTCATGACGTGGCATCTTGAGCAGCCGAAATGGTTGGTGAACTAACCTCGGTAAAAATATGTAAAGACAATGCTCAGTGCCATGTTTGAAATAGTTTTTTTACATACATACATACACATCACGCCTGATTCCCTGTAGAGGGGTAGGCAGAGATCACGGATCCCCATTTGTCCCGATCCTGACAGACCACTTTCGCTTCATTGACATTCATACATTCTCTAATACACTCTCGGCGGTTATAGGTAATCCTAACGTCACCTTTTTTCAATATAGCGTCTATCTGACTGTTACATATATGTCTTATTAGGCCGGCCCCTACGTAACCGCCCTTCCACTTCACTCATATATATTCCTTTTGTCAATATATAGTTTTTTTAATTTGTACTTAGATCATAAAATAACTTTCAAAGAGAGCTTATGATAGGGCCTATTTTGAATAAAAATATTTTGACTTTTGACTTTGGTATATTAATTTGTTTTATTTGAGTTTATAGCTCTGCAACCAAAGATCGTTACAAATGAAACCTCAATATAATGTATCGAGCCGTATGGCACAGTGAGTGCTAGTTTTGGCGTGTTTACTGGCAACACTGGATTACGCGACTGTGGCGACGCCTCCAACTGCCACCTTATGTGGCGGGTACTCTACAAACATATTATATATACTACATTACAGACAGTAATATACATTATAGACAGTAGTAACATCATAGACATCGTATAAACATACATTAATATATTTCAGACACATACACATTAATTCAAACAATTTATAGAAAGAAAATATATATACACCATATAGGTGATAATATTTAACTTTAATTGTTTTAAGTTTAATAATTAATTTTGATACCTTTTAATATACTTATAACTTAACTAAAACCGAGGTGACGACTCGAGACCAAACGCGTATCCCCCTTAGGGTAGAGGACAGTTTTGGTGGTTGCAAGGTCACGGCTCGGTGTATCAACCGCGTTGGGTTGTGGCTTTGTTTGGCTAGATTGTACGTCTTGAATTCTGTAGACATCTCTCGCCGGGTGCGAATTGGCTAGTTGGCTTGCCACAAGCGGCATCCCCCAACTAGGAGAGTAGTCGTGAAACCCGGGCTGAGGGGTGCAGGAGACAGCAATACTTTTTATGTTCGTAATTAGCTGTAGGATATGGACAGAAGACCTTTTAAAACATAGAAAAGAACGAACATGGAAGCGGATAACATAAACAGCCTCCTACAAGACAACATATACTTGAACGAACAAAATCTCTCCACTGGTGAGCATATCAAATCGGAAGGATTATCTATGACGACCTACACTCCTTAAGGTGACGCAAACAGGCAGCCTACAGAAAAACTATTACCAAGTTTTCCTGTAGGACGTCGACAATCCGATAGGAAGCATACACGAGCACGGAAAAACTACAAAGGGGAAATTACCCCGACTATCCGGGAGAAAGCATACAGAGGCAACCCTCGGAAAATCTACAAACTAGACATGACTACTACAATCCGAAAGGAAGCATACATGAGCAGCCTTCGGAAAAACTACAAAGAGGAAACTACCCCGACTATCCGGGAGGAAGCATAGGTAACCCTCGGAAAACGTACAACCCGGACAGGACGACTACTTGCCGGAGGAAGCGTACAACGAGCAACCCTCGGGAACATACAAACCAGACACGACGACTACAATCCACGAGGAAGCATACAACTAGCAATCCTTGGGTAACTTACAAACTAGACAGGACTCCTACAATCCGCAAGAAAGCATTACAGATAACGAACGAACCAGGCAACTTAAATCGCAAACATGGTGGTGGCTAGGTGGTTAGGTGGTGCCTAGGTTCGTCTGTAGGCTATCCCCCATATCTTCCCACACTTCAGGGTCGAGACTCCTCTGTCACGACGCTGGGGTGTGCCCCTGGATATATTTGCACTGACAAGGTGAAACATTGATAGGAGTTAGGGTAAGAATTTCTGTTGCTCCAGCTGATAAGTCTTAAACCTACGGCAGATGACTGCCCTAGAAGCAACGTCGCGGATAGGTGGCGGTATATCATTCCAGCATTTGGACGCCGCGAACTTGAAACATCCCCGAAACACTGCTGCATGGTGCACTGGCAAAGCAGCCCTAACATTAAAGTGACGGGAGTTCGATTACCACTTGAGTTTTTGGTACAAGTAAGAAGGGCTCTCCGACCAAATGACACCAAACAACAACGTCGCGAAGCGAATTGCATGTTCAGCAAGTTCGCGTCGTTCAAATACGGAGTGATGCAGGATCGGTGAGGTATAGGAAAGTAAAAACGGGTGTATGCGTTTTTAACCCGTTGTATCAGTTTCCTAGTTCGCCCAAGTATACCTACAGCTACCATAAACAACGTCACAGTAGTTTAGTTTTAACAATATCAACGCTTCACTCACGTTGACACGCAAGTCTACGCTGACATAATCGCGGATATTGTAAAGCACCTTTAAACAGTAGAAGCAGTTCCCGACTACACTGAGGACGTGCTTCTCGAAAAGACGCCCACCGTCCATCAGCAAGCCCAGGTTCCTAACCTCTTCTACCGCCTCTATGACGTTCCCCCTGATAACTATATCATTGTCGGAAAGGACATCGTACTTCAAATTTGCGATCGACTCCGAGAACTTAAAGCTTAGACTCCCCTCCAGGGTTCAGCGTAAGACAATTTCTATCAGACCAACACGCAATTCGTTTGAGCTCAGAATTAATGCTCTGTATGCATTCCGACATCCCCAAAGGTTTGGCAGACGCATAGAGCTGCATATCATCAGCGTAGAGATGATATCGACTGTTTTCGATACTGCTAACGACATCGGCACTATACAGTATAAAAAGCAGACGACCTAAGATAGAACCCTGTGGGACTCCCCTCTTCGACACACGAAGGGAAGATCAACGAGTTCCACCGTCCATCCCCCGCAGCCCAACGGCTTATGTTCGATTAGATAGGTAACTATCGAACCACTTCACAACACCGGTAGAAAATCTATAATACGTCCGTCATCTTGGATAATAGCAAGGGTATGCTCAGACTATCGAAAGCTTTAGAAAAATCGAGTAATAACGTAGAGGTGCTCATGCCATCGCTCTGGGCCTGCAGAACGTCATCAATCACATTCGCCAAGGCGGTCGCAGTAGAGCGACCCTTTCGGAATACTCGCGTTAAATACTGTTTTCTTCTAGATATTTCGTAAGCTGAACACTCACAACCCTCTCCACTATCTTTGACACACATGGAAGGATACTTATAGGACGAAGGTGGGATATATCAGTCGGTTAAGGTATTTTCGACAATGGCAGGACCCTAGCAGCCTTCTAACTAGTCAGAAAGATACCAGTGCTGAGGCCCTTTGACCCTCGTCTTAATCGCCGAGACAATCTTTGTCACCGCTTCAGCGAAAAAGACGCAAGTCAAGTCGCTAATAGCTACATCTGCATTTCCAGGTGTGTCTAGGAAATGCTTGTTGATGTCGTCAGGATCGTCAAAAAATTGTGGCAAGTAGTCCGGTCATTGTGAGTTAGAATTGTATTTTTTAAGCGTTTCCACATTGTCTTTGAATTAGTCATGTCATTAATTGTTTTGTCAAAATATGCCTGTTTTTTAGAGCGTAGAGCCTGAACGACAAGTCGTTTCAGGTCCCTATAGTACTGCTTAAGTGCCTCAATTCCAGTACGCTTTAAACGCTTGTAAGCATTGTCGCGTAGCCGCATCATAAGCAGCACAGTGCTCGTCAACCAAGGCTTAAGAGCATCCTTCACCAAAATACTCTTGACTGGGGCATGTCCTTTTTCGCCTGAACCTTCAAACAAAGCGGACGTGCGCATATAATTTTACTAAAATAATATAATATTTGCAATTTTAAATTAAGTAAAATAGCACCTTATTGTATTACCTTAAAGTCTTTAATCGCGTGACACTGTGCAATTAACACCGGTGCTGCGCTACTAGTTGCTACGGGACATTCCGAGTCTGCTTGCGGCGCCCCTCACCTCCGTTCACAGCGAGACGCGATACCCCACCCCCGCAGAGCCCATACCGCTGTGTGTGTGTGTAATATGGCTAATCAAGTAAACATGGAACGAACTAACTCACTATCGGACACGGACATAAGTAATTCCGGGCGCACCGACCAAACCACACCCAATTACGTATGTCAACGAAATAAACGAAGAAGAGAAGACTAGGAAGAACAGAGTTTGACTTCTTTCAAAGAAGAATCAAGGATATGATCAAGACTCTTATGACAACACAGGAAAATGAATTTAAACAAATAAAACCTACTTTAATGGAAATTAAGAAAACTAATCACAACATGAAAAATTCTATAAGCTTTCTGACGGCACAGAACGAAGAGTTAAGGAAGAAAATTGAAAATCTAGAATTACAATCTAAAAAAGATAAAGAATACATAATGCTAATAGAAAATAAGATGGAGGACATGCAAAGAGACCTTCGTAAAACAAGTCTGGAAATAAAAAATGTACCCAAGGCACCAAAGGAAACAAAGGAAGACTTAACTAATATGGTCACTCATTTGGCGAAGTCAATAGACTGTAAACTGGCTATAGGTGACATAAGAGATATTTACAGAGTTCAAAGTAAAGAAAACAATCAAAAAAATATAGTGGAGACATCCTCCACATTACTAAAAACGGATATGCTTAAAAAGGCCAAATCATTTAACATAAAGCACAAGGAGAAACTACGAGCAAAACACCTAGGATTTACTAAAAACGAAGAAACCCCCATATTTATATCCGAGCAACTCACAGCACGAGGCGCCCGGCTCTACTTCTTGGCTCGAGAATTATCAAAGACGAATGCATATAAATTTTGCTGGACGTCATATGGTCGCGTATATGTGAGAAAAACCGAAAATTCACCCGTAATCATAATTACAAATGAAACCCAGGTCCATAAGCTGATACAAACTGCATGACTATATAAATATGTAGATACAGGTACAAATTTTGTCTTACTTTACTCGTTACAGTTATTCTTTGTATTTATAGTCTTAATAAGAAATGTTATGTTTATTATAGATGAACAAACGATACATCTTATACGTAATATACTAACAATACAATTCACACAA
Source organism: Leucoptera coffeella (assembly GCA_030578115.1). Taxonomy (NCBI): domain Eukaryota; kingdom Metazoa; phylum Arthropoda; class Insecta; order Lepidoptera; family Lyonetiidae; genus Leucoptera; species Leucoptera coffeella. The sequence continues at coordinate 2,823,006 of JAMBLF010000002.1, forward strand.
TGAACTGCACCCAAACACTCACACAAATAACCATTTAAAATACATAACCAAGTAAAAAATATAGTGCATCAAGTGTAGCTTTGCCAGCTTTTTTGTCTTCTTCACACAGTGTGGCCAACTTGTTCGCTCAAATTTTGAGTAATTCTACCGGAGCATCGGGGGTCGCTGAGGTGGAAGAAGCCAAAAAGTCTGGCTTAGAATGGCTGGTGATGGGTCTGGTTTGCCCGACTCTTTGGTTTCGCAGCGTCAATGGGATGACGCTCTCTGTAGGCAGGTTCATACAAACCTACTTAATTCTGCTCTTTTGCCTACAGAGAGAGCCCGCTTGTTGCCGGTCGCTGAACCGGAGTCGGGGCACTGGTTAAAAGCGTGTCCTTCTGTTCACACGGGCACTCTTCTAAACAGGACGTCGTTCTCTGTATGCGTGGGGTTGCGGTTAGGCGCCAAGATCTATGTGCCACATCACTGTCGTTGTGGGAAGTGGGTGAATCAGTTGGGATACCACGGGCTATCGTGCCAGAAGAGCGCCGGGCGCCTCCCTCGGCATGCTGGGTTGGATTATGTCATCCGCCGGGCTCTTGCTACCATAAGCGTTCCAGCTGTTCTGGAGCCGGTGGCCATCCTCAGGGATGATGGCAAGAGGCCTGATGGGATGACATTGGTTCCTTGGAAGGATGGGAGAGCGTTGGTTTGGGATGCCACCTGCGTTGATACTCTGGCGCCTTCTCATCTTTCCGGTTCGGCTACGAGGGCGGGTGACGCGGCTTCGGGTGCGGAGGCGTTGAAGCAGCGAAAGTACAGTGGTGTTACTACTGAGTATCACTTTGTACCTTTTGCTGTAGAGACCCTGGGCCCGTGGGGTCCGAGCACGAAGTCTTTTGTGAAGGAGGTCGCTTCCCGTTTGGTGGAGGCCAGCGGGGACTCAAGGGCCGGTGCGTATTTCGCCCAGTGCATCAGCATAGCTGTGCAACGGGGAAATGCCACCAGCCTTCTTGGGACACTTCCTACCACTGCCAGTGATTTGGCAGATATATTTTATTTGTAAATATATTTAGCTTTAAGATTTTATTTTATATTTATCAGTTTATTTTCAACTTTATTTATCTAGATATTATTTTGATTTATTACCTCATGTAAATATTGTTTAATAATTTAATAAAAAGTAAAAAATAAGTTCCTATATGTTTACTCTTCTTATAATAATTATAGATGGAATACCACGCTACTCGTTATTTTAAGTTTAATTGATTCTTTAAATAATTGTGAAGTAAGTAAGTTAAAATGCCACGATATGGCTATTACATTAAAGTTTAAACGTATATATAATAACACATACTTGTATTTCACATACATATATAACATAAAGTGGATGAATATTTCGTTCCCTGAAGAACACTATAACAGATTCGTATACATAAACTACATGGTATTATACATACACATATATTTTACACATTATTATACACATAAAGTACATACACATAGTACATACAGTATATATACATTAATCAAGAACACAATTTTAGCTATAGTACAAAAAATTAACATATATATTTTTATTTTATTTATTATTCTTCGTCACTATCTACAATATAATTATATACACAAAGACATATTGCAATTTTCCGATATTATTAAGATAATATCTGTACTTAACAATCTGTACTAGAGATCGCCCCACATAAATTGGCAGTAGCCAAACTTGGAACTAAATTTGACGTTTCCGCCATTGCGTGTTATTTTGTATGAAAGGTAAATTTAGTATTACCAGCGGCAGCGTTGTGTTTTTTGCTCACTCTTTGTAATTTTTATGTTTGTTAAGGGTGATTATAATAAATTGATTTCCGGAGTTTCTTGTTAGTTCTTCTCCAAGCTAGGGTCTCCGCTGATCTAGCCTCGGTAAAAAATATGTAAAGACAATGCTTAGTGCCATGTTTGAAATAATAGTTTTAAGAGATTCGCGATTTATACACATGATATAAGATATAAGGGTGTGTATAAGATTGATTGCAGCTGTGGGAAATCCTACGTCGGACAGACTAAACGGTCTATTGCGGACAGAGTGAAGGAACACATAATATATGTAATATATAATAAGAAGGATAAGTCCCGTTAATTATTAATCATGTTTGAAATAGTTTAGTAAACATATTTTGACTTTGATATATTAATTTGTTTTATTTGAATTTATAGCTCTGCAACCAAAGACCGTTACAAATGAAACCTATAATGTACCGAGCCGTATGGCACATGAGTGCTAGTTTTGGCGTGTTTACTGGTAACACTGAATTACGCGACTGTGGCGACGCCTCCAACTGCCAATTTATGTGGGGCGATCTCTACATTAAGCATTAACAAACACGGATTTATAGATTTTAATTACATATTCCCTGATTTGTTGTATATACTATTTTACTCTTTTATTGTCTGCATTACATTAATTTCGATATTGATTAGCACACTCAAAACTTTTCTTAAGCCTTGTAAAAATGATAAATCTATTAATAATATAATGCCGACTATTCGACCTCAAACAATCACTTTCAAAACTCAATATGAATAATCAAAGTTATTTGAATGATGGGTTGGACTCTTATTGTAATATAAGTTCTACGAATTGTCTCATTGAGAAATTAAAAAATTATCTGCCCCCCGATATCCCAAATCTGTCAATTATAACACAGAACATTAGAAGTATACATAAAAATACAAATATCGATGACCTAAACATTAACCTGAACTTGCTGCAATTTGACATAGACATCATAATTCTGACTGAATGTCGTATTGATCTTAATAAACCACTTCCTAATAAACCAAACTATATATGTTATAACACCACCAAAAAAATAAACCAAAATGACGGAGTGGTGCTCTATATCAAAACTGACATAAAACATACAATAAATGAGATATCTATCGACGGTGCATCATGTCTAGAAGTTACACTTGATAACTACACAATATTAGGTATATACCGTCCGCCAGTTGAGAGAAATCCTCTCAACTTTATTAACTCTCTTGAAAATCATCTTAGTTTACCACAATTAAAAAATAGAAATGTTATATTTACCGGAGATATAAATATAAATATCATAGAAGGCAATACAGACAGTCACTCAAATAATTATCTGGACATGTTAGCCAGCAACTTTTACTCCCCCGGTCATAGACTTGATACAAGAACTAATAGCTGTTTGGATCATATTGTTACAAAACTCAACGACAAATCCCTAACAGCAAAAATAGCAGTTCTAGAGACGTCAATAACCGACCACAAAATGATCTGTATCTGTTTATATTCCAACAGACATTGCCATACAAGGTCTAATATAAAAACTATAACACACTATTCAGAAGCCATTATAACCCTACAATCTAGTCTAGATAATGAACTCATAAAAATTGAAAATCCAAATACTTTAACAACTAAACTATAGTCTGGCTAACGAAAGTAGATACTGAAAAAGCGCGGCAAATTTAAAATATATTAGCATTGCAACCTAAAATAAAAAGGAAAGGCGGAACAACTCACTTTGATACTTTGACATTTATTTTTATTTTACTAGTGGATGCTTCCTATTTTGTCCGCGTTATGACGTGATTAAAAGTAGCTTATATAACTTGTTATCTTTTTATTAACTCCATACCAAACATCACACGGATACGTCACTCCATTGTAGCGTATTAAAGGAACAAAAAGAACAAACAAAAAATAACTAATACGAATTTGTACTTACTTAATTAAAATAAAAAAATATCAAGACATTTTGACCGTACTAACCTAACCTAATTATACGCAAATCAACCATAAAGAAACATCAACAACACGCCATCTTCGGCGTCAGAAATAGGAATACCATACACTGATTCTGATTTTACCAAATTTTTCGGAAAAGAGATACAAATTAATTTTCTTTAAAATAAAATTGCCAAGTTTTTCTCTACCTTATTAGTTAAGATATAGTGTACCTAATTACTTAAGCTATTTATTAGACCAACGTAAGGCTTACTGTAGCTCTTGAAATGATCCAACACGTACATACAAAACTTATTTTCGATTAACACAATTTTAGCAGACTTATGAATTTTTAAAACTCATTTTATAAAATGTTCAAAATGAGTTTGATTTAAAAATGCCGTTTTGGAATTAATTGTTCCTAAGTACTTTCTACTTAAAATACCCCAAATTACAGGGTAAATATTCGATGGTAGGAACACTTTAGTGTTGTCATATAAAAAGTTTGCAAAATTATCCAGTACCTACTTTCGTTAGTCAGACTATAGTAACTATTATCACAGATTGCCTAAATAAAAACACCAGAACAATAAAAATTTCAAATAACATTTTAAAATGCATTAAGAATAGAAATAACCTACAAAGAAAACTTAAAAATAACGAATCAAATGAAGTGTTTAAAATTACTTACCGAAGATATAGAAATTTTTGTAATAACCTAATCAAAAAATTAAAAATAAAATATGAGATGGAACTTTTGGACAAATCGAAATCGAATAACAAAACACTTTGGCAATGTATAAAAATATTACATACCAAACCAATAAAAAAACACCTAATACTGAACTTATAAATTTAGAAATTAACCCAATACAATCTGCTGACAAAATAAATGAGTATTTTAGTGGCATCGGTACTCAATTAGCCGAAGAAATTCAAGGGGATGATACAGAACTAAAGACTTATTTCACATCACTGCCCTCGCAGGTAAATTCTATCGGTATAGTGGAACCAGACCCGACCGAAATAGAATCTATAATAAATAGCTTGAAAACAGAATCTGCTTCCGGTTGGGACAACATCCCCACTAAATTCATCAAAATGGCCAAGAATGTCTTAGTGCCGATAATCTCTCGAATCTGTCTCTTATCATTTCAAAAAGGCACATTCCCCTGTTTACTCAAAAAAGCAATTATCCACCCGATTTTTAAAAATGGCGATAAAAAAGATTTAAATAACTATAGACCTATATCAGTACTTACAGTAATTTCGAAGATACTAGAAAAAATAATAAATAAAAGGCTCTTAAAATAAATAAATACATATCACATTTTATCATATTCACAGTATGGATTTCGGGAGGGTGTGGGCACTGAGGATGCAATTTTAGATCTCACAAATTCAATCACTCAACATATTGATGAAAAGAAGAAATCTTTATGCATATTCTTAGACCTTAAAAAAGCCTTCGACACCGTCTCGATTCCCATTCTGTTACGTTAATTAGAATATTTGGGCATACGAGGGACATTTTTAAATTTATTAACTGACTACTTATGTGATCGAATGCAAAGAGTTAAACTAAACAATGACATACTAAGTAATGACACTCAAAGCTCCAACTACGGTATTCCACAAGGCAGTGTACTGGGACCAACGCTTTTCCTTTTATATATAAACAACCTGACTGACATACAATTGACTAATGGACGTGTCATATCCTATGCTGACGACACAGCTTTAATATTCATGGAGAAAAACTGGATTGATACTTTTAAATACGCGGAGACTGGACTAAATAGAATTGTAAAATGGTTACGCATTAACTTACTAACCTTAAATACGAACAAAACAAATTACATTACTTTTTCAACGAAAGACTCTTTACAACCTAAACAAGACTTAACTCTAACAGCACACATGTGCAATATGACTGACAAAGACAAACTGACTATTTGTCTTCTAATTTGCATTGGTATATGGGGGGGTACCTTTAAAACTAAATTTATCAGTATAGAACGAGCACAGAGACTCATCTTGAAAGTGATGCTAAGAAAAGCACGATTATTCAGGACAACAGCACTGTACGACGAGGCCAACGTTCTTGCTGTTAGACAACTATATATACTACAATGTACCATTAAAAGACATAAAACTAAGGCTATGGTCGCAAATATTAATATTAACAAAAAGCGTATACCCCCTCCGGCTTTGAAACAGGTCATAACAAGAACCAGATTTGCTTCAAAACAATACTCGTATCAATCTATATCAATATACAATACATTAAATCAAATATTGAATATTCACAATATGACTACACGTGAGTGCAAAAAGACTGTAACATCTTGGTTAAAAACTAGAGACTACTTACCAATAAAAATACATAAACCTTATTTACTAAATATTTTTATATTGTTACTATAATGTATTAAGTACTTATATTTTAAATATTATTTTAATATATTATATATATTAGGATAGTGAAGACGAAATCAACACTATGTCGTCTGCGTAGTCCAGGTCCTCCAGGTGCGAGCCATTGTGCCACGGAATGCCTCTGGGTGTTACTGTGACATTCCTCATGACGTCGTCCAGCAGGATGATGAAGAGCAGTGGTGACAGGAGGCAACACTGTTTGACCCCTGAGGCCATCGGAATTGGTTCACCTAGAACCCGCTCATGTACCACCCTGCAGATGCTGCCGTTATATAGGGACTGGATGATACCTATATCCTTGTCGGGTACTCCTCTCCTCTTGAGACTGGACCACAGTGCGCTCCACTGCACGGAGTCGAACGCTTTTTCAAAGTCAACGAATGCCAGGAAAAGTTCGGCTCGCCACTCCACGCACGACTCTATTAGTATGCGCAAGGTGTTCGTGTGGTCAGTACATGATCGTCCAGGACGGAAACCGGCCTGTTCTTCGCGAAGTGTCCTCGCAATTTCTGGGGACATACGGTTGAGGAGTACTTTTGCCAGTACCTTATATTATTCTATCCGATCTCCAAAGGAAACTTGACTTGTTAAGAGAGGAAGCTCAAGAGAAAGGACTACGAATCAACGCTAAGAAAACCGTAGAAATGCGTGTTCAGTCATGTGAGAATCGGCCTGTAATGCTCAACGGTGCCCCACTAGAATCTGTCGCAAAGTTCACTTATCTCGGCAGCATGGTGACTGATAGTGGTGGAGCTAGTGACGACGTTGACGCCAGAATAAGGAAAGCGAAAGGCGCCTTTGCCCAGCTAAAACCGGTCTGGGACTCTAATGTGCTTACCAGGCGGATCAAGATTTCTCTCTTCAATTCCATAGTGAAGTCTGTTTTGCTCTTCGGCAGCGAGACGTGGAAGGAGACAAAGGGACTGACGAACAAACTGCAAGTGTTCGTCAACAAATGCCTGAGGTTCATACTTCGCATATTCTGGCCGAACACTATCAGAAACGAGGATCTATGGAAGCAATGCCACCAAGTTCCAATCAAGCGTGAAATCGCTCAGCGTAAGTGGAAGTGGATAGGGCACACACTCCGTAGACCGGAGGATAACATCGCCAGGGCAGCATACACATGGAGGCCGCACGGGAGCAGACCCCCAGGCCGGCCGGCGCACACCTGGCAGCGCACAGTTGACGCTGAGTTGAGAGCGGCTGGGTTGAGTTGGAGGGACGCGGAGTGCAAGGCACAGGATAGGAGCGGTTGGCGACTTCTCACGAAGGCCCTTTGTACCACTGGGGTACCATAAGATGATGATGATGATGATGATGATATATATTAGGACACACTAATTTATATACACACACATGCACAAGCATTCAACACACACGCGCGCGCTCACACACACATACACACAAACACACGCACAACATACATGACAGAAACACCACCACCAACACCAAACATCGTGTACACTTGCTTAAGTTTTAATTGCTATAATTAAAGTAATAAAAGGTTAAAAAAAAGTAAAATGTAATGTTAGAAAGAGCGGGTCAACTCTAATACAGGCTTTATAAGCTTAAAAGGGAAGCCATAATGTATTTTATATTGTAATTTCTAAAATAAACAATTTTTGAATTTGAATTTGAAATTTTGATGTTTGTCAAATAATCTTGTTATATTGTCAGTCAAAAGAGTTACTAAGTCATCAACGTTGTGATGAATTGTCATAGTACTCCAGTCTGTTTCGGTCAAGTCAGTGTTTAATTTGTCCAAGTCAATGTCCTTCAGCAGTCGGTATAATGTGCCTTGACACTAGTTTATTTAGCTTCAGGTCAAGCTCAGCCAAAACAAAGGCATGCCTGTCTGAGTCAGGGCTGTGCCAAACGTTCACAGACCGAACCAGTGCGTCAGTAATTATTAGGTCAATTGTGCTTTGTTAATGGTTATGGTTATGTGAATGTTGTGTAAAGTGAGTCGGTTTCTGAACATGCTGAGTTAGTTTTAGAGAGTAGTCATAAAGTCAATGATTTGTGATTTCTGTCATGTATGTCATGAAAATTAACATTCATATCACCAACTAAAACAAGTTTATCATAATTATTAAAAGATCTCACGGAGTTAGTCAATGCGTAAAAAATTCGTCAGCGTCATGCCAAGGCGGCCGGTAAGCCGTCCCAACCACGAGCCGGGTGCCACCAACTACGACGCGGAACCTCATTTGTTCCACCGAGGGTGACACGGGGTGAGAAACCAGACACGCACGCAAGCCTCGCCGCGGGCACGCACTTATCCCCACGGACAAGCACGGATCGCGGTCGCGGCACATGGCGCAGGCGGAACCCGGGCATGAAGGGCGCGCGCCCCTCGTCGCCTCACCGCAGCCACGTCTCGTTGATAGCCAGTCACAGTCTGCACGAAGAACCACCGCCTCCAGTTCGTCACGGCCGGTCCCCAGCGAGCCACATTAAAGAACCCAATTTTGAATCGCCTAATACGAGGAAACTGTTGAAGGAAATGTCTGCATATACCAACGATTCACAAAGACACTTAAAAATAATATTTCCTGTTGTACACACCTACATAGATTTAAAATATATTTCATATACATACATATTAATATAATAGTGAATATAAATGATAATAAACTGAAGATACACTGAAGGTAATAAACTGAAGGTGACAATGAGACCAAACCGCACCGAATCAAACGCATCCATTTCCAAACGATTAAAATACAAAGCAACAATTAAAATAAACTTCACAAACATGTATACAAAAACAAATACCTCAAACGGGAAGAGGGCCAAAAACCCTCCACGTCTTCCCGGATGCGGTGAACGGGGACTCCGTCTACCTTGGGCGCCAGCACTCGCCCGTCGCGGGTCCAGTAAAGCGCCAGCCGCACGCCTTGGCCCGCTCGCGCGCCTGCCCGAACAGCTATGGGTTGAGGCGGGTGAGGCGCTTGTTTAGGTAGAACCTGCGAGGCTCACCCGGCAGACCCATATCCGCAATAGTCGCTTTTGTGCTCAGGCTAAAAAAATATGCTTAAAGAAAAAAAAATGCCACAAATGTTGTCAAAGAAACTTGGAACATAATTAAATTTGAAATTGATAATAATGTCTCTCATATAAAAGAACCTAAAATTATAGTTAATAACAATGTAATCACAGACTAATTACAGATATCAAATGTATTTCCAGAATGTTTCTCCAAAATTCCTATATTAATAACTTCGCCACTAAATTATTGCTCAGAGACTGCTAGGAATATAATAGAAATTAATGTACCTTATTATAATAGATATTTTAGTTTTAGACAAATTAGCCCGCTTGATATTATCAAAAGTTTAAATTGCTATAGAAATAGAAAACTTGTGATCTGTGGGGTCATTCGGTGTGGTCAACAGTGACCCAGCGTCCAATCTCGGTACTCTATCCATCCATCCATGTATCCATGGTCCTTCGGTTAATTAATTTCCACCACTATGGTGATACTATTTTACGTAAGCCATTTTAATTTGAATAATTAATTAAAATATAACTTAACTTTGAATATACTTTAACTTAACTTTACCTTAATTTTAAATAATAATATAACTAAAACCGCGGTGAGGACTCGAGACCAAGCGCGTTTCCCCCTTAGGGTAGAGGATAGTTTTGGTGGTCGCAAGGTCACGGCTCGGTGTATCAACCGCATCGGGTTGTGGCTTTGTTGGACTCGATAGTGCGTGCTGAATTCTGGTGCGAATTGGTTAGTTGGCTTGCCACAAGCGGCATCCCCCAACTAGCAGAGTAGTCGCGAAACCCGGGCCCAGGGGTGCAGGAGACAGCAGTACTTGTTAGAATCGTTATTAGCTGTAGAATAGGGACAGAAGACCTTTTAAAAACATAGAAAAGAACGAACATGGAAGCGGATAACATAAACAGCCTCCTACAAGACAACATATACTTGAACGAACAAAATCTCTCCACTGGTGAGCATATCAAACCGGAAGGATTATCTATGACGACCTACACTCCTTAAGGTGACGCAAACAGGCAGCCTACAGGAAAACTATTACCAAGTTTTCCTGTAGGACGTCGACAACGTAGAGAAGAACAAAGATGGAAGCGGAAAACATAAACAGCCTCCTACAGGAACAAGACTACTTCAATACAGAGCTCAAGAAGTTACTGAGTAATGTAAAGAAAGATGGGGTAGCTAGACGAACCCTGAAGTACGTACAATCAAGACGAAAGACAGCGGCAGAACTATTCCAATCTTCAAAAAACAACCACATAAACATTGAGAATGACCCAATCCTGGAAAACCATGAATACACGACGGAATTTGACCATACTATAAACTCTTGTAACACAAACCAACCGCACTGCAAAAGATACGAGTAGTTACTTAACTTTCGTTATTTTCTATGCATACAGGACAACAAAAATGGGACGGCGAGCAGCGAGTGGCGGGCCAGATGCTGATGCTGAACATCCGCAGCCAACCCCGCCGGAGGAGACCGGCGGGGTTGGAGCCTGCAGCCACGCAGGACACCGCTCCATCAGCCACACCACCGCCTGGCAGCCCCGGGCGGCCTCTGCACGATGCAATCCATCTCTGGCGGGGCCCAAAATGTCCACAATCATGTGGACATACCGTGCCGCCCGAGGTCAACCACAGAAAGGTGCAGTCGGACTTTGGTGCCATCAAGTATGCTGACAAGGATCCGGCGCAGTGACGGTGATGGCAGCTGTGCAAGAGTGCAAGTCAGCACATGCAGCGGCAGCAGCTCCGAGCCGGCGGGGAGGCGGCAGCAGTAGCATTGACGTCAATCACTCGGTCTCGCATTGTTGTATATTAAGACTGATACTTTACTCAATAAACCAGATCGTTACGAACCTTGTAGCGTTCTCATTTCTTCACCTCTTCGCAAAGACACCTTCAGTCTCAAATGGTGACGCTGAGTCTGGCTCACCAGCTACGGAAAAATCCTCTCACCTATACCTTGTTCCCCCAACCCAGGCTCCCGGCCGCGCCTTTAGGTCTAGAGGCGTAGCTTTCCTTACCGTTAGGCACTACACACGGCTAGGCACACTATATGCTTGGTGGCTCCGGCTGCCTCACATCCACGCGCCACACGCCTGACACACCACTCCACACTTATTATATATAAGTATATATTCGGGTTAGGCTATAAGGACTTAGGGCCAGTCAGGTACACACACCTTCTTGGTGGCTAGGCTCGTCTGTAGGCTATCCCTCATATCTTTCCACACTCCAGGGTCGGGACCCCTCTGTCACGACTCTGCGGTGAGTCCAACCAGCTATTAGCAAAATATTTGAAAAACTTATTCTGAATCAACTACTAGCGCATTTTAGTTAATATAATATCATTAATAAACAACAGTTTGGATTTTTAAAGGGTCGATCAACAACCGATACTGGAGTTGATTTCATGAATATTATATTTGGGGCCCGGGAGGAAGCAAAGGATGCTCTGGGTGTTTTTTGCGATCTCTCTAAGGCATTCGACTGCGTGCACCACGAACTCTGGTCATGAAACTAAAGGATTACGGTTTAGGTGATAGGGCACTTAATCTGCACTTAATAAGGGTCCAAATAGTAGAAATTGGAGGAGCTAGATCTAGTGGCAACGCAGCTGTTATAGGTGTCCCGCAGGGTTCGATTCTTGAACCCTTCCTTTTCTTGGTATATATTATTGATTTGCCATATTTGATTCAGGGCCTTTGCCACATGGTGTTGTTTGCGGACGACACCTCTATATTATTTAAAGTTAACTGGGGAAAGGACGAATCGGCGGCAGTAAATGAGGTTCTATTGGACGTGGAGCACTGGCTTGGAATTAATAACCTTGCTTTTAATTCTAATAAAACGAAATGTGTGAGATTTACTTTGCCCAGTGTTAGAAATTCTAGTACGAACATTGTAATCAATAGTGTGGCATTGAATATTGTTGAGTCCACTGCCTTCTTGGGATCACAATAGACTCATAATTACAGTTTGGGGGTACATTGGTGGTCTAGCGAAGAGGCTAAGTTCTGCTGCCTACGCAATAAAGGCTTGTGTATTTTAGTTATTTTCATAGCGTCATGTCATACGGGCTTCTTTTGTGGGGCAATTCTGCTGATATTAATTCATTATTTGTGCTGCAGAAAAGAGCCATTCGCTCGATCAACCATATGGGCCCTCGTGAGTCTTTAAGTAATGTGTCAAGACAATAAATATACTGACTGTGGCTTCTCAATATATATATGATAACTTGGTCTTTGTTAAAAAATATATTAATAATTACAAACTTGTGAGAGACATGCATAATTGCAACACACGCAATAAAAATAAACTGTATTTTAGTGGCTCTAGACTAAAAAGAATAAAAATAAACGATTCGTTTATGGGCCTGGCATAAAATGTATAATAAACTTCCAGACTCTATCAAGTCCTTACCTCTAGACAAATTTAAAGTTGGCACCAAAGCGACGTTAATGGAGAAGGGCTACTACAAAGTGAAAGACTATCTAAATGATGTTATGTGACGTTTCATTTTTGTGTGGTCATGGCTTCCCGTTCAGGTTCTTTTTGGAACTCCCCTTAAGTTTGTTGTTAAACACTATTTGTTGAATATGAAGCTTTGATCGTGTTCTAATGAATTATTATTAAGTTATGTACACATTGTCTGCAGAGTTTCTTGGCACTTCTTCTCTGCAGAGTTTTTTCTTTACGAAGTGACATTCGTTTTATTAATTGAATGTCATTTATCTTAAAAATTAGTTTATATTAATGACATATTTTTTTTATAAAAAATGGTCTTTTTTTACACTTAATAAGTGTTTCTATGATCCTTATATTGAATAAAAAGATTTTAATTCAATTTCATTACTCCGGGCTGCCTTTGATTGCCTCTTGTACACACTCAAGGGCATGCCCAAGCACTTGTAGTGGTAGCTACCACTACAAGTGGGACGCTCCATCACCTCTGGCGCTGATACAGCTTTGTGGCACGCAAGGCAATTCATTTTAAATTAATTGGAAAAAAAATAAAATTATAATTTAAAAAACATAATAATATATTTGGAAAGACGATGATATTAAAGCTATAATTTAATCAATGTCAAATAACGAGGTTGTTTCGTTTATGTTCTATCTGCGGGCACGGGGACAGGTGAGTATCAAACACGGAAGCTAGTAACACACTGCTTTATTGCAACGACAATCGCGGGGTGGGGCGCAGCCACACTTAACCTATGATATAGCATCCTATAATACACAACATCCCTCCACCATAATCTACGAATATAATATCGTTACTACATTATTAGTTTAGTTAATCAAACATACTGAACTTATTACTAAATATAATTAAAAATATGATTTATAATCAATACGTGGCCGGTCACGTGTTGATCGCATGGGAGCTGGTGGTTCCGTCGGTGGGGTTGCGAATTGTGAACTGTCGTCCTCGTGAGACCCGGAAGGGTTGTTGGCTCCGGCCTCACACATGGCAGCGAGTGTACCATCAGTGCGAGGCGGCGGAGGACTGTGTAGGCCGCATTGTTCTAACGAGCTGGCTTGCGCGGGATCCTCATCTTGTACGACACTGCTACTAATCGGGGGTTTTTGTAATACACCTGGTATTTCTACATCCCAGTGGTAATCGCTTGTATTGGGGTAATGTTCGGTACGCTCACTCAGCGATCTCATCTGATCTATATGTTTAGTTACTTCAGTTTGTAACTCCGGCATAAATATTACGTACACTACGGAACCAATCTTCTTTTTTACTACTCCTCTCACCCATGTAAACTTGTTCTTATTTAAATACTTCTTTACCCATACCTTTTGATTAATTACGAAATCTGGACGCGCCTTTCCACCGTATTGTCTAACCTGTAAAGACTGTTTACGCAACACATGTTGAGATAAGTCTGGACAATGAGACGTGACGTCATCGCTAATTAATAAATCTAATCTCGAGCGTAACGGTTTACCGTACACTAATTCTGCCGGTGACTTGCCTGTGGTACTGTTTTGCGAGTTCCTATAATCGAATAAATATTTAGCTAATTTAATCGTAATGTCCTTTTTATTTTTATTCTCTAATAATATAGATTTTAGTCCTTTTTTAACGATTTTAACATAACTCTCGGCTTGACCGTTGCTGGATGGATGATAAGTTGGTGTAAGAACATGGTTGATTCCATTAAGCAAGCAAAATTTTCTGAATTCGTCTGACGTAAACGAAGTACCGTTATCACTCACCAAGGTATGCGGTAAACCGACCCGTGAAAAAAACTCGCTTAATTTCTCGATAAGGGGTCTAGTTCCGTATGAACCTGGCATAACAAAACATTCCACCCATTTAGAGTACGCGTCTACAACTACTAGGTACATTTGCGTATCAACTGGTCCTAGGAAATCAATGTGAATTCTATAAAATGGTGCCGGCGGCTGCGGCCAGGGGGCTAGAGGCGCGTGTGGGGGGGCGGGTCGCAGCTGCGCGCACGTCACGCACTCCGCTGCTAATCGCTCCAAAATAGCGTCAACGCCTGGAAACCAGAATCTTTTCCTACATTCGGCTTTCATTTTGACAATCCCAAAATGTGAACTGTGTAACTCTTGACATAGTTTTAGTTTTAATGACTCTGGTAATATGACTTTATGACCTCGCATTAGTACCCCATTTTCATATGCGATTTCATTTCGACAAATGTGGTATGGCTTTAATTGAACGTCCGTAATTTTTCGAGGCCATCCTGACATTACATAATGTTTAACTTTTGTTAAAATCGCGTCCTTTTCGACTTCCAGTCGTAAGTCTGTTAAAGTAACCGGTAAACTACCTTCTGTTATGAAGTTCACGTAAGCGGCGCGCTCGGGTTCAATAGCTATTTCTTTCTCGCTCTTATCACTACGCATTGATAACGGACTTCTCGATAAAAAATCCGCGCTATTATGGTTACTGCGTACATACTGTATGACGTAATTATAGGCACTTAAAAACATCGCATACCTTTGTAATCTGTTCGCAGATACCTCAGGAATACCCTTGTGTGGCCCGAAAATAGATATTAAAGGTTTGTGATCTGTTTTCAACACAAAAGGTATTGAACGTCCATACAAATATTGATGATAACGCTTTACACCGAATATTATTGCAGTTGCCTCCTTTTGTATCTGCGAATAGTTTTTTTCTGCAGCTGTTAATGTCCTAGACGCGTATGAGACGGGCCGCTCGATACCTTCACTATCTTGTTGTGACAACACGGCGCCTAACCCGCTCGGTGACGCATCTACCGTTAATATAATCTTTTGTTTTGGATCGAAGTGCGCTAATGTATTATCCGATGACAGTATTTTTTTTACGTGTTCAAAAGCTGCATCGTGCTCTGAAGACCAAACCCAAGTGCTTTTTTTTTGTAAAAGATTATACAGCGGACTTAGTATGCTTGAAGCGTTAGGTACAAAATACACGGTAATAATTCGTTAGCCCTAGAAATGATTGCAATTGCGCAACGTTCATTGGTTTTGTTGCCTTCATAATAGCTTCTACTTTTTCTGGCGATTTTCTTATTCCGTTTTTGTCAATTTTGTAACCTAAATAGCTTATCTCATTTTTGAGGAATTCGCATTTTTTCCTCTGTACAGTCAACCCAACTTCTTCTAAGCGTTTCAAAACTAAGTTTAATCTGCTTATGTGTTGCTCCTTGCTAGATCCTGTCACTAAAATGTCGTCTATTAGAACTATTACACCCTCTAGGCCTTTGAGTATTCCTTCGATAGTACGCTGAAAAATGGCTGGAGCACTTGCAAGTCCAAACACTAATCTTTTAAATTTAAAAAGCCCGCGGTGAGTGTTAATGCAGGTATACTTCTGACTCTCTTCGGAAAGCAATAATTGGTTATATGCCCTAGACAAATCTACCTTTGAATATTGTTCACCCCCACAAAGCTTCGCAAATAAATCCTCAACTGTCGGAAGTGGATATTTATCTACAATTAATTGCTTATTAATTGTAACTGAGTAATCAGCGCATATACGGACTTCACCATCTTTTCTTAAAGCTGGTACAATAGGAGAAGCATAATCGGCATACTCGACTGGTTCTATAATGTCTAGGCTCAATAAACGATTTAATTCGTTGTCAACTTTATCCTTAAGTGCAAACGCGACTGGCCGTGCTTTAAAGTATAATGGTTTATGGTCCTCTTTTAAGTGTAACGATACAACACCTTTATTAAAACATCCTAAGCTATCGGAAAATAGATTTGGATATTTCTGCAATAATTCATCAACAAAGGTGTCGTTCTGACAATCAATGTGATTTACAATCGGTGCAATTTCTAAATTAAATATTCTAATGAAATCCCGGCCTAACAGCGGCGGTCCGCCCCCGCGCACTACATACACATCTAATACGCGTGAAATCCCGCCATAATAAACGTCAAGCCCGACATAACCTAAGGTTTTCATTGTTTCTCCCGAATAATTTATAAGAACCTTCTTAGTGGGTGATAACGATACTTTCTGAAAATTATCGAGATATGATTTTTCAGAAATTACACTTACGGCCGCACCACTATCTATTTGGAACTCTAAAATCAATCCACAGACCTTCACATTTTCCGTCATCGGTTTGCCGTTAACACATCGTATATTAAAAATAAGCTTACCGTCATCATCGTCTCCATTATCCAGACCACCCTCAACAAAATTTATCCTATCTTTTTGTTGACACATTTTACGCAAATGACCTTTGGACCCGCACTTTTTGCACTTATAATTCTTAAACCTACACTTGTCGGAATTATGATTAGAATATCCACACACACTGCACTTGTCCTTCTTCGTAATACTGAACACAACATCCTGATTAGAGATTGTGGTGGAGGAGGTCGCCGGTGGGCAGGCGGCCGCCTGCCGCGCGCACCGCACGCTCTCCGCGATGTCCACCGCCCTCGCCAATGTCATGTCCCGCTGCTCCTGACTGTACAGCTTATCACGCTCTGGCCCCGCCGATAAACCCATGAGGAACTTATCGACCAATGCTTCTTCTAGGTTCTTAAATTCGCAGTGTGCTGCTAATCCCCTGACACGTGCAGCCCATTGAGTGTGTGATTCGCCTGGCTGTTGCATAGCCGAAAAAAAACGATGTTTCTCCGAAAACCCGACACGTTTTGGTGTGAAGTGATTGTCTAGAAGTATCAAAATATCGCAAAAACTTGTTTCTTCTAACTTCTTCGGCAGCGCCAGGTTGCTAGCCAGTTTGTATGTTTGTTCGCTAAAAGCACTTAGCAATATCGCCCGTCGTTTTATTTGTGCCTTATCATTTTCGTTGGTTATATCATTAGCAATAAACCATTGATTTAATCTAGATTTATAGCTGCACCATTCTTGCGACTGATGGTCAAAAGTTGACAGTAAACCGAACGTAATGTTAGCAGACATTTTAATGTATTAATTATAATAAATTTCGTCGCCACGTGTTCTATCTGCGGGCACGGGGACAGGTGAGTATCAAACACGGAAGCTAGTAACACACTGCTTTATTGCAACGACAATCGCGAGGTGGGGCGCAGCCACACTTAACCTATGATATAGCATCCTATAATACACAACAGTTTACAACTCAATTGAGAGACGGAACGTAATGCGATCCGCCATTATAATAAAGTTTGTTATGATTTTTTTTCATCAAGTTTGATGTGATTTATTTCAGTGTTTTTAAAATCATCGTAGAGTGGAACCTGTTTATATTCCAAACATAAATAACATTACTTAAAATATCCGCTATTATCCCGCACAATTAGTTTGTGAATCGATATTTATAGGATAATTCTTCGTCACTCATAGCATAAACCATTTACAAATCTGTTATCTGCAACAAATCTAAATCATCATGTCTGTATGAGCTTATCATACATGTTTAAATATCTACATGCAAATACCTACTTAGGCGCACAATTAGGCTAGATCATCAACCTTTTGTACCTAGGCGATAGACTGGATAATCTACCGATACATGTTATATTAAATAAATTATTTAGTCTGACAACATTGGAGACTTTTACGTGTGTTTTCAAGTCCGCCACTCATTGCTCACTACAGAGCGTGCAGCGTGATCAACACGTACAGTTGACAAAACATTTGGTCCTTCAACCTATGAACCCTTGCTTACAGGACATACAGTCCCTGCAACTATAATTTTCCATATTTAAAATAAAAGTGAAGTGAAGTGAAAATGGAGAGCATTGTCGATGCTATTGGGAAGGTCAAGGTAAACTTTAAAAAGGACTCGGCGTCGCGCAAAACACTTCAGTATATTGACGACCGACTCTCTCAGTTGGACAAGCTATAGTCATAATTTCAGCAAAATGACCAAAAACTTGAAAGGCACCAGAGTGAGGGCGCTGAATATTTCATTGATGATTGCTACAATAAAGCAAAAAACTTCTACAACGATGTGAGGAGTACGATCTCTAAATGGGCTGTAGCTACCACCGAGGATACATCCATCGAAGCTCGCAAAACATACAGCACAGGATCCTGCCCCTTCTAGCCATACACTAAAGGTGCCAGGGACGTCTGGGACGACAGCCTTACGTCTGACGCCCCACAAAACAGATGTCGAAGCCCTGCTGCGAAGATAACGTGCAAATTTCCGTGCATTTTCCAAAAAAGCCCGTGGAAACAATCTGAAGGACATCCAGGAGAAACGGAAGCTGGAACTCGAGATAAAAACTCTGCAGAGTAAATGGAGCTCAATCGACGAACTACACATACAGAGCTCGGATGGGTCGTACGACAAAAACCAAAAAAAACACATTTAACATCCTCATAAGAGCCTTAAACAGGAAGCTAGCATTAGCCACTCACATATCAACGAAGTCATACTGGTGAAGCCAACATTTAGTGGCAACTATATACCCAGTGGCCAACCTTCAAAGATTTGTACGCAGAAGCTATACACAACAGCAACATTCTGACGAAAGCGCAAAAGATAAAGCATTTAAAAGGGAAGCTCAAGGGGAAGCCGAGAGACTTATAAAACATTTGCACATCTCAGCAGACAACTACGACGCCGCGTGGGAGATCTTGGAGCATCGCTATAGCAACTTACAGTCGCTCTTCACCAAGCACATAGGGATGCTCATAAATCAACCATCAGCTGCAAACCAGACATTCCATGACGCCAATCGACTGTATGACAATAGCAACGAATGTATCCACGCAATACGAAATCTCGGCATTGATATTTTAACATGGGATCCGATACTAGTTCATTTCATAACAGGAAAGATGGACTACGACACATAACGAGTATAAACAAGCCCGCGCATCACCGTACTTACTACATTGTCGCTCAAAGTAAAAGCGGCAGATGGAAGCTACGTCACTTTGAGAGCCTTACTTGACCAGGGATTACAAATATCCCTCATATCAGAAAACGCTGCAAGCCTACTTAGCCTGCCGCGACAGAGATACCATGCATCGGTGTCTGGAATGAAAGGTCATGGCGCGAAACAGAGCTGTGGCCTAGTTATTGTAAACTGTGCGTCACACCAACAGGTCTTCAAATTCAATACAAAAGCTTTAATCATAAATAAGGTCATCAACAAGCTGCAAAAATACGTCATTCATTAAACTGATGTGGAGACACCTACAACACTTGCAACTGACTGATCCTCACTACAATGAATCATAACCAGTTGACATACTACTGGTTGCGGCCGTCTACTCCGAAATATTGATGAAAACAATGACCTCTCACGCTATTGGGAGTGCGAAGACATCGCTGAAAATTACTCAAGACTTCAGCCCAGAAGACCACTACTGTGAGGATCTGTACTCCCAGAGAAGAAGAGTACACGATGGCAGATATGAAGTAGCTCTTCCAATGAAACCGAAGTTTGCACAAAAGCGCGGTAAATCGAAACCCAAGGCCATAACACAATTCCACGACATGACAAAGATGTGCAATGACGACCTCTACTCTGAAAGCGATATCAAGTTCATGCAACAACTACAAGAATCAGAAACATATGATCCGTGTCCCTAGCGAACATACAATTGAACCATCGTGCTACTTACCACACCATGGTGTCGTCACACTGCATTCAACCACAACAAAACACAGGACAGTGTTCAATGCATCATGTAAGACCTTAACGGGATTCAGCCTCAATGATATCATGGATCGAGGTCCCAACCTTCAAAAAGACTTGCAGAGCCTATTGCTAATTTAGAGAAAACACAAGTACGTGATAACAGCCGACGCTATGTACCGACAAGTTCTTGTTAGTGAGCCCGATCAACGACTACAACAAATAGTCTGGAGGTATTCCACACAAGAAGCACTCAACAAATATGCCCTAACTACTGTCACCTACAGAACCCTATTGCAAAACTTGCCAGCTGAAAAACTAGACGTTCCTCTCAACTCAAATGCTTTCAAAATTTCAAATGCTCGGAGTTAATAAAACACTAGGACTGATGTGGAATGCCGCCTCGGACACTTTCACCTTTCACGTCAAATTTGAGAACAACCCTGAAGATTGTACTACCGATACTACTACTAACTCAACGTAGACTGCTGTCAATATTAGGCTGGCTCTCACCTACCACGATTCGAACCAAACTGCTCTTTCAAAGAATATGGACTCTAGAATGAATGCATTGGGATGAAGAAATACCCAATGCAATAAATACAGAGTGTTATAACCTGAGAAATGATTTTCAGCTCCCGAACTGATTGAACATACCTAGATACATAGGTAACTCATTAACCTACATACTACATGGGTTCAGTGACACAATTTACGCCGTGGCCAAATCATATAAGGGCGCATACACATCACAACTCGTAGCCACGAAAACGGAGCTGGCGCCGCTCAAGAACAAATTGACTCTGCCGAGGCTTGAACTAAGCGGTGCACTGCTCCTGAAGAATAAGTGAGGCAATGAACGTGATATTAAAACAAATCAAACATTTCGACAACTGTTCGAACTCAAATCACAGAGTTGGAACGCCACATAGAGTTCCTACAACGAAACAAACAAGTCCACAAACAGAGCAAACTGGCTTGTTTGAACCCTTATCTGGACGACAAAAATATTTTACGAGTCGGTGGGTGATTGACAAACTCATTTTTGGAGAATAATAATAAAGCACCCTATGATATTACCTAGCCACAGCCGCCTCACATAGCTAATAATACAACATGCACACATCATGACTCTACATGGTGGACCCAGACTGACTCTGTCATACATAAGAGAAAAGTATTGGAACCTAAGTGAAGTGAAACAGTGAAAAATCTGATCCGAAACTGTGTTAAATGCCGCAGATTTTCCACAGAGAAAAACACACAGATAATGAGTGACCTACCAGCGCCCAGAGTTACACCATTTAGACCCGTCACTCATACAAGGGTAGACTACACAGGCTCATTTGACATCAAAGCCAACAACACAAGGTCGTGGCATCAAGACATTGAAAGCGAATGCGTCAGTCTTTGGTTGTTTGACCACTAAGGCCACACACCTCGAACTGATGTCAGACATGAGTACACAGGGCTTTCTAGCCGCATTTTTAAGATTTTGCGCTTGGCGAGGTACATCAAGCCACACGTACAGTGACAATGGTACCAATATGAAGGGTGCCGATCGAATGTTGCGAAAAGAGTATAAGGAAATACAGCAAACCAGCATCAACTCGAGCCTACACCACAAGATAGGCAACATAGAGTGGAAGTCCAACGCACCAGTAAACCCTAGAGCTGGTGGACCATAGGAAGGTGCAGTGAAAATCGTAAATATCTTCTCAAACGTGTAATTAGAAACAAAAAAACTGACGTACGAAGAATAAATATATAAAGAATAAAATTACCTTTATTATTAACCCAACGTTTCGGCTACGTTGCAGCATTAATCATGTCTCGTTAGTTATTAATCATGAGTATAAATCGCGAATCTCTTAAAATTATAGTAAATATATAAGTTAATAAATAATTATAAAAATAATTCTTGTAAATAGTGCGTGATATTGTAAATAGTTTTAATAAAGATAATGTATAGTGTATGGTTAGTTTTAGAATAATGTAAGCTATGTGTACATTTAAAATTTCTAACTCTATGACCTAAGGCTATTTCATTTTGATACAGCAGACACACTCTAACGAGAAGCGGCTGTTTTGTATGAAGTGAAAGTATTGTGTGAGTAAGGTGCTCACAATTGTCCACAACCGCGTTTTTTTATGTTCGATAATAATCGAACGACTATCTAAAAGGAACTTTATATCAGACTAGCTGACCCGGCAGACTTTGTTTTGCCTAAACTTTTGTATAAATTTATTAGAAATCAAACAAAACGTATTGAATAAAAAAGCATTTTTAAATCAAGCATGAAATTTTATTATTACTTTCGTTCGACACATCATGTTGCTCACTTAAAAAAACAAAATCAGTTTGTTCATCAATTTAAAGCTTTCTCATAAACTATATTTTATGTTTTGTTTTGTGGTGCGTAAATAAACAAAGAAGACGGTTTTCCGACGCGCGAACACTTGTCGTATTATTGTCCATGTGCTAAACAGGGAAGCTCCAAATTGATTCCGCAAACTTCTAAATACTGTCCTTGCGATTTCATTATTGTCATCGCAAAGGCCAGACGTACTGGAAATTGTAAGCGTTTAAAATCGAATGGTAAATCCGTTGGAATCATCGGTATTCGCGGGATCAAAACATCCCCTCCTTTGTATTTTCCTTTTATGATTGTTGCCTCAATTATGTCATTCATTAGTTTTTCACAGCCAGTCGTGTTCCATTGCATAGTCGAGGTTGGTTAATGTACGCAGCATAATTACCTACTGATGATCCTACTTTTAACTACAAATTGTGAGGTGGTAATCCAGACAATTCCAATGAATTTGAAAACTCAGTGGGATAGTTGACTACGTCATCTTGGTTCATAATGAATTCGACCGATTTGAAGGAAACCAACTGTCCTGGAAGAAAATTCTGAATGGTCGCATTGAGATCCTCAACATCTTTATTTTTCGCTGCCAATATTGCTCGTTCACACAGCCAATTATGGTTATTGAACTTTTGCGCTATATCTAGGAAAACACGCTGAATAAGCTTCTCTTTTGAATCTGTGATCTGACAGAAATCTGTGGGTAATGTGATGATCCGGATCCGGTCGAGGTGTCCATTGTAACTTTATTATTTCCAACATCTAACAACTGCTTCGCAAACACGTTTGCTGTTTCATCATGTTGCAAAAATACTCGCATGTTAGTTGTTAATTGGAGTGTCTTTACGTACTGCCACAAATTCGTGATTTTAGACATGCATTTAGTTCATCAGCAACAGTCGATCGGGGAATAACTCGAAGAGTTTGATGAAAATCACCCGGCAACAGAATCATGGCGCCACCAAAAATATTTTGGTCGTCACGAAGATCTTTAAATGTTCTATCCAACGCCTCCAGTGATCTCATATGGGCCATTGTGCATTCATCCCAAACAATTAATTTGCATACCTGTAGGATCTTGGCCATTGCGCTATTTTTGGGTATGTTGCTAATTGGTGTTTCGGTGATTTGCATGTTTAATGGTAATTTCAAGGCAAAATGCGCAGTTCGTTCGCCTTCTAGCAGAGTCGCAGCTATTCCAGGTGAACCCAACGCCAAAGCAACATCATTTCGCGATCTGATCCACGCCAAAACCAATGAAATTAGGAACGTTTTTCCAGTTCCTCCGGGAGCATCAAGGAAATAAATTCCACCAGATCTACTGTTCGCAGCTTCTATCAAAGTGTCGTACGCAATTCTTTGTTGTTGATTTAATAGTGGAACATTTATACGAACTGATTCGGCCAATGCTTCAATGTCGTACTGTTGTTCCCTTTGCAACTCGTGGTTTAATGAATCGTGCATATGACGATTGGATGCTGTCATTCCCAAACACGACAATACTTTATTTGCTATCAATAAACACACATCTTCTATCATGACCATTGTGAATTTCTTTAGTTATTTATAGTATAGGATTCAAAGTTTCACGGCGCACACGATACAAAACATCCTCAGACATACAATCTCTATACTTAACCCACAAATCTTTTGGATTCGAGGGGAAGGATATCGATATGATAATCGCAAACAATGTACGAATTTGATGCGGTGATGAAGATATTACGGAATCCTTGAGCGTACCATCCCAGTGCGAATCATTCTCAAGTAAATGTAATAATTGGCATGCCTCACGGTAAGTCGCACACAGCTGCCCAATAAATGTTCTCAGTTGTTTGAATGATGTCGGACCACGAACATTCACCAACAACAATCGCAAATAATAACATTAATCGTTATTTGGATGTACTGTGTGTGTGCGTATGCGACCCAGAGCGTCTGAAGCGAATACGAGTACATTTGGACGTCCTTCAAGTGGTGTTCCTTGTTTTCGACGCTGAAACGATTTCGATGATGCATTCCATGTGTAATAGCGTGGCATGTCAGCATACAGCAAAGTGCGAGCAAAATCATCTGTTTGACAAACTGTGAAGAAACTTGTTAATGTTGTCGATGGTGGACGTGCCGCTCTGTCTGTCGCGTTCGATTCATTAAAATACACTCGTTGACCATTTTCTAAATGGACCGCCAAATGGACTACTGTAGGGTATCTTTCATGGATCGCAAATGAAAATATCGCCAAATTGCTTCATTGCTACTTACATAGCGCCACATCTGGTACTGTGATATTTCATCATTTGCATTGCATACAGCGAAGACAGCCATATCGCTGCCTTTGTTAACATATTTACGTATGTAATTTATCGACTTTACAGAGTTACAATATTCCACATTGATATGAGTCTCAAAAGCTTTGGACAATATTGGCGAGTATGGCACAATCCAACGATTGTCTACTTCCACATTTTGTCCTCTCACCTTCACAACTATCGATCAGTGTGCGATCGGCATCCACAACTGATCGCTGGCGATACATTGGGTATCCATCATTTCCCGTTATGGTTTCAGCAAGCAGGTCTCTTGGGTATCGCTTGGAACACTTGCCGTCGACCATACAGTGTGAGTTGTAGTTCCAAAGTCCGCAAGGTCCATGGATCATGTGTTTGGTAACTACTGCATGCAATTTTGGGTCAACTGTTTCATCTGGAATTTCGGCTGAAATTATTGAATCAATCTCATCTGGCCTTATTTTGTCCACTAACCAATGTGAAATGTGTGCATGTGGCATCCACGCTTTTGCCATTCTATGGAGTACATCCAACAACGAACTCGGCCAAACACACAATGCTTTATAAAGAGATATTAACTTTTGTTTAAAAACTCTAGCAATTATGTCATGTCTGACAACTGGTGTTTGGCTTTGTAGCAATTCCCTCTTGATTTCGGGTCAATTTGGGTTACATGTGAATGTAACAAATAAGTCTGGGCGGCCATAGTGCCTAAAATATAAAAATAGCATCCTGAGCATATTCGTGCATGAGGCGTGGGCTTCCTATATAAGTGACTGGCAAAATTGTCATTCTTCCTACATTATTCACATTGCCATCGGCATTTATAGCATCACGGAGATGAATGTATTCCTCTGATCGTAGCTGGCGTTGGTTTAAACGGATGTATGTCGATAGTTCAGTCTCAATTTTGACGAAAAAGTCAAACTGATGAAAAAGTCGTTGACACATCAAAATATGATTTATTTCATCTTGACGGATCATGAGTCTGTATGAATAGAAATTCATAGCACTAACTTTTTTGTTGGTTTCAGCACCTGCAATCAAAAATGATAAATTTTACTTAGATGAATGTAATTTAAAAATATTATTTATTTTTGCTCAATGTATTTACCTGATACTTGATTTACCATTTTGATATTAAAATGGTATCCATCTTCCCCCTGCCAGAGGATCAATGATACTGTAATCCATCATAGCTCCTGTGTGATACACGTTTTAAATCACTATTCCGACGATAAAGCACAATATCTCTTGATAGTAAATTTTCTCCCACAATGACAACAGCCACTTCATCAATAGTAGGTGAATTAAACCTCCTTATGTGTTCACCGGCAGGTGTTTTATCAGCTCGAATGATAATATTATGGCTATCAGATGGCATCCGATCCAATGCTATTTTGAAGATGTTTACTAAATTGTTATTCTCATGAAGAAACATTTGTAATTCTTGGACAATTGTTCTCATCATTGTAGGATTGTGAGCACAACGATTATCAACTTCCGCATCTGAATTGCCCATAAAATAAATTTGTAAAAATTGATGGTTTGCATCAGGTAGTGGTAACATTGCCCCCAGTAAGTGATAAATTTGTCCTTGTATCTGTAATATATTAAATTTTATTCATATTTATATAGATTTCTTACTATAATCTTGTAAGTAATAAATAATGTATATTTTAGTACAAACATAAATACATATAAAAAATATATTTTGGTATATAATACCTTGAAAGTGGGCATGAAATTGTCCTGTATAATATGTGTAGCGCCAAATTATGTCATCTGGTAACAGTTGTTATATTTCTGAATGTTGGTCAAGAAGTGCTTAGAATCATCTCCAATCCCAGAAACTAAAGAGCGTAAAGGATCTGGTGGTGGGACCAATTGTGGCAATTTTACTTTGCCTCCAGCACAACATAATCCAATAGATTCACCAGTGTATTTTAACGCCTTACAATATTTACAAATTGTTTTCATTTCCCCAATTGTTACCGACTTGTCGGCACAATAATCAGTTGCCGGATCATAGTGAAATGCAGCTCGTTCAAGAATCACAGGAGCAGTGCGTCTGCGGATTCGCTCATTTTCATTATGTCGTGTTTGCTGTTGATTTGTTTGATGTGCACGAACCTGTTGCATTCTAAGCCTATCCACTTCATTGTCACTCACTAAATTCCGCAATCGTGACATAGCAATACGACTATTTTCTTGATCTGTCTCTGTCTGATTTTCAGTGCGGTTAGCACGTGAGGTAGCTCTTCGCACATTTGACTGACTGCGACGACCTAAGTCAGGTCGTCTTCTCCTCGGCATCGTTAAGTTTAATCCAGTGTTCGGAAAACCCATTTAAAAGGTTAACCGATATAAACGGTTAACACCCTAAACGGTTTACCGAAATAAACTATTAACCGAAATAAACGATTAACCGAAATAAACTGTTAACCGAAATAAACGGTTATTATAACGGTATTCAAAGATTTTTTCGGATATAATAAGTTATTGAGTGTGAATTTTAGGTTAGTAGGTATATATTAAAAATACTAATACTACTAGACCATATTTTAAAAATGAGGAAAATAAATACAATCTTAGTATAAATTTCAATTCAAGTATTAATTACTATCGATATGGTTATAATTTGGAAATAATCTTGAAACAATTAACTTATATACGTATATATTTATTTTGTGAATCAAATGAAGCTAAAGCAACCAACAGCGAGTATAAAATTGTATGTGACGCCATCTATGGATAACTATTGGTAACTTTGACACCTATACTGATTCTGGTTCCTGTGTTTTTATTAATTGATTGACGAATTATTCCACTACATAAAGTCTTAAATTGTTAATAATAATAATTAATAATTGGCAAGGATGTCCAAAACACGGCGTACTCCGACAAAAACCACCCCAGTCACTAAACCTGCCATCACTAAGCAGCGATCTGGGTCGGATCCATTGTTGAGTCTAGGTAATGATGAAGAACAAATGTGTAATGTAAACGTGAGTAGACGGAGATATGACGTGAGTAACCGAACACAGTTTGAAAACTTTAAGGATGAAATTAAAGAGCTTATCTCGTCTTTGCTCGTTTCTCACCAAACTCAGCTAGACCTTATCAATCAAAAATTGAGAGACATACAGCAATCAAACCTTAATATAGAGAATTCTGTTTCATTCTTGTCAAGCCAGAATGAAGAATTTAAGAAAAAAACTAGACCAATTTGAAATACAGGCTAAGAAAGATAGAGAAAATATTGTACTGCTCGAGGACCGACTCGAGGATCTTCAACGAAATTGTCGTAAAACATGTCTCGAATTAAGAAACGTACCAAGACAACCGAAGGAAACAGTGGATGATCTCATCGGCGTAGTTTGTGCCTTGGGGAAAAGTGTGGCTTGTGAAATCGAGAAGTCAGATATTAGAGACATTTATCGCTTACAGAAAAAAACTGACGCAAAAACTCCATCTTCCATCGTCATTGAGACTAATTCTGTTGTCAAGAAAAACGAATTCATTAAAAAATGCAAACATTTTAATCGAACATCAAAGGATAAGCTAAGGTCTAAACATCTTGGCTTGCCACTCAATGTTGACACTCCTGTCTATATTTCGGAACTCTTAACGTCCAAAGGTGTACGCCTGCACTTCTTAGCAAGAGACCTTACCAAAACGAAGAAATATAAATACTGCTGGACGTCCATGGGCAGAGTTTATGTTCGCAGGGAGGATAATACGCCTGTAATTTTGATTAAAAATGAATCCCAAGTGCAGAAGCGTGACAGGAGGCGTGACTATTTCGATGTTTTCGAGTGTTGCTTTCCCTTTTCCGCTCTGCAAAGTTAATCTGCATGTCGAGTCTCTGCAAAATTCTAGGTAAATATATTGTATAAATATACATTGTACATGTGATTCATAATTCAATTTACACTATCACATTTCACACTTACACATTCAAAATACATTTAACTCCTCTTCACGTGTGCACAAATACTTGCTTAACTTTGATAAACACTTGTCTTATAAAACAAAAACACATTATACAAAAAAAAAACTCTCTCAAATGTCATAGATATCTACAAATTAGGAAAAGCATATCTATCTTGTTTAAACATAAGAACGTATGGTACTCTTACACACCCTAAAGCAAACAACATACACATATACGTCAAGTCGACATCTAACAGAGTTATGCGGAGGCTGTAGGGCTCTATCTGACATGATCCAGTCATTCCAGTCACTTTCGCGTCAAATACATTCATACTGTGTGTCCCAGATCTCTATTCAAGCCCAATAATGAGTACCTCTTTAACTACTTTGCATGAAATAGACTCTTTGGAGATTTCAACTAGTGTTGAGTGTTCCGTTGAAAATCTAAGTGATTACACCCAAATCAAAGATGCCACACTCAATATCATCTCGCAAAACATTAGGAGTATTTACTCAAATATAGATGATTTTCTAATAACTGATCTGCATTAAAAAATTAAAATTGATATCATTGTTTTGTCCGAATATAGAATAACCCCTCATAAACCAATACCAAGTATTCCTAATTATAATTCATTTAACACAGAAAACTCACTAAACCAAAACGATGGAGTCGTTGTTTACATCAGGAATGATTTAAAAGCTCAGGTCAAGGAAATCATACATCATCAATCTTCCTGTCTGCAAATCACAATGGCTCAGTTCACTATTCTTGGACTTCATCGCTCACCGTCCAATACAAGTGCTGATCGCTTTATTGAGTCCCTTAATTCACACCTGGAAACTATTAAAACGAAAAAACAAATAATTCTTACAGGGGACTTAAATATCAATCTTATATCAAAATCAACTGAAAAATCCTTGGATCGCCGGAATAGACAACATTACGAATCAGTGATTGCATTTCGTAGTCTTCTTCCTGGTCACATATTTCCTACTAGAGGGCCTAACTGTTTAGATCATTTTCTACTTAAGATTAACAAAACTGAAGCAAAAGCATTTATAGCTGTCCTACAAACCTCTATCACCGACCACTTAATGATATTATTAAGCATTTCTAGTACGACAAAACTTAATCACGTACATAAAACTAGAACAATTGTTGATCACGAGAATGCTTTTCACAGCTTAAAAAATAAGAATTTGGATCAATTGTTGACTCTTACTGACCCAAATATCCTGACTAGTGTATTAATTAAAAAAATATCTGAATCTTTATCGGAGTATACCACAACAGTATCGATCCCAAATAGTAGACGTATAATTAAGCCCTGGATTACGTGTGGCGCTTTGCGCTCCATTCGAAACAGAAATAAAATGCAACTCAAGTTAAAAGGTAACCCTGATAATGAAATACTAAAAATAACTTACTTGAGATATAGAAACTATTGTAATAATCTAATTAAATCACTGAAGCGTAAATATGAACGAGAAAAGCTAGCACAGACAATTAATAATAGTAAACAACTCTGGAAAACTATTAATAAAATTTCATTATATAAGCCAACTAAATCGTCAAACAAAAGTCTTCTTGATATTGCTGCTACTCCAGAAGCGTCAGTGAACTTTGTTAACGACTATTTCGTACATGTAGCTCAAAATTTGGCTGAGAATATTCAATCCGGCACTTCTCAATTAGAAGATATTTCTACAGACACAGACACTCATTCGCCATCAAAATCTTTTGTACTGCATGATACTGACCCAGGGGAGGTGGAACGCATTCTCATTGGTTTGAGCACCAGTCATGCCCCGGGATGAGACAATATTCCAACGGCATTTTTGAGGCGTTGTAGGACGATAGTTGTTCCAATAATTAGTCACTTGGCCAATCTGTGTTTCCGTAGCGGAATATTTCCTACAGACTTCAAACGAGCGATAATTACACCTATTTACAAGGGCGGTGATCGTGGTGATGTTAGTAATTATCGGCCAATTTCTGTTTTATCTACCCTGTCCAAAATAATAGAAAAATTACTTAACAGACGCATAGTACAATACTTAAATAAAAATAACATTCTTGCACCTACACAATTCGGGTTCCGAAAAGATAAATCTACAGAGAATGCTGTGGTGGCCCTCACGTCTCTCATTACTAACAAAGTAGACCAAGGTAAAAAGACAGTGGCAGTGTTCTTAGACTTGAAAAAGGCATTTGACACGGTTTCCATCCCTACTCTTGTGCGCAAGCTTGGTAAAATCGGTATTAGAGGAACCCAACTTAGTCTTTTGTCAGACTATGTTAAGCAGCAAAAACAGCGTGTTAAAATTGATGTTGTTATTAGTAGAGATGAATATGTCACTTACGGGGTTCCTCAAGGCAGTGTTCTTGGCCCGACACTGTTCTTGCTTTATATTAATGAACTCTGCGCCATGCACATTGATTCGGGGAAACTTTTTTCTTACGCTGATGACACAGCAATAGTGTTTTTTGGTGATACTTGGGAAGACGTGCGTTTAAAAGCTGAGGTAGGGATATCCAAAGTTTCTAAATGCCTTCATAATAATTTGCTTACCCTTAATATTCCTAAAACAAATTACATCAGTTTCTCTATATATAAATCACATCAACCGCCGGACGATTTCACAATCAGAAACCATAGCTGTGTGAACAGTTCCTCAAACTTATGTGACTGTCCTTGTATTAATAAAGTTAGCTATGTGAGGTACCTGGGGGTGATGGTGGATCAGAGGCTTTCCTGGCAGCCTCACATTGAACTGGTCTCGACTCGCATTAGAAAGCTAATATGGATTTTTAAGTCTCTTAAACACGTTGCTGATAAAAAGCTTCTAAACCGGATATATATCGCCTTGGCCCAATATCTGCTTACTTACTGTATTCCTGTATTGCCAATTCGCACGTTCAAAACACATTTTTCTAAATGTCAGTATGAAATCAGATCTGCATATGTCTATAACAAACTTAATGAGATATTGCATTATCATCCCATGAACTACTTTGAGCTCAAAAATACCATCTCCAAATGGATTAAAAATTTGGATTACGAAGAAACAGAAAAAATATTAGTATAAACTCACCTACACTACACACAAACTATAGGCAGGTACAATCTCTAACTCAAAGACAATCACACACACACGCACACACATATACATACACATGAACACATACATACATACACGCACTAATTAAAAAATTAAACAGATTTGTAGTAAATAAGGTTGTTAATGTATAGTTTTATTTGATGCTGTATTGTTTGTTTTGTGTAATCCAAGCAATTAAAAATATTAACACAGGAACTCCCTAACACAGGAAGTACCCTTCTTAAATAGGGGCTCTGATACTTGTTACAGTTATAGATTAAGTTTTAGAAACTGAATAAAGAATTTTGTATTTGTATACAGGGTGAAATTTTCATCACTGGCAATACTTCAAGGGTAAATTATATGATCAAAATTATGCGGCCTTGCTTAATTATTGTAGTACCCTCCAGTACAAAAATATGGAGAAAAGCCTCCTCAAAGTTTGGGAGCCAATTCAGAATACATGGACGCCCTACATTATTTCATTCATAAGTTCTCATCCAAATAAACATCTTTCAACACCCAAAACAAAAAACTATCAACAACAAAACAAACAACTATCAACAATAAAACATCCAAGTAAAAATCTAATTTTTTTTGTAAACACTATTTCTGTTGTACCCAATGCCGTTCTAAGGTGTGAAAAAAAGTCGTCATTAATAATCACTACGGCTTACCTGCTGTTTAATACACAAAAACATAAAAGTTGGTTAAACATTACATGCCACCAATGAAAATTATCAAAACACATCGATTTCATCACACATACATTGTACATGATGCTAAAAACAATTCCATTTCACTAGATCTTCGATCTTTGTTCATTTTAAACCGTATCGATAGTTATTATAACTAATAACAAATAATTTCAATACTTTTCATCTTGCAATTTTCGTTAAAAATTTTTGACAAATACATAAACAATTCAACGTAGAGTAATTATTTCTTTTTAATTTAATGGTATTGTTACATGTCTTAAAAAGTACATGATATTATTAGTGACATAATAATACATAACACAAAAGTGAAATAAACAATTTTATTATTCTTGATTTACTTTTCATTGTTTATTCTTCATCTCATGTATATTTATTAATTTTCTCATACAAAATATTTAAATATTTATGCACGTAATAAGTCGAAAGTATGAAATGTAATGCACTTCACCCTGGCTGTATGACACAAACTTTACTTTATGTTAACTTTATCTGGGGCTAATTTATTTATTTGACTATGTTTGTTGTCATTTTAACAATGCAATGGAAATGAAATACATCATTTCGTCACAGATTTCGTCTTGTCCGTCTGTTTGTTTCTTAAGATTTGGCTATATGGCTTATGCACCTTTGCCTTCACTATGTGTGTAAATAAAAAAAAACACAATTCTATGGCGGTAAAAAGTATTTTTGTTTGTTAGTCGTCTGAATTTATAATTTTATGTTAAATTGCTATTTCATAGTACAATAATGGTGGATGATGTTTATTTAATGATGTGAAAGAAAAAATATGGTTTAGTTATGTGAATGTAAATTCATACTTTAGTGGAAATAAAATGAAATTAATTACAGAAGTGTTTTCGAGGTTATAATTATCAAACAGAACTTTTAATATAATCAAATATTTTAAAGAAGTTATCAAAGACTAAAGGAAGATTATTATTAACCAGCATTGAGTAATCACGCGATTAAATTAAGTACAATCCATAACTGGCTAATGTTCATGTTGTGTTATTGTGTGCAGTGATGATTATTTGGATTAAATAAAAGAATAGTGCGTAACATTGTCGGAATTAATGTTTAAAGGAAACCAGTTGCGTATGTTCTATTGGTTTTGTGACCTGTGAAAACACTGTCTCAATAAAAGTTTCATTCAAGATGCTATCCTAGTCCACAAACACCAGAGTACCATAGATAATTACATAGAATGTAAACTTACAATTTATGAATGAACATGACCTTCGTAAGTAGTACGTTAATAGGGTACCCATATGTTATGAAAAATTTAAAATACAAATTAAAAAAAATTACCAAAATTTCCAAAATTTCCAAAAATTTCCTCCCCTTTTTATTATGAAAATGGGTTCTATAGGTGCTACTAGCCAGATTAAAATATTGCCAGTGATGAATCTGTCACCCTGTATATATATATATATATATATATATATACATATTACTATATATATATATATATATATATATACATATATACATATTACTATATATATATATATATATATATAGTAGTATGTATATACTTATGTAAACACATTTTAAATATCGTCGGATATAAGTATAAGTGCCATTCTATCAAGTTTCAATAGGAAGTATATTACTCGGTAGCTTGCGGTGTGAGCCGAAACATGTAGACGGTGCGCTTTGATATTCATATTGTAATGTAAAGCATTGATGAAGACGAAATGTGATCATCATATTATTAATTATTCTAGTGATAGATGAGTTACTAGACGGGGAGGGAGACGTGGCGAGGAAACCTACCTTTCATACGACATAGGTATAGTCTTGGTATACAGCGGCGGCTAGTTTCCAGATAAAATCCATAATTTTATTTAGATAAAATTAAACTGGAACGCTATATTCTGCTAGGTAATAATCGAAATGAAGTCTTCTGGAATCAAAACCATGGTCTCTTTGATTTAAAATGATTTGGCAAATCTATTTTTAATATCGGTACATGCTCAAACGAGATTTGAACATTGTACCCAATACAGACTCAAGGGCCAAACAACTGCCCTACACTGAATATTTCCTATATTTTTTATTATTAGAAATATATTATCATTACATTTCAGTACATAATTTTATATTAATGTTTTATATACGTACTATAAGTATATCTAGGAATGCACATTCTCTTTTTATTTGATTAAATAATTCGATTGATTTTAACGCAATATACATATATAGTGACCACGCCACGCAAATGAAAAGAAATATAAAGTTAGTACCTATTGCATTTTATTCAAATGCATAAAATTGAAAATTAGTTTTAAAATTCTAATGCAATAAAGTCTAATTTTGCATAATCATAAAATGATTAGAAATTGACAGATGTTTACAGTCCAAAAACATGCCAACATGAAATATAAAATAGGTATTCTATTGCATTTTATTAAAATGTGCAAATTGAAAATATTTTTTCTGCATTTGTAATAAAGTCTATTTTGCATCATCATAAAATGATTAGTGTTTTTACAGTCCAAAAACATACCAAAATGAACTTTAATTACGAATAACCGGTATCGTTTCGATTTCAGTTAACCGCTATACATATTTCGGTTATATTCTTTACCGGTTAATCGATATCTGTTTGGGTTAATAACGGATACATTTCGGTTATTAACCGAAACCGTCGGAACGCTGGTTTAATCAAAGTGACTCACTTGACAAAAACTTAATAGTAGTGCCGCCACTAGAGTACCCGCCACATAAGGTGGCAGTTGGAGGCGTCGCCACAGTCGCGTAATCCAGTGTTGCCAGTAAACACGCCAAAACTAGCACTCACTGTGCCATACGGCTCGATACATTATATTGAGGTTTCATTTGTAACGATCTTTGGTTGCAGAGCTATAAACTCAAATAAAACAAATTAATATACCAAAGTCAAAAGTCAAAATATTTTTATTCAAAATAGGCCCTATCATAAGCTCTCTTTGAAAGTTATTTTATGATCTAAGTACAAATTAAAAAAACTATATATTGACAAAAGGAATATATATGAGTGAAGTGGAAGGGCAGTTACGTAGGGGCCGGCCTAATAAGACATATATGTAACAGTCAGATAGACGCTATATTGAAAAAAGGTGACGTTAGGAGTACCTATAACCGCCGAGAGTGTATTAGAGAATGTATGAATGTCAATGAAGCGAAAGTGGTCTGTCAGGATCGGGACAAATGGGGATCCGTGATCTCTGCCTACCCCTCTACAGGGAATCAGGCGTGATGTGTATGTATGTATGTAAAAAAACTATTTCAAACATGGCACTGAGCATTGTCTTTACATATTTTTACCGAGGTTAGTTCACCAACCATTTCGGCTGCTCAAGATGCCACGTCATGAAGACCACGACCGCTCTGATAAGAGCGTAACGATTGAGAAGAAGAAGTTCAGCGGAGACCCTTGGAGAAGAACTAACAAGAAACTCCAGAAATCAATTTATTATAATCACCCTTAACAAACATAAAAATTACAAAGAGTGGGCAAAAAACACAACGCTGGTAATACTAAATTTACCTTTCATACAAAATAACACGCAATGGTGGAAACGTCAAATTAAGTTCCAAGTTTGGCTACTGCCACCTTATGTGGCGGGTACTCTACCACAAAATATCAACAAAATGCACTCTTAAAATATTGTTATTAAGATAATAATACTCTAAGCAAAGCAATATCGTCGTCAATCGTTATACTTTTTCACTTCACTTCACTTTTTTTTTATGGTGTTTTTGACACCACAATTTTGCCAGTGCCAGTTTACTTGGTAATACTTTTTCCGTGTTCTAATTTCCTTTTTTTTTTTGGAGTTTACCTTTATTTTAAGCCTTATGTCTCCGCGTTGGTCTGAAGTGTGACAGAATGATTAACAATTAAGCCCTCACTCAACTCAATTTCGATGCTTTTGGCATGATCATATCGTTTGGATAATGCCGATTGCATCAAGCCTGAAGTGTTAAGCCGATTGGACGATAAGAAGGATCGTGTATGGCCGCCTTTAGTTGATTGGCAAATATTATGGTTGCGTTCAGAAACTTAATTTGTGAATATAGAGATCCCGCCACATAAATTGGCAGTAGCCAAACTTGGAACTAAATTTGACGTTTCCGCCATTGCGTGTTATTTTGTATGAAAGGTAAATTTAGTATTACCAGTGTTGTGTTTTTTGCCCACTCTTTGTAATTTTTATGTTTGTTAAGGGTGATTATAATAAATTGATTTCCGGAGTTTCTTGTTAGTTCTTCTCCAAGTTAGGGTCTCCGCTGATCTAACCTCGGTAAAAAATAGGTAAAGACCATGCTCAGTGCCATGTTTGAAATAATAGTTTTAAGAGATTCGCGATTTATACTCATGATATAAGATATAAGGGTGGGTATAAGATTGATTGCAGCTATGGGAAATCCTACGTCGGACAGACTAAACGGTCTATTGCGGACAGAGTGACGGAACACATAATATATGTAATATATAATAAGAAGGATAAGTCCCGTTAATTATTAATCATGTTTGAAATAGTTTAATAAACATATTTTGACTTTGATATATTAATTTGTTTCTTTTGAGTTTATAGCTCTGCAACCAAAGACCGTTACAAATGAAACCTATAATGTATCGAGCCGTATGGCACAGTGAGTGCTAGTTTTGGCGTGTTTACTGGTAACACTGAATTACGCGACTGTGGCGGCGCCCCCAACTGCCAATTTATATGGCGGGATCTCTAATGGTTTTGGTTCATTGATATTTCAGTTGGCTTTGGCCTTGACGTTAGGAGGTAGTTAGTTGTCAAATATTATGGTTGCGTTCAGAAACTTCATTACGTTTGTATGGGAAATAGAAAAGGGCTGTTTTTAGGGTCTTCACGGAAACTATTCGATTCATTTTTGTCTATTAAACCTTCCCTAGACCTCCACGATCATTTCAAGACTAAGATAAGATAAATCCGTTCAGCCGTTCTCGAGTTTAGTGAGGGTGTGGCGAATGCCAGTCTTTCGTGTTAATGTTATGTTTTTATTTATTGTCCAATAATAGTATATTCTTTGGTATTGTCTGTGACTCATGACGGTGTGAATAACGACGCAATAAAAATGTACGCTTTGATTTGATTTGAAAACTACAAAAGTGTATTATTTTCTCTCCCTATAAATGTCCCATCAAATGGCACGAATATCGATCTAAAGGGGATTCTTATCCCATCCTCAAAAGACTAACGAACAGCAATTCATTTTTATATATATAGAAGATAGAAGATTAGTATAGTGCATTCTTATCGTAGTAGGTGCGGTTATACAGTAGGGGTTTTTATTGAAATGATACCACCGATATAAATAAATTGATACGTGACAATAATTTTGCATGTACAATATACGATTTCTTTACAGAACAATAGTAAAATTACTGCTGTTGCTGAATATTGACTACATGTATGCAAAAACATTTACATAATATAATGTTTAGTTTATTAATAATTATTCAGGGTTGTGATATATTTGAATAGGAATGTTTGCAACCGTTTGTCTATCGCCCAATATATTATTCAACCCTAGACATCATTTCCAATATGTAAGTAAAGAAGGTAACTAGTTTTCAGTATTATTACGTCTCAGAATTGTCAGAGATAGTTATTTATAAAAAAGAACTTACAGATGGACTCTTTGGAAGACCGACTCGCTGTCCGCATGTTGTAAGTAAGTTAATCAAAGATTCGCGGACACGACTCTACAAATATAAAAGTAATTAATTAATAAGAAGTAGAATTCTAATGCATTTTGTACATATCACTGATAGGGTAGAGAAATGCATCTTAAGGAAACCTATGGAAAGCAGCACATAACATTTACACGGCGGCATGATCCACCTAGATCCCTAGATGGATAGATAGCTTGAATTCTGTCTATTTATTGTGCATTAGCTCTGAGTAGCAAAAGATTATTTAGGTACAACAACGATGGTCACTCGGGCGTATGACTACTCCGAAGCGGTAAATAGGTTCATACCTATGTAGCATGTACTCGTATGTAAAAAGAATTACCTCTGAATTGATGTTAGGACAATGTAATGCGAATGGAAATATGCACTCTAGTCACTAACCAAGGTAAATTGTGCACGATGATGGGTAGTTTGGCATCTCACGGGGTGTTCTGAACTGTGTAGGGCAGTCTTGTGTGAAAATCATGAATTCTATTAACCCTTGTTAGGAACAGTGAGAGATTTGGGTGTCCATCACTGCCATTGCGGATGTAGTAATTCTATAGGAGCAGGTCGGTTTCCTCACGATGGTTCCCAGTATTTAGCGAAATGCGCAAATGTATTTCATTATATAATGCAAAGGTAGTTTTTTGTTACTTCCAATAAATGAATTTATGATTCTTATATGTTGAATAAAAAGATATTTCATTTCAATGTAGGCGAATGTTACCAAAACTAAACCATAACTATGACTATGGAGAGACGGGCTAGTGTGATGGAATGTTTGAATAAAATGGACGCTAAGGAAGTGGAACATGTGAAAGAGTTTGTATATTTGGGTAGTACTGTACACTTTGTGAGATGATGAGCCCTCGACCTGGAGTAGGTCGGGATGAGGCACTGGTTCTGCTCAATGAGGAAACATTTGTATCGGCAGGGACTACAGGTGTTGGAACTCCTTGATTTCGATTGGACTTTCCGTAGCAGCTAAGCGCGGAGTCGCAAAACTTTTCTGAGCATATATATGCGACTGGTCGTAACTAGCGGGGCCTAGCGAGGAAGACAAAGAAAACGGTCTCGTCTGTTTTCACAGTTGACACTGATTCAATAAAAGTTCTTAACGCTAATTTATACATTATCTTAGAGTACCCCACTGAGCTACTTACCAAAGAACAAAATAATCAAGATTTATTATAGATATGTCGGATGTAATTAGTAATTACATACTTCAACTATGTGGTTAAAAAAAATCTGTACAGATCGGCAACAATGACGGTGCATATGCAGGGTGAATCGGTTAAGATCCCGTTGAAGAGAGGCGTACGTCAAGGTGACGTAATCTCGCCAAAACTGTTCACTAATGCTCTGCAAGACGTATTCACCACTTTAGATTGGAAAAACTATGGCTTGAACATTGACGGACAGCACCTGAACCACTTGCGTTTCGCAGATGACATTGTTCTGCTAGCGGAATCGGCCCATGACCTTGAACGGATGCTTTGTGAGTTGAGTCGAGCGTCGTTACGAGTTGGTCTCAAAATGAACTCGGAAAAAACCAAATGGATGGGCCCACAGAACACAGATGTGATTAAAATCACAGGCACCACCATTGAAAAAGTGCAAGAGTACATTAACCTTGGGCAAAAAATCAGACTCGAAGGCGACACACTAGACGCAGAAATTAATAGAAGAATCCAGCTAGGATGGGGAGCTTTTGGGAAATTACATAACGTGTTCAAGCCAAAAATCCCACAGAGCCTTAAAACACGGGTTTTCAATCAATGTGTCCTCCCTGTATTAACGTACGCTTGCGAAACGTGGACGCTGACAGCCGAAAGAGTTAGAAGGCTAGAGGTCACTCAGAGAGCGATGGAGAGAGCAATGCTTGGCATCTCGTTACGGGATAGAGTGCGGAACGTCGAAATACGACGACGCACCAGAGTTGCCGACATTGTAAAGAGAGTCGCACAACTAAAGTGGCGATGGGCCGGTCACGTTTGTCGCTGCAAAGATGACAGATGGTCATATAAATGTCTGATGTGGCGACCTCGGACGGGAGCGAGAAGCGCTGGCAGACCAACAGCCAGATCGGACGACATTCGAAAGACGGCAGGGCCGACCTGGAGTAGATGCGCCGCATAAAAATCCCGATGGAAAGAAATGCAGGAGGCATAAGTCCAACTATGGACCCAATTGTGCTGAAGAAGAAGAAGAAGAAGAAGATATGTATTGTTATAAACATAAGAAAACTCATATAGATAGCTTTCTACGCCACCTAAACAGAGAATAACAACACTGCGACGACAACTTCTGCGCAAATAATTAGGATAGCATAGTTACTTAATGTATTGTTTTCATCTAGTTAAGCTAAAATTATCTAGATGCCGCTGTTGGGTTGAATGGTGGGTACACACGCATGTACATGTTTGATGGACTTGCTCGAACTCGAGCAAGTTTGAACGTGTGTACCATGCAAGTCTTAAGACAAATGCTCGAAACCAACCAAAATGATCGATGCGAACAAGATTGAAACAACCATAATTTTTGCTCGATGTTCGAAGTGAACATGTTTGTACGTGTAGCCGCGACGTCGAGCATGTAATTTGTAATAAAATATTTGCGAAGAAAAGTGTGTGTGCGCAGCTAAAATGTCGGACTTTCGTTCATTTTCGACAATGACGACGACGCTTTTTTTTGAATTTATTCCCCGACTATAAATGTAGCAGGCAATGCCCACCAAACACAACAATGCATCGTCAATGGCTTCACTGAACGTATAGAAGTCTCAACGCACACTGAACATGTTCATCGAGCAAGCTTGTACGTCTTGCCGCGAGATGGAGCATGTATGGAGTAATGCATCGAGAAACTTGCTTGACGAGCTTGTACGTATATGTGTACTCACCTTAATTTTATAAATAAACTGCGCGCCCAACCCTAACTTTACTTCTCAAATTTCATTCCTATGATTCACACTACGTACTTTGTACCTACTTACCTACATTTAACGCTGTAACGAACCTACAAATAAAGATGCCGATACATTGTTCAAGAATCACCCAGTTTTCTTTCTGTCATACGTTAGCTCCTTAGCGTAGACCAAAAAGAACATAATGCTTCTTCCATACTGAATACTTTGCTCAAAATCCGGTACTTGTCCAGAGATAGCAAACATCGGGTTTGGAATGCAGAGATATGAAGCTAACTTAGTGCTTCCTCTTCATAATTTCCTTCTGTTTGGAGAAAGCTACATTTGTCTTTCTCTCCGATGGCTCAACTGGCAGGAACTTGTTCGTTTGCTGCTATTGTAAAACAGGAAAAATTCATCAGTTGCATTTTTACGAAGTTGTGGCTTTATTGTGTAAGGTTTCGTCTAATTTTTATTAAAATGGTTGGCCAGTTGACTATTTCCGCTCTCAATTTGGTCAAAGGCTGGTTTTAACAATTGTAGGCTCATGTTCTTCGATTGGTTCAGTGGTTCGTTGGTTCAGGTAAAATTGTACGGACTTTCTAAATCTAGTATAAAATTGGATATACATATTTGGTTGGATATTTTATTGATTGGTTAAGAGTTGGATTGAGTTTTTGGGTACATGTAATGCTATTAGTTAAAATTAAGTTGATTATAGACGTGAAAGTTTCCTTCCAAGCTTCTGAGGTAGTTTTATATCTCAGAATAGGGATTGCATCGTAACTTGCGTAATTACACCCACCTACATTACAATTATGTGCTGAAATATTTTGTTCATGTTTTATGCTGTAAACCAGAAGAATAACTTATTAAGTTTAAAAAAATATATTTGAATGATACTCAATATTATTTTTAGTAATAATACTAGCAGGCGCTTTGGTTTGAGTGCTCGGCATAAGAAATTGCGAACACCATCTACAATAGCTGGCTGACGTAAATATTTTAAGCATAAACCCATTTGATATAAGTATGTAATGACGCCTAAATATATTATGACAAGGTAATTTAATTTATTATGATAACTAGTTATTTTTTGGTTTTGTACCTACAGACAAAATATTAGTTTTTAATTAGTGACCACGTTTATTTGTAGGCTACCGATACGTCACGTTTTAGGTTCATCTCTCGTGGTTCATCTATCTACGAATGTGGTTTTTGACTGAGTAATTTTCCTATTTATTTACCAGAATGGTATATGGACGTGTAGGTATGTATCGAATCACAAAAGTCTTGTTGTTTAGCTTTCCAAATAAGTAGAATACCTCGATTATTCCCAAAGGGGTTATTTTTTTAACTAGTTAACAGGTTTACACATTAGATTCTCATTGTTGGATTTTCATTACATAATTCTATTAGTAGACTAGAAAACTTGAACGGATGTACTCCGTACCTGTCTATATCCCTACTGTATATTTTGATGCTTTTAGTTACGTTTAAATTTTATGTGACGAGTTTCAGGCAATGGACGGAGACGCTGGCACACGTAACAGTCTAACGACTCCTAGACGAAGCCGCTCGCGTTCGCGACGCAGCCGCAGTCGTGCAAGCAAGCGACGGAGAAGTCGGAGCCGGAGACGTAGCTGCCACCTGCTCGATCGCGAGCTCACTCGCAGGGAAGGGTCTGGCAGCTGGAACAATAACGGGATGTAGAGTAGCGCCGCCAGAGCAGTGCACCACGCCGTCCTCAGGGCGAGCGAGAGGCGATGCCGCGCAGCAGTCGAAGTCGCAGCCGGGCGAGCGCCGCGTGCCGTTTAAGAAGGGCATGTAGTCCCTCTTTTACCGCTAAAGATCTTGTACAGATAATTAAAGTATAAAAGATGTCATCCCATCGCAGATGTTAAACCAGAGTGCACCAATAGTTAAAAAAAGCTTAAATCACAAAAATATATTACACGAATTTAACCCCTCTCAAAAAACGAGCTCAAAACTATGAGGCTTGGCACTTTGCGCTTTGGCACTACGATGCGATGAGCCAGATCAATTGTTGAAATTTCCATGGCAAGGAACTTTCCATGTTACCGTTTAGTAGGAACAGAAACAGTAGTTTTTCCGCTGATGGTAGACGAAATTTCAGATCAAACAGTAAGAGTAATCCAAATGTCTATTGCTACAACTGAAAGGATAAGGGGCACCTATTTTCTAAATGCCTTAAACCTTTAGTAAAATATGATGTTTGCAATAAAATTGGCCACAAGTCTGAAATCTTTCGATCAAAACTCGAAACTGGATCGGCGAAACCTGAAACAGTGGCAAAACTATCCGTGGC
Organism: Leucoptera coffeella; assembly: GCA_030578115.1. Classification (NCBI taxonomy): domain Eukaryota; kingdom Metazoa; phylum Arthropoda; class Insecta; order Lepidoptera; family Lyonetiidae; genus Leucoptera; species Leucoptera coffeella. Next base: position 2,866,637 of record JAMBLF010000002.1, read on the forward strand.
TGAAGAACGGGCTATAATCCTTGGGAAACCGGGGTCATTTCGGGAAGCCTGTGATGACACTAGACGTCTTCTGCGCTTCTGGCGGGAGCTCGGCTGGCTGGAATAGTCAGCCACATCACGCAAAATGGTCCTAGGGGGACTTATTGCGGAAACCACGGAGCCCAATAAACTAAGCTAAACTAAGGTCGTGGTATATGCGTCGGCATAGAGGGGCTCTCTTTATCCAGGAAGTTGACCAGCATTTGCCCTCTGGCATTACTGCATCCAACCCCGTGCGCTCCGATACGCGATTCATCGCATTCGCGCACTCCCGCTTTGGCATTGAAGTCCCCCATGACAACGGTGTAGTGGGTCTTGGTAGTGTTATGCATCGCCTTGGCGTCATCTCCATAAAGCACCTTGACCTCACTGTCCGAGTATGCCGTCGACGCATATACCTGCACAACCTTAAGAGAGTATCTCTTGTTCAGTTTCAGTACAAGTTACGCTACCAGGGTCGACACACTCGAAACCTCCAGCATGTTGTCTTGGTGAATCTTATTGACGAGAAAACCTAAGCCACCCTGTGACCTCTGTTCGCCCTCCAGGAAGTAGAACAGATGGCCTGATTCTAGGGTAATTGTGTCCTCACCAGGTCCTCGGACCTCCGACATCCCCAGAACATGCCACCTTCAATTAGTCAGTTCTGCTTCCAATTGCGCCAGGCTTTTGTCCAGCCGTAGACTGGATCCGTTATACGTCACCAGGTATTCTGCATGAACACGGTGTTAAAGAAGAAGCACCATAAGAAGTTGACCTGGCAGAGCCCAGATGGTAGGACGAAGAACTAGATCGACTTGATCTTGGCGGACAAAGGGTACGTGTTCAGAGATGTCTTAGTGATCAATAGGTTTAAAACTGGCAGTGAACTAGTGAGAGGCACCCTGAATTTCGACTTCAAGGTCGAGAGAAGCCGATTGAGACGACTCGATCTTCGCCCAACGAAGCTCCAATCCGTGCACAGATCTGAAGCGTTCCAGTTAGAATTGCGCAATAGCTTCTTGGCACTGAAGACAACGGTAAATGTTGACGAGAACCTCGATGATGTGGTGAGGGTACTTCCCAAAGTGGGTGGAAGATACTTCAAGGGAGGGTGAAGCAGCTGAAAGTCCACGCTCTCGAGGGAAACCCTGGAATTGATGCGGATTCGACGTGAATTGCTAGAGGGAGCTTCGTCAGATACCCAACGACTCAACAAGACTATCCATGAATCAGTGAGACGTGACCTCCGAAGCTACAATGCGCAACTCGTTCAAGAGGCCATTGAGCATAATCGGGGGATGAAAGTCTTTAGTACTACTAGAAAGAATGGGTACGTCTAATCTGACGAAGCTGAAAATCTCAGAGGGCAGAACCGTCACTTCTGCTAGGATAGATACTTATGATTCCTTAATTAGTGGTTAGCATAGTTGATTAATTATTTAACTGTGGTCAATGGTCCTTACCTATCTGATGTATAAATTTAGAATAAACTATATATTTTGCAGATACCAATGCAAAATGATTTCATTACTTATGTGTAAATTAGGTACTAAGCAAACTGCAAACTGCCGCAAGGGTTTGTTTTGGATGCATTGTAGGTGTTATTAGGGCTTGCTACAACTAATAAATAAGCTCATTTTGTTTGTCAATAGGCCACGTGCGATCAAAAACAAAAAAAGACGTTTTTTTGAGTAGCATTTCAAGCTATAGTTTTAAGAGATTCGCGATTTACACTCATGATTAATAATTAACGGGACATATCGCGTAAGTTTAAATATAATAAAATTACCTCTATTAACCCGACATTTCTACTACGTTATACGTTGTAAGTCCCGTTAATTATTAATCATGAGCATTTCAAGCTGTTGAAAATGTTCAAACACATTTATATTATTCACATTGGTATCAGGACGCATTGTATTCTAAATTATAATAGTGTTTAGTGTAAAAAATGCCTAAAACTAGTGAAGTTAATCTAAAAAAAATTATTCAAAACTAACTTATCCACGAGCAAGGTAAAAGGCAGGTGGAAAAAACCAAAATGGTCCAATGTTCCCGTTATGTGGTTCAAACTGCCCTTGAACGGTAACAAAGAGACCGGATTCCATTTCAAGAAGAAGAAATCAGGCCGAAATCGCGCTATAAGAGTACCAATAGACCTGGAAATTATACTTGCAGCTCTCAAAAATCACAAAAAATCTGCTTCTGAGATCGCTGCTGCCCTTTCTGAGGGTCTAGGAAGAAGTTTGAGTGGTCGATCGGTCTGAAGGAGACTCTTGTAAGCTGGGTTGAAAGTGTGTAAAGCCTGAAATAAGCCATGGCTGTTGGAGACCAACAAAAAGAATCGGTATGACTGAGCTCTCCAGCACCAACTTTGGACTTACGAAAACTGGGTCAACGTCATCTGGTGCGACAGATCCAAATATGAGGTGAGTAATAATGTCATTTCATTGAAATAATTCTCTTTTCGGATCTTAAAATTGCCATCATATAGCAAAATTATAGCGAGTTATTGAATCTTCTTTTTTTCTTTTCATTCCAGGTGTATAGAAACGGCTGTTGTCACTAACGTGAGGCGTCGTATTGCCGAGGGATACCACCTAGAATGCGTGGTACCTAAAGTCAAGCACACACGAAGTCATAATGGTATAGGCGACCTCCGTGGCGTGATCGGTTAGCCGCCGGAACGCTAATCGTGAGGTCCCGGGTTCGATTCCCGGTGGAGGCAGAGTTAAGAACTACGGTCGTTAATTATATATGCTATATATGTATTTATCCATGTATAATATGTATGTATTTCTTAAATATACGTTGACTAGTACCCTTAACACAAGTCTTAAATGAACTTACCAAGGGGCTAGTTCAATTCGTGTAATAATGTCCAAATATTATTATTATAGGGTTGCATGGCTGCTGATGGAGTTGGAGAAATGGTGGTTTAGGAGGGTCTGGTGAATAGTATCAATCATGTCGATGTATTAAAAAAGGCGCTTAGTCCATCAATAACTCGCATATATGGGGACACTAACACGGATGGAGTCCAATTTCAGAAAAAGAACGCACTTTGTCATGAGTCCGCAACTACTGTGCTCTGGTTCCTGGACAACCATTTTGGCCTGCTTGAATGGCCACACAGTCCCCAGACTTGAACCTAATCGAGCATTTGTGGGTTCTTATGAAGCGGAGGATCATGGAGAACATCATCACTTCAAAGGAAACTTTGAAAATCACTTTGGTCCAAAGATAGACAGAATCATCGGCCCAGAGGACAAAAATCTTGTATTTAGCTTACCCAGAAGAATAGCGACCATGATGAAATCAAAGCATGGAACTACAAAATATTAGCTTACTCAGTTCTTTTTTCATTAAATTATTAATATAAAACCAAAATCTGTTTCATTTATCACTTTTAACTACCCCATTGGCGATTTTGTTAAGGTGCCTAATACTTTTGGCACGGCTGTATATATGATACATAAGTATATGATATATATTATGAACATATATCATATACGTATATGATACGAACGTTTCTTATTAACGTAATAATATTTAGCTTTAATAGCGGCTGTAGCCCAATGGGTAAGACCTCGACTTCTTATGAGAAAGGTCCTAGTTTCGAATCCCGAAGCTGGCATGTACCAATGAATGAAATTTAAATATGTGTTTTTCATTTACGTACATTATTTAATCCCACTTGAGCATGTACCAATGGAAATGAAGTTAAATGAATTTCTATGTACATTTTCGTAACAAAAATACATTTACGAAATGCGTCGAATACTACGGTGAGGGAAAAACATCGTGAGGAAACCTACCTGTTCCCAGAACAGGTAATAGTTAGTGCTTGTAAATGGCGACATGGCTGACCACCTGTCACATTGAGTACTAACTATCTGGTTAACACGTGGGTTCGAGGTGTCCATAGAATTACTACCTTCGCAATTTTGGAGATGGAAACCTGAACCTCTGACTACCCCGCAAAGGTTAATGGTCGTGAATGCGTTTGTTTTTTTGTTTTTTTATTTACAGTCGCTAACGGTGAAGGAAAACATCGTGAGGAAACCTGCCTATCCCTCTGGATAAGTAATAGTCAGTGCCTGTATACGGCGATACGGCTCACTACCTGTCACGCTGGGTGCTGTCTATCAAGAGAAACGCGGGCTTCGAGTGACCCATACCTAACATGTCTTCGAAATTTCGGAGATGGGCACTCAAGCCATTGACTACTCCGCCATAATAAAAAAGGGAGTGTGTATACACAAGTCGTGAAGCGTATGTTGTTGTTGTTATGAAGTAGAATGAAATTAAAGCTTTGTTTGCTTTGCTTTTCTTCCAAGCCCTGACTTCTGAGGTAGTTTTATAATTGTGAGCGCGAGAGGTCAAGCTCGACTATTGATTTTATTTTGTCCAACGACCTTCATTGTAACATGTATAAGAAATAACTGCGTTTCGTCATAAGAAAAGCAAACTGTTTATAGCCGAAAGAGTCAAGGAACACATAACTTCAATCAAGAGAATGGATGTCAACAAGTCCACCGTTGCTGAACGTTGAGGAGACAAGGGATCTAACAAATGGATAGAGTTGCACAATCCCAAAGTTCTTTCCTGTATTTGCCGTTTTATAGTAAAATTTTCCGTGTGGCGATTGAAAATAAAACGTAACGCATTCAATCCTGGAGAAGGTTATGAACTGTCTTCGTGGAATTTAGTGATTAAATGTGGTTTGAAAAGATGTGTAGTATTTAGAATTAACTTGAAAAGCGTTAAAATGAGAGTAGACGGTTAATCTGACCGATCATTTCGATGGAGGAGTAGACATCTTGCTCGCTCGTCAGTTGACCCGTGGACAGGAATTTGTATTTGTTTTTTTGCATTAAAGTCTGTTAATAAAAATAAAATGTAAATATTTATATTAATTAAATTGAAGTATGACGTCTCGTTTACCTCAAGACTAGAAACGGTTGTGTGAACCCGCTAATCATTGTTGAAAGGTTTAGACTGTAAGAGATCTACATCGTAATTTCCTTACAGTATGAAACAATAAATGGCGCTAATCATTATCATAAGAAAGAATTTATCATTCTGCTATCATTCGATTATAGCTATGATTCGAGCAAAATTTTACTACCTGAAATTTTGTAGAAAAGTTATTACCTGAGACATCCAAGGCCGTTTCCAACCATAAACGTGTACTTCAAGTTTTGTTAATGACGAAGCATGGCGTTGCAACTCATTAGCTTGTAATGTGGTTTTCGAAGCTCCAATATGTTGATTAGACAGTATTTTACTGTAACCTGATACTAAAGAATTTGATGAAACTGTATCTGCAATTAATATTGCATATTTATTACATATGTCGTACTGGTTGCTAAAAATATATTTTATACAATTTTAAAACCCATCATTCTCATTAGACGTAAGTAATTCTTTGAGCGTAGCACGTGTAATATAACAGGACCGCGTATAACCCAGCGAGATTAAGCATGACACATGACATTAAACAAAACGAAGAGCATATATTATTAGGCGGCCCGGCGGCGGCAGTGACACGGACGTCATTTGCGTTACGTTTTGTGCAGTTACAAAATTAAGTTATACGTTAGTCAATCGTCAAGCTCAGCTTAAGCCAAATCTAAAAACTCCATGCTTACTCATAGTACAGAAACAAAGTTGGTACAGGACTAAAAACTAAGTTTATTACAAAAATCCCGCTTGAGCATGTACCAATCGAAATGAAGTTTAATGAATTTTTATGTACATTTTCGTAATAAACTGTATAATTCAATGCATTTCGTTTCCCTCAGGAAAATATCGTGAGGAAACGTAACTGTTCGTCCAACAGGTTAGTACTTGTAAATGGCTACATGGCTGACCACCTGTCACATTGAGTACTGACTATCTGGTCAACACGTGGGTCCGAGGTGTCCATAGAATTACTACCTTCGCAATTGAGGAGATGGAAACCTGAACCTCTAACTACCCCGCAAGGATTAATGGTCGTGAAAGCGTTTGTCTTTGGTTTTTATTACAAAAAGAAAACAAAAAGCGGACAAGATAGTCTACCACTTTTATGATTTTTTCCATTGTACACAATCCTTTAAGCATTTAGCACAAGTGATTGGGTCTGTAAATCTTTACCTATATACAGTCTTGGCCAAAAGTATTAGGCACCACTGCAAAACTTTTATATTTACAAAACTTGTGAATACTGCCCCAAGGTTTTTTTTGGGTGCAGTGTAGGTGTTATTAGGGCCTGCTTAAAACAATAAGCTTATTTTGTTTGTAAATAGGCCACATGCGATCAAAAACGTAAAAAGACGTTTTTTGAGTAGCATTTCCAGGTGTTGAAAATGGTTAAACACATTTATATTATTTGCGTTGGTATCAGGACGCATTTTATTCTCAATTATAATAGTGTTTAGTGTGAAAAATGCCTAAAACCAGTGAAGGTAATATAAAAAAATATTCAAATCTAACTTCTTCACGAGCAAAGTAAGTCGCAGGTGGAAACAGCCAAAGTGGTCCAATGTTCTCGTTGTGTGGTCCACATGCCCTTGAACGATTCGAAGAGACCCGATTCCATTCCAACAAGAAGAAATCAGGCTGAAATCGCGCTAAAAGAGTACGAATAGACCTGGAAACTACACATGGAGCTCTCAAAAATCACAAAAAATCTGCTACTGAGATTGCTGCTGCCTGATCTGAGGGTCTTGGAAGAAGTTTGAGAGGTCGAACAGTATGAAGGAGACTCTTGCTAGCTGGGTTGAAAATGTTAAAAGCCTGAAAGAAGTCATGGCTGTTGGAGACCGACAAGAAGAAACGGTATGAATAAGCTCTCCAGCATCAACTTTGAACGTACGAAAACTGGGTCAACGTCATCCGGTCCGACAAATCCAACTATGAGGTGAGTTATAATGTCATTTTATCAAAATAATTTCTTTTGGGATCTTAAAATTGCCATCATATAGCAAAATTATAGCGAGTTACTGAAACTTCGTTTTTCCTCTTCACTCTAGCTGTATGAAACGGCTAGAGTCACTTACGTGATGCGTTGTGTTGGCGAAAAATACCACCCAGAATGCGTGGTACCTACTGTCAAGCACGGAGGAGCCACCATAATGGTATAGGGGTGCAAGACTGCTGATGGAATTGGAGAAGTGGTGGTTCAGGAGGGTTGGATGAATAGTATAAAGCATCATGATGTATTAAAAAGGCGCTTATTCTATTAATAACTCGCATATATCGGGACACTAACACGGATGGAGTCCTATTTCAGCAACAGAACGCACCATGCCATGAATCCGTGACTACTGTGCTTTGGTTCCTGGACAACTATTTTGACCTGCTTGAATGACCACCACAGTCGCCAGACTATATTTCCAATCGAGCACCTGCGGGGTCTTATGAAGCGGAGGATCATGGAGAACAGCATCACTTCAAAGAAAACTTTAAAAATCACTTTGGTCCAAAGATAGACAGAATCAGCGCCCCAGAGGACAAAAATCTTGTATTTAGCATACCCAGAAGAATAGCGACCATGATGAAATCAAAGCATGGAACTACAAAATATTAGCTTACTAAGTTCTTTTTTCATTAAATTATTGATATAAAACCAAAATTTCTCTCATTTATCACTTTAAAATACCTCATTGGCGTTTGTGTTAGGGTGCCTAATACTTTTGGCCAAGGTTTAATGAATAACAACTGACCAGACATTTTTCATATACTATTATATTTAAGAATAATATGAATTTAGATAAGTACTATCTTTTTTAATCAATCAATACTAGAAAGAAAAGAAGTTAAAAAGGAATGTTTTGTTTACAACCCTAGTGATGCACGTGTGGTTAATGATGCACTAGTGATTACAATAAAGTGGGTTATGATTTTGTTACATCATATTTTTATGTATTTAATTGTTATAAGAGTTGAAGTTGTGTTTCACTAAACTTATCTGAAGTGTGTGCTTTTTAAATTAGATTAGTATTTGGAGATTAGGGCACGAAAGAATCTGATTTTTTTGTTTGTAAGGTAGTGTACAGTTTGAATAAAATCGTTTCTCGGATCCTTCTGGCTCTAATATTGCTTGGCTTAGTCAATTTGGGAACCGCTAGTACATGATTTCTTGATTAAGAAATACCTATTTAGCCTCCTGTGTCTGAGTCTTGTGGTTTTGGCGCTTGTGGTCCCCCTCATGTCAGGTCGTATTGGCCAGAATACCCAAATGGGTACTGACTTTTCCCTGGAAAAAGTACCAGGGAATAATTTCAATTTAAATTAATAGGAGAGACAAAAGAGATAGACTCTGGCATATTAAATGAGTTAGTAGTAACGCCTGACGTCACTTTAGTGCACCAAAACATACAAGGTTTGTTAGGTAAAGAGTTAGAAGTTTAACTTTTTTTGGTTTCTTCCAGGGTTAGAATATTTTGTGTAACTGAACATTGGGCGAGGTCCTGTGAATTAATATTTGGTTTTGGAACCCACAGCGTTGCAAGTTCATTTTGTAGGAATGGTGCAATCCGTGGAGGCTCCTTGATATTGGCTCATAATGATATTAAATTTAAAGAATGTAAAGATATTGTTGATCTTTCTATTGAGCGATTAATAGAAATGTCATGTATAGAGACAGAGGATGTAATTATTTTGTGTGTTTACAGACCACCCAATTCAGATGTTATAGGGTTTGGAAAGTGTATGGAGGAGGTGCTTATTAAGCTTATTCAGAAACATAAGCGCCTGATTGTGTGTGGTGACTTCAGTGTTAATATTCTTGAAGACACTATGGTTTGTATAAATTTTCTAAATTTATTTTTAAGTTATAATTTAAAACATAATTTTAATCAACCAACTAGAATAACAAGCACCTCCTCTACCTGTATTGACAATATATTTTCAAATTTTAGTTTATCCCATACTGAACTTACTACTGATATTAGATCTGACCACCATGGTCAGTTGGTGAAGTTTAAGTGTCACCGCGGTTTCCAGCCCAGGAATGTTACCTGTATTCCTGTCACGGGAGCCCGTTTGAGTAGTTTCAGGGAAAACATATTGAGACGGTTCCCTATGCAATTGAAATCCAATGCTCCAAATAATATGTATAGCTCATTTTTCAGTATTATTGATTCTGAATATAAAAAAATCTTTACATCAAAGAGTTATAAGATAACCGGTAGGAGGAATTTTTGTGATTGGGCCACTGGGGGTATAAAAATAAGTAGACAGCGGCTATATGAATTATATAAAGAAAGACCTTTTAATCATAGCCCTGAATTCAAAAATTACATAAGTAATTATTCAAAAATATTCAAAAAGGTTTGTGCTCAGGCCAAAAAATTGCACATACAAAGCAAGATAAAAAATGCCACAAAAGTTGTCAAGGAAACTTGGAAAACAATTAAATTTGAAACTGGAAGGGATGTCTCTTACATAAAAGAATCTAAACTTATAGTAAATAATAAGGTAATTACAGACAATCAGAAGATATCTAATGTGTTTCAAAGTTATTTTTCCAAAATTCCTATCTCAATAACTGAGCCACTAAGATCTTGTTCAGAGAGTGCTAGATGTATAATAGAAAAGAATGTGCCACGATGTGATAGTTGTTTTAGATTAAGAGAAATCAGCACTCTAGATATTATCAAAAGTTTTAAATTGCTCCAAAAAAAGAAAACATGTGATTTGTGGGGCCATTCGGTTAAGGTTTATTCAGCCATTGTAGATCTGAGTGCACCTGAGTTGAGCATTATTTTTAATCAATGTATTAGGTGCCGGGAGTTTCCTGATCAGATGAAATAGGGTAAAATTCTTCCATTATTTTAATCTGGTAGTACCACTGACCCTGCTAACTATCGTCCTATCTCAATACTACCAGCTTTTAGCAAAATATTTGAGAAACTTATTTTAAATCAATTACAAGTACATTTTAATAGTTATAATATTCTCAACAAGCAACAATTTGGCTTTACAAAGGGTCGATCAACAACAGATGCTGGGGTTGATCTTATGAAATATATATTTGGGTCCTGGGAGGAAGCAAAGCATACTCTGGGTGTCTTTTGCGATCTTTCTAAGGCGTTCGACTGCGTGCACCACAAAACTCTGATCATGAAACTTAAACATTACGGTATAGGTGATAGGGCACTAGATCTGATTGTATGTTACCTGAGGGGAAGGATCCAGAGTGTTGAATTCGGTGGAGCTCGATCGAGCGGCAGCTTGGCTGCTATGGGGGTTCCGCAGGGTTCCATTCTTGGGCCCTTCCTTTTCTTGGTCTATATAAATGATTTACCTTATTTAAGTCTGGGCCGTTGCCACATGGTGTTGTTTGCGGATGACACTTCAATATTATTTAAAGTTAGTAGAAGAAAAGACGAAACAGAAAGGATATGTAATGTGATTTAAGAGGTGTAGCAATGGTTTAGAATAAACAATCTTGCTTTTAATTGTAATAAGACTAAATGTGTAAGGTTTACTTTGCCTAATGTTAGGAGTTCAATTACTAGCATCGTAATTAATAATGTGGCTCTAGATATTGTAGGGTCCACTACGCTCTTGGGACTCACAATGGACTCAAAATTAAAGTTTAGTGAGCACATCGGTGGTCTGGCGAAAAGGCTAACTTCTGCTGCCTACGCCGTAAAAAAAATTAGACACCTGACTGACGTGGACACAGCGAGACTTGTGTATTTTGGTTATTTTCATAGCGTCATGTCATACGGGCTTCTTTTGTGGGGCAATTCTGCTGATATTAATTCAGTATTTGTGCTGCAGAAGAGAGCCATTCGCTCGATCTACCGTATGGGCCCTCGTGAGTCTTTAAGAGATATATTTAAGACAATAAATGTTCTGACTGTGGCTTCTCAATATATATATGACAACTTGGTCTATGTTAAAAAAAATATTAATGATTACAAACTTGTAAGAGACATTCATAATTGTAACACACGCAATAAAAATAAATTGTATTATAGTGGCTCTAGACTTAAAAGAATAAACGATTCGTTTATGGGCCTGGGCATAAAAATGTACAACAAACTTCCAGAGTCTATCAAGTCCTTACCTTTAGAAAAATTTAAAGTTGGCACTAAAGCGTTGCTGATGGAGAAGGGCTACTACACCGTTAAAGACTATATAAATGATGTTTTGTGACGTTTCATTTTTGTGTGATCATGGCTTCACGTTCCGGTTCTTATTGGGACTCTCCTTAAATTTGTTATTAAACTCTATTTGATGGATGTGAAGCTTTGATCATGTTCTAATGAATTATGTATTTTTAAATTTAATGTACACATTGTCTGCAGAGTTTCTTGGCATTTCTTCTCTGAAGAGTTTGACTTTACGAAGTGCCATTAGTTTTAGCTTTATTAATCTAAATTGATTTATTTTAAGAATAATTTTTATGTTAATGACATATTTTTATGAAAAATGTTTTTTTTGACGTTCAATAAGTGATATCAATATCCTTATGTTGAATAAAAGATTTTCATTTCATTTCATTTTATTTCATTTCATTGCAATGTTATAAAAGCTCCCGAATTTAATAAGTAAATTTATAAGTAGTTTTCGTATGATAAATTGTTAATAAATTATAACAATAGTGTAAGTGAAACTATAAATAGTTATCAGATATCATCGTGCTTCCGAGGTTCTGTCTACTCCGATAGAGATTAAAGGACGTGACTGTATATGTAAGTTAAAAAATAACCAAAATGAAAATAAACGCATCACTACGTACTTGAACGACGCGAACTTGTTGAACATGCAGTCACGTAGGGGGCTGCACTTCGCGGCGTTGTTGTTTGGTGTCATTCGGTCGGAGAGCCCTTCTTACTTGTAACAAAAACTCAAGTGGTCAACGAATCCCCGTCATTTGAAGGTTAGGGCTACTTTGCCAGTGCACGATGCAGCAGCGTTTCGGTGATGTTTCAGGTTCACTACGTCCAAGTGCTGGAATAATATACCGCCACCTATCCGCGACGTTGCTTCTAGGACAGTCTTCTGCCGTAGGTTTAAGACTTATCTGCTGAAGCAACAGAAATCCTTACCTTAAATTTTACCTATGTTTAACCTTGTCGGTGCAAAAACCAGATATTTATATAAATGTGTTTGATTTAATATGTATGTAAATGTAATATATTAATGTGTGGTTGAGTGATAATTGTGATGTACTGGATATATAGGTAACGTGTTTATATTGTATATATTATATGGATACAATGTATGCGTTGTAGTGGCATGTATATGTATGTCTTTAATTATTGTTCCTGATTATTTTTCCTTTAAATATGTTTCTGAATTAATTTATATATGTATGTGTACATATATATCTATGCGTATTTATATATGTGTTTGTATATTTAGTTATAAATATTTTTTTTTATTATATAAAAGTTATGTTGTTATGTATGTAAGTAATTATTGCGATGTTTATTATAATTATATAATTGTGTGTACGTTTATTATTTTTCTTATATACAGCTTGTGACAGTTTTCAAATCGGGTGCTGCCGGAGGACCAGTGATGCAGCACCTTTTCACTGCATCAATGGTTTTCATCCTTGATGTTTATTATTTGTGTGTTTAATGTAGTTTCTGCAGTGAATAAAGTATTTTCTTTCTTTTCAAAATAAAATTAACATTTTATTATTTCAATATAGAATCAAAGTAGAATTGTAATCAGCTTTGGAATCACGGATTCACTTCAAAGAAGTCATTCCTAACCAACAGGAGAAATGTTATAACACCTGAATATTGGTAATTCATTCCAGCTCAATAAGAAGCCTGTGGCTCTAGACAAGTGGCTAAATGCCTAGTGGAATCGCTAACAACATGTAAGGAAATGACAGTTGCTGTTGAAAAGTCACGTAACCTGAAGAAGCGATTTCGCAATCCGTAGCCAAGTGTCACAAAATCCACTCCACGGATGGAATCGCAAACGTAAACGACAGCAAGTGTCGTTTATCCATACAAACTCGTAGCCAAGTGGCGATTTCGATAGTCGTTTTCAACTCTATGGCTTGATAACTAAGCGACCGCTAAGACCCTGTCGCAGACGCTAAAAATGGCGTATGTTTACATCAGCTGTTAAAATAAAAAACAAGCTCTCTATCAAAGTAGCTTTTTTTTCATCTTCAGTACAGTGTTTGTGCAGTTTTCTGACAATGCATGCTGTAAGATTTTTATTTGCCGCTCGTAATGAGGAGACCTACTTACGGCGTAATAGAAGCCGGGCCCAAAGGCGGGCCATTAGAAAGCATCAACACGATGCAAAACGTGTTCATGAAAATGTTTTGGCTCAATAAACAAACATTTAGGGTCCTTTGCCAGGACCTATTGCAGCAAACGAGGCTCAGAGGAACTCCTAAGATTAGCCTCGAAGTCAAGATATGCTTGTCCTTGTTACCTTCTTTTTGAACTTCAAGGCACAGAATTTTGAACTAATTTGTGATTTGGCTTTTGCAGGGTCTTTGCTGCCTTAGTTTCCTGGCAACAGGATCCTATCAAAGGCTTGTTGGAATGGGCCAACATTTGACAATTGTTAAACTACAGTTTAACAGTACATATTTATATATGTAATAATAAAAATTTGATTGTTAATTTAAAACTCATCATTGTATATACATAGGTAGTGTCATGATTAATAAAAACAGTTATTCATCATCATCGGAAATCTCCGAAAAAGCACCACTTTGGTCATAACAAGGGGCTTTAAGTAGAGCTAAAGCATTTGATTCAAAGCAATTTCATGCAATGTCAATTTATGCTTATTTTGCTTGTTTTTTATCCAAATTTGTGATATCCCCATCATATCACAAATTTGAAGATTTTCAAATCAGAAGAGAGAATCAGATAGTTCATTAAATCTTCGTTTGTATGGATACTGGAATCTTTTCTTGTCCTATGTTCTCTTATGAACTTAAAATCTTTGTTTATCGATTCCTGTGCTACTTCACCTAGTTGGCCTATTGGTAAAATAGCATGATTAATAATCTCAGCTCCATGGATTAGTATTTTGTGCACGCTTGTGGGCATATAGTACCAAGGGTAAAGAGACACAAACATTTCAGCAGTTTCATTAGCATAAGATTTGAATTTTTGAATATTGATTTCATACCCGCTAGATATGACTTGAAGAATTGTATGAAATCTTTTTATTAATTCATGATCCACCCCTGTAATTTCGGAAGCACACACACAAAAATAAAATCGTTTAAAGTATCAATTTGCTCTTGAATTTTACCAGTTTCAGTTAAAGTGACCTCAAGGGTTTCTTTACAGAAAATAAACTTAATTGGCCTACAAAATCTAGTAGGAGATGGCACTGGATTTTGCCATAATATTTTAGAAGCTTCCTGCGAGTCTGCGAGCTTTTGTGTTTAGAAAGAAAATACATTTTATTTCTTTTACATGGCTTCCAACGTTTTTCAATGGTTTTCAAAAAATCTTCTAAATTTGGCTTAAGTTCAGCTCGAAATACTTTAGTTTTGTCAAATGCGTAATCGATTAACTTTTCCAATACTTTTTTCCTACTCAAAAGCTTTACACTTGCCCATTTTTCATAAAGCTCCATATTTGTCAATGATACCTTTACAACTAAAAAAAATAAATAAAAATATTTGTAACGCCTAGTAGCGCTCAACTCCTGATTTACTTTTATGATATATAAGTAAGTTACAAAAAAAACATAAATTTAGAGTGTGACATTGTGTGACATTTTTTAAAACCTTCGTTGTTTTCGGATTTCATAAAAAATAGGCAATGTTTACTGTACTAACTGACAAGACATAGTAATTTACTATAAACTTACCCTTATTAGTCTCAGACATAATCTATAATAGTATTTCACACAACTGCTTTAGTTAAAAACTATTTACGGTTAAGATAATACACCAATAATAAACAATTACTGAGCGCGTTACTTAACAACAAAACGGCAGTAATTAGCAAACGGTCACAATGACTTGTTATCATGTCAAACATACTATAGATATGGAGGTACTTTACTGTACGTTAGTTAGTACTATTATTTAAGAGCGCACTGCCAGCCGTTGAGCCAGAGAGTCCTCAAGAAAGGGCAGTTATTCAAAGAGAGTAAGTGAATTAAATGCTTAATTTAGTATGCTTAATAAGTCTTCCCCAGGGATTCTTTGCAGAGTCTGGCAGAGGGCAGAAAAAGATGGATTGTTGTGACTTATCGTTAAGCATACAGATGAAGTCTATTAGCTAAAATTATACCTTGTTATTAATCTGCTGTTGAATCTTTATGTTCATATTAAATTTCAGGTTTCAAAGGAGATACAACCTGCCTGGTGTAACAGGGTGCATAGATTGTACCCATGTGGCCTTGATAAGGCCCGTGGAAGAGGAGCACCTTTTATTTCAATAGGAAAGGATATCACTCCTTAAATGTCCAAATGGTAATTAATTTGGAATACGTAGGTACTTGATGTCACATACTGATATACATAGTTTACTTAGAAATTTGTTTTTTTTTCAGATTTGTGACCATAACCTAAGCATCATTAATGTTATTGCCAGGTATGGTGGTGCAACACATGACTCGTACATATATGGAGTACATGTAATGCAGAAGATTACATGAAGAGGCTCCATCAAAATGGGGAACAAATATGGTTGCTAGGTAAGAGTTAAGAACATAATTTGAGTTAAATTACCTCAGTCTTCTGTTGGATATAGGCCTCTCCCGAAGAGCTTCAACTTGTCAGATGCCATTTGTATCTGATTGTGCTAGCTAGAATGCCACTCCGTCTAGTTGGGGTCACCCACACTAGTATTTTCCATCAAATGTTAAAACTATAATATATCTGACCACTTCTTTACAGATGGTAAATTTTTCATTTATTATAATTCATATATTACCTTTTTACCTGTTATTTATTACCTGCTTGGTAAATCTTTCTAACATCTTTCTTAAAATTTTATTCAGCCTCACCGCCATATTTTATATTTCAGGTGATACGGGATATCCACAGCGCCCGTGGCTCATGACTCTTAAATGCTGCGCCAGGGTCAAGGGAAGATGCATATACACATAGACACGTGCAGGCGAGAAACCTTATAGAGCGCTGATTTGGCTTGCTCAAAGCAAGATGGCGGTGCTTACTTAAGCATCGCACACTGCACTACCACCCATGAGTTGCGGCAGCCATAGTTCAGGCCTGCAGTGTCTTGCACAATATTGCACTGGAAGCCCGACTGCCACCACCTAATGACTTCCCTCAACAACTTTTGCACGATGATATGAAGTGTTGTGTGTCTCTAGCTGGAGAGAAGTGAAACTGTTTTCATGTTACCTGTGGAGTAAAACAGGGCTACGTGCTTGCGCCGACCCTTTTCGCTTTGTACTTTGTCATTGTGGTGCGTGAGGCTTTGAAAAGTCAAGAGGAGGGTGTTCGTATACGTTTTCGTATGGATGGCAAGTTATATAATTTGTCTAGGCTTAAAGCGTCAACAAAGGTCTCGTATGCTGTTGTTACTGAGATTTTATACGCTGATGATCTGTGCTTTGTAGCCAACAGCCCAGAAGGTTTACAAGTTCTGATGACAAACCTGAATGAAACTTGTCTTGGATTTGGCCTCAAAATCAGTGTCAAAAAGACAGAAGTCATGTTTATGGACCCAGTTGATCCGTTGTTCCAAGACATATATCTCAGTGAAGACAAGCTCAAAAAAGTTGATCGCTTTCGCTACCACGGAAGCACAATAAAGAAGCACGAAACTTGGATGCCGAGCTGAATAGCAGGATTAATGCTGCAGCTGCAGCGTTCGGAAAGTTCAAATCCCTTGTCTTCAGCTCCCATAACTTGCAATTGTCGACAAAAATCAGTTTGTACTCTGCTGTTCTTTTGCCTAACCTGCTGTACTCGTCAGAAACGTGGTGTGTGTATCGACGTCACATTCGTACGCTCAGTCGATTCCATTTGAGATGCTTGAGGAGCATCCTGGACATAAAGTGGGAGGATCGTGTGCGAAACACAGATGTGTTAAGAAGAGCCCACGTTGATGACATAGAAGCCTATCTTAAGAGGCATCAATTGCGTTGGAGTCACTACTTAGTGCGAATGTCTGACGAGCGAATTGCCAAGCGTGTCTTATACTCAGAGCTACAGACAGGACAACGTAAACTAGGTGGCCAGTTTTTACGATACAAAGATGTCCTGAAAAGACACATGAAGCGATGTGGTATTGATCATTCGTCCTGGGAGGAGTGTGCTCAACAGCGTCCAGAATGGCAACACCAGGTTCAGCATAGTGTGTCCAATTACGAGCAAGAGAGACTGGTAGCTCTAGACAGAGAGCGTGATGAACTGAAACGCAGACAGGAGTTGAGAGGGCCCATACAATACAACTATGTGGGTGGTTTGCTCACATGCCCGTTCTGTGCGCGGGTTCTGAGAGCCAAGATTGGCTATGCAAGCCACATGAGAGCACATGCAAGGGCTGGTGATCTGTGAGATTCTCAAAAAAAATGTACGGAACTATGGCAGAACGCTGTCGCCGCAGCTGAAATCGGCTTGGATGGCATCATCATATCATCAGTTCAAAGCTGAGTTTAAACCTATATAATTTTCTGTGACTTAAAAAAGCTTTAGATAAGCGGCACAGAAGTGCACATAGTTGACGCGAGCGAGCTATGCGCAAATCGCTCTCTGCTCTAAAGGCTGGTTTACACTTTTATTAGTGCGAGTGTAAGTGTATGGTGCGATTAGTGTCCAATAAACTGCGAATGCAGGTGAGTTAAGGATAATAAAATAAGGCTTTAAAGTTGCAAAGGCATTCATGTTTTATATACTCCTTTACAAATTTGTAAGTTATGTATTCGTTCCACTTTGCCATTTTGTATAACAACAAGCGTTCACGCTTTCTAAACTATGACCAGATCAGACGTGTTTAGTGGCAGGCACGCTGTAAGTAAGGGGGCAGTGACGGCACGCTGGACGAGGTTACTCGCAAAAAAATAGAACTCACTTCCATACACAGGAAATAACTTGCACTAATCAGTAGCTGTCCTCACCTAGTCACTAATCAAACTGTAAAGCAACCTTAATGCGAACATTTATAAAATTAAATATAGGTACCTAGTTTTACAAACAATATTTTAGTGCAGTAACCATTACTTACATACACTATAGTAAGTATACTTATTTCAGGAGGTTATAATAATAATAATAATATTTGGACATTATTACACCAATTGAACTAGGTCCTTGGTAAGTACATTTAAGACTTGTGTTAAGGCTACTAGTCAACGTATATTCAAGAAATATATATTTATTATTATTATATTTAGATAAATACATATATGTATAGCATATATAATCAACGACCAGACTAGAAAGCAGAAGAAATGCGTAGTTCCGAACTCTGCCTCCACCGGGAATCGAACCCGGGACCTCACGATTAGCGTTCAGGCGTCTAACCGATTACGCCACGGAGGTCGTCACGTTATATAAGTAGTAAATTGTACATCAGTACACGATGTGTGTTTGCAAATTTTAACACTTACAGAGGTACTTACATCTGGTCCTAGTTTCTAAACCAAAGAGCAATTACAAAGGTTCGTGGTGTAAACCATATTTAAACATAAAATAATAGCTGACAGTTACAGTATCTGTGAGCTAATAATCATCTTACCACTTTCATTTTAAATACGCCAGACTGTTACTATATCAAATTAACAAATAATAAAGTAGGTTGGTACGCTTTGTCAGGTCAGGTGTATGTGTTTTGAGTATACCGAGAACACACATCATCATTACAAAATGCATATAATTAAATCGATGTTACTAAAGTAACTGAAAACTATCTACGAGTGCGCGGGATCTCTGTTTATAGTTTTATAATCCTGAATAGGTACGAAATACTGTGCTCACATTATATCGCTGCCGCCGACCCCGATTGATATGGGTACGTCGCGTCGTGTCGTTACCCGACAGACGAACACAAAACACTATTTACAAAATATGCATTCACATCCCTTTCGGGATAGTCCGATGTTGAGTGACTACTAAGTTTTTTTGCAATCTTTGGTCAATCGAAACCCAATCGTTACCTGATTATCAATAGCCAATGTAATAGGCGATTAAATAAGTCCTTATATAACCAAACCAGGTTCCCTCACCAAACAACAGCACGTGAACAATTTAAATGGTCACCCATCCAATTACTACCCACGCCCGCGTGATAGAACGAGAACCGGTGTATAAATCACAACCGTAAAATCCTATATTTATGATCACAACTACACATCAAATTATTAAACAATATTTACATGAGGTAATAAATCAAAATAATATCTAGATAAATAGATAAAGTTGAAAATAAACTGATATTTATAAAATAAAATCTTAAAGCTAAATATATTTACAAATAAAATATATCTGCCAAATCACTGGCAGTGGTAGGAAGTGTCTCAAGAAGGCTGGTGGCTTTTCCCCGTTGCACAGCTATGCTGATGCGCTGGGCGAAATACGCACCGGCCCTTGAGTCCCCGCTGGCCTCCACCAAACGGGCGACCTCCTTTACAAAAGACTTCGTGCTCGGACCCCACGGGCCAAGGGTCTCCACAGCAAAAGGTACAAATTGATACTCAGCAGTAACACCGCTGTACTTTCGCTGCTTCAACACCTACGCACCCGAAGCCGCGTCACCCGCCTTCGTAGCCGAACCAACCACGCCCACGCCAAGGAACCTGAGGATACCCACCGGCTCCAGAACAGCTGGAACGCTTATGGTGGCAAGAGCGCGGCGGATGACATCATTCAACCCAGCATGCCGAGGGAGGCGCCCGGCGCTCTTCTGGCACGATAGCTCGTGGTATCCCAACTGATCCACCCACTTCCCACAACGACAGTGATGTGGCACATATATCTTGGCGCCTAACCGCAACCCCACGCATACAGAGAACGACGTCCTATCAAGAAGAGTGCCCGTGTGAACAGAAGGACACGCTTTTAACCAGTGTCCCGACTCCGGTTCAGCGACCGCCAACAAGTGGGCTCTCTCTGTAGGCAAAAGAGCAGAATTAAGTAGGTTTGTATGAACCTGCCTACAGAGAGCGTCATCCCATTGACGCTGCGAAACCAAGGAGTCGGGCAAACCAGACCCATCACCAGCCATTCTAAGCCAGACTTTTTTGGCTTCTTCCACCTCAGCGACCCCCGATGCTCCGGTAGAATTACTCAAAATTTGAGTGAACAAGTTGGCCACACTATGTGAAGAAGACAAAAAAGTTGGCAAAGCCACACTTGATGCACTACGTATGCATAAACCTCCAAATCTAATAGGTAAGGAGGCTTGAATCCAAGAATGATCCTCAATTGGACAATTCAGAATTTCGCACAATGTTTGCCGAATTAAACTATCCAATTGAGCTAAATGAGATGGGTGTTTCCAAAGGTTGGTGCATCTTGAGTAATAAATAAATTTTGGAACAAATAAACAATATTTGATAATGACATATGTTAAATGAGGATTCATGTTGCCTAAAAGATGAGATGTTTCTTTAAATTTTGTAACGACGTTGGAAATGAATTGTTCTATGGAAGCGTCATTAATTGGAGCCCCTAGGAGAAAAAGAGAACCGTCATCTATTATTGTAATGCCCGGTGTCACATTTTCAAATTTAGCTAATATTTCTTGTTTTTTATTAAAACTTAAAGTGTTATCTAAATAAATTTCACATTTAGAAAAATTTTGCGTTAAGCCGATTGATTGAAATTTTGAAATAATATATATCAAAACTTGAATCACGGCATCTCCTCCCAAGGTTCCATCATCCAAATACCAAATGTTCAGTTTTGATTTTAAATTTTGAATGTGTGGATAAATTGCCAAACTAAAAATGGCTGGCCCAAGAGGATCACCTTGCTGGCAGCCCATACTCGATATAAGATGGTTTTGTTTGTACATCAAAGCTGATGGACTGCTATAGCTTTGATGAAGATGGATATAAAGCTGGTAATTTGTCATGAATTTCAGTCAGCAAGGCGGTCCTATCGACGGAGTTAAAAGCGTTTTATTTTTTTATTTACACATCATAATTTTTGATAAGCGCGATTCAAATACCTACCCAATATTTAAGCAAAAACATTGACATTACATAACACATAAACTGATAATTGGCCGTATAATAGAAGTTTATCAGGATCAAAAGAAATCTGTATGGGAATCGAGACATTTACATTTTTCTATACTATAAAAGGCTGTGACTGCCTGCCTATAAAAGGCTGTGACCGTGGTATCCCGTTTGTATTTTAGATCTTTTTGAAATCATAATTACGTAAATAATAACATTATATTATTTTTAGTCACAAAATCAAACAGTGTTGGAGCAAAATTAAATTAGATTTTATGCATTGTAACGAATTTACACTTCCATTCACGAGCTCAATTTTGTTACAATGTATGTAGTGTAGATAAATGTGACTAATTAACTGTATAACTACCTACTATATCAACAATTTGGTAAAAAGTATTGTAGAATATATAATTTTATCGTGAATGAACTGAATTAATCTATGTATGTATGTAGATATAGTAGGTAGTCATAAAGTTAAATGTAACTAATTAACTGTATGACTACCTACTGTATCTACAATTTGGTAAAAAGTATTGTAGAATATATAATTTTATCGTGAATGAACTGAATTAATCTAGGTAATCATAATACTTGAGCGCATCGTGGCGGGGCGCCTTGTCGGGCACCTCTCGCGTGTCGGTCCCGACCTGTCAGATAAACAGTTCGGGTTCCGGGGGGGCCGGTCAACAGTTGACGCAATCAAGCGCGTCAAGGCCCTCTCGGATGCGGCGCTGGCCAGTGGTGGGGTGTTGTTGGCAGTCAGCTTGGACATATCCAATGCGTTCAACACTCTGCCCTGGCCCTGCATCGGGAAGGCACTCCGCTACCATGGGGTGCCACCGTATCTGCGCCGGCTGGTCGGTGACTACTTGCGCGAGAGGTTTGTCGTCTATCTTGGACAAGACGGCCTGTGGGAGATGTCGTGCGGTGTTCCGCAGGGTTCCGACTGGGTGCTGAGGGTAAGACTCTCTCGAGGAGCCAACGTGACTTGCTACGCAGACGACACTCTTGTCACGGCTCGGGGGAGTTCTTACAGAGAGGCTTCCCGCCTCGCCACGATGTCGGTATGACAGGTGGTGAGGTGGATTCAACAGCTGGGGCTCCAAGTGGCGCTGAGTAAGTCCGAGGCGGTCTGTTTTCACAGACCTCGGCAGGCGCCACCGGTGGGGTCCCACATCGTGATTGGTGGCACTCGCATCGGGGTCGAGTCCCATATGAAGTACCTTGGGCTCGTCTTTGATGGCCGATGGAGTTTCCGCGAGCACTTCCAGCTGCTCGCCCCCCGGCTAATAAAAACATCAAAAAATTTAAGAAGAATTATGCCAAACGTCGGGGGGCCTGGCGGAGGACGTCGCCGCCTCTACCTTGGCGTTGTGCGCTCCATGGCGTTATATGGGGCGCCCGTGTGGGCGGAAGCCCTGACGGCCGCTAGCTTCGCACCCCTGCGAAGATCACAGCGGGTGATGGCCGTCGGGGTGATACGCGGATACCGCACGGTATAGTTTGAGGCGGCCTGCGTCCTATCCTAGCAGGAAGTCCTCCCTGGGACCTAGAGGCGGAGGTGCATGCGTCCACGTACGTGTGGCGCTCGGCTCTCCGCCAACAGCATTAAGATCCTGCTCCCAGGGAGGTAGAGGCGTGGAAACTCCGAGCCCGGCAGTCTAAGCTGGACAAGTGGCGGGAGCGGCTGGCGGAACCAAGTGCCGGCCGCTGGACTGTCGAGGCGTTCCGCCCACACCTAGAACAGTGGGCGGAGAGAAGATCGGGGTCGTTGAGCTACCGCATGGTGCAGGTTTTGACGGAGCATGGGTGCTTCGGCCACTACCTGCACAGGATCGCCGGACGGGAGCCAACGACCGAGTGCCATCATTGCGGCTGCGACGACGACACGGCGCAACACACACTGGAGGAGTGCCCAGCCTGGGCCGAGGAGCGCCGCGACCTCATCGCAGCGGTGGGGAGTGTCCTCTCCTTGCCGACATTAGCAGAGTCTATTGTCGGTGACGATGAGGCATGGCAGGCGGCTCTAACCTTCTGCGAACTGGTGATGTCGCGGAAGGAGGCGGCGGAGAGGGAGCGGGAGATGGACCCTTCCTAGCATCGAATCCGCCGCCGGAGAGCTGGGGCCAGGAGGAGGCCTATCGCGGCCTCCTCCCCCCACCTAGAGGCCATGGGGCGGCCAGCTAGGGCTCCGGCGTCCCGTCACTTAGGGCCTCGAGATGGTGTGCGCGTGTCCTGCGCGCCTCTCACAATGTAGTCGGGCGGAGAATCTCCCCTCCACCCTAGCTCGGGATCGGGTCCGGCTTCACACCGGACAACGCCGGCGGGGTCGCGCGATGTAATGCTCGCGCAGTTCCCGCGACCCTGCCACTTATGGCGTTCCGAAGGACACCGTCAGGTTTTAGTCGGTTCGAGTCCGACATAACCCTCCGGCTCCCTAGGGCTGGACGGGTATCCGTGAGGATTTCCTGACGTTAAAAAAAAAAAGGTAATCATTATACTTACGCATATGAAAAATTACTACAGCCGATCTTTCAGTGAAGAACAATTTTATTTCAAAAGCATTATAATCTAAATACATAGTTTTACAAATTCGTTAACCTTTCGGAGTCAGTGAATAATTTATTATTATTATTACCTACATACATACATAATGTAATCTGTACTAGCATCATTACAAACACTAGAAAGCTTGAATTTATTTCGTGTTGCATTGATTACCATCTGGATTTGGGTAAGAATATCAGTTTATACGTTGCATCATATGGAAACGATACGTATTTCTTGATATAACTGTCCACAATTTACACGCCGCGGCGGCGCGTAATCAAGAAGTGCTTAGTTTGAGCTAACAAACTATAAGAACCTATACTTAAGTAAATAAACAAGTATTCCTAATACGTAATAACAATACATATTAATTCAATACATATTATGCATTGAAACTAGTTATCTAATTGACAATCATATCATATTTATCTCTCTCATCTCATTATAGTTCACAATCATTTATAGTCTAAATTGCCGTATCTTACATCCCAGTTTGAACAAAAATCTAATACAAAATGAAATAATTGAATTGAAAACAAATTGCAATAGTACGTTTACGTTAAAGCTTATGTCAGTATAAGATGAATTGATGTCATTTAAATATAAATTGTAATTGAGAGTAGAGTAATAAAAATATGCAGTGTGATGATGTTGAATGATTCTACAATATTGATATTGAAATTATACTTAAATAATTAATCCGCAATACTATATATGGGTTAGTCGCTATAAATAAGCATTTTAGGACCACCACAACATTCACCACGCTAAGGAAATTCAGAAAATCTATGTGAGTACGTTTATACAAGTAAATAATAATATTGAATCTTGTTAATATAGTATTAAATAAATATTTGATTCTATTTATTTTCAGAAACAACGTGGAGGCTCCCAAAACACCCTCAGCAGATAACACTCACTACGTACCCGAAGCCGAGGCGAGTCATCCGCACGCTCACGGACGAAGAACTTCCCATCACGGGTCCAGACAAACCGGAAGCCAAGCTTGGAGCCCAGCTCCCACGCCTTGCGGAACAGTTGGCGATTGTAATGGGTCAATCGCTCGTTCACGTAAAACTTACGGGAACTGCCAGGGAGATCGAAGCCCTCCGTCGTGGGACCGCGGCACACCCTAGCCTGCTGGAGCAACTGGTCCCGGACAGCACGGCGCGCCAGCCTCACCACGATCACCCGAGGCTGCACAGGAGCACTGGTGTTTCGGCCCACACGGCCGACCCGTGAAACGTGTGCCACGTCCTGTTCATGCAGCTCCACGCCCAGCTTTGTTCCAATCGCCTTCACTATGTGCTGGAGCCTTTCCGCCTTCTCCTCAGGGATGCCAGAGATCTCCAGCTCATCAAGGAGAAGTTCTTGGTCGCGGTCGTTGAGATCCAGCTTCAGCTGATCCACTGAACGCATCAACGCCTGGACCTTGGTGGGTGTCACCTCCTCACTCTTCCTCTGCTCCAGATCTGCAACCCTATCAGTGAGCAGACTGATGCGATCGTCGCAGGCATCAAGACGATCCATGACCGCAGACACAGCCGCAGTCAAAGCGCCGATCTCCTGCCTCATGGTTCTAATTTTGGCGCGAAACAGCCGGATGTCTTCTGCCTTCGTACCACACTCGGCGGCGCTGCTATCTGTACGACCTGAAGGCACTCTGGAGATACAATCCGGACTGGAGAGAGCGCCACCACGGCGCAAGGATACGGAGTGAGAAGCCGTGCGGATCGGGGTGTCCGTGTTGTCACCCCTGGGCACCTTGTTGCGGCACAGAGCGCACTCCCAGCCAGCCTTCAGCTACCGGCTCATCTCGCGGAAGCGCTTCATGGAGACGTTGGCGCATCCCAAGTCGAACCGCTCCTTGCAGGGAACTTTGTCAGATACCCAACGACTCAATAAGACTATCAGAAAATCGGTGAGACGTGACCTCCGTCATTCTAGAGGCCATTGAACTAAATCGGGGGTCGAAAGTCTCTAGTAAAAGAATGGGTACGTCTAATCTGACGAAGCTGAAAACATCAGAGGGCAGATCCGTCACTTCAATTCCGAGGATTCTTACCGAGGTTGAAAGCTTTAACGGCCATCTATACGCCTCGCATGCCCCGAAGCCTCCACCCGATGCGAAGGACCCAAGATCCACACTGTGGCGACCTCTAGAGCGCCACACACACAGAGAAACCTAAGTAAACCTAGGTTGCAATTAGTTAAACATAATTACCACAGATGACGCCGCCAAGAATAATATATAATAATTGCACACAAATCAATTCCTAGAACGCTCAAGTGAAATATTTATCGGAAACAAGATATATACACAAATTTCCAACTCAGGCCATTAGCCTGGACGAACACCTGCCCAGGTAGGAAGCTCCCTCTTTTCATGTAGGACACAGTGGATCATACAATTGGTGACCCCCGACGTTGATGATGCAACCTTCTGCTGGTAAACCCGACGTGATCAAAACCCCGACGTGATGAAAACCTGACGTGATCACAACCCCACGTGATGATGCAACCCGACGTGATGATGCAACCTTCTGCTTGTAAACCCGACGTGATGCAACCTGACATTATGATGCGACCCGACGTGATGATGCAACCCGACGTGATGATGCAACCCAACGTGATCAAAAACCGATGTACTGGTAAAACCGTCGTGAAGATATACATATCGTGATGAACAGACACAATGTACATACATTGAAGATATTGAAGTCAAAAACGAGGAATAGTTACGAGATACTAGGAGCAACGAATGCAGAAATACGCTACCTGTTCCTAATCTCTCAGGTAATATGGGTCGACCCACTGACCGCCTGGTGAATTGCTGATTCAGTGACAACAGCCGAGCAATGACGACAATAACAAAATGACGCAAAAACCTTATAAGAAGGGGAGTACTGTGGCGACCTCTAGAGCGCCACACACACAGAGAAACCTAAGTAAACCTAGGTTGCAATTAGTTAAACATAATTACCACAGATGACGCCGCCAAGAATAATATATAATAATTGCACACAAATCAATTCCTAGAACGCTCAAGTGAAATATTTATCGGAAACAAGATATATACAAAAATTTCCAACTCAGGCCATTAGCCTGGACGAACACCTGCCAAGGTAGGAAGCTTCCTCTTTTCCTGTAGGACACATGTTCCTACAGTGCGCCACTACATGCATGATCTCTCGCTCGTGGACGGAGACGAGGTTAGGAGCGCTCTCAAACAACTACGTAATGGGAAGGCTCCCGGCGAAGACGGAATTACTTCTGAGCCGAAAGACGATTTGGGCTGTTCTGGAATCCATGCAGCGATGCCAGGTTGATTGGCGTTATGTGCGGTGTTGAGAAGCCTATACACCGTGGCATCGATATCTGTTCAAGTCCAAAACAGGAAGACGAGTCCTCAGAGGAGTGAGACAGAGGGATGTCATCTCCCCGAAACTGTTCACAAACGCACTGGAGGACGTCTTCAACTCTGGATTGGAGTAGGATGGGTATCAATGTCAATGGCAGATGCCTCACACATCACCGCTTCGCTGACGTCATTGCCATAATGGCGGAGTCGCTGCAGGATTTGCATGGAATGCTGCACAGTCTTAACGCTGCCCCACAGTCGGTCGGTCTCCGGATGAATTTGGACAAGACGAAAGTGCAATGAAATCGTTGTCCCAGAGCCGATCACGATCAGTGGAGAAACGCTCGAAGTGGTCCAGGAATATGTCTACCTGGGCCAGGTTCTGCAAATGGGTAGGGACAGCTTCAAGCGTGAGATTTCCAGAAGAGTGCAACTGGGCTGAGCAGCATTCGGGAAGCTGCGTTATATCTTCTCGTCGCCACTACTGCAGTGTCTTAAGACCAGGGTTTTCAATCAGTGCGTCTTACCTGTATTGACATACGGTGCCGAGACGTGGAACATCGAACCATATACGGACAGTCGGGCTGGCTCATCGATTACATATCGATCAGCGAGCAATGGAACGTTCGATGCAAGGTATCTCGTTAAGGGACAGAGACCGGAACGAGATTATCGGCAGAGAACCAAAGTCGTAGACATTGTCTATCGATGTTGCAATATGAAGTGGTAGTGGGCCGGTCACGTCTGTCGCAGAACCGACGACAGTTGGAGCAAAGCGGGTCTCGAACGGCGACCGCGTTTTGGTAAACGTAGTGTAAGACGCCCCCCAGCTAGATGGACCGATTACCTGAAAAAGGTCGCTGGTAGTGGTTGGCTAATAGTTATTACAACTGGGAAAATATTGCATAAAAAGAAATGAGCTGTAACTCATGCGAACATACCTATCCAACGGAACCCAGAAGATTAGAATAAAACGCATTATCCGAAAAACCTTAACTGAAAAACATTTTATTCCAAAACAGCTCAAAACAAAAGATGCCGACCCATGGTATCATATTAGGGCCCCTATTGTTTGATCTACTTGAAGAATTTACCAAATACTACTTTTTTTGTGTTTTTATTTTTTATTCAATTTTCAAAATTCAAATCAAAATTTAAAAAAGTTATTGACTGGCTTACTAAAATCATCTTAAGATAAGACTTCTAAACATAGATAAGACGTACAAAATTTACTTTGATTTTGATTCATTATTGACAATATTTTATTCATAATGAATACTACATAAACTAATTCTGATTGACTACAATTGACTATGCAAATATTCTTGGTATTGAAATTGGTAAAAACCTAAAAAAATACAAATTATGTATGAAATTGATTCAATTCTTTGCTGTATGCTCAACACCAACTAAGAAAGGAAGTCAATATAGACGCTGTGCGGGCTGCGCAACATGTTGCTTAAATTTTATAATATGTTTTGGTTTAATGGGCTTATGCTAAAAACGTGTATATGGTTTTTAGATTCCAAAAATATATTTCTGCAATGTGACACATTATCCTCCAGAGAGCGATATTTAGATCAATATTTAATCAATTGAACTTATTAGCATTCGCCTGCCTATATAATTATTTATATACTTTATACAAATAAAGACAAACGCGTTCACGACGTTGCGGGATAGTCAAAGCATCAGGTTTCCATCTCCGCAATCGCGTAGATAGTAATTTTATAGCCACCTTGAACCCACGTGTTAACCAGATAGTCCGTACTCAATGTGACAGGTGGTAAGCTATGTCACCATTTACAAGCACTAATTACTACCCGTTCGGGGAACAGGTAGGTTTCCTCACGATATTTCACTGTAGTATTTGGTGCATTTCGCAAATGCTTTATTACAAATAAATAAATAATATAAAATTCACTTTATTCACAAAGACACAAGACCAACGACGACAGAAACAAAACGGAAAACAACATTTTGAGAGGCGCCGTATGCTGGCCTCGGGCCCCTGCGAAAGGGATCAGACTCAGTTACTTGCTAGCGGAAAGGGTAGCCTAATCTGCCAGCACTGATGTTATGACAGACCCCGATACGTCACGCAAACGGGTTCCTTTTACAAAAAAGAAACATATAAGATACATATAGTATAATCAGTGGCTATAACTAAGATAAATAGATATAATACTGTATACATATAACAACACACATTCACACTCTATACATACAATAAATATACATAACATGACAAAATAAATTTTAATTGAGCTATACACATAACGTGAGATTGGAGTCCCCGAGAAAATCACGAACATCATCAAGGCCATCTACGGAAATTACTTTTGTAGAGTGACACACGACGGCCTCGTCTCGGAGAACATACAGGTCCACGCGGGAGTTCGCTAGGGGTGTCTCCTTTCACCACTTTCCTTGTCTTCCTGGATGGCATCATGAACAACACCACCAACAACAAGCGCCGCGGCATAGAATGGGGACTGTCCAACGTCTTGGAGGACTTGGACTATGCCGATGATCTATGCCTATTGAGCCACACGCGCGCCGACATGCAAGCCAAATTGGACGACTTACAGCGAGAACCTTTGGAGAAGGGACTTAAAGTTAACACACGGAGAACTGAGGAAATGGGGTGACGAGCTCATTACCGTCACTCATCGGCACGGAGGGGGTAGAGAGGGTCAACAAGTTCACCTACCTCGGTAGTGTAGTGTCCGAAACTGGAGGGGCCGAAGAGGACATCGCTTCGAAGCTCACCAAATCGACCTTTGCACAGCTCCGTCCTGTATGGCAATCGCAGAAATTGACTAGGAGAGTTAAGCTCAAGATATTCCAGTCCAATGTGAAAACCGTATTGCTGTACGAATGTGAAACATGGAAGGTCACTAAAACCATCGCGACAGCTTCAGGTCTTCGTCAACCAATGTCTTCGGCGTATTCTCGGTATATTCTCGCCCGAGAAAATCTCTGACGTAGATCTGTGGGAACGCTGCGATGAGACACCGATCGACCAGCAGATCAAACGCCGCGCCGCAAGTGGAACTGGATCGGCCACACGCTCCGGAGGAACCGCGACCATATGCCGAGGCAAGCCCTAGACTGGAATTTCCAAGGAAAGCGGAAGCATGCCCGCCCTAAGCAATCCTAGTGGCGGTCGATCATCACAAATGCGGTGGCCATTGGAAAGACGTGGAGTGAAGTCAAGCGCGAAGCCCAAGACCGTTCGAGATGGCGGAGCACTGTGGATGACCTCTACTCCATCTAGGGGACATAGGGCCTTAATAATAAAAAATAAATAAAATACACATAACGCGAAAAAATTAAATAACGTGTAAACGAAGTGTGTGTGTGAAGTGAAGCAGGCACAGATAGTAAAAGAAGAAACTGTGGTATTCATAAAATTGGTATAAAGAATGTCAGAAAAAAAGCATATAGAAGGGCGGTAATGATAATATTGTCAGCGTAAATTTAAATAGAAACGGAATGTACAAAACATATAATAACTGGCAATAACTGTTCGCTAAAGTTTGGGTTCACCACAAGCTGCTCTCTGTAATGAGAGCATATGCCCAAAGCACATTTTGGGAAATACAAAGGGGATTCCAAGGGGATTGGGCAGTCCACATTGGAGGTGGCAAGTTATTGAAAAAATTTTACAGGCCATGTATTTGAATGAACCCGAAAAACCAGCCGTTTTATGAGGAGGCATAACCAAGCGCGGACACTTATACCTTGTAATTTCGGCCCGAAGCGAATGAAACCAGGTAAGCTTTTCAAAAAGGTAACTTGGCTGTCTTCCCCTTATTATCCCAAACAACATTTTACGAAAATATACATAGAAATTTATTAATGTTCATGTTTTTGCTTAAACTTTCGAGGTCACAACTATTGCGAGTCGATGGCCGCTTGGCTTCCGAGTCCGCCCTCTCATTGCCTGGGATACCCTGGTGTCCTTGAAAACAAATAAGTTCTAATACCAACTGCGGTATGGTTTCAAATATTGTTCTGATTTAGGGATCTAAATTGAAGTTATTGTCTATTATCATTATAGTTGAATTTGAGTTTTTACAATCTTGAATAGAAGTTTCAATAAAACATTGAGAAATAACGGAGAACTATATTACCTTATACCTACATGGCACACTAAAAAATTATCCATTTGATTAGACGCCATAAAAAACCATTGAAATCAGCCAAACCAAACTAAAGACGTTAGTTAAATACACATTTACGGTTTCATTGTTATCTAAGTAAGTAGCGGATCGAAGCCAAACCTATATTTATTGATTTTTTGTCTCAACCACTGAACTATGCCTACTTTACAACAAGTCGTAAAATATTACTGTAACATTTGAACAATTAATAAATTGAAAAAAATACCGTCACTTATGTTATTTGCAGATGACTTTATGTCACAGGATGGATTATCACTTGGTTCATGAATACTTTTCCAAATATATTTTCGACCAATCACTGGAGTTTGAGATACATCGAACGTGAAATCCATTGTACGACCTGGTAATTCCTGAAAAAGTATTTGAAATTATTAAACATTTATTTAGTATGTAATTGAAACATGATGAAAAAATGTTATACTTGTTATAGCATTGTATACTTATTACATATAATAAATGTATATGGTATGGGCAACGTGAATAAAGCTAGAATATGGCAGGTATTATATACTATGTTACTTTTTAAAATTATTTTATTCTTTACCAGTTTAAAAAAACTTAGATATAGGGTAGTATAAAGAACAAGAGAGGCAAAAACAATTGTCGACTATGTTTGTGTTCCATTAAATTTAAGAATTATTAATCATACGTATAAGCTTTACGACTTGTGTATACGCACTCCCTTTTTATTCTGGCGGGGCAGTCAGAGGCTTGAGTGCCCATCTCCAAAATTTCGAAGGCATTTTAGCTATAGGTCACTCGAAGCCTGCGTTTCACTATATAGACAACACTCAACGTGACAGCCCAAACCAACCGTATAGCCGCATATAGGCATTGGCTATTACCTATCTCGAGGGATAGGCAGATTTCCTCACGGTGTTTTCCCTCACCGTTAGCAACTGTAAATTATGTACGTAAACACATATTAAAATTTTATTTATTGGTACACGCCAGAGCCGGGATTCGAACTTGGACCTTTCTCATAAGAAGTCAGAGGTCTTTCGCACTTGGCTACAACCGGTATAAAAGAATTAACATTACAAATAAAAGTTGATGAACAGTTAAAATGTAAGTTTATTTTTATAATAATTATCAAATTCCCTTCTTTTTTTTTTAACTGAAATGGGTTTACTCCTGACCCTGTTTGCACCTCGAAGGAGGCGACAGACAGAGTCTAAGATGTAGCGAGCTTGCCCAGAAAATGCCTATGCACCCTACTTTTGAACATCTGTGGATTAAATACCTCCGGAAATACAGAGGCAGGCAGGGAATTCCTTACCGGATGTATTATATTATATTAGCCTTGATGAACTTGTAAGAAATAAACATAGTCTGTTCTAGGTCAACCTTATTCGCCGTCGCCACCGGTTTGCAGAGGCGGTGCTCTATTTGACAAAGCTATCTGCTGGTTAAACCATATTACAAAAAACTCGAACCTTACTTCGATGCCAGGTCTGTTCAGTGCTCTTTTATGAAAGTAACTGCCGAAGGAAATCAGGAACCGTTTAAAATATTGTTAACTTTTTCGCAAGCATTGCCAACGCAAAGTATAGAATAGTTATAATAATAATAAATACTAATTCACCAATTACAACAAGCAAGTCATTTGGATAGTTCAAGCAAGACTTGTATTAAGGGTACGTGGCAACGTATATTTAATAAATATATGTTGTTTGTAAAACATAACGTACTTTTCACAACTTATGTATACACACTTTCTTTTTTTTTGTTTTTCTGAGGCTTAAATAATCTTCAAAATTTCAAAGGCATGATAGAGATCCCGCCACATAAATTGGCAGTAGCCAAACTTGGAACTAAATTTGACGTTTCCGCCATTGCGTGTTATTTTGTATGAAAGGTAAATTTAGTATTACCAGCGTTGTGTTTTTTGCCCACTCTTTGTAATTTTTATGTTTGTTAAGGGTGATTATAATAAATTGATTTCCGGAGTTTCTTGTTAGTTCTTCTCCAAGCTAGGGTCTCCGCTGATCTAACCTCGGTAAAAAATATGTAAAGACAATGCTCAGTGCCATGTTTGAAATAGTTTTTTTAATTTATACTTAGATCATAAGATAACTTTCAAAGAGAGCTTGTGATATTTATAATTTTGAATATATTATGGCAGATGGAGGCGTCGCCGCAGTTGCATAATTCACTGTTGCCAGTAAACACGCCAAAACTAGCAATCACTGTGCCATACGGCTCGATACATTATAGGTTTCATTTGTAACGGTCTTTGGTTGCATAGCTATAAACTCAAATAAAACAAATTAATATATCAAAGTCAAAAGTCAAAATATTTTTATTCAAAATAGGCCCTATCACAAGCTCTTATTGAAAGTTATCTTATCACCTAAGGATAACAACAATAAAGATTATTATTTTTATAATTAACAAACATAAAGATTACAAAGAAAGTGTACACAGTGAGTGCTAGTTTTGGCGTGTTTACTGGGCCCTTACTCCACTAATTAACTTTGACAGCCACTCAACTGCGAGGCTATAGCGATAAATCTGCATCTCGGCCATAAAAGTGGCACTCTGCTAATATTTTGACAGCCAGAATAGCGCCATAATAGCGAGTCAATGGCACTTCAGTGGCCACTCAAAGTACAGAAATTATTGTCTATGGATTACAACAATTTAAAAAACTGTTTGCACTGACAATGCAGCAATGTCAATTAATGCATATTGATTTAGCAGTTAAAAGTTTTAAGTTTATAACGTAAACGTAACTAAAAACGTAACTGAAAAAATATTTTATGTTTTTAATTGAAACTAAAACTACTAACTGAGTGTGTGAGTGTACACTAGATATTGACCGTAGACAAAAATAGCTGTCAAAACAATAGTAGAGTACCAAAATGAAGGCTATTGAACTAATATTGAGGCACGTTTGATTAGTTGTATTTCAATAGCGCTTCAGTGGCCAAAATTTGTTAGTGGAGTGCGAAAAGTGTCAAATTACGGCCATTGAACTGCCACAATGTCGACACAGAAGTAATATTGTGGCCAATATGAATTAGTGGAGTAAGGGCCCTGGTAACACTGAATTACGCGACTGTGGCGACGCCCCCAACTGCCAATTTATGTGGCGGGATCTCTAGGTATGGGTCACTCGAAGCCCGTGTTTCACTAGATAGACAGCACCCAACTTGTCTTGTAGTGAATCGTATCGCCGAATTTAGGTACCGGCTATTACCTATCTCGAAGGATAGGCAGGTTTCTTCACGATGTCTTTCCTCACAGTAGCGATTATAAATTATATACTCATTGTATATAAAGGTAAATACATACACAGCATATATAATCAATGAATAGACTGAAAAGCAGAAAGAAAGAATAGTTCTTATCTCTGTATCCACCGGGAATCGAACCCGGGACCTGACGAGTACCGTTCAGGTCGATAACCGTTCGCGTCACGGAGGTCATGAAAAGTAAGTTTAAAATAGAATTATGAATATCATTTCATGCAGGTGTGAGAGTGGGTGATGAGTGCACGGACTGGTTTTTTGCCGGGTTTGTGTATCCTCACCTTGGCTCTTCAATCTATTCACGGAGGATTGCTTGACGAATTTGCGTAAAGGTGGCTATGGACTCAGAATGGGTGAGTTTGTCATATCAGTGCCTCTTATACGCGGACGGTCAAGTATTGCTCGCGTTTTCGGCAGATGCATTGCAGGAGATGATGGACATTATATGTTAAACAGTACGACGGTGAATGAAAGGAAGTGGGCAATACCCTTCATGGCACTTACGCAGCGTGTTGGCCTGGAGTTCAACAAGAGAAGCGGGCGTGTCAGGGGGTTGGTATTGTCCTATCAGAACATGATTGAATGAATTAATATGTCAAAGAGTACAAAGGAATGAATCCAATACTCCTATAGTTAAGGCGTAAGGTTGGCCTCAAACACGTGTACGTGATAGGGGTATATGCTCTTGACATGTCGAGGCCAACTGCGGAGCGGATGGAGTTCTGGGAGAATGTAAGGAAAATACTAAAATAATGTAAGATGAATGAAAATGTTGTTATGATCGGTGACTTTAATGGTAGGTGTACAGAGAAATTCTCGTGAGTGTGTTTTAGGTAAGCATGGAGATGAAAAAGTCAACGAGAATGGCGAAAAGGGTGTAGATAGAAGTATGATAGATTTTGTTATTGTGGATGATCGATTGAGGAGGCATGTGGTGGACGCCAGAGGGTATCGAGGCGTTAATGTGGGAACGGATCATCATTTGGTGGTCAGCCGATTGAGGGGTCTGTTCCAATGTCGGCTTCATTGTGCTCTTGTGTCCACTACAGGATTGGAAAGAATAAAAGTGGGAAAATTGAAAGATGATGGTGTAAATGAAAGATACAGAAAAAGAGTAGTACAACAAATTAGAAAATTGAACGAAGAGGTTATAAAAGAAGAAATTGAAAATGTTTGGAGAGTGTTGAAGGATGGTATGGTGGAATCTGCCATCAAAGCATGTGGAGTACGTAAGAGGACGAATGCTCCCCCAAAGAATCAAGCTCTATGGTGGGATGAAGAAGTAAGAAAGGTTGTGAAAGATAAAAGAAAAGCATGGCTGGATTGTTTGGCAAATAAGGCCAACAATAAAGCAACCTATGCGAGTGTTAGGGATTATAAACGGAAAATAGAGACTGAAAGAGATCGTGGAGTGAAAGAAGTTAGAAGCAAGAGAGAGGACCGAAAGGAAGTTCTCCGAGAGTTTCCATCAAAATTACAAACTATTTTGGAAAATGGTCAAAACGGCCAGGGGACTCTCTGGAGGATGAGAATCAGAATGAGTGCTGCACTCATAATTTATCAAATCCCCATTCTTATTCCTAAAATAAGAATGGGGATTTGATAAATTATGAGTGTTTAGCGTTAAAAAGATGGAAGGAATACTGTGAAGAGTTGTTTGCAAATGAAGGTGTATCAAGATGGTACATTTGAACTAAGTGTGGATGATAATTCGCAGTGACATTAGTATGAAAGAAATCTTCAAAGCTTTGAAAACTGGCATAGCTGTAGGGTACGATAGAATTTCTGTGGAGATGTTGAGGGCTGGTGGCCCGGTGGATGCCAACCTCTAGTACTTACTTTTTAATGCATGTTGGCGGTATGGCCGTGTGCCCAAAGATTGGTGCAGGGCCGTTATCCGTCCCTTTGTACAAGTGGAAGGGACCCTTGCGAGGCTACAAGAACTATCGGGGGATTAGCCTCCTGAGCATCGTCGGAAAAATATATGCAAAAGTATTGATTGAAAGAGTAGGTCGTGAGACTAAAACCAAGATATGGGATGTACAGGCACGTTTTCGGAAGGGAATGTGATGTACAGATCAGGTTTTTTCCTTACACCAGGTAGCAGAAAAGTTTTTGGCAAAGAACCAAACGTTTTTCTATGCTATTATGGATTTGGAAAAGGCGTATGATCGTGTACCCCGGAATGATTTGTGGGGTGCTGTCTGCGTTTGGTCTGGGCAGCACCTTGATACGGGCTCTGAGTAAAGCTTAAGTCTTTATATTGTGTAAGGGTTAATGGTTAATGGGCCTACTCAGACTGGTTCAGGATCCGAAAGGGCCGAAGTGGCTGTTCAATCTGTTCATGGATAGTTGCTTGACTGATTTGAAAGAAAGTGACAGAGGGTTGCGTATGGGCGAGTTTATCATGAAATGCTTCTTGTACGCAGACGATTAGGTTCTTTCTTTCTTCTTACACGTTCTTGCGTCATCGGCGTGTGAGTTGCAGGAGATTGTCATTTGCATGAATGAGTCCCTTAAGAGGAAAGGAATGAATGTAAATGTAAGTAAAATGAAAGTGATGGTTATAGAGGGACTTAGCAAGACAGACTGTAACTTTGACATAGAAAATGTAAGAGTCGAACAAGTGAACGATTTTGTGTATTTGGAAAAAATGTTCACTAATAACGGAAAGTGTGAGGGAGATATTGAACGTAGAGTGTGTGCAGGTAATAAGATGGGCCCATCTTTAGTGTTATTGGTAGCCAGTTGGTTTCTCAATCGGCACGAATGGCAATTCATAGAGCTGTGCTGGTTTCAACATTCACTTATGGTAGTGAAAGTTGGGTATGGCAAAAGAAGCATGAAAGTGGAATCAATGTCGTCGAAATGCGGTCACTGAGAAGCATGTTCGGCGTGACATTGAATAATAGAATTAAAAATAGTGTTATCACACTATTTGGGAAGGCTGCGGTTTGAAAGAAGATGTAGTGACTAAGATTGAAAAGGACATGCTGTGATGGTTTAGACATGTTATGCAGATGAATGATAGCAGATTGACAAAAAGAATATATGTGAGTTAAGAGGAAAGGCGGTTACGTAGGAGCCGGCCCAACAAGACATGTGACAGTCAGATAGACGCTATATTGAAAAAGGGTGACTTTAGGAGTACTAAAAACCGCCGACTTCACTTCACGGCTTTAGTCGGGTCTTCTTTGTATAGCCAGCGTCTGTATACGGTATTATGGTTTACTATCTATCATCTTAGATGCTGTCTACTCAGTGAAACGCAACGCGAGCGTTGAGTTGCTAGCGGTCATAAAATGCCTATTTTTTTATGATCGTGACCTTGGCTACCCGACGTTTCGGCTCTATTGCAATGGCCATGGTCACAGGTCAGTTTTTCTTGTAAAATTAACTTCACAAAATGTTCAGTAATTTGATTTATTTTGTAATTCGAAGTTTCATTATACAAGATACTACAAACGATGCTATTAACACCTACTCACATTAGCATTACAAAATACACGTCTGATAAGAATGCTTTGAAAGACAGAACAAGACAGGTTAGACACGTCCGCAGCGTAAAAATATGTAAACAAAAAGATACCTAAAACCAAAAAGCGAGCATCGTTCCCGATTAGCATTTTTGAAACAATTTTTGCGATGTTCATGCGACCTAAATCATGTCATCGGCACGTTAGATGTTTAGAATGGTATCTCGGAAACTACCACGGACAGACGGGGGGAAATCCGACATTACGATGATAGGGTATTTACTATGTATTATCAAACTGGATATGGCTATAGCTGGAAAACATAGCTTGATATTTTCCAGTCACACAACGACTCTAAGTAATGGTGAGCTAACCAGACAACCCGCAAGACTACTCTATCGTGAGAGATGTGCCAGAACGAACGGCCGCAAGCAAGGGATCTTCACTCGCATTATGCTGTCTGCATACCTCTTAGCAAAACTGAGCCTACAAGCTTGCATGTTTAACGTTGAAAATTCTATATTAAGCCCCAGTGTTTGAATATTTTTCAACCTCATTAATAGGATACAACAGACAAACCATTACTAAGAAACAAACTAAGAGAAATGGCTCGTGATGTGCGGCAAATAGTAATTGTGAAACACTGTGTTACTAAATAATTCCCAATTTTATATATAAATTTCATAGCAAAAGTAAATATTAAGGACTTTTTCAAGATCAAATAAGTAGCTCCACCCAAGGTGATCAAAAAATTTTACGCCACTACGTTTTTAACGAGATAGGCAGAGACTATCGGTCGCCAACTGGAACGATACTGACAAATCTCTCAAACCCATTAATTGTTCCACTTGCTTACGACCCACTATAAAAGTACATTGTTTCATACCTTCCTGTCGCTCAGAAACCATAGTTTTGGTTTTACTTACATTCATCTTCATACCCTTTCTTTCAAAAGCCTTACATGTTATGTCCATCATCTCCTGCAACTCATCCGCCAACGACGCAAGCAATACTTGATCGTCCGCATACAAGAGGCTCATGATTCTCTTAAAATAACACATTCTAAGTCCATAGCTACTTTCACGCAAATCCGTCAAGCAATCATCCATGTACAAGGTGAAAAGCTGAGGTGAGGTAAAAAAACCCTGGCACACACCTCGAAAGATCCAAACCAATCCGTGCAACCATCATACAAACCATCTTAGAATGATTGGAGTGCACGCACAAGCTGAACGTAGACAACACCTTCCACATTTCCGTTCTTACCACACTATCATACGCCTTCTCTAGATTTTTGACAGAGCAGTATCGAAAGTTCTTTACTAGAAACTTTCCGGTGATGCACTCAAACGAGAATTTTTTTTCATCCTATTTCCTTTCTGAATCCTGCTTGCACAATTCAGATCTTACTTTTCATATTCTTTCAAGATACACTTTAGCATACAGCTTACCGACAACACTGAGGAGATTGATGCCAGAGTAAATCTCAATTTCCTGCTGCGACCCCTATTCGTTATACAAGGACGAAATGGCAATCATTGTCTCCTCCAATCTTCGGGCACTTTGGATCACCACAGGCCTCGGAGAGGCGACCAGACACCTCCTTTATAAAACGACGTGCCTCGCCTCTCCACGTCCCAAGAGTTTCAACGGCGAAAGGAACACAAAATTAGTCATTGACTTAATTTCCATATTTCCACCGCTTGAAACCCTCACCCAGCGCCGCCGCAGATCCCGCCTCGACCTTAGACTTGGACAAGTAGCAGTGCCCCAAAATTGTCGACGCGCGTGGCGTCCCAATCTAGTGCCCTGCCATTCATCCAAGGCATCAAAGACATTCCATCAGGCCCCTTGCCATCCTCACGCACCAAGCCGCACGGCTCAAGCACCGCCAGCACACGAGCGGTGACAAGAGCCCGATGAATAATATCATTTAATGCTGAGTGCCGAGACAGACAACCAGCGCTTCACTGGCAAGACAACCCGTGGTGGCCAAACTCGTCAACACGTGCCCCACAATCACAGCGATGAGCCTCGTTGATCATTACCCCGAGCCTCAAACCCACTCGCAGACGGAAAGTAGTTCTATCTAGAAGCGTCCCAATCTTCTCAGACGGCAATAAATTCAACCAAAGCTCCGATTCAGGCTCGGCCGCAGCCCGGAGACGCGCCCGCTGTGCAGGACTAGAAGCAAAATTAATTATGGACAATTGAATCTGCTTGCAGTGGATCATCCGAGGACAGGACAGAAGCTCGGCATTCTACCCTAGCAGAGACAGCCAAGCAATTCTCGCATCCGACAAACCAGACGTCTGCATTGAACCCAAAGCCCCGTAAATCATTTTTACGTGCAGACCCTGAGTAGCATGCGCCGAAGACAGAAACGCTGCCAAAGCTACACTGGACGCACTCCGAGTCCCCAGACCACCAAACCGAATTGCTAAAGTGGCCTGAGTCCAACTGCCATCATCAAAATTTAAATTTAGAATTTTCGAAAGTGTTTCACGTAGAAGGGAATCTAAATGATTTAAAGCCGATCTATTTCGCCAAAGTTCATATAATCTAAG
Source organism: Leucoptera coffeella (assembly GCA_030578115.1). Taxonomy (NCBI): domain Eukaryota; kingdom Metazoa; phylum Arthropoda; class Insecta; order Lepidoptera; family Lyonetiidae; genus Leucoptera; species Leucoptera coffeella. The sequence continues at coordinate 2,907,164 of JAMBLF010000002.1, forward strand.
ATAATATGCGAATTTAGGAACAAATAAACAGAATTTTATAATTGTATAAGCTAAACGAGGGTTAATTGATTCTAAAATTTAAGTCGATTCGAGGAATTTTCCATTTTTGTATCGATGAAGGCAGTGGATCAATCGGAGTTCAAAGGGGCACCAAGGAGGAGAAGCGAACTTTTATCCAAAATTTTAATATCAGGTGCTATTGATTCAAATTTTTCGATGATGTTGAATTTTGTCTCGTTTGGAATGGCATCATTGATGAAAATTTCGCATTTAGATGAATTTAGAGAGAAACCTATAGATGAGAAACTGTTTTGATTTTTTCTAAATCCCTTAGAATGGCAGTCGCTTCGCCTCCTACAGTACCATCGTCTAGATGCCACACATTGAAACCCGACGTAAGAGCCTCAATTTGTGGATGGATCGCCAGACTGAACAAAGCCGGACCAAGAGGGTCACCTTGTTGACATCCAATACACGAATATATAATTTTGATGGATTTCTATAACTTTTCCAAATGGAATTATAAATGTTGGGTAGTTTTTGTTTCACCTAATTCAACAAGGCAGCCCTGACATCAACCTTCAAAAGGACCTCATCCGAGCCATGCTCGAAAAAATTGCGCGCAGCATGCATCCACCGCGCGTGCCAAATCCCAACTGTGTGGTTTCAAAATAAGGCCCGATAATTGGTGCAATATGGCGACAGCAGATCTTTGAAACAACGTGACGCACAATATTTCCAACTGCAATGGGCCGTATACCACCATGCTTCTTCTTCAAAGCACACAGACTTGCCCCGTAAAGCAAGACTGTGACTTCCCCACACACTTTGCCCGCCAGCATGAGGTTTACGAGCCGCGTCAGCTGCGCCAGGAGGGCCTCACCAGAGACCCCGACGGTCCCACACAGTAAACCCTTCAGGCGTTGAGGCCATCGAAGCTACCAGCCGAGCCACTCCTGAACGACAAGACCGCCTCAGGGCAGTCAGGAGCAATGCTATCATTAGGAAAAAACAAACTTCCTGCACCGCTAACGTCTTCATCGGCTATTTTAATTTTGATTTTATTTTGAATATTAAAGGGTTTCTGTTTTTGTTTGTGTAAACGTGGTATTTCCAAATGGTTATAACAGTTATCTTTCATGGATTGCGTGGCTGATTTTGAATTTGAAACTAAATGGAGAATGCTATATGAGAACTATATTGAATTAAAATAAATTAGGCAGGTAAAGATAAGGAAGTTCGGTTTCAAACCTCTTTTCGTAATGAAAAAGAAAATTTAAACTAAACTGCTGTAATAAAATATTTAAGTAGGTAATATAGAAAGATCGCAATCACAAACTGTTGCATTGTTTAGCTTTTATTTGCAATTATTTAATTTGTAAGAGTAGGTAGTGAAAAAGTAGCTATTTGTTATGTAAGAAGAATATATATCCCAAATATAAAATTCAGTTTTTTTTCAAATTTAATGTTCTTTAGAGTTAATAAAAAATTTTACCAATTTTATAAATACCATGAATTCTTTTAATATCTTTTATTTCCAAAAGCGTGAAATTTATAGAATCTATATCACTACACTTTCTTTGTAAATAATATAATTCTTCAGTTAAAATAAAATTAGATTTACAAATGCGATTTGTTGAACTAACGATTTCCTTTGTCGCATTAGGGTCCTGCACTGTAAAGATTGTGATAAATTGACTAGTTAATAAATAAAATTTTAAAACATTAAAATACATAACAAAAATTATTGATGATCACATGATCGAGGATCGAACCCTCAACTGTCTCGTTATTAAAACACTGCCTACACCGCTACAAATGTTGTTTGAACGTCATGTGAAATTTAGATACTTCATATATCAATTTTAATTCTGGTGCCATCAGTTAAAAACCTTGAATCAATTTGTAAATTAAGTATGTGCAAAATAAAGTAGACCGTCCCTCCCATGTAATAAGGTTCGGTTTTAACTTACACACACATAGAAATTTATCTCATGCACACGATTATCACCCTTCCGGTGAAACTGCTATTACGAAGTCGACTGAACAAAAGGTAGGTAATCACTGGCCCACCAGCCCTCAACATCTTTCGAAAATCTGTCATACCCTGCAGCCTTTTCAATATCCATGACTTTCAAAGATATTTTACCTTTTAATAATACCACTCTCATTAGCATCCATCATCATTGTAATTTGTATGTAAAAACGTATGTATTACGTGTATCAATGAGTACAATGCGATTAGGATTAATTAAAACATAAAAAAATTGCTGATAAGTAAAAATATTTAATCTTGGTCAGTAACACGTTCGATCGTAGACCACACATAAATAATTAGCCATAGATAAAGTAAAGGTCACGTCATACAACCAAAGTACATTTCATTAAATTTACATAAGAAACAATGAGGAGTAAACCAAGAATAACAACATTGTTTATTGTTAACAAACAGTTTGTTGAATTGTTTATGTATTGGTCAAAATATATTTCCAAGATAATAAATTTGAAAATTTACTCGTTATGAATGTTTTATTATTGTATTAGTCATCGTGAACTATGTGTGGGTGATGAATTTGTTGTTGTTTTTATGATTTCCGTTTGGCCATGTAAAGTTCGACCATAGCTAAATTTTTAACCTTCATATGTATTAAACAACAGGTAAGCCGTAACGATGACCAACTGCTTTTTCCTCACACCCTGGGGCGGTATTGGGTACCCCAGTAATAGAGTCTAGTCATAATAATCTTGATTTTTATTTCGATGTTGTTTTGCTATAGTATTTTGTTTTGGCTGTTGATAGGTTTGTTTTGAGAACTTATGAATTAAAGAATGTAGGGTGTCTATGAATTCTGAATTGGCTCCCGATTATGAGGAGGCATTTATCAATATTTTTGTACTGGAGGGTTCTAAAATAATCATGCCAAACCGCATATTTTTGGCCATAGAATTTATGTTTGAAGTATTGCCAGTGATGAAAATTTCATCCTGTATATTTTAAAGGTCTAATAATTACACATTATTTTCAAAGAATATAAACTTACCTTCTTGTAATTAATGTCTGCGTCGGTAAATGATGTTGTCTCCTCCCACGTTGGAGGAACAACAAGAGTCGAGCATCTCGTTACTACAAGTTTTAATATCTTCATAGCTTCTTTATAATTTTGTCCACCCTTTAAAAAAATAACAATAAATAATAAAAAATTATTAAAATCTTTAAAAAGCTTAGAATTCAAAATTTAACATTGTACAAAATAAAGCAGAAAATGCTTAACTCATCCAAACACTTTTGATATATAATGTATATTTGAGATATAATATATAAACGAACCAGGTCACGCTGATGGTTCAGGCATATTGGTGGACATATCCACGGCACGACGAAGTCACGATGGCTATAAAATCACTTAAGCCAGGGAAGACGCCGGTTATCGACAAAATCCATGTAGCTGATGTTGTCAGGTCTGCTGAATTGAAACAAATCTTTAGAGCCGGTATTTGGGAAACCGGACAATAGAGTGGAAGCTAGGGCACTTGGTGAAACTCTCGAAGATGGATGACCTATCTCAATGCAACAGCTGGAGCGACATTTCCTTGCTGCATCGACGTCCAAGGTCATGGCAAAGGTTGTCCTTGACCTCATTGCGACCTTCAGGATAGAGCGGGTGAATTCCGCTCCGGGCTCTACTGCACCGACCACACCAATACCAATGTATCGAATGGCAGTCCCAGCTATATCTCGCCGCTCTTGGAAATGTGTGGTTGTGAAGGTATGGTAGTAAAGGTATGGTAATGCAAGCCGCATTATACACGTCAGCCGCTCCCTGTTTTAGGTAGTAAGTGCAAGATGGTATGTGAGGGTGAGCTTGGAACTGATGTGCGAATATCTGCAAGCGTCAAGCAGGGTTGCAAACTCCATTGTGAAGTCCATGCTGCTTTTCGGCTCAGAGACGTGGAGAGTGATAAGGGGCCTCACAAACAAGATACAAGTTATTGATGTTTTTGGTATACACATCTATTAATCTGTTATCTCCTATGTGCTTATGTGTAAGTCTTGGCTCAGAAAGCGAAATGAAGAAAGTCTAGTTCAAATAAGCACACACTTTTATTCAGTTATACAGGAGAAGGGTACACTGAAGGTGAGCTACACAGAAACCGAAATGTGAAAATATAAAGTCTACCAATGAAATTAGTAATCTGAAAATAGATCGCGGGCGCAAGCGAGGCAAGCTGCACTCGGACTGATAGCTCAATACGTTACTGTTTTCAAGCGACTTGCAACGAGTCCTTATACTATACGCCGTGTGTAATACAAAAGCGCACTGCGACGAAACGCATACTATGATAAATACTCGCGGCTTTGCATCTGAATTAGCCTTGCGCGTCCTGCGACAAAACGCATACTATAATAAACTCGCGGCTTTGCTAGCGAATTGTTTTAACTTATTTTACATCAGTAGTAATTTTGGGTTAAGTGCTATAAATGATATTTAGTATGAAGGATGATTGTGTGATGTATATTTACGTTAGTTTTAAGTAAATACAAAATACAAACGGTTACGGGTGAAAGTAGTCAGGGAAATGTATTCGCTTTTCCGCTCTGGAAACACGAGTTTTAATAGTACTGTTGAGAGATAGTGGCAGAGAGGGTGGGAAAGGCGGTAGAGAAGTGTTATAATCAGATGTAGTAAGGCTTCCTGTGTGTCATCAGAAAGTACAAAGGCTGGTTTAAGGCGGTCTGTGCTTACCGTCTGATTCTTTGATTTGACATTGGTAAAGCGGGTCCAAGATAACAGCCGCGCATTCGATTCTACTAAATACTAGTGAGTTATATTCCCGTTTTATTGCACCAATATCAATAAAATCACTACACGTACGCTCAGCAAAATCGGCAATTTTTAACGTTTTAGAGTCTATGATCTAGAAGATCTATATACACATAGATTCTGTTATATAGATCTACTAGATCATAAACTCTAAAACGTTAAAAATTGCCTATTTTGCTGAGCGTACATGTAGTGATTTTATTGATATGGGTATTGATACTTGTTGTAGTATTGATATTTATTGATATATATAAAAAATAATTGCTGTTCGTTAGTCTCACTAAAACTCGAGAACGGCTGAACGGATTTATCTTATCTTAGTCTTGAAATGATCGTAGGGGTCTAGGGAAGGTTTAAAAGATAAAAATGAATCGAATAGTTTCCGGGAAGACCCTAAAAACAGCCCTTTTCTATTTCCCATACAAATGTTTTCCAACTAAAACGTAGTCAATTTGAGCTTTATTGCTATTGCATAAAGTTCATTGTCTAAGCAATGTAGGTGTGTTCCTAATGTCAAAAATCATATTTGTCAAAACAGTGTGCGTGTGTGCGTTGAAACACAGAAAGCATCGTTGAATTGCTTTCGGCCATAGATAAATAGAGTCAAACACAAAGACTTCAAGTCATATCATAAGAGTGTTTATGTCGATTTGCCGGTGTACAAGTGTTGTTTTTCTTGGATTTTCTGTTACCCAATCTACTGAGTTTGCTTTTGTCAACTAATCTGTCAGACTTCAGAACAACGCGGAGATATAAGGCTTAAAGGTAAACTCCAAAAAAAGGAAATTAGAAAACGGAAAAAAATGTTACCAAGTAAACGGTGACACTGGCTAAATTGTGGTGTCAAAAACAAAAAAAAAGAAGTAGTGAAGTCAAAAGTATTACTATTGACGACGATATTGCTTTGCTTAGAGTATTATTATCTTAATAAAAATATTTTATGAGTGCATTTTGTTGATATTTTGTGGTAGTGGCGGCACTTTACTATTACGTTTTTGTCAAGTGAGTCACTTTGATAACAAATAGGAATGCAAGGCAAAGGATAGGAGCGGTTGGCGACGTCTCACGAAGGCCCTTTGTACCACTGGGGTACCATAAGATGATGATGAGTCACTTTGATCAAACGTAACGATGCCGAGGAGAAGACCACCTGACTTAGGTCGTCACAGTCAGTCAAATGTACGAAGAGCTACCTCACATGCTAACCGCAGAGAGAGACAGATCGAGAAAATAGTCGTATTGCTATATCACAATTGCGTAATTTAGTGAGTAAAGTCGATAAAGTACATATGTAAATATGTGAACAAAGGCAGCGACATGGCTGTCTTCGCTGTAACCAATACATATGATGAAATTTCATAGTACCAGATGGGGCGTTATGTAAGTAGCAATGAAGCAATTTGGCGTATATTTTCATTTGCGATTCTTGAAAGATACCCTACAGTAGTCCATTAGGCGCTCCATTTAGAAAATGGTCAACGAGTGTATTTTAATGAATGAACGCGACAGACAGAGCGGCACGTCCACCATCGACAACATTAACAAGTTTCTTCACAGTTTGTCAAACTGATGATTTTGCTCGCACTTTGCTGTATGCTGACATGCCACGCTATTACACATGGAATGCATCATCGAAATCGTTTCATCGTCGAAATCAAGAAACACCAGTTGAAGGACATTCAAATTTATTTGCTTCAGATGCTCTGGGTCGCATATACACAGTACATCCAAATACGATGAATGTTATTATTTGCAATTGTTGTTGGTGAATATTCGTGGTTCGACATCATTCAAACAACTGAGAACATTTAATGGGCAGCTGTGTGCGACTTACCGTGAGGCATGCCAATTATTACATTTACTTGAGAATGATTCGCACTGGGATGATACGCTCAAGGATTCCGTAAATTCGTACATTGTTTGCGATTATCATATCGACATGCTTCCCCTCGAATCCAAAAGATTTGTGGGTTAAGTATAGAGATTACATGTCTGAGGATGTTTTGTATCGTGTGCGCCGTGAAACTTTGAATCCTATACTACAAATAACTGAAGAAATTTACAATGAGACATTGATCATGATAGATAGATAGATGTGAGTTTATTGATAGCAAATAAAGTATTGTCGTGTTTGGGAATGACAGCACCCAATCGTCATATGCACGATGCATTAAACCACGAGTTGCAAAGGGAACAACAGTACGACATTGAAGCATTGGCCGAATCAGTTCGTATAAATGTTCCACTATTAAATCAACAACAAAGAATTGCGTACGACACTTTGATAGAAGCTGCGAACAGTAGATCTGGTGGAATTTATTTCCTTGATGCTCCCGGAGGAACTGGAAAATTCCTAATTTTATTGGTTTTGGCGTGGATCAGATCGCGAAATGATGTTGCTTTGGCGTTGGCTTCATCTGGAATAGCTGCGACTCTGCTAGAATGCGGACGAACTGCGCATTTTGCCTTGAAATTACCATAAAACATACAAATCACCGAAACACCAATTTGCAACATCACCAAAAATAGCGCTATGGCCAAGATCCTACAGGTATGCAAATTAATTGTTTGGGATGAATGCACAAGGGCCCATAAGAGATCACTGGAGGCGTTGGATAGAACATTGAAAGATCTTCGTGACGACCAAAATATTTTTGGTGGGGCCATGATTCTGTTGTCGGGTGATTTTCGTCAAATTCTTCCAGATATTCCCCGATCGACTGTTGCTGATGAACTAAATGCATGTCTAAAATCATTGAATTTGTGGCAGTACGTAAAGACACTCCAATTAACAACTAACATGTGAGTATTTTTGCAACATGATGAAACAGCAAACGTGCTTCGCAAGCAGTTGTTAAATATTGGAAATAATAAAGTTGCAAGGGACACCTCGACCGGATTCATCATATACCCACAAATTTCTGTCAGATCACAAATTCAAAAGAGGAGCTTATTCAGCGTGTTTTCCCAGATATAGCGCAAAAGTTCAATAACCATAATTGACTGGGTGAACGAGCAATATTGGCAGCGAAAAATAACATTAAAATACCATTCAGAATTTTCTTCCACGACAGTTGGTTTCCTTCAAATCAGTCGACACCATTATGAACCAAGATGACGTAGTCAACTATCCCACGGAGTTTTTAAATTCACTGGAATTGTCTGAATTACCACCTCACAATTTGCAGTTAAAAGTAGGATCAGTGGTCATCATGCTGTTACGCAGCATTAACCAACCTCGGCTATGCAATGGAACACGACTGGCTGTGAAAAAACTAATAAATAACGCCATTGAGGCAACAATCATAAAAGGAAAATACAAAAGAGAGGATGTCTTGATCCCGCGAATACCGATGATTCCAACGGATTTACCATTCGATTTTAAACGCTTACAATTTCCAGTACGTCTGGCCTTTGCGATGACAATAAATAAATCTCAAGGGCAGTCTTTAGAAGTTTGCGGAATCAACTTGGAGTTTCCCTGTTTCGCGCATGGGCAAATATACGTCGCGTGTTCGCGCGTCGGAAAACCGTCTTCTTTGTTTATTTACGCACCACAAAACAAAACACAAAATATAGTTTATGAAAAAACTTTAAATTGATGAACAAACTGTTTTTGTTTTTTTAAGTGAGCAACATGATGTGTCGAACGAAAGTAATAATAAAATTTCATGATTCATTTAAAAATGCTTTTTTATTCAATGCGTTTTGTTTGATTTCTAATTAATTTATACAAAAGTTTAGGCAGTACGAAGTCTGCCGGGTCAGTCTAGTTGATATATAAACTTTAAAAAAAATAAAACAGGCTTATAAAAGTTAGTTTTATTTAACCAAAATTACCCCCAAGTCTGTAATTCTGTCAACTCGTCCTTATACCTCTGTTCCTAATTTCTATTTATAATTAATGCAGTGAGATTTTCTTTTAATGAAGCTTATGGCAGGCATTTGGTGGTATTTAGATTCATACCGCTATTCTTCACATCATTGGCGCACGGCGTTGACGTCCGATCGTAAAAGCTCACATTCAAACAAATCATGAATTCTATATAACTTAAACTACTGCTATGTTTTAATACTAATGTTATATCGTTGACAAATATATCAAATAAGATTGGACCTAGATAAGTGCCTTGTGGCACACCTGAGGAATACTGAAATTCATCATTAGAAGAAAACTCTTCTAGAAAACCTTCTGGGATCTATTCGACAAATAGCTCTAAAGCCATTTGAGTAGGGTTCCGTGAATGGCCAACTGCTCCAAAAGTTTAGCCAGTAAAACCTCATGATCCACCTTGTTGAACGAGCTACTAAAATCATAATAAGACAAGACAAGATAAGACATCAACATAAATAAAAATATTGCTTACTGTCGATTTACGAGCACAGAAACCATGCTGAGCTGGAGTAAGTATTTGCTTACAATATTTTGATAGCACAGGGCAAGCACTAAGCTTTAAAAGTTTTAAGAATATCGATGATATTAAAATAGGCCGGTATTTGCTTATGTGTGACGGATCATATTTTTAAATATAAGTATCACATGAGCCTTTTTCCAACGACAAGCGAAATATCCGGAACGCAAAGATTGTTTAAAAATAAGTTTTAAGGGCAAAGTAATGGATTTTCTTATCATCTTTATGAAAAATGGATCGGGCCCAGCACCTTTTGATGAATCTGAAGAATGTTTGCTAATGCGACTTTCGGTCACATTTATGTCACTGCAGACAGAACTGCGGAAATGTAAGTAAGTCTAATAGAAGCGCGATCGGACGATTAATCGTTTTAGTTCATTATCGTTTGGATTTTTTTTTAGGAATTACATTGCAAACTTCAGATCCTGACATTGTTACAGTATCAGAGAGAAATATTTCAGAAGGGAACGATGAACTATTGAAATAATGTGAATTTACGGTTCATTTCATTTCAAGGACCAGATTTTTTGATTCATTTCTAATACTTAATTGAATATTTTTTATAATTTTAATATGATACGTATAGTATGATACTTAACAGAATTTTTTACTCTTTTATTTAATAATCTAAGCTGTAGTAGGTCGCGATTCTGCTTACCCCTCTACAGGGAATCAGGCGTGATGTGTATGTATGTATGTATGTAGTAGGTCGCGAGGATTTTTATAGTTTTTAAATCTACATTACTTTATTTCTTTCTTTAATAAGATGAATACTTGATAACGGAAAATGTGAGGGAGGTATTGAACGTAGAGTGTGTGCAGGTAATAAGATTAATGGGGCTATGTATAGTGTTATGGGTAGCCAGTTGATTTCTCAATCGGCACGTATGGCTATTCATAGGGCTGTGCTGGTTCCAACATTGACTTATGGTAGTGAAAGTTGGGTATGGCAAAAGAAGCATGAAAGTAGAATCAATGCCGTCGAAATGCGGTCACTGAGAAGCATGTTAGGAGTGACATTGAATGATAGAATTAAAAATAGTGTGATAAGGGGAGGTTGCGGTTTGAAAGAAGATGTAGTGATTAAGATTTAAAAGAGCATGCTTCGATGGTTTGGACATGTTATGCAGATGAATGATAGCAGATTGACAAAAGGAATATATATGAGTGAAGTGGAAGGGCGGTTACGTAGGGGCCGGCCTAATAAGACATATAACAGTCAGATAGACGCTATATTGAAAAAAGGTGACGTTAGTGTATGAGAGGATGTATGAATATCAATGAAGCGAAAGTGGTCTGTCAGGATCGGGACAAATGGGAATCCGTGATCTCTGCCTACCCCTATACAGGGATTCAGGCGTGATGTGTATGTATGTATGTAGTTGACTTGGTAAACCAAATTAATTTAGGAGGTATGACTTATTAATTAGACGTGTTTTGGGCACAAGGTCATCAATAACTTGATACATTAATTTATGAAAACGATAAACCATCCCATCAATGTCCTTATCCGCTAATTCTCTCGTCCAATTCACTGCTCTTGGCTTATTATTTACATCGCTATAGTCCGCTTTCTTAAAATAATGTGTACAAAATGAAACCTTAGGGTGAAATTTTGCATTGTAAATTGCTGATAACTCGATTTCGAGAGGCGGACGATGACAATCAATCATGTTGAGTGGTGTCTTGGACAGAAAGGTTGTGATAATTACTTAGTACTAGATCCTAAACTCTACTGTTTTGGTTATGAATTCCATTAAATTGATTGAAGTTATAAAGGAACATGAAATCAACCAGTGAGAAGCCCTTTACATTATTATAATTACTGGGCTTTATCCCAACAGCATCTGGATCATAATCCTTACTTATAAAATTTTAGTTAAAATCACCAAGCACAACTGTGTTGTCAACATTGAAACATAAAAGTATTGATACATTTCCAAAAAATAAGCATACACTGCATAGACGTGGTAAGACGAAGTGTCATTTAGTGAAGGCTAAATACATATATCTTCACCGGTAGTTTCCCAATGTTTGTCTCTCACAGACGATATGTGTTTACTCATTGCTACAATTGCACACCACTATCCATTTATGACACACTGGTATCAGATCGATCTCTACGATTAATTGTGTAATCAGAGCTAAATAATTCAGAATGCAATATGTCGTTGACCCAGCTCCGTACCAACATTCACATCATAATTACTTCATACAGTTTTTAGTTCTATATCGATAGAAATTTTGATAGTAAATCCTTATCATTTTAGTATCACGATATTCAGCGCGGTCCTGTATCTTGGAATTTAGGCTTATAGGTGTGTATGTGTCTGACATTACGGGGAGCCATCAGCTTTAAGAGTTAGCAAAAATTTAAAAGTATTCACGATTTTTATCTCGAGAACGTTCATCTTTTCTAATCAGGATTCTGCCATTCCGCATCCAAACATATCTATTTAGTTAGCTTTCATCCGGGCTTGTGCGTGTAGAGCCTTAAAGTATGGAGATAAGTGCTCACCTACCAATACTAGCGATTTGTCTCCGGAATATCATAAATGTGAGGTGTTAAGTTTGTCGTAAATATTTTTCCTTTTGAAGTTAGTCACTGCTGCCATTAATCCATCTCGAACCTGGGCATTAGGAAATTTAACAACGATTGATCTCGTGCTTGAATTGTTTGCATTCAAATTACGCACTCAGCTATGATTCATTATTTATTTATCGTAAATGTTAATTTTGGTTTACAAATCCCGCTTGAGCATGTACCAATGAAAATGAATTTCTTGATGACGATTATCAGGTTTTTCCGGTTAGAGTCCGATATAACACTTCGACGCCCTAGAGCTGGCGGATTTCTGTGGGAATTTCTCGACGTTAAATAAAGAAATGTTACTTTAGTTTTTTTTTTTACCTATGCTGGAAAGTTTATGTAAATTTAGCAATACTATCTGTGATCGGGGAGGAATGTCTATAGGTAAGCAGTAGGAAGTTTAAAAATTTTGCAGTGAAATCATAATTTTATGTATGCTGATCTCGTTAAATAAGTTTTCTTCAATACTTATCAGGTCAAAGCTATTAGAAAACATGCAAATACATTTATTTGCTACTAGAATATATTGCGATCTCCGTGGCATGATCGGTTAGCCGCTTGAACGCTAGTTGTGTGGGTTCGATTCCCGGTGGAGGCAGAGTTAAGATCTACGCTTTTCTTCTTCTGCTGCTGACTAGTTTCTTTACCACAGGTCTTAAATGAGCTTACCAAGGGGCTAGTTCATTTGGTGTAATATTGTCCCAATAATAATATAATATTTACGGATATAAAAGCCATTCATCAAAATATTTCATGTAAATATGCTCAAGTCAAGTTCAAGTCTCAAAGAAATAATAACTGAACAACAGAATAACTCGTACTTTTATTATTAATATGTCAAAACGATCGTACTTACGTCAATGAACTTTGACACAACTTTTAGTAAATCTGCACTAATATACAATGCTGATGGAGCACTCAATTCAACGTAATACAACATACAATGTAGCACCGACAATATTGGCATTTGAAGATTCATTGCACCCTAAAATAAACAATTGGTTAGCATTAAACAACTGTTAGAGCAGCAGCAAAGCAGATTATTATTGATTTAGAGTGATAGGGGACGGGCCATCACCAATGGTAGACGCTGGCTACCTCTCTAACTTATACATTACTACCAAAACCAAATACTTACCAAATACATACGTGTTCATAAGAGCTCTTAATTAAATAAATCGTAAAAATTCAATTATAGTTATATTTTGTGTAGTATTGTGTTGTGTATGTGGAAATAGTGTTTATTGTCATAAATGTGAAAGTGTTAGTGTTAAAAAATTAAAATTATAAATTAACGGTTTTTTTTTTATAAAAAGAACAAAGACTTTTGGTTTTAACTTATTTATTTCATTACAAATGAAGTGCGAGGCCTGCAAATCACCGGTAGGGAGTGAGGAGCTGTTGGTGTGCGTGCTCTGTAGCGCGCCCTTCCACCATGGCTGCGTAGGCATGTCAGCGGCGCGGTACTTGGCGTGTCGCTCGCGGTGAAGCCTGCGTCCCCGGCGCCCGTGACGCTGGTGGCAATTGCCGCTCTGCTCGACGCCAAACTGGCAGCTAGTGCGGAGCGGTTCGATGCCAAGCTGGAGGCCAGTAGGGTGCAGCTCACCGCAGAGCTCGAGGCCAGGCTGGTGCAGGCGGTGGTGCGCCACGTGAAGGCCGAGGTGGCCTCTGCACTCGCGGCTGTGGCTGAAGAGCAGCGCGGTATGAAGGCGTCCATAGCGGCTTTTGGCGCCCAGGTCGCTGCGCTCGGCGCCGAGAACCAGCAGCTGCGCGACGAGCTGCAATCGTTGCGGGAGCGGCCGGCGGGTGCGTCTGCGCCGCCGGAGCTCGAGGACGCCGTGCGGCAGCTGCGGGAGCGGCTGAACGAGACGGAGCAAGCTGGCCTCGTGTGCTATGTGGACGTCGCAGGGGTGCCGGAGCTGCCGGGCGAATTGCTGGAGCACATCGTGCTGTGCATAGCACAGAAAGCCGGCGTAGCACTGGAGGCGCGGGATATTGTGGAGGCGTCGCGCGTCGGTGCATCACGCTCCCGTACTGCTGAGCGGTCGCCCGACCCCGCTGCGCCCGCGCATTCCGCATCCCCACTACGGCCGCGGCCTATTGTTGTGAAGTTCGTTCGGCGGGAAGTGAGGGACAAGTTGGTGTCGGCAGTGCGCATGCGTCGAGGGATAGATGATAGCGACATCGTGCGGCAAAGCAAGACGAGCCGCGTTTATGTGAACGAGCGCCTCACTGGGACGAACCGGGTGTGGTTGGCGAGGGCCAGGGAGCTGCTACTGCGCACCTTTCGGTGGCAGTCGGTGTGGGTCCGCGGAGGGCGAGTGTTCGCTCGCCGTGGGCCCAGCAGCCGTCCTGTCTGGTTGCGCAGCTTGCAGGTGCTGGATGAGCTCTCGGCTGCTGGCGCGGCCCCTCCGTCCTAGTTTCGTCCCATGCGGATACGGCATGCCACTTATATTGTGTTTTTTGTTTTGTTATTACTTTTGTTTAATGTTTATTAATTGTTTGTATTGGTTACTATTTGTTGTATTTTTGAGTGTTGTTTGTATGGTTATGGCTTGTGTGTGTTATCGCATTGCGGAGAAACATGAGGATGCCCTAAATTGTATGTTTAAAAATAACATTTATAATTTACGTCATGTATTTATTTATAATTATTTTCATTTATATATAAACATTGTTTATTTATTGATTGCGGTCAGTCACATGACATTTAATACTAAACAATATTATACTATATCAACTATATCCCACATTTATATGTGTAATATCATAAGTATTTTGATATTTTCATTATTTATTTATTATATTTTACTTAAATGCGTGGCAGGTTATCATATAAGGTGCTCATTTGTAGACACGGTCTTTGGGGCTTTGCATCGGGGTGCGAGCGGGTGGTAGAGATCGCGCCACATAAATTGGCAGTTGGAGGCGTCGCCACAGTCGCGTAATTCAGTGTTACCAGTAAACACGCCAAAACTAGCACTCACTGTGCCATACGGCTCGATACATTATAGGTTTCATTAGATTTCTCTCTGAAAGTTATCTTATGATCTAAGTATAAATTAAAAAAACTATTTCAAACATGATTAATTATTAACGGGACTTATCCTTCTTATTATATATTACATATATTATGTGTTCCTTCACTCTGTCCGCAATAGACCGTTTAGTCTATTTATTATAATCACCCTTAACAAACATAAAAATTACAAAGAGTGAGCAAAAAACACAACGCTGGTAATACTAAATTTACCTTTCATACAAAATAACACACAATGGCGGAAACGTCAAATTTAGTTCCTAGTTTGCCTACTGCCAATTTATGTGGTGCGATCTCAATGATGTGCGGCTTTCGATTTATTTTACTTGTAAAACATACAACTATAACTTGCCTAACCGGAAATTTTTGAAACTTGGACTGTTTAATGCTGGGTCGCTGAACACTAAACACGATGAGCTCGAGGTCGCGGTGGCGAACCTAGACCCGTGACTGCTGGCGGTGAACGAGACCTGGCTCCGAGGCCGCGGCAGCGCCGGGGCACCGCGGCTCCCGGGCTACCGCCTCTCGCACATCCCGCGGCCGCCCGGCACAAGGGCGCGCGGCGGCGGGGTGGGCTTCTGCACTAAGACATGCTTGAGGGCTACAGTGCTGCGTCATCCGTCGTCCATCCCATCGTAGAGCAGATGTGGATGAGGGTCTGCATCGGCACCGTAAGGGTGTTGGTGGGTACTAGTGTTGTAAAGAACTCGAGTCTTTTAGTCTTATTCGATAGACTCGACTCAATTTTCTAAGACTCAGTGAACTAACTGAACTCGGAGTCTTGAGTCGAGCCGAGTCTGAGTCCTATCATGAAGACTCGAGCGCCATTATTGAACTCGAAACCTTAAATAGAACTCGAGTGACTCGAGTCTTATAAAGAGCTTGAGTCTTAAAAGAGCTCGAGTCTTAAAAGAGCTCGAGTCTTCTTCAAACTGGTCTTCGAAATGCTGACAGTGATTTATTTAGAATAAATGTCTATACTTATATAATAAGACCATACAAGCTTCAATGTGTCTTGCATCATGGCTAGATTTTTTTAAATAAATCTTTGTATGCAATTATAATCATAAACACATGAATTACTCTCCAATAATAACAAAAATAATGACATCATACCTACTGTTTAATGTGACTAAAATTACATTTGTTTAATTAATGTTTTCTTTTGTAATATTTTTCATGTTAATTAAAACTTTACTTCTTTCATTTATTTTTCGACATCTCCTTCTGGTTACACATGATTATATCTCACAAAAATAGCCCTTTATTGGCTGCTTTAAAAAGAATGACTCAAAGCGGAAAAGAACTCGAGCGCGACTCGGCGCGTAAAAAGGACTCGAGCGCTAAAGAAGACTCGAGTCTCGAGACTCGCGTTCAAGAGCTCATATAGACTTGAGTTCTTTATTCTTAAGAGTCTTATTGTTATGAGTCGAGTCGTGTAATGCAGAGTCGAGCTCTAAATTTAGGACTCAAAGACTCGAGTTCTTTACAACACTAGTGGGTACCGCCTATCGGCCTAACTGGATTGACGCAGCCACATTCTTTGACGCTTTAACAGAAACTATGACCACATTTAACTCGTACGAACATATAATTCTTTTAGGTGACTTTAATATTAATATTTTGGACTCGCAATGTGCATTGACGAAACAACTTTTGACATTTTTAACTACAACGGGACTTAGGAACACGGTTACTCAGCCGACACATTTCACCAGTCACAGTGCAACCCTCATTGATTTAATCTGTTGCCAATCGTTAACTCGCGTCATCAACACAGACACAACACGTATACCTGAGCTGAACTACCACAATAAAAATAGCCAGGCAGAAGCAGCTCAGAAAAACCATAACATATCGCCCTATCGAACATATTGACATTAATTTATTCAACGACGACTTACGACAAATTGACTGGACTGTGTTACAACGGCATGATACTGTTAATGACAAGGTGGTTCATCTTAATGCTTTAGTGGCTATGCTGTTTGACCGACATGCACCTTTGACATCCTTTAAGGGTAAACATGACTCTCAACACAAACCGTGGCTCACAAGCAATATCAGGCATCTGATGCAATTAAGAAATAAAGCACACAACAAATACAAAAAATCAAAACTTGAGCTTCATTTGCGAGAGTATAAGGACCTGAGAAACTTTTTGTTTGTGACCACATGTATGCAAACAGAAAAGAGAGCTTACTTTGAATTTCACGTAAACAAGTACCTAAAGACTCCGAAAGTTCTCTGGAAAACACTACGCAATTCTGTTGTGGACTTTAAGCCCAAACAAGATCTACCACCACACTTTGACGACCCAAACACCATTGCACAACACTTCCTTGACACCGCAGGCCCCACATCACCCCCACTTGCTCTGCTTTCATGAGGGTCGTTTCGGTTCTTCGACTTTAGGGTTGCATACGGTGAGTGAGGCGTTCGTGGCTAGGGTGATCCGGTCCATTAAGAGTGATGCAGTCGGTTATGATGGTATATCAAGGGACATGGTTCACCTGATGATGACAGAAATGCTGGAGACTATAACGGGGCTTGTGAACGCTTCCATCGCGTCGGGTGTCTTCCCAGAGGCATGGAAGACAGCAACGATCAGGCCAATCCCTAAGGGTGACGACCCTGCTGTTGTTTCGGATTTGAGGCCTATCAGTATTTTGCCTTATTTGTCTAAGATCATTGAGAAGGTGGTGCATGGGCAGGTAACGGAGTACGTACATACACACAACATTCTACCACTTTATCAATCTGGTTTTCGGAGACAGCATAGCACCACCACTGCATTGATGGACGTATTTGACAACATTTTGACAAACGAGGACAATCATAACTCAACAATACTCGTGCTATTGGACTATTCCCGTGCTTTTGACTGTTTGAACATTGACCTCCTATTGGCAAAATTAAAATATTACGATTTTAATAACTTGACTATTGAATGGTTCAAAACATATTTAAACGGACGCAAACAAGTAGTTTCATTGACAAGGCCAGATGGTACCACGATACACTCGACAGTTCACACGACTAGTAGGGGAGTCCCACAGGGCTCTATCCTAGGTCCGTTATTATTTATTTTATATACCTCTGACATTGCACTTCACATAACTAACTGTAAATATCATATCTATGCCGATGACATTCAACTCTACACACATATTGACATGAATAATTTTGACTCTGCTATAGAAGCACTAAATGAGGACTTGAGAAAGGTTTATGACTGGTCTGTAAACAATTGTCTTGTCCTCAACCCTGCCAAGACCAAGTACATGGTGCTGGGCAGCCAGCGAATGGTGTCTGGTAATATTTCTGTCAACAGTGTCGTCATAGACAGGGTGGAGCAGGCTCGAAGCCTGGGTGTCGTGATGGATAGTGGGATGCGGTTTGAGAAGCATGTCGCTCAGCTGGTTTCTGCGTGCTTCCATCGTTTGCGGGTTTTATATCAGTGTCGGGGGTTTCTGAGTGTAGACTTGCGGGTCAGGCTTTGCGAGACTTTGGTATTGTCCAAGTTCAATTATGCCTTGACAGCGTACGGCCCGTGCCTGTACAAGAAGACTCGTGGGCTTTTGCAGCGTGTGCAGAATGCTTGTGCCCGTTACTGCTTCCCCATTCCACCCCGAACCCATGTTTCACCATTCTTGAATAGTTACAGACTACTTAACATTGAAAACCGACAAAAACTACTTCTTAGTTGCCTACTCTTTGATATCATTCACACTAAACAACCGCAATACTTATTCAAAAAACTAACGTGGCTATCCCAGCATTTTAAGTCATCCCGCGCTTGTGTGCCGCCGCTTGTTCTGCCCCGACACCGCACCACTGCCTTCAGGGGTGCTTTCAAGTACGCCGCCTCTAAATGCTGGAGTAACATCCCCTAACCGATGAGGCGAGTAACATCTAAGCCAAGGCTTAAACAGTTACTCAGGGAACATTTCCTCAACCAGCAAAAAGAGGCGTGTGCTCCCAACGTTGCCCCTCGATCCGGCCGCTGCACTGTGTTGACTGGACAATGACATGTGATTGTGACACTTTAATACTTTAATATTTTACGTTATATATCTCTGTATTGTATGTATTTGTAGATATACGTATTGTACACAATGTAAACATTAAAAAACATTTATGAACTGTATATTTTCAATATGTTATTAAAATACGTAACACAATATTTTATTTATAGTTAACACTTATTAATATGTATGTTTATTAAGCTCTTATTGTTAATAGTGCCCTCTTGTTGGTTCTAACATAACATCAGCGTTGCGTTTGCCACCAAACGTAACATACCCAGCTGAGTTAGAACCTTTTTGCTGCGACAATAACATGCACAAGCTATACCCCCTAGTTTGTAAGTTGGATTTGTAAAATATTTGTATTGTGTATGTTTTCGTGGCTGTAAATAAATGCTTTATTACTATTATTACTTAGCCGTGGCTGCTTTATGTGTAAACATTCCTTGCACATATCTTTTACTTATTCATCAAAATTAGCATTTTATGAATGAAATTATGATATAGGGCCTAAGTATTTTCCAATACCAAATTAATGAAATTTTCTATACATTATTTCTATTTTACCATGGGAATATTTTTTTATTATTATCCCTCTTATTCGACATAGCAGGCAATAATTTTAAAATGAATTCATAATCACATATATGCATTGAATCAATTGGCGTTTCGTACAATCTGATTAATTTAACAGCCATAATACAAAGATATATTATAATCCTATGATAGGCTTAATTATATAATCTATCATATATTAACGCTACTCAATATGCGTTAATAATTAATTTCATTGCACTAAAATCTCTTCCCTTCTTACTACTCTACGCTACTCACAGGATATTAGGATTAGGGTACAGTTTTGTAGGATCCTCAGCCACCGTTATAAAGGCTCTTATTTTAATCAATGTCTTATTTTTATTTATTTATTTATTCGGACATAGAGACAGCTCACAGCAACAGATACACACACAATTCAAGTCAGAGAGCCGCTATCTCTGTGATCAATTCGACTAAAACCGAATTGACTCTGTATGTTGCTGTAGATAATCTACAAGCCCGGTACTATGTCGATCCCCTCTACACACTCAAAACTTGTGTGTGTATCAACTCACGTCACGAAAATGTGGACTTAAATACAAAAACCGTAACATATTGCTGAACTTAAATCAACACACGAAGGAAATTTGTATTACACAAGTTCCGTAGTCATATATAAGGAGCCCTCGGCATTGCGCGAAAATAATTACAGGGTTCCCATGTAGGGTTCGAACTGAGGCGTCTAAATGAAAGTTAAAGAGTAAAAAGGAAAGTAGAGTTCGTTCTTTATATATATGAGCTGATCTGAACTATCCTATACAGTTGCTGAGGGGAATGAGACAGCGGAATGTCATCTACCCGAAACTGTTTACGACTGGAGGACGTCTTCACGACTCTGGATTGGACTGGGATGGGTATCAATGTCAATGGCAGATACCTCACGCAGCTTCGCTTCGCTGATGACATCGTCATAATGGCGGGGTCGCTGCAGGATTTGCAGAAATGCTGCACAGTCTTAACGCTGCCTCACGATCGTTCGGTCTTCGGATGACCTTGGATAAGACGACAGTCATGTTCAACGAACTAGTTGTTCCGGAGCCGATTACGATCAGTGGAGAAGCGCTCGAAGTGGTCCAGGAATATGTCCTGGGCCAGATTCTGCAAATGGATAGGGACAGCTTTGAGCGTGAAATTTTTCAGAAGAGTGCAGCTAGGCTGAGCATCATTCGGGAAGCTGCGTCATGTCTTTATGTCGCCACTACCGCAATGTCTTAAGATCAGGGTTTTCAATCAGTGCGTCCTACCTGTAATGAGATAGGGTGCCAAGACGTGGAACATGACAGTCGGGCTGGCTCAGCCATTACACGTCACACAGCGAGCAATGGCACGTTCGATGCTGGGTATCTCGTTAAGGGACAGAGTTCGGAACGAGATTATCCGGCAGAGAACCAAAGTCGTAGACATTGTCTATCTATGTTGCAAACTGAAGTGGCAGTGGGCCGGCCACGTCTGCCGTAGAACCGACGACCGTTGGAGCAATGTTTATCTCGAATGGCGGCTCGGTAAACGTAGTGTAGGACGCCCCCCTGCTAGGTGGACCGATGACCTGAAAAAGGTCGCTGGTAGCGGTAGGTTGAGGGTCACGAGTAATCGTGTGTTGTGGCGTTCTCTTGGTGAGGCCTAAATCCAGCAGTGGACTGACATAGGCTGATTGATTGATATCAGAGCTGATGCCGAAATTTGAAGGCAAGTGTTTGAATGCAACTGGAAAAAAACGCTTTAATTTAATGTCTAGAACTGTTTTTCATTCCCTAGACTTAGAACATCAATGGACGATAAAGTTTGGTGACTCACAGGTTTTACTTTTGACAGAATGTACATCAGGTAAGTTCATATTTCTAAAAACAAGGCCCATTGAATTAAGTTGATTGCGGTAAATAGGAAAATTACATGCTAATCGAGTCTGTAGGTACATTCACGTCCTTTAATCTCTTTCATGGTGCACATCATCTCGAAGACACGACGATACGACAATATTTTATAGGTCACTTTTTAGCATAAATTTTAGGTTGTAATGTTGTATAGAACATTGGTGAAAGCTAGCCCATCGCCTAATAGATTCCATGTACCAAAGTCCCTTAGTCGCTTCCTACGACATGCTGGGAAGAACAGTTTCTAGTTAGCATTCTTTTTACTTCCCAGACTAGCACGGACTGCTATACTCGCTTATCCTATCATTTTATTGTAAATGTGTTTTTCCGTTATTCAGGAGTCAATATTATGAATGTTGAACAAAATTTATTGACTTGAATGTGTGGTTTTGAAATTATAACAACCCTGTTACAGATATCTAACGCTTTTTACAATATTTTTTCTAAATATCCAATCGAAATTTTGTCGAAGCATGCTCTTTCCAACCCTAGTTATTTCATCATATTCCGAACCACAACCTTCCCTTGTTACATTATTCTTAATTCTATTATTCAATGTTATATACTTTTCAATAAACGCATTGCAACGGCGCTACTTCTATTCGATTCATGTTTCAACTTTAGTCACTAAACCGTAACTTTATCTTATCACACTTTTTTTGATTTTACCATTCCAATTGAAAAGACCAGTGATTTATTTAAAAAAATTGGAACGATAAGCACATTTATATGTATTATAAACATATATTATACATAATCAGATGTAGCTAGATTCATAAATCGCTAATATTACACGTGAAATACTATATATGTTAATACTATATATATTCTTTTGATCCTTACCTTTTCAAGGACGTCTACTAGAAAAGCGAGCATGTGCAAAGAAAGATTAGAATAACTATCCCATAAATACTTAATTACACATTTGGCCCATTGAAAACTTTCTTTGCTAAATGTTCTTCGACTGTACAGGGTCATTACTGTACCTAAATTTTCCAGTTTTTTGTTTTTTTCCACAGTAAACTGAAACATAAATTACTTTGGTTAATCCGGTACAATTTGTGATAAAAACGTTTCATATTGAAAATAACCATGAGTATGCGTAATATACTTAATGACATCTTTTACATTTAGCTGACTATGGCATATTTTATTATATGAATAAATTTTATTTTCTAAATGTAATCAATCTAAATCTAGTTGGTTTTTTAATTTAAATCCCAACGAAAAAAGCGCTTAATTAGCGCGGCCGGGTAGAGTTCTAATCGAGGGTTGCTTGCGCTATCGGTCGGTCTATATCGTTTGACGGCCACGTTGTAGAGATTCTTGGCCCGTCTTAACGGTCAAACTAACAAAAAAATTTATTGAGAGAAATTAGGAGCACCTCATCACGAGCATAATAATCTAGAGCACGGGTACATCGAGAGATTGTAAGTAGACCTTTTTCTCCTTTTTCGGTGTTATCATTTCTATATAATACATATAAACATACCTTCTTTAAGTACCACTTTAGGGTTCATTTTAAAAGCATTTTTGTAATAAGATATATAATTAAATAACAACGTAAATAAAACTCAGTAGTTCTTTGAAATACAATAATCATAATAGAGGAAGTCAATATTAAACGTGATACGTAATAGAAATATCAGTAAAAGTAATACATTATATACATTAGTTACCAGTATTGACAATGATTCTAAGCATTTCTGGACCATCGTTCAGAAATGTAATAGTTGTGTCCAGATGACATCATTTGGCGCTATATATATATTATACAGGAGAATTTCATTACCACTTTCAAATATCTTTATATATAAAATTCAAGTTTGTACTAATATATCGCATCTTCGGGACCAAACTCGCACTTATGCAACAAACCTAATTTTACAGGAGAGCGATTTTACACTCTAAAATTCTCTTTCAATTACGCGTAATGACATAACATACTCCCCCGCCTCACCGCTCCATTTTTCAAAGGATTTTAAAACTTTTTGCTGTGTATATGAAGTCGATTATCGCGGTTAATTCTGTATACTTAAGTCATTTTCGTAAAAAGTTGCACAAGTGCGAGTTTGGTCCCGAAGGTGCGATATATATATATCGTAGATATATAACGGTAGATTTTTAAAATTACATAGACAAGGATAAAGTTATCACTTACGTGTGTAAATGGGAAAATGTTTCATCACCTGTCACATTGAGTACTGACTATCTGGTCAACACGTGGTTTCGAGGTGGCCATAGAATTTCTAACTCCGCGATTGCAGATGGAAACCTGATCCACTGATTTCCTCGCTAGGATTAATAGTCTTGAACGCGTTTGTTTTGTACTATTATCATTCCAGTTGACAAAACATCTGCAGTTGAACACAAAATGAGGTTTATTCACCTATCATGAATGAAGTGGCTGTTGTTATCGTGGAAGAAAAATTTCAATCTGAATATATTGTGCTTCATCGTCGAAATAGTGATTTAAAATCGGAACACATAGGAGTTATTAAGCACTACAATATACTTTGATCTTCTGACAGTGGGAATATGGATACCAATTTAATATCAAAGTGGCAAATCAAGTAACAGGTAAATAATTTGAACAAGATTAAATAATATTTTAAAATTCAATTCATCTAAGTAATAATTTCAACTTTTATAATTTTTTAAACCATGTGCTGAAACCAACACAAAAGCTACTATGAACGTCAATTTTGCCAACCACTTTAATGAAAATTTACAATGAGATATCGATCATGATGAAGATATGTGTTTATTGATAGCAAATAAAGTATGTCGTGTTTGACAATGACAGCGCTCAATCCCATTGTCGTATGCACGATGCATTAAACCACGAGTTGCGAAGAAAACATTACAGACAATGAAACATTGAAATGAAATGCTTTTTATTTAACACAAGGATCATAAAATCACTTATTGAAAATTAGATAATCATAAAAAAAACTTTCATAAAGTATTGGCGTTTTAATTTCGTAAAGGATCACCTTCACAGAAAAAATGCCAAGAAACTCTGCAGACAATATTCAAAACAGCAGCCTAACCAGCAATCAAATGAATGCAATCAATATGAGCAACAACTCAAACTCCTATAAGAACACGCATCGTCAAGCTGCAATCACACCCAAGATGAAACGTCACATAACATCATCCAGATAGTATTTTATTTTGTAGTAGCTCTTTTCCATTAATGCTAACTTTAAATTTGCCTAGAGGTAAGCTCTTGATAGACTCTGGAAGCTTATTATACATCTTTATGCGCAGGCCACTAAAGGAACCGTTTATCTTTTTCAGTCTAGAGCCACTATAATACAGTAACGTTTTATTAGTCTTTATTTCGTGTATTACAATTCTGTATGTCTCTCACAAGTTTGTATTTGTTAATATTTTACTTCACACATACCAAACTATCATAAATGTATTGCGAAGCCACAGTTAGTATATTTATCTCCTTAAAAACATCTCTCAAATGTTGGTCATCATCAGGTGCTTGTTTCTGAAGAAGCTTAAGAAGCACCTCCTCCACACATTTTTCAAACCCTAAACAGTCTGGATTGGGCGGTCTGTAAACACACAAATAACATCCTCCATCTCTATACATGACATTTCTATCACTCGTTCAATAGAAGGACTAACAATATTTTTACGTTCATTAAATTTATGATAACCTAAAAAGATAAAAAAATATTTCATATATTCATTTACTTGTTACTAAAACCAATACCTAATTTATGATTAGCGTAAGTAATTAAACCAGGAGGAAATCATCTCACCAAGGAGGAAACCCGAGACAAAACCGATTACGCCCACAAGCTCTAAGGTGGCAGCACCGCCAGTGGGCTAGGGTATAGTGGGCTAATCACCCGCTTATCTGATTCCTTAAAAATGATTAATGAAACTGAATCAGTGCAAAACCGGACCGATCATATTATTATGACGACTTTTGGAATGAAAATACGGACACGAATTGCTAGTTGGAACGTGCGAACGTTGATTTGACGTCAACAAGTTGCGGGACCCAGGCGCAAGCGAAAGCTTCCGATTGGAGCTGCAAAATCGTTTCTCTATTCTAGAAACGGACTCCACTTCCACTACTACTTCTGTCGACGCAGGGTAAATCAGAATCAGAATCACATCAAAATGGCCTACACAGAGACCAGCTCCGTCGTTTTTGGATACAAAACTTCAAATCGCAAGGACTGGATGTCACAAGGGACCTGGGACCTCATTAATGAAAGGTGTCAGCTCCACCTTCAACTTTTAGCTTCCGGTGACGAGGCCGTGCGCGAGGACCCGAAGCTGTAATACCGCCTAATACGCAGGAAAATTTATTGCAACATGACCGACGAGTGTGGACGGATGCTGTTGCGGATTGCGCCAAACACGCTGCTAACTCCGGGAATCTCAGGGAGATTTACAAGGCGACGAGGACCTTGGCCGGAAACCGGAGCCAGAGGAAGGAGAAGCCTTTGAAAGACAAAGGAGGTCAGTTGATTGTTACATCAGAGAAACAGCTGCAATGTTGACGGGAGCACTTCGAGGAGATCTTCCGACTTCCAAGTGACCTAGGCACCACGTCTACACCTACTACCAACCTGCCCGCACAATGCCTAGACATTGATGCGTCTCCCTCTTCAGACGAGGAGGTGGTGAAGGCTATCCGATCTTTAAAGAACGGGAAACCTCCGGGAATCAACCTCGTCACAGCGGAAATGCTGAAAACTGACGTCCCTACCGCTGCGAACGCGCTGACGCCCCTTCTGCAGAACATCTGGTCAGCCAAAGAGTTTCTTGACGACTGGAACAAAGGCCTCCTCATCAGCGTGCCCAAGAAAGGAGACCTCAGTGAATGTGGCAACTGGAGAGGCATCACCTTACTCTCGATTCCATCTAAGGTACTCTGCCGGATTATACTGGATAGGCTGACACGGGTCTGAACCTCTCTTCCGAAAAAAACAGGCTGGCTTCCGTCCCAACTGATCTTGTACGGACCAGATAGTCTAGATTTGGTAGAGGGAAATGTATTTGACCTTTGTCGATTTCGACAAGGCCTTCGACACGCTGCGATTGAGTTGTATCTGGAACAGGCTTCGTGAGATTGGAGTCCCCGGGAAAATCACGAACATCATCAAGGCCATCTACTTTCACCTCTGCTTTTCCTTGTCATCCTCGACGGCATCATGAACAACACCACCAACAACAAGCGCCGCACCATAGAGTGGGGACTGTCCAACGTCTTGGAGGACTTGGACTATGCCGATGATCTATGCCTATTGAGCCACACGCGCGCCGACATGCAAGCCAAATTGGACGACTTACAGCGAGAGGCTTAAAATTAACACACGGAGAACCCAGCAAATGCGGTGTGGGGCGACGAGCTCATTACCGTTACTCATCGGCACGGAGGGGACAGGGAGGGTCCACAAGTTCGGTAGAGTATTGTCCAAAACAGGAGGGGCCGAGGAGGACATCGCTTCCAGTATCGCCAAAGGGAAATCGACCTTTGCACATCTTGTATGGCAATTGCGACAATTGACTAGGAGAGTTAAGCTCAAGATATTCCGGTCCAATGTGAAAACCGTATTGCTGTACGGATGTGAAACATGGAAGGTCACTAAAACCTTCTCACAACAGCTTCAGGTCTTTGTTAGCCGCTGTCTTCGTCATATTCTCGGTATATACTGGCCCGAGAAAATCTCTAACGTAGATCTGTGGGAACGCTGCGATGAGACACCGATCGACCAGCAGATCAAACGCCGCAAGTGGAACTGGATCGGCCAAACGCTCCGAAGGAACCGCGACCACATTCCGAGGCAAGCCCTAGACTGGAATCTCCAAGGAAACCGGAAGCGTGGCCGCCCTAAGCAATCCTGGCGGCGGTCGATCATCGCAGACCCAAATTGGGTATTCTGGCCAAAAGGGGCCTGGTCACATACCAAAACTTTGGTTCGTCCACATAAAGAATAATGTAGCGATGCTGTTACATGTCTCTTACAGCTATTAAATAAAAAGCATAAATTATTTTATTTGTTTATTAATTAAACAATTTATGTCAATATAGTCTAAATTACTACAATGCGCACATACAGTATGCAAGCAGCAATTGAGCCCATGCCAAACCGTATTTGCTTCAGCTAGCAACGATAAGGAGTATGGTAAAGTGCATAGAATTAATTTATTATTCAGTTTTGATATTAAACTATCAAATAATCTAACTCGTTTTATTTTATATCTGGTAGAATTCATTCCCTTAATTCTCACGGTGGAAACGGAAAAACTTTTTTAATTCCATTTCTTTCGGAGGATTAGATCACGAAATAATGTTGCTCTAGTGTCGGCTTCATCAGGAATAGCTGCGACTCTGCAAGAAGGCGGGAAAACTGCATATTTTGCCTTGAAATTACCATGAAATATGTAAATCACTCAAACACCAATTTACACCAGCCACAATATAATAAACACCGCCAAAAGTAGCGCAAAGGCCAAAAACCTACAGGTATGCAAATTGATTGTTTGGGATGAATGCACAGTGACCCTTAAGAGGTCACTTGAGGTACTAGACAGATCGTTGAAAGATCTTCGTGAAACCAATATATTTCTGGTGAGGCCCTGATTCTGTTGTCGGGTGATTTTCGTCAGACACTTTTTATTCCTCGATCAGGTTGCCAATGAACTAAATGTATACCTAAAATTGTCGAGTTTGTGGCAGTGTGCAAAATCATTCCACTTAACAACTAACATACGAGTATTTTTGTGTCAAGATGAAACTGGAAATGTGTTTCCACATTACCCACAGATTTCTGTCACATCACACATTTAAAACAAAAAAGGAGCTTATTCAGCGTGATTTCCTAGATTTATCGCCAAAGTTCAATATCAATAATTGGCTGGGTGAACGAGCAATATTGGCGGTGAAAAACAACGCTGTAGAAGATTTTGATGCGATCCAGAATTTTTTTCTAGGACAATTGGTTTCCTTCAAATTCGTGTTCGCGCGAATAACGTTTCGCATGCGCAGGGCAAGATTTACAAAAAAACTTATTTTATTTTATAACTTAATTTATTCTAAGAACTTAGGTCTAAGTACATCCAAAGTTAGGAGTGTACACGATTAATGCTAATAACTAATGCGGCAAATTAGTAAGAGAAATATTAATATGCAATATGAAACTAATAAGATATGAAATGAGGTCAAGTGGCGTCAGCGTTATCCATGTGCGTTCTGTGCGTATGTAACTCCTCCATCCCCAAAGAAGCAACTAATGGACGAAGGGAATATTACTGCTGGCTGGAATCATGGTGGCAGGATCTGGACATCTGGCTAGTTTGGCAGGAACAGCGCAGCTCGGCTCGCACTTGATTGTTAGATGGTCAGTGTTCTGGTTCTTAGACGCTGACGGTGTACAAAGATGATGTTGGTGGTAACTGCTATGTACCTCAATATGGTGTAGAAAGGTATGGTAGTATGGAAGATAGTGTGGCTATCTTCGTGGTGTTGCATATGAGAGAATCGTTCTACTGATATTCTTTCTTCGGTATTATATAGTCCTTGTAGATTGATACTTTCTAATTTCAGATGTTGGATGGGGTTCGACGGTGATGTGAGATTATGTGAGATATTTGCATAATCTGCATAAGTTGTGCTTCAATTTTGCCTCGTTTGTTGTAGATAGTGGATTCATCGGTTTCCAGGGAACAGCTTGGAGGTATGGTTGCAAGATAACTTCTTTGCACTGTGATATAGTCTTCTCGTTGACAATGCAGTTCTACTTTGGTAGGCTTCGGGAATGACAGGGTGAAGTGTTAATCGTCAAGTCATTCGTAGGCTTCTTTTGTAAGGATCTTTTTTCTAGGCTAACAGGAACTTTGTAGAGTTTTCCGAGTTATTAAGTGATTTACACAATCAGAGGTGTTTCTCAGATGACTGTTCGGTTTTTTTTCGCAGAGATATGTGTCACTGTAATAGGGTGGAGTGAATTTTTTTTTTTCTGAATTTTAAGTTTCCTGGTTTCTCAAACAGTGATCCATCGTAATGGAAATGTTCATGCAAAATACCAGCCTTCTAGCTCAATATCTTGAGGTGGCGCATTAGGTATGAAGGTAGAAAAATAAGATAAAAAAAGAGTAAATAAACATTTATTTCTGACAATAATACTTTATATTTTACTGAATTTATACGTAAAACTACTAGTACAATGAATAACTATATTAAATTACCATAAAAATAACATTTTAATGTTCAGTACCAGAAGTCCCAGTGTCTTCTTTTTGATGGAAATACTGAGATTTGGTGTCGAAAGTAGGTATTTCTTGCCTGGATTTTATTCTAGTACGAATGAAACCATCTCTAGCATCGGGTCCACAAACAGACGTAGAAGCCTCAGTTACAAGTTTGACACACCTTTCGACTGCTTGAGTGTGGCAAGGGTCTCAATATCAAAAATGTTTTCTCCAATGCAATTTTTGTAGTCATTTCCGAGTCGCTGTATTTCATTGTTACAGGAGGTTCCGTTATCTTCTCTTTCACCCATTCTATCAAATCATAATAGTTTGTCACTTCTACTTTTAGCTCTGGTAACTGGAATTCACGAACTTTCTTGCATTTGGACTCTTTTCTTGCCTTTAAAACTCTCTGAAGAGTCAGCTCTCGTACTTGTTGATTATCATCTTGTAACATAGCCAGCAATAGATTTTCTGGGTGCATGAAGAAAGCATTTCTGTGAATAGTATTTAAGACAACACTTTTTAAGTCATCTCGCAAATACATACTTCTTTTGATCATATTAAAGACGCGAATCGGACCAAATTTACAAGAGGATTTTGACTTGATATCAAACCAATTTGGTGCGTAAACTTTTATGATGAAAGTGGCCAGTTCTTTCAAATTATTTTTCGGTTTAGCTGTGCCAATATACAAGCGAAGAATCCTGTCAGCACAAGTTAACCATCGAGAATGGGCTAGTTTTCCTGGGTCTTTGTTTGCTAAGTTTGGTGGGACTGTACCAGAAGAAATAGCAGAACATATCTGATAAAGGTATTTTTGATCGGTGCTCAACAAATCAATATCCAGATCCGGCAATTCGGTGGAGATGGTTTCGAATGTTTCTATTTTTAAGTCAAGACACTTATCAAGCTGTTTTCCTAAACTGCCAGAAAAAGTATTGGGGCCTGTAGTTTTACCGTCGAGACTTGAGAACAAATGACGAAGTGGTAATTCATTTGCATGTAACAAGCACACAAACCATTGCAAAGGGCGCTTCAGATGTTTTTCTAATAAAGCAATGACTCAATTTTTCCGACCAGTATTTACAGCAGTACCATCGCATCCAATTGCCACCAAAGAAGAACGGAATTCATATTTGTTTTCAAGAAAGTCGACAATATGTTTCTCAATATCAGGCGCTTTACCCGAATCAATAGAAAGATGACCGATGTATTCAGAATTAGGTTCTGATATGATTGAGATATGTTCTTCAACTATAATCTTCCTTTGGGATATATTATTAGCCTTAGTTATAGTCAAAGTTTTGTCCTTACGACCATCAAAATAAATAGCCGTTAAAGGTTCGTGTTTTTCTATAGATTGTAATTCTTTACGAATCTTCTGCCGTTCTCTGCGTATTTTGCTTCGGTGATGTCAGAATCTACATGTATGTATTCTCAACTTCTTGTCATAATATCCGAAACATCAAGCGGTAAATCAAAATTATTTACATTCATTATCATGATTTTTTGAATGTAAATAATTTTGATTTACCGCTTGATGTTTCGGATATTATGACAAGAAGTTGAGAATACATACATGTAGATTCTGACATCACTTCAGCTTTCTTCACAGTAGGTAGGCAGCAATTAGTGAACCCCAGGATAGGTTATTTATGCTATATATATATATGCACACACACATATACATAATTATATATATACATAACTATATATTATGCATTACGACCGTGACCGAATTCAGGGTAGTCAGAGGTTAAGTATGCATTTGTGATGCTCGAAATCATAAATATACATTTGGGATGCTGGGAACTTGAATTTGAGTATTTGGCGAACTGCAGAATAGGTTATACCGGTGCCCGACAGATATACGGAAAGAACGGGAGTTGGTTAGATTTCGATTTTTTTACGACTCAGACACATCTCTCTCAAGAAGGGTAGACCGCGGAGCAATTTTTTAGAGACAAATTGCTATCGAAATCCGAATTCGGTCACTAGGCTCTCATAACGGAGTTGGAGGTCGCACCAAAAAAAACATTTATTATACATATCCTGCTGCCCAAAATTTTGCTCAGTAGTCTGTAGGTATTTGTTTGCCTCGTCAAACTTTACGCATAAATCGAAGAAATTCTATTTTTCGAAGTTCTTTTCCAGCTCAAAACCATACGAAAATACAAGCGCAGTACTAGGCTCACAGACTCCTACAGGAGGTCGGGTTAGAGTACTCACTCAAGTACGTTCAAATACACTATTTCTTATTGTTACTATAAAATTACAATTATTTACCACAAGTGATTAATTATTTAAATATTGATTACTTTTATATATTTATGACTACAATGTTTTAATATATATTATTAATAATAAGTTATTGAATAACCTGTTTATAATTTATTAGTGATTGTTTCGTTTACAATTCAATTGATACACGGAACGTGCATCCGCCATGACAGTAAAGTTTGTTATGATTTTGTTATATCAAGTTTGATGTGATTTATTTCAGTGTTTTTGAAACTATCGTAGTGTGGAACCTGTTTATATCGCAAACATAAATAACATTACATAAAATATCCCCTATTATCCCGCCGCATTGCTTTGTGAATCGATATTTATAGAAAAATGCTTCGTCACTCATAGCATAAGAATTTACAATTGAAATAACAACAATTTATCTGCAAAAAATCTAATTCATCATACTGATTTGATATTGACTTATATTAGCTTTGATTTTAACTTATTTTAGGTATAAACAGAAAGGTAACCTCAAAAGTATTTATCCCAGAGATAAACAAGGGGCTGCAATTATTTTACACGGACTTGTTTCTATATCAAAACATCGATTTTGTTTTAAAATAAGGTGGTAGGTATCTGTGAGAACATAGTAAACTAACTTGACGCATACTGTTTCGAAATGATATCAAATGTATTCATAGTATTTAAAACAAACCGCTATAAAGAATGATTTGATATGTTATGATATCAAGCACTAAATGTTATGTAAATCCACTAAGTTACATCCATAAGTCCATTAAGTTAGTTCGATAACAAATAAAAACTAAAACATGTAAGAAATTCTAGATTCCCAAACAGATTTCTCTTGAGTCTAACAAACCACTTTAATACAACCAATTATTAGTTTCTGTTTTATATGTCAAAACGTAAAAGTAGCTATTATAGCATTCTTATATCCAAGGTATTGCTTTTAATTATTACGATTTATTATTATTATTTTATAGCAGCTGAAACGTAAAACGTAAAAAAATAGCTGACAGTTACAGTTTCTGAGAGCTGATAATCATCTTACCACTTTCATACGCCAGACTGTTACTATATCAAATTAACAAATAATAAAGTAGGTAGGTACGCTTTGTCAGGTCAGGTGTATGTGTTTTGAGTATGCCGAGAATACACATCATCGTGACAAAATGCTTATAATTAAATCGTAGTTACTAAAGTAACTGAAAACTATCTACGAGTGCGCGGGATCTCTGTTTATAGTTTTATAATTCTGAATAGGTACAAAATACTGTGCTCACATTACGTCGCTGCCACCGATCTCGATTGATATGGCTACGTCGCGTCGTGTCGTTACCCGACAGACGAATACAAAAAACCTATATACAAAATATGCATTCACATCCCTTTCGGGGTAGTCAGATGTAGAGTCGAATCCCAATCGTTACCTGATTATCAATAGCCAATAGATGATTTACTAAGTCCTTACATAACCAAACCAAGCTCCCTCACTAAAACAACAGCACGTGAACAACTTAAATGGTCACCCATCCAATTACTTCCCACGCCTCCGTTGTGCTTAACTTCGGTGATAGAACGAGAACCAGTGTATAAATCACAACCGTAAAATCCTATTATTTACGATCACAACTACGCGATAGCGCGATTCAAATACTTACCCAATATTTCAGCAAAATCATTATTGACATTACATAACACAAACTAATAATTGACAGTATAATAGTAGTTTATCAGGATTAAAAGAAATCTGTATGGAAATCGAGACATTTACATTTTTCGTACGACCGCCCGCCTTTAAAAGTCTGCGCCCCTGGTACATATTCGTAGGCGGCGCTTCGTCATGATCAAAACTATCTGTCACGTTCGACAGAGAATATCTGCTAAGAAGTCGGTCTGGATTGTCGAATCACACAATGTTTATTTTATGCTAGATAGATAATGTACGTTTTATTTATTTAATATTCTGTCCGGCCGCTAAAAACAGCACTTACTCGCACGGTACTCAGCGCCGCTGCGCTAGAAATTACGGATTTTTGACAGTTCGTGAATTTATTTCTGGAATACAATACCCTTAAGTCAAATAACGCAGCATTTACAATTAATACTGCCGATCGATCAGAAACTCCAGTTCTATCGCACGTTGTAGCAAGATTTTTCAGCTTATCTCTCATCTGTTGAGTTTTTTTAAGGGATGGGTTAGATAGTAATTCTGCAGTATGAAATTCATCATCCTCATCTGATGTTTCAGCAGAAGAACTGTCAGAAGTCCAAACTATAGCTGGGGCAGATGATGATGTACTTGGAGTAACGTTACATTTCGCAATAAACTCTTCATACTTTCGCTTCCTAATTTCACGACGTTGTATAGATTGAGTTGTTACCTTATCCACAGAACCAATATACATTTTGCGCTCATTTCGTTGATTTTTTAAGAAGTTTTCCTCAGCAACGGGTACTTGAGTCACACATTTGCATAGTTCTCGGGATACACATTTACATGTTGCGATATCAAACAACTTATTTATTGAGTCATCGTAGAATTTCTGCTTTTTGGAGTCATTCCGTAATTTTTTCACATTCTTGTACTTTTGATAATATAAAATCAGTCTAGACACGACTTGTTGATGGGTAATTGTAGGGATAGATGCTTTACTCCAGATTGTTTCAATATCGGAAGCAATCATTTCACATAAATCTTTGACTGAAGGGTCCTTTCCATTATTCAACTCTAACATTTCGTTTCTAATCCATAAGTAATGTTTAATCACATCACAATATGTAGGTATGATGTGTGCTCTCTGATCGAGCAAAAGCTAAAGTATCTATATAATTCGAAATACAAGTCATCAATATTTTAGGTTTTAATAATTAAAATCTAAGATAGTTTCTCATACTTAATAAATAACTGTCGTAAGCATGTGATTTCACAATTGTTTCTAATGTATTATTTAATCGTACTTGATTCTTAATAATTTATTTAAGTACATTGGAATACTGATTTATCCATTATTTATTTAAACTATTATGAGTTTCTAATTGCGTAGCGTATCTCTATATCCGTCCTCAAGAATTTTAATGAGTCGGTATAAAATATCGCGTCACTATAATCTAAATTACCACTTATGCTTATAATAATACTACCTAAAAAGTTAATTAATCTTCGTCTGTTACGTAATTCGACATACCTCAGTTGTTTGGGGCTTGGCTCTGTACAAGTGAGTACAGGGTTCAAATTCCGCTTGAGCATGTACCAATGGTAACAGTAAATTTCTATGTACATTTTCGTAATAATAAACAGATTTACGAAATGCATCGAATTAAACGGTGAGGTAATCGGTCATTTGGGATGTAAGGGGGCAGTCTATCACCCTAGTGCCGCAAGCCAACCTAACCTGCCCGTGGTGCATCGTGCTGTCTAACGAACGAGGCTCTGGCGACCGACAAATGGCGGTATAACCATTTAGTAATCAAGCGTGGCTAAATGCAACAGACCAGTGACGGGCAGCAGCGTCACAGGTGCGAAGAGCTACGTCCCGCGCTCACCAACCCAGCGCCCAGCGTGCTGAGTAAGGGCAATACCCCCTACGACAAACGCTACAAGCACATGGCCCCCAGTTCCCGTTCGCTCTACTATTCCGGCCCACGGCAGGGGTCTCGGTTACGGTAGGACAGGGGGTGTTAAGAATCTTCGGGTTACGGACAGCTGCCACAAATGACCCTGGCGACGTATAACGGGCGTAGTCTACGACTGGACGAAAGCCTGGCGCAACTGGAAGTAGAACTAACTAATATAAGGTGGCATGTTCTGGGGATATCGGAGGTCCGAAGACCTGGTGAGGACACCGTTACCCAAGAATCAGGTCATCTGTTCTACTTCCGGGAGGGCGACCAGAGGATACAGGATGGCGTAGGTTTCCTCGTCAACAGGGTTCTCCGTGACAACGTGCTGTTTCGAGTGTGTCGACACGGGTAGCGTACCTTGTACTGAAACTGAACAAGACATACTCTCATTAGGTCGTGCAGGTACATGCGCTGACGACAGCATACTCAGATAGTGAGGTCGAGGTGCTTTATGAAGATATCGCTAAGGCGATGCATAACACTACCAAGACCCACTACACCGTTGTTATGGGGGACTTCCATGCCAAAGTGGGAGTGCGCGAATGCGATGAATCGCATATCGGAGGGCACGAAATTGGATGCATAAATGCCAGAGGGCAAATGCTGATCAACTTCCTAGACAAAGAGGGGCTGTTCTGCATGAAAACGTTTTTCAACAAGAAGCCCCATAGGAAGTGGACCTGGCAGAGCCTAGATTGTAGGACGAAGAACGAGATTGACTTCTTCTTGGCGGACAAGGGGTACGTGCTCAGGGATGTCTCAGTGGTCAACAGGTTTAAAACTGGCAGTGTCCACCGCCTAGTGAGAGGCACCCTGAATTTCGACTTCAAGACCGAGCGAAGCCGATTGAGACGATCCGTTCTTCGCCCAACGATGCTGCAATTCGTGCACGGCTCTGAAGCGCTCCAGTTGGAATTACGCAATCGCTTCGAGGCACTGAATACCACGGCAAGTGTTGACGAGAACCTCAATGGTGTGGTGAGGGCACTTCGAGAAGTGGGTGGAAGATACTTCGAAGGAAGGCGAGGCAGCCGAAACTGCAAGATCTCAAGCAAAACCCTGGCATCGATGCGGATTCGATGAGTACTGCCAGAGAGAGCTTTGTCAGATACCCAACGTCTCGCGCGTGACGCGTTAAAGCGATTTGTGCGGGCACGCGGTAGCTCTACCAAATGGGGATGGTATCACGCCGTTTTCCGGGAGGTTCGGTGAGAAAAAGGCGAAGGAGGTACGAGCTGGTGCAGCTCATTCGCACACTCGCCATAATAGAGCCTGTAAAACACACAAAGACTGGCAACCTTGCGCCTGTGCGCTAGGCTATTCAGACTGGACGCAAGTTTTTGGTCGCCAATCATGCGCTTGGCTCTACGCTCTATAGAGTCAAGGGAATTTAGCTGGTACTTGGCAGAGCCATCCCATAGGTGACTGCAATATTCCACACACGACCGCACGTGTGCTTTGTAGAGAACTAAAAGCTGCTCCGGTGTGAAACATTGCTTAACCCTGTTCAGGATGCCAAGTTTCCTCGCTGCAAGCTTGGCCCTTGACTCTATATTCTCACCAAAGTTTAGGTCGTTTGTAAGCTCGATACCAAGCATACTCAAACGACTAGTGACTGGCAACTGCGTGCCTCGAAAGAGTGGAGCAATACTCATCTCAGATTTCTTAGCAGAGAAAAGGCATCCCTGGGTCTTTTTGGCGTTGAAACCCACGAGGTTCATATCTCCCCATTGCGAGACGTGTTCCAGCGTTTGATTCACTCGCGAGACCATTGCTTCCCTTTGGAGATTTATTTCATCCACGTTAGCCCTAGGACCAGGGAGGTACCTCTCTACAACTGTGCTGTCATCCGCGTAGCCTATTATCCCTGGCCTCAGTAGATCGTTTATATGAAGCAAGAACAACGTTGCAGAGAGGACCGATCCTTGTGGAACTCCTGCGTCTAGGGTCATAAGGTCCGATGTGCAACCGTCAACCATCACCCTGATGCTTCGGGCACTGAGGAAACTTTTGGTCCATTGACAAAAACTGTCTGGAAGTCCGTAGGCTGGAAGTTTACTCAGGAGTCCCGCATGCCAAACCCTGTCAAAGGCCTTGGAGATATCTAAGGAGACCGCAAGGGCCTCACCATGCTTCTCAATGGCCTCGCCCCATAAGTGCGTGACGTACACCAGCAGATCCCCAATAGATTGACCATTACGAAATCCGTATTGGTGATCACTGAGGATGTCATTCACCTCAAGGTACGACAGCAGCTTTCTATTGAGGACACGCTCCATCACCTTACAGATGATGGAGGTGATCGCAATGGGACGATAGTTGGCAGGGTCAGTGCGATTTCCCTTTTTTGGCACAGGTTGCACGTTAGCGACCTTCCAGGACGTGGGGACTGTTTTTTTCTCCAAAGAGAGCCTATAGAGGCGGGTCAGCACAGGAGCCAATTCCGGAGCACAGCTCTTCAGTACCCTGGCTGGTATGCCATCAGGTCCAGAGGCTTTGTTCACATCTAGCGATTTGAGAGCAACACGAACCTCCGTACAGTGAATCGCTATTTCATTCATTGTAGAACCGCAGTGCGGCACCGTAGGAGGTGTTTTAGAGCCTACCACTAGATGTGAACTCTCCGCAAATAGAGAAGCAAATAAATTTGCCTTTTCCATCGCAGAGTGGGCTAAAGACCCGTCGGGCTTGACCATAGGGGGCAACGAAGGACGACAGAAGTTGGCCTCAACTGTTCTTGATAAGGACCAAAACCGCTTGCTTCCCAAGGGACACGCAGCAAGTTTAGATCCTATGCGCTGGATGTGATCAAAGCGCGCCTTTGCTAGTATTTTTTTACACGTCTTGGCTGCAATATTAAAAGCTCTCTTTTTGGATTTAACCCTACGAGGCTTAGCTTTTTCGTCACGGACCTTGATCCAGGCACGGAAAGCTGATTGCTTAACAGCCTCAGCTGCAGCACAATCCGCATTGTACCAGGGTCTTGGTTTATGTCCGAGCGGGATGTCAGAAAATGGAATGTAGTATTCCATTCCCTGCTGGATCACATTCGCAACAGCTTCAGCAGCAATCGTCGGGTCAACAGAAGAGAAGCATATTTGTTTCCAAGGGTAAGAAGCAAAGAATGCGCGCATCTCATCCCAATCTGCTGATTCGTATCGCCAAATCCGCCTTATGCCTTTGGGGCTGGTATCTGAAGGTGGACTGACCGATACGGATTTGACTAGACAATGATCTGATGTCCCAAGAGGGGCAGACACAGCAGTTGGCTGTATGATTAGCGATATCCGGTACTCTT
The DNA here is from genome assembly GCA_030578115.1 of Leucoptera coffeella. Classification (NCBI taxonomy): domain Eukaryota; kingdom Metazoa; phylum Arthropoda; class Insecta; order Lepidoptera; family Lyonetiidae; genus Leucoptera; species Leucoptera coffeella. The sequence goes on from JAMBLF010000002.1 coordinate 2,945,932, forward strand.
TTAGCTTCTTTGACCATTTGCGTAAGACAGTGAGTTAGGGATAGTTTCCTAAACTCTCTGCCGGCATGGTCGGTCTTTTGGTAAGGATATAACCATTCACTGTGGTGAGCGTTCACATCCCTCAAGAAGACCATTTCAGCAGAAGGGTACCGCTGTTGGGCCAAGTCCATCAACTCCGAGATGTGCTGAACAAGGTCAGAGACAGCCTGATTACCTCCTCCGTGTGAACGGTATACGCAGGCATACAGTGTTTTGCCTGAGTTCACGAAAATCCACAGTGTTGAAAACCGCGAGTTCTCATAACATCTTAGACGCCGACAGCAAACATCGTCACGAACGTACAAACAGGACTCAGCTTGTTTAACAAACTTGTGTTTGAGGGAGTAACCTGGATAATTGAGGTACGACGTATCTGATGGATTAGCTATTTGCGTCTCAGTTAGAAAAAGGAGATGAGCTCTTGCAGTCTCAAGATGGTGATGGACTGCATTGATGTTTCCGTGTATACCTCTGATATTAGTGAGGTGAACTTTGTAAAGCGAGGGGTCGTGCTGCCGTTTAGACACAATTATCTTCTTTCTTGTTTTACTCATGGTTTGGTTTTAAAGGGTAGGTGTGAGAAAAAACAGCCAACGGAAATCGAGAAGCTGTTTGTTACCAAAGAGTGACACCATTAGATGCTCAAAGACATGTGGAAGCCCACACGGAGACCGCGGGGACGCCCCAACCCCCCCAGAGTGGCCATCGGATCCCCCCGACGTCCGGTTGCCAACCGGCCCGATGGAGCACTCTGGGATTTTTCACTGGCTGGCGGAGCAGCCTTTCATGCATGGCTAGTGCATTAATTGGACTCCCATCTATCCAGCGGTCGGCCAACGGCAAAGACCGTGCTTGGGATCCCGCTGCTCTCCGTATGCGAAACCGATCTCAGTGCAGCCAATGGCATCAAGAACGGTCAAAACAACTCGACTGACATCCGCTGGGTTTTTCGAAAGCACTGGCACTCGCAAAATCAACGGAGGAACGCGGTCAAGGGTCACCACTTGGCCCCGGATTTTTTCACGAGGGTGGTCGTCAGCCAGGCGGCCTCTTGCAAAGCCTACCACCGAAATTTGTAGGATCCTTTAGCCACTATAGATGGATGGCGTTGCCCAGGGATACCGCGAGGAGGTAGATCCTATGAACCCCAAACGTCTTCACGACTCTGGATTGGACTGGGATGGGTATCAATGTCAATGGCAGATACGTCACACACCTTCGCTTCGCTGACGATATTGTCATAATGGCGGAGTCGCTGCAGGATTTGCAAGGAATTCTGCACAGTCTTAACGCTGCCTCACGGTCGGTCGGTCTGTGGATGAACTTGGACAAGACGAAAGTAATGTTTAACGAACTTGTTGTTCCGGAGCCGGTTACCATCAGTGGAGAAGCGCTCGAAGTGGTCCAGGAATATGTCTACCTGGGCCGGATTCTGCAAAAAGGTAGGGACAGCTTCGAGCGTGAAATTTCCAGAAGATTGCAGCTGGGTTGGGCAGCATTGGGGAAACTGCGTCATATCTTTACGTCGTCACTACCGCAATGCCTGAAAACCAGGGTTTATAACCAGTGTGTCCTACCCGTAATGACGTACGGGGCCGAGACGTGGAACATGGCAGTCGGGCTAGCTCACCGACTCCATGTCACACAGCGAGCAATGGCGCGTTCAATGCTGGCTACCTCGTTAAGGGACAGAGTCTGGAACGAGATTATCCGGCAGAGAACCAAAGTCGTAGACATTGTCTATCGCTGATGCAAGCTAAAGTGGCAGTGGGTCGGCCACGTCTGCCGTAAAACCGACGACCGTTGGAGCAAAGCAGTTCTCGAATGGCGACCACGTTTCGGTAAACGCAGTGAAGGACGCCCCCTGCTAGATGGCCCGATGACCTGATAAAGGTCGCTGGTAGTAGTTGGCTGAGGGTCACGAGTGATCGTGTTTTGTGGCATACTCTTGGGGAGACCTACGTCCAGCAGTGGACGGACATAGGCTGATTGATTGATTGATACGGTGAGGGAAAACATCGTGAGGAAACCTACCTGTTCGCCGAACAGGTAATAGTTAGTGCTTGTTAATGGCGACATGGCTCACCACCTGTCACATTGAGTACTTAAAAAAACAAAACAAACGCATTCACGACCATTAACCCTTGCGGGGTAGTCAGAGGTTCAGGTGTCCATCTCCGCAAGTGCGAAGGTAGTAATTCTATGGACACCTCGAACCCACGTATTAACCATATAGTCACTACTATTGAGTACTTACTTTCTGGTTAACACGTGGGTTCGAGGTGTTTATAGAATTACTACCTTCGTAACTAACTTATTGAATAGGTACTTAAATTGATATTCGAATAAACTTTAATTGCTTTTATCAATGCGCTGTTTAAAGGTAAGCGTCCATATATCGGTATCGTAAATATCGCACGCAACGCACGCATCGGATTGTATTATTCTTCGTATAGAATCTCATACTAGAGCGTCCACTATGTCCGTATCGTACGAATCGCATTAAACTGCTTATCGGAAATGCCGGTGATGTTGCTCCGAGGGGCAACTTTTACGTTGCGTGCCGATGACGTCATACGGAATACCGATCAGGTGGACGCGCCCACGCTTTATACCGTAATTACGTTTATACCGAAATTACTCAAATATTAAGAAAATGGTGATACCAGCCAAAGTATCGATATCCGTCCCTGGCTCAGAATTAATCAGCTGGTTGACCACCGACTGCATCTACATTTTCAATAACAAGTGGCGGCGGCATTGACTGCATTCCGATTGCTGGAACTTCCATCGGCAAATCCGATCGCTGCGTATACAGTGGACGCACAGTCAAAAAACAATCCGTTTAATGCGATACCTCCGATACTCACGATACCGATATGTGGACGCTTACCTTAAAGGAGTCACGTTGTCGTTCTACGTCATCGAGTCTGGTTTCAATATTATTCAAGTCGATGTACTGTAAAAAGGTATGATAGAAGTCAGTCATTTTTGCTTGTCCAATTTTGAAAGGTAAGAGTCCTGGACCATCGTCTAGGGAATTAACTCGTATGTCATCTTTTGATTTTGTGCTTAGCTACTGGTTTCTTTTTGGGTGACGTATATATGTGAATAGGTAAGTTAGCTAATACTGTGTCTTTAGTGTAACGTGGTGCGATTTTTCGTCGATTTGCTAATGGTTTAGATATATATACTTGTTGGTGAGGTGTGTAGGTAATTTCTGGTTTTCTGTCTTTGTTTCTATTCTCAGTTAAGTTAGTTCGGTTGTGAATGATTTTTCGTTAATTAGGTCATATACTTTTTGCATTTGTTCCTTAGGTGTTGATATATACTGTTGCAACAAAAATTCGTTAACGTTAATGTCAGTAGGGTTTCTTGGGTCCTCTTATTATATCATAAGGTCGGCATTTGGTAAAGCTGTGTATGGATGAATTATATGCAATTATGGCGCATGGTATGAGGTTTGATATGAGATCGTTTTTATGTTGAAGTTTTAATATTCGTAAGTGTTCTAATAGTGTTGAGTGGAATCTTTCTATCATTCCGTTGTCGTTAGGTGAATGTGCTAGGGTTCGATTATGGTTAATTTTATATACACGGCAAAATTCGAAGAAAAGCTGATTTGTAAATTCGGTACCATTGTCTGTGGTTATGCTTAGCGGTAATCCGTGGTGTGTGCAAAATAAAAGTAGTACGTGAAGGATAGATATTGCTGTTTCATCTCGCCGGAGATAGGCTTGTCCGCACTTGAAGAATGAGTCACTGAGTGTTAGGTACTTTTCGTTTTGGGCGGTGAATAAGTCTAGGTGAATGACTTGAAATGGATGTGTAGGTGGTAAACTACGTGAAACTGTTGTCTGATGGGATAACGGTCGTATTTTGTTTAACCACATATGGAACATTCACTAGTAAATTTCGTTATAGTTTCTTTTAATTTCGGCCAATAATATTTCTTTGAAAATGCTAGGTAACATTCATTGATACCTCTATGATTTGTAATTACTTCGTGATAAAATTTAATCATTTCTTGTTGATGCAAATATTCTTTAACATTTTCTAATTCTGTTGTGTATAATACTAAACTCATAGCTGAACTTCGGAAGGTTTCTTGTAAAATAGGTATTATAGTGTACAAAGTTAAAATGGGTTCTACCATGATTGCGGTTTTAATTTTGGGGTTAACATATTCTTTAATGGCAGAAATGAGGTCTTGTGTTAATGTGCGTTCTGAGAGTTCTACATGTGTTCGTGTATGCGTATCGAATGGTTTCATGACTGTGGGTATATGGCGTTTGTTACTATCTGTTATAGAGAAGAAAATCTGTCTGTATAATTTGTTTAAGTGTTCGTCAGTGATAGGTATTTCAAGAATGGGATTAGTTTGACTTGTATGAACTGTGACTGTGGTGGAGCCTGAAATAGAGGCTGGTTTTTCTGGAGTGTTAACAATTAGAGAATCGGTTTCTTCATTGAGTAATTCAATACGAGAAAGTGCACGGCATTGGTATTATTTTTACCCTTTTTATAATGTATTTTATACTTATATTCGGAGAACTTTAATCTCCATCGAGTGAGGCCGGAATTTGATTCTTTAAGGTTCATAGTCCATTCTAATGGTTTATGATCGGTGAAAATTTTGAATTTGGGTCCAAAAAGATAAGGGCAGAAGTAAAGTAACCCAAACTATAGCTAATAGTTCTTTTTCTGTGGTGCTGTAGTTTTGTTCTGAACTATTCAGGGTTCTACTCGCAAAAGCGATGGGCTTATCGGCTCCAACGGGACCTTGTGATAAGATTGCTCCTATAGCTACGTTGCTTGCGTCAGTGGTTATGATTAATTCACGGGAAAAGTCGGCGAATTGTAAAATAGGGTCATTATTTAACAGAGTCTTGCATTTTTCGAAACAGTTTATGTAAGAGGGGTCATATACAGGGTGTAACAGAAGAGTGTAGCAATACTTCAGGGTCGTATAAAGCATCACCTAATTAGTCTAAATACCAAGTTTCAGTAGGATTGGACTGAAATTGCCTTTTTTACAGCTATCTGAAAATGAGTAACATTCACGATCAGCTGATCGCAACAAAATTCCGACCCATCACTATGAGTAAATCAGTATAGGTAGGCGGCGAAGTCTAACGCTTTCAAGAAAGCCGCTCAAAGCTATAGGCTCCACCCCCAACACCTTGAAGGTGCCGTCCATTCTTTGTGAAAAGCCGCCCGCCGCCGCCACTGATATTAGGGCGAGTTCACATACAATTGTAATATTATGCGTTCACTTTTTTACATAATTAACGCGTGGAACATGTTAGGTACTTGATTAGCTTAGCATTCCTAATGTCGTAACTCATCGCTTAGGGTCGTCGTAGAATTACCTTTTATCACTTATTACCTATTGCCATCAAGTCTTGCGAGATCCCGTGACGTCACATAATAAATGAGACCGTGGAGACTGCTAGAAGCCTAAATTCTGTCGAAAGTCCAAACCTCAGAAGATTACGGCGTTTGTTAGGTATGTTACCTATACCTACCTGTAAACGTAGTTATGTTACATTCCGTCGCTTGCGCATTTTTATAATAGGTATTTTTATAATTATTACCTATCTATTTATCTTCGTAACGGTCTGGACTTAAAGGTAACCAGCTGCCTTATTCCCGGCATGTCGTAAGAGGCGTTTAAGGGGCTATATGGGCTTTTTTGTTTACCTAAATACCTACCGAGACGGAGGCTTCCTCGTTCCTTTTGATTTTTATGGGGATTATGGGAGATATCGTGTACAATTGTGTGTATGATTTAGTCATGTGGATACCATCTATCCACACATTCCGACCATGTGGTCTCTTGGTTGCCATTTACGACATCCCGGGAATAAATCAGCCGGTTACATTCTATTTAACTTATGCCAGACCAGCACTGGACAGTCCCGGACTAGCACGGGCATTTCATAATACATTATCAGTAGGCACGTAACACCATCATTTCAGTATCTTTAGTTGTAGTTCATTAAATTAAATAAAATTCTCATGTTCAAATGTAATGTAGGTAAGTAACCACAAATACAGGTACCTAATTAAATTACGCTTGTATGGAATTGCCCTTAGAATTTTGAGTGAAATTTACCTATTGTTAATTTTGTTTGTTTTAGTTACTCAGTTGATTTTTGACACGTGTCCAGTTGGCAACGTTTTTGCATATTGAGATTTTCGAGATTCGTGCGTGAAAGTAAACTAATTAATATATCTTTTAGTAATAATTTGTGAATAACCCGAATGAATTACACATAGTGGACTGCAAGAGCTGGTCTGAGTGATTTAGCGGATGTACACACATAGTGGATCCGCCCCACCGGGAGTGTTTGGCGCCGACCGTTTTGAGCAAATAGCTGATAATTATCTTAGTTTATTATTAACTAAGAAGTGTAGTGGTTCAGTGTTATGATACCTACTATTGATGTGAAAGTTGTGAAACTGTACGGAATCTTATCAAGAATTTGCTAACTCAATAAAAACCAACAGGTCAGTCTAACTTAGTTAATAATAACATAATTTGAAGGGTAATAAGATTATTCAAATAATGAAATTCAATTTATGTTTTAAATAGTTTTTATTTAAAACATAAAGATATGTAATACTTTGTCTTGTGTTTATGTACGTATCCAGTTTGAATTCATTCTTTCGGTACCTAAGTCCTAAAACGCGACTAAGAGACTAAACTATCATTGGTCGAAAGGCTGACAATCTCTATTTATTTCTAAAGTGACTCCGTGTCACAGTTATTATCCTAAGTATTGATTCTATTGAAATTCTAATGTGACCTAATGCTAATTATCTTAAGTCACCCTAAGTTCAGTCTACCCTTACGAGGATTAACTACCTGTCACTTACCTATTAAAGAGCGAAAGTTTTATGATTAGGTTACGCTAAACGTTGACTTCAAATCCTAAAGAGGTAAAACATAAAACCTCTTCCGTCACGTTTAGTTTTTATGTAGGTACCTGGTAACTACTGAACAAGGCATTACAGTCGTGATGTTTATGAGAAAAATAATAACCGGGTTGGCAGGCTTCAATAAATTATCTTGTATGTGAAAGAAAGGTCAGATAAATTTGTTTGGTTACTTACATACATATGCATCACGTCCATAATCCCCGAAGGGGTGGACAGAACAAAAGATTCCAAAGACCCTTTTGTCACATTTAGCCTGTCGTTGGGGGACAAAGATATAAAAGATTTTGGTACACTGGGGATGGTGGCTAGCCAATCGCCCAAAATACCTAACAAACCCCCTAGTCCTTTATTCGCCTTTTACGACATGCCGGGTAGAAGGCAGCCGGTTACAGTACCAGTCCCAGACAGCACGGGACTACAATTCTTAAAAACCTACTGAAAAGTAAACAAACTTTGAATCGCCGACAAAAATCCCAATCCATATTTACTACAAACAGATTTTGAGCCTTATTGCGTAATGAATAACGTTCAATTCTCAATAACACAATGTACTGCAATAGGTAGCAGGCGCCTGATTCTTTTGACGAATGCCGATGTCTCAGGAAAATGAGACTTAATGCTAAGGAAATAGTGCGAATTGAATTTCCTTGCGGTAATCATGAAGGCGCCGAACTTTATTTTGTCTTTCTCTGTTTACTAGTTGGTTTCAGTTGCACTAGGGATGGGACATTATAATATTTGTACTTAGGTTCTTACTCATTTTTGAGTATCAGATTATGGAAAATTCTAGATTTTAAGATATCGAGCTAAAACTTTACAATTACACTAAGTAGGTGATAGAGAATCTAGCCCTAAAGTATGACTACACTCTTCTGTTACACCCTGTATATTAATTTTAGATAATATCCCATAAGTCCTAAATATCTTTTTATCTCACTGAGGGTTTTAGGAAGGAGAAAATTGGAAATTGCAGCAATTTTTATTTTATTTTGCGGATTAATCCACTTGGATTTTGAAGTTGGAAGCACGGAGACGTTCAAATACATTTTTAATGTTGTTCATTCTTGGAGTGAAGTGCTGAAGATTATTATGTCTTCGAGATATACGAGGAATATATCATTTTGAAGACCGCGTAGGACGTTGTCCATACAGCGTTGAAAAGTGGAAGAACTATTTTTGAGTCCTTGGGGCATACGGAGGTATTCACAGTTTCCATTTTTCTACATTGAAAGCTGATTTTGGAATGTCGATTTCAAGCTGCGTAACACCGAAGGCTAAATCTAGAGTACAGTACAGTAGAGTATCTAGAGTAAAGTATTGCCATCTGCCTAATTGGTCAAAGATGTCATTAATGTTCGGAATCGGGTATTTGTCATTTATTGTCTTGTCATTAAGTTTTCTATAGTCAACTACTATTTTTATTCTTATTGAAATTGGTATACAAATAACTTAATAGGGAATATGCATAAAATTTAAATATGTTTCAAATATTTTTTTCTCGAATCTTTATTATCGTCACATTATAACTAATAGGTATTTATTTTATTTAGTCATTAGTTACACCCATAAAATATTATATAAAAAGTGGGAAATAAGAGAGGGAAATTCAAACTTACAAAACGCGTCACCATTGGTCGAAACGAAATGTGACGTCATATGACACAACATTAGATTTATCGGCGTCGGCATTCATACTGTGTTGATAGTGTTTGTAAGAAAAATAGTTTGAAGCTGTATTCCTGTGGTGATTTCTAGTGAATCTAGATTTTTAATGAATCTAGGACAATGACAAACTGGTTTTGTCAAAGCACAATCGGATAATCTACCGAAAATAGATGCATTTATGATGACAGCATATTTTGCTTCAAATCCCGATTTTACATCCGCTGAGGTCAAAGGAGTGAAAGCTGCAAGGTAATTATTATGTTACATGATATATTTTAGTCCATAACATTGATTTTTTATTATAAATGCACACAACAGTTTATAATATACCTAAACATAACCTACACATAACAATTTGTCTTTAAAATAGCTCCAAAACTCCTATTTTACATCTATGTCACAACAATTTATACCTAATAGTATTAAAGTTCACTCAATTATGTTATGTTTATTTACTTTTTGCAATTATTAGATAAATACGCAATGATTTGATGTATATTATAAATCAACAACAATATAAACATGACGTTGGAGATACTTTATCCCTTCTCATAATATTACACCATTGTTTTCTTAGTTCCGCATATCTTGGAATAGGGAAAAACACTTTATCTGGTGTACTTTTAATAGTGTTTTTGCACTTCGGTACGATACAATACTTGTATCAAGGTTTTTTAGCTTCTTCCATGATCTTTATATCAATTAAAACTAATAATATGTATGAAGTAACTTATATGCCTATAGTAAACAAACATGGGACATGTCATGTGACGTAAGCCAAAGTTCGCGCAAAATGGCGGCGTTTGAGCAGCTCAAATTTATTCAAAGTTTTAAATTGTATTTTGACAAATAATTCGAATATTTCCAAGACTATTTATATTTTTTTCTAAGTTATAAAGGTGTAAATTATTAATTTAAGATATAAAAAAAAAATCATGCATATTCCCCATTGGCTTCGTGGAATTTAATTCTGGAAAACTGGGAATAGTTATTCTAATAGACTCTTTGCATGAACGATAATAACTTCGAAGGGGTCGAAATTTAAACGTACATGGAGTAAATATTGTTCAACAGCTTCGGGGCCAATAAAAGAGTTATTAGCACCAGAGTCGGTTAGAAATTTCAAAGGGGGTCCTTTAATCTGAATATATTTCAAGTGTCGTTTATTCTGTGGGTTAAGTTCTATTTTTGTTGCTATTTGGAGGCCTTTGAGTAAAAATTATATATAAATAGTGCTAGTAGAATGTACGTTATCAATGATCTCTTCTATGAATGGTTGTATGTATTCGCGAGGCGAAAAAGTGTTCGTAGCGTTTTCGTAATAAGCATGTCTCTGTTCGTAGTCAAATTTGTAATTAGTTGAGTCATTATTATAATCATATGTATAAGTGTCATATAAGTAATCTGATGGGTAATAGTATGAATTGTCATATGGAACTGATTAAGTGAAATTTATTTTGTTTTGCCTTGAAATAATTAGCAGGTGGAGGATTTCCTTTTATTTTCCAATCCCAATTGCGTGAGGTTAGGTTAGAAGAACTCTTTAGCTACATAGTGTTTTCCGCCAGTCATAGGCTTAGGACCTTGGTGTTGATTTCGAGCGAATGGTGATCTAAAAGGTTAGTTGAAAGGTTGTCTGTAAGGTTGATTGAATGTGTGTCTTGGTTGTTACCTGAAAGTGTTGCTCTGAGGATTATAGTTAGGTGGAGGAGCAGCGAACATTTGTTGAGTTCTCTTAGGAAACTGTCTAGGTGGTTGTGGAGGTACAAAGATTTTAAAATTATTACGACTAGAAAAATTGTTCTGCTGGGGTTGAGTAGCAGGAAGGGTTTTTTTTGCGTAAATGGTATATGGTTATATGGCTTATGGGGTGTTCTTCGTGATAAGAGATAAAGAACGTTTAGTTCTTGAACGTATTCTAATGCTTGCTCGAGAGTGTAAGGTCTTATGCATCTAATTCGTGATCCTAGGGGTTCTTTTAATCCTCTAATGAAGGCTTGCTTTATTAAGTTTTTATACAGTGTTATTTTTGCCTCTACGGTGGTTGGAAGTGTTTCGTGTAAATTAATATATATCATTAAAGTCGATAAAAGAGTCTCTATCTTATCGTAGAATTCCTGTGGCGTGGAATTGTCTTGTGATAGCGAAGGTAGATCGGAATAAAGAGAGGTTTCATCTCTCTGGTCGGCATAGTTATATACTAGGGTGTCTTTGATTTTGGGGAAGTTATTTGGAATACTATTTGCGTTAATTATCCGTGCGGCTGGTCCGGTGATCTTATTTAAGATTCCGTTTAGAACGCAAAGATTTGACAGTTTTGCTTCTGGATTTGTTTCTAAATTTTTAACAATTTTTATGACAATTTCTTCACAGATTGTCAAGAATCGGTACAGAATATGTGGAATTCCATCAAATTCTGGAACCGCTCTTAAAGATTCATAAATTTGTTCTATGTTATTCGAAGTCATGTTTACTGAATTAGAAATAAAATTACTACTACAAGAATCTAAGCTTAAATATTAATATATCCTGACTAAATAAATTTCTTAAATTATCGTAATACTCTTTCTTGTCTATCTCTTTTTCTTAAGTTATTCCTATTTCGAGAGCTATCTCTCCTCAATTCCTTACGATTTGGATGGAAGGCAATTTTTGAGGAACGAATAGACACAGGATAAAGGAAGCTACTAAAATTTCTCTCTCTGACTTACATATACAGGAACATCGCTGGCCCTCTGTGCTGATTTTTAAAGACTGCTGCTCACGTGGTTCTGGATACTCGGAAGGGACTTAGTAGCCATCCAGGTAGCGGATATCTCCTTCGCGTTCGCGTACCCAACCGCGAGTATCCTACCGCCTGCGCCAATTACGTTTCGCAGCCGCAGGACACGATTTAAAAAAAACTAATTTTCTTTCATAACTTAATTTATTCTAATAACTTAGGTCTAAATACATCCGAAGTTAGGAGTGTACACGATGAATGCTAATTGAGCATTTATTTTTAAAGTGCCGCATAAATTTTTTGGATTGATTATTTATAAACTTTGTTTTACTTTAAATTTAATGATTTAGCCTTACCTTTAAAATTATATTGTATCATATTTAAACAATTATTGCATTAAAATTTTAGTAAATTCGGTTTGATAAGTAATTTAATGTGGATTGACTATAATTTTTTGTCTTTTCCGTTATGACAGTATTTTAGGTCTTTATGCTTGTAATTATATTATTAAATGGATGATAAGTGGTTCTAAGTAAAGATATACTGTTTATTTAACTATGAAGAAAAGCCTTTTTATTTCAAAATGTTAAATTTCTTTAATAAAGGTCCTAACTTGCCAAATGTTGCCAAGTTTTTTTGTTTTATTATTAAAATACCGTTTTAATCTTTTAAATTCGTGTTATATATTATAAATATGTAAATTTACTTCACTATTTTTAAGTTTAAACTGAGCAAACCTTTTTATTTATAGCATTTATTTGAAAAAATAAAGTCTTATTTTTTGTAACAGTAACGGAAAATCTCGTAACGGAATCGAAAGGCTATGTTTACACTGTATAAGAAACTATGAAATATCAGTATATATTTTTACGTATACATTTCTAGATACAAAAGGGGGTTATTTAGCATTGTTTAGTAAAGTATTCATATAAGTACGACTAAAAAACGTTAAGGTACATTTTTTTCTTTAACTTAAAATAAAATAAATTACTAACATTCGAAATGATCCCTTTCGTGTTAAGAAATGTTTTAAAAAAAAAACACTATAGGTACAAAATACAGTATTTGTAGCGTTACATTGCCAGTATATTCTGAGCTTTGATTTATGTGGAGTGAAAGCAAATTAGAGTTCAGCTTACAATGACAATGTAACGTTTGATGTCGCTGTTTCACTAGTCACCATAATGCAGGAATGGTCTATTTTCAGTAGTGGGTGTTATGATGACTGATATGGTGAATCATTGAAAGATGTGTGTGATTATGAAAGAAAAGAAGAAATTTAGCAATAGGATATTTTTATTAAAATTAACGTCTAACTACACATTCAAAAATAAAGACATAGCTTAATTTTTTTCTGCCTTTCTGAATTTGTTAGAGGCATTTTACCTGAAACAGTACCAAAATATCATTAATTAAATTACACCTATAATCTATTATTTAAAAAAATTTGATTATATCTAATGTGTACGGGGTTTAATGCGTCTTTTCCGTTATTTTTAGGAGTCGCCTTTATACATAACAGTCGACCCTGCAACGTAAAAGACGTCCAATAACGGAAAGACGGCAGTACAAAAATATTTTAAATTATTAAATCTTACATTTATTCCTTTTTTGTGCCTATATTTGTATCATACCGCAATGGAAATTAAAGAAACTATCAATAAAATACGTTTTCATAGGAAATAAAGTAATGTATCATTATAAAAACTTACCTTAAAGTAGTGCGTAACGGAAAAGACAGTTTTTGGGCGTCGCAACACGTGCACACAGTTTGTTGATTTTTGGCGACTTACAGAGAGCTTTCAAATTTAGGGTTAGCATATGTGAGAGATAATGTTGTAAGGATTAAAAAACAGTCATCATTTGGTAGAAAATTTATTTCTAAACATTGATTTTTGTAGACTGTTACGAAAAAGACAAGAGGATAACCAAAATCAATTAAACTAATGAAATTGATTTTATTTTATTATTTTGTAAGAAACATAGCCGAAAATACAATAAATTATTAAAATATACATTCTAATATTTCTAAAAAAGAATCAATGATTTGGACTTAAATTACGAAATAGAGTTAAAATTCAAATTGAATTTTCAGTTTTCGTGTGTGATATGCTAAAATTAGTCACCTTGTGCGACATTTCATTATATTAATCACTATTCTATTAAAATTCAATATATTTACTTTAACTTGATACCAAATTAACCAACATAGCCTTGTTGAAAACCCTAGTAAAACTGTTTAGATTTTGTGACATGCGAAAAACGCAATGCGGCGCTTTAAAAATAAATGCTCAATTAACTAATGCGGGTAAATTAGTTAAAGTAATATTAATGTGCAATATGAAACTATTAAGAAAAGAAAAGAGGCCAAGTGGCGTCAGCGTTATCCTATTATGTAACTCTGGTCGGAAAACCGTTTTTTTTGTTTATTTACACATCACAAAACAATAAAAAACAGGTTTTGAGAACGCTTTAAATTGTTTAACAGACTTTATCGTGTATTTCTAAATTTCAAAGTTAAACCTTATATATACCCAGTATTTCACGAAAACTCCGTTTTGTAAAGTAAGCAACGTCATGTGTCGACGAAAAATGCTTTTTTATATAAAACAGATTTGTTTTCTTTGTTTTAAAATCATATATACATAAGTTTAGGTCTTTTATTTATCGATGAGGCAATACGAACTCTGCCGGGTCAGCTAGTTTAATGATTTTATTCCTTTGTGTGAACCTCACACTTCAAAATTTCATTAGTAATTCTAATGGAATTTTGAAGTGTGAGTTTAATCAATAGGTCAGCCCGGAATAAAAAGGACGATTTTTGGACAAAACATCCGAATAATCATTTAATACGTGTTTTTATGACCTTGAAGCACACGTGTATCTCGCAACTCTCAATTTATGAGCCAAATTCAACGCGTTTATTTGAATAGAAATGGAACTTGGCCAGACACGCGGTAGCGAATTTTGAACCATTAATTGAACCAATTCAGAACCATTGAACTTTTTAAGAAATTTTTAAGTGGAAATGGATTTTCTTTAAAAGTGTAAGTACTTTAAAATAACAATTATTTGAAGGTGTTATAAGTACATTTAAAACAGTGATTAAAAGTGCACGGAGCTAGGGTGAACATGATACGCGCTGACGAAAAAAGAAAGTGTATGCATTCCAGACCTTATTAGAGTGGACAAAACATTTTTAGGGTTCTGTGGTTCAATGTTTATCAATATTTTATTCTTTATTTTACGAAATGATTTTATGTTCATGCGTATATTTTATATCTACTTATTTTTTTTTTACATATTATCTTTGTGTGTGAGGTATAGAGTAAACGTCCGTTTTCAAGTTTTAAATATTACTAATGGAATTTGTCGATGTAATATTAGGAAAAATAAGATATCTTTATGACAACTTAGTTAAATTAAATCAAGGTAAAAGAACTGCTGTGGTACTAAATGAGAAGTTAAAGGATGCGAATGATCTTTATAATGAATAAAATAAAATATATCCGGTTTTAAACCAACAAGTTAAGGACGGAGAAGTTAAGGGAAGTGACATAGAAAAAGTAATGATATGCTGTGACTCGATAGAATTATATCATAAGAAAATTTTAGACTTATGTAACAAATATTTAGTTGAAACACCTACCGTTAAAATGGAGAAATTTGATTTAAAAACGGCTATTATGCTGTTACCGGAGATGAATGGAGACGAAAATATAACTAAAAAGCTAATTAATTCACTCGAAATGTATAGTGGAATGATTGACAAAACGACGGAACCCATGCTTATCAAATTTGTTCTCACTTCTAGGTTGTCAGAAAGCGCTAAAATGAGGCTTTCCGAAAACTATTCGTCCTGTGTAGAATTAATTCGTGACATGAAAACCCATCTACAGAGGTCCAGTAACGCTATTCAACTGGAACTTATGAAAATTCGACAAAATGCCTATACATTAGAGGAATATGGTTAGAAAATAGAAGACTTATTTATCAACCTTACGATTTCACAGGCCAAGAGAGACTCAGATGCATACAAGACGCTAAAACCTTTGAACGAAAATTTTGTGGTTTTGTGGTGGCAGGTTTACAGATGGATTACGGAGCCGAGAGCTAGGAGTCATCTTAGCGGCCCGCAACTACTCTGCATTGAAAGATGTGATACGTGCAGCGAAGGACACGGAAACCAGTACATCAGGGACACAGCAGCACAACGTGTTTGCAGGTCGAGTGCATAGAGGAGTCCCAGGTAGGTCAAGATTTTTTACGAATGGGAATCAAAACAGTATTTTCCGAGGTCGAGGTGAATTTTCGAGAACTCCCAAGTACAACGGTCATTATAGAGATTAACCCCGCAACAAGGTTTCAAAATCGTTCGTACCAACCAACCCACCCACGAGGTTTTCCTGGTAATCGTTTTCAAGGTACGCAACGTGGTCGTAGAGGTTTTTCTAGGCCATATTATCCAAATGGTCCCCATAGAGTTCACTATATGCATGAAACTCGAGAAATTCCAAAGGAAATGACTAACAATTCCCGTAACAACCAATCGAACGGTGAAACATTGTTTCGTGACTAATAGCATATTTCCTTGTAATTATGGAAGTTACGTTAAGATATCAATCAATGGTAAAATACGAAAGTTTTTAGTAGATTCTGGCGCAACAATTTCTGTTATCGATCATGAAACTTTAGACACAGGCGTTCCAATATATAAACAAAGCATTAGGATTAAAGGATTGGGAGGTATGGTGACTTCAAAATGTTTTGTTTGTTTAAACATGGACTTAGATGGCCACAAAGCAAAACATGAGTTCCATGTGCTTAGAAACATACCATGTATGTATGATGGAATTCTTGGACAAGACTTATTGGAAAAATTTAAGTGCAAAATAGATTGCCAATACAATACTTTTATTTTGAATTCATTTGATACAGCGATAACTTTAGGCTTGAATATTATCAACGCATTTAATGATAAACAGTTTTTTATAGCAGCGAGGTGCGAAAAAATTTTTTTTTTTTGTGGATTGTAACGAAACTTTTGCTTGTTTAATAATGCCGAAAGATTTATGTGAGGGAGTTTTCCTTGCAAGCAGCAGAGGAAGGTCCTTGAATGGTAAATTACCAATACAAATACTGAACACTAGAGATGAATCTGTAACAATTAATTATTTTGAACTACATACAGAACCATTAGAATATTATAGCATAGAAACTTTTGATAAATTTACAGCTAATCCGACAAGAGTCAGAACTTTACTCAATAGTTTAAATTTAAATGACTTAAATGACGAAGAAAGAGGCTCAATCATAGAAATATGTGCTAAATATAATGAAATATTTTATTTACCAGGTGATAAATTGTCTACGACAAACATTTATAACCCGGAAATAAAACTAAAACCAAACGCACAGCCCGTGTATACAAAACAGTACCGTTTACCACATGCACAAAAAGATGAGTTAGAAAAACAATAAAAAGTATTTTATCAGAGAATATTATAGAACCAGCAACTAGCGAATGGTCTAGCCCAGTGCTACTCGTACCTAAAAAATCACAAGATAATAATAAAAAATGGAGATTGGTTGTAGATTTCAGAAAGTTGAACGAAAATATTTTAGAAGACAGATTTCCGTTACCTAATGTTGTAGATATTTTAGATTCTTTATCAGGCTCAATTTACTTTAGCCCTCTCGATTTAAATTCTGGATATTATCAACTGTCATTAGAACCAAAGAGTAGACAGTTTACAGCATTCACCGTCAACGTTCAACACCGTCTGGACAATATCAGTTAACAAGACTACCAATGGGTTTAAAAACTTCACCAAGTTCTTTTTCCCGTGCTATGACAATAGCAATGGCAGGTCTTAATTACGAAAAATGTTTTATTTACTTAGATGATTTAATATGTTTTGGACGCAGTTTAGAAAACCACAATAAAAACCTAATGTCCATATTCGAAAGACTACACCAAGTTAATCTAAAACTTAACCCACAAAAATGTACATTCCTAAAGAAGGAAATGGTTTATCTAGGACATACAGTAACTCCTAAAGGCATCTCTCCAGACCCAGAAAAAATTAAAACACTAGAACAATATCCCACACCTAAAAACCAAGATGAAGTTCGCAGATTTGTAGCTTTTAGTAATTATTACAGAAAATTCATTCAAAATTTTGCTACAATAACAATACCATTAAATAGATTGCTGAAGAAAAACCCATCATTTGTTTGGACAAATGAATGCGAAAAATCATTTCAAAAATTAAAAAAGTCTTTAAGTACAACACCAGTCTTACAATACCCAGATTTTTCTGAAAATAACACTTTCATTCTTCAAACCGATGCATCGAATATATAATGCAATAGGCGTAGTATTGTGCAACAGTAACATGCAACCAATAGCGTACACGAGTAGGCCACTAAACAAAGCTGAACAAAACTATCCTTCTATTCAAAAAGAGCTTGTAACCATAATTTGGTCAGTCAAATATTTTCGACCTTATTTGTGCGTACGAAAATTTATTATTCAAACAGACCATAAACCATTATTGTATTTATTTAGCATTAAAGATCCGTCTAGTAGATTATTAAAATTCCGTTTAATATTAGAAGAATATGATTACACAATTCAATACATTAAGGGTATTGTTCGCGAAAATGAGCGAAACGAGTGTTTTCATTTTTCAGTTTAAACCTATTTAGAACTTACTGACACCTATCATACTTTCAAGATAGCATAATGAAAGACTGAAATTGATGACTGAAGTAGTTTCAAGAGTTAAATATCAATAATTGCGTAAATATAAAGGCATAAAGTTGATAAAAAATCAGAAAAATGGCGCAAACAGGGTTTTGTATTTTTTCGTTTATTTTGTCACGGAGTAAGATCTGAAATCAAAATATACAATAATGGGTTCTCTAAATACTAAATAATTTGACTAAAAACATATTAGGTCCTGTTTTATTCATAATACTGCAGTTTTCGTAAGTATAAAACGCCCAATTTTGGGCCGCCATCTGTTTCATAAATTTTAATATTGACAGCTTACGCGTCCGCCGCGAGTCGCTAGTTTCAATAGATCGCGTTCAGAATTTGGCGAATGCCAGCGTGGGGAGCACGTCCATTTTGTTGGCGATCACAGCTAAACGGCTAGATAATCACACGAGATCAGTTATTTCTTAGTTCAATAAGTGAAATTTGGAAAACAATGTGTAATCACTTTGGTGTTTGATGTTATTGCTTATTATATTACAAGCGATTTTTTTCTTTCGAAGGGAACTGCTAAAGTTGATTTATTCTACATGTATATTTTAAGAAGTATTTTACTTGATGCGACGCCTTATTTGATATAAATTTATTCTTGCGTCATTTATGCCTATGACAGGTATATGTTAGACATGATATGAAAAAATTATGATAATCAATGTAAATAATTTTGATTTACCGCTTGATGTTTCGGATATTATATCAAGAAGTTCAGAATATAATACATTCATGATACCTACTGACATCACTTCAGCTTTCTTCACAGTAGGTAGGCAGCAATTAGTGAACCCCAGGATAGGTTGTTTATGGTGTGTGTATATATATATATATATATATATATATATATATATATATATATGTATACACACACATATACATAATTATATATAATGCATAATGACCGTGACCGAATTCAGGGTAGTCAGAGGTTGAGTATGCATTTGTGATGCTCGAAATCATAAATATACATTTGGGATACTCTTTGGCAACTTGAATTAGAGTTTTTAGCGTACTGCAGAATAGGTTATACGGTACCGGACAGATATACGGAAAGAACGGCAGCTAGTTAGATTTTGATATTTTTTTACGACTCAGACTTGTCTCATGGTTGCTATGGAAATCCGAATTCAGTCACTAGGCTCTTATTACGGAGTTGGAGGTCGCACCAAAAAATTACCCTGTTTATTATACCTATCCTGCAGCCCAAAATTTTACTCAGATATTTGTACTTTTACTGTAGGTATTTGTTTGCCTCGTCAAACTTTACGCATAAATCGAAGAAATTATATTTTTCGAAGTTCTTTTACAGCTCAACAGCGAAAATACAAGCGCAGTACCAGGATCACAGACTTCTATAGGAGGTCGGGTTAGGGTATTCCTTCAAGTACGTTCCATTATACTATTTGTTAATCCTACTATAAAATTACAATTATTTACCACAAGTGATTTATTATTCAAATATTGGTTACTTTTATATATTTATGACTAAAATGTTTTTAATATATATTAATAAATAATAAGTTGTCGAATAATCTGATTATAATCTATTAATGTTTGTTTCGTTTACAAATTGATACGCGGAACGTACGTAGGATAACCTAATAATGCGATCCGCCATTACAATAAAGTTTGTTATGATTTTGTTATATCAAGTTTGATGTAATTTATTTCAGTGTTTTTGAAACTATCGTAGTGTGGAACCTGTTTATATCGCAAACATTAATAACAAAACAAACGCATTCACGACCATTAACCCTTGCGGGGTAGTCAGAGGTTCAGGTGTCCATCTCCGCAATTGCGAAGGTAGTAATTCTATGGACACCTCGAACCCCCGTGTTAACCAGATAGTCAGTACTAAATGTGACAGGTGGTCAGCCATGTCGCCATTTACAAACACTAACTATTACCTGTTCGACGAACAGGTAGGTTTCCTCACGATGTTTTCCCTCACCGTATTAACATTAATAACATTACATAAAATATCCCCTATTATCCCGCCGCATTGCTTTGTGAATCGATATTTATAGAAAAATGCTTCGTCACTCATAGCATAAGAAGTTACAAATGAAATAACAATAATTTATCTGCAAGAAATCTAATTCATTATACTGATTTGATATTAACTTATATTAGCTTTGATTTAAACTTATTTTAGATATAAAAACATACTTGGCCACTATTAAAACAGAAAGGTAACCTCAAAAGTATTTATACCAGAGATAAACTAGGGGCTGCAATTGTTTTACACGGGACTTGTTTCTATAACAAAACATCGACTTTGTTTTGGAATAAGGTAGTAGGTATTTGTGAGAACATAGTAAACTAACTTGACGCATACTGTTTAGAAATGATATCAAATGTATTCATAGTATTTACAACAAACCGATATAAAGAATGGTTTCATATTTTATAATATTAAGTACTAAATATTATGTAAATCCACTAAGTTCGATAACAAATAAAAGCTAAAACATCAACACAGATTTCTATTGAGTCTAACAAACCACTTTTACAGAACCAAATATTAGTTTATGTTGTATAGTTACGTCAAAACGTAAAAGTAGCTATTATAGTATTCTTATATCCAAGGTATTGTTTTTAATTATTACGATTAATTATGCTAAATACGCAATAGGCATAGTTTACGCGAGAGCATGGAGGGAAACGGCGCGCGCGGCGCAGCCCGGGAGCTCTCGCCGCCGCCGCCGCCGGGAGCGCCGCAAGTCGCTCTCTGCTCTATTACGGGCACTAATAAAATTATATAATAGCACAGATAATATAATACTATACATAATAGGTATCTCTGAGAATACACTGAAATATCTTCTTTTTCTTCATCTATGTAATAACTTTTATATATAATTATTTACATACATAACGTCGTAAAATACGGTATAATGTGTATAGGTGCTTTAGGTGGTTAATTGTATTGCTATAAAATACTGTTTATTAAATTAAAACACTAATTTTTACTATCTGGTAGTCCTGTGTTTCAAAGCTAAGTTTAAACCTATATAATTTTCTGTGACGCAAAAAGCTTTAGATAAGCGGCACAGAAGTGCACATAGTTGACGCGAGCGCGCTGTGCGCCGCCGCCGCCGCCGTTGCAAAGGGGCGCAGCGGCAGACGCAAATCGCTCTCTGCTCTAAAAGCTGGTTTACACTTTGATTAGTACGAGTGTAAGTGTGTGGTGCGATTAGTATCCATTAAACTTTGAGTGCAGGTGATTTAAGGATAATAAAATAAGGATTAAAAGTTGTAAAGCCATTCTTGTTTTATATACTCCTTTATAAATTTATAAGTTATGTATTCGTTGCACTTTGCCATTTTGTATAACAACAAGCGTGCACGCATTCTAAACTCTGACAAGACCAGACGTGTTTAGTGGCAGGCACGCTGTAAGTGAGGTGGCAGTGACGGAACGCTGCGCTGGACGAGGTTACCCACAAAAAAATAGAACTCATTTGCATACACAGGAAATAACTTACACTAATCAGTAGATGTCCATACCTAGTCACTAATCAAAGTGTAAAGTAACCTTAACACGAGCACTTATAAAATTAAATAATAGGTACCTATTATTACAAACAATATTTTAGTGCAGTAACCATTACTTACACACATTATAGAATACTTATTTCAGGAGCTTATATAAGTAGTAAATTGTATATCAATACACGATGTGTGCTTGCAAATTTTAACACCTACAGAGAAAGAAGAAAAAACTTTATTCACTACATTAACAAAACACAAACATGGAAAAAATATATGTAAAAAAAATCATTGATGCAGTGAAAAGGTGCTGCCTCAGTATACAATGCAGCTAGGCTGCATCACTGGTCCTCCGGAAGCACCCGATTTGGAAACCGCCACAAGCTGCATATAATAAATAACAAACATACACAAAATAATTTATTTATAATATACAAATACAGATATAATACGAGTTCGGCTGTAGCCCAGTGGGTAAGAACTCGGACTTCGTATGAGAAAGGTCAAACAACAAAGAAAAAGGTTCGACAGCTCGTGAACAATTTAAATGGTCACCCATCCAATTACTTCCCACGCCCGCGTTGCTTAACTTCGGTGATAGAACGAGAACCGGTGTATAAATCACAACCGTAAAATCCTATTCTTCACGATCACAACTACACAACATAATTTCTCATAAGCGCGATTCAAATACCGACCCAATATTTTAGCAAAAACATTATTGACATTACATAACACATAAACTAATATTTGGCCGTATAATAGTAGTTTATCAGGATCAAAATAAATCTGTAGTGGAATCGAGACATTTACATTTTTCGTACGAATGCTTGCCTATAAAAGTGTATATAAATGTAACTAATTAACTGTATGACTACCTACTATATCTACAATTTGGTAAAAAGTATTGTAGAATATATAATTTTATCGTGAATGAATAATACTTACGCATTTTAAAAAATACTACAGCCGATCTTTCGGTGGAGAACATATTTTATTTCAAAAGCATTATAATCTAAATACATAGTTTTACAAATTCGTTAACCTTTCGGAGTCAGTAAATAATTGGTTCGGTAGTTGCATACCTACATACATACATAATGTAATCTGCACTAGCATCATTACAAACACTGGAAAGCTTGACTTTATTTCGTGTTGGATTGATTACAATCTGGATTTGGGTGAGAATATCAGTTTATACGTTGCATCATATGGAAACGATATGTATTTCTTGATATAACTGTCTGCAATTCACACGCCGCGGCAGCGCGTCGTCATGATCAAAACTATCTGTCACGTTCGACAAAGAATATCTGCTAAGAAGTCGGTCTGGAGTGTCGAAAAATCATCACAATGTTTATTTTATGCTAGATAGATAATGTACGTTTTATTTAGCAATTAAAAAATTTACTTGCAATCGGTACACTATTTAGTTTAAAAATCATCTATTATTATTAATATAAAACCCCCGTAAACGTGTCGCGATGTTTTGAAATTCGCGCCTTATTATCTGGTCTGGCCGCTAAAAACAGCCCTGACCCACGCGGTACTCAGCGCCGCTGCGCTAGAAATATCGGATTTTTGACAGTTCGTGAATTTATTTTTGGAATACAATACCCTTAAAGGTAAAGATAACGTTACAGCAGATGCTTTATCTAGAATCGTTATGACTTCTGACGATTTAAAAAATATAAACATGCACGCTAGCATGAATGTAATGACGAGAGGACAAAAGAGACGTAAAGAAGAAGAAGATAGAAAGAAAAATGAAAATGTAGAAGACCCGATTCTTAGAAACCCTTCGAATTCGAACGATCACCCTAGAATTGTAGAGTTGCTAAGAAAACCGAATGATAGTATAGTGTTGTTACTTACAGAAGAAGAAGATATATATATAAATTAAAGAATAATAGTCAAAATATTGAGAAACATGAATGCTTAACATATGAACATGAAAAAAAGATTCTGCATGTAAATCTTAAATATAGTACACATTTTTCGCGAGACGAATTTGTGACAGTATTAAGTTATTTCTGCAGAAAAATAAACGTTGAAAGACTATGCATAATAAAAGATAATAATAATATAAACTTTATAAAAAGCCTATGCAATGCCATAAAAAAGAAAGACACGCGGACCGGCCCACAGGTATGTATTCTAAGAGGAATACGTAGAATCACAGAAAAAACTCTGATTTTGAAGGATTATCATCTACTGCCAACAAGTGCACTAGTTGGTATACGTAGAATGGTAAATAATATAAAAAGGAAATACTACTGGCCAGGATTAGAAAAAGACGTGAAAGAATTAATACGGAAATGTGACAAATGTCAACGCTATAAATATTCGAAACCAATTAAAGAACCTATGACTATAACATCAACAGCATCTTATGCATTCGAAAAGATTTTTCTTGATTTGGTAGGACCCTTGCCAAAGGAAAGTGAAGGTTATTGCTATATCTTAACACTCCAATGTGAATTAACAAAATACATAGAATGTTTTCCATTAAGAAACAAAGATAGTGAAAGTGTAGCTAGATCATTAGTAGATAATTTTATTTTGTATATGGAATACCAGAAATTATTGCTACAGATCGCGGTACAGAATTTCTTTCAGTGACGTTCGAATCCATTTGCCGATTATTAAATATTAAAAAAAATTACTTCCACCGCATACCACCATGAATCGATAGGAGCTCTAGAAAACAACCACAAACATTTAGGATCATTTTTAAGAATGCAATGTGAAAATAAACCAGATACATGGAATTATTGGATTCCCTATTGGTGTTTTAGCTACAACAACACTGTTCATAGCGAAACTAAGTATTCGCCTTATGAATTAGTCTTCGGAAGACCTTGTAATTTGCCAAGTAATCAGACAGACAGAGTCGATCCACTATACAATTCGGATGATTATGCTTTAGAATTGAAGTATAGACTTCAAGTAGCGCATAAGGACGCTCAAAATAATTTAATATTAAGTAAATTAAGACGTAAGTCAATGTACGATCAATATGTTAATCCTATAGTTTATAAGAAAAATGATTATGTCTTAATCAAAAATGAAACTGGAAATAAATTAGAAAGTATTTACGAAGGCCCATACATTGTAGTAGAAGTTGTAGAACCCAATGTCAAAATTTTGAAAAATAATAAAATAGATACTGTCCACAAAAACAGAACAAAGCCATATTATATTTAGATATAATTTTTTTTAAACCTTTATAATGTTTTTGTTATTGCATTACTATTCTCTGTATAACCTTAGTTAAGTAAAAAAAAAAACATAGCCTAAATATTTTTTTTTTCTTTTTCATTGCGAGGGAGGTGTAGTAGTAGTAAGTATATAAGTATGTAACTATGTAATCCATTGTGTAAAGTCTTTAATAAAAGAACAGTCAACAGTCAGATCTCGTTTGATTCTTACGCACCTTTGAGCCAACCATATACGGATATACCGCTCCAGACACTCCATGAGCCACCGCCATAAGCAATCCTCTCTTCAAACCAGTATTGTGCGAAACGCTCTCCCTTACCTCGATAGACCTTCTTCCTTCCATCATTGCCATATAACACAAATTTAGACTCATCAGAAAAGAGTACACGGCTCCGATCTTGCTGTGACCAATTTCAATGAGTGCGTGCGAAATAAAGGCGCGCTGTTCGGTGGGCTCGCGTTAGTTTTGGTCCATTAGCTGGTTTGTGCGGTAACAAATCGCGTTCTTTTAACCTTCTCCAAACAGTTCGAGCGCTCACAGATACTCCGTGGAAGTCGTGAAGTTGGTTTTGTATCTCAATGGAGGTAAGGTGACGATTTCTCAAGCTGGCCGTCACGATGAATCGATCCTGCCCTTCAGTTGTGACTCGAGATCGTGGCCTTCCGTGGTGACGAACAAAGCCGCCAGTCTATAGATACCTCCAATAAACATGTTACACCGTAGATCGACTTAAATTAAGTCAGCACTCAAATTTCTTTGGCTGTGTCCGGCCTGAATAAGTGCCACAGCTTGGGCGGCGACTTCAGGTGGAGTATCCATAGACTATGGATAGAACCTCACCTTAATGTTAAGAATAAGTAATGTTTGTTGCAAAACCAAAGATATCAATCACACTTTCAAGAATCAAATCCAAGTAAACTAATAAAATCAAGTTTTTTTTTAACTCGATTGTTTGATATCAACAAACAGGCTCCAAATTGTCTTTTGTTTCTTTAAATTCTGTGTTCGAAATTAAAAAAAAAGACTATTGAATGACATTGTGAATATGCCAGATTCAAAGCTGCATTAAAACTTTTAACTCGACCTAATATAAAATTTTAGCTAGGACGAAACGAAACTGAAAATGCTAAGTGGGCCAATAGATGTGTCCAGAAGTGTAATCATTATGTAGTAACACAACAACATAACGGTCGTAGCCGCATTGATACATCGGTTCTCGTTCGTTTACCGATGTAAAGCAACGCGGGCTTTGGAATTCGATAGTATATAAATTCGATAGAATCCACAGTAATAGCACATAGATCGACCATGTGCTATTACTACGGTTGAGGGAAAACATCGTAAAGAAACTTGGCTATTTCTTGAAATAGACAATAGTCAGTATGTGAGATGAGTACCATGGTTATGCCATCTGTTACGTTTGATATTGATTACCAAGTAAATTGTTGGTTTCGTGTGCCCAAACACCAAATAAATTTTTTATTGATGGTGGGCACTCAATCTTTGCCTACCCTATAAGGGTTGTACGGTCGTGAATGTATATATTAAGAATGAAATGTGTTTCTGAACTGCGCAAATACTCACTTGTGCAATGTTACGTGCTGCTCGGATACAAATCTCATTAGCGTCTTCATAATGTAATAACATATATGGCAATAATGCTATAACTGTCATAGGAAATGCAAATGACAGTGAAGGGTCAATAATTGGAATTTCTAAAAGAGGTATTATCTCTACTAATACATTTACAATATTTCCATAAATGTTTGGATGGGTACAGCCCTAAAATAAATATCTTAAGTTTTAGAAAATAATAGAAATATGAATGCAAGAAAAAATATTTCGTACAAAAATCTTCGACTCGTTCAATGAACAGTTTTTATTAATTTAATAACACGCATATCTGAAATAAGAGAATAAGACACATTACTATGATATATTATTGATATAACACGTACAGATTAGAACGTTCTTCTATACAAGATAGTAATTTTACAATTTATTATCTGATTCAAGAACCACTTTGCTTCAGGGCGTCGGTTCCACGACAGACATGGCCGCCCACTGCCACTTCGGCTTGCAACATCGATAGAAAATGTCTACGACTTTCGTTCCCTACCGGATAATCTCGTTCATGACTCGGTCCCTTAACGAAATACCGAGTATCAGACGCTCCATTGCTCGCTAAGCAACATGAAGCCGGTGAGCCAGCCCGACTGTCATGTTCCACGTCTCGGCCCCGTATGTCATTACATCAAGGATGCACTGATTGAATACCCTGCTCTTAAGACACTGCGGTAGTGGCGACGAGAAGATATGATACAGCTTCCCGAATTTCGCCTAGCCTAGCTGTACTCTCCTAGAAATTTCACCCATTATTGCATTTGTAAACTTTGGCCCAGGTAGACATATTCTTGGGCCACATCAAGCACTTCCCCACAGATCGTATTTGGGTCTGGGTCAACGAGTTAGTTGATCATGACTTTCGTCTTGTCCAAGTGCGTCCGGAGATCGACCGACCGTCAGGCAGCGTCAAGACTGTGCAGCATTCTCTGCAAATCCTGCAGCAACTCCGCCATAGTGACGATGTCGTCGGCGAAGCAGAGCTGCGTCAGGTATCTGCCATTGACATTAATACCCATCCCAAAGATATCGATGCCATGCTGTATAGGCTCATCAACACCCGCACATAACGCCAATCGACCTGGTGTCACTGCATGGATTCCAGAACAGCTCAGATTTCGATTCAGTCGAAGGCCTTCTCGTAGTCGTTAAAGGTAAGACACAGCGGTAGGTTATACTCATGATACTTCTGTATAACCTGCCGCACTTTGTGGATGTGGTCTACGGTAAAACTTTTTCGAAATCCGGCCTGCTCGGAAGGTGCGGAAGTCTTGAGGCTAGACGATTTGTGAGCACTCTCGAGAACAACTTGCAGACGTGGCTTAGGAGCACGATAAACCTATAATTCTTCAGTAGGGTCTTGTTCCCATTTTTGAAGAACAAGGCTACCACGCTCTCACTCCACACCGTCGGGGTAATCCCATTAGCTACGACGGAATTGAATAGATGCTTGAGCTTCTACAGGACTGGTGCTCCGGTTTTAGAAGCTTCTAAACGTTCGTCGGGAGCCTTCCCGTTACGCAGTTGTTAGAGAGTGTCCTCAATATCGTCTTCGTCCATGAGAGAGATCGTCCGTGAAGTGGCGCACCAATGTGACTCTTTGGTCTTGCGCATCGGGTGGAGGCTTCGTGACATGCGAGGCGCATAATCGGCCGCAAAAGCTCTTAACCTCGTTTAGGATTCCTATAATTTGAAGTGCCGGTTTTCCCCTCTGAGGTTTTCAGCTTCTACAGTTTAGTAAAAGTTTTCTTTTACATCAGACTATTTTTATAGTATACAGGATATGCTAATGAGCTAGGCTAAGGTAAGTAAATTCTGACATCCCAGATTTCAACCTGAATTCCTGCACCATTGACTAAATATATATATATATATTATCTGTGTAAATATTAAAAAAAAAACAAACAAATATCGATCAGATGTCTAGTTTCCCTCTAGAATAGAAGATACAGGCATACGACCCCGACCACTTCAGCTGTCGCTAATCTCACCCTGTTAGCCAATCCGGAGTAATCATGCCCCTGCATCAAGCATTCATGCCCAAAGTCCTATTATTATCCTTACTTTCATTCTATTCCTTTCGGTCACTCTTTTCCAGTCTAAATGCCGC
This sequence comes from Leucoptera coffeella, assembly GCA_030578115.1. NCBI lineage: Eukaryota > Metazoa > Arthropoda > Insecta > Lepidoptera > Lyonetiidae > Leucoptera > Leucoptera coffeella. Next base: position 2,974,526 of record JAMBLF010000002.1, read on the forward strand.
CAATTCAAGGTCTGCTGTGTCGATGGATTGCCTTTTGTCCTCATAACTGGCGAACATGGGGCACTAATAGTCTCGTATATCTAAACCGGGGCTCTGGTAAAGTCTCGGCACAAAACCTATAGGGGGATGTTATGTCCCCGAAACAGTTGTCAAGTGCACTGAATTTTTTTTTCAAAACGTTGGATAGGAAGCAACGAGGAATAAATATCAATGGGGAACACATGCGAGATGTCTGTGGAGTTTCTCATCTTAACCTCATACGGTCCGAGTCTCGTCCCAGCTCGAGCCCTGCAGAAAGGGAGTCGCCCTTCCTCGCCGTTTATTTTGATCACATTTTCGAGGTCCTCGTCAACATTGATTGCGGTGTGCAGAAAGGCAAAGTGGTTCTTGAGTTCCAACTGGAACTTGGATGAAACAGAGGCCATTTGCAGTCCGATAGGTCGGAGCATGGACTTCATCATGCGCATCCTTTCTAGCTTTTAATTCATATTCACGGTGCCTCTTACCATGCGGCGATCACTTCCAGTATTAAACCTGTTGATCACGGAGACATCCCTGGAGATGTGCTTAAGTTTTTACATTTCCACACTGACGGCTGAAGATCAGGCAACATGAAAATCTTTAATTTTGATGACACGCATTTTTATTTTCACACATTTAATTTGATTATGTTTGTGTTACATACATATCGCGCCTGATTCCCTGTAGAGGGGTAGGCAGAGATCACGGATCCCCATTTTTCCCGATCCTGACAGACCACTTTCGCTTCATTGACATTCGTACCTATTCTCATACACACTCGCGATTATAGGTACACCTAACGTCACCTTTTTTCAATATAGCGTCTATCTGACTGTTATATGTCTTATTATGCCGGCCCCTACGTAACCGCCCTTCCACTTCACTCATATATATATATACCTTTTGTTAATCTGCTATCATTCATCCGCATAACATGTCCAAACCATTGAAGCATGCTCTTTTCAATCTTAGTCACTACATCTTCTTTCAAACCGCAACCTTCCCTCTTATCACATTATTTTTAATTCTATCATTCAATGTCACTCCTAACATGATTCTCAGTGACCGTATTTCAACGGCATTTATTCTACTTTAATGTTTCTTTTGCCATACCCAACTTTCACTACCATAAGTCAATGTTGGAACCAGCACAGCCCTATGAATAGCCATACGTGCCGATTGAGAAACCAACTGGCTACCCATAACACTATACATGGCCCCATTAATCTTATTACCTGCTTACACTCTACGTTCAATATCTCCCTCACACTTTCTGTTATTAGTAAATAGTATTTCCAAATACACAAAATCATTCTCTTCTTTGACTCTTTCATTATCGATGTCAATCTTACACTCTGTCTTGCTAAGTCCCTCCATAACCATTACTTTCGTTTTACTTTCATTAATTTTCATTCCTTTTCTCTTAAGGGACTCATTCATGCAAGTGACCATCTTCTGCAACTCACACGCCGATGACGCAAGAAGAACCTGATCGTCCGCGTACAAGAGGCATTTAGTGATCAACTCACCCATACGTAATCCTTTGCCAATTTCTTTCAATTCAACCAAGCAACGATCCATGAACAGATTGAACAACCACAGCGACGCTACACAGTCTTCCCTCACACTCTATCGGATACTATACCAGTCTGGGGCCGGTAGGCCCCATTAACCCTAACACAAGGTCTAGAGTCCACGTATAAAGACTTTAGAGCCCGTATCAAAGCCTACATGAGCATTGATATTAATGTTAACAGCAGTTTTTCGAGTCAGGTTTATGAGTATCTACTTTCACGAGCGAGTCAGCCACATACATCCCTGATGTGCAGAAAACCACTGAATCTTGACTTGTATACCATTACAAATTAGCTTATACATACATACATATATTCACGCCTCTACGTCCCCAACGGGACGCCTTGAGAAGAATGTCTCCAATTTGATCTGTATAAGTTTTACGCGGCCTACCACGTCCAACTGTACCTTCTAATTTGGCTTTATATATTTCTTTTGTAACCCTCGTTTCACCTATGTTATATTATTATTATAAGTATTACTCTACCTTCAATTTAGGCTTTAAAAATCCTTTCAAAACCCTCCTTTCATCCATCCGCTCCATGTTGTTAAGCCAACTGAACAAACCTTCCTCTATTTTCGTACAACAACGTTCACGAATAACACTATTCCGTACCATATCTCACTATCTTACATACCACATTTTCCTGAGGGACCTCATCTCTACTGCATTAATTATGCTTTCATGATTCTTCTGTCAAACCCAACACTCACTACGATACATAATTGTAGGGGCAAGAACGGCGTTATGAATAGCCAGTCGTTTCGGTTCTGACACAAACTGACTAGTAGTCATACCGCTCACGGCCCCATTCCCGGCATTTCCTTTCTTCACTCTCTTTTCAACATCACTCTCAATGTTACTATCTCTTGTAATCACACTTCCCAAATACACAAACTCTCTCACTTGTTCCACTTGCTCCATATTATAATGTAACTATTTAAATATTTCTTTTTATATATCTTTTTTTGATCATTGATGTAAGCCAGAGTATGCATATTCTTAGAGGAAATATTTATGTGCCGGAATACGTGCTTCAGTAAAATTTTTGAACATACAAATTTCGTACACAGTCCGTAGCAGTAGATTCCTCGCAACTTTAATATTCATAGTTTTAAGAGATTTGCGATTTATACTCAAGATTAAGAACTAACGGGACTTATCGCGTAAGTTTTTAAATAATAGTTGCCTTTATTGACCCGACGTTTCGGCTACTTTGCAGCAGCCACGGTCACGAGCAGACTGACGATTCATATTTCTTCGTCTCCACCGCAGCGCCCTGTCAGATTCTTCTCCGACTACCCTCACTGCTACGTTTTTATCAATAACGCGCGGCCTACACACTACACTTACAGTATCTTGATCGTGTGAAGCCACATCGTGACCATGGCACCATGCAACGTCAGGTTAAAAACTTACTTTAATATTCGTCCATCCTTTTGGGGATTATGAACTGTGACTTTGCAGAGGCCTCAGTATATTTTATATTGCAAAATGTATATTCCTTTTGTCTATCTGCTATCATTCATCCGCATAACATGTCCAAACAATCGAAGCATGCTCTTTCCAATCTTAGTCACTACATTTTCTTTCAAACCGCAACCTTCACTTATCACACTATTTTTAATTCTATCATTCAATGTCACTCCTAACATGCTTCTCAGTGACCGCATTTCGACGGCATTGATTCTACTTTCATGCTTCTTTTGTCATATCCAACTTTCACTACCATAAGTCAATGTTGGAACCAGCACAGCCCTATGAATAGCCATACGTGCCGATTGAGAAATCAACTGGCTACCCATAACATCTCCGTGGCGCGATCGGTTAGACACCTGAACGCTAATCGTGGGGTCCCGGGTTCGGTTTCCGGTGGAGACAGAGTTAAGAACTACGCTTTTCTACTGCTTTCCAGTCTGGTCGTTGATTATATATGCTATATAAAGAAAGAAAGAAAGAAAGAAAGAAAGAAAGAAAAACATTTATTCACTGCTATACATACACATTTTAACATAACACTATTTATACACACTTTGATACAATAACAATACACGTACATATAAGGAGTAGGCACTTGATGCAGTGAAAAGGTGCTGTCTCAGTATTCGATGCAGCTAAGCAGCATCACTGATCCTCCGACAGCACCCAAACCTAAGTCTGTCACTAGCTGAATATAATAATACATACTATACATACATACATACACACATACACATACACACATAGTAATTACAGAGTGATGATGAAAAAAAATAAAAACTGATAAACGTACTTAGATGTTTAATATTAAAATATTATATATTTTTATAATTTATACTATACGTAGATACACAAAAGCTGTATTATAAAAAACGTATAAAAGTAAAACATATTTATTCAATATATACATACATAATACACAAGCAAACACATATATACACATACATAGATCTATATACACAATCTTAAATATGTAAATACATCCAATAAATGAATATATATATATATATACATATCTCAAATACAATTATAGAAATTTGGTATTTGTAAACACAAGGTAAGATCATTGACAGGATTTAGGGGATGGATTTCTGTTTCTCCAGCAGATAAGCCTTGAACCTACGGTTGAAGACTTCCCTAGAAACAACATCGCGGATAGGTGGCGGTATATCACCAGCACTTGGACGCCGCAAACTTAAAACATCCCCGAAACGCTGCCGAATGGTGCACCGGCAAAGCAGCCCTAATCTTAAAGTGCCGTGGATTCACTGACCACTTCAGCTTTCTATACAAGTAAGACGGGCCCTCCGACCGAATGACACCAAACAACAGCGTTGCAAGGTGCAGCCGCCTACGGGACTGCATGTTCAGCAAGTTAGCGTCGTTCAAGTACGGAGTGACGTAGGAACGGCGAGGTATATTAAAGCAAAAACGGGTGCATGCGTTTTGCACCCGCTGTATCAATTTCCTAGTTCGGCCAAGTATGCAGCTACCATAGACAACATCACAGTAGTTCAGCCTCGACAATATCAACGCTTCGCTCAGATAGACACGCAAGTCTACACTGAGATATTCGCGGATATTGTAGAGCACCTTTAAACGGTAGAAGCAGTTCCCGACCATACTGAGGACATGCTTCTCAAAACGAAGCCCACTGTCCATCAGTAGGCCCAGGTATATGTATTTATCTCTATATAATATGTATACATTTCTTAAATATACATTGACTAGTACCCTATTAGTATTAGTATCTTATAATTATTATAACACACATTTTGGGAACAAAGCTGTTCGCGTCCGTGGGCTTTATATATGCAACTCTAGATTCCCCACACGTGTTCCCTGGGTAGTGCTAAATGAACAGCAAATTCTGGTTGTAGGCTTCGGCTGCGGCTTGTCACCATCCTCCTGACTATGCAATGCCGCCAAGCGGCCATGTTCCGGCATGAAGTCAGGAGTAGCCACAACGAGAGGACGGGTCGGAGCAGGAACGCCATGCTGCAAACCGGTTGCGGCGCCATCGACTGACCGCACCGATGCCTGGTTGGGAGGCTAGCGAGATCCGAAGCACGGTGCTCCGCTGGTCGACCGCAGGTAGTTGGGGGCCCAAGTAGTGTTTTAGCCAAGCATGAAAGGCTGCCCCGCCAACTCGCGAAAAATCCTAGAGATACGCTACCGTGCCGTTTGGCGACCGAATGAGAGGACCCGGTAGACATCTCTGGGGGGTTTCGGTTCGGGCGTCCCCGCATCCTCCGGGCGAGGTACTCATCCGTGCGGGTGTTCTTTGTGCGCTGCTGGGTGGGTGGCGTGGCGCCTGTTCCACTTCCGTTCTCTCAGCCTATTCACCTAAAAAATAATGAAGAAACGAAGGAAAAAGAGCAAGTGTCTACAGCGGAAGCACGTCCTCTCACTCAAATATCGTGCCAGTCCACTACCACCTCGAGACTGAAAAGCCATACCTGCTCTGCCTCACCGAGAAGCAGATCAGATGTCCGTCAGATGCGGCATACCTGCATTACCCAGGGTATTCCCTGGAGCACGCATTTGTGCCCCGTGCGGGAGTCTGCGTGTACGCTCGCGATGACATCTGTTGTCGGCGTCTCCGTTACCTTGAGGATCCTAGTTTTTCCATGTTATGGCTACTGGTGGACACGGGCGCTGAACAAATTGTTTACGCTCTGGTCTACCGGTCGCACAGTGGTGACCATGAGACAACCAGGCTCTTCGAGCAACTCACCGATGCGGCGGGTTTGGCTCAGCAACGGTACCCGCATGCGTGGTTGGTAATTCTGGGAGACTTCAATGCCCACCATGAAGAGTGGTTGTGCCCATACCAGAAGACTGACCATGCTGGAGAGAAGCACGCAAGTTTGCATTATCGCTAGATCTCACCCAGCTGGTCGACCAATCGATTCGCATTCCAGATGTTGCTAGCCAAACGCGTAATTGCTTGGACCTTTTGCTGACTACTGATCCGGACAGGTATAATATGTCAGTTTCCGTCCCATTGGGAAACTCTGACCATTGTCTGGTGAAATCTGTGTCGCACTACTCTCCACCCGACACTAGCCCTACAGGCGTGCGGCGGGTATGGCGATACAAGTCGGCAGACTGGGACGAGATACGCCACTTTCTGGCGTCACATCCTTGGCAAAGGACCTGCTTCTTCCGTGACGGTCCGTCAAGCTGTGCGGAGGCCGTGACCAATGTGTTGCGTCTGAGCATGGAGTACTTCATTACGTACTCTGATGTACCACTCGGGGGCAAAGCTCGCCCTTGGTTTAATGCTGAATGTGCCAGTGCTGAGACCCGTAAACGTTCAGCGTATTTATCCTGGGCTGATGCTCGTAACCGTAAAGCTCATCAACAAAATTGCAAAGTCCTGCAAAAAGGTACTCCAGAAGGCTCGGTTCCTCCATGTTGGTCGCATTGGGGCTAAACTGGCTTCATACCCCACTGGGACTAAAGCGTTCTGGTCCCTCGCCAAATCGGTGAAGTCGAATTTCTGCCGCCCATCCTTACCGCCAATGCTCAAACCCGATGGATCGCTAGCTCACACTGGTAAGGAGAAGGCAAATGTATTTGTCTCCCGCTTTGCGGAAAATTTTCGTCTAGACGCTGGCAGCGCTGTACCTCCCTTGATACCCCAATGCGGGATCTCAATGCCTGAGGTCTGCATTCATCAGAGAGACGTTCTTAGATCGCTGCGTAGTCTCGACGTGATAAGGCTAATGGTTCTGACGGTATACCCGCAATTGTGCTCAAGACCTGCGCGCCTGAGTTGTCTCCTGTGTTGACACGCCTGTTCCGGCTTCTCTGAGAACTGGTCAAGTTCCTGACTGTTGGAAGGTTGCAAATGTACAGACCCATCTCGATCACCTCCATACTCTGCAAGACTATGGAGCGTGTATTTAACACCAAGCTCCTGGCGTATCTTGAAGGTAACGTTCTCCTCAGTGATCGACAATACGCGTTCCGCCGAAATCGATCTGCTGGGGACCTTCTAGTATACGCTACTCACATATGGGGCGAAGCCATGGAGAAACACGGTGAGGCCATTGCCGTGTCTCTCGATATCTCTAAGGCATTCGACAGGGTCTGGCATAGCAGCCTTCTAGGCATGCACCCGACCTATGGAATTCCTTCTGGTCTGTGAGCATGGATAACGGATTTCTTGAGGAATCGATCCATAAGAGTGGTCGTTGACGGATACTCGTCGGATCCAACGGCGATTAATGCTGGAGTTCCTCAGGGGTCAGTTATCTCTGCAACTCTATTTTTGCTTCACATAAACGATCTGCTCAAACCCGGTATCGTTGGGTATGCAGACGATAGCACAGTTATGGAGAGATACTTATCTGGCGCAGGGACCAGCAGTGGCGAGATCCATTCTCTCAGAGAAGCTATGGTTGAGCGAACGAGTCTGACCTTAAAGGCCGTGTCTGATTGGGGTGATGCCAAATTAGTCGGATTCAACGCCACCAAAACACAGGCATGTATATTAACCGCAAAGAGGAGTCCGTTCACCTTGAGTCCCACTTTTCAGAATGTTTCGGTACAAGTTACGGACCAACTTGAGCTTCTGGGTATGAGCATAAGCTCTACCTTGAACTTTGGTCGTTCCATTGAGACCAAGGCCAAAACTTCAGCTAAAAAACTTGGTATCCTGTTCAGGGTGGGGCGATACTTCACACCAGGACAGCTTCTTACCCTTTACCAAGCACAGGTCCGATCGTGTATGGAGTACTGTTCCCACCTTTGGGATGGTTCCGCCAAGTATCAATTGGCTGCTTTGGACTCTGTGGAGCGCCGAGCTCGTAGGCTTATTGGCGATGCGACGTTAGTAAAGGCTAAGCATCAGAGCATTGAGCACCGACGACGAGTTGGTCTTTTACCGAATACATTTTGGAGAGTGTGCGCAGGAATTACACGACTTAATTCCACCATCTCTTTTCCACCACCGGTCCTCCAGGTGGGGGTTCCATCCATATGTAGTAGAAACCCCGTTGATCCGTACGAAGCGCTTTGCTTCGTCCTTCTTGATTCGGACTGCTAAGGATTGGAATTCACTTCCCCCGTCTGTATTCCTGGTAGAATATAACTTGGGTCTCTTCAAGGCTAGAGTGAATAGGCTATTACTGGACCAGCGAGCTACACCATCGACGTCATCGTCACTTACCATCAGATGAGATAGGGGTCAATCGCTGGACAGTTATTAATAAAAAAATATTAAAAAAACACTATACATGGCCCATTGATCTTATTACCTGCACACACTCTACGTTTAATATCTCCCTCACACTTTCCGTTATTAGTAAATAGTGTTCCCAAATACACAAACTCATTCACTTGTTCGACTATTTCATTATCTACGTCAATCACACTCTGTCTTGCTAAGTCCCTCCATGACCATTACTTTCGTTTTATTTACATTAATTTTCATCCCTTTCCTCTTAAGGAACTCATTCATGCAAATGACCATCTCCTGCAACTCACACGCCGATGACGCAAGAAGAACCTGATCGTCCGCGTACAAGAGGCATTTAATGATCAACTCACCCATACGCAATCCTCTGTCATTTTCTTTCAAATCAGTCAAGCAACTAACCATGAACAGATTGAACAGCCACGGCGTCGCTACACAGCCCTTACACCCTTTCGGATACTAAACCAGTCTGATTACGCCCCATTGACCCTAACACAGGCTCCCGAATCCACATATAAAGACTTTAGAGCCCGTATTAAGGTGCTGCTCAAACTAAACGCAGATAGCGCCCTCCACAAATCGTTCCGGGTTACACGATCATACGCCATTTCCAAATCCATAAAAGCACAGAAAACCGTTTGGTTCTTCGCCAAAAACTTTTCTGCCACCTGGCGTAAGGAAAAAACCTTATATGTACATCCCATTCCCTTCCGAAAACCTGCCTGTACATCCCATATCTTAGTTTCAGTCTCACTAACTACTCTTTCAATCAATACTTTTGCATATATTTTTCCGACGATGCTCAGAAGGCTTATCCCCCGGTAGTTCTTGCAGTCTTGCAAGGGTCCCTTCTCCTTGTACAAAGGAACGATAACGGCCCTGCCATACCGCCAACACGCATTAAAAAGTAAGTACAAGAGGTTGGCAACCACCGGCCCACCAGCCCTCAACATCTCCACGGAAATCCTATCGTACCCTGCAGCTTTACCAGTTTTCATAGCTTTTAAAGCTTTGAAGATTTCTTCCATACTAATATCACTGCCATTATTATCCACACTTAATTCAGATGTACCATCCTGAAATGAAACACCCTCGTTTTCAAACAACTCTTCAAAGTATTCCTTCCATCTTTTTAACGCCAAACACTCATCATTTATCAAATCCCCATTTTTATTCCTACCAGCACTCATTCTGCATCCTCCAGAGAGTCCCCTGGCCGTTTTGACTATTTTCCAAAACAGTTTGATATTTTGATGGAAACTCTCGGAGAACTTCCTTTCAGTCCTCTCTTTTGATTCTAACGTCTTTCGTTTCACGATCTCTTTCACTCTCTTTTTAAATAGTAAAAATTTTTGTTCATAATCTATAACATTCATATTGGTTACTTTATTGTAGTATCTATATTATATTATGTATAAATATCATAATAATGGTTAATTTCTATATTGCAATATCTAGTATGGAAGCGTGTATTGTCTTAGTAAGGTGATAAAGAAAACATACTAAAAAACTCAAAAATATGATCAATGTTCAAATCTCACTTTTTATTCCTGTCTGCTTCACTTAAAATGCCTCATATATAAGTTCTTCACAGGCACTGCACTTCGTTGCCATTTTATCTTTTTCAAAACGAAATAGATTCGACACAGACGGTTCACGATTGCGGTTGCAGTCGTAATTTCTGCGAGATAAGATGTAGGAAGAGGTAGCGTATCTCTGCAGTCGTTGCTACTAGTATCTCGTTAATTAGTTCCTCGTTTTAGTTCGACTTCTATCACTTTACGTTTTTCATCACATCAGTTTTATCATCATGTCGATTTACTCATGACATATGTTAGGCACGTTAGGTTAATTGATCACGTTAGTTTGTTAATCACGTCAAATTTTTTTTTAGCACATCGGGTTTTTTGGTCACATTTATCTTTTGATCTCGTCGGAGTCACCAATTGTAGGATCCTTTACGTCCTACAGGAAAAGAGGAAGCTTCGTACCTGGGCAGGTATTTGTCAAGGCTGATTGGCCTGAGTTGGAAGTTTGTATGTATCTTGTTTGCGTTAATTATTTTGTTTGCACTTTCTATGAGGCTGGATTTTGTGCTGGCGCCTTCAGTATTATTTTTGAACACTTTCGTTTTTGTCGTTCTGTAGGCCTGGTCGCCACATATATATTTGCAATACTTAGTCAATGGAGCGGGCAGGCGGCGCGTCGTGATTACGACGTGAGTACTGGCGTTAATAACAACTTGCAGTTTTTTCGAGATTACGTTTAATTACGGTATTTTTAGTTTTAATAAAACTACTATGGTTCACCATAAAGTAAATTCTTATAACATTTGTTTATTAGTTAACAGTGGCGCTAATTTATTAGTTCTAATGCGTTATTGGTTATGAATGGTTTCAGAATAAGCCTGATATATTAAGACAGTGTATCCAAGATAAGATAACAATTAAGAGTGTAAGTGGAACATTCCTCTCTATAGGTTATATTAATCTAATTTTCAACGATACTGATAAATATTTCAAGGAAATGTTTTATGTTTTACAAGTTTGCATTGTGCTACTGATGGAATCTTAGGTTATAACTTTTTCAAGCCCTGCTCGCGAAGCCTTCTTTATGTTAGATGTAGGTATGGTCGAAGAGACATAGCCCTGGGGAGAAGACCAAAGAAGACCTGGAGTAATCGCTGTACTGAACTGAAAGCTCTGTCCAAGTTGGAGGTGCGACTACTGTGGCGTGCCCGACCTCGCCCTACAAATTCGACTAGGACTGTCGTTCAAAGCAGCCAGGTAAGATTTCCGCATGGTTCTCCGCGCGTGTTTGATAGCCTACTTCAGAGTGTGCGGATCGTGCTCCACTTGTCTTCGCAGATATCGTTTCCAGCTCTCCGCGACGTGCGACTCAAACTCGGTCTTCTTCAGGATTGCAAGTCAATTAAGTTTCCATTTCCTGCGCATTTTCCTCTTCATAGTAATGCAGCCTGCTCGGGTGGTTGGAAGGAAGGAAAACAACTTGTAGACGTGGCTTAGGAGCGCGATAGCCCTATAGTTCTTCAGTAAGGCCTTGTCTCTCTTTTTAAGAACAGGTCCACCACGTGCTCACTCTACATCCTTGGAGTAGTCCCATTAGCTAAGACGGAATAGATAGTCGCCTTTACAAGCTCAGTGGAAATTCCATCTTCGCCGGGAGTCATTCCATTACGCAGTTGTTGAAGAGCACTCACAATATCTATGTCCACAAGTGGAAGATCGTCCGCGAAGTGGTGCACTAAAATAGTTCTTGGATCCTTCGCATCGGGTGGAGGCTTTGGGGCATTCAAGGCGTATAATTGGCCATAAAATCACTCAACCTCGGCAAAATCCCTGAAATTGATGTGACTATCTTGAACTCAGTTTTCAGTTTTGTCGGATTAATGTTACCCATTCTTATACCTAGTCTTGTGATATCCGATTTAGCTCGATTAAAAAGTTCCAGTTGAACTGCTTCAGAGTAATGCACGGATGAATTAAATAAACTCAAAACGAACACAAACTTAAAATTCATTGCCCGGAATACGTCAACCAATAACGAATGAGACATCATAACAAGCAAGTACTTCTAGCCGTCGATGTGCTAAGTTGTAGCAAGTTGGACCTGAGCATGCTTTGGGTTTCAACGTGCGAAAATCAACCGCCATGTGACCTTTGTCAGAGATAATGACATCATTGCACTTTCAAGATATTCATATCGACATAGTAATCCAGTACGTGACATGTACGATGAAGTACATACATCTGTAATGATGTATAAGATGTACATTGAGGTAGGTACATCTGTGATGATGAGCCTGAATAAAACGCTGTTCATGATATGTAGGTTTTACTGCCGACCCACTGATGTGCCGGTTCATTTCAGACTAATGATCAATCATAATAAAGTAGGCGAAATGCCGAACTGCTGACACCGGCAATGTACAAACTTGTATCGTACATGTTCCTGGCTGCAAGATGATACAGCTCTATTTAAGATTAAACAACAAAAGTAAAATATGATCATGATATAAAATATGAACGAAATATTGAACTCAGTAATGTCTGACCAATTGACTAATTATTATTAAACTAAGGTAAATCGAAACGGCGATTTTCTGGACAACTCAGTATGCTCAACGCTGCTTATCATGCATGTGTGCTGCGGCGGCGGCAGAGATTGCATAGTATTTTCATCTGATCATCGATACGAAGTGGCGCACTATGGCAATATAAAGTACTTACCGTGCCGAAAATAGGATTTACAAATGGTTAGGTATGAATTAACTATGCATGGTTATATGTACATAAATAAACGTTCTTTCCAATAGTAAAGTTTTTTTTTATCATACTTTTAGTATTAATATGTGTTAGAACACCTAAAGTACAAACTTTGATTCTACGATTGATTGATGATTTTATCACATGAATAAAATTGTTGACTTCATGATATGTTTCCGACCCTATATACATCTGAAACATATACATATTATATATTTTTAGAAAGCTCATTTCTTAGTCTTTTAATGAATAAAGAAATAAAAATCCAAATAATCATGAAAAAATAATTATACATATCAATAAAGAATGAGAGCTGATTTCAATTACTCCGATTTTTTAACAGAAATATCATTATTAGCTCCAGCTGCCTCCGTTGATTTTTTTACAGTTTTGGATGCTTAATCTATTAAATTAAAGAAAGAAAGAAAAACATTTATTCACTGCTATACATACACATTTTAACATAACACTATTTATACACACTTTGATACAACAACAATAGTCGTACATATAAGGAGTAGGCACTTGATGCAGTGAAAAGGTGCTGTCTCAGTATTTGATGCAACTAAGCAGCATCACTGATCCTCCGACAGCACCCAAACCTAAGTATGTCACTAGCTGAATAACATATATATTATACATACACACATAGTACATACATACAATGATAATGATAAAAAAAAACTGATAAACGTACTTGGATGTTTAATATTAAATATTATATATTTATATAATTGATACTATACGTAGATACACAAAAGTTGTATTACATATAAAATACGTATAAAATTAAAACATATTTATTCCAATATATACAAACATAATACACAGCAAACACATATATACACATACATAGATCTATTTCCACAATCTTAAATATGTAATATCTCAAATACAATTATAGTAATTTGGTATTTGTAAACACAAGGTAAGATCATTGACAGGATCTAGGGGATAATCAGAAAATCGGTGTATTTCTTTGGAGGGAGAGTGATGTCGGTAGGTGTTGAACTTTGAACACCTGAACTGTGCAGCGCACCTGTAACAACAGAGAACCACGCGAAGCTTTTTATGTTATAGTGTGCGAATAAGACACGATTGTCTTTAACTTTTAGTATTGAGCACAAACGAACGATCTATTGCGGATCTTTCATGATGTGCAGTAGGTTTGCAAATAAGGAAGGAAATAGTAACCATGTGTAGTCCGGACGCATCGGTGTCTGTAGATGTACGTAGCCACAAAAACATACACAATACAAAAAGTTTACAATTCAAACTAACAAACTAGAAAGTGTAGCTTGCGCATGTTATTTTCGCAACAAAAAGCATTACACACCCATGAACTTCCTCATTTATGCTCTTCTATTCTTCACGCTGCGTATTCTTACCTCGAGAAGATTATCTCGAATTTAATCTGTAAAAGTTCTACGCAGCCTACAACGTCCAACTCTACCTTCCACTTTGGCTCTATAAATTCCTTTCGTAACCCACCTTTTATCCCTTTTATCCATCCGCTCCATGTGCCCCAACTACCTTACTAAAGTAAAAACGTTTTCTCAATTTTTACACAATATCTTCTTTCATAACACAACGTCCACAAATCTCACTATTTCTTACCCTTTCATACAATCTTACTTAACACATTTTCCTGAGGGACCTCATCTCTCAATATTTCGCATTAATTCTACTTGCATGATTCTTCTGCCAAAGCCAGCACTCACTTCCATCCATAAACGTAGGGACAAGAACAGCGTTATGGTTAGCCAATTGTGCCCGTTTTGACAACAACTGACTAGACATTTTGCCATTACTCACATTTTCCATCTCTTGTAAACACACTTTCCAAATAAACAAATTCTCTCACTTATTCCACTTCCTTACCATCCACTTTAATACTAAATCGTTCTTATTGTATTCTAAGAAAGGTTTGGCCAATGGTTTTTTAAAAAAAGAACACGGTAATACCCTAATCTTACAATCAGCTTTAATTACAAGTAAATTGGAATAGCCTTACAGAATAACACAGACGTCACCAGAGCAGCGTTTCCTCTTGAGATCTCGTACCAAAGTGAGCCCTAGGACGACATTACACCTGCTTATATAGGGTCTACCCCCACTCGCCCCCGTTCATCCCTAATACGGCCTTCCTGCTCATGCGTCGCCCTCGACCGCATCGAGATGTCTGGCAGCGTGTCCATCCGCCACGATGGTCCGGGAACATCCTCGTCCCCGCACGGCGTCGTCGCTCGTTGCAGCGGAGACTCGGCAGCGTCCTCTGCCTCTGTCCCCTATTCGCCACCAGCATCTGCGGTGGTGTCCTCCCCTTCAGGTTCTAGTGGAGGAGATACATTCACCTAAGTACCTGTTTCTGCCTATGATTGGAAGTAAGAGTTGTAGTCATACAAAAGGCTTTTTTTTTTTAAATCTCTGAATTGAAAATAAAAGTAATTAAATTTAGTAACTACTCATCATCCCCTAGGACTCGTTTATACTCCTTTAGGTACTCAGTAAATGTAATAGTAGAAGTAGGACACAATTATTGAATTTGCTGGAAAGATCTTTACGATACGCACGAATGGGATTTTACTTCATCAACATTTACAACATACTCTTACTCACAATGACGCCTAGGAATACGATAAAATCAATAAAACACAATGTAAGTAGGTTTTAGTTATTAGTTAGTTAGTACATAGTTAGCTAGTGCTTATTACTCATAAAATAAAAATAACAAAACTAACGAGCTCGTTGGTTGTATTGGGTTGTGCCTGTAATTGTGTTTTAGGTGTTGTTTTTTGTGCTTTTTCTCCCAGTGTGCTGCTACCCAGTACAGTACAGTACAGCAATCAGTCACACTGAACCTAGTCCCATGCACTGCTACCATGATAGGCACTCAATCACAGGGTTAATCACTGTTTAGAGTAGCTGTTTAAGTAGTTACCGGTTTTTATTTATCTTTCATATTATTTCTCACAATATTTCTCATATTATTTCTCATTTCATTGAACACGTGCTGACGTCATCAGCCCGGGGGCCCCCAAAACAAATTTCACTCACGCTCGAAGAATGCAGCGCAAGTCTCAGGACACCACTCGCCTCGCCACGGCACCATGTACTGGGCTGCAGCTTGCGTGACCTTGCCGTATGAACCGCCCAGCAGCCTGAGCTCATAGCGTCCAGCATCGAGCACGCGCGTCACCTTGTAAGGCCCACGCATGCCGGAGTCCAACTTTCCAGAAGACTGTGAAAACTTAATGACAAACATATGATCGTTGACATTAAACACACGTGGTGGACGTCTATCCCGGTTCACACGAACATCTTGTGCGACCTGGTTCTGGTGCAACAGGTCTCTAGCTCTCTGGCGGCGGAGCTCGCGCTGTGCCTCGCGGTTGGGCCGCGCTCCCTCCACAGCGATGTCACGTACCAGGTTCTGGAGGACAGGTGTAACGCCTTCCAAACCTATTAGTAAATTCATTGGGGAACATTGGGTAGTTTTATGCTTAGTGATGTTAATGGTCAGCTATAGCTTCCAGATGCGAACAGACCAGGCAGGGCCTTTTTGATGCACCTCGATACGAAGCATATTGAGGACGGTGCGCACGTAGCGTTCAACTTGGCCGTTCGCGTGGTGCATCTCCGGTGTGATGAAGTGAAGATCAGACCCTAACTCATCAACAAACTTTCTAAACTTTGAGCTTTCAAACATTCGCCCCTTATCAACTACAATAAGCTTCGGTACCCCGAATAAAGAAACAGCATTGCTAACAATAAGAACAAGTGCATCTGCATCTTGTTTTCGTAAAGGATATAACAGAACATATTTCGTAAATGAATCAACTAAAATCAAAACATATTTGTTGGAATTAGATTCAGGCAACGGGCCAAGTACATCGAGATGAATAGTAGCAAAAGGTTTATCGGGTTTTTCCCAAGACATGATTGGCTGCAAAGGCGCCCTTGGCACGCGTTTGCGTGATATACATATAAGGAAGTGCTCAATATACTTTTTTTACAAACTGTCGCATGTTGGGGAACCAAAAATGCTTAAGTATGAGATCAACAGTTTTTTCAAAACCAATATGATTATGTTCGTCATGAAAAATGCGGAGTAGGCTTAGTCTATGCCCTTTAGGTATAAAACAAAGCAATTTTGGCTCCTCACCCACCGCTGTGTACCTATAATACAGCAAATCATGTTGAACCACATATCGCCTTTGGTCCAGGTTGCCATTATCCAACTGCTGGATAAGTTGTTGAGTCTCGTTGTCAGCAGCTTGAGCAATCTGTGCCCAGCTGCGAGGCCTAGATATGTTGTGGACCTCGGCTATGGGGTTCCTGCTCAAATAATCTGCATGTGACATCATTGTCCCCTTTCGGTATTCCAGCTCAAAGGTAAAATCCTGCAGGTAGACCCACCAACGAGCCACACGCGGTAGCAAGTCTTTTTTTCTTTCTGTCGCCTTAAGGGCGTTACAGTCGGTCACAACTTTAAAGTTTATTCCTATAAGGTAATGCCTGAAATGACACAGAGCCCTAACTACGGCCAACGTTTCGAGCTCATAGGAGTGGTACCGTGATTCCGCTCCCTGAGTGGTCTTGCTGAAGTACTCGCCCACCCTCTTACCAACACCAGGGTGTGTTTGTAAGAGGATAGCACCGTACCCAATAGAACTGGTGTCCGTGTGCACCTCAGACACCAATGTGGGATCAAATATAACCCAAACGGGCTCCATCGTTAGGTGAGCAATAATCTCCTGCCGGACAGATTCTTGCTAGGTGCCCCAAACGAACGGTTCGTCTTTTTTCACAAGGCGCGCGATGCATGCCGTTTTTGATGAGTAGGCTTGAATATACCTCCTAAAATATCCGGCTAGGCCGAGAAACTGCCGCACTTGTTTTGTATTTGTAGGAACCGGCGCGTCTACAAGGGCCTTAATTTTATTTGGGCTCGGCCTAACCTGACCGTTACTTATTACCCGACCTATGTACTCGATTTCGGTCGCTAAAAATACACATTTGCTTAAGTTAATGGAAAACCCGGCGCCTGTCAACGTCGTAAGCACCTCCTCTACAGACGAGCTCATCAACAGGACATCATCTATGTACACAAGAACCTTCCCGTCATCAATAAACTTGCGAAGAGTCCTATTAATCGTGCGCTGGTATACAATCGGTGCATTACATAAACCGTATGGCATTATCAAAAACTCGAAATGACCCTCCGGTGTGACAAACGCTGTTTTGTGAATAGAATCTGGGTGTACCTTTATTTGTAAAAGCCCCGTAGCCATATTGAGTGAACAGAAGCGCGTAATCCTTCGATCACCTAATCGATCGATATGATCTTCGATCAAGGGCAAAGGGTAAGGCTCTGTTATAATCTTTAATATAAGGTAATACTGATTACCTCAGACCTCGGTATTTTTCCTACCGACGTCAATACGAGCAAGTGCAAGCTCAGCACATTTTATTCTTTACTTGATTTCATATATTTAATTTAGTTCTTAGCAAACACTCAACCGTGCCAGTACCTACTTATAGCTATCAAACATCGAGTTCATTAAACCAATACTTTATAGTATTTTTAGTGAATAAACTTGGTGTTAGTGAAAAAGAGTTTTTTTTAAAAAGCCTGAACCAACGGCCGCCCTAACAAATTGGTGTCAGAAGTGGGATCCTGGCAAGAAGACCCAGGATCATTGTGCAGACGCTTCCCAAATTCATTCTTGAAGACAGAGGCTACCAGCTGCATCATTGGCCCCCGAACCCAGGCTCTTGGTCGACGATAAGACTTGGACCGAAGTCAAGCCCGCGCCACACTCTTTATCACCGTGATCGACGGTAAGCCTCCACATCAGTGAAAGCCCGCATCACGCCATACTCGTCCTGTTGGCTCTGTGAAGAACTCCGTCACCTCCACGTGTCACGCTCTACGCCGTTGCCGAGCGCCCCGCCGCGAGCTGACCTACTTAATAGCCACGCGCTCGCTGGCCGCTGCTGCTTCCCCCGCTCTCGGCTCCGATTCTCCTATCGCCGACGCGTCGCCTTCGCGCTGTGCATTGGAACTGCATCATCACTGCAACCTGCGGAATGCTGTCCCTGCTCATCGTCCTGTGAGTTATCAGTTTTATTTGTGTGTGTGACGTTAATTATTTTTAGTGATTTTATTATTTCTGATTTTAATATTTCTAATTCTAGTTCTAATACAATTTCACCATTCTAAGGACACTAATTCAGTAGTATTTGTTTATTGTGATTAATTTCGTTATTGCATTAACTTCACTATGTCGATCAAGGAAGAAAAACAAGCTCTTGTTCCACTAACTATTTTGACTAAATTTATTAAACCTTATAGCGGAGACAGAGAATCGCTCCCTTCATTCTTAAATAATTGCGACAATGCCATATCTCTATCTACACCCGATCAACAAAACGTTCTTTTCGAGTTTATTATATCCCAACTAGAGGGAAAAGCGCAAATCGCAGTCGGAATCAAATCTTTTAACGAATATTCAGAATTAAAAGAATTTCTTAAATCTACGTTTGGCGAAAAGAAACACGCCACCCACCTATTAGTAGACTTGCAAAATTGTCGCCAAAATTCATCTGAGTCAGTAGCTCAATATTCCTTAAGAGTTGAGTACTGTTTAACTAGGATTCAAGCCGACATTCAAAACAGCTGCACAGATAGGACCGAGCTCCCCGGCAGGATTGCCGCTATGGAGGATCTCGCCCTCAATACATTCCTATTGGGTCTAAACTCTAGCTATAGCCATATCGTCCGGTGTCGTAACCCTAGAAACCTTAATGAGGCTGTTAACCACGCGATTGAGGAAGAGAAATTATTCAAATTTCATCAAATCTCTCTTAAACCTCATAAAACGTGCAATTTTTGTCACAAATCAGGACACAGTTCATTTGAATGTTATGTTAAGAAGAATAAACCACCACATAAGACATTCCATGTCCCCAATCCTAAGCTCGCGCTCAATAATAAACCTCCTAATTCTTATTCTAATCCAAATTTTAAACCAAAACCTAATTTCTCCTCACTATCGTTACAAACTTGTTCCTATTGTAAAAACAAAGGCCATAATATTAATGAATGCCGAAAACGGCAATATAATAACAGACAGCGCGAACAACGAGCTCAAATGCCTTCTGAAACTTCTAATTACAGCACCCCTAAATATGTACATATTGTCGAAACACATGTACCTATTCAACATGATACTTATTCTTTAAACTAATGCCAATTTCGGAATTGTGTCGGCCGAAATTTCAGGCTGAAAAGGACACACACGCCACTGTATCTTTTCGTAATTCTAAGTCTTTTAATACTAATTCTTTAAATACCAATACTAAATCTTACCCTACTAATTCTTATACTAGTTCTTTTAATACTAAATCTTATAATAACAAATGTGAAAATACCAAATCTTATACTACTATTTCTTATGATACTAATTCTTATATTAGGACAAAGCCTTTATTTAATAACGTAAATAATAAGTTATCTTTACCTCAAGTGTATCTGAAATCTAATTTTAACCACAACCCTCTATGTTTTCTTATCGACACAGGATCTACTGAATCTATCATAAAATATTCTCGTCTCTCATCTCAACCGAAGCTTTCCTCAGAAATAATTAAGCTAAAGTGCTTGAGTGACAACGATTCTTATTGTGAGTCTTTAGGCTCTATCTGTCTTAATTTTAATTTTAACGAATTCACTTTTGGTTACGAGTTCCATGCAATTAGTGACTCTATTACACTCCAATATGATGGAATTATTGGAAGTGATTTTATTCAACACTTTAATATAGATGTACACTATTCTACCAATTCCCTAGTTTTCGATAAGTTTTCTATACCCATTTGTTTCTCGAAAACTTATTATACGATTCCTGCCCGTTCCGAAGCTATTGTCGAATGCAAGGTTTCAAATATAGATGAAGTGAATCTTAGTGAAGCACTTGTCTTAGACCACACCATCAGTGACGGTGTCTACGTAGCTAATAGTTTAGTTAGTATTAAGCCTAATTATCGTGTTAATATTACTATTTTAAATACCACTGAGTCCGACGTGTTAATTGATAATTATGAAGCTTATCTTACCTCGTTTGAATTTCTCAAATCTAACTCTGAACCTTCTTCCCATATCTTTAATATATCTGCTAGTAGTTCTTATAGGTCACAAAAAGTTATCGAACAAATTCGTTGTTTACATTTAAATTATGAAGAGAAGAAGAAGCTCCTAGATCTTTGTTCTAATTTTACTGACATCTTTCACCTCGATGAGGAACCTTTATCTTTCACAAGCACCATCGAACATTCAATTAATTCTGAGAATGCACCACCTATTCACGTAAAATCGTACAGATTCCCTGAATGTCACAAGTCGATTCCCAAATCAAGAAAATGTTAACCCAAAACATCATTCGCCCCTCTGTATCTCCATGGAGCGCTCCAGTTTGGGTCGTCCCCAAGAAGTTGGATGCCTCTGGACGACAAAAATGGCGGGTCGTTATAGACTATCGTAAACTAAATGATGTTACGGTCTCGGAAATTTACCCACTACCTCTAATCACTGACATCTTAGACCAGTTAGGACATTCTAAATATTTTAGCACTCCGGATCTCGCTTCCGGATTTCATCAACTGAAAATGTCTCCCGAAGACGCTCCCAAAACAGGGTTCACTGTTTCCACTGGTACAAGCACCTCAGGGCATTACGAGTTCGTGAGGATGCCTTTTGGACTGAAAAATGCCCCTTTCACTTTTCAGAGACTTATGAATATAGTTCTCTCCGGCTTGCAAGGCCTACACTGCTATATATATCTCGATGACTGTATAATATATTCACATGATCTTGATTCCCACATCCAAAAATTAGCGTTAGTGTTTGACCGCTTCCGTCAACACAATCTTAAGCTTCAGCCCGATAAGTGCGAATTTCTCAGAAGAGAAGTTGCTTATCTGGGACATGTTATCACCGATAAAGGTGTTATGCCAAACCCTGAAAAGGTCAAGGCCATCTCCAATTTCCCTTGTCCCAAAAATCAAAAGGATGTCAAGTCATTTCTAGGTCTGACTGGTTACTACTGTCGATTCATTGACAACTTTTCGAAATTGACGAAACCTTTAACTTCCCTTCTTAAGAAAGATTCAAATTTTTACTGGTCCTCAGAACAAGTACATGCTTTCAATCTTCTCAAGGAAAAATTAATATCTGCGCCACTTCTCCAATATCCCGACTTTTCCAAGCCTTTTATCATTACCACCGACGCCTCAAATTATGCTGTCGGAGCAATCTTATCACAAGGTGAAATAGGTTTAGATAAACCTATAGCCTTTGCATCCCGTACTCTAAATAAGGCCGAAGGAAACTATTCCACGACGGAAAAAGAACTTCTGGCAATCGTGTTCGCTGTTGGCACTTTTCGCCCATATATCTATGGTACCAAATTCACTATAGTCACAGATCATCGACCACTTCAATGGGCTAGTAAATTTAAAGACGCTGGAGGTCGCTTACTAAGATGGCGCCTCAAATTAGAACAGTACGATTATAACATCGTATACAAACCAGGTAGAATAAATTCAAATGCAGACGCGTTGACTCGCAACCCTGTAAATGCCATAACTCATTTTAAGTTAAATAAGGATTCATATGACCAATATTTTAAAAAACAATTTACAAAACCTTTAACGTGTGACACCCTTATTCAAGAGCATAATGAAGCTCTTCATCATTCTCAATTCAAGCTCATAGCATGCCCGACATCACTAGACTTTGATTCTTCCATACCCCATTGTAAAAATTTATTAACTTTAATGGAAAATCCTAATGAAGTCCTTGAAGGTGAACGCACATGCGAATCTATTCAATGCATAAATAATCAAATTCACATATTCTTTTTCCTATTTACAAAAGTTCACCATTACGAAGAAAGTTCCTATAGAACCATTTATAATTTATTTATTAAATTAAGAGACATACTCCTAACCGAATATCCACGTGAGACGGATCTTGCCATTTCCGATTTTGCAGATCCTTTCACTAAATTAAACTACACAAAAATTTATAATATTATTGCACATGTTTTCCATTATTCTAAAATTAATGTACACATTTACAAAAATCAGATCATTTACCCAACTCCTACGGAAATATCCAATATCTTGAAAGAAAATCATGGTACCACTATCGCTGGTCACCCCGGGATAAAGCGAATGCTTAGCCGGATCAAAGCTTCTTATTATTGGAAAACCATGCGTTCAGATGTTGAACGATTTGTCAAAGATTGTAAACTCTGCCAGATCAATAAGCCACTCCGAGCATCCAATAAAGCCCCAATGATAATAACAACAAGCAGAAAACCCTTCGAAAGGTTAGCTCTAGACATTGTAGGCACTCTACCAGAAGCTGGCTTACAAAGATTTAAATTTATACTTACCTTACAAGATGATCGTACGAAATTCTCATGTGCTTACCCAATGATAACCTCTACAACCGACGAAATTGCTAGTAATTTAATACACTTTATTTCCTTATTTGGCTTTCCTAAAATGATATTAACTGACCAAGGAACTTGTTTTACGTCTGAATTATTTAGACAACTTACTCATATCCTTAAAATCAAAAATATATTTTCATCTCCTTACCATCCACAAACGAATGGAGCACTAGAACGTAGTCACGCAACGCTTAAGGTATATTTAAAGAACTTCGTAAACGAAAATCAAAACGACTGGCATTGTTACCTCGCCACAGCTATACTTTCATACAACACTACGCCACACTGCACTACTAACTTTACGCCCTACGAACTTTTATATGGTCACAAACCCACAATACCTAGTTCTGTATAATTATGAGAATAATGATACAAATACCTATCACGAATATGTCCGAGCATTACAATATAGAATGCGCTTTAGCCGCGAAAAAGCACTTCAAAATATCATAGCTAGCAAAGAACGGTCAAAGCAATACTATGATTCCCATTCCCGTAAAACTATATACAAGACAGCTGATATGGTATATTTTAAGCAACATCATAGACTTCGAAAGGCTCTTTCCCCGATTTGGAAAGGCCCTTATAAAGTTATAAAGGTCCATAATAATAACAATGTTACGTTACAAATTGTTCGTAAACATACTAAATACCACGTTAACGAAATTAAACCATCTAATTAAATGCATATTACTTATTCTAGTATTAATCTTAAAGTTTTAAAATTGAGAAGTTTTAAAATTCTTTTTCGGCACCTTAGATGCTGACGATGCCCGAAAATATGACGCAGCCATAAATTCATGTAAGGTCAATGAAAACGAACTGTATAATTTAATGAAAGATAACATTCATATTGTGCAATCAACTATAACTAATTTTAACTCAACTATTTCAAGACTAAACCAAAACGAATTAAGGATTAATTCACAATTAACAAATATGAATGAGATCTTATCCCAGATTACAAAAGTAGACGATTTATTTCATTATGTATCTAGGATTAATAGTTTATTTAATTTAATAGAAGGTTTTCTACTTTCTGTCTCAGATTTGCTAGATTCTACGTTGAATAGTATTTTATTTTCAAAATTAAATATCCTTTATCCTAGTGTTTTAAGTCCGTTAGCTCTTTTTAAGGAGTTGGCCGCTAACAGTAATAGAATTAATAAACGCCTAGATTTCGCGGTAGATTTAAACATAAATAATATACATTCTTTGATAGATGTCTCATCTCTTAGCTCTTACTATTTAAATGATAAGATAATTTTTGTTATACCCTTAGTAACCTTAGAATCTTTCACAGTTTATAAGAATATTCCTTTACCTACCCCTCATAATGATGCGAAAATGAGATCATTCGCTCTTATCCAACCTACAGATAGTTTTATAGCAATAAGTCAAGATAGAATGCACTATGCTATGCTGAACAATTTAAATAACTGTAAAGTCATTAATAAAAATTACTCTATATGTGAATTAGTTTCTATATTTTCAAGTATAGCCAATCCTAATTGCGAATCAAAATTATTAACGGAAGTCAATTTATCCTTGCCTCCTGAATGTAATTCTAAAATACTTATTGGTGAAATAGACATATGGCAAAAACTCCAAAATAATAAGTGGATATATGTACAATCAAGCGCTACTACTATAACGATAAAATGTGATGAATATGTAACCGATTACTCTATCCTAGGCACAGGAACCATTAAACTTACAGAAAACTGCATCGGATTTTCAAAAACAATTCAACTCATCCCTTCTACTTCTACTACTTTATTTATGAAATCCCCGTCTAATATCGCTTTCGATATCACAATAGATGACTGCTGTAAAAAGGAAAAGTTTAATGATTCGTTGCCGTATTTAACTCCTATTACTTTAAGTTAAATTAATCTTGACTCTCTCAAATATGCTTCCCATAAATTAACTAACTTAGAGAATGAAATAACAAAACTACAGTCTGAATCTCATTTTGTAAAATATTCAGTGTATTATTCTACTACTACTTATGTTTTCATTGTAATACTATTCTTGTTTGCAAGTTTCAAATTAATGAAGTGTTTTAGAAATCGAAAAAATGCAGATCCCAATAACGGTTTCTGTATACAAGTATTTAACCAATGTTATAATAAAAGACGAATTAAACATAGCAACAACATTAATAATTCTATAGAGATGACAGAAATCTCTAGTTCGGCAGAGGAAAATCATTCAAAATCCTTGCCAGATATTCATAGCTCTAAACGTAATTTAAATAACTTTTAATTTTTGTGATTGTAACTATAACCTTATTTCTATATCATAGTTAAATTATAGCCTTATTAGTTTAGAATCACGGATTAGTCAAATTCTATATTTTAAGTCAATCTCTTGTAAAAAATTGATGTTTGATCACTATTACATCTCGATTCCGCTTATCTATTTAAGATACAGCTTCATCTTAAAGGGGGGAGCTGTTATAATCTTTAATATAAGGTAATACTGATTACCTCAGACCTCGGTATTTTTCCTACCGACGTCAATACGAGCAAGTGCAAGCTCAGCACATTTTATTCTTTACTTGATTTCATATATTTAATTTAGTTCTTAGCAAACACTCAACCGTGCCAGTACCTACTTATAGCTATCAAACATCGAGTTCATAAAACCAATACTTTATAGTATTTTTAGTGAATAAACTTGGTGTTAGTGAAAAAGAGTTTTTTTTAAAAAGCCTGAACCAACGGCCTCCTTAATCGTGATTCTATTCAATGCGCGATAGTCTATGCACATCCGATCTGATCCGTCCTTCTTTTTTACAAGGAGGATTGGGCTCGCATACTCCGAATGTGACTCCCTAATCACTCCTTTTCTAACAAATCATTTATAATTTCCCTTACCTTTAGTTTTTCAACGTAGGCAAGCTTATATGGACGGTATGTGATAGGTCACGCAGCAATAACAGTTGAGGTAGCAGTGCCCGAGATAAAGAAACGTGCAAATTCTCCAATAAGGGCCATAAGTGCCTCGCGTTCCGGCCCTAGAAGAGGGGTGGCAACACCAGTAGTGTCAATCACGTTCGTAGAACCGACGGTCCTGGCAGATTCCGTAACCAGTGAACGGGTTAAATATTGATCGTGTTTCGTTCTAACGTACGTAATACCCTCCCGATTCAAAACATCTGTCCCTATGATAATTGGAGTAGATATACATTCAGCGGGTACTACCACCAAATCAACCTCTAATGCTATGCGCTCGAGTTCAATAACGAGGGTAACATACGACTGTGCCACGATTTCGCCTCGACTTAACCCCTTCAATGTACACTTCACAGGATTAGGCTGGCATGCGAAACGCCCAACAACACTGGACGAGATCAAGGAAACGTTTATGGCCCCACTATCGATAAGTACGTCGACTGGTATCCCTTGCACAATCGCTGTGACATTATCACGATTATTCGTGGTAGCGTTGCACAGGTTAACATTCGATGGGTTACGGGAACCCGATCTCTCCTTGGCGAAACATCTATCAGCTGTGTGCCCCGGTTTCTTGCAATACGTACATTTAATAACCGCACCCGGCTTCGAATAACACTTATCCGCACTATGCCCGTCCTTCTTGCAGTTAGTGCAGGTCACAACAGGATCACGACGAAAACAACACTTTTCCGATGAGTGACCTACATTTCTGCACACGGTACAAGTAATCGACGACGTAGGATTACTCACTCGTCTACAATTGATACTCTTATGACCCATCTTACCGCACCTGAAACATCTACTTCGCTGGTCCGCCTCGTTACTCTGCATAACACGTGGACTAGGGCCTGTAAGAGGCTTATCGTTTCGAAAATTAATCGTTGGCTTAGCGTAAATCGATAAGAACGAGACTATGGTAGTTGGAGTCAAGTCCGCGTTCGCGGCAGCAGCACGAACCTGTGGTTCCTTGATTCCCCTAATTACAATAAGCGTCATGAGTTCGTGGCTTTACGACACGCAGGCGAAGAAGGGTACGTCGCGCATATTCAGCATAAGTAGAAAATTTATCTGACGTAGTGGACATAGTCTCAAATAAAATGTTGGCATAGTCAAGCTTATTCGGGCACAACGATTTGAAATCGGCCTTAAAATTGGACCAAGAACGGTCATTGGTCGACCACTCATTCAGCCAAACACGTGCATCTCCCTTTAAACAACCCGCCACGCGCGATAGACATTCTCGGTCATCCCATCTATTCGCCACTTGAGCTCTATCTACCTCAGTACACCAGTCGTCAATATTGTGAATCGCGGGGTCAAAACTTGAAATAAAATATGGGCCCCTTGAAGGGTTAATGGAACTTAACGCTTCTACTATCATTTGAGTCGCCGTCGGTTCGGATTGCGTTTTTGACGTTTTAGCGATGCTATCTTCGAGTGATTTCAGTCGGTCAAGTATAGCGGTATATGCCAAATTAGAATCACAATGCACCCCATCGATCACTTGACCCTGATCGTCGTGACAAGACGGCGCGCGCGAGCGCAGGCGAGGAGGGGTCGCGCCTTCACGGCGAGTGCGAGAACGCGCACGGGAACAGCGGGAACGGTGTACACTCTGACCACTTGAATTGTTATTGCTGCGTGACCTGTCACGATCATTACGATGAAGACTAGAACGGGAACGCGATCGGTACCTCCGCGGAGTATAGGCCCTAGGTTCCTCCCGTGAGGACCTAACACGACCGCGGCTACCCGATTTACTCCTTAGACGGCGGTGTGATCTGTCCCGCGAGCGAGATCGTCCACTTGTAGGCATATTTATATTTTCACACAACAGACACAGATAATAAAATACTACAGGAACAGGAGAGTCACAGAACTATTGACACAAAACAAGCAACTGTAAGGTTAGGTTTAGATCCATAGATTCGATTATTAAAACTTATCCGCAATACAGAAATTCCAAGTAAAAGAAAAAAATTTTTGGGTAGATTTAACGAACAATTTGAAATGTGATGCAATTTTGAGAAAATCACTAGAAGGTTGGTCCAAAAACTAATTGTAACTGTAAATACATACAAAAGCGGTCAAAAATGAGCTCAGATCCCACTTCTGATCTAAGAAAAAGTTTGGCCAAAGGTTTTTTAAAAAAAGAACACGGAAATACCCTAATCTTACAATCAGCTTTAATTACAAGTAAATTGGAATAGTCTTACAGAATAACACAACGTCACCAGAGCAGCGTTTCCTCTTGACATCTCGTACCAAAGTGAGCCCTAGGACGACATTACACCTGCTTATATAGGGTCTACCCCCACTCGCCCCCGTTCATCCCTAATAGTATTATATCAGAACTAATATTATCATACATTAATTTTGTATTTATTTCACTCTTAACTAAATTATTTCTTGCTTCAATATGCGATTTCTGTAAATTATATTGTAATTGTAATCTGTGGTCTGTAGCAATCTGTGACGGAATGTCATATCTCAACACGAAATTTTACATGACAACTAGTTCATGGATAAGCCTGTACAAACTTTTATTTACATTGCAGAATAAATATACTTATTTTCTAATGTTTATGCATCCCAACAATATCTAAATAAATCATATCTAAAGAATCCATATTTTCTTTTCTTTATTGTTTCTGCTGCTATGCTTCTGCTTTTGACAATCTGCGCAACAACTGACATATTGCATATTGTCCAAAAATATTTCGTTTTGATGTTTATTAGTTATTTTACTGAATCTAGCATGGCCGCTTGAAGGTAATAAGTGATAATCATTAAGTATATCTTTTTTCATCTTATTATCTGTCAATTTTTTAACACCTTGTTTAACACATTACCTTGGTAAGTATTTTGATTTGCAAATCTGTACGATACTACTTTGGCGGACTAATAAGTACATAGTAGGCACACTACTTCTAAAAAATTTTATTGAGGTCTCTTTTTATAAATATTAACACTACTATGTTCCACTGTTTACATAATGTACTCAGGTCTTTTAACGAGTCATCTTTGCGTACCTTCGTTAATAAATAATTCTATGATGAAAGTCTATTAATGAAATGTTTCTTTGAAATTCTAAATCACGCGCGCCGGAAGCATTCATTGACTTCTTATATTTATTTTCTTCGCAAATAACTAACTCAACGGGTTAATCTCCACGTGACTTCTTAGTCATATCTAGTATCCTAGGCTGGCCATTATCTGATTGAGAAGTATCTACCCTAAAACGCTCTGTAAAGTTTTGGTGTAAAGTTCGTTTCATCCAACGAGTTATTACTTCTACGAAATTCAAATCAAGTTTTTTCAACTGATCTGATAAGAAAGTGATTCTTGGCATTTAAATAAAGTCATCTGAACCTGTAACGTACTCAATGTCAAATCATATTCTTCCAGGGCAAGTCTGAATTTTGTGGGTCGATCACATGGATCTATTATACTGAATAAAAGCACTTACGGTCGACATACGAAATTTTCTACCATACAGACACGGTCGAAAAATTTTACCTATAAGAACTTTTTAGTTTAGTTTAGTTTGTAGGGCTCCGTGGTTTCCGCAATTAGTCCCCACTGGGACCATTTTGCGTGATGTCGCTGACTATTCCAGCCAGCCCAGCACCCGCCAGAAGCGCAGAAGACGCCTAACGTCTTCACAGGCTTCCCGAAGCGACCCCGGTTTCCCAAGGATTTTAGCCCGTTCTTCAGCCACGGCCCAGCACTCCAGGACAACGTGGCCAATGGTTTCAGTGGAGTCAATGCAGCCCCTGCACAGAGGGCTATCCGTGATTCCGAGCTTGAATAGGTGCCCGTTTAGTCTGCAATGGCCGGTGATATTTTCGGTCATCACACGCAGTTCTCTTCTCGTTAGTTGAAGTAATTTGTTCGTTAATTTGGGGGCCAACTCTGGAAAAACTTCCTTTGAATGGCTCGAGCCATCGAGTTCCCTCCATCTCAAATTTTGTAGTTCCCTGGTCCAGGTTCTTATCCATGATCTGAACTTGCTGAAGGGGAGGGGCAACAAAGGCTCCGGAGCCACCAAGGTCGCCCCCGCGCCCCTTCTTGCAAGCTCATCCGCTGCGTCGTTCCCGAGTGATCCACTATGTCCTCTAATCCACTGCAGTGTCACACTATTCATAATGGACACCTTGGTAAGCTGGAGATGACACTCGTGTATTAGCTTTGATGTTATTGTCGTACTGGACAGCGCCATCAAGACGGAAGCGCTGTCCGAGACCACCTTTATGTGGTATCCCTTGAGTCCACGTCGCAGAACGGCGACCGCCGCCTCGATAATTGCCACACATTCACATTGGAATATGGAGCTGTGGACCCCCAGAGACAGTGATATATTTATGTTGAGATCTATTGAGTATATACCCGCTCCAGTGCCATTATGGGTCTTGGAGCCATCCGTGTATATACGGACGTACTTGGTGTCCACTCGATCTCCGTCTTCCTGCATGTTGATGCTGTAGTTTTTTTGCATCGCCCACACGGCAGGGATTCTGTCACACGATGCCGCCAACAGCGGTTCCCTTGCCAGGGCCCTTTTTAGTATCCTAGTGTGAGGACAGTCGCTGCGAGCCCAGTGGCCCGAGTTATCGATTCTAATTGCGGCCATAGTAGCCTCTTGCTGAATGTACAAATCCAAGGGCGCTAAGTCCACCAGGACCTCAAGGGCAGCCGATGGAGTTGTCCTCATGCATCCGGTTATTGCGGTCGTAGCGATTCTCTGGAATCTTTGAAGTTTCTGTACCACCGTGGACAATTCAGTTCTTTGCCACCAGACGACTGAACCATAAGCCACTACGGGCCGGATCAGCGTCGTGTACATCCACTTGGTAATTTCAGGTTTGAGGCCCCATGTTTTGCCTATAAGCCGTTTGCACTGGAAGAAGAGCCCGCAGGCCCTTGCGAGCTTCTTGTCCAAATGCTTGTTCCAGCGTAAGTTGTCATCAAGAATTATCCCCAAGTATTTCACCTCTGTTGCCAGGGACAGGCGCTCGCCAAACAGCCGTGGCAGCTTTAGTGGCGCCCTTTTCCTCCTCTTGGTGAACAACACAAGTTCGGTCTTTGACGGATTCACAGACAGTCCGTTATTTCTACACCAATCTTCGACCGTCCTGAGCGCCATACCCATCCTGTCGCACAATGTGCTCTCAACAGGCCCGCTCAGGAGAATGGCAATGTCATCAGCATAGCCCACGGTGAAGAAGGATCTGTGATTCAGCTCCGTGATGAGCCCATCAGCCACCAGATTCCAGAGAAGTGGCGAAAGCACACCTCCCTGAGGGCAGCCCTGCACAACCTGAGCACGCACAGCCCCCCCCACAGTCACGGTGACGGCCCTGCCCTTCAGCATGCCGTCCACCCAACCTGCGAGGGCGGGCTCAACGCCACGCCCCTCAAGGGCCCGTGCCATGCTCACAAAGCTCGTTCTGTCGAATGCTCCCTCAATGTCGATGAAGCATCCCAGCGTAGACTGTTTGTAGTGGATGGCCTGCTCCACGCGTGCAATTACAGTGTGTAATGCTGAGTCCGTTGATTTGCCTTGAGTATACGCATGTTGGTTTTTGTGTAGTGGTGCACTTATTAGTGTTGTGTTTCTTATGTGTTTTTCGCATATCCTCTCCAGTGCCTTTAGAAGAAATGAAGTGAGACTTATCGGCCTGAAGGACTTTGCTTGTGAGTAGTCACTTTTACCCGGTTTCGGTATGAATATTATTTTGACTTCCCTCCATCGCCTTGGTGTGTAACGAAACGCCAGGCAGCCCGTGTAGATGGAGATGAGATGGCCACAAAGGTGGCCAGAGCACCAACGCATCAGTCCGGGAAAAACACCATCGAAGCCAGGTGATTTAAATGGATGGAAGCTGTCGATTGCTGCAAGAACTGCTTCGGCGGTTATTATGGATTTTGCCGCATCCCAGTCGTTTACATTCGGTTGAAAACCCGGTGCATCGTCATTACTTCCCACGCCAGCACGAATGCTTCCTGGGAAGTGCACATCGAGCAAGAGAGAGCAAGTCTCTTGATCCGTTTCAGTGTAGGTACCATCTGGTTTTTTAAGTCGCTCCGGTGTTCTGGGCGACTCTTTCTTAAGTACCTTGGTTATTCTGCTGGCTTGATCAGTCGTTTCAATGTTACTACAGAATTGACGCCAGCTATTTCTTTTGCATTTTCTGATTAGTTTCTTGTATTTTGCACGAGTGTTGTTATAAGACAGCCAGTCGTCGTCGTCCCTAGTATTCATTGCTCTGTTGAAGAGTTTGCGCATCTTGTTTCTAAGGGTTTCCATCTCCGGACTCCACCATTTTGACCCCTTGTTGGCCTTCCTGTTGGAACCCACGAGCGGGCACGATTCCTCGAAACTAGTTATTAAAGCAGTAGTTATTGCTTCCACGTGATTATTAATTTCATTACAAGTTTTGTATGAGCTACATACGTTTATGTTATTAAGAGATGCCGCAGCAAGCCGGGAATATCGTTTACGGCTGGTTCTTCTAGGGTCTCTGTGTGGTTTACTTACAATAGTTTCCGTTGTCATCTCAAAACGAATCCACCTATGGTCCGAGCACGACGCTTCGTCCGACACGTGCCAACCCCGCACTAGGTCGCCGACGCGTTCGGAGGCCAGCGTCAGGTCTATAATAGTTTGGGCTCTGGAAGTTACATAAGTAGGTTCGGACCCGTGATTAATAATTCTTAAGCTAGTAGAGGACAGAAACTGGACTAATTCCTCACCTCTCCTGTTTGTACTGCTGCTGCACCACAGTGTGTGATGCGCATTCGTGTCCGCGGCAATGACCAGTTGTAGTCCATTACGCTCGCAGTGGCCTGCCAGTTGTGCCAGTTCCGCAGTAGGCATCTCGCCGTCACTCGGCAAGTAGGCCGACGCTAGTATGACCTGCGGGAGCCCCACATCGTGGTAACGTAGTTTAATGGTAGTTAGATCTCTGGAACAGAACTCGGTCATTAATACATGCGATACATGATTTGGAATGTATATACATGATCTTGGGTTGTTTATATTTATGGCTGCTAGTACCTTACCATTTCTGCAAGGCAGTCCTTGTATTTTTCCATTGTTGATCCATGGCTCCTGGATCAGCGCTATGGTATTGTGATTTGCCTCCAGCTCCCTGCGCAAGGTGGTCGCAGCAGTCCGGCTGTGCTGGAGGTTGGTCTGTATAATTTTAATTGAGCGAAGGGGAGGAGCCGACAGAGCCATCGTCCTCGCCGTCCAAAGTGAGGGTGTCTTCTGACAACTCCCCTTCGCTGGTAGTGTGGCCCAGTACAGAGGGGGCCGGAGTGGCGGCCGGCACCGGCGGCACACCCGACCCCGTGCCGCTGCAGCAGGGGTCAGATGGGCCGGGGGCCGAGCCAACCAAAACGTCCTCCCTCCTGTAAGGCCGCGCGTAAATGGAACCAAGAGGCCAGCTCATCCTGTATTGGTTGGTGGCGAGTCTGTTGGCCTCTTGTTCCGGTATTCCTAGGGTCAGGTATGCACCCCCATCGTCCCTACGGTCGATGGAGTACAAAGTCCACCCACCCACGCAGTACTCGGGATTGTACCATTTTAGGACCTTTTGAAGGTCAGTGATGTTTTCCGGAGCTTGAGGCACGAACACTCCCAACTTCAACCTTTGAGGGATTTGGGATTGTTGCACCACCCGGAGTCGAGTTCCTTCCTTTGGTGAAGGAATGGTATCTATGTTGCTAGATAACCACGCAAGGGCGTGATCGTCTTCGCACCACATTTTTAAGGCCCCGTCGCTGTGGAAAGTTTTTCCCCGGAAACGGACCAGTTTGCTGTCGGTGGTAGGGGTTATCGCGATCTTTATAAGGCGGTCGTACAGGTTCTTCTTGATGACCTCCGCTTGATCAGCTGATAGTTCGGTGAAGGGCTCAGTGATGACTGCAACACACAGCGGGTTATTCTTGAGCTGCATCGCCTCCGCGTAGGTGGTTGCGCTCCTGTGGTGGTGTAGCGATTTCGGTGTCGAACCCGCTGGTTTGGCGCGCTTGCTGCCAGCTTTTGGCGAGATGGAGTCATCCTGTCTCGCCCTTTTGGAGGGTTTCTCCGTCGCTGGTTGCGCTGGTGGTACTGGAGGAGCACCGGTGTGCTTCGGTACCTTCCTACCTGCACGTCTTCCGCGAACCCCGCGCGCCCTCTTTTTGTCTCCTCCCTTATTTGGGGAGTTAGGTCTAGGGCTAGACGTGGCTGGTGCCGTAGCACTCGCCTGCGCAGGAGCACGCTCAGACGCACATTCGGCAGGCACCGAACCCTTGGCTGCAGTAGAACCGTGGTTCCGCGCCGATTTTTGAGTCCCAGAGTTGTTTGAGAGTTGTTTCCCTTTTTTGCTTCTTTTGCGGTGGGAGACTGCACTCCAGTCGCTACCGACAAAAGGTTCGGGGATAGCGTCGCGGAGGTCAGCGAGGCTAATGCCATCAGCATGACTACGCGCCGCAGGAAGTGTTTGTGATAATTCGTGCGCTACCGAAGTTGCTGCACGGTTGGAGACCAGCGCTTCCGAAGAGGCTGCATGGTCGGATTTTGTTTTTTTGGTTTGGTTTTTTTTGTCATCCATATTATTATTGATTTTTATCTTCATTCCACACGGCTCCCCACCCGCCACGGAGCCCAACACGGGGACGCCACGCGATTCACGCCATGGTCGCCAAGGCTACCGGTGGAATATAGGTGTCCTCCCCAGGAGCCAGACGAGTCCGCACGAAACGAATCAAACCGCGCGCAAAAACCATGCAGCGTGGTGACGCGCCTCGCCGACTGCCCTCCCCCGGTTCAGACACCTCGCCTGACTACCCGCCCAGGACGGTCGTAGTCGAAGCCGATTGATCCTACATGGCTAGTGTAGGACCACCTGTCTTGGGAGAAATCCGGACCAAAGTGGAGTGTTGCTTCCCCCCGTCCGCGGACAGGGTTCCACTCAGCCACCAGGACTCCTTCATCCCCCCGCACAGAACGCCACGCACGGCAAACACGTGGGTGGCTGATAATAACTCTGACCATCGTCATATTTTAGCGATGGTCCGAGGCAATGACTCAGCCACATGATCACTGCAGTGGTATTATTATAGACTACATACTAATATTACATAAATTTTACTTCTATAAATATAAGCATATATATTAGCATATATATTATATAACAAACTACATACATATAAAAAGGGATGCCTGGGAGTGTTTAGTTGCGTCTGTTTCTTATGGAAATAGACCAATAACGGGCAGCACCACGAGAAGGTAACTCCCAGACTTGTCTTGAGGGTCTTTGCAACCTGTGCTAGCCCCAAGACCATCAGCCAGAACATACACCAAATAAGTGTATGAACTAGGTGCAGATCCCAGTACTTAAAAAATAAAATAAAAAGCAAGCATGGACCTACCCCCGCCCTACCTATAAGAACTCTAAGATCTCTTTATGTATAGTTCTGACTTATTCCACTCTATACCAGCATAACCTATTGCCTTATCATTGCTGAAGATAAAACTGCTCCAATGGTCATGCCACTAACATCATGATTATTAACCCGACGTTTCGGTTACGTTACGTGACCATGGCTGCTGCAACGTAGCAGAAACGTCGGGTTAGTAAAGGTAACTTTATTATATAAAAACTTACGTGATAAGTCCCGTTAGTTATGAATCATGAGTATTAACCACTAACATCAGTTTGTATAAGAAACTCATTTCTTGTAAAAAGTTCTGGATATTCTAGTATTGGCGTTGAACTGAGAGCATCTTAAACAGCTTAAATGCATACATTGCATGCATTTCATTCGTCGGCCCACCGAAACTCTACATCATTTATAGATAATCTATGTAAAGAATAAACTAACGCTGCGAAATTATGAACAAACTTCCTATAATAGTTAGCAAAAGCTATAAAACGTCGTGTTTCATCATCACTCTTTGGTGCGGGAAATTTTGGAATAGCATCAATTTTACTATTATCAGACAAAATAGCATCTGGTGAAATTATATGACCTAAGTAAACTAATTATGAAATGAACAAAATCCGTCCAATACTTCCAGCTGTCAGAACCATATTCATGGACGCTTTTGTTTGGAAGACATCCATCTAATTAATATTTTACACTGAGGCGCCACTACGTCTCAAGAGGCGGCAAGTTGGCTAAAGAGAACCGCTTAGCGACGATGAATGTTTGTGAAGGAATGTATAAAAAGTTAGAGAACCTATTGACTGCGACCTGCCTGATGTTGATGATGGAGAGTGGGTTGGATGACTAAATGTATGTAAGAGTTAGAATGTGTGAATCCAAGGCGATTATGGGTGATGTTTAAGGCAGGATGTGTCCGGATGCGAGTCATTTGCTCCAAACATCTCGAGACCGATATCCGAAAAAGAGTAGTTTTGGAGTATGTTAGGGGATGTTTTTAATGGATGTGTTGCTAAAGAAAAAGCAGTTTTGTAAGGGGATTTTAATAGTAGAGTTGGAGTGAAGCGCAACGGCTGTGACGAGTAAATCGAAATGGTGAAAGTTTTATTAAAGTATGTTTAGAGCTTTTTATGATCTTTTTATGACAAATACAACGTTTGGACATAAAAATATCCCCATGTATACTTCGGAAAGAGCAAATGAGCGAAGTATGATTGATTATGTAATCGTGGATGTAATATTAAGATTGAAAGTGGAGAATACTAGGGTTCATAGGGGTGCTTACTTGAGGATAGCCCACTTTCTTGTGGTTTGTCGTTTAAGAGATCTGTTCACACGTTGGCGCCACCGACCAAAGGTATCAATCAACCACTGTAAAATCTAGGATAAAAGTCGAGATACTGGTAGATGAGAAAAGTATTGGGGTAGAGTCCAGAAAGGAAGTGTATGAACGGTTTAGTTGCTCACATGTGATGGAGAGAATGGAAATTGAATAAGGGTGGCATGATCTCAAGAATGCAGTGGTTGAGTGTGATGAAAAATATATGTGAAGAAAACAAAAGGAAAAATAGACCACCAACGAGTTAGTGGGATTCTAGTATGAAAGACGCTGAGTGGTAAGAAAAAGGCATGGTTGGATTTGCGAGCGCTTCGTCCGAGCAATCGGATGAATGCAAATATATGTGACAGATGATAAAGTGCAGAGACTAGAAGAGGAATATAAGAAGTTAAAGAGTGAGGTGACGAAAAAAAATTAAACAAAGCAAGCGAGATATGAAAGAATGGAGTGTAATTTTTATAATAACCATAAAATGTTCTCGAAGCATGTCCGTAGGTTCACTAGGCATGACAGTGAATTGTATAAAAGATGATAAAGGTAAAATGGTGATGGATATTGAGGGTATGAAGAGAATTTGGAAGGATTGTTTTGAGAGACTGTGAAATATATCTGTCAAGTGTCTCGAAATGAAGATGGGTATGATTGGTCTTGCACAGAAATCGACGAAAAGGCAGTGAGATAGGAAGTATGAAGTTATGAAATTAATGACAAGCATGAAGAGTGGAAAAGCAGCTGGGTGAGACAGAGTGAGTGTCGAGATGCTGAGAGCTTGAGGTGGTTTGGTGGTTTGCTGGTTGTGTTGCCTCTTCAGGATATATTAGGCAGGCCTGAAGATTGTAGGAGGGCTATTATCGTGCCCTTGTTTAAGGGGAAGGGGTAACGCTAGGGGACCGTAAGTTACCGTCAGTCAGTGCTATCACTATCGTCGACAAACTACATATTTGCAAATGTGTTGTTTGAGAGAGTGGTAAATGAAAGTGACAGTAAGATCTGGGACGTGCAAGCAGGATTCACACTTGGAATGGGATGCATGGATCAAATCTTCTCGTTAAGGAGCATCACCAAGAAGTTTCCAGCGAAGGACCTTTGGGTGTATTGCTCCTTCATAGGCGTATGATAGGGTGGTAAGAACAAAAATGTGAAAGAGGTTTGGTTTGGAGGGTAAGCTTATGCGTGCACTCTAATCATTATATGATGGTTCGAGTGCATGTGTGAGAGTGGTTGTTTGTTTGTCTCTGGTTGTTTCGAGGCTGCAAATCTTGGCTTTTCAACGTATTCATGGATGATTGTTTCCCAGATTTGCTTAAAAATAGAAGAAAGTTTGTCATCGATCAATTATTGAAAGAAAGAAAGAAAAACATTTATTCACTGCTATACATACACATTTTGACATAACACTATTTATACACACTTTGATAAAACAACAATACTCGTACATATAAGAAGTAGGTACTTGATGCAGTGAAAAGGTGCTGTCTCAGTATTTGATGCAGCTAAGCTGCATCACTGATCCTCCGACAGCACCCAAACCTAAGTATGTCACTAGCTGAATAACATATATATCATACATATATATTATACATACACACATAGTACATACATACAATGATAATGATAAAAAAAACTGATAAACGTACTTAGATGTTAAATATTATACGAGTATAATTTAGTATAAAAACTCCTAAGAAATAGTACACACGATTAATAATAGATACAAAATTAAATTATATATACAGGGTTACAGGAAAAGTCGACCTAGATCCGTTAAGGGCGTGTAGTACACATCATTTCTGAATGGTTTCACTGTGGAACCCCCCATTCTAAACTTAACCGTTTTCAAGATTTTCAAGTTTTAATTTTTTTATGAAAATGGCCAATTTTTCGGCTATTGAATTGAATATATTGAATTTTTTTGACTCTTATGATTATTTTTTAAGTTTTTTACATAAATAATGACATGCTTAATGACCTCAATGACTAAAATTGCACGTAAGTTAACTAAATAGATCGTTGTAGACGATCAAAACTTAAGAAAATAAGTACAAATTATAAAAAAAAAATTTTCTTTTCTGTATATCGCAAAAAAATATTATGGCACTTAATCTGCAGATGTGCTTAAACAATACATTTACATTTTATCAGCTATTCAACGAGGTATAATACGCTAGGGTATTTATTAACCTTAAAGGTGAAACTTAGTTTCTAAGGCTACATGGCAGTCAGAATAAATAGCGCTTATTTAATCTAATTAATTTGACTTTAGTTCAGCATCATCATTTCAGCCTACTGGCTTCCACTACTGAACATAGGCCTCCCTCGGCTAGATACAACCTTCTTGCATCCATCGATGTCTCGCTATCCTGACCTAGGAGATGATTCAGTTTTTAGATCATTTCTTTTGGAAGGTAGAAAGTCATTTATACTAATATTGTTACTCATAATTGCTTTACGCCAAAATAGTCATGTGCATAATACTCATTACACTTTTTTTACGCATAACATTAAAAAGCATAAATACAGAAAGGATAACCATCATGAAGACTAATTTCAAAAAGCATAAGCACAAATACGCATAATAAACAATTAGCATCATATCAAAATGCATAACAGTATTGTCCTACAAAATAGTTATGTACAAATAGCTCATAGTAATAAAATTGCTATGTAACAGTCACATGACGGTACGTTGCCGTCGCAAAACATTATACAAATGAAATTAATGGTTAAGTCATAAATATCACGAGCAAACAAGGACGACTGCTGTTATTTGTGATGTAGACTTTATTATACATATAGCATGAAAAATAACCTAACTAGATAATACTTCTAGCATGGAAAATAACGTCGTCTATGGTTTGTCAACAAAGTCAGCAGCTAAATACAAATCTCAAAAGACAAAGAAACTTTATTGTGTCACATGCGTAAATAGGTTGTACAATTATTACTTAGTATCAGCATGGGCTGCCTCTCCTGGCGTACGATATTGTATTTCGGTTAAAACCAAAATAACTGAAATTTTCACTTAACAAAGTATTACATTAAAGCTATTAACTATTTATTTCTAATTGCAATATTATTAAACTCTTTCATTCTTATTATTACATAACCTATTACATTTATTTAGTCTAATTAACATTTTATAATTTTGTTTCTATTTGTACTTAATCTTATATTTATATAACATATCAATACTATAACTATCACTATTACTCAATATAGTCTTTTACTCTGTAATAACATTTTTCTAATAACAAATTCTTAACTTTAATCTTAAATAACATGTAGTCTTCACATTTTCTTACATCTATTGGAAGTTTATTATAGAGCAGAGGTCCAACACAAAACAGGCTCTTCGCCATAAGGGCGGTGTTGGCTGCCCTACTGCAAAGCCTAGTCTTATCCCTCTGCTTCCGCCCACTAACACTGGATATAGCAGGAAACATTTCTGGATTCTGTCTGACGAATAACAGCACTTCATATATGTACAAACATGGAACCGTCAGTATCTTATACTCTTTAAAATACTTCACACAAGACTCTCTGTATTGAAGCGAGACCATGGCACGTATGCACTGTTTCTGGGCCATAAGGACTAGGTCCCTATGGGTGCTATCTCCCCAAAAGATTATGCCGTACCTGAGGATCGGCTCTACCATACCCCTATATGCGGTAATTATTGTCTGTGTATTGACCGTTTGTGTATTCTCTGATGGGGACTTCTTGAAGTATTTTGTTCTGAATGTGATGTAGGTTGAAGTATTTTGTTCTGTTGGAATTTTCGCTGTGAAGTTTGGGATTGACATGATTTCTAGCGGTTGTCCTTCTATTCGATCATGTATGTTGGTGATGGTCAATTGAGGTGTTCGTAATAGACATTTGTTCGGTACCGTTGCTAGGTAAGTTCCTTCGACTTGGGTACATGATTATTTTTCGCAATACGTTTGGATCTTGGTGGTTTTCGGAAAGCTGATTACGTATGCCCTGTCGTCTAATTGTTCCATTGCTTCTTTAGTTATCTCTTATTTGGTGGGTTTGCAAGTTTTTGCGAGTGACTGGTGCGTGATGATTTCATGGAAGCAATCATGATCTGTGCGAATCTGCTGCTGCGTGATTTCTGGGCAGAGAAAGTGCTCTTCTATCTTCGGGCATTCCTCCTGGATATACACAAATGAGTCCTTGGCTGTGGCTATTAAAGGATGGGGAGGAATAAGCATTTGGTTTTGTTTGTTAGGGCCAATAGAGCTATACGGTAAAGAGTGTATATAGTGGGTGAAATTATTGGTACTTTAAAAATTATAACTACTTGTTTATCTATATAAAAATATCCTGGCTTAATAATATCATAATACTTCCTAAGTTCTATATCAAGAACACGATCGTTCCCGTATAGTTTTTCATTTTAGTTATCATATTCCTAAGGGTATTTAAATCTATCATCGAATGATGAGTGCTCTGAGAGCGTATTAAAAACTAAATTGTCCTTTAATCTTAATAATTCATTAAATAATTCATCTATGTTTTCACTAATTACTATCATTACTTGAGAAAATCTAGCATATCTTAATATATCATTAGAAATGGTTAAATTCATTGTCTTACTGAGCTTACGTTGATTCTTAATAATGTCCGACAATATTCTATTATGTTCTAACATTAAATCTTTATTTAAACTTATATGACTATTAATTCCAAAAGCAAGTCTGTCTATTTTATTTAATATACCATTAATTAAGCATTGGTTTGCTAACTCGCTTCCAGGATCAGTGTTTTTAAGTACAATTTGATCACACAAATTTATAAATCGGGTTAATACATTTGGGTTGCCGTCAAAATCTGGGAACGGGCCTAAGGCCTTGAAGATAATATCCAGGTCATAAGGGGCCATATTTTCTGATGGTATCTAAACGTATCCTACTTGTATCAACTAACTAATGTCGGCGATTCTGACGCAATGCAGAATCACTCAACGACTTACTACTAGAACGAAAAATTATGAACTATTTTATAAAACTTAAAGGATAGGATAGGATTAATAGCACACAATATAATGAATCGATTTGAGCACTCACAGTATCATGCCGCTATCTGCTACCGCTACCACTTGGTTTTCCTGGCGTATCGATAGTTAGATACTATCTTACTGTCTGCTTGCTCATAGTTCGGATATTCGTTTCGGGACTTGAAAGTCACCCGGCGTGAGAACGCCGATCGAACGCGGTCGCGGGATCTTCCGGAAATCTTAACACGTTCGCGAACCGTACCGCGAATGTCCTACCTACTGCGCCAAATACGATCTGCGCAGCAGGAAGACTCAAAAAAACCAATTTAATTTACTTAACTAATACTTATTACTAACTATATCTTAATTCTAAATTACACTAGTGATTCTGTTCGAAGTGTGAACACCAATGATTAATTGTAACAATAAAAATATGAGGTGAGATAGAAATGCTGACGAGGATTCAGTAGTGAAATACGTTCGTTGGCGGTCAAAGTAGGTCGAAAGTGCTGACGAGGATCCGTTTATGCAATATGTTCGTTGGCGGTCGATGAGGTGTGAGCAGTTTTGTAGGTGGTCGGAGTATGTAAGTAGCTCAGTGAAAGTTGAAATTACAAATATTTCTTTTCGGCAAAATATTAAATTAATTGTGGATGCCAAACTGGCTAAATATGTTTGCTTTGGGATAAGATTTGGATTCTCAACTGGAACAAACGGAAGAACCGAGAAGAATTGGTGCATCGACTTCGTTTTTCTGCGGTGGTAGCGGCTAGCTGCGTGACATAACCATGGCGACGGAATAACAAGTTCAAATACTAGCGCCGATATAACTTCAGTGGTAAATGGCATAATAAAGAATTAAAGAAAATAAAATAATAAACCTAGAAATGAATCTATATTATAATAAATGATTTCAAAATAATAATGAATGCATGGTAACAACGAAACTAGAATTATTCTTTTAAAAACTAAAATTATGAATAATGATAGATATACCAAATAACTATTAGCTCAAACAATAGTATGCGTAATGTGTTTTCGGCCAATACAAATTAGTCCGACTAAAATTTTCCTAATAGCGTACTATGCCAAAAAAGTAAAAGTAAGTAGTAGGCCAAAGTATTACTGTGCGAAAATACTATTATGAATTTGTATATTTGGGAAGTGTGTTTACAAGAAATGGTAAATGT
This sequence comes from Leucoptera coffeella, assembly GCA_030578115.1. Taxonomy (NCBI): domain Eukaryota; kingdom Metazoa; phylum Arthropoda; class Insecta; order Lepidoptera; family Lyonetiidae; genus Leucoptera; species Leucoptera coffeella. Next base: position 3,017,546 of record JAMBLF010000002.1, read on the forward strand.
GAGGGTGATATTGAAAGGAGAGTGAAGAAGGGAAATGCAGCGAATGGAGCCGTGAGCGGCTTGATGACTCAGTCAGTCAGTTGGTGTCAGAACGGGAACAACTGGCTATTCATAACGGTGTTCTGGTCCCCACGCTTATGTATGTTTGTGAGTGCTGGGTTTAGTAGAATAATAATGAAAGTAGAATTAATGCGGTAGAGATGAGTTCTCTCAGGAAAATATGTAATGTAAGATTGTGTGATAGGGTCGGAATAGTGTGATTCGTGAACGTTGTTGTAAAGGTATGTTGAGATGGTTTGGGCACATGGAGCAGATGGATGAAAGGAGGGTTACAAAAGAAATCTATAAAACCAAAGCCGACGGTAGAGTTGGACGGGGCACAACGTTATACAGATCAATAAAATCCAGTGTCAACTCTTTAATAATAAAAAGATGACCTGCACAATTATTTTGTCACAATAAATTATAAATATGAGATGGCGCAGACAGAAATAGGGGAACACATTCAGGCAATGGACAAATTACTTTCACTGAGTGCATCTAACGCTTTTGCTTTTAATTAGTTCGTGCAAGATGAATGTATGTGTGGTGGCCACTTGAGAAATGCGAAAGGAGATGTTTGTGCACAGCCTGTGACTGACACACTTGTAGACTGCTCAGTCACAGAGGTGATAGGGTGTGTTAGGGATATATGTGGTGATAGTCTGACCCCCAGACTTCGTGGACAGGGCGGTAATGTAATCTATAGTGATGAAATAGGTAGAGGTGTAGGTAGGTACTTGAGGGGCATTATGGTTGAACAAACAGAAAATTGTTGTTACCCAGGAGCATCTTTGCCTCAACTTATTGCTAACAGCAATAAAAACAAAAGTGATTGTCATAAAACCATATTAATTTTATGTGGTAGACGCGGTAACATAAATAAATTAAAATTTATTAAATCAATTAATGACTTAGCAACAAAAAAGCAAGTTAATTTTGTGTACTTTACCATATTCGACATTCTAACAACACATATTCTATTCTAACATTATATATATTCTAAACTAACCCAACTAAAGATAATAGGATTAGGCATAAGCGATATTGCTGCTGGCATAGTATGCGTATGCATAGTACTAATTTAGACTTCGTTGACTTAAATTGTTTAATTAATAAACAAATAAAGTTTAAAAATAATTATATTTTTTTATCTAGTATCTGTAAAAGACGGGTAGCAGCATCGCTACATTATTGTTTACATAGACAAACCAAAATTTTGGTTTCTGATCAGGCCAGATCCTATTGGGCAGAATACCCAATTGGGTAGTAGTGACTTTTCCCTGGCGAAAGTTCCACGAAATAATTTGAATTGAAACTATTAACACAAACAAAAGGGTTAGTCTCTGGCATTTTAAACTAGGTGGTAGTAGCGCCTGGTGTAACTTTAATGCATCAGAACATGCATGTTTGTAAGGTAAAGAGTTAGATGTTGAACTTTTTTTGGCCTCCTCCAGGGTAGGAATTTTTGTATGACTGAATATTGGGCGAGGTTCTTTCAACTAATATTTGGTTTTGGAGCCCGCGAGGTATGTTCATTTTGAAGAAAAGGTGCGCTTCTTGGGGGCTCGTTAATACTAGTGCATAATAATATCAAATTTAAAGAACGTAGATATGTAGTTAGCCTTTCAGTTGAGGGAGTAATTGAAATGTCTTTTTTTGAGTTCGAAATTATAATAATTTTATGTGTGAAATTGTAATAATTTTGTGTAGGCAGCTCAATTCTGACTTTATACATTTTGAAAAATGTATGGAGGAGGTGCTTTTTAAACTTGTTCAGAAATGAATAGAATAGAAAACAATTTTATTTACAAAAACAGCACAGGTACACAAACATTTACATTTACAATTATTACAATTGACAAGAAACTGCACTGTCACTGTGAAAGGGCCCAGGCTCAGCATATGTTGCAGGCCAAAGCCCACAACGCCAATCCTCCGTCTGAGCCTCAGAGGACACGAGTTAAAAAGCAAAGTTTTTACATGAGATTTACATATATTATATACACATAAATATATACACATACATATAGGTAAATTGAATCAAAAACATGAGTTTAAATGGACAAATACATAAATCTTAATAATCTTAATAAATAAAAATACTTATACTTATAGTCTTACAGTCACTATTGTTCCCAAGCCTCATCTACCCAAGGTCACGAAAGTTGATTTTGCTGGAAAAACAAGTAAGCCTTAAGTTTGGTTTTGAAAGTAGTCTTTGCGGCGCACCCCCTAATCGGCAGCGGCAAATCGTTCCAGCACTTAATCGCGTGGTATTTAAATCAATGTTAATATACTTGAGCACACTACGATTTGTGTGCATTTTTGAACATTTCTTTTTAGCTATTATCTGAGGCACAATTTTAACCAACCGACAGAGTTACAAGCAAATCCTCTACTTGTATTGATAACATTTTTACTGATTTTAGTGTATTTTCACATACAGAGCTTATTTCTAATATAAACACACCAGGGTCAGTTGATTAGGTATAATTGTTGCCCGGGGGTCTAGCCAAACAATGTTAATTGTATTCCTGTGACAGGGGCTCGCTTAAATAATTTCAGACAAATTATTTTGAGGCGTTTGCCTATACAATTATAAAGAGTTACAGCAAGTAACACGTATTCCTCATTTTTCGGCCTTGTTAATTCTGATGATCAGAAAATTTTAAAACCAAATACTTAAAATAGCAAGCAAAAGGAAATTCTGTGATTGGGCAACTAGAGGTATCCGTATCAGTTGACAAAGGTTATACGAGCTATATAAGGAAAAATCTGTGAATATTATTTATTTATAGATTTTATAAACTATGTAAAAAAACTATTCATAGATTTTTAAAAAGGTTTGTACTCAGGCCAACAAAATATGCTTACCTACAGAAAAAAAGTGTTGTCAAGGAAACTTGGAACATAATTAAATTTGAAACTGATAAAAATGTCTCTCATATAAAACAACCTAAACTTACTTTACTTTACACTTCCTATTTTATTTGTAAACATTTTTAGCTTTGAGATTTTATTTTATAATTATTAGGTTATTTTAATCTTTATTTATTTAGTACTTATGATATTAATTTGATGTATTCTTCACGTAAATAAAATTTAATTCGTACCTAAACTTATAGTTAATAACAATGTAATCACAGACTAATTACAGATGTTAAATGTATTTCAGGAATATTTCTCCAAAATTCCTATATTAATGACTTCACCACTAAATTCTTGCTCAGAGACTTCTAGAAATATAATAGAAAATATGTAATGTACCTCAATATAATAGGCGTTTTAGTTTTAAACAAATCAGCCCGCTTAAAATTATCTAGAGTTTTAAATTGCTGCAGAAAAAGAAAACTTGTGACCTGTGGGGTCATTCAATAAAAGTGTATTCTTTCATTATGGATCTGATTGCACCTTACCTCACCATTATTTTTAATATTTGTATAGAATGTGGTAAGTTTCCTGATTAGATGAAATTCAGCAAAACTATCCCATTATTTAAATCTGGTAGTAACACTGACCTAGCTTGTTATCGTCCAATCTCGGTACTATTATCAAAATATTTAAAAAACTTATTCTGAATCAACTATTAGCCTATTTTAGTCAAAATAATTTCTTTAATAAACAATAGTTTGGATTTTTAAAGGGTCTATCATCAACCGATGCTGGAGTTGATCTTATGAAATTTATATTTGGGGCCTGGGAGGAAGCAAAGGATGCTCTGGGTGTTTGTTCTTATCTCTTTAAAGCATTCGACTGCTTGCACCACGAAACTCTGTTTATGAAAATAAAGTATAACGGTTTAGGTGAGAGGCACTTGATCTGCTTGTGGTCCAAACAGTGGAAATTGGAGGAGCTAGATTAAATGGCAGCGCGGCTGTAATGGGTGTCCCGCAAGCTTCGATTTTTGGACCCTGCCTTTTCTTAGCATATATTAATGATTTGCCTTATTTGACTCTGGGCCGTTGCCACAAATTGTTGTTTGTGGACGACACATACATACATACACATCACGCCTGATTCCCTGTAGAGGGGTAGGCAGAGATCATGGATCCCCATTTGTCCCGATCCTGACAGACCACTTTCGCTTCATTGACATTTATACATCTTCTCATACACTCTCGGCGGTTATAGGTACTCCTAACGTCACCTTTTTTCAATATAGCGTCTATCTGACTGTTATATGTCTTATTTGGCCGGCCCCTACGTAACCGCCCTCCCACTTCATTCATATATATATGTCGAGGCCTGGACTGGACCTTCACGATTTTCAGGAGGCAAATCCATTTGTAATAATTAGACAGAATAATTACAAGTTCAAACTTCAACTCACTTTTAATCTTTTAAATCACAAAATTAATTTAACTTTTAAAATAAATGCGGACTGTGATACTTTGTAGGTCCGCGAGGTAGACGTGTTAATTCGACAAGTTACAGCGTATTCCTGTTTTAAAGTTTTACAGTAACGTTACTCGCGGCCCCACAGAGTGACAACCACAGGCCATGCCCACTGGTTATCACCCGATCCAGTCCGGCCAATAGAAAAGCTGCCTACTCATGAGGCGACATAGTATGATTTTAAACTATAACTACAACCCTAGGCGCCGACACGGCCATCTTGACTATCACACGACCACGTGTGGTACCTCCCTTATTGACCTGTAACAAACGAGAAAACCGAACAGTACCGTTCGACCATCCTGACAATCAATAATAAGACTTTCATTGTGATGTTCCAAAAAAATGTTTGGATTAAAAGGATCTGTTTATAAATCAAAATCACAAAAAGGTTAGTTCAAACAAAAGTTGTCGTATGGCGACGACAATCAATCATTACTACCGCAGTAGTTTATCACTGTAATAGTGATCTGCAGTTTACCTCAGTAAACAATATCATATTAATATGATCTTCTCAACGGCCAATTACTAGAAACAATCTAGTCTGCAAAACTAATCTGTTTGTGTACCATCTTCAACTGACGCCGACAACGGCATCTGACTATCCTCAAATCCGAGTCAAAATCAAGTTCTTTCGGAACATCACAACTAGGTACCAATCTCAATCTTTCGTGTGCGTATTTGTAAGTACGATTGCCCCTTAAAGATTTCAAAAATCTCTATCATTTTCAAGTACTTCAATCACCTTAGAAGGTCCCTTAAATTTAAGTTCTAATTTTGTCTTATTCCTTTCGTGATTTTCTATTAACACAAAATCACTAACGGAAAACCTATTAAAATGTCATTTGGTCTTATCAAATCTCGATAAAAAAAAGTAGTTTAAATTCATTCCACTCCATAGCAAACCTGTGAAAACCACGTAGCGGCACTACCCTTTAAAGCCTGGTTAAGAGCTGTTATAAATGAACTCCCTTGTAGTTTTGTTTCCGTGGTGCATATCTCGACGGTGTTACACCAACACTGAGCATTATTACCCTCGATGTCGGGATTAAATTCGGGCAGCACTATGTTGCGTTGACCGGTAGATGGTGGCTTTAACGCACTGATCAGTTCCATCATATGTCGGTTTTGCATCTCGAGTAAGGCTTGCCAACGTATTTCTTCTGAAGTATGATGTTCAGGTGCCTGTGGGTTTTGGGTATATCCCACTTCTGATGTCGAGGCCTGGACTGGACCTTCACGATTTTCAGGAGGCAAATCCATTTGTAATAATTAGACAGAATAATTACAAGTTCAAACTTCAACTCACTTTTAATCTTTTAAATCACAAAATTAATTTAACTTTTAAAATAAATGCGGACTGTGATACTTTGTAGGTCCGCGAGGTAGACGTGTTAATTCGACAAGTTACAGCGTATTCCTGTTTTAAAGTTTTACAGTAACGTTACTCGCGGCCCCACAGAGTGACAACCACAGGCCATGCCCACTGGTTATCACCCGATCCAGTCCGGCCAATAGAAAAGCTGCCTACTCATGAGGCGACATAGTATGATTTTAAACTATAACTACAACCCTAGGCGCCGACATATATATACCTTTTGCCAATCTGCTATCATTCATCCGCATAACATGTCCAAACCATGGAAGCATGCTCTTTTCAATCTTAGTCACTACATCTTCTTTCAAACCGCAACCTTCCCTCTTATCACATTATTTTTAATTCTATCATTCAATGTCACTCCTAACATGATTCTCAGTGACCGTATTTCAACGGTATTTATTCTACTTTAATGTTTCTTTTGCCATACCCAACTTTCACTACCATAAGTCAATGTTGGAACCAGCACAGCCCTATGAATAGCCATACGTGCCGATTGAGAAACCAACTGGCTACCCATAACACTATACATGGCCCCATTAATCTTATTACCTGCTTACACTCTACGTTCAATATCTCCCTCACACTTTCTGTTATTAGTAAATAGTATTTCCAAATACACAAAATCATTCTCTTCTTCGACTCTTTCATTATCGATGTCAATCTTACACTCTGTCTTGCTAAGTCCCTCCATAACCATTACTTTCGTTTTACTTTCATTAATTTTCATTCCTTTTCTCTTAAGGGACTCATTCATGCAAGTGACCATCTTCTGCAACTCACACGCCGATGACGCAAGAAGAACCTGATCGTCCGCGTACAAGAGGCATTTAATGATCAACTCACCCATGCGTAATCCTTTGCCAATTTCTTTCAATTCAACCAAGCAACGATCCATGAACAGATTGAACAACCACACCGATGCTACACAGTCTTCCCTCACACTCTATCGGATACTATACCAGTCGGGGGCCGGTAGGCCCCATTAACCCTAACACAAGGTCTAGAGTCCACGTATAAAGACTTTAGAGCCCGTATCAAAGCCTACATGAGCATTGATATTAATGTTAACAGCAGTTTTTCGAGTCAGGTTTATGAGTATCTACTTTCACGAGCGAGTCAGCCACATACATCCCTGATGTGCAGAAAACCACTGAATCTTGACTTGTATACCATTACAAATTAGCTTATACATACATACATATATTCACGCCTCTACGTCCCCAACGGGACGCCTTGAGAAGAATGTCTCCAATTTGATCTGTATAAGTTTTACGCGGCCTACCACGTCCAACTGTACCTTCTAATTTGGCTTTATATATTTCTTTTGTAACCCTCGTTTCACCTATGTTATATTATTATTATAAGTATTACTCTACCTTCAATTTAGGCTTTAAAAATCCTTTCAAAACCCTCCTTTCATCCATCCGCTCCATGTTGTTAAGCCAACTGAACAAACCTTCCTCTATTTTCGTACAACAACGTTCACGAATAACACTATTCCGTACCATATCTCACTATCTTACATACCACATTTTCCTGAGGGACCTCATCTCTACTGCATTAATTATGCTTTCATGATTCTTCTGTCAAACCCAACACTCACTACGATACATAATTGTAGGGGCAAGAACGGCGTTATGAATAGCCAGTCGTTTCGGTTCTGACACAAACTGACTAGTAGTCATACCGCTCACGGCCCCATTCCCGGCATTTCCTTTCTTCACTCTCTTTTCAACATCACTCTCAATGTTACTATCTCTTGTAATCACACTTCCCAAATACACAAACTCTCTCACTTGTTCCACTTGCTCCATATTATAATGTAACTATTTAAATATTTCTTTTTATATATCTTTTTTTGATCATTGATGTAAGCCAGAGTATGCATATTCTTAGAGGAAATATTTATGTGCCGGAATACGTGCTTCAGTAAAATTTGTGAACATACAAATTTCGTACACAGTCCGTAGCAGTAGATTCCTCGCAACTTTAATATTCATAGTTTTAAGAGATTTGCGATTTATACTCAAGATTAAGAACTAACGGGACTTATCGCGTAAGTTTTTAAATAATAGTTGCCTTTATTGACCCGACGTTTCGGCTACTTTGCAGCAGCCACGGTCACGGCAGACTGACGATTCATATTTCTTCGTCTCCACCGCAGCGCCCTGTCAGATTCTTCTCCGACTACCCTCACTGCTACGTTTTTATCAATAACGCGCGGCCTACACACTACACTTACAGTATCTTGATCGTGTGAAGCCACATCGTGACCATGGCACCATGCAACGTCAGGTTAAAAACTTACTTTAATATTCGTCCATCCTTTTGGGGATTATGAACTGTGACTGTGCAGAGGCCTCAATATATTTTATATTGCAAACAAAACTAACTTAGCTTTAGCTACAAACTTAACTTTCGTTTTAATAAAACTGTAAAAAGTAATTTCGTAACCTTAAGCAATAAAGAATGAGGTGAAGGTGTAGTATTTGTTTGGAAACGATCTAACTTTTCTCGTACATCCGTTCTATTCCAAGGTAAACGAGATATCACTTTGGAAATTAGTCGAACCCCCAATAGGAATTCATGTTCATAGTCTGATTCAAGTAGTGATGCGCCAATCCAAAATAAAGTAGATAGGGTTACTAATTTATCGTCCTAAAAATAATATAGTACGGGATAATATTGATCAATGAATAGTTTTTACATACATTCAATATACAGATAACTATTCAAGTCCTTTAATCCTTGTCGAGGTGAACAGAAAATTGGAGACTTGAAAACATCTCCTTGGTCACTTTTTAAATGAATATTGAGGTTGTGATGTTATTATGGACCACTGGTGACAGGTTGCTAACCCTCAATAGATTATTAACCCCCAGTCCCTTCGCTGCCTTTTGCGACATGCTTCGAATTCTTTGTGCGTTCCAGCTAGCACGAGATTCAATATACTATTACGAACATCAATGTAGTTATAGATGGTTCTTTTCAGGTTATGGGATGCAGTTTTTGAGACTTTAATTTATATACCGCTGATGATTTAAATGTCTGTTATGTCAATTATGTTCATATTTTGACTTACACCGAACTAACCTTACTAGAAATAACTTTTTTTTAAATAAAATGTTACAAACACAAAAAAACGTAAAATGTCAGCTTAAAAACCAAAAATGCTTTCGTATTTCATTTCATTCGTCTAAAGAATTACAAGTGGCAATAGTTTTACACTTTCTCAAGATCCGTGGCCTCGCTGCGTGTGTGTCTGCATCTGTGGGTAACTTTGTTAAGGTGCTACACAGGTCAGCTACCTTTAGGTAACGTCAAGTCATTGAGACAGTGGTGGTTGGTATCCTGGTCACTATATAGAAAAAGACCATAGAAGAAAGAAAGAAAAGTTTATTCACTGCATATAATTACAACAGTTACACATTCAAATAAAATGGAAACCTTGATACAGTGAAAAAGTGCTGCCTCAGTATACGATGCAGTTAGGCTAGGCTGCATCACTAGTCATCCGGCAGAAGTGTATGGGATATGGTGATCTGGTGCTTTTGGATATAAACTACATTCCCTAGAAATTTACCCAAAAACACTTACAATAGCAAAAGTTATCGTCAAAAGGATCCGGCAATTAACTTTCGCAAACCATTGGGTTCAGGGTTGTCACTATGAGATAAACCAATATAAAATAAAATATGTAAATAAAATAGGTTTCCTCAATATAATAGGTGCATATTTAGCAGTAATAACACCTTCACAAACAACTTCACTTTCCGATTCGGATGTATTTATCGATAAAAGAAAAAAAAATACAGTTACAGTATTTGCAGATATTATAGTTTTAAGAGATTCGCGATTTATACTCATGATTAATAACTAACGGGACTTATCGCGTATGTTTTTATATAATAAAGTTACCTCTATCAACCCGACGTTTCGGCTACGTTGCAGCAGCCATGGTTACGGGCAGACTGACGATGCATATTTCTTCGCCTCCACTTCAGCGCCCTGTCAGATTTTTCTCCGACTACCCTAACTGCTACGTTTTAATTAATAACACGCGACCTACACACTACACTCACAGTATCTTGTGGCTTCATATGATCATGCTAAACCGAATGGCGATCTATTACAGTATTCCACGCCGAAGACAGTTTGTAACCCCCTTCACGATTGAATGTACTGTGCTTTTTTATTTCAATCGCCTCGCGTACAATTCTACTGTATTATCGGCGTTCATTAGAGAGCATGGGTGGAGAGTGGGTTTATGAAGCTCAATCCAATGATTTGAACCCTCGTTTAGCAGATGTTCGGCTATTGCTGACCTATTGGTATCCAAATTCTTGACCGCTGCAATGTGTTCCTTCACTCTGTCCGCTATAGACCGTTTGGTTTTGGAGGATCCATGGAGGTACCGATCTGTGTGTGTAGGTTTTCTGTAGATAGAATGCGAAAGTGTGCCATCAGGTCTCACCATAACCTTAACGTCAAGCAATGCAAGTGATCTATCAATTTCCATCTCACAAGTGAACCTTATATTCAGATGAATAGCATTCAGGTATATCAACCACTTATCTGCTTCTGGTGCGCCTCCTTTCAATATACAAAAGATATCATCGACATATTTTAACCACAGTTTAATATTTTGAGCTTCACTATTCAAAGGCTTCTGCTCAAAATGCTCCACCCAAATGTTGGCCATCACTGGGGCTACAGGACTATCTATAGCCACGCCATCAATTTGAAAAAGGAACTGTCCTTGATATATGTAGTAATTCCCAGCTACACAATTTTCAAGCAAGTCAGCATAATGGATAGGAAGATCATGGCTCACAAGCAATGTTCTAACAACATCAAGACAATCCCTTACTGGAACGTTGGTAAATAATGACTCGACATCAAAACTCAACATAATTTCATCCGGTTCCTACTTCAGATTATTAATAATGGCGACGAAATGGCGAGAATCCTTCACAAAAGACGGAGTTTTACCCACTAGTGACTGCAGTACAGATGCAACGTGCTTTGCCAAATAATACGAAGGCGAGTCAATTTGACTAACAATAGAACATAGTGGCATATTCGTTTTATGCACCTTCGACAATCCGTATCTCACATCATCATCCGAAACAAATGGTTTCTGTGGCGACGTCTCTTACAAGCAGGGCAAGGGATTTGTGCGACCCTGAGCATCTGGACGAGGAGCTGCAGTACCTTCGGGATGTACTAAGGAGAAATGGTCATTACGTAGGTACTAAGTTGGTAAGCCGTATATCCAAAAGAGTGAAATCCCCGTCTTGATATTGAACTTCTTTCGTTCCACGATCTCTTTCACTTTCTTTTTCGATTCTTTAAATAGTAACAATTTCCGTTCATAATCTATAACACTCATATTGGTTATTGTTGGCCTTACTTGCCAACAAATCCTGCCATGCTTTTCTTTTATCTTTTACAACCTTTCTTACTTCTTCGTCCCACCATAGAGCTTGATTCTTTGGGGGAGCATTCGTCCTCTTACGTACTCCACAAGCTTCGATGGCAGATTCCACCATACCATCCTTCAACACCCTCCAAACATTCCCAATTTCGTCTTCCTTAACCTCTTCATTCATTGTACTAATTTGTTCTTCCACTCTTTTTCTATATCTTTCATTTACCCTATCATCTTTCAATTTTATATATATTATTTTATTATATTTCATTTATAATATTTCGGTTGTTTGTTATAAATAATGCCAAAAAGTAAGCAACTAAGTAGTAGTTTTTGCCGTGATACGATATTTAGTATGTTAGTATTATTGAGGTACAGTGAAACATGGGTTCGGGGCGGGATGGGAAAGCAGTACCAGGCGCATGCATTTTGTACACGTTGTAAAATCCTACGAGATTTCTTATAGAGGCACGGACCGTACGCTGCTTTGACAAAAGCAACGGTTCACACAACTTTATTCGCATGTCCACACTTAAAAACGCGCGGCTCTGGTATAAAACCCTCAAACCATAGAAACATGCAGACACCAGCTGCGAGACGTGTCTCTTAAATTGCATTCCACTATCCACCACGACGCCCAGGCTTTGAGCCCCCTCAACCCTGTCAATGACAACATCGTCAATAATAATACCTGGTCGTCGCGAAACAACTCCGGACACCATTCGCTGGCTACCCAGCACCATGTACTTGGTCTTGGCAGGGTTGAGAACGAGACAGTTGTCAACCGACCAGTCATATACTTGTTTCAAGTCGTCATGAAGTGTTTCTATAGCAGATTCAAAGTTATTAATGTCGATATGTTTGTAGAGTTGAATGTCATCGGCATAGATATGATATTTACAGTTAGTTATGTGTAGTGAAATGTCAGAGGTATATAAAATAAATAATAACGGACCTAGGATCGAGCCCTGTTGGACTCCCCTACCAGTCGTGTGAACTGTCGAGTGTATTATGGTACCATCTGGCCTTGCCATGAAACTACTTGTTTTCGTTCGTTTAAGTATGTGTTAAACCAATTAATTATTAAGTCACTAAATCCATAGTAAGTCATTTTTGCCAAAAGCAGGTCAGTATTCAAACAGTCAAAAGCATGAGAGTAGTCCAGTAGCACAAGTATTGTTGCGTTGTGATTGTCTTCGTTTGTCAAAATATTGTCAAATACGTCCATCAATGCAGTGGTGGTGCTATGCTGTGTCCGAAAACCAGATTGATACAATGGTAAGATATTGTGTTTGTGTATGTATTCTGTTACTTGTCCATGTACTACACTCTCAAAGATCTTCGATAGATAGGGCAATATACTGATGGGTCCCAAGTCGGACACATCAACCGAGTCGTCAATTTTGGGTATCGGTTTTATGGACGCCGTTTTCCATGCATCCGGGCAAGTATCTGACTTAATAGAAGTGTTGACTAGTTGTGTTATGGTATCGTGTAACTCCGGCAACATCAGATGCGCCATCTCCCTTGAGAACCCATCAGACCCAACGTCGTTGTTCTTCATAGACCCGATCACCCTAGCCACGAACGCCTCGCTCACCGGATGCAATTCAAAGGTTGCCGAGCCATAGCAGCTCGTATGAAATGAGTTGAGTAGAGCAGGCGGAGGCGAGGTCAGACCAGGAGTGTCCAGGATGTGTTGTGCTATGGTGTTGTGCTATTATCGAAGTGTGGTGTAAGGTCTTGTTTGGGCTTAAAGTCCGCAATAGAACTCTTTAGAGTGTTCCAAAGAATCTTGGGAGTCTTTAAGTGGTTGTTTAAATAAAACTCAAAATAAGCCTTCTTTTCTGTGTGCATACAAGTGTGTACAAACTTCCTCAGGTCTCTGTATTCTGGCAAATGAAGGTTAAGTTTAGTGTGTTTGTATTTATTGTGTGCTCTGTTCCTCAATTACATCAAAAACCTGAGATTGCTTGTAAGTCAAGGTGCGTGTTGTGAGTTTTATGTATAGAGTGTAAGGGGTGCGTGTTGGTCGAACAGCATAGTCACCAAAGCATTAAAATGCACTATCATGTCATTAACAGTATTATGTCGCTGTATCACGGTCCAGTCAATTCGTCTCAAGTCATCGTTACAATTATTTATGTCAATTCGTATGTAGGGACGACATAGAATGGATTTCTTATGCCGTTTAGGCTTAATTATTTTTTGTTGTCGTAGTGACAATAGCAGGGCCACCTAATTTCGGTATGTGAGTCACATCAGGGTCAATTATTCGAGTCGAGGACTGGCAACACACCAAGTCAATAAGAGTTGCACTGCGATTTGTGTAATGAGTTGGCTGACTGATCGTGTTCCTAAGTATCATAGTTAAAAATGTCATAAGCTGCTTTAAATCCAAAAAAATAATATTAAAGTCTTCTAAAAGAATTATATGGTGAAGCAGGATTGTAGCCCTTAAGCATGTCTTAGTGTAGAAGCCCACCCCACCGCCACGCGCCCTGGGAGGCGCGAAGCCCCGGCGCTGCCGCGGCCTCGGAGCTAGGTCTCGTTCACCGCCAGCAGGCACGGATCTAGGTCCACCACCGCGGACTCGGGCTCCTCGTGTTTAGTGTTCAGCGACCCAGCATTGAACAGTCCAATTTTCAAAAACTTTCACTGAGTCATGAGTATGTGTATAAACCGATATAAAATGAGTATTGTATTGAGGTGAAGCGTACCACCGCGTCACCAAGCCACAGCAAAACCACACGAGTACCGGACACAAAAAGATTAGATAATGTACATGTTTTGCTTCCAAACCACGGTGTAACATGCGGAAGTCATAACCAAACATAGCCTATGTATGTACATACAGCCTACATAACAAACAAACAACGCTTAAAACAAAAGAAGAATAGCATATAATCATAACATAATAATCATGACATAATCTAATTAACAATAGGAAAACGATAACAAATATGACGACCTCCGTGGCGCGATTGGTTAGCCGCCGGAACGCTAATCGTGAGGTCCCGGGTTCGATTCCCGGTGGAGGCAGAGTTAAGAACGACGCTTTTCTACTGCTTTCTAGTCTGGTCGTTGATTATATATGCTATATATGTATTTATCTATGTATAATATGTATATATTTCTTAAATATACGTTGACTAGTACCCTTTACATAAGTCTTAAATGTACTTACCAAGGGGCTAGTTCAATTGGTGTAATAATGTCCAAATATTATTATTATTATTACTATGAGTTCCTCAATGAAATGAGTCTTTATTCATTATTTACTATGTAAAAGTATCGACCATCTATTCCACATTCACAATACACCAATGGGACTCCGTCACTGGGCGGACGCAGCAGGCGCTCCCTGGCCTTCGCGAACATCACCCTGTTCGCCTTCGTGAGCCTCGTAGATGTAGATGCGACTGCGCTCACTTGCATCCACTATGCCGGAGGTGTCGATGCCGCGGCGCACACGCACAGCTGACACCAACTTGTCGCGTATGTCACGTCAATATAAAATGAGTATGATATTGAAGTGAAGCGCACCACCTCGCTACCTAGCCACGGCAAAACAATACGAGTACCGGACACAAAAAGATTATACGTGTAAGTTCCCTACATGACAGTATATATAAATAGCAAAAGTTATAATGTAAAAATAAAAATAGATAATGCACTACAAAACCAAAATAAACTAAGTATAGTTTTTAAACACATATGAATGAAAATGAAAATACATATGAAATACACATAGTAATGTATAGATAATATTATATATGTAATTGTAATAGTGTAAAATATCAATTACAAACATACATAAATAAATAAACACCTGTGCTCCCAAACCGCGTTATAACATGCACAAGTCATAACTGAACATAAAAAATATACATAAAGCAGATTGAATAACAAACATAAGTAACACGAAAAAAAAACAATAACATGTCATTCCACATTTACAATACACTAAGGCAGTTCCGTCACTGGGCGGGTGCCAAACGAACGTCGGTGAGTTCCTCCAGCGCCTGCAGGCTCCGCAGCAGCTGCGGCCGGCTGGTGGGGTCGCGGCGCGCGTACACGCGGCCCTAGCGCACCCACACCGACTGCCAGCGAAAGGTGAGCAGCAGGCGCTCCCTGGCCGAGCAGCACCGTAGTGTTATTATGTAAAAAATCGCAATCAGCAGTGGTCGCAAAGTGATCGCGCGATCGATTGCTGCTCGTTTATACAAATTGGTATTATGTAAGGTGTTCGCTCGCTGGTCGCGTTATTGCTGCTATTACCAACATAACAGAAATTCGTTCATTCAATGAAACGTAGAAACCAGCGCCACTAGCGATCAAGTAGCAATCGGTGGAACTAGCTAGTTTGTTAAAATTTTCTACATTGAATAATAATTAATCTTGAAATATTTTCTACATTGTGCCACAACTGTAAGTATTATACACTAAAATCAATAGTGAAATGAACATAAATGTGTAATATGTAATTTATTACTTTAGCACTAAAAGTTTATGGTTTTCTGACTGAAAACTTCGTTATGCCAGGCCATATCAAGAGCAAGAAGAGGAGAGCCAGCCATACCTATTTAAAAATGAAGGTATTGTCTTCTTGAATAATACGTTTTAAAGTTTTAAGGGATTCGCGATTTATACTCATGATTAATAACTAACGGGACTTATTGCGTATGTTTTTATATAATAAAATTACCTTTTTTAACCAGACGTTTCGGATACGTTGCAGCAGCCATGGTCACGGGCAGACTGACGATGCATATTTCTTCGCCTCCACCGCAGCGCCCTGTCAGATTCTTCTCCGACTACCCTCACTGCTACGTTTTTATTAATAACACGCGACCTACACACACTCACAGTAGAGTACCCGCCACATAAGGTGGCAGTTGGAGGCGTCGCCACAGTCGCGTAATCCAGTGTTGCCAGTAAACACGCCAAAACTAGCACTCACTGTGCCATACGGCTCGATACATTATATTGAGGTTTCATTTGTAACGATCTTTGGTTGCAGAGCTATAAACTCAAATAAAACAAATTAATATACCAAAGTCAAAAGTCAAAATATTTTTATTCAAAATAGGCCCTATCATAAGCTCTCTTTGAAAGTTATTTTATGATCTAAGTACAAATTAAAAAAACTATATATTGACAAAAGGAATATATATATGAGTGAAGTGGAAGGGCGGTTACGTAGGGGCCGGCCTAATAAGACATATATGTAACAGTCAGATAGACGCTATATTGAAAAAAGGTGACGTTAGGAGTACCTATAACCGCCGAGAGTGTATTAGAGAATGTATGAATGTCAATGAAGCGAAAGTGGTCTGTCAGGATCGGGACAAATGGGGATCCGTGATCTCTGCCTACCCCTCTACAGGGAATCAGGCGTGATGTGTATGTATGTATGTAAAAAAACTATTTCAAACATGGCACTGAGCATTGTCTTTACATATTTTTACCGAGGTTAGTTCACCAACCATTTCGGCTGCTCAAGATGCCACGTCATGAAGACCACGACCGCTCTGATAAGAGCGTAACGATTGAGAAGAAGAAGTTCAGCGGAGACCCTTGGAGAAGAACTAACAAGAAACTCCAGAAATCAATTTATTATAATCACCCTTAACAAACATAAAAATTACAAAGAGTGGGCAAAAAACACAACGCTGGTAATACTAAATTTACCTTTCATACAAAATAACACGCAATGGCGGAAACGTCAAATTTAGTTCCAAGTTTGGCTACTGCCACCTTATGTGGCGGGTACTCTATCTTGTGGTTTCACACGATCATGCTGAGCCGAATGGCGATCTATTACGGTATTCCACGCCGAAGACAGTTTGTAACCTCCTTCACGATTGAATGTACTGTGCTTTTTCATTTCAATCGCCTCGCGTACAATTCTACTGTAATCTCGGCGTTCATTAGAGAGCACAGTGGGTTTATGAAGCTCAATCCACTGATTTGAACCCTCGTTTAGCAGATGTTCGGATATTGCTGACCTATTGGTATCCAATTTCTTGACCGCTGCAATGTGTTCCTTCACTCTGTCCGCTATAGACCGTTTGGTCTGTCCGACGTAAGATTTCCCACAGCTGCAATCAATCTTATACACACCCGGTGTTTGGTACGGGATTACATCTTTAGGTGTTCTCAGAAAGTTTGTTACCTGCGAAGATGGAACGAAAATAGGCTTGAGCGAGTGGTTTTCCAAGACTGTTCCAACTTTTTCTGTAACACCGTTCACATAAGGCAGGAACACCGACACGCGATCCACACACGGGGGTTTCTCTCTTTTGGATATACGGTTTACCAACTTAGTACCTACGTAGTGACCATTTCTCCTAAGTATATCCCGAACATATTGCAGCTCCTCGTCCAGATGCTCAGGGTCGCACAAATCCCTTGCCCTGCTTGTAAGAGACGTCGCCACAGAAACCATGTATTTCGGAAGATGATGTGAGGATCCATGGAGGTACCGATCTGTGTGTGTAGGTTTTCTGTAGATAGTATGCGAAAGTATGCCATCAGGTCTCACCATAACCTTAACGTCAAGGAATGCAAGTGATCTATCAATTTCCATCTCACAAGTGAACCTTATATTCGGATGAATAGCATTCAGGTATATCAACCACTTTCTACTTCTTGTGCGCCTCATTTCAATATACAAAAGTTATCATCGTCATATCTTAACCACAGTTTAATAGTTTGAGCCCCACTATTCAAAGCCTGTTCTTGTTCTTTTTCCTACACTTATGTATAGTATAGTTTTAAGAGATTCGCGATTTATACTTATGATTAAGTCCCGTTAGTTATTAATCTTATGTATAGTATTGAGTGCTGAGTTTAGCAGAAATGTCATGAATGAAGAATAATAGTTAGAGATGATCTCCCTCAGGAAAATGTATTATGTAACATTGTGTGATAGCTTAGAATGGATTCATGAACGCCGTGTCAATGATAGTGTGATATATGAATGCTGTGGTATGAGAGAAGATGTACTAACGAAGATAGAGAAAGGTATGTTAGGAAGGTTGGGCATATGGAGCGGATATATGAGTAAAGAGTTACGAAAGGAATTTATAGAGCTAAAGAGGAAGGTAGAGTAGGACAATCTAGGCTGCGTAGAACCTAAACAGATCAAATTGGAAACGTTCTTGTCAAGGTGGGTGTACAAAGCGTGAAGAATAAAAGAGCATGTATGAGTAGGTTCATGGGTGCAAGTGAAGCAAGGGATATTTGCCAGGATTGTTCCAGGTGGCGATCGTTCCATAGTCTCTGTCTATTCCCTTAGGGACGTAGAGCCATGAATATATGTATCCATATTAATATTTCATCTCATATGTGCAACCAGTGGGCATGTCTGTATGTATGTCATGTCATGCATGTCTGTTAAGATGAATGTATGCCCAGGAAGAATATGCAAAAGAAGCATTAGGATAGGAAATAATTTGGTTTTTCCCTTGTAGGATAGATGTACACACATGTTTGTAATCTCATTGTAAATATTTTTTTATTTTCAGATCAAGTGCATCATTTAGAATGTGGATAAATATGATGCCCTGATCATTGAAATTGTGTAGATGACAAATGAAAGAAATGTTTTTTTTTATAGAAAATTTAAATATGTAGGTTTAATTTGTAAATTTAGTTTAACATTTTCATCTAAACATTAAGTTGACTTGGCTTGAGTGCGAGCTGCTTCATTATTGATCATGGCAGCATTGGCCGGTTTTACTTTAGCTGCCACTCTCTTTTGCTCCATGTCAATCAATCATTACAACACACAAGAAGCCTCCACCTGGTAAATATAAACAATGCATAAATTAATAAACACATTTCCATAAAATCATACACGATTATGGAAACAAAAATTCATATGACACAGATTAAATTGTAGCTTGTTTCTATATATATACACTTTAATTATTTTTGTCTACCAGATATCAAACTCCAAATATACTAATCTATCAGCACCCAAAAGTCATAAGTTATTTAATTCGGTATATTTTAATGATTTTTACGGTCAGACTTTCTAAATACATATTATGTTATGATGAAAAACCAATATTTGTAGAACATGCATATATTCACACATATGTCCTTAAAGGGATTAGCAGAGACTATTGATCGCCACCTAGAACGATCCTGACTAATAACATATGTACATATGTACATGAAATATGAAATATGTATGAATGTGATGTGTATATATGTACATATGTACATATATACACATCACATTCAATTCCCTTTAGAGAGGTAGTCAGAAATCACGGATACCCATCCTGACAAACTACTTTCGCTTCTTTCTACACTTATCCACTCTCAGTGCGTATATATACTTCTAACATCACTTTCAATATGGAGTCTGTCTAACTGTTCTAACTGTTGTTCTATTGGGTAATCGCCCTTCCAATTCACCCACATATATTCCTTTGGTCAATCCACTATCCTTCATCCTCATAATATGTATAAACGATCGAAGCATGCCCTTTTAAATCTTAGCCTCTAAATCTATTTTTAATTCTATCATTCAATGTTACTCCTTACATGCTTTTTTGTGTGATCTATGGGTATGGTTTGGCGTGCAATGATGACTATGACAAGAGTAATGTAGGGTAAATAATAAATGTGCATGATGTAGATGAAGTAAACGTTATTTTCCACGATTGGCATCAATGGAAACATGATCTCTGTTCAACCGTGTGTACCGAAACTGAGTAAAGTGTATTTTATGTCCAAGTAACTGAGATATATTCACTGTTATTGTTATTATGTATTGTAAGTTTTTACACTGAAACATATTATTCAAGAAGGCAGTACCTGCAATTTCAAAGAGCTGTGGCTGGCTTTCCTCTTCTTGCTCATTGATGTGACCTGGCATATCGAGGTTTTCAGTCTGAAAAAACATAAACTTTTAGTGCTAAAGAGTGCTAATAAATTATATATTTCCACATTTATCTTCATTTCACTATTGATTTTACTGTGAAATACTTACCATTATTTCAAATTATGCCTTATCCGCCAGCTCTTGACTTTCCACGTGTACAATTGTGGCATAATGTAGAAAATATGTCAAGATAAAAATTTCTGACCTTAACATTTTTAAACATAACAATAACGCAGAGCAGTCCAAGTCCTCGCAGGACATGTTGATAGAGTCGTGAAGCCGGTGCACCGAGGCGCGAGCGCAGGATCTCGAGCGAGGCAGCGTACCGCGCCGCCGACATTCCGACGCAGCCGTGGTGAAAAGGTGCGCTGCAAAGCACACACACCTGCACCTCCTCGACCGTCGACTTACACGCCTCACAGTTAATTTTGTTTTATAAAATAAACGTTTCTAACTCTGAATTAAATTTTTTATTTTATAAATATATACGTTAAATGGGTTTTCACCACACAAACACTTCTTTACTTAAAAATTACTACATTTTTAACAAAACACTGAACACAATAACTTACAGTGAATAGAAATATAAACGTTTCGAAATTTCACGAAATTTTTATTTAGAGCTTGTACGAAACACGTTATTATAGTTTAATTATTTTAATTAGATTTAAGTATGTAAATATTTTGTTAATTTATTGTAAAGATTCTATTGCTAAAATGTATTTCCTTCATAAAAAACTATAACTAAGAAAAAAAAACACAGACATCCTCTAGAAACTGCAATCGGATTTGTTAAGATAAATAATTACATTATTATTGGTAATTTCTTTGATCTTTAACGAGTGAAAGATATGGCAGCTATTGGATGTCATATGAACCTGGCCACAGTTACTAGAATCATAACATTGGTTCAAGAAGGCTATTCGCAGCGTAATGTGGATTTGCGGCATAGCATTCTCAAGACAACAATTGAACTGGGACATTGGAGGATTGGGGCTCAGTGTTATTTACTGATGAGTGTAAAGTGAAGTTTATAGTGACGCATTAGGGTGTGGAGACGATGAGGAGAAATGTTTTTCAGATGCCTGTATATATGAAAGAGACAGATTTGGAGGCCCCAATGTAATGGTATGGGGAGGAATAAGTCTAATTGGCAGAACTGAGCTGGTCATCTTAAGTGAAGGCGCAATAACAGCCCAGTGATACATCCAGGAGGTCCTTACACTCCATGTTGTGCCATATGCACAAAGTGTAGGTCCTAGATTTCTGTTGATGCAAGACATTGCGCGCGCACATACAGCGAGTGCCACACGCATTGCCTTAGAGGGTGCTGGAATATGAGTTCTACCGTGCCCCGCGAACAGTCCAGATTTAAATCCTATTGAGCATACGTTTGCTCAAGCGAAGCAATAGGAGCACCAATCGGCCAGTGCATAAACCTGTTGAAGGTCATCTGGGAATAAATTCATCAAGAAACAGTATGACACTTGGTAGAAAGTATGCCTTGATTTCCCTTATCATTAGGTATGATAACGATTACATTATACACATTATTATTACAAATATGAAAAAATTGCAGTGGCTCTTACTTTATTTTGAGTAGTATATATAACTTACTTAAACTTACATAATATAATATACTTGATGTTTCCCTTACGTTAAATTATTTCTTAATAATGATATTAATTAAAAGATAATTAAAATAATAATAAAATACAAACGTGGCATGGAAGCATAAAACCGAAAATAAAAAAACATGCACACTTTTCACAGTAAATGTGCATCACGGAAAAGAGAGGTAGGATCTTAAAGCAATTTGACAAGGCAACCCTTCTGCAAGAGTCGTCTATGGTTCGCCAACAAAGTCAAGTCAAAGTAAAAATACAAATAATTATTTTCGGCTGAATATTTCGTCAATTGTGATGCCAAACTGACTAAATATGTTTGCTTTGGGATTATATTTGGATCCTCAACTGGAACGAACCGAAGAACAATCAAGAGAAGAACTGCAGCTTCGACTTCATTTTTCTTCGGTTGTAGCGGTTGGCGGCGTTGGTGTAACCATGGCGACTGAATAACAAGAGGTGCAAACGCCATGGCTATGTGTTTGTACTTCAGCCGACATAACCTTGGTGGTGAATGGCTTAATAAAGAAATAATAAAAAACAAACCCTTCTGCAAGGAGAGCAAGAATTCCACTAGTTTTCGCCAAGAGAATATTATGATGAAGATAGATAGAGGAAGGTCATTTCAGCACTAAGATGCAGCAATCGAAGCCCAGCAAGCTTCCTCGGTAGGTTGTCGTGTGGTGCCTTGGTAGTCAACGAATTTTGCCGTAGGGTAAGACGGACGCCTGTCCGCCCAAACCCAGTTGGTGACGCGTTCTGAGTTCTGAGAATGACTCAGAAAGTTTGCATCATCCAAATACGAGCTGAACCTAGGGCCACGTGCGTTTTGCACTTGCTTTATCAACTTTTCCGTACGACCAAGTATGCAATCATCACCTACAACATCTCAGTAATTTAGTTTAGAGAATATCGGCGCCTCCCTTAGACTCAGATCTCTACTAAAATAATCGTGGACATTGTATAAAACCTTCAGGCGTAAGAAGCAACTGCCGGCCACCCTAGACTCGTGTTTCTCAAAACAATCCCTAAATTACTTTCCATCGCGATTCTTAGATAACGTGCTAATTCCACCCTTTTTATGGCAACGCCCCAAAGGCCTTTAGCTCCAGACGATAGAGCAGCCATTGCATTACGAATGTGATGTTTAAATTCAAGCAACATTTACTTGGATTTGCCCGGAATTAACACCAAACAATTTCTCTCAGCCCAATCCGCAATTTACTGAAGATTGACATTATTCTCAGAAAGCGCGCGCACTCAGCTATTCCAGAAGGCGGTATGCATTATAGATTGCTACAGTATAAGATAAGATGGAATGATTCGGTTTCAAACGAAGCAAATCTAGCCGTATTATAGTCCAAAGGTAAGATCGTAAGGTACGGTCCAAATGTTGTACTAATGTTCCTGTTACCAATAGCAGTCAAAACGTCAAGAGTTACAGGCAGAGTCATAAGAGTCATGTCTATATGATCAGTGTCCTTCGCTCTAGTCTTAATAGTAATTCTAAATTTGCCTCAGCCTCTACCCCGCCACCGGAGGTATACGCTGCTCCCCTTAGCCTCGTCTCGATTATTGCAACCATGTCACCGTCAGTAATAGTTTTGAAAGCCATAACCTCGAAAGAAAACCCGCATCAAACAATCTAACTTTTTAGCTGACTACGGACCATTGATAATCAAGGAATTGCTACAGACAAATATGAGCACACACAAAACTTTATATATACCCATAGTGATAAATATACAACAAATAATTTGATACATACTTGATAACGAATAGACAAATGATATGTTCACACGTTTATAAAAATCACAACAAATACTCAAACCACTATAGAACCTTTGGGTACAAACCCTATCCAGGTCCTTGACAGCCCGCAGCCTCTGCAACGGCGCACTTAAATTCTTGCGGGCCAATACACGGCTCTCCCATGTTCATACGAACTAACGCAAATGAACTTTTTGCCCGCTCGGCGCTATGTTGAAGTGGGTTAGCCGCTCGTTCACGTATAACTGTGGTTCTCCAAGTAATCACATTTCAGCGGTTGCAGCACCGCTTAACACACGCGCTCCAGCAGCAGTTGGTGGCTAGCTAGTAGTACCAGATGCATTAATGTCGGACATGGTCTCTACGCTCCGCTTGCTTCCATCCACACCACAATGTCAATGTCCCTCACGTCGACGGTGACACCGAACCTGGAAGCCACCTGAGACGCGACGTGTAGGACGCTCTCGCCCGTAACCACCCAATCGTAAAATTTGGATGTCGTTTGCTAGAAGGTCTTGGTTACACTCCTGAAGTTGGTTTTATTAAAATATCCGCCACAGCTTCCACCAGGTCCCCATCTGGCACCGAGGTTCTATCAGCTAAAATGTTCTACAATTCTTCCATCCTTGCCTCGAACGTATTGGCCCTGACATCTAGGGCATCCATTATGGATTGCTTTTGTTTTTTGAATTTTGCACGAAACTCCTGCAACTCGACGCTCACAGTCTTCATTTCATATCGGAACAACTTAAGCTCGGCGACAAGCCCCTTTGCTTCAACACCGGTACCGCCTGCACCATGTAAAAGGTTCTTGTACAATGAATAATTTATCTAACAAGAGAAAAACCTTTTGACATGAAATACAATTTATTTTCCAAATATGTTTAACCAAATTTAATTATTTACACTTAATGTCTTTTAGGTTGGCACCGCGCACTGAATGGGAGAAGTACCTCTGAAAGTCCTTTGCGTAAATCGTCGTCACCAGGGGCTCTGAATTAGCCCTGGCCTTCGCCGTCACCAGGGGCTCCGAGTTAGCCCTGGCCTCAATCTCTCAGCTGGCGAAACACCTAATTGTGTCTCGGCTGGCACTGCATCCTTTTCGCTGATAGTTGTCCACTTCCCAATTGATAGCCTTCGGGTATTTCTCGAAGTCGGAATCACTTGCTCCAATATATGCGGGAAGACACAACACAGTTTACACAACACAATTCACCCGCGCAATGCGGACGACTTATCCGTTGGGCAGATCCCCAAGAAAGACCCCGATTTCTCTTCTTTTCGTCCCATGAAGCTTTTGTCCTAATCTAAATCAGAATCCTGTTTTTCTTTTTCTTTTGACACTCAAGATCAACAATCAGGTCGAACTAATCCTCTATGGCTTCATGGTAGCAAAATAAGAAAATACTCTATGGCTTCATAGTAGCAAAATAACATAACATTACAACCATCGAGTCCTTAACGGAAGTTTTCAAGTTTTTCGGAAGCTGAGCATGTCAATATTGTGGGCTAGCACAATCAGGCGGAGGCAACAGGAGTTCTAAAGCCCAATAAACGCTCCAACAATGTAGTGTGAGGTACAAGCAAAAAATGCCAAATAGTTTACATATATTTTTTCTCTCAATAAGAGGATTTATCTTTCACTGACACTTTTATCAGGCACGACACGGCAAAATAAATACTTTTATCGAAATGAAGCCAACTCCGTCGATTTTTCAGGACTAACATATTTTTAATCCCGCCAGCACAGAAATAAACATCTTCGGCCATACAGTTCAAGAGGCACGCTTCGGACGGGGGCCAGCGCAGCAGCAGCGTGAAGCACCGCGTTTCCATCAGCACCCCGTTAGCCCAACGGCGAAAGTAGTCCCGGGGCGGCCGGAGCTGTGAGCAAAGGAATGGCTCAACAGCAGCCTAAATATGAGAACCAATAGCGAGAGATCCCGTCGCACCAGCTTTGTTTAGTACAAATCCGAACCGCTGTGAAAGCTCAGGTGTCGCACTATTGACGACCGTACAATTGGCTCCCCTCCGAAGTTGTTCTGGTGGTGCAGCGGCGAACGAGTCACGAAGCTCACGACCTCGCACTTAACCACGTTGAACTGCAGCGCGTTGTTTGAGGCCCACTCCCAAACACGGTTAATTTCCTCCTGCTTTCTGTACGGCCGGGATTCTGCGCCCCTGGAGTCCACGTGCTAGTATCTGTCCTAGAGGTAGCCTGCGAAGAACGTAATAATATAAATCCATCAATAAATCCTTGTCAGTTGTAATAAAATCCGGACGACAAGCTTCCACATTCGTTCGGATTTGTCATTTCACGATCACATCAAAGTGATATGCAAAAAGGCTTATCAAAATTCTACATTTTTTTCTACGCCATTGTGCGCACTTTAACAATATACATGTTATTAAGTTGTTATACAACTGATTAGAGCGATATATATTATAGAGTAGTGCATTAATCTGATCTCCTCATGAAACTGAATATAGATTCATAGCGGAGCAAATACAAAACAAAATGCAGTTGAATTTTTTATAAAAAACCAACAAACGCTTTCACGACCATTAACCCTTGCGGGGTAGTCAGAGGTTCAGATGTCCATCTTCGCAATTGCGAAGGTAGTAATTCTATGGACACCGCAAACCCACGTGTTAACTAGATAGTCAGTACTCAATGTGACAGGTGGTCAACCTTGTCGCCATTTACAATCACTAACTATTACCTGTTCGGGGAACAGTTAGGTTTCCTCACGATGTTTTCCCTCACCGTATAATTCGATGCATTTCGTAAATGTGTTTTTATTACGAAAATGTACATAGAAATTCATTAAAATTCATTTCCATTGGTACATGCTCAAGTGGGATTTGAACCCTGTACCCACTGATACAGAGTCAAGCCCCAAACAACTGAGCTACGTCGAATTATTGAATTTTGTATGTAAATAAAGAAAGAAAGAAAAATAGTTAATTCACTGCATAATATATAAATATGTACAAATCTATTATGTATCTGACGCTGTTCGTGCTAGGCATGGTGGGCTGCACGAAACTTGAGATGCGGGTTCTCTCGCTGGTTGAAAAGCTATTTAATTCTATTTCAAGATAAAAAAGCCGAAAGAGATGATTTTTAGTATAAAGAAACACTATTTACCTCCTTACTTAGAAGTAGAAACAAACGATAAATGAAGCTACATTAGTGAGTGGACGGATTGTTCCGTAATAAAAAATATATAATTAGAGTTATGCCACTCAGAGGACATTTCGTAAAAGGGTAACGTTAGATGTAGCTATAACCACTGAGAGTGTATGTATGTCACCAAGAGAAAGTTTGGATTGAGAAAATGGGGATCTGTGATATCTGTCTACCCTTTTACAGGATAACGGGCGTGAAGCATATAGTCATTCATTAAAATACATCAGCAGCATTTATTTTTCTTACATTTATTCGCAAAAATATTATTGAGGCAGGAAAGTATGACAGAATGTGTTACATAAGTGGACGGTAAGGAAGTAGAATAATCGAGAGAGTTGAGAAGTTGTGTTTATAAGGAATGGAAAATTTGACGACGATATTAAAAGAAGACTGTAGAAGGGAAATGCGGTGAATAGCGCTGTGTGTGTTTGACGTCTGAACGGGAACAACTTACTATTCACAACGCTGTCCTGGTCCCTACATTTATGTAGGATTACGGAAGGAATTAAATAACCAAAGTGGAACATAAAGTTGAATGGAGTAGGCCACGTAATACATAGTAGTTCTGATGGCCACTTTCAGCTCCATCATGAAATCATATCAATGTCACATTAGTAATGCAGTGTCCTCCGTTTATTACGTGAAAAATTTCAGCTCAATCGGGAACCGTGAAAGTGGACAAATAAACAATGAGTTAATATCATTAACAACTATAATAAACATTTTCTATTATCAAGTTAGATTTACTCACGATGTATTATACGATTTAAAAAATTACATTCTCTTTTGAACTTTTCAGAAACATTTATTGCAAATAAGTAACTCACATGAATAGCGTTCTCATTTAAGTGCTTTAATGACTGGGTTGATCTTGATCTACACAAAGGACTATCTTCGTTTTTCGATTCACCGGAAACTTGAATATTGTCTGAAATTACATAAGTTATAAAAATTTCTCATTCAATGGCATGGTATCGATAGATCTACAATGTACGCAAAAAGAATTACCACTTAAATGCCTAAGCCCATATATTAATTATACACTAAAGAAATATATATATGACGAGGGGATGCCCTCATCCATGGTTGTTGTCCGAAATAAAACACACAGGTAGAACCGCGAGTTGTGTATATTAATTTAGTGAATCTTTATTACAATAAACTTAGGATGGAAATGAATCAAAAATGGCGTGTGGTTGTTTGAAAAGTAACGAACACCCGATTCCGCCAGTGTTAATCGCTTCATGATACAAACAGTCAAACACTATGACAACTCAGTCTGTGAGATGCCCCTATCTCATTAATGTGAAGTTATTAACATACCATACCAGTTGCAAACAACTTCTGCGCCACTTACTAAAAGATTCTTATTCTTTCTATTAACAATGGATGGCGCTTGTGACTAAACTGATTACAACGCCCTTTATACTAAAATTAATGTAACCGATCGTCGTGATGAGACGATATATATATATATATATACACACACATATACGACGATATAACAAACGAACGACCCCTCCAGTCACTACCCTATGGTATACCCATAGCGTGGACGCCTGTCGGACTTCCTCTTTTCCTTGGGACGCGGACGGAAACGCTGCTCGAACGACGGTCGGCGTGATCTTGGTGCTTTCGGTAAGCTCTAACCTTTTATTTATTTCAATTGTTAATTATTTCCATTCTACGGTTTGTGCAAATGATTATTGTTTACTGGATTAATTAAGATAGTTGTTAAATGTGTTTGCTTCTTAATTTGTTTACTTAAAGTTCTGTGACTTTGTATTTCGGTCTTTTGGCAGTTTTTTTTAAAAAACCAAATTCTAGCCTCTAAAATCCAGCACTCACATATATACTTACTTGCAGTTTTTTCAACACTATTGCATACAGCTCGCCCACAACACTGAGACGACTGATACCTGATCTGACTAATCCTGTCGCACCCCTCTCCCCATATACAAGGATTCAATGACGGTCCTCCCCCAATCATCTGGTTAGAACACAGGGTAGTCTGCCCGTGACCATGGCTGCTGCAACGTAGCCGAAACGTCGGGTTAATAAAGGTAACTTTATTATATAAGAACTTATGCGATAAGTCCCGTTAGTTATTATTCATGAGTATAAATCGCGAATCTCTTAAAACTATGAGAACACTCTCTACCCAATACTTTCTGAAGAGGCACTCTCCACTCTTGAGCCATGCCATCTTTATTCAATTTCCCTTCACTCCATCATCCGTACGCAACTCAACTGTTTGTGCGAATAATCCATTCCCACAAAGAGTTGAGTGAGTTAGTGTGTCCCTGCCCTTAACTTTGCTTTACCTTACACGGAGCAATTATTGAGAAGATAGTAAAGGCTACATGGGTATTAATTATTCATGTTCATATTCGAGAACAATATAGCCTTGTATCAACCTTTGCGGGCGTAACACCTAGTTTAGTGCAACACCAAGTATCCCGTTGAAGCGAGAAGCCGTCATCAGTGAATCATTATTTATCGTAATGCTCTCGCTTTTAGCATTTCTAGCATATTCACACTATTAGTTTGGTCCAATTTGAACCCGGTTTCTGGTTTCGAATATATCGGTTTTATGGTGAGCCAGATATAAGTACTACGTATTTTCTAATGTATTTTATCATATATTTCGTGGTTTTGCTTGAATTAAGAACTTCGGTTGTTTGTTGGCGGTTTTTGGGATTACCCACGTTGGTTCATAATCAATTCAGCTTTCATTATTAAACTATTCAATAATATTAAGTAAGCGTTTAAAAATTGTATGTTATAATAAATTTATTCTGGAACAGTTTTTTACGAATGGGTGCAATTTTTTGCGCTATTAATTGACCCATAGTTTGGTAACGATGGCTCCAGAAAGTAAAATTAAGTATAGCGTCGCAAGCTTTATACCAACACGTACAAAAATTATACGATATAGCTAAAAATAATATCCTGGACACGGGCTTTGATAGCCGACTGGTAGAGCATTTCTTCTCTTTGGTCGAATCCAGAGTTGAATATAATAGAAGGTTTCGAATAGCGGTCGAAGAAATGAAGCTATTTGCTTTAAGTTTGGACACAACATTTGAGCCAGACTTTTAAAACATTTGGCGTACGAAGACATATGTTTATTCGCTCGATTTAACAACAAATCAACAATAAAATCGTCACATTATAGTAATTTCGAATAAATTAGATATGTCTAATTAGCCACCCGAATTTGATGATGCCATATATATATGCTTTTTGTTTTATGAATAATAATAGTTCACTTTCACCTTCAACAACAATATACAATACAAAATACTGTACAATATTTAGCTATGACAGGCTGTTTGAAGGGTACAACAAATACATTAATTGCTGAATTGATTAAATAAATAAATTGATTCGTACCCTCAGCGGATAGTTATGACGGACTGTAGCTGCACTGGGTTAGCTTGGTTACGTGTTAAGTTGGGATGAAGTTAATTATTATTTATTAAAAGTATATTCTTATATACTTTATTGTATATTAATATTACTTAGTGACTAACTCATTACGATTTATAATGTAGGTAACTATATACCTAACGTTGTTCATACAGATATAAAACGTGTGTCTCCCAGATCATAGTGGACTAACACCAAAACATTAGATTATTAGGTACCTACACATCACTACATAGTATAAAACAAAATCGCTTTCTCAGTCCCTATGTCCCTTTGTATGCTTAAATCTTTGAAACTACGCAACGAATTTTGATGCGGTTTTTTTTCAATAGATAGAGTAATTTAAGAGGAAGGTTTAAATGTATAATAACATCCATTAAATAGTGGAGTAGGCTATATATTCTATACCCGTGCGAAGCCGGAGCGGGTCGCTAGTTACATTATAAATTTAAATATTTATTCACATCCTTTAATCTCTTTCGGGGTGAACAGA
Source organism: Leucoptera coffeella (assembly GCA_030578115.1). Classification (NCBI taxonomy): domain Eukaryota; kingdom Metazoa; phylum Arthropoda; class Insecta; order Lepidoptera; family Lyonetiidae; genus Leucoptera; species Leucoptera coffeella. The sequence continues at coordinate 3,048,210 of JAMBLF010000002.1, forward strand.
ATCCTGGCGATACAATAATTCATAAATAAACTTCTAGGTCACATATTAGCAGGGATTATGATGTAACATGGAACATTAAAATGAAATAAAATACTTTTTATTCAACATAAAGACCTGGCGCAACTGGAAGTATAACTGATTAATATAAGGTGGCATGTTGTGGGGATATCGGAGGTCCGAAGACCTGGTGAGGACACCATTACTCTAGAATCGGGTCATCTGTTCTACATCCGGGAGGGCGACAAGAGGTCATAGGGTGGCGTAGATTTTCTCATCAACAGGCTTCTCCACGACAACGTGCTGGAAGTTTCGAGTGTGTCGATCCGCGTAGCGTACCTTATGTATATGCGCCGTCGACGTCGGCGTACTCGGACAGTGAGAACAAGGTGCTTTATGGAGATATCGCTTAGGCTATACATAACACCACCAAGACCACACTACTACACCATTGTAATGGGGACTTCAATACCAAAGTGGGAGTGCGCGAATGCGATGAATCGCGTATCGGAGCGCACGGAATTGGATGCAGAAATGCCAGAAAGCAAATGCTAGTCAACTTCCTGGATAAAGAGGGGCTGTTTTGTATGAACACTTTCTTCAAGAAGCAGCCCATAGGAAGTTGACCTGGCAGAGCCCAGATGGCAGGAAGAAGAACAACTCGACTTCATCTTGGCGGACAAGGGGTACGTGTTCAGGAATGTCTCAGTGATCAATGACATAGACTGGACAGTTTTGATCAAACTTGACGTTGTTGATGACATGGTAGCTCTTTTGACTGACAATATGACAAGACTATTTGACAAACATGCCCCCGTCAGGAGCTTTTTGGTGAAGGTCGCTCCTAAGCCTTGGTTGACGAGCACTGTACTGCTTATGATGCGGTTACGCGACAATGCTTACAAGCGTTTTAAGCGTACTGGAATCGAGGCACATAAGCAGTACTATAGGGACCTGAAACGACTTGTCGTTCAGGCTCTACGCTCTAAAAAACAGGCTTTTTTTGATAAGACTATTAACGACAAGACGAATTCCAAGACCATGTGGAAAGACTTAAAAAAATAATTTTGACTGACAATGACAAGACTGACTTACCACCTCATTTTGACGATCCTGACATGATTAATGGGCATTTCCTGGACATTCCTACATATTAGTGACTTGACTTACTTTGAATTTCACCGGTTTGGTTCTTCGTCATTCTCGCTGAAGCCGGTTTCGGCTGAGGCGGTGACAAAGATTGTCTCGGCGATCATGACGAAGGCCAAGGGTGTTGACGACATTGACATTGACATGCTATTATTGACATTACCAGAGACTATTGACGTATTGACAGCGATTGTGAACAGGAACCTCAGCACTGGTATCTTTCCGACCAGTTGGAAAGCTGCCAGGGTCCTGCCGTTGCCGAAAATACCTAACCCGACTGATATATCCCACCTTCGTCCTATGAGTATCCTTCCATGTTTGTCGAAAATAGTGGAGAGGGTTGTGAGTGATCAGCTTACGTCTAGAATCTAGAAGAAAACGGTATTTTGCCCGAATATCAATCGGGCTTCCGGAAGGGCCGCTCTACTGCGACCGACCTTGGCGAATGTGGTCGACGACGTTCTCCAGGCCCAGGGCGATGGCATGAGCACCCTAATGATATTACTCGATTTTTCTAGAGCTTTCGATAGTCTGAGCATACCCTTTCTATTATCCAAGATGACGTATTATGGATTTTCTACCGGTGCTGTGAAGTCGTTCGATAGTTATCTATCTCATCGAACGCAAGTTGTTGGGCTGCGGGGGATGGACGGTGGAATTCGATGCTCTTCCCCTCATGTGTTGACAAGGGGAGTGCCACAGGGTTCTATCTTAGGTTCGCTGCTTTTTATACTGTACAGCGCAGATGTTGTTAGCAGTATCGAAAGCAGTCGATATCATCTCTACGCTGATGATTTGCAGCTGTATGCGTCCGCCAAGCCTTCGGGGATGTCGGAATGCATACGGAGCATTAATTCTGAACTCGAACGAATTGCGTGTTGGTCTGATAGAAATGGTCTTGCACTGAACCCTTCCAAGTCTAAGCTTTTAGTTCTTGGAAGTCGGTCACAAATTCGGAATACGGTGGATGTCTTTTCGGCAAATGGTTTATCTATCAGGGGAAACGTCATAGAAAGGGTAGAGGAGGTCAGGAACCTAGGCCTACTGATGGACAGTGGGCTTCGTTTTGAGAAGCATGTCCTCAGTGTGGTTGGGAACTGCTTCTACCGTTTAAAGGTGCTCTACAATATCCGCGAATATCTCAGTGTAGACTTGCGTGTCTATCTGAGTGAAGCGTTGATATTGTCGAGGCTGAACTACTGTGATGTTGTCTATGGTAGCTGCATACTTGGCCGAACTAGGAAATTGATACAGCGGGTGCAAAACGCATACACCCGTTTTTGCTTTAATATACCTCGCCGTTCCCACGTCACTCCGTACTTGAACGACGCTAACTTGCTGAACATGCAGTCCCGTAGGCGGCTGCACCTTGCAACGCTGTTGTTTGGTGTCATTCGGTCGGAGGCCCCGTCTTACTTGTATAGAAAGCTCAAGTGGTCAGTGAATCCACGGCACTTTAAGATTAGGGCTGCTTTGCCGGTACACCATTCGGCAGCTTTCCGGGAAGTTTCAAGTTTGCGGCGTCCAAGTGCTGGAATGATATACCTCCACCTATCCGCGATGTTGTTTCTGGGGGAGTCTTCAACTTGAAGACATGGCAACTGAACAAGTATGTTCTTCGCCCAACGATGCTCCAATCCGTGCACAGCTCTGAAGCGTTCCAGTTAGAATTACGCAATCACTTCGAGGCACTGAATACCACGGCAAGTGTTGACGAAAACCTCGATGGTGTGGTGAGGGTACTTCGCGAAGTGGGTGGAAGAAACTTCAAGGCAGGCCCAGGCAGCCGAAAGTCATAGCTCTCTCGCGAAACCCTGGAATTGATGCGGATTTGACGAGAATTGCCAGAGGGAGCTTCATCAGATACCCAACGTCTCAATAAGACTATCCGTAAATCGGTGAGACGTGACCTCCGAAGCTACAAAGCGCAGCTCATTCAAGAAGCCATTGTTCAAAATCGGGGGTCGAAAGTCTCCAAAAGAATGGGGATGTCTAATCTGACGAAGCTGAAAACCTCAGAGGGCAGAACCGTCACTTCAATCCGGGGATTCTTACCGAGGTTGAGGGCTTCTACACACGTCGCATGCGCCGAAACCTACACCCGATGCGAAGGACCCAAGAGCCACATTGGTGCGCCACTACACGGATGATCTCCCGCTCGTGGACGAAGATGAGATTGGGAGCGCTCTTAAACAACTGCATGGGCCATTCCTTCCGGCCGGACCCGGCGAAGACGGAATTTCCTCTGAGCTTCTTAAGGCGGAGGGAGCTTCCTGCAGAAGCTCGAGCATCTATTTAATTTCATCATAGCTAATGGGACTACCCCGACGGCGTGGAGTGAGAGCGTGGTGGCCTTGTTCTTCAAAAAGGGAGACAAGGCCCTATTGAATAATTATAGACCTATCGCGCTTCTAAACCATGTCTTCAAGTTGTTTTCGAGAGTGCTCACTCTTCTAGCCTCAAGATTTGACGCTTTTCAGCCGCCGGAGCAGGCCGGATTTCGAAAAGATTTCAGCACCGTAGACCACATCCAAACAGTGAGGCAGGTAATACAGAAGTCCCATGAGTATAACCAGCCGCTGTGTCTGTGTCCTTTGTGGACTACGAGAAGGCCCTTGACTCCATTGGCGTTATGTGCAGGTGTTGAGGAGCGTATACAGGTTGGCATCGATATCTGTTCAAGTCCAAAACCAAAAGACGAGTTCTATCCAGTTGCTCAGAGGAGTGAGACAGGGGGATGTCATATCCCGAAACTGTTCACGAACGCACTGGAGGACGTCTTCAAGACTCTGAATTGGACTAGGATGGGTATCAATGTCAATGGCAGATGCCTTACACACCTTCGCTTCGCTGAAGACATTGTCATAATGGCGGGGTCCCTGCCTCATCACCAGTCGGTCTTCGGACGAACTCGTTGTTCCGGAGCCGATTAAGATCAGTGGAGAAGCGCTCGAAGTGGTCGAGCAATATGTCTGCCTGGGCCAGATTCTGCAAATGGGTAGGGACAGCTTCGAGCGTGAAATTTCCAGAAGAGTGCAGCTGGGCTGGGCAGCATTCGGTAAGCTGCGTCATATCTTTACCTCGCCACTACCGCAGAGTCTGAAAACCAGGGTTTATAACAAGTGTGTCCTACCCGTAATGACATACGGGGCCGAGACGTGGAACACAGTCGGGCTTGCTCACCGACTACATGTCGCTCAGCGAGCAAAGGAGCGTTCAATGCTATCTCGTTAAGGGACAGAGTCCGGAACGAGATTATCCGGCAGAGAACTAAAGTCGTAGACATTGTTTATCGATGTTGCAAGCTGAAGTGGCAGTGGGTCGGCCACGTCTGTCGCAGAACCGACGACCGTTGGAGCAAAGCGGTTTTCGCGTGGCAACCGCGTCTTGGTAAACGTAATGTAGGACGCCCCCCTGCTAGATGCACCGATGACCTGAAAAAAGTTGCTAGTAGTGGTTGGCTGAGGGTCACGAGTGATCGTGTTTCGTGGCGTACTCTTGAGGAGGCCTACGTCCAGCAGTGGAATGACATAGGCTGATTGATTAAGACCATAAAATCACTTATTGAAAGTAAAAAAAACATTATCACATGAAAAATTGTCCTTAAAATTAGATAATTAAATTGGTATAGGTACCAAATTATCAAAAATATATTGCGAAGCCACAGTTAATATTGTCACGAGCATAGATAAATGGAATTCCACGTAGGATTCAAATCCCGCTTGAATATGTACCAATGCAAATGAAGTTTAATAAATTCATATGTACAGTCAGCGCTAAAAGTGCAGTCCCATTAACTTTTTATAAGGTTTAAGTTTATAAGAACAAAAGAAAATTTTACATTTTAAAACTGGCGCCATTATGCATTGTCATGGCCACTATACGTTCGCGTGCTTCGAAATGAAAAATATTGGCTTTTGTTCTTATAAACGTAAACCCTATAAAAAGTTACTGGAACTGCACTTTTAGCGTTAACTATACATTTGCTCAACAAAAATACATTTACGAAATGCATCGAAAATTCGGTGAGGGAAAACATCGTGAGGAAACCTACCTGTTCTCCGAAAAGATAATAAATATTCAGTGCTTGTAAATGGCGGCGTGGCTTACCACCTCTCACATTGAGTACTGACTATCTGGTCAACACGTGGGTTCGATGTGGCCATAGAATCACTACCTTCGCAATTGCGGAGATGGAAACCTTAACCTCTGACTACCCTGCAGGGGTTCAGGTTCGTATATATATATATATATATATATATATATATATATATACAGGGTGGCGCATTCAAAACCATGCGCCACCCTGTATATATTAGTTTCTCCAAAGGTTTCGATAAAACCGGAAGAAATTAAATTGGCCGATAATTATTGAAGTCAGCTTATGAATTCACACAGTTTTTTTTTTCAAAACAGAAGAAAAACATCAAGATTGGAACAACTGTTGAAGATATGGACCAGCAGTGGAGTAATAATAGGAATAGTAACCTTGAGAATTATGTCGGAGACTTAATCCCAGCCATTAAAACAGTCATTTTTGAGATTGTTTATAAATAAAAACACTTCAAAGTCATATTGTCATGTCATGTTCATGATGACCAAGGAATCACAATTGGTTTTGAGAGGGTTTTGGTGAATTTTATGCAAGTAGTTGCTATTATGAGAAAGAAGTAAGTAATTTCAAATTAAACTACTTGACCGTTACTGGAAGCTTTTATATTGAGAGGGCGCTGGCGTTTCCGTGGTTACCATATACTTTGACTTTATCTACCTAGATTTCCGGTTATTGGTGGCGCCGCCTGGCGAGTGACCTCGGAAACTAAACAAAATAACAAAATTTCCTTCGCGGCAACACGTTCTCGCAGAACTGTTAATAGTTTCGCTTCCTTTTTGTTGCTACCGTTGCAACGTAATCTAAAATAAAATTTTCTTTTTATATTCGATATCTAAAGTTGGTACAATTGTTCTACTTTTGGAATAATCTTTTAAATCAGGATAATTTAACGTGAGTTTTATGTTCAACGTGCTTAGTTTTTGGTAAGTACTTCTACTTTTATTTCATTATAAACGGTTTTGATCATATATAAGAACATATTTTTGCGGGCAGACAGTCTGCCCGTGACCATGGCTGCTGCAACGTAGCCGAAACGTCGGGTTAATAAAGGTAACTTTATTATTTAAACACATACGCGATAAGTCCCGTTTGCTATTAATCATGAGTATAAATCGCGAATCTTTTAAAAAAATTTGTTGAATTTGTCTACCGTATTTTTAAAATAATTTAAAGTGAATTTGTGTAAATATCTGGTTATAAATTATAACATACTATTTTTGCTTAACGTGTTTTTTGTCATAATACTTGCATATTTCGATAATTAATAAACCCAAATCCTGCTTTTATCATTTATAACTGGTTAAAAGAGTGTTTGCGTGTATAAATCAGTTTTTAACGTATTTTAGATTTTCTTACGATAATTCTATAAAACCGTTTATCTGGAAATGGATAAGGATACCTTTCATCGTCGTGATGACGAAAGTAGATCACGCAAAAGGATATGTAGTAAATCTTCTACGTCTTCTAGTAGTAGTAGCAAAAGAACGTCATCTAATTCGTCTTCTGAGCTTGAACAACGGTCTAGTATGCATAAAAATAAAAAACCTAAGCGTTCAAGCGTCGCTATGAATAGGCTGATTAAGGAAATCGGTGAAATTAGACAAATAGTTTCCGCAAACCACGAAAATGTTAACAGCTGGCATGACTGCGTATCAATTTACCCGGATGAAAAAGATTTGTACGATCAAGTAAATTTAGAGCATAATCAATGGATCCGGAGAATATTAATTTAGATTCTGAGCATAATCAAGAGAATAACGAATTTTCTTTCGAGATTAAGACAAAATTAAAGGAACCCTCTGTTCCTAAAACTCTCGATTTATTTTTGAAGATGTTATTAGACGTTCAAAGATTAGGCAATACCTCGTGATGATCGTCTGATATAAGGTACTCCGATACCCAAAAATGATACAACCATACTCCAGGGTTTGTAAATCTTGAAGTGAACGAAGATGTTAGATCATATGACACTACTCGCCATTTAACTTATTCAGACAAAGCCTATGCGGCTATAACGTTTTGCAAGAGAGTATTCGTAGTCTGCTATCCTGGGCTAAAACTAACGATGTTAGTTATGACAACCTGAGCAGTAAAGTAGATGAGTTATTTGTTAAGGGAGATATGTTAGAGGTTTCTTCCGATCGTTTACAATTAGTGTGTGGCCATAGAGCCGAGACTTTAGAGATGCGTCGTGAAGCCATCACGAGCCAAGTCCGTGACCCTTTGATCAATGCGTCGCTTAACAGAATTTCACCATTGACGACGCACATATTTGAAGCTGATGCCTTTACTTCAGTACTTGAGAAGTCTGGGGACGTTCACAAAGTTTTTTGGCAACCTAAAACGGCTGGTTCTTTACCACCTAAATCTGAACAAGTAACTAACCGCCCCTCGTGGGGGAGAGGTGCACGAACAATTGCGATTCCATCCCGTGGAACACATCATCAATATACTGAACCAGACAAACAATGCAACATGCATTCGCATGCTTTTTATTATAATCCACCCTCGCAGGGTGATTCTTATTTTCAAAAGTACCCTCCACAGTTTTTTTATTCCAATAACCAAAGAGGGAGAGGTACACATCACAACCGAGGCTCGCGGCCCAACCGTGACAGTAATAGAGGGCGAGGGCATGCCTCTAGGGCACCCAGACCAGGAGTTAGTTACAATAAAATGCAATGACTATTAACTGTTTCGAGCAGGCCAGTTAGCGCTTTATTATCAACAATGGAAGGAAATTGGGGCTCCAAGTATAATTTTAAAATAAATTCGAGGGTACCGCATACCATTTTATCAAAACCACCTCTAATTTATTCAGATGTGTCAAAGAGTTATTTTCAAACCCCTGTGTCATAACAGAAAATGAAATCTCAGGGTGTTTTAGAGATAGATCCACACACTCCAAGCTTCATTTCTCCCCGTTTTCTGGTCCCGAAATCCGACGGGTTAGCTCGACCTATATTCAACCTCAAAGCGCTAAATCAGCATGTCAAAGCCGAACCTTTCCAACTCATAAATACGAGCAAAATACCAGACTTCCTGCAACCTCAGGACTGGACTTGCAAAATCGACTTGTCCCAAACATTTGTCCATCTGCCTATATCGGAATCTCAAAGAAGATTCCTGAGAATTGTTTTCAATCAGGAATTTCCCTTTCCCTTCGGGCTCAGCACAGCCCCAAAAACATTAAAAGAACAATGGCATATAAGGATTTTAGTCTACCTAGACGACTTTTTGATTGCACACCAGAGTGCATCCACACTCATAAATCATGTCAGACTCACGATAAAATTACTACAAACATTAGGGTGGCAAATAAACTTCGAAAAATCAATATAAACTCCTCAGAAAAATATAAATTATCTAGGAATATTCTGGCTTTGGATCAATCAAAAGTCCTTACCAAAAGAAAAGATCAACATAATAAGGGAAAGAATAACACAATTACTACTACAGGGGAAAACAACATTGAAACAGATGCAGAGTATAGTAGGGCTTTTAAATTTTGCCAATTTAGTTATCCCACGAGGCAGACTAAATCATCGGAAGACATTAATGTTCCTACTTTCGATAGGATGGCAAGAGCGAAAGTACTTCCTGATACCGAGAGAAGTACGCAAAGAGTTGAGGTGGTGGATACAGAACTGTCAGCAGTCAACCCCGCTTCATTTCCCTCCTCCAACGAACTTCCTCGTGACAGGTGCTTCGGATCTGGCGTGGGGCGCTCTATTGAACGACAAGCAATTGTGGGGCAGCTGGTCCCTAGAAGAGCAACAATTACATTCCAATCAGAAGGAGCTACTGGCCATTCTCCATGTGCTACAAGTTCAGGCACTCACTCTTCAAGGCAGCTCAGTCATGATACAATGCGACAACATGGCGGCAGTGGCTCAACTGCGAAAAGAAGGAGGTACGAAATCAAAATCTCTTATGAACATACCAAATTCTCAAATTAATAGATCAGTATCAGATACACTTCGGCATACATCATATCCCAGGCAAGTACAACAATCAAGCCGATCATCTATCTCGGCATCGCCAACCCTCAGAGTGGCATCTTCTACCGGCCTGTATGGAAATGGTGTTTGCAAAGTGGGGGGACTCCAGTAATAGACTTGTTAGCGTCAGGGACGGCCCATTTTGTTTACAATTATGTATCCAGGGATCTGACGGATCGACAAGCCCTATTCCACGATACGTTCAGTGTTTCATGGCACTACCAGCTAGCGTGGGTGTTTCCACCGCCATTCCTGGTTCCCAAGGTTCTCAACCACCTGATCCAGTCGTCAGGGGTTTTTCTCGTAGTAGTTCCTCGTTGGAAGAAGGTGTTTTAGCGAGCGGACCTAAAAGCCCGGGCGCTCGAAGCACCGTTCACATTGATTAATTAACACAGAGATAGACACGTCGACAGGACTACCTCCCTCTCAGGTTCACGAGATCACGCTTGAGGTCTGGAAATGTGGGAGTGGTCTAAAGCAGTAGGTTCATGGCGTAAAAACCTATCAAGCGGCGTGGAACCGTTGGATCTCGTGGGCTAAAGATAATAGGCAAAAATTTTATCAGATTTCTTGTTAGTTCATAAATTATCGTACAATACTATTTTATTACACAAATCAGTTATTTCTACGCTAAGTAACGCAGATAGTTCAAGTTATTTATGTTCACATGTTTTAGTGAAACATGTCTCAAAGATTGCCCTCAAAAATCCCAAGAATATCAAAACACCAATTTCGAATATTACTAAACTCTCTTTTTTCTTATCTCAATATAAAATAGATTTAAGCAATTACTTTCAAGTATCGCGACATACAGCGATTTCATTACTTATGTGTTCGGGACGTCGAGTTCACGACCTTAAGTTTCTGAGGGTACATTCAGAAAATTATAGTAAATACATACATACATACACATCACGCCTGATTCCCTGTAGAGGGGTAGGCAGAGATTACGGATCCCCATTTGTCTCGATCCTGACAGACCACTTTCGCTTCATTGATATTCATACATCCTCTCATACACTCTCGGCGATTATAGGTACTCCTAACGTCACCTTTTTTCAATATAGCGTCTATCTGACTGTTATATGTCTTATTAGGCCGGCACCTACGTAACCGCCCTTCCACTTCACTCATATATATTCCTTTTGTCAATCTGCTATCATTCATCCGCATAACATGTCCAAACCATCGAAGCATTCTCTATTCAATCTTAGTCACTACATCTTCTTTCAAACCGCAAGCTTCCCTTATCACACTATTTTTAATTCTATCATTCAATGTTACTCCTAACATGCTTCTCAGTGACCGCATTTCGACGGCATTGATTCTACTTTCATGCTTCTTTTGCCATACCCAATGTTGGAACCAGCACAGCCCTATGAATAGCCATACGTGCCGATTGAGAAATCTACTGGCTACCCATAACACTATACATAGCCCCATTAATCTTATTACCGGGACACATTCTACGTTCAATATTTCCCCCACATTTTCCATTAGTAGTGAAAAGTGTTCCCAGATACACAAAATCATTCACTTGTTCGACTCTTTCATTATCTATGTCAATCTTGCACTTTGTCTTGCTAAGTCCCTCCATGACCATTACTTTCGTTTTATTTACATTAATTTTCATTCCTTTCCTCTTAAGGGACTCATTCATGCAAGTGACCATCTCCTGCAACTCACACGCCGATGACGCAAGAAGAACCTGATAGTCAGCAAACAAGTACAAGAGGCATTTAATAATCAACTCGCCCATACGCAATCCTCTGTCACTTTCTTTCAAATCAGTCAAGCAACTATCCATGAACAGATTGAACAGCCACGGCGAAGCTACACAGCCCTGCCTCACACCCTTTCGGATACTGAACCAGTCTGAGCATGCCCCATTAACCCTAACACAAGCTCCCGAATCCATACATAAAGACTTTAGAGCCCGTATTAAGGTACTGCCCAAACCAAACGCAGATAGCGCCCTCCACAAATCGTTCCGGGATACACGATCATACGCCTTTTCCAAATCCATAAAAGCACAGAAAACCGTTTGGTTCTTCGCCAAAAACTTTTCAGCCACCTGGAGTAAGGAAAAAACCTGATCTGTACATCCCATTCCCTTCCGAAAACCTGCCTGTACATCCCATATCTTGGTTTCAGTCTCACGAACAACTCTTTCAATCAATACTTTTGCATATATTTTTCCGACGATGCTCAGAAGGCTAATCCCCCGGTAGTTTTTGCAGTCTTGCAAGGGTCCCTTCGCCTTGTACAAAGGAACGATAACGGCCCTGCACCAATCTTTAGGCACACGGCCATACCGCCAACACGCATTAAAAAGTGAGTACAAGAGGTTGGCAACCACCGGGCCACCAGCCCTCAACATCTTCACGGAAATCCTATCGTACCCTGCAGCTTTACCAGTTTTCATAGCTTTCAAAGCTTTGAAGATTTCTTCCATACTAATATCACTGCCATTATCATCCAAACTTAATTCAGATGTACCATCCTGAAATGATACATCCTCATTTTCAAACAACTCTTCAAAGTATTCCTTCCATCTTTTTAACGCCAAACACTCATCATTTATCAAATCCCCATTCTTATTCCTAACAGCACTCATTCTGGATCCTCCAGAGAGTCCCCTGGCCGTTTTGACCATTTTCCAAAATAGTTTGATATTTTGATGGAAACTCTCGGAGAACTTCCTTTCAGTCCTCTTTCTTCTTTCGTTTCACGATCTCTTTCACTCTCTTTTTCAAATGTATCTATATTCAACGGGAACAGTTGTCCTATAGGCATAAGTTCCTATAGGTAATATGCCTGCTAATTAGGGCTATCAAATAGTAATAGAACTAGAATTTGTTCCGTATTATTTTCAGAATAAATGATGGTTGAAACGAAACCTCCGGCCAGCGGGATTTTTTTTTATAACGAAGTTGATCGCGCTGAAATGTAGTTCTACAATTAGGGCTATGCTATGTGAACACATAAAAGCCAAAACAGACATGGGTTTCATTCATGAAATACAGAAAAAACACGTTAATAAAAAAATCTCTATTCAGCGGAAAACCTTTTATTTAAGTCAAAAACAAAATTCAAAAGCATATCATTAATTAGGGCTAAACATATAAATGATAAAAATCAATAATTATTTCAAGGTACGTAAGCAGACTTTAAGAAATACAATATTAGGGAGAAATCAAACTTTTTCGTAATAACGAAAGGGGCATGATTACGAATACTTAAAAAAATTAAAAGTAAGTACCTACTTACTTCAGTAGAATATTACTATTTTTACTAAGTACTACCTAGTACTTAGTAAAAATAGTAATATTCTGGTTTTAATTTACCAATAAAATAAGGTTTTTCGTCTAACTTATTTGTAATCATGTAGGTATGTAACGCATAAAGAGGAGTTCTGGAAATAACAGGTATGTGATACTAATGTGTTGATAATGTACCTAAAATTAATGCCCGTTAAAGCTACTTAAATTTGTATGTACATTAGATTATGAGGCAAAATTTTACCAGAACTCTTATTTATGCGTTACATACCTACATGATTACAAATAAGTTAGACGAAAAACCTTATTTTATTGGTAAATTAAAACCAGAATATTACTATTTTTACAAAGTACTAGGTAGTACTTAGTAAAAATAGTAATATTCTACTGAAGTAAGTAGGTACTTACTTTTAATTTTTTTAACTATTCGTAATCATGCCCCTTTCGTTATTACGAAAAAGTTTGATTTCTCCCTAATATTGTATTTCTTAAAGTCTGCTTACGTACCTTGAAATAATTATTGATTTTTATCATTTATATGTTTAGCCCTAATTAATGATATGCTTTTGAATTTTGTTTTTGACTTAAATAAAAAGTTTTCCGCTGAATAGTGATTTTTTTATTAACGTGTTTTTTCTGTATTTCATGAATGAAACCCATGTCTGTTTTGGCTTTTATGTGTTCACATAGCATAGCCCTAATTGTAGAACTACATTTCAGCGCGATCAACTTCGTTATAAAAAAAAATCCCGCTGGCCGGAGGTTTCGTTTCAACCATCATTTATTCTGAAAATAATACGGAACAAATTGTAGTTCTATTACTATTTGATAGCCCTAATTAGCAGGCATATTACCTATAGGAACTTATGCCTATAGGACAACTGTTCCCGTTGAATATAGATACATCTTTTTCAATTCTTTAAATAGTAACAATTTCCGTTCATAGTCTATAACACTCATATTGGTTGCTTTATTGTTGGTCTTACTTGCCAACAAATCCTGCCATGCTTTTCTCTTATCTTTTACAACCTTTCTTACTTCTTCATCCCACCATAGAGCTTGATTCTTTGGGGGAGCATTCGTCCTCTTACGTACTCCGAATACTTCAATGGCAGATTCCACCATACCATCATTCAACACCCTCCAAACATTCTCAATTTCGTCCTCCTTGACATCTTCATTCAATGTACTAATTTGTTCTTCCACTCTTTTTCTATATCTTTCATTTACACCATCATCTTTCAATTTTCCTACATTTATTCTTTCCAATCCTGTAGTGGACACAGGAGCACGATGACGTCAACATTGGAACAAACCTCTCAATCGACTGACGACCAAATGATGATCCGTTCCCACATTATCGCCCCGATACACTCTGGCGTCCACCACATGCCTCCTCAATCGATCATCCACAATAACAAAATCTATCATACTTCTGTCTACACCCCTTTCCCAAGTATACATGTGGATCTTTTTATGACAAAACATTGTGTTTGCCACAAAAAGTCCCCTTTCAAAACATATCTCGAGAAGACTTTCTCCATTCTCGTTCACTTTTTCATCTCCATACTTACCTAAAACACATTCATAAGAATCTCTCTGTACACCTACTCGACCATTAAAGTCCCCAATCATAATAACATTTTCATTCTGCTTACATTCTTTTAGTACTTTCCTTACATTCTCCCAGAACTCCCTCCGCTCCTCAGTTGGCCTCGACATGTCAGGAGCATATACTCCAACCACGTTAGAACAAAAGTTTGAGGCCAACCTTAAGCCTTAACCATAAGAGTCTGGGATTCACACATTTATGCTCTTTCACACATTTATTCATTCGCTCTGATAGGACAATACCAACCCCCGGGCACGCCCGCTTATCTTGTTGAACTCCAGTCCAATACGCGGTGTACGTGCCATGAAGGGTATTGCCCATTCCCTTTCGCTTCGTTTAATTCACACATAAAATATCTAATTTCTTACATTCCATCATCTTGCAAATTTCGTCTATCTTGCTCTCCACTGCTCCACAAACATTCAATGAAGCAAATCGGGTCTCCGTGACCCACGCTCCGCCTCTCCGGGGAGCCGTTCGTGACGGGTGGCGAACCTCGTCGCCGCTTTTCCCCCCGGAGATTATCTGCGCCCTTGTTCCATTTAAGGAGCGCCGGGGACTCGGGGCCATGAGATTATCGCCCATGCAGTTTTTTATATTTTTTTAATTTATTTTTATACACAAAAGTTATTTTTGATTTTGAAACACAAACAAGCACAAATTAACTTCTTCATTATCTTGAAAATTTTCTGCATCCACATAACCTTGAAATAGTCCCTGGTCAATCCATCTTCCGCTTTAAGAATAGGGTACTCCAACTGCAGTATGACGGGCAAGGTCCGCTTCTCTACTATGGCTTGGAAGTTCTCAAAAAACCAGCGTAGAAGATCATAGGGCTGCGTCTTCATGGCCGCTTTAGCATATTTCTTCGAAATATGCGTGAATTTCGATGGAATCACAAATTGTTGGGAACAGTAAAGTTCTTCTTCTATTAATTTTGGCATGATTTATCTTATTTATCCGTTCAAAACACTAAAAAGACTCAAAATTCATTTTTCAATAAATATTTTGCTATTTCTCGTTATAATGGTTGCTATGGTAAATCCGACATATTTTTTTAATACCAGAATTCGGTTCAAAACCTGATTCAGAAAGACATAGACAGTCTAGTTAGAAATTTACACCTGTTATTTGGATTAATAAGACAATAAGTTTATTAAATGAAAGACGAAAATTATCAAAATCAAATAATCTTTTTATCACAGTTCGAGGTGAAGCAAAGCCTGCTTCCCGTACGGTATTGGGGGGTTGGTGAAAACCATATTTAAAGAAGCTGGTATCATTGCTTCTCCTTGAAATGTTCGATCGGCAGTAGCTTCTAAAAGTTGGTTACAAAATGTATCAGTTGATGAGATCTTAGCTCGCGGTAATTGGCGGTCAGCTGATACTTTTCACAAATATTACAAACGTGATGTGAGTGTTAATAATTACACTTTATTTCTGCCAAGTGATTAAAAAATGTGCTCGTAAAATTATTTTGTCTAGTTTCCGAGTTCACTCGCCAGGTGGCGCCACCAATAACCGAAAATCTAGGTAGATAAAATCAAAGTATATGGTACTCTCCACGGAAACGCCAGCGCCCTCTCAATATAAAAGCTTCCAGTACGGTAAGTATTTTAATATGCGTTTTATTTCAGGTAAAACGCGTCTATTATGACAGCTAAGTTTCTACCTATATTACCAAAATAATGATTAATATAATTCAAAATGATATTTTATGGACCGTCTAAAAGTTGTAGCTTTTACAGCTCTCCACAGATGCTTACTATTTTTACCAGCTTTATCTATAATTTGCTTTTCAACTTCCCGCTTTCTTTGTTTTATTAGGTTAAAATAAAAACACTTGTATCTGTGATAACTAGTTTTGATAATTTCATCATTTCTAATTAAACTTTGAGTCATCCGTGATTTGAGCCTCACTACTACAGGGTACTTGAACTTCCTTAGAGTTTGTTCAGATTGATTTTTGCAAAATAGAAATTAAATGCTAATGCCAAACTAGGGATCATCACTTTCAACAATAGGATCAAAATTAGATGCTTATAAATATTTTCAAACGCCGTAGTAATCAATTTTTCGGGTAGGCCTCTTTACATTATTAAGAGATATCTTTAAAGGCAAATAATAACAAAAATGACTGGTGGTCTGTAATAACTATGTTAACAACTATAGTGGTCGCAGTAATTTTAGATTTAAGGCACATGATCCAGACATGAATGAGAGGCCTCTCTTATCTGCAGACCAGACCATGTACGACTAAAATGTAAGGTACTTTTCAGTATTTGCGTCACATAATCCATATTATCGTAAATATCACCTACTATAGCTAAGTTTTGGGCTGATTTATATTTAGTCAAAGTTTCATTCAAAATATTAAAAAAATATGTACTCATTTGTCTCGTACTATAATCCTTGTCAAAATCATGATGACGATAAATTGCGAAATAAGTGATTGAATTAATTTTTTTGGTTGGTAAGTAGGAAAGTTTCTTTTGTGTTACAAAAATGTAAGCTAAGTAATATACCTCACTTTTTTCCTAATCCTAGAATTAAAAAAAAAATTAAATGGGAGATGAGATATGATAAAAAAGACAAACGCGTTCACAACCATTAACCCTTGCGGAGTATTTAGAGGTTCAGCTTTCTATCTCTGCAATTGCGTAGGTAGTGATTACATGGCCACCTAGAACTCACGTGTTGACAAGATAGTCAGTACTCATTGTGACAGGTGTGGTAATCCATGTATATAGCCATTTACAAGCACTGAATATTTATTACCTGTTCGGATAACAGGTACGTTTTCTCACGATGTTTTCCCTCACCGTAATATACGATTATATTATTATTCGTAATTTCGTAAATGTATTTTTATTACGAAAATCTACAATAGAAATTCATTAAACTTCATTTCCATTGGTACATGCTCAAGGGAATTGGAACCCTGTACCCACTGATACAGAGTCCAGCCCCAAACAACTAAACGAAAATAACTATGGACTTAAAACGAGTAAGCTTACGTCGTCGGTACATGAGTTGCATGAGGTGATGGGCATTACATGTAAGGCTTTTGCCAGAAAGGGTATGAAGTTAATGTGAGTAAAACCAAAACTTTGGTTTTTGAGCGACAGGAAACTATGACAGAATGTTTATTAATGTGGGGATGATAAATGGATCTGTTTGTTTGGGAAGTGTGTTCACAAAAGAAAGTAAATGTGAGGGTAATTTTTAAAGGAGATATAGAGTTGAATACAGTAATATAGAGTCAAGCCCCAAACAAATGAGCTACGTCGAATTTTAATGAGAAATATACATTATTAATTGTTTAATTGTTACATGTTGTTATTGACTGCAACATAACAACGCATATCTCTGAGTTAGCATCTACCTTAGTGAGATATATTATATTAATTAGAATAATGTATCGAGTACATTATTCTCTCTTGTAATCTTCAGACGAATAAACATATAACAACAACTACTTCAGTGTTTCCCAGTATTTAACATACCTCACTACAACCCTAGTACTACGCATATCATCTTATTACAAATGCATTCGAACCAACATATAATGATTGAAGTGCAAACACAAGCTATATCTTGGAGAGTCCAACCCAAACTGGGATAACATCTTTCACAATTTTCCGTTCTTACCATCCTATCATACGCCTTCTATAAATCAGACCTGCTTTCGGTTCTTGGCAACAGCGACGCGCGACCGCGATAAATACGCAATAGGCATAGTTTACGCGAGAGCATGGAGCGAAACGGCGCGCGCGGCGCAGCGCTGCAGCTCTCGCCGCCGCTGTCGGGGGCGGCGCAAGTCGCTCTTTGCTCTATTACGGGCACTAATAAAATTAAATAATAGGTACCTCTGATAATACACTGAAAATAACTTCTTCTTCATATATGTAATAACTTTTATATATAATTATTTACATACATAACGTCGTAAAATACGGTATAATGTGTATAGGTGCTTTAGGTGGTTAATTGTTATTGTTATAATGTTTATTATTTAATATTGTTTATTACATTAAAACACAAATTTTTATTATCTAGTAGTCCTGTGGTTCAAAGCTGAGTTTAAACCTATATAATTTTCTGTGACGCAAAAAGCTTTAGATAAGCGGCACAGAAGTGCACATAGTTGACGCGAGCGCGCTGCACGCCGCCGCCGCCGTAGCAAAAAGGCGCGCCGGCAGACGCAAATCGCTCTCTGCTCTAAAGGCTGGTTTATATACATACATAATGTAATCTGTACTAGCATCATTACAAACACTGGAAAGCTTGAATTTATTTCGTGTTGTATTGATTACCATCTGGATTTGGGTGAGAATATCAGTTTATACGTTGCATCATATGGAAACGATACGTAATTATGACGCGTCGTTATGATCTAAACTATCTGTCACGTTCGACAGAGAATATCTACTAAGAAGTCGTTCTGGATTGTCGAAAAATCATCACAATGTTTATTTTATGCTAGAGAGATAATGTACGTTTTATTTAGCAATTAAAAAAATTTCTTGCAATCGGCACACTATTTAGTTTAAAAATCAACTATATTATTAATATAAAACTCGTGTCACGATGTTTTGAAATTAGCGCCTTTTTATAGTTCATATTCCGTCCGGCCGCTAAAAACAGCACTGACCCGCACGGTACTCAGCGCCGCAGCGCTAGAAATGTCGGATTTTTGACTGTTCGTGAATTTATTTTTGGAATACAATACCCTTAAGTTTCATATTTGTTCTATTTTTGATTGTTTTGTGTAATAATACTAAGAAAATGTGCTGCTCTCCTGTTGAAACACATAACACACCCCAACAAGACATACACTTAGATACGCATTCACGCAATCCTTTACCCGAATTCCAACGTTTCAGATCAGATCCTTGACTTTACACTAGAACTTTGTTTCAACCCCAAAGTTCCCTTTAACCGGGGGGCTGTTATATCCTATCCCTGTGAGAGATGAAGCTTACGCCTTCCTTCCTTATCACCAGAATTTCCTAGCATTCATTCTCATATATTGTTACACAATAACATCATACACACTAGACCAATTCCTAAAAAGCAATACAGCATTTCCCAAGAATTCATCCTCATACATTGTTACAGACGATAACACCATACAATATAAAACAACCTCACACACGACAAATGGAATCATTCCTTATCTAGACTCAAAAGAGAGCACATTATATTTTAATCCTGTATTTCATTATATTATAATTTTATTCTTTAATAAATTAAAAAAGTCTTTTTTTTTTAAAGTGTTTTAAAATCCCTATTCTAACAGTACGGAGTTGGATGCAGAAATGCCAGAGGGCGAATGCTGGTTAGCTTCCTGGATAAAGAGGGGATATTCTGCACGAACACGATCCTCAAAAAGAAGCCCCATAGGCAGTGGACTTGGCAGAGCCCAGATGGTAGGACGAAAAACGAGATTGACTTCATCTTGGCGGACAAGGGGTACGTGTTCAGGGATGTCTCAGTGGTCAATAGGTTTAAGACCGGCAGCGACCACTGCCTAGTGAGAGGCACCCTGAATTATGACTTCAAGACCGAGAGAAGCCGATTGAGACGATCCGTTCTTCGCCCAACGATGCTCCAATCCGTACTACTACTCTAAAGCGTTCCAGTAAGAATCACGCGATCGCTTCGAGGCACTGAATACCACGGCAAGTGTTGACGAGAACCTCGATGATATGGTGAGGCTACTTCAAGAAACGGATGGAAGACTTCAAGGGACGGCGAGGCAGCCGGAAGTCCAAGCTCTCGGGCAAAGCCCTGGAATTGATGCGGATTCGACGTGAATTTCCAGAGGGAGTTTCTTCAGATACCCAACGTCTCAATAAGACCATCCGTAAATCGGTGAGACGTAACCTCCGAAGCGACAATGCACAGCTCATTCAAGAGGCCATTGAGCAAAATCCGGGGTCAAAAGTCTTCAGTTAAAGAATGATTACGTCTAATCTGACGAAGTTGAAAACCTCAGAGGGCAGAACGTCACTTCAGTTCCGGGGATTCTTACCGAGGTTGAGGGCTTTTACGGCCGTATATACTCCTCGCATGCCCCGAAGCCTCCACCACTACAGTGGTGCACCACTACACGGATGATCTCCCACTCGTGGACGGGGACGAGATTGGGAGCGCTCTCAAACAACTGCGTAATGGGAAGGCTCCCGGCGAAGACGGAATTACCTCTGAGCTTCTAAAGGCGGGAGGAGCTCCAGTCATGCAGAAGCTCAAGCATCTATTTAATTCCGTCATAGCAAACGGGACTACCCTGACGGCGTGGAGTGAGAGCGTGGTAGCCTTGTTCTTCAAAAAGGGAGACAAAACCTATTAAATTATAGGCCTATCGCGCTCCTAAGCCACGTCTACAAGTTGTTCTCGAGAGCGCTCACTAATCGTCTGGCCTCAAGATTTGACGCCTTCCAGCCGCTGGAGCAGGCACATCCACACAGTGCGGCAGATTATACAAAAGTCTCATGAGTATAACCAGCCGCTGTGTTATGTCTTTGTGGACTACGAGAAGGCGTTTGACTCCATCGATATCTGGGCTGTTCTGGAATCCATGCCGTGACACCAGGTCGATTGGCGTTATGTGCGGGTGTTGATGAGCCTATACAGTATGGCATCGATATCTGTTCAAGTCCAAAACCAAAAGACTAGTCCTATCCAGTTGCTCAGAGGAGTGAGACAGGGGGATGTCATCTCCCCGAAACTGTTCACGAACGCACTGGAGGACGTCTTCAAGACTCTGGATTGAACTGGGATGGGTATTAATGTCAATGGCAGATGCCTTACGCACCTTCGCTGACGACATTGTCATAATGGCGGGGTTGCTGCAGGATTTGCAGGGAATGCTGCACAGTCTTAATGCTGCCTCATCATCGGTCGGTCTTCGGATGAACTTGAACAAGACGAAAGTCATGTTCAACGAACTCGTTGTTCCGGATCCGATTAAGATCAGTGGAGAAGCGCTCGAAGTGGTCGAGCAATATGTCTGCCTGGGCCAGATTCTGCAAATGGGTAGGGACAGCTTCGAGCGTGAAATTTCCAGAAGAGTGCAGCTGGGCTGGGCAGCATCCGGGAAGCTGTGTCATATCTTTACGTCGTCACTACCGCAGAGCCTGAAACAAGGTTTATAACCAGTGTGTCCTACTCGTAATGACATACGGGGCCGAGATGTGGAACATGACAGTCAGGCTTGTTCACCGACTACATGTCGCTCAGCGAACAATGGAGCGTTCAATACTGGGTATCTCAGAGTCCGGAACAAGATTATCCGGCAGAGAACCAAAGTCGTAGACATTGTCTATCGATGTTGCAAGCTGAAGTGGCAGTGGGCCGGCCACGTCTGTCGCAGAACCGACGACCGTTGGAGCAAAGCGGTTCTCGCATGGCAACCGCGTCTCGGTAAACGTAATGTAGGACACCCCCTGCTAGGTGGACCAATAACCTGAAAAAGGTTGCTGGTAGTGGTTGGCTGAGGGTCACGAGTGATCGTGTTTTGTGACTCTTGGGGAGGCCGAGAGAGAGGAGAGCCCAGAGTTAAGATAAATTGATGGTTTGATATGGATTAAAATTTAAAATTATCTAAACCAAACATGGTGTTTATCCATCGCTATTTACAGTGATTCTGGAACGTGAGTTCAATAATGCGTTTTAGCAAAATCTTTGTAATAGAATGGTAATTACTCTCTATAAAATTAAATCTATTTACCTTATGTGACGGATTGTGTGTATTATTTAATATATACTACTGGTTTTGTAAAAAAAAAATTAAATTACAAAATATCAACGTACCTTCTAGAATTGAATCAAGAAATTGTTGTTCACCATCTGTGTTATTGAGGTTAGGCGTCGATTTAAATACTTCCTTCATATTTTCAAATGTTTTATAGCTTAGTTCTATATGTTCAACAGTAGATTCTAATGTTAAAAGAAGTTCAGTAACGTATCCCTGCATATCTTCTCCTTGTTCTGCCACAGTTTCAACTAACCGAGACAATATCTCGGAAACCATTCGGTTAGACAAAGCAACACCCATAGAACGATATATCTAGAATAATTAAGCATTTGTTTGATAAATTATAAAAATTCTAATCTGCGTTCATCAATGTAGAACACGAATATAATAGAAATGTACGAATCATTAACCAGAAGTGGTTTTATTTATAAAGGTTGTAACATTGTTGAGATTACTGTACATCATGAAATTATATTAAAATATTACCTACATTACAAGAGATAAATGATTAAGCAGGAAATAATTTTACGAAGCGTACATAAAAACGAAAATACACTCGAAGTACACTCAAAGTAAAAGTGAAGATTTGAAGGCGTTCCTTACCGAGATTTGAAAAGATATTTTGCGTGGAAATGGACGTAGAAGACGAAAGTGTAGTTTTGCCCAAAGTTTAATGTAAGGATGTCTGTTTAGCATCTAGTATTTGTAAGCCAATTAATAATAAAATATGAATTCAAATTTTAAATACTAGAGACGAACCAGTAAAATTAAATTATTTTCAATTATACCATAAGTAATTTTCATAAAACTGCTATAGATCCTACCCGTATCAGTCAAAAGAAGTATTTTATGGTGCATGGCCTACAACTCCGATCCATCCGTATGTGTCTATAATAGTACAGATTGAAATTACTATATATATATATATATATATATATATATATATATATATATATATATATTATTGAATTGATATATATATATATATGTCGGCGAGGCGCGTTAGCAACAAGGAACGCTGTATGGCTGTACCAATCACGGGGCTCTCACGTGTGCAGCCATGACGGAGTCTAAGCGGGTATCGAGGAAGGGGAGGTTCGCCCCTACCGAGGCATTTTTTTGTGGCCGATCGACAGATGGATACCACATTTTTCCTGCACTCGGTTCGATCACTACGTCTTGGGAACCGTCTAGCGTTCGTTTTGCGAGCCTTAATAAACCAAGTTTTGTGAAGCCAGTGTTTTGATTTAGCTTCTGTCCCAACGCCTAAGAAATAAAATCAAGTGCAAGATGGATAGCACACAAAATCAGGCCCCTGACGTCGACATCAGAAGTGGGGTACGAAGAACGATCCAAGAACCAAGCGATCTGAACAAAGACTGCAACAGCCAAAATCAAGCAATTTTGCAGAAAATGTTCGAGCTCCAAAACGAGAATATGAAGGCGCTAATTGAAGCTCTCAAGACTCCCAGTGGCAGCAAAAATGTGTCGTTGCCTGAATTCTACCCTGACAGAGGCGATGCGGACGCACGATCCTGGAGCGCCACAGTCGACATGTGCTTCGAAGGCAACCCTCCAACCGGTGGTCAATTGGTGATGGCCATCAGCAAGGCGCTTAAAGGAAGTGCATCATCATGGCTGTCACAGGTATCGTACCCTGGCATGACGTGGTCAGCTCTAAAAGACGTGTTCATGGCTCGTTTTGTATTTAACGAGACGATTGCGTGTACTTTGCTACGCCTAAACAGTGAAAAACCCAGAGAAAATGAGACCCTCGCTGCGTACGGCAACCGTCAACTAGCAAAACTACTCAATCGATGGAAAAATAGTTCTGTCGAGGAAATTGCAACCTCTACTGTGCTGGCACATTTGTCTCAGTTCGATTCACGTTTGAGCAGCACAGCATTTACTACAGAAATTAAAACGCGTGAACGGTTGCAACAAGAACGGTTGCAGCAGTCATTCAACCTCCTAAAAAGGAAAAATTCGATGGCAGATACCAGTGAATCCATCGCAAAACGCATAAAGTTTGCACCACCGACTACGACTAAATGTTTTCGCTGCGGGAAATCGGGCCACAAGCAACAACAGTGCCCACAGCGAAATAACGACACGCATGTGCAAAAATTGGCGGCCCAAGGTACCGGGCAGCCCAACAAGCTGATCTGCTACAAGTGTGGAGGAGCGGGACACGTGGCCAGCCGCTGCGGTAATGGCGCGAGGAGCAGCAGCAGCCAAGGTCATCCATCCACGTCGTGAGCGGCATTGGGCGCCCCTCGAAACGAGCGCCAGATCAACGCATGCACCGCGAAGGCGCCAAGCAGCGTGCTTATGCACACAAAGGTCAGTGTATCGTGTTTCACTATGATTCGGGTGCCGAGTGTTCTCTGGTTAGGGAAAGCGTGGCCACCAAGTTTAGTGGCAAAAGAATTGAGAATATTGTAAATTTGGTGGGTATTGGTAACACGAGAACAGTCAGCACTCGACAGATTCTTGATATTGTGAGCATTGATGATTGTGTATTGGAAATTTTATTGCACCTTTTGCCCGATTTTTGCCTTCAGTATGATGTTCTAATAGGCTGAGAAATTATACAACTAGGTTTTTCTATTAGCATGATGGCTACCTCATCTAAAATGAGCAAACTACCCTGTGTGCCTATTAATTCGTGTAATGTAGAATGTATCGGAAATTAGCTAGAAAACATCGTGAGGAAACGTACCTCTTGTGTTTTAAGTGGTAACATGGCTTAAGAAATACGGTCTAAGTTCTTTTGGTTATTTTCTACATAAATAAAACTTGTGTCAGTATTTCTACACTACTTATGTTTCTTAAGTTAGTTTATTGTACAAAAAGTTAAAAAGCGTCTAAGTTTTTGTTCAAAAACAATAGTCTTATACCATATGTTAGCAATAAATGTTGCCTCCAAACATAATCTATGGCCAATTAACCAAAAAGGTTGCTTGCACCTCAAAGACCTCTTTTTTTTTAATCATTTGACAAACGGCCATATAATATCATGTCAAACGCCACTTGACACTTTTGTTTATTTATTCGACATTCTTTGAAAAGAACTTTAATATAATGAAACTCAATTCTGCAAGTTTGATTATTGCAAGTACTAATATACTACATAGGAAAGTACAACGCAACGGACGCACTAAATGTTTACCAATAGTTCCAAGAGCTCTTAAATGGTCAGTTTTGAATAATATTCACGATTCTTTAGTTCACCTAGGTTACGAAAAGACCCTAGATAAGTTGTATGACTATTATTGGTTTAAAGGAATGTCTCTTTATGCGAAAAAGTTCGTGGAAAACTGTAATGGTTAGGTAGAACGCGTTATATCTGTCCTAAAGAACATATTGACAGCAGTTGAGTGTAACCCTAATCGGTCGTGGCAAGATGCATTAGGAGACGTTCAATTAGCTATTAATTGCACCATCAGTAGGGTGACCAAGGCATCCCCAATAGAGCTTCTAATAGGAAAAGTGGCGAGACCATTGGCACTCATGGCGTACGATGATGAGAGTGAGTTAGATTTACCTGTACTAAGAGATAATGCGGTACGCCGCATAGAAGAGGCGGCTTCCTATGATAAAAGGCGGTTCGATAGAACTAAGGCAAAGGTCAATAAATTTTCCATTGGTGACTTTGTATTATTACAGAATGAGGAAAGGAACCAGTCCAAGTTAAACCCTAAATTTAGAGGACCATTTAAAATAACAGAAGTTTTGGATGGTGATCGATACACGATAAAATCTTTGAACTGTAGGCGAAATCACGGGGCTCTCACGTGTGCAGCCATGACGGAGTCTAAGCGGGTATCGAGGAAGGGGAGGTTCGTCCCTACCGAGGCATTTTTTTGTGGCCGATCGACAGATGGATACCACATTTTTCCTGCACTCGGTTCGATCACTACGTCTTGGGAACCGTCTAGCGTTCGTTTTGCGAGCCTTAATAAACCAAGTTTTGTGAAGCCAGTGTTTTGATTTAGCTTCTGTCCCAACGCCTAAGAAATAAAATCAAGTGCAAGATGGATAGCACACAAAATCAGGCCCCTGACGTCGACATATATATATATATATACTTATATATTATTTTCATGAAATAATGTAATTAACTTTGTTTTTTCTCCTGCATCTTTTAGGCATATTAGTGATCCAAGACATGATTTTGATAATGGTAATGCGTTTCAGCTGACTGTAGCCTCTGTACCTCCAATTCAAGGGATCTTGCTGCCTCTTCATCTTGATGCAAGGCTGCCTTCAGCTCCAAAGTCTGGTGGAGGGTATCTTCGAACTCCAAGCTGTACTGTTGAAGTCACCAAGAGCATCACGTTCTGCCACCATATCCGATAACTCAATCAATTTTCTCAATTAGAAAGAGCACTTTCTTCTCACTTTCCTCCTGCTATAAACTCGAGAGCATTCTTCCCTAGTGGCCCGAAGCTCAATAAGGGAGTATCTGAGTGTCATTTCAAAATTACGGATGATTTGAGACAGTGGAATTATTTTAATATTATTGAAAATAAACAATAAAAAAGTAGTAATGGGGCTCAGGTGTTTTTTTTTCGCTCGATTCACTCAGTCCTGTTAAAGATTTTTGAATGGTTCATTTTTTGAGAATTTTTTTCACTCGACTTATTCGGTCAACACGAACGAGGGAAAATGCCCATCGGGGTGACTCTCATGTGACATCATTTTTAACTCGAGAGCTTTTTTTCCTCGAGAGATCGAAATATAAAAATGACACGAGTCACTCGAGTGAAAGACCACTAGAGTCCTATCACTAAAAAAGTTAAATTGGGTTATAAACTGCTAAACAGCAAAAGTATCTAAGTGCATTATGATTCACAGCCACAACCGCACCAATAATTGTGAAAGAAATACCCCACACGTGTATTTAAAACGCATGCACCCGTTTTTGCTTTCATATACCTCGCCGATCCCGCATCACTTCGTACTTGAACGACGCGAACTTGTTGAACATGCAGTCGCGGAGGCGGCTGCACTTCGCGGCGTTGTTGTTTGGTGTCATTCGGTCGGAGAGCCCTTCTTACTTGTACCAAAAACTCAAGTGGTCAACGAACCCCCGTCACTTTAAGGTTACTTTGCCAGTGCACCATTCGGCAGCGTTTCGGTGATGTTTTAAGTTCGCTGCGTCCAAGTGCTGGAATGATATACCGCCACCTATCCGTGACGTTGCTTCTAGGACAGTCTTCTGCCGTAGGTTTAAGGTTTATCTGCTGGAGCAACAGAAATCCTTACCCTAAATCCTACCTATGTCTAACCTTGTCGGTGCAAATACCAGATATTTATATAAATGTGTTTGTTTTAATATGTCTGTATATGAAATATATTAATGTGTGGTTAGAGATCGCCCCACATAAATTGGCAGTTGGAGGCGTCACCACAGTCGCGTAACACTGAGGTTACCAATAAACACGCCAAAACTAGCACTCACTGTGCCATACGGCTCGGTACATTATAGGTTTCATTTGTAACGGTCTTTGGTTGCAGAGCTATAAATTCAAATAAAACAAATTAATATATCAAAGTCAAAATATGTTTATTAAACTATTTCAAACATGATTAATAATTAACGAGACTTATCCTTCTTATTATATATTACATATATTATGTGTTCCTTCACTCTGTCCGCAATAGACCGTTTAGTCTGTCCGACGTAGGATTTCCCACAGCTGCAATCAATCTTATACACACCCTTATATCTTATATTATGTGTATAAATCGCGAATCTCATAAAACTATTATTTCAAACATGGCACTGAGCATTGTCTTTAATTATTTTTTACCGAGGCTAGATCAGCGGAGACCCTAGCTTGGAGAAGAACTAACAAGAAACTCCGGAAATCAATTTATTATAATCACCCTTAACAAACATAAAAACCTTCCACCTTTTCACTGCATCAATGGTTTTCATTCTTGATGTTTACTGTTTGATGTAATTTGTGTAGTTGTGGTGCAGTGAACAAAGTGTTTTCTTTCTTTCTTTCTATTTATATGATTTTTTAATGAGAAATAAGAGTGAAATTTTAAATGTGGTCAACGTTACTAAGTAAATATTAAAATATATTCTTTTTTATCACAATACTGTTTTTTTACCTACAATTTACCTACAAACACTTACAATACACAATATTACCACTAAATATACTAAATTAATATACAATATTATGCTCGAATTGAACATTAAAACCAATAATTGACGTCCTACCGCTATTTTTTTTTCAAACTGAAACTGAAGGAGGCTTTATATTTTTTTCTCTGATTTTCATTCAAATCATTAATTTTCACACGTTCGTTTATAATTCTGTATTTAATTTATTATTATAAATAAAAAATAATAGCTTCAATCATTTTAACTCTCACTAAAAAACAACAAAAACAAACGCATTCACGACCATTAACCCTTGCGGGGTAGTCAGAGGTTCAGGTGTCCATCTCCGCAATTGCGAAGGTAGTAATTCTATGGACACCTCGAACCCGCGTGTTAACCAGATAGTCAGTACTCAATGTGACAGGTGGTCAGCCATGTCGCCATTTACAAGCGCTAACTATTATCTGTTCGACGAACAGATAGGTTTCCTCACGATGTTTTCCCTCACCGTATAATTCGATGTATTTCGTAAATGTGTTTTTATTACGAAAATGTACATAGAAATTCATTAAAATTCATTTCCATTGGTACATGCTCAAGCGAGATTTGAACCCTGTACCCACTGATACAGAGCCAAGCCCCAAACAACTGAGCTACGTCGAATTAATTTTAATTCGACGTAGCTCAGTTGTTTGGGGCTTAAATTAATTTTCACACGTTCGTTTATAATTCTGTATTTAATTTATTATTATAAATAAAAAATAATAGCTTCAATCATTTTAACTCTCACTCTACGTTCAATATCACCCTGATGGGACTCGAGTGGCTTTTCACTCGAGTAACTCGCGTCATGTTTATCTTTCGCTTACTCGAGTGAAATTTTAGAAGACTTCAGTTGGTTCAAGTGACTCGAGTTGGTTTGAATGACTTAACTCGAGGGAAAAAAATCTCTCGAGTTAGAAATTTATGTGAATACCCGCTGGTCATTGGGATGGCCCTCCTTGTTTGTGTTGACCTAATGACTCAAGTGTAAAAGAACAAAAAATCACTAAGTGAGAAACTTACCAAGACCGAGTGACTCGAGTTCACTTAAAAATTCACTCCAGTGACACTCGGTTAAAAAAAGTCACTCGACTCCCATCACTACTAGTAAATAATAAATTTGACATCTTCTTTTATCAAATTTGATTTATAAACCCTATCTTATCAAGGCTCTCCATAACTATAACTTTCATTTAATTTACATTGCCTTAAAAAAAATCTTCTAAAGGGATTCATACATTGATCTCCAGCAGCGCATATACGCTAGAAGAACGACGCATTTCAGAGACATTTCATTATAATCAACTCTTCCATACACAATCCTCTATTCCTTGGTTCACGTTCACGTGTTAACCAGATAGTCAATGTGACAGGTGGTCAGCCATGTCGCCATTTACAAGCACTAACTATTACCTGTTCGACGAACAGGTAGGTTTCCTCACGATGTTTTCCCTCACCGTATAATTCAACGCATTTCGTAAATGTGTTTTTATTACGAAAATGTACATAGAAATTCATTAAACTTCATTTCCATTGGTACATGCTCAAACGGGATTTGAACCCTGTACCCACTGATGCAGAGCCAAGCCGCAAACAACTGAGCTACGTCGAATTACAAAAACGATACCAAGAAAGAAAAGATCCATAAAAACCTGGATAACACCGGGGCTACTCAGGTGAATGAGAAACGGGGACCGACTGCATAGACTGTATCATCATCATCTTATGGTACCCCAGTGGTACAAAGGGCCTTCGTGAGAAGTCGCCAACCGCTCCTATCCTGTGCCTTGCACTCCGCGTCCCTCCAACTCAACCCAGCCGCTCTCAACTCAGCGTCGACTGTGCGCTGCCAGGTGTGCGCCGGCCGGCCTGGGCGTCTGCTCCCGTGCGGCCTCCATGTGTATGCTGCCCTGGCGATGTTGTCCTCCGGTCTACGGAGTGTGTGCCCTATCCACTTCCACTTACGCTGAGCGATTTCACGCTTGATTGGAACTTGGTGGCATTGCTTCCATAGATCCTCGTTGCTGATAGTGTTCGGTCAGAATATGCGAAGTATGAACCTCAGGCATTTGTTGACGAACACTTGCAGTTTGTTCGTCAGTCCCTTTGTCTCCTTCCACGTCTCGCTGCCGAAGAGCAAAACAGACTTCACTATGGAATTGAAGAGAGAAATCTTGATCCGCCTGGTAAGCACATTAGAGTCCCAGACCGGTTTTAGCTGGGCAAAGGCGCCTTTCGCTTTCCTTATTCTGATTATTTATTTATGGCAACGGAACTGTCAAGAAAATAACACGTTCTTTAAAACATATTTTTAAAATATTTTTATTATAATTTGATATGGTGTAAAAATGTGTATTAAGAAGAAACTGTGTATGAAGATATCTAAATGTTGAAGAGGTACACAGATCATACATAACTAATTAATAAAATGTGTTCATATAATAATCGCACGTAATGATGGCAGCTCCGTCGCCGTGATCAGGATGCTGTGGGCTAATCACCTGCACATTCTTAATCCAAACAGATTATGAAACCTTCAAAGAGAAATAATGAACGACCCCCCTTACCGACGACCTTTGGCACGAAATTACGGACCCGGATTGGATGTTGGAATGTCAGAACCATGGCTCGCCCAGAAAGGCTTCCCCAGGTAGCCAAAGCCATGCAGGACTATAACATTCATATCTTAGGATTAAGTGAAACGAGATGGAATGGATTCGGTGAAATAGCATCAGATTTTGGCTCGACCCTTCTGTACAGTGGAAAGGTGGACGAGACTTCCCCTCGGGAGTATGGCGTTGGACTGCTATTGAGCCATAGCGCGAAGAACAGCCTTTTGCACTGGAAACCGATATCTGACAGAATTATTACAGCTCGGTTCTCCACGAGAGTCAGAAAAATCACCGTCATCCAGTGTTATGCTCCAACTAACTCGGCTCTTCCGGATACAAAAGAGAAATTCTATGAGCAGCTGGAGTCAACCATGAGGAAAGTGAGGAAGCGGGACATCGTGATACTGATGGGTGACCTAAATGCCAAGATGGGCTCAGACAACCTGGATCGTGAACACTACATGGGTCGCGAAGGTGCCGTCGGGGTGATAAACGAAAACGGAGAACTCTTTGGCGACCTTTGCTCTGCACACAATCTGGTTATCGGAGGAACACTGTTTAAACACAAGGAATGTCACAAAATCTCCTGGATCTCTCCGGATGGTGTGACTCGTAACCAAGTCGATCATATTGCGATAAGCAGAGCCTGGAGAACATCCTTACTCGATGTTAGAAACCGTCGCGGCGCTGACGTGGATAGCGATCATCACCTTGTTGTCGCCGAAGTACGTCTCAAGATGGCCGCCCCTCGTCGTAAAGTAGAAAAGGCATCTAAACGGTTCAATTTGCAGAAACTTAGCAGCGAGGAAGGTAGAAATGAATTCAGCGTCACCCTGCGAAATCAATTTGATCTCCTGGAAGAGCTGGATGACGAGGACATGGATGAAGCTTGGGACCGTGTGTCCACTGCTTTTACTAAAGCTGGTCAGAAAGTCCTCGGTTATAAACGCAATAAGCAAGAACCGTGGATGTCCCAAGAGCTGTGGTCTACGATAGAGAGAAGGCAGGGTGTTAAGATAGAGCTGTTGGCAGCTGACACCACAGTTGCAAAAGATGCCCTCGGTGAGGAATACACTGCCCTACGTCTCCGAATCAAACAACTGGCCAGACGAGACAGACGACGCGCCGCAGACGAGGTGGCGGACCGGGCTAACGCAGCAGCTGAGATAGCTAACATGAGGGAGTTGTATGACGTTACCAAGCGTCTATGCAATAAAAAACTCTCCTCCAAAAAGCCGCTGAAGGACGCCTCGGGACAACTGCTGTGTACCACAGAGGAACAACTAAAACGATGGACTGAGCACTTCTCCAACCTGCTGACCATATGCCTAGGCCAATCAGAAGTTGCTTCAGAAAGCCCCAGATCGCTCCTAAATCTGCCTACGACTCCACCAAGTTACGCAGAAGTAGTTGCCGCCATCAAACAACTGAAGGCGGGTAAGGCACCGGGAGTAGACAATATAAATACGGAGCTCCTAAAAGCGGATCCGGTTAGGCCGAATTACTTCAGCCTCTCTTACAGCGTGTTTGGGAGTCAGAGCGTGTTCCTAATGGGTGGAAGCAAGGTTTGCTAGTAAAGGTACCGAAGAAAGGTGACTTATCAGCCTGTGATAACTGGAGGGGTATAACCCTTCTACCCACGGCGGCTAAGGTACTGGCAAAAGTACTCCTCAACCGTATGTCCCCAGAAATTGCGAGGACACTTCGCGAAGAACAGGCCGGTTTCCGTCCTGGACGATCATGTACTGACCACACGAACACCTTGCGCATACTAATAGAGTCGTGCGTGGAGTGGCGAGCCGAACTTTTTCTGGCATTCGTTGACTTTGAGAAAGCGTTCGACTCCGTGCAGTGGAGCGCACTGTGGTCCAGTCTCAAGAAGAGAGGAGTACCCGACAAGTATATAGGTATCATCCAGTCCCTATATAACGGCAGCATCTGCAGGGTGGTACATGAGCAGGTTCTAGGTGAACCAATTCCGATGGCCACAGGGGTTAAACAGGGTTGCCTCCTGTCACCACTGCTCTTCATTATCCTGCTGGACGACGTCATGAGGAATGTCACAGTAACACCCAGAGGCATTCCGTGGCACAATGGCTCGCACCTGGAGGACCTGGACTACGCAGACGACATAGTGCTGATTTCGTCTTCACTACCCGATCTCCAAAGGAAACTTGACTTGTTAAGAGAGGAAGCTCAAGAGAAAGGACTACGAATCAACGCTGAGAAAACCGTAGAAATGCGTGTTCAGTCATGTGAGAATCGGCCTGTAATGCTCAACGGTGCCCCACTAGAATCTGTCGCAAAGTTCACTTATCTCGGCAGCATGGTGACTGATAGTGGTGGAGCTAGTGGCGACGTTGACGCATAGACTGTATAGGCGGCAACAAACAGATTTTAATAAACTCACGTTTATTAGATATTAGGGTGGAGTGAATTTTTTTTTTCTGAATTTTAAGTATCCTGGTTTCTCAAACAGTGATCCATCGTAATGGAAATGTTCATGCAAAATACCAGCCTTCTAGCTCAATATCTTGAGGTGGCGCATTAGGTATGAAGGTAGAAAAATAAGATAAAAAAAGAGTAAATAAACATTTATTTCTGACAATAATACTTTATATTTTACTGAATTTATACGTAAAACTACTAGTACAATGAATAACTATATTAAATTACCATAAAAATAACATTTTAATGTTCAGTACCAGAAGTCCCAGTGTCTTCTTTTTGACGGAAATACTGAGATTTGGTGTCGAAAGTAGGTATTTCTTGCCTGAATTTTATTCTAGTACGAATGAAACCATCTCTAGCATCGGGTCCACAAACAGACGTAGAAGCCTCAGTTACAAGTTTGACACACCTTTCGACTGCTTGAGTGTGGCAAGGGTCTCAATATCAAAAAAGTTTTTTCCAGATGCAATTTTTGTAGTCATTTCCGAGTCGCTGTATTTCATTGTTACAGGAGGTTCCGTTATCTTCTCTTTCACCCACTTTCACCAATAGTATTTAAGACAACACTTTTTAAGTCATCTCGCAAATACATACTTCTTTTGATCATATTAAAGACGTGAATCGGACCAAATTTACAAGAGGATTTTGACTTGATATCAAACCAATTTGGTGCGTAAACTTTTATGATGAAAGTGGCCAGTTCTTTCAAATTATTTTTCGGTTTAGCTGTGCCAATATACAAGCGAAGAATCCTGTTAGCACAAGTTAACCATCGAGAATGGGCTAGCTTTCCTGGGTCTTTGTTTGCTAAGTTTGGTGGGACTGTACCAGAAGAAATAGCAGAACATATCTGATAAAGGTATTTTTGATCGGTGCTCAACAAATCAATATCCAGATCCGGCAATTCGGTGGAGATGGTTTCGAATGTTTCTATTTTTAAGTCAAGACACTTATCAAGCTGTTTTCCTAACCTGCCAGAAAAAGTATTGGGGCCTGTAGTTTTACCGTCGAGACTTGAGAACAAATGACGAAGTGGTAATTCATTTGCATGTAACAAGCACACAAACCATTGCAAAGGGCGCTTCAGATGTTTTTCTAATAAAGCAATGACTCCATTTTTCCGACTAGTATTTACAGCAGTACCATCGCATCCAATTGCCACCAAAGAAGAACGGAATTCATATTTGTTTTCAAGAAAGTCGACAATATGTTTCTCAATATCAGCCGCTTTACCCGAATCAATAGAAAGATGACCGATGTATTCAGAATTAGGTTCTGATATGATTGAGATATGTTCTTCAACTATAATCTTCCTTTGGGATATATTATTAGCCTTAGTTATAGTCAAAGTTTTGTCCTTACGACCATCAAAATAAATAGCCGTTAAAGGTTCGTGTTTTTCTATAGATTGTAATTCTTTACGAATCTTCAGCCGTTCTCTGCGTATTTTGCTTCGGTCTACTACTTCTCCTCCTCTGTCCTCAGTACTGATAACATTTAAGGTAAGTAACGCAGCATTTACAATTAATGCTGCCGATCGATCAGAAACTCAAGTTCTATCGCACGTTGTAGCAAGATTTTTCAGCTTATCTCTCATCTGTTGAGTTTTTTTAAGGGATGGGTTAGATAGTAATTCTGCAGTACGAAATTCATCATCCTCATCTGATGTTTCAGCAGAAGAACTGTCAGAAGTCCAAACTATAGCTGGGGCAGATGATGATGCACTTGGAGTAACGTTACATATTGCAACAAACTCTTCATACTTTCGCTTCCTAATTTCACGACGTTGTATAGATTGAGTTGTTACCTTATCCACAGAACCAATATACAATTTGCGCTCATTTCGTTGATCTTTTAAGAAGTTTTCCTCAGCAACGGGTACTTGAGTCACACATTTGCATAGTTCTCGGGATACACATTTACATGTTGCGATATCAAACAACTTATTTATTGAGTCATCGTAGAATTTCTGCTTTTTGGAGTAATTCCGTAATTTTTTCACATTCTTGTACTTTTGATAATATAAAATCAGTCTAGACACGACTTGTTGATGGGTAATTGTAGGGATAGATGCTTTACTCCAGATTGTTTCAATATCGGAAGCAATCATTTCACATAAATCTTTGACTGAAGGGTCCTTTCCATTATTCAACTCTAACATTTCGTTTCTAATCCATAAGTAATGTTTAATCACATCACAATATGTAGGTAACATGTTATCATTGAATTTGATTGGATCACCAAATACAGGACACCGGAAATCTTTACGCGTTTTAGGCATTTTATATAAAAATTTACTTAACGTTGGCACTACTTCAAAACCATATATTAAAGTTTCGACCCGTAATTTTTTATTCTTGTACTTTTGATAATATAAAATCAGTCTAGACACGACTTGTTGATGGGTAATTGTAGGGATAGATGCTTTACTCCAGATTGTTTCAATATCGGAAGCAATCATTTCACATAAATCTTTGACTGAAGGGTCCTTTCCATTATTCAACTCTAACATTTCGTTTCTAATCCATAAGTAATGTTTAATCACATCACAATATGTAGGTAACATGTTATCATTGAATTTGATTGGATCACCAAATACAGGACACCGGAAATCTTTACGCGTTTTAGGCATTTTATATAAAAATTTACTTAACGTTGGCACTACTTCAAAACCATATATTAAAGTTTTATAAGAAAATACTATATTTGCGTTCGAGATCACACTTAGACGAAGTTAAAAACAGTATATTTGTAAGCAATGCATATAAGAATAACCCTTTTATGAGGGTAGGCTTATAAGTAAATTTAATTGTAATAGTAGTTTTTTTTAAGCTATTATCTCAATGCGCCACCTGAAAATAAAGCCGTAGACCATTGATTTTTTGCATGCATAAAGCTATATAAATATATAAAGCTATATAAAGCTATATGGTCACCTATTAATAATACAGGAGATTTGAAAAGAGCAAAAAATTTTTTTTTCATATGTTTCACTTCACCCTATTAGATATAGAAACTTTTGTAACAACTTACTTAAAAAAATTAAAAAGAGCATATGAAAGAAACAAATTACAGCATTCAGCCACTAACCCTAAGATGTTATAGAAAACAATAAATGAAATAACTAATACCAAACCACGTAGTCCCCCTAGTAGTAATTTACTTACAATTTGCGACACCCCATCTCTCTCAATCAATGAAATTAACTCCTTCTTTGCGAATGTAGGAAAACGTCTCGCGGAAACAAACCCGAATTCCTTAAGCCCGCCTGACTCATTACCTCTGTATAATACTAGTTCTGCTGTCTTTATGTCAACAGATGAAAACGAGGTCAGCAATATAATTGATGACTTAAAGTCAAACTGTTCGGCGGGATGGAACAAAATAACTTCTAAATTGCTTAAAGACAACAAAAAATACTATCCCCTGTTATCACTCATATATGTAACCTCTCTCTATCCGCTGGGGTTTTCCCGAGAGCTTTCAAACGTGCCTAAATTACACCAATATTCAAGGGGGGAGAGCGTCACTGTGTCTCCAACTATAGACCGATATCGATACTCCCAGCTCTGTCCAAGATACTTGAGAAGATTATTAACAAAAGGTTGATTGACTTTCTAGATAAACACGAACTTATATCCGCTAATCAATTCGGTTTTAGGAGGGGCCTATCAACAGGTGATGCTGTACTCGAACGGACCAATTATGTGTCTGCGAAGCTTGATAGGGGTGGGAAGTGTGTGGCTATCTTTTTGGACTTGGCAAAGGCCTTTGATACGGTCTCGAATCGATCCCTTTGCTGCTCATGAAACTTGAAAGGCTTGGCGTCATGGGATCCCAGCTGCGTTTATTTCACAGCTATCTCTCTGTTAGAACTCAATTCGTCAAAGTGGACCATTACCAAAGCCAGGACCTACCTGTAGAGTGTGGGGTCCCACAGGGAAGCATTCTTGCCCCCTCGCTCTTTCTCATCTATGTCAACGATCTTGTAATCTCGAGTTACCATTTGGCAAGTTAATAGCCTTTGTCGATGACACTGCCTTGCTCTTCAGTGCAGACTCATGGCAGGATGCTTTCGATCACGCTCAAAATGGTTTCAATATAGTAAACAATTGGCTTCAACAAAATGTACTTCACCTTAACATTAAAAAGACTCATTTCATAGCCTTTTCATTACCAAGGTGCAGGACCACCTCAGACTTAATCCCAGCCTTAAAAGCACACATTTGTAAGGGCTCATTCAACTGCAACTGCCCCGTCCTTGAAAAGGTAAAAGTCGCTAAATATCTTGGAGTGCTTATTGATCACAACCTTTCCTTCCAGGACCACACTCTCCAATTGACAACCAGAACACGTAAATTAATATACATATTCAAAAACCTTAGAAATACAGCGTATATGAAAACTATCAAAAT
Source organism: Leucoptera coffeella (assembly GCA_030578115.1). Taxonomy (NCBI): domain Eukaryota; kingdom Metazoa; phylum Arthropoda; class Insecta; order Lepidoptera; family Lyonetiidae; genus Leucoptera; species Leucoptera coffeella. The sequence continues at coordinate 3,085,770 of JAMBLF010000002.1, forward strand.
GGTGTATTTTGCCCTTTGCCAATCGGTAATTTCTTTCTGTATCTCGTCATGGGGTGGTGTCCCTAAAACCAGCCTTATCCTACTCGAGAGAGCGCAACGTGCCTTCCTTAAGGTCGGTGCTTCACTTCCGTACCGATACCCCCCAGACAAGCTCTACGCACTATATAAAGTTCTTACAGTCAGGCGACTATTTATCCTCAATATCATACAAAAACAACATAGTCTCTGTCATTATGACTACTCATCGTCAATAATAAATAAAAGACGCTATTATGATATATGCACTCCTGTTTAATCCAACACCTGTGTTGCTCATCAACAATTCCCTTTCACATACAACAAATTAAATAAAACCCACTTCATCCACGCAATGCATAAATACACTAGGAAAAATTTGTGCCCCGGTGGCTGTGTGGAATGACATATGATGCCACAGAAAACTTCCTAAAAATTCGTGCATAACAATTTTGTAACACCACCAGGCGGAATTCTTAGATGTGTTCATTGACCAAGCCCCCATCTGTGTATTAATGTGTATGCACATCCACCTATGTTTGTTTACTTATATTTCTATGTGTATTTATGTAAGTGTATCGCTAAACAAATTAAAATTAAGAATTTATGTACTGTCTCATTTTTGTAAACGTTCCCTGTATTTGTAGTTATAAGCAAAACTGGAAGGGGGAGCTGGTGTCCTAAGACACAAGACTTAATTGTCTTAGTTTAGGCACCAGTTCTCTCAGGATGATCCATGATCCTTTAATTAATGTCAATCCTTTAATATTTTTTTCATAAAAATGTTAAATCTTTACAACCTGCAATGATCTTCCTGCATAGTGTCGAGATGGACAAGAGAGTCCCATTTGTAAAGCTATCTGCGCCCACCTTTCTTGTACAAGTACATTAGACGTCGATTCGTTAAAAATTCTTAAAATATAGTGAAGTAGGACGGACATTTGACGACAACTTTGTAAAGTCCAAACTGAAAAACATAGAAAGAATCCAAATTATACATTTTTTTATGGAAAATGTTTTAATGACGATCAAAAATACTGACAAGCACACCAAAATTATAGCTAAACGTACAGCAATGAGAAGGTTACTTTTCCAGTTGTATTATTTTTGTGTACAATTCCGTATTTTTGGTATGCATTTTCGTATTTTTTGATATTCTTTAAATTTCTAAAAACGTTTCATATTTTGTTTATCATGCATATGCGCATACAAAGAATAAATCATATAAACAGTTATTAATAAATAAAGAAAGTCATAATAATCCTGATTTGTGAATTACGTTTCGAAGCCGCAGCTCCGCAGCAAGCTTTTAAATAAAAATTTTTAATTACTTAGTTTATTCTTACAATCACACCCGAAGTTAAGACTGTACTTTGCACAACTAATAATAATATCTTTATTAGTCAATAACCACATCATAAACAAAACTAAAAATTAGATCTTAAAACTATGATGACAGTTTTTAGATAGTTACAGACCATGTCACCGTCGAGAGCCCACATCTAGGTAGACCAGCTCAAAGAGCAAACACACCTGTTAATATGTTTGTATCATTCAACTATTACTTACATAATACGAATACACTATACTTACAGTTTATCTCAATTATATTTACATATTGTATGCTAAATATGAATAAAAGTGTAAGTAAGTAACAGTAAATTAAATAAGGCAGAAGTAGAGTGTTAAAATATAATTTAAAATGTTATAAATAGATTAGATAAGGGATTTATAAACAGTGCTAAAGTGACAATACCGAGAAAACAGTGATAAGTATTAATATCGTACATACAAAATTAACCACACGGTATGAGTAATTGCTCAATCTGATCATAATTAAGTGAAAAAAGATATTGCGTAATTAACAATTTACATTCATGCAAAGTTTTGGGATACATGTTAAGTATATTTTCAAGTTATTATATAAAAAGGGCCCATAGAAATAGACATGTTTTCTAGACAAAGGTAAATTTTATTGAAGGCGTTTCACAAACAATGTCTTTCCTGCGTTTAGTAACAGCAATGAAAAAAGTATTGCGATGCTGAAGAAAATAGCTCCAATCTTGTACAAACCTCGTACCGAGAGGAATCCGTAACCCCGATAAAGCTCTTTCGTAGAAAATCTAATGTGGCGATGTGTTGCAATCTTTAGGATCAGCCTTTGCGCCACCTCCAAAGGTCTCAAAAAAGTTTGGGCAATCCCACCCCAAGCTGTTATACAGTAACTGAGTAAACTCTTACATAGGGCTTAATATGTAGAACGTATAATTGATTGATTAGCAACATTTTTGAGTTTTAAGAGATTCGCGATTTATACTCATGATTAATAACTAACGGGACTTATCGCGTATGTTTTTATATAATAAAGTTACCTTTATTAACCCGACGTTTCGGCTACGTTAATACGTTGTAATCCCGTACCAAACACCGGGTGTGTATAAGATTGATTGCAGCTGTGGGAAATCTTACGTCGGACAGACCAAACGGTCTATAGCGGACAGAGTGAAGGAACACATTGCAACGGTCAAGAAATTGGATACCAATAGGTCAGCAATAGCCGAACATCTGCTTAACGAGGGTTCAAATCATTGGATTGAGCTTCATAAACCCAGTGTGCTCTCTAATGAACGCCGATATTACAGTAGAATTTTACGCGAGGCGATTGAAATAAAAAAGCACAGTACATTTAATCGTGAAGGTTAATTGGGTCCGGATGACCTATAGTAGGGCAATGACAAGTCCCCCGATCTAAATAACTGTAGACGCGAACCTCAGGAGACGCAAGGGGTCTGCCAACCGACGACACGGAGAAGACCATGCACTTGGTCTTTGCAATGTTAAGAGTGAGGCGGTGAACCGTTAATCAATCGTAGACCAAGTCAAACCCCTCCTCTGCGACTCGTTGAAGCTCAGATCAAGAGTCCGCAACGAACGTCAGGGCAGTGTCATCAGCGTAGGCTGTAATATTACAGCTCGGGTCATTTAATTTGCATAGACCATCAATATATACCAGGAATAGCGTTGGTTCAAGCACACTCCCCTGGGGAACCTCATAATTATTATTCAGATAGTCACTCACATAAGGACCAATCTTAACTGCTTGTGCACGGTCACTGAGATATGATGCAAACAGCTCCAGTTGGAGGCCACGAATCCTAACCTCACATAACCTATTCAAAAGAAGAGGGATAGGCACAGTATCAAAGGCTTTATTCCGGTCCACAAAAAAGATAAGGGTGCACCGATGATCGTTCAGGTATCCAACTACATTGCTAGTAAACCTATGCATCGCGTCAAAATTGGAATAACCCCGCCTAAAACCATATTGATTACAAGAAAGCAGAGTCATTTTTTCCAAGTAGTTTAATAACTAATTGCTAAAGAAACGCTCAAAAACTTTAGATAATGAGCTGTGTAGGGCTTTTGGTCTGTAATTAGAAGGCTGAGAATTGTCACCTGCTTTGAATATGGGATGGATAATTGTTTTTTCCAAGGAGGCCGGAAATATCCCGTTTTTGATGCAAAGATTAATTAAGTGAGATAACTGGTGCCAAAATTGTACAGTACCTTTTCAGTACCGATGTAGGTATACCATCCCACCCAGCAGCTGCCCCCGACCGCAAGGTGCCAATGACGGCAATAACATCTTTGGGATTCGACTCCAGCAGCACCAAAGAGTGAGCAGGCACAATGATAGATAGAGGCCACCGCAGGCGCAAGCTGATTGGCCAACGATTGACCCATATTCACAAAAAAGCGATTGACCATATCACATGTCCCTTTAGGGTCAGTCAGACCGAGGGATATCAAACCTAAAGGGGAATTATACTGTTCAGTGGTTAGTTACTTTTTTGATTGTGTTCCACACTAGACGTGAATTGTTCCCAGCTTTTTTAAATTCAGATATTTCGTATTGCCTTTTCAATTTTATTAATTGCTTCTTACAAAAATTACGCTACCTATTATACGTGATTCTATTTAATTCGTTGTCAAGATTAACTTTCATAAGCCTATGAAGACGGTCCCTATGCCTCAAACATCGCAGCAGACCGGCGGTCATCCATGGCTTAATCAATCTATTGCTGTTCGCCAGAACCCTAGTGGAAGTGTTCCGCAACACCAGAGCCGACAATGAGCCGACAAACTCTTCAGTTTCGCCGTCAGGATCCCACATCAACAAAATATGAAAGAAATCAGAGATAGAAATGTCATCATCCATTCCAGCGAAATCAAGTTTAGTAATAGAGGTGATTGAATAAGTTCATGGGTCCAGTGCTCACACACAGCAGAGAAGGATAGTGATCAGTTGCAGTTGCCTCGACCACGATCGTTTTTTAAAAACTTTAAATAATTTGTATCGATTATCAGGAATGTGTGTGTGTGTGTGTGTGTGTGTGTGTGTGTGTATATATATATATATATATCAGGAATGATCTTTGTCCACATTTACAGACATTGTTAGAAGTAGTAGATAACACCCGATATGATGTATTCGTTTCAAGTTGTAATCTGTTAAAATGTTTATGTAACTTTAGTACATAATGGCCAAACATTGATTGGGGAAAGCGGTTTATTAGGTCTCCACCTAATAAACCGGCTTAATCAATCTATTGCTGTTCGCCAGCACCCTAGTGGAAGTGTTCCGCGACACCAGAGCCGACAATGAGCCGACAAACTCTTCAGTTTCGCCGTCAGGATTCAGGACCGGGATCAGGATTTAGTACATAATGGCCAAACATTGATTGGGGAAAGCGGTTTATTAGGTGGAGTTTGTTAGCTACAGTATAAGTGAAGATATCCATGACATGTAAGATGGACTTGGGGGTTGAGAAAACCCTGTTTTAAATTGTTTGTACAGTCATTAAAAACAATAGTGTTAAATTTTTATAATAAAACAAAGTTATGAATCTGAAGTGCTTATGACTAAACATAAAACCAAAAAATAAAAAAGATAGTAAAAAATAAAAATAATTTATAAACTAGTAACATTAATGAAAAAGTAAAAGGTTGATAACAAAAACAGCTAAACAGCGTGACATTTACGATGTAGTTAATAACTTTAAATGCTCCTCGCTTTTTACAATAATATAAGGGCAGGTCGAGTACTCAGTAGTACACGGTTATTAGAAGTCCAACAGTAATCGAAATTCGCTTCCTTTGCGAAAGTTCGTGCTGCGAAGAAGAGCTTCTTAGATGACGGCGTCGCACGATGGGAATATAAAGTACTTACCGTGCCGAAAATAGGTTTTACAAATGGTTAGGTATGAATTAACTATGCATGGTTTTATGTACATAAATAAACGTTCTTTCCAATGGTAAAGTTTTTTTTATCATATTTTTAGTATTAATATGTGTTTAGAACACCTAAAGTACAAACTTTGATTCTACGTAAAATCACATGAATAAAATTGTAGATTTCGTGATACGTTTCCGACCCTATATACGTCTGAAACATATACATATTATATATTTTTAGAAAGCTCATTTCCTAGTCTTTTAAAGAATAAAGAAATAAAAATCCAAATAATCATGAAAAAATAATTATACATATCAATAAAGAATGAGACCTGATTTCAATTACTCCGATTTTTTAACAGAAATATCATTGTTAGCTCCAGCTGCCTCCGTTGATTTTTTTACAGTTTTGGATTAATCTAATTAAACTATAATAATCCAAAATAAAATTTTGCGCAAATTTTGCGCAAAATGGATTTATTAGGTAAAACACGCAAAAGGGAAGGGAATCGTAAAATCTCGATTTTATGGTAAATTGCTATTTTAAGTATTTACTAATATAAAATGAAGCTTTTATCAATAAGTATTAATTGATTATAGTTTCTGATGAGAATACAATTACTTACTCTTTGTTGTTACTTAGTATTTAAGTAGTTATTTTAGTGCAATGTTTGTCGTTTATGATGAAGCAAGATAGATACTGGATATCACTAGTGGTTTCGGATTTGTGTTAACAAATGATAACGATGTTAAAAATAATGTTGATAATAAAATAAAGGAAGGTTATGCGGTTTAAGTTTGCATAAAATTGAGTGCAATTGCTGTTACTGTTATAAAAAGTTTCCAGAAGCAATTGTTATCCAAATGGTGGAATAAGGGCCAAAGGAAATAAGATCGATTTGAGCAGGAGAATTTGGAATGGTTAAATGGTGAACTCAGAATTTCCTTAACCCTCGAACCCTGCACTCATGACTCTTCCAGTGCCCGTGGTCGGCCATCTAAGAGTTATGAAGAATGTTCTGAAAGGACAAAGAAGCGCAAAAATATGGAGCTCATCCAAGAGCATGGCATTGGATTTGTGCATAACGCTTATGTTCAAGGGCTGAGATCGTCAGGTGAGAATAAAGAAGCTTCAATTGTGAGCATCGTGCACATCATAGAGAAAGACGAAAAACACAATGTTTTGCAAAACATACTGCACAAGTCAGAGCACTTAACATTCGATAAAGAAGAAGCTCTTGCGTTATACATAGATATAGATTTGTCAAAAGCTCAATACAGTTATTTGACAATAGCTCTCATTCAGAAGCACTTAAGAGCTATTTTACCGCCTGAAATTCCGATAAATGAAGCTTAAAAGGAATGTTACCCACCTAATATCATTGTTACTAATATCGGTGCTAACGTAAAGTTGCAAAATCTTTTGGATCATACAGTAAGACACATTTTGAAAATAAATTCAATGACAACAGATTCGAAGCACCTTCAGCTGTATTGTAAATGGGGATGTGATGGTCAAGCAAATTTTACGGGAGGAAAACGAGGAAAAGTATCAGACGCCAATCTATTTATTGTGTCACCCGTATCTTTGAGACTTATAGACAAAAATAATTATGTTGTAGTATGGAGAAACCCAACCTGTTCCTCTGTTAGGTTTCCAAGGAAACTCCGCAAAAAACAGAATCTACAGTTCGAGAGATCGAAAACGACATTAACGAATTAGCTCCAACACTTATAGCTCATAATGAAGATGTCATACAAGTGTAACACAAATTATTCTTGAAGATGATTGATGGAAAAGTTGCACAGGAACTGACTGAAACACGGTTTAGCGCTTCTTGTACGGTTTGTGGTGCCACTCCTAAACTAATGAATGACTTAGCCAAAGTCATAGCAAGAGATGTGAAGGAAAATTCTTTTAAATTTGGCCTCTCCACCTTACACGCCTGGATCAGGTGCTTGGAGATAATTCTGCACATTTCCTACAATTTGGCATTTCAATCGCGGTCAGGTTAGGTTATCAGGTTAACAACAGATGAAAACAAAAAAATGAACGAAGAGAAGAAAAAGCAAGTTCAATTACGTTTCCGGGAATTACTTGGCTTAATACTGTTCGTAGGTTTTTTCAGTATTATGAATGTTCAGCCGAAATTGCTGGAGTTGATAGTGGAGTTGAGTTGAATTGATAAAACGATTGTATATTATTTTACAAGTTATGTCTTCTGGTTTTTCTATAAATGTAACAAACTTTGGACAGTATACATTGGATACAGCTCGATTATATGTTAATAAGTATAACTGGTACTATATGCCCTCATCCGTACACAAAATTCTTATACATGGCGCAAAGATTATTGAATGTTACCAATCAGTGAACTTTCTGAAGATGCGAAAAAAGCGCGTAATAAGGATTACAAGAAATTTCGATTGCATCATGCCAAAAAATGTTCGCAATCGGCTACAAACGAAGATGTTTTTCATACTTTGCTTTATACTTCTGATCCGTATATTACAAGTTTAAACAAGCCGAGTGTTGTGATAAACAAACAGTTGCTTGAAGAAGCGAAATCTCTCCTTGAAGTTACAAGTTAGTCAATTCGTACCTCCGAATATAAATTAATATTAACAATAAGGCACATCATTTAAATAAATAAAATATTTTACATAAAATTATAATGTAGTCTTATATTGTAAGATATTTTTAATGTTTAATTCTATTTTGAAACTTAGTTTTGAATTCATTTCTCATATATTCTACATAAAGTATGAAATTTCACAATTTAGAAAATTTATTATCAAATAAATACAAAACTAGATTATAAAACTAATATTAGCTGCATTCACTCGATGGGAAATTTATTAAAGTATATATGGGCCAAATTTCACAAAAAAAGGAGGTACTGAAAGAAAGATACAGAATTTCGACACGGAGAGTACCTTATATTCCCATAGTGCGTCGACTGCTCACTGACGTAAATAGGCAATTTATCACCAGAGATAGCCAGGTGCGATGTGTTCAACTTCTCGGCCTTATTAGTAATGTTGAATTGTTTAATACCTTGCAAGAATTTAGTGTTATGGAACTCTACCGAAATAGGAGACGTAGGCTTTTTCTTTTTGGATGGCAACCGAGATATGTCTCTAATGCTACTTTCAGAAAAGTCCAACAAGCCGATATGTTTCGATAGTTTAAGAACCATGCTGTAGAGGGCTTGCTTGCTTTCAATCGGGTTTTTCAAAAATCCCCTTATCTCAACCGAAGTCTTTAGAATTTGAGCTTCCAGAGACGTAATCCTCTCTCCTCGATAGTTTTAATTTGATCTCAAAGAAAACCCAGCGACTTCTCGATATCAGTATTAGTGGTTTCAATCTTATTGGTAGACTTTTTAATTTCGGAAACGTGTTACTCTATTTTATCAAGTCTCGCCGTTTGGGCTAACATAAATTGCAGCATCATGTCTTTCATTTCCCTCCTAAAATCGTCAAGCGCCGTTGTAGTCCCCTCCTTTGAGGAGCGACGTCTTTAAGCTCTTTGAGTGATGTTTGCATTTTGATGCGAGGTTGGAGCCAAGATCACTTTGAATAATCCGGGTAAGATCCGAATCAGACAGAGAAACGTCCAAGCGCTGCAAGGCACGCGGTGGAGATCGCATCATGTTAAGCATTTCCTTAGTAAACAAGTCAAGCCAACTAGTTTAAGCCCGGGAGGAACAGTGAATAGTTAGCAGTTAGAGACAGAGAAAGGCACAGGGTGAATAGATACAGTGAAACTCTGCCGTTAGTCAATACGAAGATCAACCTAAACGTATTAAAATAAAACTTCACTTCACCAATAGATGTCACTAACTGTAGTCTGTAATTCGTCATAAGATAAATTGTTGCACCTCTAGCTCACCAACAGATGGCGCTAAACGTAACCTCCAACTCACAAGACGATGAACTTCTTAGTGCATGACGTACAGAGGTGCTTAATGAAAGAGTCAGTCACCACACACACAACTCACCAACAGATGGCAGCACCGGTAACGATTAAACTCGCAATAGTCCAAAACTCAACCCACACAAAAGTAATCCTTCTTAACGAAACCAATAATTATGTCTACTCAATGCCAGATCCAAGAGAGAAGTTAACTAATGCCAAAGACTAATGCGAACAATTAGACAACAATTATTGATATGAAATATGGAACTACGAATAATAACTAATGGGACTTATCGCGCAAGTTTTTATATAATAAAGTTACTTTTATTATTAAACCACACGTTTCGGCTACGTTGCAGTAGCCTTGTCACGGGCAGAACTGTCGTTTCATATTTCTTCGTCTCTAACCCAGCCCCCTGTCAGAATCTTCTCGGTCTACCCTCACTGCTGCGTTTTTATCAATAACGCTCGGCCTACACACTACACTCATAGTATCTTGTGGCTTCACACGATCACGCTGGTCCGAATGGCGATCTATTACGGTATTCCACGCCGAAAACAGATTGTAACCCCCCCTGACGATTGAATGTACTGTGCTTATTTATTTCAATAGCCTCGCGTACAATTCTACTGTAATGTCGGTGTTCATTAGAGAGCACAGTGGGGTTATGAAGCTCAATCCAATGATTTGAACCTTCGTTTAGGAGATGTTCGGCTACTGTTGATATATTGGTATCCAATTTCTTGAACGCTGCAATGCGTTCCTTCACTCTGTCCGCTGTAGACCGTTTAGTCTGTCCGACGTAAGATTTCAACGTAGCCGAAACGTCGGGTTTAATAATAAAGGTAACTTTATTATATAAAAAATTACGCGATAAGTCCCGTTAGTTATTAATCATGAGTATAAATCGCGAATCTCTTAAAACTATAATGGAACTATGAAGTTGAAATGGGTCATGTGGCGTTAGCGTTGTCCATTTTGCAGGCCTTCTTGTAAATATTTCTCTGTTCAGAGTTAGTGCGAGTAGACGGTTCGTTTTCAATGATCTCTTCTAATAATGTCAAAAGTCGTTACTCGAGTCATTATTATAGTCATATGTATACGTGGCATATGAGTAGTCTGGTGGGTAATAGTATGAATCGTCACATAGGTGATGCGTCAATAACTGATTGAGTGAAATTTTATTCTTTTGTCTTGAAATAATTAGTAGGTGGAGAATTTCCTTTCTCTTTCCAATCCCAATTGCGTGGGGGTAACACTTTAGCAACATAGTGACTTACGCAACCCATAGGTTTAGGACTTTGGTGTCGATTTTGAGCGATCGGTGGTTTAAAAGGTGGGTTTAATAGTTGTCTGTAAGGTTGATTGAATGTGTGTCTCAGTTCAAGTCTGAAAGTGTAGCTCTGAGGATTATAGTTAGGTGGAGGTGCAGTGAACATTTATTGAGTTCTGTTGGGAAAATAACTATGTGGTTATAGAGTTATGAAAATTTTAAATTTATTAGGATTAGAAATAATTAATATGCAATATGAAACTAATAAGTTGAAATGGGGTCATGTGGCGTCAGCGTTATCCATTTTGTAGGCATGTAACTTGCGTTTTAGACATATGCGTACATACACACAGCAGCTGTATCCCAAAGGAGGGTTAGCAGATAACAACGTTTCCCATTTTTCTTGATTCTGACAAACTTAGAGAAACGCGTCATTGACTTGTTTTTGCTTCTCATACACACTTAGTTGTTACAGGTACGATCTAACGCTCTTTTTTTACAAGGTTTTAAATACTTTCACCGGACCTGTTGTCTATTCAAATGTTTGAGTTTAATTCGATCAATTTCTTTGTGATTGAATTGTAGTTCTGCTTTCATGCTGTTTAATTGGAAATGCAATGTTATAATAAACAATAATAATAAAAAGCGTTTATTTACAGCCACAAAACATAAACAATACAAAACGTTTACAATAAAAAAACTTATAAACTAGGGGCTATAACTTGTACATGTTATTGTCGCAGCAAAAGGGTTCTAACTCAGCTGCAAAGGGCAAACGCAACGCTGATCTTATTTCAGAACCACTGGAGAGCAATGTTTATATTTTAAAGAAAATAGTTAAAAAGAGTGCTAGGTAAATAATCAGAAAGAATATACATATACATGGATATAAGATAAGATAACATGTGAGTGGATAGCATTGGCAAAGATTTAAAAACGGATAATATACTCCATAATAAGGTTTAGTATAAATAATATAGATTTACTAGACTGACCCGGCAGACTTCGTACTACCTAAAATTTTGTATAAATTAATTAGAAATCAAACAAAACGTACGTAACGTATTGAATAAAAAAACATTTTTGAATGAAGCATGAAATTTTATTATTACTTTCGTTCGACACATCATGTAGCTCACTTATAAAAACAAAAACAGTTTGTTCATCAATTTAAAGCTTTTTCATAAACTATATTTTGTGTTTTGTTTTGTGGTGCGTAAATAAACAAAGAAGACGGTTTTCCGACGCGCGAACACGCGACGTATATTTGCCCATGCGCGAAACAGGGAAACTCCAAGTTGATTCCGCAAACTTCTAAAGACTGCCCTTGAGATTTATTTATTGTCATCGCAAAGGCCAGACGTACTGGAAATTGTAAGCGTTTAAAATCGAATGGTAAATCCATTGGAATCATCGGTATTCGCGGGATCAAGACATCCTCTCTTTTGTATTTTCCTTTTATGATTGTTGCCTCAAGGACGTTATTCATTAGTTTTTTCACAGCCAGTCGTGTTCTACTGCATAGTCGAGGTTGGTTAATAACATGACGCAGCATGATGACCACTGATCCTACTTTTAACTGAAAATTGTGAGGTGGTAATCCAGACAATTCCAGTGAATTTAAAAACTCCGTGGGATAGTTGACTACGTCATCTTGGTTCATAGTGGTGTCGACTGATTTGAAGGAAACCAACTGTCCTGGAAGAAAATTCTGAATGGTCGCATTGAGATCCTCGACATCTTTATTTTTCGCTGCCAATATTGCTCATTCACCCAGCCAAGTATGGTTTTTGAACTTTTGCGCTATATCTGGAAAAACACGCTGAATAAGCTCCTCTTTTGAATTTGTGATCTGACAGAAATTTGTAATGTGATGAATCCGGTCGAGGTGTCCCTTGCAACTTTATTATTTCCAATATTTAACAACTGCTTGCGAAGCACGTTGCTGTTTCATCATGTTGCAAAAATACTCGCATGTTAGTTGTTAATTGTAGTGTTTTTACGTACTGCCACAAATTCGATGATTTTAGACATGCATTTAGTTCATCAGCAACAGTCGATCGGGGAATATCTGGAAGAATTTGACGAAAATCACCCGACAACAGAATCATGGCCCCACCAAAAATATTTTGGTTGTCACGAAGATCTTTCAATGTTCTAACCAACGCCTCCAGTGATCTCTTATGGGCCATTGTGTATCCATCCCAAACAATTAATTTGCAGACCTGTAGGATCTTGGCCATAGCGCTATTTTTGGTGATGTTGCAAATTGGTGTTTCGGTGATTTGTATGTTTAATGGTAATTTCAAGGCAAAATGCGCAGTTCGTCCGCCTTCAAGCAGAGTTGCAGCTATTCCAGATGAAGCCAACGCCAAAGCAACATCATTTCGCGATCTGATCCACGCCAAAACCAATGAAATTAGGAACGTTTTTCCAGTTCCTCCGGGAGCATCAAGGAAATAAATTCCACCAGATCTACTGTTCACAGCTTCTATCAAAGTGTCGTACGCAATTCTTTGTTGTTGATTTAATAGTGGAACATTTATACGAACTGATTCGGCCAATGCTTCAATGTCGTACTGTTGTTCGCTTTGCAACTTGTGGTTTAATGCAACGTGCATATGACGATTGGATGCTGTCATTCCCAAACACGACAATACTTTATTTGCTATCAATAAACACACATCTTCTATCATGATCAATGTCTCATTGTAAATTTCTTCAGTTATTTGTAGTATAGGATTCAAAGTTTCACGGCGCACACGATACAAAACATCCTCAGACATGTAATCTCTATACTTAACCCACAAATCTTTTGGATTCGAGGGGAAGCATGTCGGTATGATAATCGCAAACCATGTACGAATTTGATGCGGTGATGAAGATATTACGGAATCCTTGAGCGTATCATCCCAGTGCGAATCATTTTCAAGTAAATGTAATAATTGGCATGCCTCACGGTAAGCCGCACACAGCTGCCCATTAATTGTTCTCAGTTGTTTGAATGATGTCGGATCACGAACATTCACCAACAACAATCGCAAATAATAACATTCATCGTTATTTGGACGTACTGTGTATATGCGACCCAGAGCGTCTGAAGCAAATAAATTTGGATGTCTTTAAACTGGTGTTCCTTGTTTTCGACGCTGAAACGATTTCGATGATGCATTTCATGTGTAATAGCGTGGCATATCAGCATACAGAAAAGTGCGAGCAAAATCATCAGTTTAACAAAATGTGAAGAAACTTGTTAATGTTGTCGATGGCGGACGTGCCGCTCGGTCTGCTGCGGTCGATTCGTTAAAATACACTCGTTGACCATTTTCTAAATGGACCGCCAAATGGACTACTGTAGGGTATCTTTCGTGGATCGCAAATGAAAATATACGGCAAATTGCTTCATTGCTACTTACATAGCGCCCCATCTGGTACTGTGATATTTCATCATTTGCATTGGTTACAGCGAAGACAGCCATATCGCTGCCTTTGTTAACATATTTACATATGTACTTTATCGACTTTACAGAGTTACAGTATTCCCCATTGATATGAGTCTCAAAAGCTTTGGACAATATTGGCGAGTATGGCACAATCCAACGATTGTCTACATCGACATTTTGTCCTATAACCTTCACAACTACCGATCGCACACTGTCCGCAACTGATCGCCGGCGATACATTGGGTATCCATCATTTCCCGTTATGGTTTCAGCAAGCAGGGCTCTTGGGTATCGCTTGGAACACTTGCCGTCGACCATACAGGGTGAGTTGTAGTTCCAAAGTCCGCAAGGTCCATGGATCATGTGTTTGGTAACTACTGCATGCAATTTTGGGTCAACTGTTTCATCTGGAATTTCGGCTGAAATTATTGAATCAATCTCATCTGGCCTTATTTTGTCCACTAACCAAAGGAAAATGTGTGCATGTGGCAATCCATGCTTTTGCTATTCTATAGAGTACATCCAACAACGGACTCGGCCAAACACACAATGCTTTATAAAGAATTTCATCAGAGATATTAACTTTTGTTTAAAAACTCTGGCAATTATGTCATGTCTGACAACTGGTGTTTGGCTTTGTAGCAATTCCCTCTTGATTTCGGGTCAATTTGGGTTACATGTGAATGTAACAAATAAGTCTGGGCGGCCATAGTGCCTAACATATGACATAGCATCCTGAGCATATTCGTGCATGTAGCGTGGGCTTCCTATATAAGTGGCTGGCAAAATTTTCATTCTTCCTGCATTATTCACATTGCCATCGGCATTTATAGCATCACGGAGATAAATGTATTCCTCTGATTGTAGCTGGCGTTGGTTCAAACGGATGTATCTTAATCGTTCAGTCTCAATTTTGACATACATGTCAACTGCAAACTGATGAAAAAGTCGTTGACACATTAAAAATGATTTATTTCATCTTGACGGATCATGAGTCTGTATGAATAGAAATTCATAGCACTAACTTTTTTGTTGGTTTCAGCACCTGCAATCAAAAATGATAAATTTTACTTAGATGATTGTATGTTTTGCTCAATGTATTTACCTGTTACTTGATTTACCATTTTGATATTAAAATGGTATCCATTTTCCCCCTGCCAGAAAATCAAAGGATACTGTAATCCATCATAGCTCCTGTGTGTTTCAGATACACGTTTTAAATTACTATTCCGACGATGAAGCACAATATCTCTTGATTGTAAATTTTCTCCCACAATGAAAACAGCCACTTCATTAATAGTAGGTGAATTAATGCTCCTTACGTGTTCACCGGCAGGTGTTTTATCAGCTCGAATGATAATATTATGGCTATCAGATGGCATCCGATCCAATGCTATTTTGAAGATGTTTACTAAATTGTTATTCTCATGAAGAAACATTTGTAATTCTTGGACAATTGTTCTCATCATTGTAGGATTGTAAGCACAACGATTATCAACTTCCGCATCTGAATTGCCCATAAAATAAATTTGTAAAAATTGATGGTTTGCATCAGGTAGTGGTAACATTGCCCCCAGTAAGTGATAAATTTGTCCTTGTATCTGTAATATATTAAATTTTATTCATATTTATATAGATATCTTAGTATAAACTTGTACATAATAAATAATGTATATTTTAGTACAAACATAAATACGTATGAAAAAAAAATTTTGGTATATAATACCTTGAAAGTGGGCATAAAATTGTCCTGTATAATATGTGTAGCGCCAAATGATGTCATCTGGAAACAGTTGTTATATTTCTGAATGTTGGTCAAGAAGTGCTTAGAATCATCTCCAATCCCAGAAACTAAAGAGCGTAAAGGATCTGGTGGTGGGACCAATTGTGGCAATTTTACTTTGCCTCCAGCACAACATAATCCACATAGATTCACCAGTCTATTTTAACGCCTTTTCAATATTTACAAATTATTTTCATTTCCCCAATTGTTACGGACTTGTTGGCACAATAATCAATTCCCGGTTTCATAGTGAAATGCAGCTCGTTCAAGAATCACAGGAGCACTGCGTGTGCGGATTAGCTCAATTTCATTATGTCGTGCTTGCTGTTGATGTGTTTGATGTACACGAACTCGTTGCATTCTAAGCCTATCCACTTCATTGTCATTCACTAAATTACGAAATAGTCATGATGACAAATTTTGAGAAACTGTTCTATAATATTTGGAAATATATACGGATTATAATAAACATAATATTTCTGCGGAAAATTACGGTTTAGTACTTAAAAAATGATTTTTGATTAATAAATTTAAAATTTGCACCAAAACGCGTCAAAGTGTCATGGCGTCGCTTGCATACGTCACTTTAGGGTACAAGGAACATTAGGTGGATGTAAACATTATCTAATTCATATTTAATTTGGACATTATACTAGTTTTTACATTAAAACATGACTTCGAAAGCATATAGGTGGTGTTCCGTCCCTCTGTGTACTAATACATCCATAAAAACTTCTGAGAAGTTATTTATCTTCGTTCCTTTCGATAAGAAATTAAGAAAGAAGTGATTTAAACTTGCAAGATGTGATTTAGAAGGAATATTACCCACTACACAGCTTTATTTTTGTGAAGATCACTTTGACGTAAGTATTTCCTTTTTTATTCTGTAGAATTTTGTTGCCTGAATTCATTATAAGCTAATTTTAACATAAACATAACCTCAAATTGTAATATTGAATGTTATACTGAAATAGGTACAATAGCTATGCTTTCAACGAATTATTTTTGTGGTTTAAATAGTTAATTAACTGGTTAATACACAATACTTACATGGAAGTTTTAACATTTCTAAATTCTGGTGAACAAAAGTCTTTGTTTGATGCCAGATACGTTCCTAGCATTATCAAGTCGATTCTTGGTAAATTTGCGCTTGAAGCTTTTGTAAATCCTTGTTCCATGACTTAATTTAGCGTAATCAATTTACACAAAAGAAATTGAAGTTAATAAAACATTAGCGGCGTAATTAATTAAAAAAGCGAGCGAGTGTGTAGTAATACAAATGTAAACAAAGAGAAAGAACTCTGACGTGACGTCATGAGCTCTGATTGGCGTTCAACATGTCATGGCGGATTGCCGTATTTAGCGATTTTATTTTATCTATTATTATATTAATCTTGGTTTTATTTATGAAAAGAATCAGAGTTTTAGAATTAGGAATTTTGTAATAGTATACACACAAAATTTTTCAATGAAATTCACTTGTTGTCGTCATGCCTATTGTGACATAGCAATACGACTATTTTCTCAATCTGTTTCTCTCTGGTCATCAGTGCGGTTAGCACGTGAGGTAGCTCTTCGTACATTTGACTGACTGCGACGACCTAAGTCAGGTCGTCTTGTCCTCGGCATCGTTACGTTTGATCAAAGTGACTCACTTGACAAAAACTTAATAGTAAAGTGCCGCCACTACCACAAAATATCAACAAAATACAGTCTTAAAATATTTTTATTAAGATAATAATACTCCAAGCAAAGCAATATTGTCGTCAATCGTAATAACTTTTTGACTTGAATTCTTCTTTTTTTTTTGTTTTCGACACCACAATTTTGCCAGTGTCACCGTTTACTTGGTAACATTTTTTCCGTTTTCTAATTTCCTTTTTTTTGGAGTTTACCTTTATTTTAAGCCTTATATCTCCGCGTTGTTCTGAAGTGTGACAGAAAAGTTGACAAAATCAAACTCAGTAGATTGAGTAACAGAAAATCCAAGAAAAACAACACTTGTACACCGGGAAATCGACATAAAACTTTTATTATATGACTTGAAGTCTTTGTGTTTGACTCTATTTATCTATGGCCGAAAGTAATTCAACAATGCTTTCTGTGTTTCAACGCACACACGCACACTGTTTTGACAAATATGATTTTTGACATTAGGAACACACCTACATTGCTTAGACAATAGTCAGTGCTTGTAATTCAATATGAATTTTATGCAACAGCAATAAAGCTCAAATTGACTACGTTTTAGTTGGAAAACATTTGTATGGAAAAAAGAAAAGGGCTGTTTTTAGGGTCTTCCCGGAAACTATTCGATTCATTTTTGTCTTTTAAACCTTCCCTAGTCCTCCACGATCATTTCAAGACTAAGATAAGATAAATCCGTTCAGCCGTTCTCGAGTTTTAGTGAGACTAACGAACAGCAATACATTTTTATATGTATAGATTTAACTACTACTAATATAGATCTACTTAATTTATAATGCATTACATATAATTTTCAATAATATATATTGAAAATTATATGTAATGCATTATAAATTTAGTCGCAATTCAAAATCAGTGGTCAGTCTGAGGGGCTATAGAAGGAGCAAACGCCTCCCTTTGCAGGCAGACCACACGTTCCCGACGATAACGTTTAAATTAGAGATCGCGCCACCTAAGTTGGTAGACGGCAAACCTGGAACCAAATTTGACGTTTCCGCCATAGCGTGTTATTTTGTTTGACAGGTAAATTCAGTAATACCAGCGTTGTGTTTTTTGCTCACTTTCTTTGTAATTTTATGTTTGTTAAAGGTGATTATAATAAATTGATTTCCGGAGTTTCTTCTTGAAAGAACATAATATTATGTTTATTATATACAATACAACAAGGAATTAAAACTATAAACCAGAAATAAAAATTAAATAAGATAGAAAATATCTTTATAATCATCGCTGTCAGAGGGTGGTAGGGTTCCCAAGACACTGATAGCATTCCCCCTCTGAATAGCTTTGCTAATTCTCTGAGAGAAATGCTCCAGCCCTGGGATCCCCAAACTTTGCAATTAAACGGGACGATATTTCATTTCCTAATTGATGAGCCCCAGGACCCCAAGGACCTAAAGTCTCAACAGCAAACGGGACAAAACAATACTCGTCCGTAAGTGCTGAGTACTTCCTCGACTTCTGAGATTCGGCCAGAGCGGCCGCAGAACTAGCCTCATTAGCCGACCCAGCGAGATGGGATGGAGCCAGAGTGTCCACGCATGTGGCGTCCCACATCAAAGTCCTTCCACATTTCCAAGGAATGATAGTCATTCCGTCAGGTCTCTTACCGTCATCACGAACCAAACCAGCGGGCTTAAGCACAGCAGGCACGTCGATAGCGACAAGAGCACGACAAATAACTTCATTGAGCGCGGCGTGTCGAGACCAGCGACCAGCACATCTCTGACACGCGAGGCCATGGTGTCCCAACTCATCAACCAGCCCACCACAACGACAGCGATGACCCTCATTAATGTTTGCACCCAGTCTCAAACTGACACCCAGACAGAAAGTGTTACGGTCAAGAAGCGTTCCAGTGTTGACGGATGGTATAGCGTTCAGCCAGAATTCAAACTTCGATCATAAGATAACTTTCAAAGAGAGCTTGTGATAGGGCCTATTTTGAATAAAAATATTTTGACTTTTGACTTTGATATATCAATTTGTTTTATTTGAGTTTATAGCTTTGCAACCAAAGACCGTTACAAATGAAACCTTATAATGTATCGAGCCGTATGGCACAGTGAGTGCTAGTTTTGGCGTGTTTACTGGCAACACTGAATTATGCAACTGTGGCGACGCCTCCATCTGCCACCTTATGTGGCGCGATCTCTATGCTTTAGAGGTCAGTTATTTAATTAGTGGGGGAATATTGTTCCAACATTTGGAAACGACATACCTAAAAGCTCCTTTGAAAGCGGTGGTGCGTGCACAAGCATGCGTCGATTTATATTGCTAGAATCGCCACGTCAGTTTACTAAATAAATATTGCGGTTGTTTGTTTAGAATAATGTCAAAGAGTAAACAACTGAGTAGCAGTTTTTGTCGAGATCAACATTTAAAATATTAGGATTATTAAGGTACGGTGAAGCATGGGGCAGGATGGTAAAGCAGTACCAGGCGCACGCATTTTGCACACGTTGTAAAAGGCTACGAGTTTTTTATAAAGGCACGGACCGTACGCCGTCAAAGCATAATGGAGTTTTGACAAAATAAAGTCTCACACAGCTTTATCCGCATATCCACACTCAAAATCGTCCGGCTCTGGTATAACACCCTTAAGCGATAAAAACATGCAGAAACCAGCTGCGAGACGTGCTTCTCAAAACGTATCCCACTATCCACCCCGACACCCAGGCTTCGAACCTCCTCAAACCTGCCGCAAGCAACACCATCAACATTAATACTCGGTTGCCGCGATACAGCTCTGAACACCATCCGCTGGCTGCGCAGCACCATGTACTTGGTCTTGTAAGGGTTGAGAACGAGGCAGTTGTCAACCGACCAGTCCTACATTCGTTTCAAGTCGGCATTAAGTGCTTCTATTGCAGAGTCAAAGTTATTAATGTCAATATGCGTATAGAGTTGAATGTCATCGGCATAGATATAATATTTACAGTTAGTTATGTGTAGTGCAATGACAGAGGTATACAAAATTAAAAATAATTGACCTAGGACACTCTGTCCTAATCCCTTGCCAAAATCAGGTCAGTGTCAGCACGACAGTAATCCAGTAGCAGCTCCTTTGTTAAAATATTGTCAAATACATCCAATGTAAATATGTCCAAAAAAATGTAATCAATGCAGTTGTGGTGCTATGCTGTTTCCGAAAACCAGATTGATACAAGGGTCCGATATTGTGTTTGTTTATGTATTCTATTACTTGTCCATGTACATTCTGGGTATCGGTTTTAAGGACGCCGTTTTTCATGTATCCTCGGCCCTTACTCCACTAATTCATTTTAGCCACAATATTACTTCAGTATCGATACTGTGGCACTTCAGTGGCCGAATTTGACACTTTTGGCACTCCACTAACAAATTTTGGCCACTGAGGAGCTATCGAATTACATCTGTAGTACTTCTGCGTCTAAAGTACAAAAAAAGCTACTCCACTAACCAAACGTCAGTCAATGTCAGTTCAATATCCTTATATTTGGTACTCCACTATTGACATTTCCATACTTGAGAGGCCACTGAAGTGCCACTGACTCGCTATTGAGGCACAAGTGTGGCTGTCAAAATATTAGGAGAGTGCCACTTTTACAATCGATACGCAGAAGTAACGCAGTAGCGACGCAGTTGAGTGGCTGTCAAAGTTAATTAGTGGAGTAAGGGCCCAGCTCGGTGGGAATCTACGGAGCGCGGGCTTAGTAAATCCACCGATTTACAGCGGGCGGCTCACGGAGGGTAGTATAGTAGGGTAGTATAAAATAATGCATACGTAAAGTTAAAAATATAACGGTGAGTAAAATGTAAGGTGAATTATGTCTACATAAACTATTATTAAAACTATAAATACTATAAATAGGAGTAAGTGTAATGGTGAACGTCAGGACCGCCAATGTAGTGTTCCAGATCTTGATGAAACATATTCTGAAAAATGGTACCTAAACTGTACTAAATAGTACCTATGCAAAGATAAATAGTACTTAAGACCTATGAATGTTAAACAAAAAAGCTCATACAGCGGCCATTCTGATGTCGGGATGGCCGGTGTATTGTTACTCATATATCTTGTTAATGGACACAACTATCACCATGAAACCTTTGTCAATTAATTGTACCTAAATAGTACCTCATGAAACGAGCATAGCACAAAAAAAACCTTGTTTTCCGTCATAATTCAATTTTATTCCAGTGTTAAACATAATTAAAATTTAAGCGTATTATCTATATATATAAAATAAAGTCGTGTTTGTTACAACACTTATAACTATATTTTTTTATGGATGTCTATTTTCAAGCCCTTCAAATGTATTATTTAACGTTAAATGTATCAATTTAATTAAATAAATAAATAAACTTAAGAAAAAGTTTGGTTTTTTTTTGTCGGGACACGTCGATAATATTTTTATTATGCAATGCTCGTTTCATGAGGTACTATTTATGTACAATTAATTGACAAAGGTTTCATGGTGATAGTTGTGTCCATTAACAAGATATATGAGTAACAATACACCGGCCATCCCGACATCAGAATGGCCGCTGTATGAGCTTTTTTGTTTAACATTCATAGGTCTTAAGTACTATTTATCTTTGCATAGGTACTATTTAGTACAGTTTAGGTACCATTTTTCACAATATGTTTCATCAAGATCTGGAACACTACATTGGCGGTCCTGACGTTCACAGTGTAATGGAGGTATATTACACACTGTTAATATTAGCGTTAAATTAAAACTAGATCACGAGGACTTTCACAAGGGGTTTCTTTTATAAGGACAATAATAATCTTTTGTAGTGATGTTTAAAAGTGTGTGTGCACTTCAATCGTCGCAAAGGAGGTGGAATTTTGTTCCAGCACTTAGTTGCTGCGTGATGAAAGCCGCCTTCAAACTCAGCCGTGTGGTGCTTATTGAGCTCCAGAGGCGCCCTAACAACTCTGTCCCTGCCAAAGCAACCACCTCGTGTTAACTTCAACTTCTCATACAGGTATGGGGGATCCTGGTACTTTATTACACCATGAACAAGACTTGTAAGGTGCAACTTACGCCGAGAGTCCATTCTCAATAACTTTGCCCTATTGAGATATGTACTTGCAACATGCATTTTGAACCCTCTGCACAGCCCCCGCCAGACTAGCACTTATACGAGGCCCATAGACCACGTCTCAGTAGCCAAGCCTCGACAACACGAGGGCATCACATACGGCCACCCGTGACCTTTTAAGAAAGAACATCACTCACACTGTACAATGCTTTAAGACGGTAAAAGCAACCTGTTACGGTTTTCTGTACATGAGACCCAAAACTTAACCGCTCGTCAAAGATAATCCCTTAATTCCTAGCTTCCGCAACACGCTCAAGGACATTAACCCCAATCTTGACAGCTGGGTTGCGCTCCTTCACGACATTTAGATGCAGCCGTCTGTCTAGCAGCAAGAATTTAGACTTTGTAGAGTTCAAAACGAGAGCATTACGATCAGACCATTCCCGAATTCTAAACAAGTCATCATTCAGACGAGACACGTACAGGGCAATCCCCCTTAGAGGAGCAGAAATGTAAAGTTGGACATCGTCAGCGTACAGATGATATCGGCAATTTTGAATTTCATGGTGTAAGTCTGCAGTATAAAAAATAAATAACAGAGGCCCAAGGATAGATCCTTGAGAAACTCTTCTACTCATATCGCCTAGCTGGGAGAAAAGAGCGGAACCATAGTTTTTAGTCAATTTCACTATTTGTTACCTGTCACTGAGGTAAGAGGCAAACCATTTCAGCGATCCAGAGCCAAGACCATGGTATTGAAGCTTGGAAAGTAATAAATTTATATTTAGGCAGTCAAATGCACGTGAATAATCCAATAATGTCAGTATTGTACCCAATCCCCTGTTCTGGTCCGTCAAAATGTCATCAGTTACTTTGAGTAGAGATGTGATCGTTCCCCGCCCCTCCTAAATCCTGATTGATATTTAGACAGAAATCTCTCGTAATTTATGAATGATGACAGTTGTGAATACATTATTTTTTCTGATTTTTTGATGATTTTTTATGAAAGGCAATATGCTAATTGGTCTAAGATCCTTCATTGCTGACGCATTATCATGCTTGGGTATAGGTGTCACCAGAGCATGCTTCCACCACCGCGGCATCATGTGAGTAATACTTGATAATATCCGCGGCAATGTAAATAATACATAAACATACATACGCTTCACGACTTGTGTATACACACACCCTTTTTTATTATGGCGGGGTAGTCAGAGGCTTGAGTGCCCATCTCCGAAATTTTGAAGGCATGTTAGGTATGGGTCATTCGAAGCCCGCGTATCACTTGATAGACAGCACCCAACGTGATAGGTAGTGAACCGTATCTCCGTATATAGGCACTGACTATTACCTATCCTGAAGGATAGGCAGGTTTCCTCACGATGTTTTCCCTCACCGTTAGCTACTGTAAATTATGTACGTAAATGAAAACAACATTTAAATTTCATTAATTGGTACATGTTAGAGTCGGGATTCGAACCTAGGACCTTTCTCATAAAAGTCGCTTAAATAATACCATACGTACATAATACCATATCCCTACTAATGGCATCAATCCCCGAAGCATTATTATTTATTTATTTCCATAAATGTACAATAATGTCCTAACAGGAGAACCTTTCGACATTATTGGAGTAACAATAAACTAACAAAATATTTACATAACAACAACACATAGGTACAAGTACATAAGAAAACAAACAGAGAGATTAACTCATTTCGTAACATATGTAGCGCATGGCAACCCTCTTAAAGTCAGGCTTACTGCAGATGAATAGGTCCACCATGTCGGCTAGGCCGTTAAGCAGCCGGATGCCACGCACCAGCGGCGACTGCCGGACCAGCTCGGTACGACACCAGGGCACCTGCAAAAATCTACCACGACGGCGGCGCCTGAAGCCCCCGACGGGGACGCACAGCCGGAGCCTCTCGAGCACCATGGCGTGGTGCTCCACTCCCCGCAGCACGGCCAGCAAGTAGCTCACCAGTACCCACGCTCTGCGCGCCTCGAGTTTCTCGTACCCCACCATGCCCAGAATGAACAAAGTGGGGTACATAAGCGGATAAAAAGGATACGTACCATAGAGCTTTAAATAGACGTACCTTATGAATTTATTTTGTATACGCTCCAGCATGAGGCTATATTTAGCTTCATGCGGATTCCATATTAATGCACTCGTTTCTAATCTACTTCGCACCAATGCGTTGTACAGAACTTTCACAGTATGTATGCTGTGAAAGCCTGCACAAGTACGAAGAACAAAACCTAAGCTACGAAAGGCTTGCTTACAAATCCTGCGGACATGAACTCTGAAACTCAAGTGCGAGGTGATATGCACCCCCAGGTCACGCACCGCGTCCACGCGGCGCAGCTGGTCACTCCTCAAACGGTAAGGGTGGCGCAGCGGCGCATGCACTCTGCTGTAGCTCACCACCTCGCACTTGGAGACGTTGAAATCCAACAGGTTCCTGCCACTCCACTCATGCATCCTGTCAATGTCCGATTGTAGCTCGTCACAATCGCTCTCATCTTCCACCGACAGAAGCAGCTTTAGGTCATCGGCGAAGAGCAAGCAGACGGCATGCCGAACGACCTCCGGAAGGTCATTGATCATTACCAAGAATGCCAACGGGCCCAGGGTACTCCCCTGGTTGGCGTTACATATTGGCGTCGGTGACTAAAGTAATAGGCGAATAACGACAGCAACTGCGGACTACAACCTACCCCCGCCAGTTTAGTGAGAAGGATGTCGTTATCCACCATGTCGAAGGCCTTCCGGAAGTCGAAATAGGCAGCATCCACCTGTCCCCCCCTGTCGACAACAGGCGACACGTAAGACATAAAGCATACAAGATTACTATGCGTTCCCCGCCCGGGACGGAACCCATGCTGCGCGTGCACCAAGTAGGGCAAAATTTGAACTAGCATCCTACTACGCAACACAGACTCGAATATTTTGGAGAAGGCGGAGAGAATGGCTATGGGCCTATAGTTTGAGACATCGTCCGGTGGCCCCGCCTTGTGTATGGGGACCACTCGCGAAACTTTCCACCGCTCAGGAAAAACACCGGACATCAGGCAAAGGTTGAAAATATGAAGGAGAGGGGACGTCAACGAGGGCCCACAGTCCTTGACCACAAACGCCGGTATGCCATCGGGCCCATACGAGCGACCAGCGCGCAATCGCCGCAACGCCGCGGCAACGTCGGCTTCTGCCACAGAAGGCACATCCACGCGGGCGGCACCGCCACACCGCTGCGCGCCCTCCGCGCGCTGGACCCGCGACACGTGCAACGCGACGCGACACGTCCAAGGTGCCCCTTCGGAAGTTGCTTTGCAAGATGCCCATGTACTTATCGCGAGAAGCACTCATTAAAAGCTTCAATTTTGCACGAAAGCTCGAAAACTTTTTATAATTCTCGTCCGTTTTATTAATCTTGTATGCCCTATGAAGCATCGCCTTATGTCTAATGTCGCGTATTATTTCCTCGATTCCAATTCGGACACTCATTGCATATAGTTGTGTTACAAATTTTTGCCAAAATTCGCTAAGCTAATCTCAAGCTATTCCAGTCATTCTAACTACCTGTATTCACTCTAATAAGCGTTAAGTTCGCTTGTTGTTAGAACTGTGTTCAACGCCGTTACGTAGTGGAGACGCTGCCGTACCTCGCGCCCCTCACCTCACTGAGAAGCGGACAAAGTGTGCCTCACCCCTCGTTCGCCCGGCCCGCTACCTGCTGACTTCGTAGCTGCGCGTGAGTCATTTAACTTAGTGTACAATTACCCTATTATTCTAATATTTTGGAACAATGAATTGCGATAAATGCAGCGAAACTGTTGGTGATGTAGTGGAATGCAGCTTGTGCGGGGGGCGCCTGCATTTCATATGCGCTGGATTAGCAGATTCCACCTATAGAAGGATGAGCGCGGAGAAATAGGCTGCGTGGCGGTGTCCATCCTGCCGAGCGTCGCAAGCGCAATTGTCCTCGCCCGCGCCCGCGCCCTGCGTTTCCCCCGATGTCGGACTGGTGTTGGCAGAGTTGAGGGCGGTTCGCTCCGACCTGGGCGAAATCAAAAGCGCCGTCGGGTTTAACTCGAGCGCAATCAAAGAGCTGGATGCAAAGATATTTGCGCTCACGTCTCGGTTTAGCCTCATTGAAGATCGGTTAACTGTTGTTGAGACAAAGCTGGCATCCATGTCGAACATTCAGGCTGACCTCAATGGTATGAAAACAGCTATGCAGGACCTTCAAGACCAGCATAACTCCCGAGAGCAGATGGCACGCATCAATAACGTGGAAATTTCCGGTTTACCCTATCATAAAGGCGAGAATTTGAATGTCATACTACGGGACATATGCAACAAGGTGGGGTTCTCGTTGCAGGAGAGTGACGTCGATGTGATCAACCGCGTTCGCAGATTCGAGAGCAAGAACAAAGACGGGTCTACGCGGCCGCGGGAGCCCGCCGTCATAGTGCGCTTCACCCAGCGACGTCGCAAGGATCAGCTGATTGCGGCGATGCGCGCGCGGCGCCATCTCACTACTGCCGATGTCGGCCTGGCGGGGCCTGCCGTCAACCTGTACCTGAACGACCACTTAACGCCCGAAAACAAATTGCTCCTGAAAGCAGCTCGAGCTCGGAAGGCTGAATTGGGATATTCCTTCTTATGGATAAGGGATTGCAAAATATTCATGCGCAAGTCGGAACATTCCAAAGTTATCCGAATCAATAATAAAGTTGATGTTAATAGATTAGTATGACTGTCTAGTATTAGTTATTATTATTTCAATTGTCACAAATGTCAAGTATTTATTATTATTATTTTAATTGTCGTCATTAAGTCTGAGTCTGTAGCGATAGATTTATTATTATCTTTGGTTCGTATTTGTGTTAAGATTTGTTCTTGTTATTAGAAGATAAGCATAATATGTTCGTTAAAAGTGTAACTGTTCATTTAGTAATATTTTGGTTCCTTCTTATATATATATATATATATATATATATATATATATATATATATATATATATATATATATATATATATATATATATATATATATATATATATAGTGTTATGGTGTAAATTATCATTCTTAAGTGTTAAGTTTTTTATTTATTTAGTGATGTTTGCGTTGTTGTGCGTGTCATATTGCTGCATTTTATTGTTACTTAAGTATAAATGTCTCAGTTAAATGCATTATCCATTTACTATCAGAACGTGAGGGGATTACGCACTAAATCACACTCCTTCTTGTCGGAGGTATTGCGCTGCAA
This sequence comes from Leucoptera coffeella, assembly GCA_030578115.1. Classification (NCBI taxonomy): domain Eukaryota; kingdom Metazoa; phylum Arthropoda; class Insecta; order Lepidoptera; family Lyonetiidae; genus Leucoptera; species Leucoptera coffeella. The sequence goes on from JAMBLF010000002.1 coordinate 3,113,464, forward strand.
CTACGACTGCATCTGCCTCACGGAGACCTGGCTGACTCCAGATTTCATGGATGGCGAATTCTTCCCACCATCGTATGATGTGTTTCGGGCAGATAGGGTGCCTGGCGCCGGTGGGGAGGTGCGGGGCGGCGGGGTGCTGGTGGCGGTGCGGGGCTCGCTGGCGGCGCGGCGCAGGGGCGAGTGGCGCTCCTCGCCGTGCTCCGAGGAGCTCTGGGTGACCGTTGACCTGCGGCCCGGGGCCACGCCCTCTGCCTCTGGTGCTAGGTACCTGCATATCTCTTGTTCGTACTTTCCACATAATGACGACCACTTTAATAAATTAGGTACTTTTTTCGAATATACTGCAGATATTTTAACACAGTATGCTAATGATTTGTTTTTGTTATTAGGAGATTTTAACGTATCGCATGCTGTCTGGAATCCAGCTCCCTCTAATTTGATTTTGCTCAATCCAAATGACAATAACAAGGTGTGCCTGTTGTCTGATTTCTTGGCATTGACTGACTTGTGCCAATTTAACGGGTGCTTGAATAACAACGGGCGCGTGTTGGACCTTGTGATGGCGGGCGCGGGTTGCACCGTGGCGGCATGTCCTCATCCTTTGACTCGCGAGGACCCCCACCATAAGGCGCTTGACATTGGGATTCGTGTTCAATCAATTACTTACTTGAGACCAAATAAAAGTTTAAGGCCTATGTTCGGTTCGGCTGATTTTGGGGCTATCAGGGCTAGTCTGCGGAGCTACGTTTGGACTGAGGTGCTACGTGGAGGTGTTAATGACATGGTGTCACAGATGTACGCATTATTAAATTCCCTCATTGCGAAGTACGTTCCAATGAAATCTGTCTGTGGCTCTGCCTACCCGCCTTGGTACACCGGGCCTCTCGTAAAGCTCGAGAGAGAGAAGGGGCGGGCGCACAAGCGATGGAAAACCTATAATAATCCTTTGGATTATAACGTTTTTAAGTGCTTAAGGTCTCGCCACAGAAAGATGAGTAAGTTGAGTTATGATAGGTACATACAATTTTCCGAAGAAAAATGAAGAAAATATCCGAAGTACTTCTGGTCTTTCATTAAGTCGAAATTTTCCGTCAATGCTTTGCCTAAGTACATGACTTACCGCGATAGGGTAGCTTGCGACGGCGAATCTATTAGCAACCTTTTCAATGAGTTTTTTCAGTCTGTTTTCGAAAATCGTGCTTGTCAGGGAGATTCGAGTGATGAAAACTTTGTGGTTCCTGAAACGGCTATCGATCTCTGCTCAGTGGATGTGTCTGAGGGGTTGGTGCTCACTCTGCTGCGGGGACTTGATGTGTCGAAGGGCGCGGGTTACGATGGCATTCACCCGTTGTTCATAGTGAGTTGTGCGGAGGAGCTCGCCGCACCTATGACCATCATATACGAGAAGTCTCTGTCGACCGGAGTTTTCCCCGAGGCGTGGAAGATGGCGTTGGTGACACCCATTCCTAAGGGTGGCGACAGACATGACGTGATGCAATACAGACCAATATCAAAGTTATGTGTTTTCGGCAAAGTCCTTGAAAAAATAGTGGTAAGTTCTATGACGCGGGTTCTTTCACGCCATTTTCCTGTCGAGCAGCATGATTTTATCAGGGGTCGGAGTGTAGAGACTAACCTTCTAACGTACACTGACTATATCCAAGCCGCTCTTGACTCCGGTTTCCAGGTGGACGCTGTGTACACGGACTTCTCAAAGGCATTTGACAAATTGGGACACCGTTTGATTGTGCGTAAGTTGCGAGAGAATGGAGTGCGCGGGGACCTCCTGCGCTGGTTGGACTCCTATATCCGCAATAGAAGTCAGGCGGTATCTGTCAGTGGATTTACTTCGACATTTCTGCCCATCACTTCTGGAGTTCCTCAGGGTTCACATCTTGGCCCACTGCTATTTGTTATATATCTGTTAGACGTCAGACAATGCTTTCGAAATAGCCTTCATCTTTTATATGCGGATGATACTAAAATATTTAGGATCGTTAAGAATATAGATGACTGTCGAAGTTTACAATCATATTTAAACCGATTCACAAGTTACTGTAATACTAATTTATTGTCCTTAAATGTCAAAAAATGTTATACGATCTCATTTTCTAGAAAAGTAAATATTTTGAAATACAATTATTCTCTTAATAATGAATCTATTGAACGTGTCGACTGCATTAGGGATTTAGGTATATCGTTGGATACTAAGCTCCATTTTAACGACCATATTGACCTTACTTTGCAAAGGGCTTATAAGAGGTTTGGCATGGTCTTAAGGCTGGGCAAGCATTTTAAAAATGTGTCTACCTTGAAGGTTCTCTTCAACGCCTATGTCCGCTCTATCTTAGAATTCGGCTCCGTTGTTTGGAGCCCGTATTATAGAGTACACGTTGATAGGGTGGAGAGGCTGCAGAACAAGTTCCTGAAACATCTGGACTATCGTTCAGGTCACTTGTTCGAGGGGCGGCGGGTGGCTGCTGCGCGCCATCGAGTTTCCTCGTTGGCTAGCCGACGCGAATATTTGGATGCAGTATTCATGTACAAGCTCATCAATGGCTGCATCGACTCGGAGCTTCTGCTGGGCAGGATCCTCTTTCGAGTGCCGCGTCTCTCCTCACGTTCAAAACATACCTTCTATGTTCCAGTGGCACGCACAAATTATGCAAGGAACTCATATTTTAGACGAACCGCTTCACTTTTCAACGAATTCTTGTTGGAAATAGATATTTTTAATGTATCTATAACTACATTTAAAATAAAATCCAGAAATTTGTTACTTCATTATAGTTAGTTTTGTTTATGTACTGTTGTAAAATGTGTATTGTTTATCTATATGTATATTTTTGTCTAAATTGTGTCTATTAATTGTATTGTATAAAGTAATGGAAACTGTAGGTTATTATGAATTTAAAGTATTTGTTATTTTCTATAATTATACAACTGTTTGTTTTCCTAAATAAAGTAAAAAAAAAAAAAATTCCGCATCAAACCAATCGGGATAAATGTAACCCGTGTTAACAGCGATACGCTTTTTAATGGGAGCATTCCAAGGAGAATGGGACATTCATCAATTAAACAATTCATTTTACTATAAAAATATTCCACCGCCTGATCTACATCCGCTAGTTCATACAGCTCCGACCATTCCACATTCAAAACCTTTGCATATAAGTCGATGAAATCACAATTATAGAAATTCCACCGGCTCATAGAGGCGCCGCACCCAGCCACACCGGAAGGCAACGCGGCGGGCGCCGCGACCCCCTCCGCCGCCGCAGAGGCCGACAGCCGCGCAGAGCAGCCACTGCCACTCCGCGGGCCCACGGCCACCGAGAGCGGCGGATGGTGCCCGTCCACGCCCACCAGCGCGAAATCCGACTTGCCAACCGACACCCGCCCGACCATGGTGGACAGCACCAAATCCAGCTGCCTGTTGTTCACGTTTGGAATCTCATTCAGCTGCTCAAAGCCACAATATGCCACGAAGTAGTCAAAATACTCATTCACCTCTGTTGAGGCACTATGTAGGTTGAAGTCACCCAACACAAGTAGTTTTTTCATGTACAACAGATAAGTTTTCAATCATTTTAAACATACATATATAATCATTAGTACAAGCATTAGGTGGAATATACACAAAACAAATATTAAATATAAGTCTACCCTTAATACATACACGTACACAAAGCAATTCATACAGGCAAATATCCACATCTACATGTAGATTAATTTTCTTCATGGTAAAGTCTGTGCTAGCTATTATCATGACGCCACCTTGCTTCCTTCCGTCCGCTCTGTCGCAGCGGAAAATGCTGAAACCACTCGGAATAAGTTCGCCGTCCGAGATGGAGTCGTTGCAGCCGGTCTCGGTCACTGCATACAAGTCGGCTCCCGCCACCATCAACCTGGTCTGGAATTCGATAAGCTTCGTTCTTAGTCCGCGACAGTTCTGGTATAGGACGCTAAAGTTGCGAACGTTACGGTTGTTTAGCGGTAGGCGTGGTCGGTGACGCCGCGGCTGCCCCCCCGAGCCCCACGGCACGGGGGCGTCGACGAAACCACTCCGCGCACTTCACATTGGGTGGCCACGCCGATGGCTGAGTGAATAGCTGAAAGAGACTTTCAGGAATGCCTATGACAAAAGAGGCGTGAGTGGTTGATCTGATGTCTCGTTTTTCCACAGTGTACTTGGTCGAAGACGCCACACCGTTCACATATTTGATGACCGCCTCCACAGTAGTCTCAGGAGCAAACGACCAGGCCTGAATGTATTTCTGTCTGTCGGCACTCTTAACATGTTCGTCGGGTGTCCCCGTACCCACTATGACTGGGTTTGGCCTTTGTTTCCTGGCAGTCCTTGGCTTCCTCGTAATTGTTTTCCACTCTTCCTCGCCCAATTTTTGGCTCGGTTCAGGCGCAGACAAACGAGTGGGTCGCTCCTCGGGTACACCTCGGACAGGCATGAGAGACGGCGACGACGGCACACTGTTCCCAGGCACGATGGCGGCGGAGCAATCACCGACGCTCACTGGACGGCGGGCCTCAGAGCGAGGAGCCGGCGTCGAAGCCGCGGGTCCCTTGAAGACACGTTGACGTTTCTCCTGCAAGCCTTTAGAAACGGCGCCGCTGTATGACCCGCTACGTGGCGCAGAGGCAGCGCCGGCGACTGGACCATGCACAACATCCAGCTTCATTGCAGCAGCCATTTTATTTATTGTAGACGTCATTTCTGCCACCTGCTGCCGCAGAACAGATACTTCATCCACGAGAGGAATTAGTTTTCCATTTTGGACGCGTAGCGCTACAATCTCCTCGAGTATGCTCGAAAGTACGGAGGAAGAGAGCATTGTGGAGCACTCGCCCGGCAGATCCGAACGTCGCAGCGCTGCCCCGCGGCGCATGTTGACATTCATGGCAGTGGAATCGTCAAAGCTTACGTTACACGCCTTGGATACCTCAGTACTTCTCACTGCACTTGTATAGGTGCAATTCAGCCCGGATACCGAATCCGCATCCAGAAGGGTGCCATTCCCAGGCGTGGTTGGCGTAGGTTTGAACCATCCAGTACTAATAGACGTATCCTGGTTTCCCCTTTTCAGTTTCACGCTAAGACATTCGGGACACACCCAGTTGGTTCTTGAGTCTAGACTCATTGACTTGAAATCATTGGTAGTTACATGCAGGCATCAAATATCATATAGGGCCTCGCAGTCATGGCATACCATGAAGTTTAAATCTCGGATTGGCTTCTTGCATGCATTACATATTGTAGGATTCATTCTTCACCGTCTATCACATCGGTACAAAGCACCAAACCTTAGTCGTGTTTCAATGCAATCCTTGTTTAAAATTACAACTAGCGCCCTCTCTGGTCTGGCAGGAAAAAACAATTTGCAAATATTTTATTGCAAAAATATTTCGGGTAGCAATAAAGTTTTTGCAGTTGATATTTTATATTTTAATTTATATTTTAAATAGTCTAATTCTATAAATTAACACTAAAACACACACAATTTAAGTTTTATAAGTTTTTATATTGATCACTTCCGTTCAATGAAAATATTTAGCAATCGTATAACCTCAATCCAACACTGTGTCACTATATGTCCAGATGTGTGAAGTCCATGAAGCTGCGTTTATAATCACTGGTATATCATATACTAAGTACCATTTTAACACTGTATTAAGGCTTGAATATAGATAAGAGTTGTTCGTGAGACTGAAACCAAGATATGGGATGTACAGGCAGGTTTTCGGAAGGGAATGGGATGTACAGATCAGGTTTTTTCCTTACGCCAGGTGGCTGAAAAGTTTTTGGCGAAGAACCAAAAGGTTTTCTGTGCTTTTATGGATTTGGAAAAGGCGTATGATCGTGTATCCCGGAACGATTTGTGGAGGGCGCTATCTGCGTTTGGTTTGGGCAGTACCTTAATACGGGCTCTAAAGTCTTTATATATGGATTCCGGAGCTTGTGTTAGGGTTAATGGGGCCTACTCAGACTGGTTCAGTATCCGAAAGGGTGTGAGGCAGGGCTGTGTAGCTTCGCCGTGGCTGTTCAATCTGTTCATGGATAGTTGCTTGACTGATTTGAAAGAAAGTGACAGAGGATTGCGTATGGGCGAGTTGATCATTAAATGCCTCTTGCACGCTGACGATCAGGTTCTTCTTGCGTCATCGGCGTGTGAGTTGCAGGAGATGGTCACTTGCATGAATGAGTCCCTTAAGAGGAAAGGAATGAAAAGTAATGTAAATAAAACGAAAGTAATGGTCATGGAGGGACTTAGCAAGACAGAGTGCAAGATTGACATAGATAATGAAAGAGTCGAACAAGTGAATGATTTTGTATATCTGGGAACACTTTTTACTAGTAACGGAAAATGTGAGGGAGATATTGAACGTAGAGTGTGTGCAGGTAATAAGATTAATGGGGCTATGTATAGTGTTATGGGTAGCCAGTTGATTTCTCAATCGGCACGTATGGCTATTCATAGGGCTGTGCTGGTTCCAACATTGACTTATGGTAGTGAAAGTTGGGTATGGCAAAAGAAGCATGAAAGTAGAATCAATGCCGTCGAAATGCGGTCACTGAGAAGCATGTTAGGAGTAACATTGAATGATAGAATTAAAAATAGTGTGATAAGGGAAGGTTGCGGTTTGAAAGAAGATGTAGTGACTAAGATTGAAAAGAGCATGCTTCGATGGTTTGGACATGTTATGCGGATGAATGATAGCAGATTGACAAAAGGAATATATATGAGTGAAGTGGAAGGGCGGTTACGTAGTGGCCGGCCTAATAAGACATATAACAGTCAGATAGACGCTATATTGAAAAAAGGTGACGTTAGGAGTACCTATAACCGCCGAGAGTGTATGAGAGGATGTATGAATGTCAATGAAGCGAAAGTGGTCTGTCAGGATCGAGACAAATGGGTATCCGTGATTTCTGCCTACCCCTCTACAGGGAATCAGGCGTGATGTGTATGTATGTATGTATGAATATAGATAACAAAGCAGGATATTATGAAATTAATTGGAAACATTAAAGCACGCCCAACAGATGGCGTAGTACCCATGATGGCTTTCCGCACTGTGTCCTCCGTGACCTGATGCAAGTGATGAGTATTATGGCTGAGGCGAGCGTTATTAAATTAAGTTATTTCAGTAACCGGGACTTATTCGAACCGGGGGGTATTAAGAAAATAATAATTGATTTCATCAGCATTAAAATTTTCAAAGAGAGAGCTCACTTTTTGCGTCTTCGGTAGTTTGGTTTTGACGTTTTGACAAAAGGTATTGGTTGCGACGTGTCTTTAAATAAAATCGTTAAAATAGGCTCTTTTTTCGCTTTTCACTTGGCTACTAATTTCTTAAGCTCAAGCCAATACAGTTTATGACATCTTTTTTTAAATTTGTTAAAAGCTTTGTTACGCATTGATATCTTTAATCTAATGTTATCTGTTAAACAGGGGGAGAACGATCGCATCTTACCTTGGCTATTCTAAGAGGTGCATCAGTGTTAAATAGAATATGTATACAATGTTCAAAATAGTTAATCATGTCATCAATATCCGACAAAGTCAATAATTGTTCAAAATTAATGTTATATAAGTCAAAATCAAATAGTTCTAAGTTAATGTCTTTCAATGATCAGTATTGTATAATTTTTGGAATGACCTTAGGTTTGGGTATATAGACAGATATATTAACCACTAGATGTCCATATGAGTCAGTAACGTTATATACATTAATGTCCTTAGTACGAGCATTAGTACACACTAGGACAATCAATGTTTCATTATTAGATTTTAAGTGAGTAGGTTCTGATACAACCTGTTTCAGACTCAAAGTAATTAAGAAAATTTGTCATTTTAATTGTATCAGATGTCTGAACTAACTACTAAATTTCGATATTTTCGCCGCTTGAAACCCTCAGCCAGCGGCGCCGCAGATCCCGCCTCGCCTCAGACTTGGGCAAATAGCAGGGCGCCAAAGTGTCGACGCACGTGGTGTGGTGTCCTCAACTAGTGCCCTGCCATTCTTCCAAGGCATCAAAGACATTCCATCAGGCCTCTTTTCATCCTCACGCACAAAGCCGCACGGCTCAAAACATTGCCGGCACACGAGCGGCGACAAGGGCCCGACGAATAATATCATTTAAATGCTGAGTGCCGAGATAGACGATCAGCGCTTCGTTGGCAAGACAACCCGTGGTGGCCAAACTCGTCAACACGTGTCCCACAACCTCAGCGATGAGACCCGTTGATCCTTACCCCAAGCCTCAAACCCACTCTCAGACAGATAGTAGTTCTATCTAGAAGCGTCTTAATCTTCTCAGACGACAATGCATTCAACCAAAGCTCCGATTCAGGCTCCATTTCAGCCCGGAGACGCGCCCGCTGTGCAGGACTAGAAGCAGAATTAATTATGGAGAAGTCCCCAGACCACCAAACCGAATTGATAAAGTGGCCTGAGTCCAACTGCCATCATAAAAATTTAAATTTAGAATTTTCGAAAGTGTTTCACGTAGAAGGGCATCTAAATGATTTAAAGTCGATCTATTTCGCCAAAGTTCAGAACATCTAAGATAATATGTGAATTTAGGAACAAATAAACAGAATTTTATAATTGTATAAGCTAAATGAGGGTTAATAGATTCTAAAATTGAAGTCGATTCGAGGATTTTTTCATTTTAGTATCGATGAAGGCAGCGGGTCAATCAGAGTTCAAAGGGGCACCAAGGAGGAGAAGCGAACTTTTATCTAAAATTTTATACCAGGTAATATTGATTCAAATTATTCGATGATGTTGTATTTTGTCTCGTTTGATATGGAATCATTTATCATTTTTTTTCTAAATCCCTTAGAACGGCAGTCGCTTCGCCTCCTACAGTACCATCGTCTAGATACCACACATTGAAACCCGACGTAAGAGCCTCAATTTGTGGATGGATCGCCAGACTGAACAAAACCGAGAGGGTCACCTTGTTGACATCCAGTACACGAATATATAATTTTGATGAATTTCTAAAACCGAATGTCATTATAAATGTTGGGTAGTTTTTGTTTCACCTAATTAAACAAGGCAGCCCTATCTACCGAGTTGAAAGGATTCTTAAATCAACCTTCAAAACGATCTCACCCGAGCCATGCTCGCAAAAAGTACGCGCAGCATGCACTGCAGCTTCACATCCACCGCGCGTGCCAAATCCCAACTGTGTGGTTTCGAAATAAGGCCCGATAATTGGTGCAATATGGCGACAGCAGATCTTTGAAACAACGCGGCGCACAATATTGCCGACTGCAATGGGCCGTATACCACCATCCTTCTTGTTCAAAGCACACATACTTGCCCCGTAAAGCAAGACCGTGACTTCCCCACACACTTTTCCCGCCAGCATGAGGTTCACGAGCCGTGTCAGCTGCGCCAGGAGGGTCTCACCAGAGACCCCGACGGTCCCACACAGTAAATCCTTTAGGTGTAGAGGCGTTAGGCCATCGAAGCCACCAGTCGAGCCACTCCTGAACGACAGGACCGCCTCGAGCACCGTTGCCTCGTGCTGGGGCGAAGAGAAGTCCGACGGATCTGGCTCACCCAGGCTTCCCCTTGAAGGTGGATGCTTGTCCTGCAAAGATTGGAGCGTTTCAGGGCAGTCAGGAGCAATGCTATCATTACAAATAAGCAAACCGGCTGCACCGCTAACGTCTCCATTGGCTATTTTAATTTTGATTTAATTTTGGATATTAAAGGGTTTCTGTTTTGGTTTGTGGAAAAAAGAAATCTTTCCAGCTATTAATATCATTGTTGTCAACAGCATTTTTCAAAGTATTTGACAAAGATTTGGCGACGGATACTCGGGCTCCTTTGGGTATTCTTTTTATTAAAGGAATGGATGATTTAAATTTTCCTAATGTTTTCCGCGTGCGCAAGCACTGACGTAGCTTCAAAGAGAACCACCAATAGAAATCTTCCAACGTGCTTTTATCTGGATATGATTCCCTCTCCGATTGGCTGGTTGATACTGATCACACTACAGCAATCAATAAGAAGCGCATTTATTTTATCGGCAAGCCCAGCTAACACAAAGAAAAGAGTCGGGACTATCAAAAAACACACACAACAGATGGCAGGGGTAGTCTTCACAAAGTTGCACAAGCATATATTTTATCTGAGTTATTAGCAAATTCAAAAGATTTTTTTTCTTGTTCTCTAGTTACGTTGCTAGGTTCTTTATTATTCCAAGATTATTAAATATTTAGTTAGTAAAATTTTTATATATGGGTTAGTCACTCTAAATGAGCATTTTAGGACCACCACAGCATTCACCATGCTCAGAAAATTGAGAAAATTTATGTAAGTACATTTATACAAGTAAATAATAATTTTATAAGTTATTAATATAGTATTAAATAAACATTTGAATCTATTTATTTTCAGAACCAACATGGAGGCACCCAGAAACCCTCAGCAGATCACCCTCAGTACGTACTCGAAGCCGAAGGCGAGTCATCTGCACGTTCCCGGACGAAGATCTTCCCATCACGAGTCCAGACAAACCGAAAGCTAAGCTTGGAGCCCAGCCCCCGCGCCCTGCGGGGAACAGTTGCCGATTGTGATGGGTCAATCGCTCATTCACGTAGAACTTACGGGGACTGCCCGGGAGATCAAAGCCCTCCGTCGTAGCACCGCATCGCACCCTGGCCTGCTGGAGCCACTGATCCCGGACAGCACAGTGCGCCAGCCTCACCACGATTACCCGAGGCTGCGCGGGCGCACTAGTGTTTCGACCCACGCGACCGACACGGGACACGTGTGCCACATCTTGTTCGTGCAGCTCCACGCCCAGCTTCGTTCCAACCCCCTCACTATGTGTATCTCCAGCTCATCAAGAAGAAGATCTTGGTCGCGGTCGTTAAGATCTAGCTTCAGCTCCTCTATCGTGTGCATCAACATCTGGAGCTTGGTGGGTGTCGCCTCCTCACTCTTCCTCTGCTCCAGATCTGCAACTCTATCATTGAACCGACTGATGCGATCGTCGCAGGCATCCAGGCGATCCATGACCGCAGACACAGCCACAGTGAAAGCGCCGATCTGCTGCCTCATGGCTCTAATTTAGGCGCGAAACAGGCGCATCTCTTCTGCCATCGTACCACACTCAACGGCGCTGTCATCAGTACGACTTGCCGGCACTGTGGACACACGATCTGGACTGGAGAGATCACCACCACGGCGCAAGCAAGCGAGTCTGGAGCCGCGCGGATCGGTGTGTCGGTGTTGTTACCCTTGGATACCTAGCTGCTGCACAGAACGCACTCCCAGCCAGCCTTCAGCTCCCGGCTCATCTCACAGAAGCGCTTCATGGAGATGTTGGCGCATTCTAAGTCGAACCGCTCCTTGCAGAGACGACACGCCAGGTACTGCCGATCCTGGATGAGCTTGGGGCAATCAGAACACTTGAAGTCAGCCGCAGAAGACATTCTGGTTATGTATATAGTGCTTGGAGTGTCCTAAGTCCAGTACAGTGAAGTGAAATTTAGAATTACAACGTACGTTGATCGTGCGTAAAGTTTGTCAGTAGATTCACAAGGTGATTGCTAGTTCCCACTCCACGGAAACCAGGTATAGCGATATATACTTGTAAATATCACAAGATCTGAAAATTTGTATATATTTACAATTAAAAACTATTATTGAATTTAAGAGCGATTTTAAACACAACATTCGCTTTAAAAGCTAAGTACCTTCTCAGTATTTATGTTAATTTGTTTGTAGGGTCGACATGGTATGGTTTTCTTGTTTGTTTAGGCTTAATTGTTTTTGTTATCATGGTGACAATAGCGTGGCCACCTAATACTGGTATGTGAGTCACATCAGGGTCAATTATTCGAGTAGAGGACTGGCTTGCACATCAAGTCATTTAGGGTTGCACTGTGATTTGTGTAATGTGCTGGCTGACTGATCGTGTTCCTAAGTCCCATCTTAGTTAAAAAATGTAATACGATTCTTGGTCAAAGCACATTCGAGTCCAAAGTATTAATATTAAAATCACCTAAAAGAATTATATGTTCGTATGAGTTAAATTTTTGTCATAGTTTCTGTCAAAGGGTCAAATAATGTGTCTGAGTCAATCCAGTTAGTTCCCACCAACACCCTAACGGTGCCGATGCAGACCTCGATCCACATCTGCTTCTCGGTGGGATGGGACGTCGGAACGCAGCACCGTGGACCTAAGACAGGTCTAGATTCACCACCGCGGCCTCGCGCTCCTTGTGTTTAGTGTTCAGCGACCCAGCATTGAACAATCCAATTTTCAAAAACTTTTGTTAAGTCATTAGTATGTGTATAAACCAATATTAAATGAGGAGACATTTCGCTGCATGCAAGTATATGTAAATAGTGTAAGTAATAAACGTATAATAATAGATAATATACTATAAATCCATAAGAAATAGAAAATAGTTTCTAATAACACATATGAAATGGCAGCGTTATAACAAATAGGCATATATAATAATAGCGTTATAATAGCAGGCAGTGTAATAAAGTCATAAAGTAATAAGATATAGTTAATAATATACATGTTGTATAATATACATAAATGAATAATGTACATGTTGTGCTTCCAAAACCACGGTATAACATGAGGAAGTCATAGCCAAACATAGCCTATGTACATACAGCCTATATAACAAACATACGACGCTTAAAACAAAAGAAGAATAGCACATAATAATAACATAATAATCATGACATAATCTAATTAACAATAGGAAAACGATAACAAATATTCCACATTCACAATACACCAATGGGACTCCGTCACTGGGCGGACGCAGCAGGCGCTCCCTGGCCTTCGCGAACAGCACCCTGTTCGCCTTCGTGAGCCTCGTAGATGTAGATGCGACTGCGCTCACTTGCATCCACTATGCCGGAGGTGTCGATGCCGCGGCGCACACGCACAGCTGACACCAACTTGTCGCGTATGTCACGTCACACAAACTTAACGATGATAGGACGCGGCCTGAGAGGGGATGCTGAAGGGCGCGCAGGCGCAGTCTCGTCGGAAATTCCGTTCCCACGCTCAGTCATCTGCGAGCACGCACGCACGCGACACCTCCGCTATATCACGCGCCTCGAGTCCCACGCCCGCCTTTTGTGCTATTGTGATGAGGATGTGCTGTAAATTCTCATCCTTGTGCTCGGGAACACCCGCCACGTTCACGTCGCACACTAGCCCGGCCTGCTCCGCCTCGTTGAGCTGGTCCTGCAGACGCGGGACGGACTCGACGAGCTCAACCGGGGCCGACAACTCGGCCGGTCGCGCCCGTAACGCAGCCAGCTCACCATGCAAGCGGTGGTTCTCCTCACCGAGAGCAAAGACCTGGGCGCCAAACCGGGCGATGTCTTCATGGCGTGCTGCTCGTCCGTCTCCACCGCCTGGACGAGCCTGCTCTCGAGCTCAATTTCGAGCTGCACCCAGCTGGTCTCCAACCGTGTGTCGAAGCGTTCGGCGCTCGCCGACAGACGAGCATCCAGCAGGGCGGTGATGGCAGCCAGCGTGACGGGCGCGGCCGCCGGAGGCGACGCAGTGAGGGACACGCCAGGAGCCGTCTTCCCGAGCGCAGAGCAGTCCAGGTCCTCACTTAATATGTCGAGGGGGTCGTGCTGCCGGCGTACCGGGGTGTCTTCGGCGCGGCGCCGGCCCAGGGTGACATTATCACAGCGCGAGCACCGCCAGGTGCCGCGCAGGACCTCGAGCGAGCCCGCGTACCGCGCCGTCGACATTCCGACGCAGCCGTGGAGCACCTCCTCGCCTACAACTCTCATCCAACTACTACCAGCAACCTTCTTGAAGTCATCGGTCCACCTGGCAGGAGGGCGTCCTACAATACGTTTACACGTTTACATTTTATGAATATAATAATAAAATAATATGTGGACAAATCACGCCTATTGAACTAGTCCCTTACTAAGTTCGTTAAGGCTTTTATTAAGGGTACTACTCAACGTATTTTTTTAAATACGCACAGTTCTAGGAAGTTACATAAGAATATTCAAATCTATACGATAGCTTTGTATAAAAATAATTGAACGTAGATATTGTCCTAAACATTGAATCACTTAAGTTGTTTTATCTATTCGTTGTTACTACCTACGTTTATACATCATTACTACATTGGACTGTACTGACTGGAATGGAGCGTAGTACACAATTTCTTCATAGGGGGGGCACTACACGAAATTATTTTCTTTGCAATCCTAGATCAACATATACGGTTTTGCTGCGTTTCCAAGCTTATAAAAAATATCAAAGCAATTTAAAGCAAAGGTTAGTTATTTAAGTGTAGGTATTGAAAAGTCACTTGTATTTTTAGACACCTAAGAAATTAAGTAACGAGACTTATAGGATTTATTTTACAGTGACAAACAAAGCACATTTAAAATATATTCATTAACATTAACTATTTACTGTGGCGACCTCTAGAGCGCCACACACAGAGATAAACCTAAGTAAACCTAAGTCGCAATTAGACCCTTATCTTGGTACCGTAACACCTATATATACCTATATATGATACACTCTGTTTAAAATAAGTTTAAAAGACAACGATTTCGTTAGAAAATAAAGTATAGAACGCAAATGTCATTCAATTTGAATGACAATCAAACGTCAAAATCGTCGATTGGCAAGGTCAATCACCTGTCAAATTTAAATTAACGATGCGGCGGAACTCGCTCTTCACCCGTTCGGTAAGTGAAATTATTTTTTATTAGCTTTTTCTTCAGAAGTAATCAAATTTTTAGGCTAAATAACTTAGATACTAGTTAATTATTGTGAATGCATCTTTTTTTTGCTGCAAATTTTCATATTTCATTGATTTTTGTGAGCCCTAAGTTGAATGTATCAAATATGTTACTTTGCCAACTTCCTAACACTTGGGTGTTTTCAAAGCATGTATCGTATTTGTTTCATTGCCCGTTGGACGAATAATGCTTCAATGTCAACTATGTGTTGTATTTGTTTCATTGCCAATTATAGGGGGGGTGATATTTGTATTTATTTTATAACACTTATACACATATGCATGGAGTTTGTTTTTTTCTTATCTCTTAACACGCATGTTCGTTTTGGTTTAGGGTGGTGGTGGTAATTCGGCTATGCTGCAGAGATGCAAAAAAATTCTTGCGCTTGTTCCATCTGAGATTGCTTGTTCCGATGACGATAATTCGTCAAATAACTCTGAGGATAATGTTTTCCGCTTTACTAATAATAATGATGATGATGATGCCTACGAAAGCTCCCCAGCACCTTCAATTAGTAGTTCCTTAGAAAACATGATCATTTTATCAGACACGGAAAATGACATAGTTCAAGAAGAAGCAAATAGTTCTTTGGTTCGTCATGTTTTGGACCAGAGTTTTTCTGAAATACCATCACCTTCTCCAGCAACGCCCACAAGTCCAGTTCCCAGTACAAGCTCAGCAGCAGTACAAATACAGCAAGATAATTCACTTATAAAACACGTTTTGAAAACATCCATAGACTATTCCGCTGGAGCCTTTTCACCAAGATCCCCGGATGTAGTTACATCTACACCGAAACAAACCAGATCACAAAAACTAAGCAAAATTAAAGAATTAAATAAAGTACAAAAGAAATCTATAGTTAAACCTAAACTTATTAAATATTATTGGCAGAAAAACAAACAATTCTTGCATAAAGTTTTCGTCGATTACTTTGAAAGACCTGAAAAGAATCTATTCCTACCACGCTCTAATGTATCGTCTCCACTCGATTATTTTCAGCTTTTTATTTCTGATGAAATTCTGCAGTTGATTGCAGATCAAACAAATTTATATTCCACACAAAAAACCGGCAAATCAATAAATATAACAGCTAATGATGTAAAAGATTTTTTGAGTATAATGTTATACATGGGTGTAGTTAAGTTACCGGCGTATACTGATTACTGGGCTAAAGAAACCAGAATCCCAGGTGTGGCTGACATCATGCCCCTAAAAAAATATCAAATAGGACGGTATCTTCATTTCGTCGACAATTGTAGTGAAGATGGTGACAAATATTTCAAGATAAGACCAGTGTTTGAAGCTATCAGGCAAAATTGTTTAAAGCAAGAAGAAGAACAACATTTCAGTGTCGACGAAATGATGATACCGAACAAAGGTAAAAAAGCTGGTAACCGTAGACAGTATATGCAGAAAAAACCTACTAAGTGGGGATTTAAAATGTTTGCTAGATCTAGTATTACGGGTTTTGTACATGATTTTATTCTTTACGGTGGAGATGATACATTCAGAGGCTATACTTTTCCTCAAGATGAAAAAGCTCTAGGTTTGGGGGCATTAGTAGTTCTTGCACTTTGCCAGTCTATTCAAAATAAAAGTGGATCAGTAGTATATTTCGATAATTTTTTCACTAGTATACCACTCATGACTCTTCTGCGTGATAAGTACGGTATATTTAGTTTGGGTACTGTAAGACCAAATCGTTTGAAAGGTGGGGAAAAATATTTGATGACTGACAAAGAACTGAAAAAAAAGGTAGAGGTAGTTTCTGTCAGGTTGTATGTAATGGAAAGGAAGTATCTGTCACTAAATGGTACGACAACCGCTATGTCCATGTGGCGAGTACTTATTGTGATTCATATCCTCTGAACAAAGTAAGAAGGTTCTGTAAAGAACAAAGACGAAAGGTAGATGTAAACTGTCCTGAAGTAATCATGCAATAAAATCGTCATATGGGTGGGGTGGACTTGTCGGATATGCTTATAGCTTTATATCGTACAGAGTTTCGGAGCCACAGGTGGTATCTAAGTATTTTTGCTCAACTTTTGGATATTTGTGTTAATAATATTTGGCTTGTTTGGCGCAAGAATATTCGAAATGAAAAACTAAAACTTAAAACTTTCCGACTCAATATTTATAAAGAATTACTGCACAAAGAGAGAGATGTCAAGCAAACTAATAATCTTGACAGTCTCGTCAACGTTATTAGAATCAAAGCACCTGTGGCTCCGAGACCTTTAGATGCTATCAGGTTTGATAACAAAGATCACTGGCCTGTTTTTGTAAGCCGTGGTCGATGTAGGTGTTGTAAGAATGGACAAACTAACATAGAGTGTAGTAAATGTAACCAACGACTTTGTTTAGTTGCAAAACGCAACTGTTTTTATAATTTTCACCAACACTAGATAAGTTTTAACTATTTTCTTAACTTCAATAAACATTTTTACGATAAAACATGTCTTTTAATTCAACACCCCTTTCTAAGCACAGTATCATATTTAATACATACTTTTTTGAAGTAACAATTCAGCCCATTTGGCGATGTATCATATTATGATATACATAGTTTTTAGCACTTGAATCGGTGTGCACTTGGCAATGTATTAAATATGATACACACTATTTTCAGGAATCTGAAAACTGAATTAAGTTCTTTTCACCTAGCCTAAAGTTAATTCAATGATACCTACTGAAAAAAACATTCAGTTTCGAAAAACAAGTAACTTTTTGATCTTGCCAAGATAAGGGTTAACATAATTACCACAGATGACGCCGCCAAGAATAAAATAATAATTACACAAATCAATTTCCTAGAACGCGGAAGTGAAATATTGATCGGGAACAAGATATATACAAACTTCCAACTCAGGCCATTAGCTATTAGCCTGGACGAACACCTGACCAGGTAGGAAGCTTCCTCTTTTCCTGCAGGACACAGTGGATCCTACAATTAAATTATTTTTATTATTAGCAAGACTACAATGCATTTATTAAATTAATACGACTATTTCCGTGTGTAATACAATTGTTGTTTGTTGGCCGTGTGGCGGCGGCTTTAGAATAAGACTCTTCCCGTGGGTGTCGTAAAAGGCGAATAAGGGGCTAGAGATCGCGCCATATAAATTGACAGTTGGAGGCGTCGCCACAGTCGCGTAATTCAGTGTTACCAGTAATCACGCCAAAACTAGCACTCACTGTGCCATACGGCTCGATACATTATTGGTTTCATTTGTAACGGTGTTTGGTTGCAGAGCAAAATTATAAATATCACAAGCTCTCTTCGAAAGTTATCTTATGATCTAAGTATAAATAAAAAAAACTATTTCAAACATGATTAATAATTAACGGGACTTATCCTTCTTATTATATATTACATATATTATGTGTTCCTTCACTCTGTCCGCAATAGACCGTTTAGTCTGTCCGACGTAGGATTTCCCACACCTGCAATCAATCTTATACACACCCTTATATCTTATATCATGAGTATAAATCGCGAATCTCTTAAAACTATTATTTCAAACATGGCACTGAGCATTGTCTTTACATTTTTTTTAACGGGGTTAGATCAGCGGAGACCCTAGCTTGGAGAAGAACTAACAAGAAACTCCGGAAATCAATTTATTATAATCACCCTTAACAAACATAAAAATTACAAAGAGTGAGCAAAAAACACAACGCTGGTAATACTAAATTTACCTTTCATACAAAATAACACGCAATGGCGGAAACGTCAAATTTAGTTCCAAGTTTGCCTACTGCCAATTTATGTGGCGCGATCTCTAATTCGGAACTTCAATGAGCATAGGTTCCAAGCCACGTGGTGTTCACGGACTATGATGCCTATATTTATTTTTTTATATTATTAACATTAAAATTAATTATAAATATTAATGTATTCTATGTATTAATAATATAACTTTGCACAATTTTTTTTTTGTAATATCTTTATTTAGTAGCCTTACACCTCAAAGGTGTACCTTAAATTATACAAAATAAACATATGACTAATAATTGACTTGATTTAACAGAAAACCCTATTTATACATTTAAATCTATTATTTGTTTTCTTTTTACAAAGGACTTTTTAACAAAATTGATCATTTGCTTGCTATATTTGTGTTTAAATTGAGAGCACAATACTTCATGAAAAAGAAAATAAAGATTGGACCTACTAGTACATGTGCTTGACAATAGTTCTTCCCTGTCTTTACTGTTGTTTTTAAATAGCATTCACAAGTGCATGAGATCCTCTATTTGACCACATGAGCTACAGTTTGGGCTCTCAACAATTTTCATTAAATGAAGGAAACTGTTCAATGGGACATGTGATGATCGGAGCCCAAAGCAGGTGACCAGTTCCTGTCTATTGTGACGGGATGTTGAGAACCATGGGATACGTGGGGGCTCGGCAACCAAGGTGCGGTACCAAATGCCCTTTTCGAGCGACCGTTCATCGAAGTGATTTTTCCACAGGGACTGTGAGTGCGATAGGACCTCAGATTTGTAGTTCCCATAGAAGGGGGTGGTTTCGATAGGTGGGCCCTCAAACTGTGCCGACTTGCCAAAGCGTCCGCCACCTCGTTCCCATGAATCCCAACATGCGAAGGCACCCATTGTAGTTTAACTTCAATCCCGTTATGTATAAGCGATCTTGTACTATTAATAACGCGGTAAGCTTCTTTTCTTCCCGACATTCCTCGGCCACAAGCCAGCAGATGTTCCAAGCTGCTTTTCGAGTCAGTGAGTATAACAACCCCCGAGTAGTCGGTGGATTCCACGTAGCTTAGAGCCTCACCAATAGCGGTTAGCTCCAGGCTCATAATAGGAGCAGAACTCGTAACAATGGGGAATTTGGCTTTAAAGTTTCGAGTTGAGTCGTATATTGAGCATCCATTGACGTTTTTGGATTTAGAACCGTCCGTGTAAATTAGAGACAGGCCAGCAAAGTTAAAATTAACAATATATTTTGGCGGTGGTATGAAAATAACTTTTAAATTATATTTCGTTTTAATTGTAAACATTTTTAGCTACCACCACCATCTTTCTATCTTTTTATTTATTTAATATTTTTTCAAATAGTTGTGCATCATAGTCCGCTAACACTACTGTGCGACTGACCGATGGCGGTATATCCATCCGAAAAGGGTAAGGAGACTAAATACAAAGCTGATAACGGGCAACTAGAAATAGTGGAACCTACTTCTCTAAATGCGGATCAATGTCTTGCTGCTTTGAGCAAAACTTTTAGCGAAGTAGCAAAAGAACTGGCTACATGCAAAAGGCCAAGAAATCAAAAGTTAAGCCTAGATACAATGGACCTGCTGGACAAAAGACGAGCTTTAATTAACAAAGGCTTACATAACAACGACTCTTTTAAAGACCTATGTAAACAAGTCCGAAAGAAAGTGGAAAAAGACATAGAGGAGTACCGAGAAACTGTTGTCAAGAAAGTGATCAACCGCCATCGAGGACCAAAAGTGTTCATGAAAGCCCTGAAACCAGGTACACAATTGATCACTAAGCTGTGGGATAAAGACGGAACCCTAGTGACCGAACAAAATCTGCTTTTAAAGGTCGTAGAAGAGTACTACGTAGATCTGTATAAATCTCGAACACCTAGAACTAAAGAACAGATTGGAAGAAAAGTACTAAACGTAGGGTCAGAAGATGTTCCAGATATCACTTGTGAGGAAATTGGGAAAGCCTTCGATAAAATTTCGAACGGGAAAGCCCCTGGAGAGGACAACATAATAATTGAAATGGTCAAACTCGGAGGAGACTTGGTGATAAACTGGCTAAAACTGTAGTTCAATAGGTGTCTCCAGGAAGGCCGAGTACCTGAAAAATGGGAGTCTGCTTCGGTGATCCTCTTATTCAAAAAGGGAAATAAGGCTGATCTGAACAACTACAGACCCATAAGTTTGTTGTCACAGCTGTACAAACTATTCACCAAAATAATAACTACCCGTTTGACCAAAAAGCTTGATTTTTACCAACCAGTTGAGCAGGCCGGTTTCAGAAGTGGATATTCAACTATGGACCACATATTAGCCATGAGAATTTTAATCGTTTTAATCGAAAAAGCTACAGAATACCAGATGTCTTTGTGGATAGCATTCATAGATTACAAAAAGGCATTCGATACAATTGAGGCTTGGTCAGTTATTGAGTCATTGCAAAATGCCCGAATTGACTTTCGATACACTGACCTCATAAAAACATCTACAACAATGCAACAATGAAAATAATTCTACCACCAGAAACGAACAAAGTGAGAATTAAGAGAGGAGTGAGACAAGGTGACACCCTTTCTCCAAAACTGTTCACATTGGTATTGGAAGATATTTTCAAGAAACTTCATTGGGAGCGACGAGGTCTGAATGTAGAAGGAAAATGGCTCAATAACCTAAGATTCGCTGACAACATAGCTTTGTTTTCCAATCAACTAGAAGAGCTCCAGGTCATGATACAGGAACTAAGTGATGCCTCAAAAAGTTGTGGACTTGAGATGAATCTTGATAAAACTAAAAAAATGACGAGCTGTTCTCAGGACTGCACAGATATTATGGTTAATAATATCACCATAGAAAGAGTCGCAAAGTATGTGTATCTAGGACAGGAGATAGTTATGGGCAAGGGAAATCAAGCAAATGAAATAAACCGGCGGATAAGACTTACATGGGCAGCTTACTCAAAACTGAAATTTGCCTTCGACATGAACATCTCCGCTGAACAGAAAGCCCGCATACACGACCAGTGCATACTACCAGTGCTCACGTACGGAGCAGAGACTTGGGTATTTACAAAAGATATTCTGCACAAATTAGAAGTTGCCCAAAGAGCTGTTGAGAGAAAACTGGTAGGTGTTACTCTAAAGGACCGAAAGCGCAACGAATGGCTTAAAAGGAAAAGTAAAGTCACAGATGTTGTCCTTCGTGTCAAGAGACTTAAGTGGGAATGGGCTGGTCATGTTGCCCGAAAAGATGGCTCATGGGCTAAAGCTCTTGTAGAGTGGAGGCCTTGGGAAGAAAAGCGGCCTCAAGGAAGACCACAAATGCGTTGGGTTGACGACGTCAAACGAACAGCTGGAAGCAAATGGACACAGAGAGCCCAAGATCGACAGAGTTGGCGTTTGCTAAGGGAGGCC
The DNA here is from genome assembly GCA_030578115.1 of Leucoptera coffeella. Classification (NCBI taxonomy): domain Eukaryota; kingdom Metazoa; phylum Arthropoda; class Insecta; order Lepidoptera; family Lyonetiidae; genus Leucoptera; species Leucoptera coffeella. Next base: position 3,135,422 of record JAMBLF010000002.1, read on the forward strand.
TACACCCAAAAAGGGGTTGAAAAAGGCTAGAGATAACGGGCAGCAGCGTCATAATAACCTTCTTACCAGCGTCCTCTGCCCAGCGTGGAGATTAAGGCAATACCCCCGACCAAATGAAATGACGACACTTAAAAAGATGGTCCTGAAATCCTGGCGGCACTGTCGTCCTGGCCACGGTGACGGTCGGGGCAACGACAGTCCCAGGGGTGCGGAGAATCCCCAGGCGTCAAGCGAGTCACCAATACAACTGACCTTGGCGACGTACAACGAACGCAGTCTCCGGCTGGATTCGCATCTTGCCGAGCTGGAAGTAAACTTTCCAAAATTTGGTGGCATATCCTGGGGTTAAGCGAGGTCCAAAGACAGGGTAAGGACTGCTTAACCCTAAGCTCTGGCTACCTCTTCTACTTCCGGGAAGGAGACTACCGGGAAGGGAAGTCGCAGCTGCAATTTTTTTTTGAGAACACAGCAGTGATCGAAATATCACATACCTTTTCGAGATGTCCGACAAACAATTTGCTGAGGGCGCGTCACTGCCAAACCAATCATTGATGCGAATTGACACGGTTGCATTGAACACGGATCAGTCACGACGTGTAATCACTCCGAGTCCAAGACCGAGCATAACCCCTGGGCTTGACACAACCAATCGAAGATCTACTCATCGCTCGAGTGTACCGAGTCGGTACTCTAGTAATCGTAACCTACGCACTCCAAGTAGGCAACGCGTAATGAGCCCCAGTCATCATAATAGCTCACGTACTGAATATAATAGACGTTATAGTTTTAAGAGATTCGCGATTTATACTCTTGATTAATAACTAACGGGACTTATCGCGTAAGTTTTTATATAATAAAGTTACCTTTATCAACACCGGGTGTGTATAAGATTGATTGCAGCTGTGGGAAATCTTACGTCGGATAGACACAGTCTATAGCGGACAGAGTGAAGGAACACATTGCAGCGGTCAAGAAATTGGATACCAATAGGTCAGCAATAGCCGAACATCTGCTAAACGAGGGTTCAAATCATTGGATTGAGCTTCATAAACCCACTGTGCTCTCTAATGAACGCCGATATTACAGTAGAATTGTACGCGAGGCGACTGAAATAAAAAAGCACAGTACATTCAATCGTGAGGGGGGTTACAAACTTTCTTCGGCGTGGAATACCGTAATAGATCGCCATTCGGCTCAGCGTGATCGTTTTGTTATAATCTTGAATATAAGATTACCTCAGACTTCAGTATTTTTCCTACCGATGACGTCAATATGAGCAAGTGCAAGCTCAGCATATTTCATTCTTTACTTCATTTCTTATATTTCATTCAGTTCTTAGCCAAAACTCAACCGCGTCAGTACTGAAAGCTATTAAACATCGTGTTCATAAATCTCAATTGTACTTTTAGTGAATAAACTTGGTGTTCAGTGAAAAAGAGTTTTTTGAACCAACGACCGCCCTAACAAATTGGTGTCAGAAGTGGGATCCTGGCAAGAAGACCCAGAATCATTGTGCAGACGCTTCCCACATTCATCCATTGAAGACAGAGGCTACCAGCTGCATCATTGGCCCCCGAACCCAGGCTCTTAGTCGACGATAAGACTTGGACCGAAGTCAAGCCCGCGCCACTACTCTTCATCACCGTGATCGGCGGTAAGCCTCCACACCCGTGAGAGCCCGCATCACGCTATACTCATCCTGTTGGCTCATCTTAGATGACGGAGTTCTCCGCAGTCCGAACCTAGGACTGTGGAGAACTCCGTCACCGCAACTCCACGTGTCACGCTCTACGCCGTTGCCGCGCGCCCCGCCTCGCGCTGAACTACTTAATAGCCACGTGCTCGCTGGCCGCTGCCACTTCCCGCGCTCTCGGCTCCGATTCTCTTATTGCCGACGCATTGGAACTGCATCATCACTGCAACCTGCGGTATGTTGTCCCTGCTCATCGTCCTGTGAGTTATCAGTTTTATTTGTGTGTGTGACGTTAATTATTTTTAGTGATATTATTATTAACAAAAAAACAAAACAAACGATTTCACGACCATTAACCCTTGCGGGGTAGTCAGAGGTTCAGGTGTCCATCTCCGCAATTGCGAAGGTAGTAATTCTTTGGCCACCTCAAACCCACGTGTTAACCAGAAAGTCAGTACTCAATGTGACTGGTGGTCAGCCATGGCGCCATTTACAAGTACTAACTATTACCTGTTCGGAGAACAGGTAGGTTTACTCACGATGTTTTTCCCTCACCGTAGTATTCAACGCATTTCGTAAATGTATTTTTATTACGAAAATGTACATAGAAATTCATTAAACTTCATTTCCATTGGTACATGCTCAAGCGGGATTTGAACCCTGTACCCACTGATACATAGTCAAGTCCCAAACAACTGAGCTACGTCGAATTATTATTAACTGATTTTAATATTTCTAATTCTAGTTCTAATACAATATCGTCATTCTAAGGACACTAATTCAGAATTTCTCTATTGTGATTAATTTTGTTATTGCATTAACTTCACTATGTCGATCAAGGAAGAAAAACAAGCTCTTGTTCCACTTACTATTTTGACAAAATTTACGAAGCCTCATAGCGGAGACAGAGAATTGCTCCCTTCATTCTTAAATAATTGCGACACTATCTACACCCGATCAACAAAACGTGCTTTGGTTCATTAGTTAAGTTCATTATATCCCAACTAGAGGAAAATGCGTAAATCGCAGTGGGAATCAAATCCTTTAACGAATATTCAGAATTAAAAGAATTTCTTAAAACTACGTTTGGCGAAAAGAAACGCACCACTCACCTATTAGTAGACTTGCAAAATTGTCGCCAAAGTTCATCTGAGTCAGTAGCTCAATATTTCTTAAGGGTTGAGCCCTGTTTAACTAGGATTCAAACTTACATTCAAAACAGCTGCACAGATAGGACCGAGTTCCCCGGCAGGATCTCGCCTTCAATACATTCCTATTGGGTCTAAACTCTAGCTATAGCTATATCGTCCGGTATCGTAACCCTAGAAACCTTAATGAGGCTGTTAACCACGCGATTGAGAAAGAAAAATTATTCAAATTACATCAAATCTCTCATAAACCTCATAAAACGTGTAGTTTTTGACACAAATTAGGACAAAGTTCATATCAATGTTATGTTAAGAAGAATAAACCACCACAGAAGACATTCTATGTCCCCAATCCTAACCGAATGCCGAAAACGGCAATATAATAACAGACAGCGCGCACAACGAGCTCAAATGCCTTCTGAAACTTCTAATTACAACACCCCTATAAAATGTACACATGGTCGAAACACATGTACCTATTCAACATGATGCTAATTCTTTAAACTGATGCCAATTTCGGAATTGTGTCGGCCGAAATTTCAGGCTGAAAAGGACACACACGCCATCGTATCTTTTCGTAATTCTAAGTCTTATAATACTAATTCTTAAAATACCAATACTAAATCTTACCCTACTAATTCTTTTAATACTACGGGCGGTTTTCACCAAACTTACTAAACACGATTAAGACACGCTAATGTGGGTTAAAGAGCTTAATCACGGTTTTCTGATTTCACCGTTGCAAAAATAATCATGTTTAAGCTTAAACGTGGTTAAGGCTTAATTGGCCGATTTTCGTCAATTAAAGTGACTAACCCGGGTTAGGGCAGCTGTCAAAATATTGGGCGAATAGATTAAAAAAATTTAAAATAAACGGCTTTTTTTAATGTTCCATTTTTTTTATGCGTTTTTTGAAATTTGCCAATGTCAAATCGCGTAAACAAAACGAAATTTGGCGATTTCTTAACCACGATTAAATACAGCACCGTGAAACCCATTTTGCAATAATCACAATCAACTACGAAAATTGATTGGGATTAAGATTCATTCTGTTTAACTAATCAGACTTTGCTATGCATTCGGTGAAATCCAACCTAAATCTTATAATAACAAATGTGAAAATACCAAATCTTATACTACTAATTCTTATATAAGGACAGAACCTTTATTTAACGCAACGAATGCCACTGAATCTTTTGCTAAATCTTGCACCATTTCACGTCCTGTGTCCTATGGCTTATAATAAAGAATCCGAATCTTTTAGTTCTCCTATATCTCCTGAACCTAACTCTAACACAAAATTTAATATTAAATCAATTTGTAAGAACCAGTCCCAGAAAACACAAACTTGTGTTCCTAAATCTTTAACCGCACAAGGTTATAGTGACAACTGTTATAAGGTTAATAAAGTAAATAATAAGTTATCTTTACCTCAAGTACGGTGAGGGAAAACATCGTGAGGAAACCTGCCTATCCCTCAGGATAGGTAATAGTCAGTGCCTATACACGGTTCACTACCTATTGCGTTGGGTGCTGTCTATCTAGTGATACGCGGGCTTCGAATGACCCATACCTAACATGCCTTCGAAATTTCGGAGATGGGCATTCAAGCCTCTGACTACCCGCCATAATAAAAAAGGGAGTGTGTATACACAAGTCGAGAAGCGTATGTATGTATGTTACCTCAAGTGTATCTGAAAACTAATTTTAATTACAACCCTCTATGTTTTCTTATCGACACAGGATCTACTATATCTATCATAAAATATTCTCGTTTCTCATCTCAACCGAAGCTTTCCTTAGATATAATAAAGCTAAAGGGCTTGAGTGACAACGATTCTTATTGTGAATCTTTAGGCTCTATCCGTCTTAATTTTAATTTTAACGAATTCACTTTTGGTTACGAGTTCCATGCAATTAGTGACTCTATTACACTCCAATATGATGGAATAATTGGAAATGATTTTATTCAAAACTTTAATATAGATGTACACTATTTTACCCATTCCCTAGTTTTTGATAAGTTTTCTATACCCATTTGTTTCTCGGAGACTTGTTATACGATTCCTGCCCGTTCCGAAGCTATTGTCGAATGCAAGGTTTCAAATATAGACGAAGTGTATAATCTTAGTGAAGCACTTGTCTTAGATCACACCATCAGTGACGGTGTCTACGTAGCAAATAGTTTAGTTAGTATTAAGCCTAATTATCGTGTTAATATTACTATTTTAAATACCACTCCCGACGACGAGTCCGACGTGTTAATTAATAATTATGAAGTTTATCTTACCTTGTTGTTATCGACTTCATCTTGGCGGACAAAAGGTTCGTGTTCAGGGATGTCTCAGTGGTCAATAGGTTTATAACCGGCAGTGATCACCGCCTAGTGAGAGGCACCCTGAATTTCGACTTCAAGGCCGAGAGAAGCCGATTGAGACGATCTGTTCTTCGTCCAACGATGCTCCAATCCGTGCACATCTCTGAAGCGTTCCAGTTGAAACTACGCAATCGCTTCGAGGCACTGAAGACCACGGCAAGTGTTGACGTGAATCTCGATGATGAGGTGCGGGTACTTCGCGAAGTGGGTGGAAAATACTTTAAGGGAGGGCGCGGCAGCCGAAAGTCCAAGCTCTTAACCGAAACCTTGGAATTGATGCGGATTCGACGTGAATTTCCAGAGGGAGCTTCTTCAGATAGCCAACGTCTCAATAAGACCATCCGTAAATCGGTGAGACGTAACCTCCGAAGCTACAATGCACAGCTCATTCAAGAGGCCATTGAGCAAAATCGGGGGTCGAAAGTCTTCAGCAAAAAAATGGGTACATCTAATCTGACGAAGCTGAAAACCTCAGATGGCAGGACCGTCACTTCAGTTCCAGGGATTCTTACCGAGATTAAGGGCTTTTATGGCCGACTTTACGCTTCACACGCGATACGATTAATGGTGAAGCGCCCAAAGTGGTCCAGGAATATATTTATCTGGGCCAGGTCCTTTAATTGGGTAGCTTCGAACGCGAAATTTCCAGAAGAGTGCAGCTAGGCTGGGCAGCATTCGGGAAGCTGCGTCATATCTTCTCGTCGCCACTACCGCAGTGTCTTAAGACCAGGGTTTTCAATCAGTGCGTCCTACCTGTAATGACATACGGTGCCGAGACGTGGAACATGACAGTCGGGCTGGCTCACCGATTACGTGTCGCTCAGCAAACAATGGAACGTTCGATGCTGGGTATCTCGTTAATGGATAGAGTTCGGCACGAGATTATCCGGCAGAGAACCAAAGTCGCAGACATTGTCTATCGATATTGCAAGCTGAAGTGGCAGTGGGCTGGTCACGTCTGATGCAGAACCGACGACCGTTGAAGAAAAGTGGTTCTCGAATGGCGGTCGCGTCTCGGTATACGTAGTGTAGGACGCCCCCCTGCTAGATGGACCGATGACTTGAAAAAGATCGCTGGTAGTGGTTGGCTGAGGGCCACGAGTGATCGTGTTTTGTGGCGTAACCTTGGGGTGGCGTAACCTTGGGGAGGCCTACGTCCAGCAGTGGACTGCCATAGACTGATTGATTGATTGGTCTTACCTCGTTTGAATTTCTCAAATCTAACTCCGAACCTTCTTCCTATATCTTTAATCTATCTGCTAATAGTTCTTACAGGTCACAAAAAGTTATCGAACAATGTCGTTGTTTACATTTAAATTATGAAGAGAAGAAGAAGCTCTTAGATCTTTGTTCTAATTTTACTGACATCTTTCACCTCGATGAGGAACCTTTATGTTTCACAAGTACCATCGAGCATTCAATCAATTCTGGGAATGCATCACCTATTCACGTAAAATCGTACAGATTCCCTGAATGTCACAAGCAAGTAGTCAATTTTCAACAAAAGTTCATTTTATGATCCTTATATTGAATAAAAAAAGATTTTCATTTCATTCCATTTTTTAGAGCGGCGGTAGCCCAGTGGGTAAGAACTCGGACTTTTTATGAGAAAAGGTTCTAGGTTCGAATCTCGGCTCTGGCATGTACCAATGAATGAAATTTAAAATATGTTTATTTCATTTACGTACATAATTTACAGTCGCTAACGGTGAGGGAAAACATTGTGAGGAAACCTGCCTATCCCTCGGGATAGGCAATAGCCAGTGCCTATACACGGCGATACGGTTCACTACCTATCACGTTGGGTGCTGTCTATCAAGTGAAACGCGGGCTTCCAGTTACCCATACCTAACATGTCTTCGAAATTTCGGAGATGGGCACTTAAGCCTCTGACTACCCTGCCATAATAAAAAAGGAAGTGTGTATACACAAGTCGTGCAGCGTATGCTATGCTTTCATTTCATTCCCTAATCAAGAAAATTTTAAACCAAAACATCATTCGCCCCTCTGTATCTCCATGGAGCGCTCCAGTTTGGGTCGTCCCCAAGAAGTCGGATGCCTTTGGACGACAAAAATGGCGTGTCGTTATAGACTATCGTAACCTAAATGATGTCACAGTCTCGGAAATTCACCCACTACCTCTAATCACTGACATCTTAGACTAGTTAGGACATTCTAAATATTTTAGCTCTCTGGGCCTCGCATCCGGATTTCATCAACTGAAAATATCTCCCGAAGACGCTCTTAAAACAGGGTTCTCTGTTTCCACTGGTACAAGCACCTCAGGGCATTACGAGTTCGTGAGGATGCCTTTTGGGCTAAAAAAATGCCCCTTCCACTTTTCAGAGACTTATGAATATAGTTCTCTCCGGCTTGCAAGGCCTACACTGCTATATACATGGTGGCGCATTCAAAACGGTCAGTATGGGAAAGTCTGAAACTATAAGAGATACGAAGATTTGTTCTTAGGAACTATGTCACCGATTTTGATAAAAAGAAAAACTGCATTTATACTTTCTTTGAAAAAACAACTGTATCCAGTACGGGAATCGAAACCGGTTGCTTTGAAAAAATAAATTGGCCCTTTTCACTTTTTCTTTATAAATATCAATTGTGTAGGTCTTAAGCTGTAAATGTCTCTATGAAACATGATGTCGAAAATGAATAAAATGCATTGTTTTGGCCTACTTTAGTTTATCATAGTAGTTTACATACACCGTAAGAATATTCAACACACATGTAAAATTGTGTCTATCGCTGTTTGTAGTTTTGTACTTCCCTACTTGTTACATACACCATATCATGTGGCATTAGCATTGCATTAATCCTTTAAGGAGATTTTGTTATCTACAGTAATCAAAAACTAACAATGTATTGAAAAGTCCACTTAAAGTGTCTTGTTAAACAATATTAGAAATTTTCTTTCGGGATTACGTTAAAGATGAATTTTACAAAACAAGCGATGACACCATTGAAGACCTAAAAGTAGCAATAAAGTCAATTATTACGCAAATTCACCACATGAAAATACAAAATTCAATAGTAAGATCGTTACCTAAACGTGTTGAATATTGTATTGAAAACAACGGTAGTCACTTAGAAAACCTACTATGATAAACTAAAGTATGCCAAAACAATGCATTTTATTCATTTTCGACACCATGTTTCATAGAGACATTTACAGCTTAAGACCTACACAATTGATATTTATAAAGAAAAAGTGAAAAGGGCCAATTTATTTTTTCAAAGCAACCGGGTTTGATTCCCGTACTGGATACAGTTGTTTTTTCAAAGAAAGTATAAATGCAGTTTTTCTTTTTATCAAAATCGGTGACATAGTTCCTAAGAACAAATCTTCGTATCTCTTATAGTTTCAGACTTTCCCATACTGACCGTTTTGAATGCGCCACCCTGTATATCTCGATGACTGTATAATATTCACATGATCTTGATTCCCACATTCAAAAATAAGAGTTAGTGCTTGACCGCTTCCGTCAACACAATCTTAAGCTTCAGCCCGATAAGTACGAATTCCTCAGAAGAGAAGTTGCTTACCTCGGACATGTTATCACCGATAAAGGTGTTATGCCCAACCCTGAAAAGGTCAAAGCCATCTCCAATTTCTCTTGTCCCAAAAATCAAAAGGATGTCAAGTCTTTCCAGGACTACATACGCATTTGCCTCGGCGCCCAAGCGGCATAATTAACGGAGCCAGAAGGTATCATGATATTTTTCAAGACAGTTGAAATTGGTCAAAGTAAGGAAACAGACCAAAGGATAAAAGAAAAAGACAATAGGCGCGTAAATAGAACTCGAGTCGACGATAGAGAACTAAAAGATACGAGACAACGGATATTAGGAACCGTTGTTGTATGTTTTAATTGATATGAAAAGGGTCATACTTTTCACAGATGTACTAAACCTATTGTAAAATGTTCTTCCTGTAATTGGCGAGGTCACGTATACCGTAATTGTCCTAAAAAGAAGTCCACTAAGCATACAAATGATAAAATAGACACAGTTATGGAAATAAGTGCTTCTGGCAAAAACAATCTTCCCATAGAACAAGTCTCTGAAAGTCTAAGTGCAAAACATAAGGTGACGATAAAAATTAACGGGCACTTGGTGCTATCACACATAGACCTAGGCAGCGATTGCACTTTGATACGTCTATCAACTGTTGTAAAATTAGGCATATGTTAGAAAGAATGTGGACTTTCTCTGTTAAGAGGGTTAGGTAATGTGCCATATAGGCCAATTGGTATAGCACACGCGACTATTAGCGTACAAAGTGTCGAAGAAACGGATGTAGAGGTAGTAGTTGTCCACAATCACGTGGACATACCGCGCCGGCTGAGGTCAGTGCTCTTGGCCACAGCGTTAGAATGCTGACGCCAATCACAGAAAGGTGCAGTCGGACTTTGATGCCACCAAGCAAACAAAATGAGTTGTTTTCACCGTCTGTTGGTGGTGGTTCTGGTTCTACTGGTAGAGTATACGTAAATGGCTTAGTTCATGGGTGTCCCGGAAAGGAATATTATTTTTTACCGGGAGAATATCACCTAATTCCACCGAATGATGGAAGAGGTAGCCTACTCATTCAAAACCTTATTGTAAGCAACCTGTGCTTTCCCAAAGGTACGTTGATAACACGAGCTTTAAGTATGCATAGTTCTGACAAGTTATCCGATCCAGTTGTATTAAGTGTTTCAAAAGATGAAGAAGATCAAGTCACTATTGTTAAAATAAGTTAAGAACAAAAGGCCCAACTTTTCGATTGCTCCACAAATTTCATTATTGCTTTTCATCTAATTTACAAGATTTAGGGTTTACGAAGGTTTCTGAAATGGCAATAAACTTACTGGACAACGAACCCATAGATTATAGGCCTTATCGTTTTTCTTACCCAGATAGACAACTTGTTCAGAGTATGGTTAAAGGAATGCTATAGACACTGGGATCATAAGAGACTCTTGTTTACCATACGCAAGTCCCATTATGCTTGTAGAGAAAAAGACGGGAGAAAAACGTCTTTGCATAGATTATAGGGCTCTCAATAAGAAAACCGTCAAAGAACATTATCCACTTCCACGCATAGATGACCACTTAGACTTGTTGGCTGGCAACGCTACTATCGAATCCCTTAAAGTGAGGAGTCTCGCTGCAAAACCGACTTTGTGACACCCGATGGACAGTTTCAGTACAACAGAATGCCATTTGGATTAGTCAACGCACCTTCTCTTTTCCAAAGAATGATAAATAAAGTCCTTAACGAAGCTAAAATCAAATATAGTTTTAAGAGATTCGCGATTTATATTCATGATTAATAACTAACCGGACTTATCGCGCAAGTTTTTATATAATAAAGTTACCTTTATTATTAACCAGACGTTTCATATTCTTTCGACTCCACCGCAGCGCCCTGTCAGATTCTTCTCTGTCTACCCTCACTGCTACATTTTGATCAATAACGCGCGGCCTATACACTACACTCACAGTATCTTGTGGCTTCACACGATCATGCTGAACCGAATGTCGATCTATCACGGTATTCCACGCCGAAGACAGGTTGTAACCCCCTTCGCGATTGAATGTACTGTGCTTTTTTATTTCAATCGCCTCGCGTACAATTCTACTGTAATATCGGCGTTCATTACAGAGCACAGTGGGTTTATGAAGCTCAATCCAATGATTTGAACCCTCGTTTAGCAGATGTTCGGCTATTGCTGACCTATTGGTATCCATTTTCTTGACCGCTGCAATGTGTTCCTTCACTCTGTCCGCTATAGACCGTTTAGTCCGTTTGGTCCGACGTAAGATTTCCCACAGCTGCAATCAATCTTATACACACCCGGTGTTAATAAAGGTAGTTTACAGCCTGTTGCTTATTATATCTAGTATAGAAGACCAAAAATTTAATTCTTTTGAATTAGAATTTCTTGCGTTGTTTAAAAGACGTACTTTGGTTTTTAAAGTCGCATACCCTCCCATTATTATGACATAAAACTAACTCTGTTATTATAAACAGAAACCACATTAACTTTCGCCTTATTTAATTCGACTAAAAGTTTTTAGTTCATTTTATTAACAAATAACACATATTATCTTTAAATATATATTTTTTAATTTGTTTATTATTCCGTGCTTCGAATCTACTTTATTTGTACACACAAAAATACACACGGTACACGCACTTGAACTAAAATCCACTACTGGTACTGCTTATCAGGATTGGTAATAAAAAAAAAGACAAACGCGTTCACGACCATTAACCCCTGCGGGGTAGACAGAGGTTCAGGTTTCCATCTCCGCAATTGCGAAGGTAGGAATTCTATTGCCACCTTGAACCCACGTGTTGACCAGATAGTCAGTACTCAATGTGACAGGTGGTCAGCCATGTCGCCATTTACAAGCACTAACTATTACCTGTACGCGGAACAGCTAGGTTTCCTCACGATGTTTTCCTTCATCGTAGAATTTGACGCATTTCGTAAATGTATGTTTATTCCGAAAATTTACATAAAAATTTATTAAACTTCATGCGCAAGCGGGATTTGAACCCTGTACCCTCGATACAGAGTCAAGCCCCAAAACAACTGAGCTACGTCGATTGGCATTTCTTCTCTTATATCGCTTGGGTCTTTGGGAAGCTGCTACCGGAGTTTGGTAAGGCTTCTGGGACCGAAAAGCTTGGCTACGAAGTGCCGTGGGGGCCGTCTGGTATTATTCGTCTGCCCATTCAATGGACGAAGCCACAGTCTGAAACTTTTGCCGATACGCGATCCAAGATTGATACCGTCATATGGTGGTACTTTCACTCGGGGTCCTTGTACTTGTATGGGGTTGTACGATTAGAGGAGTAACAGGTCACTCATCCAGTGTGACCTGTTACTCCATATCTCCTGTCGCTGGACCCTTCTATGTATTCCGGTGATGTCTGTCTCAACCCTTTCTGCACAGATTCATATCCGATAGCCCCGTCTTGACAGCGCCTACAGCCATCTCTAATGATGTGACTCATCTTTCCACCTGATCCACATCATCTCTAATTTCTCTCTTGGACACCGTGCCACTAATACCTTGCACAGCATCAAGAATCAGCTTTTGGTCGTATCCCATACTCTCAAACTTGGCATTTTGCTTTTCACGCACAGTCTTCTGGTCTTCACTCATAGCCCTCTGATCTTCACGCAAAGCCTTCTGATCCTCACGCATGGCCTCAAACTTGGCATTCTGGTCTTCATGCATTGCCTGGAACACATGTAACACCATCTAAAGATCGGGAAGAGTTTGCTCCTTGACGTCCTTGGTCGATTGATTCCGCCTGCAGGAGTGATGGGTCGGAAGTAACCACTGACGTAGGGGCGGCTGATTCAGTGCTTTTAGGGTCACCTTCAGTTGGCACCAGGGACATGGCTGGTGACATTATCTCGTCATCCGGTCGGTGTTGCTGCGCTCAGGTCCAACGCCTTTCTTCTCCGAGTTTTCCTCCCTCGGTGTGATAGGCATGTCCAGATCCCACTTCTGACACTAAATGTTACGTGCTTGGGTTCTGTCCGGAAATTAGCCCTAGTACTATAAACCACTACTGGAATTGCTTGCTTGCTTGCTTATCGTTTCTTGGGTTGGTATCACTTGGGTTTTCGTTTTCCGTTGCTCTCGAGCTCGCCTTAACTTCAACTGACTGACGAACTAGCCCCATGGCGCTTATATGCCCCGTTCGTGGAATGCTCTTGTACGGGAAAACAGGGGAGTACAATGAGAACAATACTCCATAAAAAAACTAATTGTATATGCAACCCACTTTTCTTCATACAGCCCTATATATATATATATATATATATATATATATATAAGGCCCACATTCGCTTGTACACATCCGAGTTGTTTACATTAAAGTCGTCAAAGGGTCCCGAGCGTCTATTGTTTGCGAACAATATAGCGATAGGCTTCTTGTACGTTCGTTGAGAGGATATCGTAAACAACCTACTTAAGTATAAGCACAGGTATACCGTGCCGCGGCTGTGAATCGAATATTCGACGCGATGCTTGTAACAGTCTAAAAACATGCCAATATGAACATTAAGTATGAATAACTGGTATTGTATCGGTTAATGCGAAAATCGGCTACATGGTTGTTAAATGCTAGATATTTGATGAACTCCTGGGCGCGATCGGTTCCGGGTTCGATTTCCGGTGGAGGCAGAGTTAAGGACTGCGCTTTTCTTCTGCTTTCCAGTATTGTTGTTGATTATATATAATATATATATGCATTTATCTATGTATAATACGACTATATTTCTTAAATATACGTTGACTAGTACCTATAACACAATTTTTAAATGAACTTAGCAAGCTTAGCTCAATTGGTGTAAGTGTCCTAAATTTTATTATTATTATATCAGTTATTTATTTTCATTACCAGTTAACCCATATCTGTTTGTCTAACAACATATACATTTCGTTTATTAGCCGTAACCGTCGAAACACTGGCGATGTACTGTGTAAATAGCGACGAGTCACTGTTAAGTTATTCAAAATTGATCGAGGCGCGGCCTAGAAGTAAAAAAATTCAACCGAATATGGATGTTATGTTTAGGCTCATAATGGTTATTGTAGCGCACAGAGAAATTTATTTTCTCATATTTTATACAAAAATATCTGTGTTGGGTACATGACGAGTATTAGCAAATCGCCTAGAGAAGTTATTAACTCAGACGCGATCTAAGCTAATAGGAACCGAACCGAAGAGATAACTTCCGATTTATGACGTTTACATTGAACATGTTTTTTGAATAAACGTTTCGTGAACCCATTATTACCAGACTCCATATACTTAACAGGTTAATTGATAAAATTTAAAATTCAAACAATTATTATTAAGTAAATATTAGTAAAGTAATAGTGCATTTATTAAAGGCGAGATATATTGAATTACACTGGTTGTCTTACAACTATGACTCTACCGTTGGTTCGAAAGAAGAAAACTCCAGCCTAAGGGATTGTTTGCCCAGTACAAAATAAATTAAAAAAAAATATTAAAATATATATTACACAGTTTTGACGCAATTATTGTCAACACCGAACCTCAGTGAGATAATCCCCAAACGTATAGCACGCATCCCAAATAAGCCTGGTTTGGAGCAGTAATTTTAACTTATTCAAATGTAACAGCGCAACCCAATTCGCCATTAGGTAATAAAAATATGCGAAATATTTCCAACTTTTTTAAGCCTCCATGCAGCCATACCAGAGTTTATGCCTGATTCTAGTGTAAAAATAAACCACATACACATCAGAGTTATTCATCATCTATGTTCCTATTGACAAGCAACCGTGAATAGTACCTACATACTTCCTTAAATTTCTTGGACAAAAGACAAACGCGTTCACAACCATTAACCCATGCGGGGTAGTCAGAGGTTCAGGTATCCATCCCTGCAATCGTGGAGGTAGTAATTCTATGGCTAGTTCGAACCTACGTGTTGACCAGATAGTTAGTATTCAATGTGACAGGTGGCAAGCCATATCGCCTTTATTAAGCACTAACTTTTACCTGTTCCCACGTAGATTTTCTCACGATGTTTGCCCTCAACGTAGTATTCGACGCGTTTCGTAAACGTATTTTTAGTACGAAAATATAAATAGAAATAGAATAGTCCCTTGGACCCAATTTATAAATATTGCGGATGTCCCTCTTCTGCAAACGAAAATTAAATGTAGTATGAATATCGGCAGCACTCCCCCAAAGTAAGATGCCATAAGACATAATGATATTGTGAAAGTAGCTCAAGTATTCAAGCCTCGCTGTGGTCTCAGCAGTGTAGTCCCTTATCTTTTTTCTGCGTAAAAAGACCTAAGTAACCTGACCTCAAAACATTGATAATTCAGATTCTTGACTTGATATAGAATGGACGGGAAGACCAAACATAGCGTGGTAGACAATAATGAATAATTGATTGACGGAATATATGTACTATTGATGAGAATTTTTAATCATTGAATATTATTGCAACGTTCCTTAATTACAACAAACCTTTCGCTGTTATATCTTCGTAATTCCACAAGGGTTGTTGGATAGGATGACTTAACATAAAATGAACCAGAGATTTCACTGCATCTGCCATGGGTTCATCTGGTTGTATACTATCGAAATACGAATCTTGAGTAGTAACTTTCATTTGCTCCGAACCCAAATCCATTGTTGAAGATGAGGATTCTTCACATTCTCCTAGAATATGTATGCAAATGTACTTATACTTTGCGATCATTAACCCTTTTGGAGAAGTGAATGACTTAAAAGATCATCATCATATCTACGAAGGTATATGACCACTCAAATCTCATGTTTCACCACGTAGCTAGCATCCAACCACCATGTGCAAAAGCTGACTATTGCCTATACCGAAGAATAGAGAAGTGGCGTAAGTTCTGGAAGAATGTTAGCGACGTCCTAAAGGGATGTAAGCAGAATAAAAATATTGTTGTGATATTAATGGTAGAGTAGGTCTACAGAGACATGTGTACTAGTATGTTTTAGGTAAATATGAAAATGAAAAAGTGGACGAGAATGGCGAAAGCGTTCGCGAGATATGTTTAGAGAGCAGTCTTTTTGAGGCTAATACAATCTTGTTCTATTTAAGATTCTCATGGGTGTCATTGTGGGTGAACAATTGAGGCGACATGGACAAAGTCATGATTTGGTGATTAGCCGAAGGGTTTGTCCCATTGTTAGCGTCATCGTGCTCCTGTCTTAACTACAGGTTTGGAAATAATAAAAGTAGGAATATTGAAGGATGATGGTGTAATTGAATGAATTAGTACAATTAATGAGGAGGTTAAGGAAGACAAAATTGAGAATGTTCGGAGTACGTTAAGGTATGGTGCAATCGGCCATCGAAGTATATGGTGTACGTAAGAGGACGTATCCCCCAAAAGAGTCAGGCTCTTTATTGGCTAAATGAACAAAGAAAGGAAGTGAATGATTTAAGAAAAGTATAACAGAATTTGTTAGCAAGTTAGGCCAATAATAAAACAACCACTGCTTGATGGTAATTAGTCTTTAATTGTGATTGTTACGTTTTAAATTTACGCTTAATTAAAAAATAGGTCAATTTGTTATAAACAACAATTGATGGTGATTTGTGTAAAGTGCATATAAAAACATACCTGTTCTTGCAAACAATTTAAAGACACAAACTAAAAGTTGTTAGGTTTACGACCGTTATCGTGATGGTAATTGATAGATCACTTGCATTCCTTGACGTTAAGGTTATGGACCTGATAGCACACTTTCGCATACTGTCTACAGAAAACCTACACACACAGATCGGTACCTCCATGGATTCTCACATCATCATCCGAAACACATGGTTTCTGTGGCGACGTCTCTTACAAGCAGGGCAAGGGATTTGTGCGACCCTGAGCATCTGGACGAGGAGCTGCAATATGTTCGGGATGTACTTAGGAGAAATGGTCATTACGTAGGTACTAAGTTGGTAAGGCGTATATCCAAAAGAGAGAAACCCCCGTGTGTGGAAACCGTGTCGGTGTTCCTGCCTTATGTGAACGGTGTTACAGACAGAGTAGAAACAGTCTTGAAAAACTACTCACTCAAGCCTATTTTCGTTCCATCTTCGAAGGTAACACACTTTCTGAGAACACCTAAAGATGTAATCCCGTACCAAACACCGGGTGTGTATAAGATTGATTGCAGCTGTACGTCGGACAGACTAAACGGTCTATAGCGGACATAGTGAAGGGACACATTGCAGCGGTCAAGAAATTGGATACCAATAGGTCAGCAATAGCCGTACATCTGCTAAACGAGGGTTCAAATCATTGGATTGAGCTTCATAAACCCACTGTGCTCTCTAATGAACGCCGATATTACAGTAGAATTCTACGCGAGGCGACTGAAATAAAAAAGCACAGTACATTCAATCGTGAAGGGGGTTAAAAACTGTCTTCGGCGTGGAATACCGTAATAGATCGCCATTCGGCTCAGCGTGATCGTGTGAAACCTCAAGATACTATGAGTGTAGTGTGTAGGCCGCGCGTTATTGATAAAAACGGAGCAGTGAGGTTAGTCGGAGAAGAATCTGACAGGACGCTGCGGTGGAGACGAAGAAATATGAATTGTCAGTCTGCCCGTGACCATGGCTGCTGCAACGTAGCCGAAACGTCGGGTTAATAAAGGTAACTTTATACTATAAAAACTTTAGTTATTGATCATGTAATTTCATATTATGATGTCCATGGGCATCTTAATAAAAATGTAATATATAATAAGTGTTAGGAATTATAAACAGAAAAGAGATAGTTGAGCGTAAGAAGTGAGTTAAGTTAAAAGCGAGCGATTATTGAAAGGCAATTTAATGAGAGTTTTCATCAAAACGTTCAAATTTTTTGAAAAATGGCCAGGAGACTCTCTGGAGGTTTCAGAATGAGTACTGTATGCTTGCAATAATGAGGATTTTATTAACGATGAGTGTTTGGCTTCAAAACCAAAGGAATAAGAGAGGACAGATGTATCATCGCTGGATGGTTTATCCGAAATAGGTGGCAATGAAAGTGATATTAATATGGAAGAGATCTTCAAAGCTTAGAAAGTATGAAAACAAAACGGTATATAGCCGATAGAGTAAAGAAAAGGACATAAGTCTGCCGTTGCCGAACGAGGTGGTTTGGACATATTATGACCGTCAGTCAGACGAAATAATGAAAAAAGTAACGTGTATGGAAGTCAATGAAACGAAGTGTTTGATTTTGTTTTGTCTTTAGGTACGTATTTACTTTTAATAATAGATTTAAAAATATTACCCATTAATTTATATGCTTTTAAAGGCAGAGCAGAAAGAGTCATATTCGTTGAAAGTAAATTTGATCTCGCGGCCTGTAAAGCACGTACAACAGGCAATCCTGAGACGTCCTGATTAGCTGTCGTTGCAATCAAAATATTTAAAAGCAATTGACGGCAATGGTGGTGTACTAACGATCTGTAAAGAAACTGGAGTTGTAGTTGTAGCCCTATCTTACAAAATAACAATAATGAAATTAGTAAAAACTTAAAAGAAATTCCAGGATATGTACTCGCATTACTGAGTGACCGATAATTCAATGCACTTTGCAATTTGTTCTCTTAATTATGCTTAAAAGTAGATTGTATGTTTTCGTTGCGTTAAATTATAATTACCATACACTTATTAAATACATTTATATTGACATACACTTATTAAATACATTTATGAGTAAAGTAAACAACGCAATGATAGTTTTTTGCATTCAAAACATACATAACATACACACGCTAAATACGATCTGCGCAGCAGGAAGACTCAAAAAAAACCAAGTCAATTTACTTAATTAATATTTATTACAAATTATATCTTAAGTCTAAACTACACTAGTGATTCCGTTCGAAGTGGGAACAAGAATGAATAATTGTGAGAATAAAAATATGAGCTGACATAAAAATGCTGACGACGATTCCGTGTGATATGTTCTTTGGCGGTCGAAGTAGATCGAAAATGCTGACGAGGATTCCGTGTAATAATCGTTAGCGGTCGATGAGGTGTGAGCAACATTGTAGATGGTGGGATTATGTGAGCAACTTTGTAGATGGTCGGATTATGTAAGTCCTCCACCCCCAGATCAGCAACTATTCATTTTCAAATGGAAAGATGCTGGCGTGTTTCTTGTTATTTTTAGCGGTTGTCCTTCTATTCGATCATGTATGTTGGTGATAGTCAATTGAGGTGTTCGTAGTAGACATTTGTTCGGTATCTTTGCTAGGTAAGTTCCTTCGACTTGGGTAAATGATTGTTTTTCGCAATATGTTTGGATCTTGGTGGTTTTCGGAAACCTGATTACGTATGTCCTGTCGTCTAGTTGTTCCATTGCTTTTTTTGATTAGCTATTTTATTATATTATTTGATAAGATTGATTGGTGCGTGATGATTTCATGGAAGCAATCATGATCTGTACGAATCTGCTGCTGTGTGGTTTCTGAGCAGAGAAAGTGCTCTTCTATCTTCGGGCATTCCTCCTGGATATACACAAATGAGTCCTTGGCTGTGGCTATTAAAGGATGGGGAGGAATAAGGATTTGGTTTTGTTTGTTAGGGGCAATGGCTATGCGGTAAAGGGTGTATATAGTGGGTGAAATTATTGGTACTTTGAAAATTATAACTACTTGCTTATCTTTATAAAAATATCCTGACTTAATAATATCATAATACTTCCTAAGTTCTATATCAAGAACACGATGGTTCCCGTATAGTTTTTTCATCTTAATTAACATATTCCTAAGGGTATTTAAATCTATCATCGAATGATGAGTGCTCTGAGAGCGTGTAAAAACTAAATTGTTTTCTAATCTTAATAATTCATTAAATAATTCATCTATATTTTCACTAATCACTGTCATTACTTGAGAAAATCTAGCATATCTTAATAGTCATAAGGAGCCATATTTTCCGAAATGGTATCTAAACTTATCCTACTTGTATCAACTAACTTATGTCGGCGATTCTGACGCGATGCAGAATCACTCAACGACTTACTACTAGGACGAAAAATTATGAACTATTTTATAAAACTTATAGGATAGGATTAATAGCACACAATACAATGAATCGATTTGAGTACTCACAGTATCATGCCGCTACCTGCTACCGCTACCGCTTGGTTTTCCTGGCGTATCGATTGTTGGATACTATCTTCCTGTCTGCTTGCTCGTAGTTCGGATATTCGTTTCGGGACTTGAAAGTCACCCGGGGTGAGAACGCGATCGCGAGATCTTCCGGAAATCTTGACACGTTCGCTAACCGTACCGGGAATATCCTACCGACTGCGCCAAATACGATCTGCGCAGCAGGAAGACTCAAAAAAAAACCAAGTCAATTTAATTAATTAATATTTATTACAAATTATATCTTAAGTCTAAACTACACTAGTGATTCCGTTCGAAGTGGGAACAAGAATGAATAATTGTGAGAATAAAAATATGAGCTGACATAAAAATGCTGACGACGATTCCGTGTGATATGTTCTTTGGCGGTCGAAGTAGATCGAAAATGCTGACGAGGATTCCGTGTAATAATCGTTAGCGGTCGATGAGGTGTGAGCAACATTGTAGATGGTGGGATTATGTGAGCAACTTTGTAGATGGTCGGATTATGTAAGTCGCTTCACGACTTGTGTATAAACACATTCCCTTTTTTATTGTGGCGGGGTAGACAGAGGCTTGAGTGCCCGTTTCCGAAATGTTGAAGGCATGTTAGGTATGGGTCACTCGTACCCTGCGTTTTAATAGATATACAGCACTCAACGTGATAGGTAGTGTAACCATATCGCTGCATATATGCACTGGCTATTACTTATCCCGTGGGATATGCAGATTTTCCCACGATGTTTTCCCTCACCATTAGCGACTGTAAATTTTGTACGTAAATGAAATAAACATATTTTAAATTTCATTCATTGGTACATGCCATAGCCGGGGTTCAAACCTAGGACCTTTCTCATAAGAAGTCAGAGGTCTTACCCACTTGTCTACAGCCGCTCTATTCGCCTCCTTCAAAAGATTTGCGACATACATCAACTACGGTGAAGGAACCCATTGCGAGGTAAGCGGAACTAGTAATAAAAAGTCAGATATTTTAAATGGCCACAAGGCTCCTCACCTGTTACCAGTAGTATTAAATTTGATATATATTTTCATTATTTTCTGAGAGCTCTTTTACGAGTCATGTTTTCATTTATATTAATTTATTTATTCAAAGAATTATATTAATTTGTTTATTAATTTATTCAAAGAAAAAACAAAGCAATAAAAAATGTTGTTAGAAAAAGCTATATATTTGACATGGATTACAACTGAATAAACAGTGTTAGGTATAAAGTAAGCTACGCTTAATGTTTAAAGCAAATTATCAAATTTAATAATTTATAATAGTAACAGTCAAGAAGAGTTTAAAGCAGTAGCTCATAGATATATATCTATGTATGTTTACACGTTAGCTTCAATGCAAAAATGATAGCGTATTACGACACATTTTATTTTTAATATTTTATGTAACCACCATCTGCCGCAATAACGGCCAACTAACGGTTACGCATGGAGCCCACGATCTTGGAACATATATCTGATCCTCTGAAATCATCCCAGATGTCTTGACAATGAATCAAAGACTTCTGACATCCCTTGTCTCGCACAGTCCACCTTCAAACCATCAAAGCCCATAGATGTTCTGTGGGGTTGAGGTCAGGAGACTTCGCGGGCCAGAAATGTCAGGGTGCTAACTAAACCATTCACCTACAGCCTGTGCACGGTGTATGGGACAGTTGTCGTGAACGAATGTCACTACACCCAATTCATCGACAGGGTAAACTTTTCGCACAGTAGGTAACAGGGTTTCAGCCAGCACCTCGACATAATCCTGCCCAGTGCAACCAGAAGGGATAAATATAAGCTCACCTGGACCGTCGGTACTCATCCATTTTGCTTTACTTTAGTAGTAGTAATTGCTTTATGATGGGGGGATGTCCTCATCCATGGTTGTTGTACGAAATAAAACACACAGGTAGAACAGCTAGTTGTGTCTATTACTTTAGTGAACCTTTATTACAAAATGTGCACATAAACTTAGGATACAAAACGGATTAAAAATGGCGTGAAGTTGTTTGAAAGTCACGGACACCCAATTCAACCTATGTTGCTCGCTCGATGGTATCAACAGTGATCACCATGACAACTCAGTCCGTGAGATGCCCCTACCTCATTCACGTGAAGTTATTAACATACCATACCAGTGGCAAACAACTTCTGCGCCACTTACTAAGAGATTCTTATTCTTTCAATTAACAATAGATGGCGCTTGTGACTAAACTGATTACAACGCCCTATGGAATGTAATAAAGAAATCAAACATAATAATTCACAAAAAATTCTCATAGAATAGGTTTCATGTGCCAATTTCGACTACAGCCATATAAGTGTCTGTCTTAATCACTTCACCATTGACGGTATCGTTGCCACTTAACCAGCAACACGATTGACTCTACTCCTTAAACAGGTAGTAGGCTAGACTCTTGATCACTTAACCAGCGATAGAGTCGTAAAAATTACTCAACCAGTGATTTAGCATTGCCAGCTGCGTACCGCGCACTCACTACGCGTACCGGCAGAGCCGGAGCTACGGCTACAAACTGACCACACTTTTCCAATAAGTAATTTAAGGGGACTTAACTTTGTAACCCTATTTATCGTGCAATTCAAAGCTATCTGAATATGTATAAAGTCCCGCTAGTTATTAATCATGAGTATAAATCGCGAATCTCTTAAAACTATAGTTTATATATTTGTTAATGATAAAGGTTTGTATAAATGGTAGGTAGCTAGGTATAGATAAATATGTAAAGTTATAATTTTAAAAGTATCTCGCTAGGGTAGGTTAGGTATTAATCCCAAGTTGGTATGTCTAACTTGATTGTAGATCAGGATCTTTGGTTGTGAGTGGAGCAGTCGTCCGCGTGGCTCCGAATGGTGTCGAATGCCCCTTAAGCCGCGCGCGGGATGGCGGCGGCGAGGCACGTGCAGCGTTTGGGAGCGGCGGAGGCGGCATCGGCTGCCGCGCCCTCATCGATATCGCTTCTCTTGCTCGTGTTCTCTGACGAATGCAACAACAATAAGCCAAGCTAACCACTACGATTATGGCGAGGGTGGCATGCGACACAGTGTATTAGTGTAGATCATTAAATATAATTGTAGACCGTTCTTGAATCTTGACCGTATTTATGTTCTGGTTTACGTTCTGCCATTATGGTTTTCTGGTACGTAATATTCAATAGTGGTGTTTAGAATTTCGTTTCTGGCATACTTGCGAACTCGGTTCGTACCTTTACTTTGCTAAGGTAATCATTGTGGCCAATGTAAACCATTGCCATTTGATAGTGCAACCATTTTTTTCATGCTGGTCTCCTTCTTTACGTTTTTCAAGTTCAAGGACATGGTTATTGCTACCATCATAGATGATAGGGTAAAGATTTCTCCTCTTAGATCTGCTTGCATTAGGTTTTGATCGACAAATCTTGGAAATAGTTCTGCATGGTCGCTAATTGCTTGTTCATATTTCTATGCAGTATGTTTAACTCCGCTACAATTATTGTGGTTTGGTTCCTCATCAAATCGAGCAGGTGTGCTTCATTGAGGGACAGTTTGGTTATGTCTTTCTCATACTTCTGAGCAAAACGGTCGTCAAGGACACCAAATAGACTGTTTGTTATGTAGCCTATTCTATTGATTAGGCCTCTTTTTTGCCTCGTGCTTTGTACGTCTTCGTATTTGGTGATTATGGAGGTATAATAGATTATTTCATTAACGTCGTGTCTTTGTTGGTTCATAATGCTCGTGTATTGGTTAGAAAAGCGGATGATGTTCAAGTGGCTCTCTATCTGTGTGACATACTTATTCTGGTAACTGATGCTTTCTCAGAATTTTGTCATATTGTAATACATTACAAGCTACCAGTCGTCTCGTATCACCTTCATATCATATATTTTTTCAAAATGTTAACACAGCTTAGCACAGGGCTTATGCTGGTTGGGGTGGATGGGGCAAGCCTTCTCGTGGCCCACCCTGTGAATAGCGGTCAAGTGGAAGACAGTGAAACTAATTGCCCCGGGGCTGCTCCATCTCCGTCGATGGACCCTTCGACGTCTTGGTGCCTGGTCCCGGCACTGGGTTGTCCGTCCCTGGCTTTTGGGCGGGCCCGGCAATCGACGCGATTGCTGGGCAGGCAGCTTCTGCGCTGCCACCGTCAAATCTCGTAACCCGGTTCCTGAGTTTTTCTCTGGTCAGGGCCAAGGGTCTCTGGGGCTTGCGCCTGGGACCGCGAAGAAGAAAACGTCTATAAAAAATTACTTGAGCCCGGGAAACTGGGCTCTGGAGATGGCCTGGGTGGTTGGGAGGGGGGCACGAAAATTTGCGCGTGACCTCCTCTCTCTCCTACTTAGGGCCGTGGGGTGGCAAGCTGGGGCTTGCCGCTCCTTCGCGTTCGGCCTAGAGGTTGTGCGCGCGTGTCCCGCGCGCCCCTCGGTGTTGGCTGGGTGGGGGGTTTGCCTTCACCTGGCCGGGGATGGGTCTGGCTTCGGCTGGACAGCGCCGGTGGGGTCGCGTGATGTTATGCTCACGCGTTCCCGCGTCCCCGCCGAGTAAGGCGTCCCGGAGGACACCGTCAGGTTTTAGTCGGTTCGAGTCCGACATAACCCTCTGGCTCCCCAGGGCCAGCGGGGATCCGTGGGGATTTCCTGACGTTAAAAGGGCTTATGCTGGTTATACAGAGTAGCAAGGTCAATATGGTAGTGAAAAAGTTAGTGAAGTTACTTCCGGTGGTTTCACGCTTTGTTACGGACATGGTTGGTTGTCCGTGACACGTGGGTGCACGGTATTTTGGTTTTGTGCAGAATGTAACTGAAATATTTTTCTTAATGCCCATATGGTGGGAGGTATTTTTTTATCTCGTACGAGAACGGTGTCATTGACTTCAAGGTTGCATTTGCATATGCTTTGCAGCTGTTCCGGGTAATTAAAAGACCATATCTTCCTGACATTTTGGTGCATCTTCTTTACAATTTGCTGAAATATGATTTTTTTGCTTTACATAGATTTGCCGAATCATAGATATCGGCCATAACAACGTACTTATGTTGATTCCAAATCAGGAAAAGACTTCGAAGATCCTTTTGCAAATTCGATCCTCGGTACATGAGGCCATTCAGGCTGTACTCTGACGTCATTTTAACGAATGCAATAAACTCGGTCCTGTGTTTCGTGATTGTGGAATCGGTTTTAATTATCCCATGGTGAAGCAAGTAGCATAAAGGTTCAGAGAGAGTCGTGACCCTTAACATGTGGCGCTGAGTATTATAAACTGAATGTAGTTGTCATAAAATTCTAAATTACGCTTCATCTTTTTTTTCTGTATTATAAAATTGCTTCACTGCTTTCGTTTTTTATTGACCTATTTCTGTTTAATATTGAGGAAGCATTGGTAGCGTAATCTCGTAGCACCCTTCTGGGCCCTTACTCCATTAATTTACTATGACAGCCATACAACTGCGTCGCTACTGATGTCTACGGTTTTTGGGACATTGTAGTCAGGGTCAGCTAGTTGAATATGGTTCAAGTGTACCCATTTCTTCTTACTGAATGACCTATTAGGTAGGTTTTTGATAACTGCGTTTATCACTAAGGCGTCGGTTTTCATTTGGTAAACATCATGAATGGACCTGCATTGCAGTTTAACGATTCCTCGCTCTTCCTTTGACCCATACCCGATTCCCGATACAAACGCATGGTAACGGTATCTAGGTAGGTTCAAAAGCTGTACCGCTCGTTCAGATACTTGTTCTCGTTTGACTCGTAGCGTCATGGTAGTCAGTCAGGCGAAACGGTCAACATTTTACTGTTTTTGTGTCATGACGTACTTTGCATGCTTTCTGGTAATATCTCTTGGTAATCAAAGCTTGAAGATTGTTGCTGAGCCTTGTTCTGTGTTGAAATCATTATTTTCGACGTCATGCGGAGCTGTGTGTTTTACATCGTTTTGTACTTTGACACTGTTCCCCATTGCGATGATATACGCAAATACTTCAATTTTTATTTTATTTATTCTTTTTAACTTAGGTTCTGGCGTATGTCGTTCAAATTGATAGCAATGTTTGAACAAATGTCGCTGATTGCACAACAGTCATTTCCACGATGTATCGATTGAAACTCTAGGTTAGAGTAGGTATGTTGCTTCGCTTCATAAGCTCATCGATAGTAGGTATATCTCGAGGTGCCTTACGAGCCTCCTTGTCCATGTAGGTGTCATGGTCTTACTTTTTTGTTATGAGGTGAACTAGTAAGGAGTCCCATGTACTGGTGTCGACGCCTAGGTTTTTTAAAGCGTGAATACACTCCATACTTGTGTCATAAAGTCGTCTTATTACATATGCGGTCTGTTTTTGCTCTGAAGGCTGACTCAGGAACAGCTTATTTGCTTAGTAAATAGTTACTGAGGGTTCCTGTACCAAATGGGTCAATAACTCTCATGTGGTATCATAATTTTGAGCTGTTATTTGGAGTGCTGGTTAATGAGTTCTGCTTCTCCTCGCAGTTTACTTTTCAGAAGTTGGATCTTTTGCGATTACTAAGTGAGATGTTTCTGTGGGTGCTTTCCGTGAATAGTTGAAAGAAACTAGGCCACTCTAAGTATTTCCCGCTGAAAGTTGGGATCCTTAACTGTACAGTATATTGTTGTTGGTGGAGCTGGGAGTCGAGTTTCTGATGGAGTGCTCGCTTCATTTCTTTTTACTGCATTTTTTATCTAAAGAAGGTTTCTTTGCAGTATTCATCAGATCCTTGAAGGATATTATCTATTTGAATATGTAAAGCGTCAAAGGTATTCCACTTGTGCTGCAGGTTGCGCAGCTCATCTTCCAATTCCCATTTATCTTGCAACATACTAAATAAACTAACAAACTAACTAAATTGATACTTCGTATTTGGCAAGAGATGGCTCTGAAGTTTGTATTTTCCAAGGACAATAAGTCGGTGACTTGCTAGGAAGCTGATGGTAGGTTGAGTGAAAACACTAAGCCACCAAATAGCAAAGGTAGACCACAAAGGACTGGTAGGTAAGTAGTGCAAAGGCACTGGATAACATTGACGAAGGATAAATATGTAAGATTGAAAACTAAACAAAACCAATAAATGCCTGCAATGTTTTACCCCAATTTTTCAATTTCGTCATAAGTTTATATAATGTTCAAATATCATAGTGTGCCATTATTACACACACAAAAGAACATCTTAAGTCAGAGCAAGTATAGAGTAACGAAATATCATGAGTATTTCATTAAGCCATTATTTAATGATACTTAATGTTTTAATAATAATAATATTTGGACATTATTACACCAATTGAATTAGCCCCTTGATAAGTTCATTTAAGACTTATGTTAAGGGCACTAGTCAACGTATATTTAAGAAATATATATACATATTATATATAGATAAATACATGTATAGCATATATAATCAACGACCAGACTGGAAAACAGTAGGAAAGCGTAGTTCTTAAATCTGCCTCCACCAGGAATCGAACACGGGACCACACGATTAGCGTTCCGGCAGCTAACCGATCGCGCCACGGAGGTCGTCAAGTTTTGCCGTTAAAGCTAATAAATTTTTTTTTTTTGAGAACACAGCAGTGATCGAAATATCACATACCTTTTCGAGATGTCCGACAAACAATTGGCTGAGGGCGCGTCACTGCCAAACCAATCATTGATGCGAATTGACACGGTTGCATTGAACACGGATCAGTCACGACGTGTAATCACTCCGAGTCCAAGACCGAGCATAACCCCTGGGCTTGACACAACCAATCGAAGATCTACTCATCGCTCGAGTGTACCGAGTCGGTACTCTAGTAATCGTAACCTACGCACTCCAAGTAGGCAACGCGTAATGAGCCCCAGTCATCATAATAGCTCACGTACTGAATATAATAGACGTTATAGTTTTAAGAGATTCGCGATTTATACTCTTGATTAATAACTAACGGGACTTATCGCGTAAGTTTTTATATAATAAAGTTACCTTTATCAACACCGGGTGTGTATAAGATTGATTGCAGCTGTGGGAAATCTTACGTCGGATAAACTAAACAGTCTATAGCGGACAGAGTGAAGGAACACATTGCAGCGGTCAAGAAATTGGATACCAATAGGTCAGCAATAGCCGAACATCTGCTAAACGAGGGTTCAAATCATTGGATTGAGCTTCATAAACCCACTGTGCTCTCTAATGAACGCCGATATTACAGTAGAATTGTACGCGAGGCGACTGAAATAAAAAAGCACAGTACATTCAATCGTGAGGGGGGTTACAAACTTTCTTCGGCGTGGAATACCGTAATAGATCGCCATTCGGCTCAGCGTGATCGTATTGTTATAATCTTGAATATAAGATTACCTCGGACTTCAGTATTTTTCCTACCGATGACGTCAATACGAGCAAGTGCAAGCTCTGCATATTTCATTCTTTACTTCATTTCTTATATTTCATTCAGTTCTTAGCCAAAACTCAACCGCGTCAGTACTGAAAGCTATTAAACATCGTGTTCAAATCTCAATTGTACTTTTAGTGAATAAACTTGGTGTTCAGTGAAAAAGAGTTTTTTGAACCAACGACCGCCCTAACAAATTGGTGTCAGAAGTGGGATCCTGGCAAGAAGACCCAGAATCATTGTGCAGACGCTTCCCACATTCATCCATTGAAGACAGAGGCTACCAGCTGCATCATTGGCCCCCGAACCCAGGCTCTTAGTCGACGATAAGACTTGGACCGAAGTCAAGCCCGCGCCACTACTCTTCATCACCGTGATCGGCGGTAAGCCTCCACACCCGTGAGAGCCCGCATCACGCTATACTCATCCTGTTGGCTCATCTTAGATGACGGAGTTCTCCGCAGTCCGAACCTAGGACTGTGGAGAACTCCGTCACCGCAACTCCACGTGTCACGCTCTACGCCGTTGCCGCGCGCCCCGCCTCGCGCCCCGCCTCGCGCTGAACTACTTAATAGCCACGTGCTCGCTGGCCGCTGCCACTTCCCGCGCTCTCGGCTCCGATTCTCTTATTGCCGACGCATTGGAACTGCATCATCACTGCAACCTGCGGTATGTTGTCCCTGCTCATCGTCCTGTGAGTTATCAGTTTTATTTGTGTGTGTGACGTTAATTATTTTTAGTGATATTATTATTAACAAAAAAACAAAACAAACGATTTCACGACCATTAACCCTTGCGGGGTAGTCAGAGGTTCAGGTGTCCATCTCCGCAATTGCGAAGGTAGTAATTCTTTGGCCACCTCAAACCCACGTGTTAACCAGAAAGTCAGTACTCAATGTGACTGGTGGTCAGCCATGGCGCCATTTACAAGTACTAACTATTACCTGTTCGGAGAACAGGTAGGTTTACTCACGATGTTTTTCCCTCACCGTAGTATTCAACGCATTTCGTAAATGTATTTTTATTACGAAAATGTACATAGAAATTCATTAAACTTCATTTCCATTGGTACATGCTCAAGCGGGATTTGAACCCTGTACCCACTGATACATAGTCAAGTCCCAAACAACTGAGCTACGTCGAATTATTATTAACTGATTTTAATATTTCTAATTCTAGTTCTAATACAATATCGTCATTCTAAGGACACTAATTCAGAATTTCTCTATTGTGATTAATTTTGTTATTGCATTAACTTCACTATGTCGATCAAGGAAGAAAAACAAGCTCTTGTTCCACTTACTATTTTGACAAAATTTACGAAGCCTCATAGCGGAGACAGAAAATTGCTCCCTTCATTCTTAAATAATTGCGACACTATCTACACCCGATCAACAAAACGTGCTTTGGTTCATTAGTTAAGTTCATTATATCCCAACTAGAGGAAAATGCGTAAATCGCAGTGGGAATCAAATCCTTTAACGAATATTCAGAATTAAAAGAATTTCTTAAAACTACGTTTGGCGAAAAGAAACGCACCACTCACCTATTAGTAGACTTGCAAAATTGTCGCCAAAGTTCATCTGAGTCAGTAGCTCAATATTTCTTAAGGGTTGAGCCCTGTTTAACTAGGATTCAAACTTACATTCAAAACAGCTGCACAGATAGGACCGAGTTCCCCGGCAGGATCTCGCCTTCAATACATTCCTATTGGGTCTAAACTCTAGCTATAGCTATATCGTCCGGTATCGTAACCCTAGAAACCTTAATGAGGCTGTTAACCACGCGATTGAGAAAGAAAAATTATTCAAATTACATCAAATCTCTCATAAACCTCATAAAACGTGTAGTTTTTGACACAAATTAGGACAAAGTTCATATCAATGTTATGTTAAGAAGAATAAACCACCACAGAAGACATTCTATGTCCCCAATCCTAACCGAATGCCGAAAACGGCAATATAATAACAGACAGCGCGAACAACGAGTTCAAATGCCTTCTGAAACTTCTAATTACAACACCCCTAAAAATGTACACATGGTCGAAACACATGTACCTATTCAACATATGCTACATATGCTAATTCTTTAAACTTATGCCAATTCCGGAATTGTGTCGGCCGAAATTTCAGGCTGAAAAGAGCACACACGCCATCGTATCTTTTCGTAATTCTAAGTCTTATAATACTAATTCTTTAAATACCAATTCTAAATCTTACCCTACTAATTCTTTTAATACTAAATCTTATAATAACAAATGTGAAAATACCAAATATATAAAAAATACTACTAATTCTTATATAAGGACAGAACCTTTATTTAACGCAACGAATGCCACTGAATCTTTTGCTAAATCTTGCACCATTTCGCTGCGTCCTATGGCTTATAATAAAGAATCCGAATCTTTTAGTTCTCCTATATCTCCTGAACCTAACTCTAACACAAAATTTAATATTAAATCAATTTGTAAGAACCAGTCCCAGAAAACACAAACTTGTGTTCCTAAATCTTTAACCGCACAAGGTTATAGTGACAACTGTTATAAGGTTAATAAAGTAAATAATAAGTTATCTTTACCTCAAGTACGGTGAGGGAAAACATCGTGAGGAAACCTGCCTATCCCTCAGGATAGGTAATAGTCAGTGCCTATACACGGTTCACTACCTATTGCGTTGGGTGCTGTCTATCTAGTGATACGCGGGCTTCGAATGACCCATACCTAACATGCCATCGAAATTTCGGAGATGGGCATTAAAGCCTCTGACTACCCGCCATAATAAAAAAAGGGAGTGTGTATACACAAGTAGAGAAGCGTATGTATGTATGTTACCTCAAGTGTATCTGAAAACTAATTTTAATTACAACCCTCTATGTTTTCTTATCGACACAGGATCTACTATATCTATCATAAAATATTCTCGTCTCTCATCTCAACCGAAGCTTTCCTTAGATATAATAAAGCTAAAGGGCTTGAGTGACAACGATTCTTATTGTGAATCTTTAGGCTCTATCCGTCTTAATTTTAATTTTAACGAATTCACTTTTGGTTACGAGTTCCATGCTTTAATATAATTAGTGACTCTATTACACTCCAATATGATAGGAATAATTGGAAATGATTTTATTCAAAACTTTAATATAGATGTACACTATTTTACCCATTCCCTAGTTTTTGATAAGTTTTCTATACCCATTTGTTTCTCGGAGACTTGTTATACGATTCCTGCCCGTTCCGAAGCTATTGTCGAATGCAAGGTTTCAAATATAGACGAAGTGTATAATCTTAGTGAAGCACTTGTCTTAGATCACACCATCAGTGACGGTGTCTACGTAGCTAATAGTTTAGTTAGTATTAAGCCTAATTGTCGTGTTAATATTACTATTTTAAATACCACTGAGTCCGACGTGTTAATTAATAATTATGAGGCTTATCTTACCTCGTTTGAATTTCTCAAATCTAACTCTGAACCTTCATCCCATATCTTTAATATATCTGCTAATAGTTCTTATAGGTCACAAAAAGTTATCGAACAAATTCGTTATTTACATTTAAATTATGAAGAGAAAAAGAAGCTCCTAGATCTTTGTTCTAATTTTAATGACATCTTTTACCTCGATGAGGAACCTTTATCTTTCACAAGTACCATCGAGCATTCAATTCATTCTGGGAATGCACCACCTATTCACGTTAAATCGTACAGATTCCCTGAATGTCACAAGCAAGAAGTCGATTCCCAAAACAAGAAAATGTTAACCCAAAACATCATTCGCCCCTCTGTATCTCCATGGAGCGCTCCAGTTTGGGTCGTCCCCAAGAAGTTGGATGCCTTTGGACGTCAAAAATGGCGGGTCGTTATAGACTATCGTAAACTAAATGATGTTACAGTCTTGGAAGTTTACCCACTACCTCTAATCACTGACATCCTTAACCAGTTAGGACATTCTAAATATTTTAGCACTCTGGACCTCGCATCCGGATTTCATTAACTGAAAATGTCTCCCGAAGACGCTCCCAAAACAGGGTTCACTGTTTCCACTGGTACAAGCACCTCAGGGCATTACGAGTTCGTGAGGATGCATTTTGGGCTAAAAAATGCTCCTTCCACTTTTCAGAGACTTATGAATATAGGTCTCTCCGGCTTGCAAGGCCTACACTGCTATATGTATCTCGATGACTGTATAATATATTCATATGATCTTGATTCCTACATCCAAAAATTAGAGTTAGTGTTTGATCGCTTCCTTCAACACAATCTTAAGCTTCAGCCTGATAAGTGCGAATTTCTCAGAAGAGAAGTTGCTTATCTGGGACATGTTATCACCGATAAAGGTGTTATGCCAAACCCTGAAAAGGTCAAGGCCATCTCCAATTTCCCTTGTCCCAAAAATCAAAAGGATGTCAAGTCATTTCTAGGTCTGACTGGTTACTACCGTCGATTCATTGACAACTTTTCGAAATTTACGAAACCTTTAACTCCTTCCCTTCCCTTCTTAAGAAAAATTCAAATTTTCACTGGTCCTCAGAACCAGAACATGCTTTCAATCTTCTCAAGGAAAATCATGATACCACTATCGCTGGTCACCCCGGGATAAAGCGAATGCTTGTCCGGATTATAGCTTCCTATTATTGAAAAACCATGCGTTCAGATGAACGATTTGTCAAAGATTGTAAGCTCTGCCAGATCAATAAGCCACTCCGAGCATCCAATAAAGCCCCAATGGTAATAACATCAACAAGCAGTAAACCCTTCGAAAGGTAGGTCTAGACATTGTAGGTACTCTACCAGAAGCTGGCTTACAAAGATTTAAATTTATACTCAGCTTATAAGATGATCTTACGAATTTCTCATGTGCTTACCCAATCATAACCTCTATAACCGACGAAATTGCTCGTAATTTAATACAGTTTATTTTCTTATTTGGCTTTCCTAAAATGATTTTAACTGACCAAGGAACTTGTTTTACGTCTGAATTATTTAGACAACTTACTCATATTCTAAAAATCAAAAATTTATTTTCATTTTCTTACCATCCACAAACGAATGGAGCACTAGAACACAGTCACGCAACTCTTAAGGAATATTTCAAGAACTTCGTAAACGAAAACCAAAACGATTGGCATTGTTACCTTGCCACAGCTATACTTTCATACAACACTACGCCACACTGCACCACTAACTTTACACCCTACGGACTTTTATATTGTCACAAACCCACGATACCTAGTTCTGTATACGGGAATAATGATACAAATATCTATCACGAATATGTCCGAGCATTACAATATAGAATGCGCTTTAGCCGCGAAAAAGCACTTCAAAACATCATAGCTAGCAAAGAACGGTCAAAGCAATACTATGATTCCCATTCCCGTAAAATTATATACAAGACAGGTGACATGGTATATCTAAAGCAACATCATAGACTTCGAAAGGCTCTTTTCCCGATTTGGAAAGGCCCTTACAAAGTTATAAAGGTCCATAATAATAACAATGTTACGTTACAAATAGGTCGTAAACATACTAAATACCACGGTAACGATATTAAACCATCTAATTAAATGCATATTACTTATTCTAGTATTAATCTCTATCTATTCTTATCTTTACTATTTCAGGCCCCTAATAATTGGGACCCATGGAGTATCAAAATTAACTCCAATAGTACACAGTCCCGGTATTTACTTTGAACCAACTACAACTATACATTTTTACAATGATTTTTGGAATGTTGTAACCCATATCAAATTAACCTCTATTGAACCTTACCTTAATAACATTGAAATACTAGTTCACAAAAGTTTAGGGCCTTGCGAAAAGATCCAAACCTCAGATATGATTCAATGCAAGGACATAACGAGTCCCGTTGAAATTTTAGTGCAATCTAACTTTTTAAAACTCGATTCCTTATCTCACATAATTTTGCCTAATCCTCCTAATAATACTAGATCCAAAAGAGCCTTAGAATTTGGAGAAGTTTTAAAATTCTTTTTCGGCACCTTAGATGCTGACTATGCCCGAAAATATGACGCAGCCATAGATTCATGTAAGGTCAATGAAAACGAACTGTATAATTTAATGAAAGATAACATTCATATTGTGCAATCAACTAGAGATCCCGCCATATAAATTGGCAGTTGGGGGCGTCGCCACAGTCGCGTAATTCAGTGTTACCAGTAAACACGCCAAAACTAGCACTCACTGTGCCACACGGCTCGATACATTATAGGTTTCATTTGTAACGGTCTTTGGTTGCAGAGCTATAAACTCAAATAAAACAAATTAATATATCAAAGTCAAAATATGTTTATTTAAAATAGGCCCTATCACAAGCTCTCTTTGAATGTTATCTTATGATCTAAGTATAACAACAATAAAGATTATTATTTTTATAATTAACAAACATAAAGATTACAAAGAAAGTGAGCAGTGTGCCAGTTTTTATAATTATGATCCCTATCGCCTAACGTGGTAAACGGTAAAAAGTGGCTTTGTCCAGCTATCCTCAAAATAAAGATTTTTGCTTCTTAGCCACTCTTGCATCTCAGATTTTCGTGACGATATTGTTATAAATAATAATCTTTATTGTTGTTATCCTCAGATCATATGATAACTTTCAATAAAAGGGGTGATAGACGTACGAGCAAGTACGCGTACTTATGGCTCGACGACCTTTTTCGCTTGTGTGTCACCGTAAGTACGCGTACTTTAAAACCGCCGCGCAAAATTGTCGTCGATCCAACAAGTTTTAAATCTTGCTCGTAGCTCGTCTTGGCTCGTGCGTGTAGCAGCACTACGAGCCGCGAGCCGCCACTTTGTTCCGCCAGTCCGTGGACGCGCACGCTTGTCATTCGTGTTTTGAGCATCGATACTTAAGATTTAAATTGCAATTTTTGTTAATTTTCATTCAGAAACTTCTCAAAATGAGTGATTTCTTTTTTTAATTTCCTGTCTGCGTATGTCAATGTGTTTTTATGAATAAAGCTTATTATTATTATTATTAAATTCACATGTGATAAACGCTCTCTTTTCGTAAGCCATTTCTTTACCCACACTTTCCGACTTCGTCTATTTTTTT
This sequence comes from Leucoptera coffeella, assembly GCA_030578115.1. Lineage (NCBI taxonomy): Eukaryota > Metazoa > Arthropoda > Insecta > Lepidoptera > Lyonetiidae > Leucoptera > Leucoptera coffeella. Next base: position 3,170,777 of record JAMBLF010000002.1, read on the forward strand.
AGTTTTTAAAATGTAATACGATATAATTCCTAAATAACACAAAGCTTCTTCTGTCGAAGACATCGGAACACACAATGAGTAAGCTTCACGTGTGTCACTAACGTCGAGCCGAGTAAGTTCGCGATCTTAAAAACCGCGTACTTTAAGTACGTACGTCTATCACCCACTTAAGAGCTTGTGATAGGGCCTATTTTGAATAAAAATATTTTGACTTTTGACTTTGATATATTAATTTGTTTTATTTGAGTTTATAGCTCTGCAACCAAAGACCGTTACAAATGAAACCTATAATGTATCGAGCCGTATGGCACAATGATTGCTAGTTTTGGCGTGTTTACTGGCAACAGTGAATTATGCAACTGCGGCGACGCCTCCATCTGCCATAATATATTCATAATTATAAATATCACAAGCTCTCTTTGAAAGTTATCTTATGATCTAAGTATAAATTAAAAAAACTATTTCAAACATGGCACTGAGCATTGTCTTTACATATTTTTTACCGAGGTTAGATCAGCGGAGACCCTAGCTTGGAGAAGAACTAACAAGAAACTCCGGAAATCAATTTATTATAATCACCCTTAACAAACATAAAAATTACAAAGACTGGGCAAAAAACACAACGCTGGTAATACTAAATTTACCTTTCATGCAAAATAACACGCAATGGCGGAAACGTCAAATTTAGTTCCAAGTTTGGCTACTACCAATTTATGTGGCGGGATCTCTATAACCAATTTTAACTCTTTAAGTGTTTCAAGACTAAACCAAAACGAATTAAGGATTAATTCACAATTAACAAGTATGAATGAGACCTTATCCCCGATTACAAAAGTAGATGATATATTTTATTATGTATCTAGGATTAATAGTTTATTTAATTTAATAGAAGGTTCTCTACTTTCTGTCTCAAATTTGCTAGATTCTACGTTGAATAGTATTTAATTTTCCAAATTTAATATTCTTCATCCTAGTGTATTAAGTCCGTTAGCTCTTTTTAAGGAATTGGCCGCTAACAGTAATAGAATTAATAAACGCCTAGATTTCCCGGTAGATTTAAACGTAAATAATATATATTCTTTGATAGACGTCTCATCTCTTAGCTCTTACTATTTAAATGATAAGATAATTTTTGTTATACGCATACCCTAAGTAACCTTAGAATCTTTCACAGTTTATAAGAATATTCCTTAACCTACCCCTCATAATGATCCGATAATTATTATGAGGGTAATAAGCATTATTAAATAAACTTACAGAAAACTGCTTCGGATTTTCAAAAAGAATTCTACTCATCCCTTCTACTTCTACTACTTTATTTATGAAATCCCCGTCTAATATCGCTTTCGATATCACAATGGATGATTGCTGTAAAAAGGAAAAGTTTAATGATTCATTGTCGTATCTAGCCCCTATTACTTTAAGTAAAATTAATCTTGACTCTCTCACATATGCTTCCCATTAATTAACTAACTTAGAGAATGAAATAACTAAACTGCAGTCTGAATCTCATTTTGTACAATATTCAGTGTATTATTCTAGTACTACTTATGTTTTCATTGTAATACTATTTTGTTTGCAAGTTTCAAATTAATGAAGTGTTTTAGAAATCGAAAAAATAAAGATCCCAATAACGGTTTCTGTATACAAGTATTTAACCAATGTTATAATAAAAGACGAATTAAACATAGCAACAAAATTAATAATTCTATAGAGATGACAGAAATCTCTAGTTCGGAAGAGGAAAATCATTCAAAATCCTTGCCAGATATTCACAGATCTAAACGTAATTTAAATAACTTTTAATTTTTATGATTGTATAACCTTATTTCTATATCATAGTTAAATTATAGCCTTATTAGTTTAGTTTCACGGATTAGTCAATTTCTATATTTTAAGTCAATCTCTTGTAAAAATTTGATGTTTGATCACTATTGCATCTCGATTCCGCTTATCTATTTAAGTTGTTATAATCTTGAATAAAGGTAATAACCGATTACCTCAGACCTCAGTATTTTTCCTACCGATGACGTTAAAACGAGCAAGTGCAAGCTAAGCATATTTCAATATTTACTTCATTTCTTTCTTATATTTAATTCAGTTCTTAGCCAACACTCAACCGCGTCAGTACTGATAGTTATCAAACATCGAGTTCATAAAACTCAATTGTACCTTTAATGATTAAACTTGGTGTTCAGTGAAAAAGAGTTTTTTTTTAAAAGCTTGACCCAATAGCCGCCCTAACAATACGTTATGATCATTATTATTGATATATTTAATAATAAAATGTGCGTATGTGCGAGGATATGTATGTGTATGTATTTATATGCATATCTACATAAAAAAACATACATACGCGTTCATGATCATTAACCCTTGCGGGGTAGTCAGAGGTTCAGGTGTCCGTCTCCGCAATTGCGAAGGTAGTAATTCTATGGCCACCTCGAACCCATGTGTTAACTAGATAGTCAGTACTCAATGTAACAGGTGGTAAGCCATCACACCATTTACAAGCACTAACTATTACCTGTTCGGGAAACAAGTAGGTTTCCTCACGATATTTTCCCTCATCGTAGTACTCGACGCATTCGTAAACGTATTTTTATTACGAAAATGTACATAGAACTTCGTTTAAATTGATACATGCTCAAGCGTCACGCTCGTCAAGTTCAAGATTTGAACCATGTACCCACTAATACAGAATAACCAGCTAAGGGATAAAAGAAATTAAGTAAAAAAATGCAGGACACACTACTTTAATATTCTATCTACCCTAAACAGGAATAAAGAACTTGACTGAACTTTCTCTACTCCCAGATCCAGCAGTGAATGGCTATAGCTTTAATATTCTGTCCATCCTCAAACGGGATTTGAACCCTGCACCCTCGATACAGAGTCAAGCCCCAAACAACTGAGCTACGTCGAATTCTATTTCTTTTTATTCTTTATTACAACCTACATAGTTTATTAATCTCTATTATCCATTTATTTAAACTACTAGCTACTAACCTTACACATATCAACACCCATACACATAGCCGGTTACGTCACCCACAACTTGGGCGCTGTTCCCTGTGCGGCTCAGACGCAGGAGACGGAGAAAGTTCCCGACACATGCTGAGTCTGGGCCCTTTCACGACAGCAATACAGCGCGCCCAACAATTACTGTTCGTAAGTACCAATTTTTGTAATGTGTGTTCTTCTTATTGTAAATAAACGTTTTTCTATTCTATTCTATTGAAACATACTTTTATTTCCAAAAATGTTTGATTTGACAGTCACGGCACTAAACGACCCCTTTAATACACATAACCCACAACTATTATGCTATTCAATAGTAATTTAACACCATATAATAAATTAAGATAACACAATCCATAAAAACTACATAATTCATTTTACCACCATTAAATAGTTAAATAAATAATGTTAGTAGCTGAATTCAACAACCCTAGCCGTAACAGCATAATATACTAAGTAACTTTTTTTTTAGATAAAACGCGAGTTTGGTCTCATCACTTGCCTTGAGTGTAATGTCTAATAAGACAGTGGTATTTATCATATTTATTTTCTATTTCACTGGCTCCGTCATTGAAAATGCCTTCAGTGAAGGGTAGTGTTATCCTGATTTTTTTGTCTGATACGATGTGTAATATCTTCACAGAACTGATCTATAACTTCAATTGTTCCGATGGTTGACAAAATAAAAGTTTGACTACGAACAACTTGCTTCGACATTGTGATAACGAAGCTTCGCTTAAAGTGTTACCCAAATGGTCATCGTTTTCAATTAAATCTCGGTCTCGGCAAGCATACGTCTCTTTGACAATACCGTTTACAGTTTCAAGGTATGCAAATGAGGTCGGACCGCGTACGTCTAGAATCCTAAGATAAAAAAATTCTGATTGGGATGGATGTAAACAGCAAATTACAATGAGATAAACCGCGCTTATGCCACTACACATTTGCCGTATAACATTTTACTTTACCTAATATCTGTTCTTTGACAAATAATTTATCTTCAAATGAAATACACGTGAAAATATGTCATGACGGTCCTGGTAGCGGCACCGCTTTAATTTCAAGCCAGGCCAGGTTAGGTTAGGTTAGTAGTTACAGTAGTTACATCTAAAAGTGACAAATAAGTCAGTTCTACTATAATTTCGGACGTACACGTCAAAATATATTTGCAAAAATTGTGGTTTTTGGCCTGATGTTGGTTAATTGCTACCTCTGAGATGTTACACTTGTCCTTCAGTTTTAAAAGCATGGTTATTAATTAAAAGATTATTTACTGGTTGTGGTTGTGGCTCCTGAAGGTTAGAGAGACAAACTTTACCTGAAGCACAGGACGCACCATTAGGTTGGTCCGCCCATTTCTTGGCTGAGCAGAACAGTTCTAGTTTGCTTTTATATAAACTCATGTGTGTACTTTTAAACAGTGGTTGGTTTGAATAATAATGGTTTTCAATCCAATACGGTTGGAATTTCATGATAACTCTACTGTTAACGTTTTTTATTTAAAATTTTATGTTTTCGTGTTTACTATCGAAATATGTTATAAAAAGAAATAAAATCATTAGGATTAAACATTAACATATTAGTGACCTCTGTCTATCCCTCTACAGGGAAACGGGTTAGATGTGTATGAATAGATATTTTCTAAATGTTAAAAGTTTTAATTTGTATGTAAAAATAAATGTAAATATGAGATTGAAAACTTTTAAATAGGCCTAAATTAATAAATTGTTGAATGTTAATGAAATCATTAAAAGCGTGTAATATGGGCTTGCCCTGAAAATATTTGTTGATTAGACATGAAAAGAACTGTTGGTTAGACCTGAGAAAAACTGTTGTTTAGCTCTGAGAATAATTTTTGCGTAGGTGTAGTTTTAAGAACGATATCAAAAACCAATCGCACTAAAATGAATCAGCAGCGTGGGCACCACACTCATAGAGCTGAACTCCCCTCGCGCTCGCGCACCTCCACTTTAGTGTCGCCCACTTCGCAACGGGCTGAGCAAAAATCGTAATATTTAAATTTCGCCTGAACTTAAAAACCACACGTCTAATTTTAATCATTAAGATAATTAATTTTGATTAATAGCAAAGTAAAGGCGTTTAAATGTAGTTAAAAAAATTTAAGATGTCTAAATTAAAATATAGTGGTAGTACTTCACTCGATCGATCTAATTAGAACATTTTATGGTTCTATCTTTTATAGTTTAGGCAGCGTATGCAAAATAAATAACTTTTCTGGCTGATTTTTTATACCCAGTGTCCGAAAAAGTCAAATAGTAAATTTCAAAATTAAATTTAGTCTATGTTACTTGTGGCTATTGTAGCTTTCGAATGGTGAAAGAAGTTTTGAAATCAGTGCAGCAGATTTTGAGCCTATTCATTACAAACAAAAAACCTTTCCTCTTTTATATTTTACGGAACCCTATTTCTTTCCAAAATAAAATTTATCCTATGTTACTCGTGGTTAATGTAGCTTTCAAATAGTAAAAGAATTTTTGAAATCGGTTGAACAATTTTTACTCCTATTCATTACAAACTTTTTCTCTTTATATAAGTGTAGATGTAGATTAAATTGGTTTCAATTCTATTAACTTTTTAATTATTAAGAGCTAAATTGTTACATTGAAACCATTGTACTACAACTCAAATCACCAAGTTTTGGAAAAATTTTAAGATCAGGGATGTATTTTCAGCAAAAAGGACTATCCTGCACACATCTTTTCTCACAAAATAGTCATTTATGTATGTAAAGAATGGACCATATATTAAGCATTTAGGCTACCCATCTGAACGTCCTACTGACTGCTTCATGCCAATAGTCACTTTTTGTAGTCTATCACTAAATATGAGTTACTTAAAACTTACCTTGAATGATCCAGGCCCAAGAATAATATATGAAGCATTAGAGGAACGTTTACACTCCAATCCAATTGAACTCCATCAATCACGACATCACATAACAACATTACAGCAACGTTGCAACTGTAACAGATATAAAAGGATCCATTAATTTAGCAGACAGTGACTGATGTTGAAACTGATTAATGAAAATGATTAATTCATGCAAAGTCTTATGAACATAGCGATTATTATTGTTTTTTTTTTACAGGTATAGTCTAAATGTGTATTTAATATTCTTATTGTGTTACAGTGTTATCATGATTAATAACTAGCGGGACTTATCGCGTATGTTTTTATATAATAAAGTTACCTTTATTAACCCGACGTTTCGGCTACGTTGCAGCAGCCATGTCACTTGCATTCCTTGACGTTAAGGTTATGGTGAGACCTGATGGCACACTTTCACATACTATCTACAGAAAACCTACACACACAGATCGGTACCTCCATGGATCCTCACATCATCATCCGAAACACATGGTTTCTGTGGCGACGTCTCTTACAGGCAGGGCTAGGGATTTGTGCGACCCTGAGCATCTGGACGAGTAGCTGCAGTAGGTTCGGGATGTACTTAGGAGAAATGGTCATTACGTAGGTACTAAGTTGGTAAACCGTATATCCAAAAGAGAAAAACCCCCGTGTGTGGATCGCGTGCCGGTGTTCCTGCCTTATGTGAAGGGTGTAACAGACAAAGTTGGAACAGTCTTGAAGAACTACTCGATCAAGCCTATTTTCGTTCCATCTTCGAAGGTAACAGACTTTCTGAGAACACCTAAAGATGTAATCCCGTACCAAACACCGGGTGTGTATAAGATTGATTGCAGCTGTGGGAAATCTTACGTCGGACAGACCAAACGGTCTATAGCGGACAGAGTGAGGGAACACATTGCAGCGGTCAAGAAATTGGATACCAATAGGTCAGTAATAGCCGAACATCTGCTAAACGAGGGTTCAAATCATTGGATTGAGCTTCATAAACCCACTGTGCTCTCTAATGAACGCCGATACTACAGTAGAATTGTACGCGAGGCGATTGAAATAAAAAAGCACAGTACATTCAATCGTGAAGGAGGTTACAAACTGTCTTCGGCGTGGAATACCGTGATAGATCGACATTCGGTTCAGCATGATCGTGTGTAGCCACAAGATACTGTGAGTGTAGTGTGTAGGTCGCGTGTGTTTAATAAAAACGAAGCAGTGAGGGTAGTCGGAGAAGAATCTGACAGGGCGCTGCGTTGGAGGCGAAGAAATGCGTCGTCAGTCTGCCCGTGACCATGGCTGCTGCAACGTAGCCGAAACGTCGGGTTAATAAAGGTAACTTTATTATATAAAAACATACGCGATAAGTCCCGCTAGTTATTAATCATGAGTATAAATCGCGAATCTCTTAAAACTATAATTACAGTGTTATTGGTAAGCAATTAGCATTTTTTTAGAATGAATATTCGGAATGGGAAATCGTATAAAACAAGTATAACGGGTTGCTGGCCAATAGCTTCTATTTACCGCTGGGCTCTTAGTCGCCTCCTATGACATGAACAAATAACGACAGCTAGTTGGCATTCTCTTTATGTCCCAAACTGGCACGACGCATTTATGTAATTAAGTAAATAACTTAAGACTAAGTTAAGTAATGCAAACCTGCCAGTACATCCCATATCTTGGTTTCAGTCTCGCGAACTACTCTTTCAATCATTACTTTTGCATATATAAGAATATGACAAGATATGGGACAATGCTTAGAAGGCTTATCCCTCGGTACTTCTTTCAATCTTGGAAGGGTCCCTGCCCCTTGCACAATGAGACGATGACGACCCTGTACCAATCTTTAGGCACAAGGCCATACCGCCAACACGCATTAAAAAGTAAGTACAAGAGGTTGGCAACCACCGGCGCACCACCTCTGAAGAACTGAACCTCTACATTCAATGTACTAATTAGTTTTTCCACTCTTCTTCTACATCTTGTATCTTTTATTTACACAATAATCTTTAAAATTTCCTACTTTTATTCTTTCGAACCCTGTAGTAGACAGATGAGCACGATAACGCCAACATTGACGGGACAATCGGCTGACCAGTAAATGATGATCCGTTGCCATATCAATGACCCGAAACACTCAGGCGTCCACCACATGCCTCTTCAATCGATCATCTACAATAACAAAATCTATCTTTTTATTACAAAATATTGTATTTGCCACAAAAAGACCTCTCTCCAAACATATCTCGAGAAGACATTCGCCATTCTCGTTCACTTTTTGTTAAAACACACTCATAAGAATCTCTCTGAACATCTACTCGACCATTAAAGTCACCAATCATAACAACATTTTCATTCCGACTAAATTTCTTTAGTAAGTATTTCCCTTAAATTCTCCCAGAACTCCCTTCGCTCCTCAGTTGGCCTTGAAATGTCAGGAGCATATACTACTAACACGAACACAAATTTGAGACCAACCTTAAGCCTTAACCATAGACCATTTGTACTCTTTAACACATTTATTCATACGCTCTGATAGGACAATACCAACCCCCTGGCACGCATGATCCTCTTATCGAACTCCAGTCCAATATATTGCGTAAGTGCCATTAAGGGTATAGCCCACTCTCTTTCGCTTCGTTTCATTCACACATAAAATGTCTAATTTCTTGCATTCCATCATCTTGCAAATTACGTCTATGTTGCTCTCCACTACTCCACATACATTCAATGTTCTAAATCGGGTCTCCGTGACCCACGCTCCACCTCTCCAAGAAGCCGTACGTGATAGGCGGCGAACCTCGTCGCCGTCTTGCCCCCCAAATATTATTTGCACCTCTGATCCATTTAAGGAACGCCGGGGTCTCGGGGTCATTTGTTTATTTTTGCCCATGCAAATGTTTTTTTTAACTTTTATTTATTAATAGACAAACGCGTTCACGACCATTAACTCTTGCGGGGTAGTCAGGGGTTCAGGTGTCCATCTCCGCATTTGCGAAAGTAGTAATTCTATGGCCACCTCGAACCCATGTGTTAACTAGATCTAGAACTGTCGCCATGTACAAGTACTGACTATTACTTGTTCGGGGAACAGATTTGTTTCCTCACGATGTTTGCCTTCACCGATATAACAAAAACAGATTATTTTTTTCTGTTCGAACTATAAGGTTTAATGAAAAATTTGTAATGACAACTATAATTAAGTTTAATTAGGTCTGCCCATAATCGGCGTAAAGAAAAAACAGAAAATCGAAACTTAGGTCGTAAGTCCGTTATATTACAATTTCGACTCACTGTTCGACGACCTTTTATCCATATCATAAGCTTCAAGGTCTATATATGATGACATTAGAGCCCGTACCAAGGTGCTGCCGAACGCAAACAGTGCCACCCAATAATAATAACGGGATAAACGATCACATGCCTTTCCAAATCCATAAATAAATAGAAAACCATTTGGATCTTGGCCAAACACTTTTCTGCAACCTGGTGTAAAGAAAAGATCTAATGACATTCGCTTTCGAAAACCTGCCCTAGTCTCACGAAGAGCCCTTTTAATCAATACTTTAGCATACATTTTTCAAATGATGCTCATCGGATGCGTAGACATTTCGCTCGCACGTCAATTGATCCGTGACCATCGCAACATGGAAACGTCGGGAAGCAAAAGTATTTTTTTATTTATAAAATATTCACGACAAGTCCCATTTTTTTGTAAAATTAATAAAAATCGCGAGTCTCTAAAAATATAACGACACATTTCAATTGTAATGAGGAACATATACTTGTCTTAATCATTTGATATGATCAAGTTGACTCACCGGTGAAATCCCGAAATAGGTTGATCACTATCCGGTAAGTATTCTGTCAATGGAGCAAAGTATCCTCCATACTCAGGCATTGGTAATGGTCTAGGTTGATGACTGCATTGTGAATTTTGAATGGTATTCGGGTGAACTGTATCTGAACTCTATAATAGAACGTTAACGGAACGGTATTACTCATTATATTGTAGAAAATCCACATAACACATTTAATTCAATGTTTCGTATATACTGTATATTTTGAATGTCTTGCGACATATATTTCATAATATTAATATTCAAAATATGGAATCCTATAATAAAACACTGCATAACTCAAAATGTCCTGAAGAGGCAACACAACCATGAGGCCACCAAACCACGAACCAAATATAAAGAGAACCCGGCGAAAAGAGCGGTCCCCGTTACGCAGTGCGGAGTCCAAATGGCGTGTTTTAATTGGTGCGGAGTCTAAAAATGTGTAGTTGAAAGAAGATACCTGATTTGATTGGGCGATGCCGTGTTTTAATTGGTTGTAATATCTCCCCTCCATAACGCGAACCTTGTTTCATCCCGCGTAATGCCACGCTATTTTCCATACAAATATTGCGTAAAACCCACTCCTCTTATTAATTACTTGTGGCATGAAGCAAACCAACATCAGCCTTCAGCATCGGGACAGTCTCGCTGTCATAGCCAGCCGCTTTTCCTCACTTCATACTTTTCAATGCTTCATAACTGCGTCCATAGTTATCTCACTACCATTATTTTTGTCGGTGTCCTCGCAAGACCAGTCACAACCATCTGCGGATTGAGACGATGGACCAACGTCTTTTACAAAAGTTTCCTAAAAAATAATACTTTCAAATCCTCTTCATACCCTCAATGTCCATCACCATTTCATCTTTTATGTCATTCATTGTCACATACCTTGCGAACCTCCCATCTCCGAGCGTACATGCTTCCAGAACATTATCAAGTTATTACAAAAATCATCGGAGAGCTTCAGACCGTTCTTTCACATCTCGCTTTCTCCGTTCCACTTTCTTCTTTACCTCACTCTATATCTTCTTATATTCCTCTTCTACTCTCTGCACTTCATCATCAGTCACATCTACATTCACCCGTTTGATAGCTCAAATCGCTAACAAATACAACCATGATTTCTTCTTAACACTCACAACGTCTATCGTACTAGTAACTCTACTATACTCCCAGTAACTCGTTGGTGGTCTATTCTTCCTTTTGCTTTCTCCATTTCTTAGCACACTCGATCACTGCATTCTTGAGCACATGCCATCCTTCTTCAATTCCATTCTCTCCATCATCTGTAAGCAACTTAACCGTTCATGCAATAGGCATGATGACAAATTTTGAGAAACTGTTCTATAATATTTGGAAATATATACGGATTATAATAAACATAATATTTCTGCGAGAAATTAAGGTTTAGTACTTAAAAAATGATTTTTGATTCATAAATTTAAAATTTGCACCAAAACGCGTCAAAGTGTCATGGCGTCGCTTGCATACGTCACTTTAGAGTACAAGGAACATTCGGTGTATGTAAACATTATCTAATTCTTTAATTTGGACATTTTACTAGTTTTTACATTAAAACATGACTTCGAAAGCATATAGGTGGCGTTCCCTCTGTGTACTAATACGTCAATAAAAACTTCTTATTTATTTTCGTTCCTTTCGATATGAAATTTAGAAAGAAGTGGCTTAAACTTGCAAGACGTGATTTGGAAGGAATATTACCCACAACATTTTATTTTTGTCAAGATCACTTTGACGTAAGTATTTCCTTTTTTATTTTGTTGAATTTTGTTGCCAAAATTCATTAGAAGCTAATTTTGTGGGAAGAAGAAACATAAACATAACCTCAAATTGTAATATTGAATGTTACAGTGAAATAGGTACAATAGCTATGCTTTCAACGAATTATTTTTATGGTTTAAATAGTTAATTAACTGGTTAATACACAATACTTACATGGAAGTTTTAACATTTCTAAATTCTGCTGAACAGAAGTCTTTGTTTGATGCCAGAAACGTTCCTAGCATTATCAAGTCAATTCTTGGTATATTTGCGCTTGAAGCTTTTGTAAATCCTTGTTCCATGACTCAATTTAGCGTAATCAATTTACACAAAAGAAATTGAAGTTAATAAAACATTAGCGGCGTAATTAATTGAAAAATCGAGCGAGTGAGTAGTAATACAAATGTGAACAAAGAGAAAGAACTCTGACGTGACGTCATGCGCTCTGATTGGCGTCCAACATGTCATGGCGGATTGCCGTATTTAGCGATTTTATTTTATTGATTAATATATATAGCAGTTGGTTGGAGTGAAGCGCAACGACTGTGAATAGGTTTAAAGAAAGTTTGGGGACGTTAGATTTAATGAAAATGGCGGAAGTTTGATTAATGTATGTTTGGAGCGGAATCTTTGTGTAACAAATACAATGTGTGAACATAATTTTGTCCTCATGTATACTTGGGAAAGAGCAAATGAGACAAGTATGATTGATTTTGTAATGGTTGATGTAAGATTGAGATTGACAGTGGTGGAACTGGGTTTATAGGGGTGCTAACGTGGAAACGGAGCACTTTCTTGTGGTTTACCGTTTAAAATGTCTATTTACACGTTGGCGTCAGCATCAGCCATCGTACAATAAAGGATCACAGTTGAGAGACTGGTGATGAGTTAAGTGTAGGGTAAAAGTATAGAAAGGAATAGCATGAACAGTTAAGTTGCGTACAGATGATGGAGCTCAAAAATACAGAGGTTGAATGTGCTAAGAAAGTATGTGGAGAAAGCAAAAGGAAGAATATACCATCAATGAGTTGGTTGGACACAAGTATGAAAGACGTAGTGATTGCTAAGAATAAAGCATGGTTTAATTTGCTAGCGATTCGGGCTAGCCAATGAGTGTATGCAGATGCTACAGATGATGAAGTGCAGAGAGTAGAAGAGAAATAGAAGAGTGAGGTGAAGAAAAAAGTTTTTTATAATAATCATAAAATGTTCTAGAAGTGGAACGTTTCGAGCATGTACGCTCGGAGAGGGGTTCGCCAGGTATGACAGTGAATGATATAGAAGTAGATAAGCGTGAAATGGAAATGGATATTGAGGGTATGAAAACATGTGAAGAAATATTATTAACAACAAACACAAAACATTTTAATTATAATAAATAAAACATGATAACAATTACAGATACAATTTAACTTTTATATAAAATTGTTAAACTATGATTCATAAGCATTCTTGAAGGAATATAAGTTGGACTATTACTTATAGACATACACATCAATATAAACGGGCGTATTGAAGGGGCAAAATTTTTTTGTGACAGGGTAATATTTTCTAAAATATATGTATTTTTTTTCAAATATTTATTTCGTATATACTTGTAGCGTCTAAAATTCGGCAACCATGTTTGATTATCTTGGTTTATTAAATTACAAAAAAAAAGCTTTTCATAAGTCAAAATGTCATGAAACTTGGGGTGCGGTGATATTTTTTATTTACCAGTGTTGGACCATAAATTTCTTATTAATTATAATTATCAGACCTACAATCCATTAATAAAATAAGTTCTTAAAATGCACTTAAAAATGTAAAGCATAACCTGTCAATGTCGTGTGGAGTCAGCATATTTTGGGAATAATTTTTACAGTCTGTTTTTACATATAACTTAAGAAATAATGTCGAAATGCCTCCAAAACAATAACAACGCCACCAAATAAGTTTTAGGTAATGTTTTGTAGACATGTTCGAAGAAACTCAAAACCTTCAAAAAAATTTTTGTCAAAAACCTGTGTTTTGTGGTTTATTGTTAAACAAGTTTTTGACATTAATTGCACGGAATTGACATTTTTTCAACTTAAGATATAATTACTAGGATTTTAAATCGCGAGAAACTTTTAGGCATGATTCGTGAGTTTAGAACTTCAAGGATTTATTTCTTCTTCCTCTCAGTATATATTCCACTGCTGGAGATACGCCTCTCCGATAGATAGTCTTCACCTTGATTACAACACAAGATTTATTTAGCCTACCAATCATTCATTAGACTCCAATCTGAACAGACGTATTATTCTTTCGTGACGAATTTGGTGCAATCTACCGGAAGTTCAAAATTTTCGGTACACCGGCCCCTCCTGCTCTTCTGTTAGAGCGTTTCATACAACGTCGGCGGCCATATTAAGTTGCATCGGATCTCTCACTTACGCTGAAGAGTCGGTGACATTATGGAGGAGGTTGTGACGACACAGATGGTGAAAGCTGCCAACCGTCAGTCGTATGACATCAATAAACCAATTATAATGTTAAAAAGCTTTTTCATGACTTGGGTTTGAACCCGGGCCTCACGAGTTGCTGGCCGACTAACTTCCAAACAAAGCCAATCAGCGTGGCCATGAAGTGTTGAAATTGGCCACATAAATCTGACTGAGTAACGCCATCTTTTCAAAACAGCGTGGATTACGTATGCACTTGGTTTTGCATCGATCGATTCGAATTCTTTACTATGAGCATGGGGTCCCATCCCATACTAATTTTTTCGACCAAAACTTGAAGCATCAATAGGTGGCGCTATAAATCATCAAACACCGATAAAAAAATAATTATTGAAAAATTTTGCGATTTTTAGCTATATTCATACATAATTCATCATAATATGTGATAATATGAATTTATGTACTTACTAGTGAGTAATGGAAAGAGTGGATATCAATTTTATAAATAATAAAGTAAGTAAAATTTATTTAATCCTGCCATCTAGTCAATACTTGTAGAAGCAACATTTTTCTATTCGAAAGCAGATGTCGCTGTGTATTGGCGGTTAGTATAACTACCTATAAATAAATGTATTCAGTACATAATATTACATAGTTATGATTTCAAAAACATCTAAATTACACACGGAATACAAGGTCACAGACTTTTATAGGCAGACAGTCGTACGAAAAATGTAAATGTCTCGATTCCCATACAGATTTCTTTTGATCCTGATAAACTTCTATTATACGGCCAATTATTAAGTAGTTTATGTGTTATGTAATGTCAATAATGTTTTTGCTAAAATATTGGGTAGGTATAGGTATTTGAATCGCGCTTATGAAAAATTATGATGTGTAGTTGTGATCATAAATATAGGATTCTACGGTTGTGATTCATACACCGGTTCTCGTTCTATCACCGAAGTTAAGCAACGCGGGCGTGGGAAGTAATTGGATGGATGACCATTTAAATTCCTCACGTGCTGTTGTTTTGGTGAGGGAACCTGGTTTGGTTATGTAAGGACTTAGTTAATCACCTATTACATTGGTTATCAGGTAACGATTGACTTAAGATTGCAAAAAAACTTAGTTGCCACTCAACATCTGACTACCCCGAAAGGGATGTGAATGCATATTTTGCACATAGGTTTTTTGTGTTCGTCTGTCGGGTAACGACGGGGATCGGGGATCAATCGGGGTCGGCGGCGGCGGCGACATAATGTAAACACAGTATTCTGTACCTATTCAGGATTATAATACTATAAACAGAGATCCCGCGCACTCGTAGATTGGGTAGGCATAGTTTACGCGAGAGCATTGAGCGAAGCGGCGCACGCGACAGCCCCCGCCACCCTCGCCGAGAGCGCTGCAAGTCGCTCTCTGCTCTATTACGGGCACTAAAAATAAATGTAAATAATAGGTATCGCTGAGAATCAGCGTTCCATCCAAAATAGACTTTATTACAAATGCAGAAAAAATATTTTCCATTTGCACATTTCAATAAAATGCAATAGGTATGCATTTTGTATTTCATTTTGGCATGTTTTTGTACTGTAAACATCTGTCAATATCTAATCATATTATGATGATGCAAAATTAGACTTTATTGTATTAGAATTTTAAAACTAATTTTCAATTTTATGCATTTGCAATATTTAAAATTCAATAGGTATTAATTTTATATTTCTTTTCATTTGCGTGGCGTGGTCACTATGTATGTATATTGCGTTAAAATTAATCGACTTATTTAATCGAATAAAAAGAGAATGATTAAAATGTGCATTGCTAGATCTATATAAGTATACAAGTACATATATAAAACATTAATATAAAATTAACTACTGAAATATAATGATAATATATTTTTATATAGGTTGCGAAGGTAATTTATAGTGGCAAAGTGGAAGGAAGATTATGATTGAGACAATCCTTTCTAGGCAGGTGTAGGTAGCGTGAACAGAAGAGCATGTATGAAAATGTTTATGAGTGTGAGTGAAGCAAGAGCAAACAGGCGTAAATATACGTATGTACCTATGTAACGAATAATAATAATAGTCTAAGTAATAATAGTTTTTTATTTAATCTAAACAATTTCCTCTAAATTAGAAGCGCTGAAAAGCGGCTGTAGCCCAGTGGGTAAGACCTCGGACTTCGTATGAGAAAGGTCCTAGGTTCGAATTCCAACTCGATGTACCAATGAATGAAATTTAAATATGTGTTTTTCATTTACGTACAAATTTACAGACGCTAATGGTGAGGGAAAACATCGTGAGGAAACCTGCCTATTTCTCAGGATAGGTAATAGTCAGTGCCTATATACGGCGATACGGTTCACTACCTATCACGTTGGGTGCTGTCTATCTAGTGATACGCGGGATTCGAATGACCCATGCCTAACATGCCTTCGAAATTTCGGAGAAGGGCATTCAAGCCTCTGACTACCCCGCCATAATAAAAACGGGAGTGTGTATACACAAGTCGTGAAGCGTATGTTTTATGCTTTTTTCTTTCTATAGGTACACTATTTCGTTTTAAAATCAATTCTATTATACATCTCGAAGGCATATTCGATAGAAAGAAAATTTTATTATATTTAATTTTATATATATATATATATATATATATATCTCTCACTAGCATACACTTCACAGTGAAAACCTTTACAATCTTCCCCAAAATGTGAATATAACAAGTTCGGATTTTACCTTTTAGTTTCTACCTAGCTAGGTACTAGGCTAGGCGCCTGTCTGTGGTCGAGGAAGGTACCTATACCTATTATACTATATTATATTATCTGCGATACAGTGCTTTTTAGGACTATTGTATGTAATTATTGTACAACAGACACTGAGCAAAAAATCCCCTAGACCGGAGTTTTTTTGTTGCTTTTTCTCCGAGTAAGGGCTTCCAAACCAACGGTAATCATAGATTTAAGAGACTACCAGTGTCTAACAAAAAGTTTTATTCTGAATAAAGTTTTGATTTTGTTTTTTTTTTAATTCCTGTCGCACATTTAATCACTAGCATACACTTAACAGTGAAAACCTTATACAATTTCCCCCAAAATGTGAACATAACAAGTTCGGATTTTACTTTTTAGTTTCTACCTAGCTAGGTACTACGCACATAAACACAAGTCACGCACACTCGTGCGATAAGGCGCGGCGCCTGTCTGTGGTCGAGGTAGTCGCGCGCGTCGCTCGATTTCGATTTATAAATGAATAGGTAGGTATTACTTACATTCATGGGAGAAATGGGGCTACGTGATTTCTGCCACCCCTCTAGGGAGAAGCGGGCGTGACGCGTATGTATGTAATTCTATTTCATAAATATGTATACGTACGTGTATGCGCTCACTGCTAAGACAGTACCTACTTTTACCGGTCTGCATCCCTCAGTCGCCTTTTACGACACCTACACGAAGGGTGTCAAACTGTATTGGTGAAACACGGATTAATTATCCATTTAAATTCTATAATATATTGTAGGTATTCCAGAATACTCATGAGGATTAGGTATTTATTTAGGTGAACTCTTTGACCAAATGTAACTGCCTATAGTGATCTAACAATCTCAATCTAATAATATAATGCAAAGCAAATTAAACTGTCTTACTATTTATTTTGGGCGATGGGTTGGCAACCCCTCACACGTGACAGAATTATATTATCTGTGCCCGTGACTTGATTGATATTGATGCTGGCATACCACTTTATTAAATTTACATACCTACTTAATTTTATAGAAACACCTTAAGTAGTATTTTATTATCTGTGACCTTATGAATCGAAAATAAACCATAAAATGAGCAAACAGTATTAGACATGCTGTATTTGTAATTTTATATTAGGTTAGAAGTACTGAGAAAAGGGGATGTAAGGAGTACCTGTAATTGGCAACCATGTATGCAAAGGTGTTAAAGAGGCGAACGTGGCATGCCAGGATCAGGAGAAATGGGGCTACGTAATCTCTGTCACCGCTCTAAGGGGAAGCGGGCGTGACGCGTATGTATATATATGTAATTCTAATTCATGACATAATATTATGTATGCGTATTTATATGCGCTCATGACCATTATTAACATTGTCCCTAGTCTCCTTGTCGCCTCTTACAGCTTGATGGAAAAAAACCGGTTTATATAATGATATCTGTGAGACCTGTGATCAAGCACAGAAGGCGGAATTGTGAGTACATCGAGGTAAAATCGTCTGACGACGGATACTTGTACGCTAGAAATAGACTCTGCGGTGAATTTTACATACTTACTTTATTTTATAGAAACACCTTATGAATCTAAACACCTTATAAAATAAACCATAAATTGAGCAAACGGTATTTGACATGCCCTGCCTATCAGATCCTTTATACCTACTCGTATGTCATTCAAGTTTTTTAAGGAAGGCACCTTGAAGGTACCTATACATAGGTGGCGGGGTAGCCGAGTGGATTAGCGCCTTAACTCTCTGAGTGATCCAGGTTCGAATCCCGGCGGCACCAATGTTTATTTCTAATTTCTAATAAATATGTGCCTTGCGTCCACACTCTGGTCCGTTTTAGCCGTAAAACGTGTTAGGTGGGACCAATTAAAACAGAGATAAAAAATAATGAAAAAATTATCGGCGAGTATCATATACCCTACTCAAATTTAGATGGAGCTATTTCACTTAATTTAGCTAGCTAATCACTCTAGTATGGACAAATAGAAAAGTGACCTCTATTATTGAGAAGATGTACGATTTATGCACGATTTCATGCATTCGATGTCACGCCATCTGTTTTTCCAATTTCGCTTCAAAAATAAGCGGAGTAAAATAAGAAGTTAGCACTTACCAAAAAATTTGTATGGGATGGGGTATCTGTACTGTATAGTATTATATTTCTAGGACAGTCTTCTGCCGTAGGTTTAAGGCTTATCTGCTGGAGCAACAGAAATCCTTACCCTAAATCCTACCTATGTCTAACCTTGTCGGTGCAAATACCAGATATTTATATAAATGTGTTTGTTTTAATATGTCTGTATATGAAATATACTTATTAATGTGTGGTTGAGTGATAATTGTGATGTACTGGATATATAGGTATTGAGTTTATATTGTATATATTATATGGATGTATGTGTTGTAGTGTTATGTATATGTGTGTCTTTAAATATGTTCATGAATTAATTTATATATGTATGTGTAAATATATTTACATGCGTATGTTTATTTATATATTTGTTTGTATATTTATTTATAAATCTATTATATAAAAGTTATGTATGTAAGTAATTATTGCGATGTTTATTACAATTATATAATTATGTGTACGTTTAATATCTTTATTATATGCAGCTTGTGACAGTTTTCGAATCGGGTGCTGCCGGAGGACCAGTGATGCAGCCTAGCTGCATCGTATACTGAGGCAGCACCTTTTCACTGCATCAATGGTTTTCATTTTTTGATGTTTATTGTTTGTGTGTTTGATGTAATTTGTGTAGTTGTGGTGCAGTGAATAAAGTGTTTTCTTTCTTTCTTTCTTTCTATATTATCTGTGCTATGAGCAAGGCAAAGAGCGGGGCTTGTGGCAGATATGTCGCGAGTGGAGATGGCCCTAAATGTACTATTTGTGGTGTTGTTTATGAAAAGGCTTGTATCGGTATGACAAAGGACACCCATATCCCTCTGAAATGGAAATGCGCCCATTGTACTGGTAAAGAGCCTACATGCGCTGTGGCCACTCCGCCCCTGGCCGGCCGCGACAGCGACGGCACCATCGTGTAGGAACTACGGCTGCTGCGCAAGCTGCATGCCGACGTGGCTCATGTGTCGAGTAGGATGGACAACGTAGAGGAGAGGCTATCGAAGCTCGAAAATCATCCTGTGTCTCCGCAGTCTGAGCAATCCCTGAATAATTTAGCTGCACTGCAAGAAAGATTCGATGATCTCGAGCAAAATTCTCGCAGCTGCAATATAGAGATCCAAAACATCCCGGATTAAAAAGGCGAGAATCTTGTACATTTGTTATTGTCTATTTGTAAGCTGCTGAATGTGAACATGACCGACCGTGAAATCCGCGCCGTGCACCGCGTGCCTCGCGGCTCGGGTGTGGCGAACGACCGGCCTAAGATCATAGTAACAAATAAAATAGAACATAAAAGGAACAACGTTTACGGCTTTAAAATGTGATAAGATCTTATCCAAATCATCACTATTACGGATGCGCAGCACACGTGACTCATCGCTTTTACGTAGCAGTATGTTCGCATTACGCACCCACACATATTTCTTTTTCTTCTGACCGGCAATCTCTCTGGCCTTCCTATAAAGAATGTTATTTCTCAGTGTAAGGTGTTCGCACGCTGCTCGTGCGCGACCTGCTCGGCGCGCCCACCTCGGCTGCCGTCGCCGCCAACGCTGCTTGCTTCTATTTAAATGAACACCTTACACTGAGAAATAAAATTCTTAAAAAAAAGTATGGCTCTATTCCTTTCGTAATCATCCTTTCACTACTCTACTGCAATAATTAGGCTTTCATGACTCTTCGGCCAAACCCAACACTCACTACCATACATAACCGTAGGAACCAGAACAGCGTTATGGATAGCAAGTCGTTCCCTTACAGACATCAACTGACAATTCATCATACCACTCACAACCCCATTAACCACATTTCCTTTCTTCACTCTTGTAATTTCCATCTGTTGAACACACTTCCCAAAAAAACAAGCTCTCACTTATTCCACTTCCTTACCATCCACTTTAATCAGTCTCTCAAAAACCATACTTTTGGTTTTACTTAAATTCACCTTTTCTTTCAAAAGCCTTACATGTAATATCCATCATCTTCTGCAACTCATCCGCCGATGACGCAAGCAACACTTGATCCTGATTGTTTTCTACTATTAAGTATTAGCAAATTAATTTTTGGAATATATTTTACCTACACCTAACACATTTACTCATTATCGATAGGTTGTCGTGTCACATTTAACGCCCTTATTTGTTTAAAAGTTTAAAAAAGTTTATTTCACAAAAATCTTAAACTAGTAACAAAAATGGGCAGTGTTCTCCTAAACGAGTCTGTTGACTGTATCTCGGGAGAGACACTCTTCCTTTAGAAGTTCTTAATCAGTTTAATTTGTGGAGGTACAATGAAAATGCCAAATATCGTCAATAAATTGCAAGCACATATAATTTTTTTACAATATTATTAATTCTAATTACAAGAAATTACACACTTTATGGTCTAGATAACTTTAATATAACATAAATATATTTTGTGTAGTGTGATCCCCTTTTGTAAGTGAATTATGATTGTGTGTACGAGTATGTTGCAGGGGATGAGTGTGAGCCTAGAAAATATAATGATTGAAAGCACTTTATGATAGGTAAGTACATACATATATGTTATACTTAAACTCGTAAATAGATTTCATACATAAAACAGTAGTTATAACTTATATACATAGGGAGTACCTAGTAAAATACGATATAACGTGTCTATGTGGTAGTTACGGTAAAGTAGCTTGTATGTTTATAAGGGATTGATAACGTTATGATTATGAGAAAAAGGATATTTAAAGTTCAAATTGGTTTTTTTTTAAAACATATGTCTATAGGGTTGCCAAATAGTTTTTCAATATCCTCGTAAGAAAGTTCTTTCAGGTATCGAGTGATCTTACGTTTACATTCGAGAGGGTACTCGATTACCGTTGCGGAGAGGGTACTCGATTACCGTTGCGAGAGGACCTAATTTTGCGTTACGCGAGTTGCAATATTCATATACATACATATTGGCTAAACAAAGTTGTTATAAACACTTTATCTAGTTGTGTGTATTTAACTGTGTCTTTGTGTGTAATTTGTGTCGTATATCTTGTGTTTTCGCCAAATAGTGATATAACAGTTTTAGTGAGTACACTCAGTAACGGCCACCAATTTAAATAAACAAAGACTTTTTGGAAATAATTTCTTTCAATTAAAATGAATTGTGCGGCGTGTTCACGACCCGTTGCCGAGGAGCAGCGGCTGAGCTGCGTGCTGTGCCACGACGTTTTCCACCACCATTGCCTCAACATCTCCACGGCGCAGTACATCTCCTCGTTGGCGGAGCTGGAGCGCTCTTGGGCGTGCCCCCGCTGTGACAGGGTGAACTCCACCCGCCGTCGCCCTCGAACGGACGACACGCCGGTGCGCTCACTGCACTCCACGGTCGTCGAGGCGGATATGTCTTGCGATGAGATGAGCCTCTCCAACGCCAGCGCTGAGGACGTGGCTACGCCCCGCGTGCTGCCCCCGCGGTCCACTACAGGTGGCGCCGGGTCGGCGCTCGCGGGCATGGCGGAGCTGCTGGACGAGAAGCTGGCGGCTGACCGGGCCCGGCTGACCGCTGACCTCAGGGCTGATCTTGTTGATGCCGTCGCGAAGCAGGTGCGATCCGAGGTGGCCGCCGCGCTCACCGCCTTCACTGAGGAATTTCGCAGCATGCAAGGAACCATGGCGCAACTCGGCACGCGGCTTACCACCCTTGAGGCAGAGAACGTCGAGCTGCGCGGCCAGCTGCGCGCGCTCCGAGAGATTACTTCGTGCGCGATGCCGGCGGCGCTTGAAGACACGGTGCGGTGCCTCGAATGCGAGCTGAGTGAACGTGATCAGGCGTCACTCATCAACGATGTGGAGATTAGCGGTGTTCCGGAACTTCCTGGCGAGAGTCTCGGCCACGTGGTGACGCTAGTGGCTCGGAAGCTTGGTTTTGAGCTCGACGGCAGGGACATAGTCGACCTGAGGCGCGTCGGCGGGGGAGCGCGCGCGCAGCAGACTGAATCTGCGCCGCTCGGGAGCGGTGCTAGTTGTGCGCCTCCCGCCCCGCGCCCGCGCCCCATCGTTTTGCGATTGGCCAGGAGGTCACTTCGTGATGACTTCATCAGGTGTGCGCGGGTCAGAAGGCGACTGGAGTGCTCGGACATCGTGCAGGCGCCGCAGCTGCCCCCGTCGATGAAATACGTGTATGTTAACGAAAGGCTCATTAAATGCAACCGAAATATATTCGGCAAAGCTCGCGATGTGTTGCTCAAATCCTTTCGTTGGCGTTCCGTGTGGACTCGCGAGGGCAGAGTGTTCGCGCGCCGGGATGAGAACAGCCGGCCCGTCTGGTTGCGGAGCGTGCATATGGTCGATGAGCTCTCGAAGCCGCGACCAGCCAC
The DNA here is from genome assembly GCA_030578115.1 of Leucoptera coffeella. Classification (NCBI taxonomy): domain Eukaryota; kingdom Metazoa; phylum Arthropoda; class Insecta; order Lepidoptera; family Lyonetiidae; genus Leucoptera; species Leucoptera coffeella. The sequence continues at coordinate 3,193,961 of JAMBLF010000002.1, forward strand.
CGCCGCACCATGAATGCTTTTTATTTACATGTTTTTCACTATATTCTTGTGTATGCTTTTGTCAATGTGTAAGTCCTTTGTATCTTTTCGTAGTGTGTGTGCTTATTGGCGCTGTGAGGGGGCTTACTCGCTTATGTACGACTGTGCCATTTTACACCGATCATATATTATATTTTAATAATTATAAATTTTATACACTTATTGTTGCTACAGTATATATTATAAGATTAGTTTATGTATGCCTTTTTTATATGTATAGTTTATATATACTAAATGATATTCTATCTCCTATGTTAAAATTAATTTCTTGTTTATTACTTATTTATTTGTTTATTTTGAAGTTGGTATTATTTTATTTTTTACGAACTATGATTATAAATATTTATTTACGTAAATTATACACTCAAAATTTCTTTTATTACTTATTTGTTTGTATTTGTTTGCATTTGGGTGAGTTATGCGTATGTTCTCGGAAACTACTACTGTCCTTGCTGCTTACCCGTTTTTTGCTTATCGGTGACATTACTCATATAAAGGTCATGTGTTGTTTGAATTCAATGTTTGTCTATGGGTGTGTTGTGTGTCTGTGTCTGGATGCGTGTCTGCAATGCTTTGGTGGTTTGGTTCTGGTTTGCTTACGTGTGGGCCGTTCATGTCTAGGGTACAGGTTTGGTGGGGGGGTTATAAATATCTATTGATGGCTACATGTAGGCATTTCAGGTTAGGCCTTTTCAATGCCGGTTCACTAAGGACTGTCCACGACGAACTGGAGGTCGCGATGGGGCGGTTGGCCCCGGACCTGCTCGCCGTGAATGAGACCTGGGCTCGGGCTCAGGATGGCGAAGCTCTGCTCCCTCGCGTGCCGGGATACCGGCTGCGCCACGTGCCGCGGCCCGCCGGCCTCGGCCGCTCGCGGGGCGGTGGGGTGGGGTTCTTCGTGGGCGCTCACCTCCGGGCTACCACGTTGGCGCACCCGGTGCCCTTCAGGCAAGTGGAGCAGATGTGGCTGTCATTTCGTGTTAGGGCGGTCAGGTTTGTGGTCGGCACTGCGTATAGGCCTCATTGGGTTAACATTGACGATTTCTTTGACGCTCTGACAGAGACTATTGCGACATTTGGTTCACATGACTGTTTAATTCTTATGGGTGACTTTAATGTTAATTTTATGGACAAGCATAGCGCATCGACAAAAAGGCTCGAGCAGTTCCTCGCCACTTTTGACCTAATCAATTATGTTCGCGAGCCAACCCATTTTACTGACCATAGTGCGACCGCCATTGACTTGATTTGCTATCGGGGCTCGAGTCCGGTCGTGGGTGCCAGCGTCGAGCACATACCTCGGCTTGGTGGGCATGCGATCGTGTGCCTGACACTCAAAGTGCGTAAACCTAGGGCACCCATCAAGTACGTGGCTCTGCGGCCTCTGCGCCGGATTGCCCTTGACCATTTTAATGACGACCTTCGGGGAATTGACTGGGACTTAATATTTAATTATGACTCAATCAATGACATGGTATTATATTTTAACATCTTAATAATTCATCTTTTTGACATTCACTCTCCAAAAATTAAATACAAAATTGACGATAAGAATAAACCGTGGCTGACATCTAATCTTAAGTATATAATGCGACTTAGGGACAAAGCACATAACAGGTACAGACGGACAGGACAGGATCGTGATCTCAAGTCTTATAGGGATATGAGGAGTCTTGCGTCTGTCTGCTTGCACAGTGAGAAGAGAGCGTTTTTTCACTATGAAATTAACAAGCACATATCGCAGCCTAAGACTCTTTGGAAAAACATGAGGAAAACGTGTGTAGATTTTAAGCCAAAGCGTCAGCTGCCACAACATTTTGCCGACCCCGACGATCTAGCCAAGCATTTCATTGATGTTCCTGGTCCCGTGTCTGCGTCGCCCTCTTTGCTGGCCCACTTCCACACGCGCAGGTTCAATGACTCCGTTTTTAGCTTGCAACAGGTAAGTGAGAAACGAGTCGGGGAGATAATGTTGTCGATCAAGACGAATGCAGCGGGGGAGGACGACATCTCGAGGGACATGGTGCACTTGCTCATGCCAGAAGCGCTGGAGACGGTCACGCGGCTCATCAACATCTCTCTCGCTAGCGGAGTTTTCCCTGACGTGTGGAAGTCGGCGGTGATTAGGCCCATCCCAAAAAAAGATGACCCTGTTGGTTTCTCAGATTTGAGACCCATTAGCATACTGCCGTATTTGTCCAAGGTCATCGAGAGGGTGGTATATGATCAGGTTGCATGCTTCGTTGAGCGTAATGGGATGCTGCCGGTTTTCCAGTCGGGGTTCCGCAGGGGACGCAGTACGACGACCGCTTTGGCTGACGTTTTTGACAATATCCTGACTAACCAAGACAGACTCCGGGCTACGATCCTAGTCCTTCTAGATTATACGAGGGCTTTTGATTGTTTGTGTGTCGAACTTCTTATTAGTAAGATGACCTACTACGGTTTTGACAACTTGTCTTTGTCGTGGTTCCGGAGCTACTTAACAGAGCGCAAGCAAAGAGTGGTGTTGATGGGACCTGATGGGTCGTGTGCTTCGTCGGCCTCCTACGATGTTAGCAGGGGGGTCCCACAGGGCTCAATACTGGGGCCGTTATTATTTATCATTTACACATCCGACATAATAAATCACATCAAACATTGCCAATATCATATGTATGCAGATGACGTCCAACTATATATACCTATTGACATTCCAACCTTTGACTACGCAATCCGAGCGTTAAACGATGACTTAGAACAAATATATTCATGGTCCACTGACAATTGCCTGATGCTTAATCCCAGTAAATCGAAATACATGGTCCTGGGAACTAAAAAGCATATTTCAGATATCGTTGCAAGGGGTCCATGTATAGCTGTAGGGGGAGTTTTGATTGGGCGTGTTGAGGAGGCTCGTAATTTGGGGGTGACAATGGATGGGGAGCTGCGTTTCGAAAGCCACGTGGTCCAGCTGATACGCAGCTGCTTCTACAGGTTGAGGGTCCTGTACCAGTACAGGCAGTTCCTGAGCGTCAGCTTGCGCATAAATCTGTGTGAGGTGCTGATCTTGCCAAAGATCAGCTATGCGTTGACTGCTTATGGCCCGTGCTTGTACAGGAAGGCGCAGAGGCTGCTACAGAGGGTGCAGAACGCATGTGCTAGGTTTTGCTTTCCCGTTCCACCCAGGGCTCATGTTACCCCATTTTTGAACCAATTCGGCGTGCTTAAGATGGAGAACCGGCAGAGGCTTTATCTTAGCTGTCTTCTCTTTGACGTGGTTAGGTCAGGTGAGCCGAGTTATCTCTACGAGAAGCTTGACTGGCGTGCTCGCTCTAGGAAGACTAGGGAGTGCGTGCCACCGCTCGTGGTGCCTCGGCATCGGACGGCGGCTTTCAGAGGCGCGTTCAAGTACATGGCGACGAAGTGCTGGAATGACATCCCACCACCTATTAGGCAGTTGAAGTCTAAATCAAGCTTCAAAAGACTTTTGAAATTAAAACTACTTATCCAGCAATATTAATTACACTCCCATTTAATCATCCTTTCATTGATTTACCGACCGATATATGTATGTGTTTATATGTGTATGTATGTGTAGGTATGTGTATATGTATGTTCTATATATTTCATATTTATTTTAGTTTATGTATCTTTTAAAGCTGAAGCTCTGTTAAATATGTTTTTGTTTATTTTATACACATGTATGTATTTGTTTAGGTGCAACAAATGTGCGTACCCTCCGCGGCTCAGGCGGAGGATCGGCGTTGTGGTGTTTCTGCCCACAACATATGCTGAGTCTGGGCCTTTTCACAGTGGCAATAGTATACACAATATCTTTTAATTTTAAATGTTTTTACTATTTTTGTTTTTTATTTAAATGTTTAAAAATTTGTGCAGTTATTATGTGTTTGTATTGTGTATTGTATTGTCCCTGTAAATAAATGGTTTTCAATCAAAAAAACATTCAAACATGGTTAAATGAGACAGTTCAATTGAGTTATTAATTATATTATACAGGTGTGGCCCAGTGAATTCAAAGAAATGACGTGCTAGTGATGTACGTCTAGCCTTTGGAACTGCAACATATTTGAACCTACACCTTCTTTTTCCCTTTTGCTGGTTATCAACATACGATATAAGTTTGTGCTGCTTGAGAACTACGTCTTTTATGTATAACTGACGAACTGTGTGGACTTCACAAAAACGATATAGGCCAATCGAAGAATAGTAAATATGCACTGCACTGCACTGCATGGGCTTAAATATGCACAGTTTTAGCAAACCTCTCTGTGCAATCTCCAGAGCTTTAATTGTTGTTTTATGAGTTCCGCCTCAAGACGAAATGCAATAAGTAAGAACTGATTGAGCTAACGACAAATAAATTAGTCTTAGTTGATTGCCATCCAGTATGTGCCTTATGTGTCTAAAGAGATGCATGAGCTTCCGGATTCGTCCACACAACACCTTGATGTGTGATTTGAAGTTAAGGTTATTATCAAAAGTTACACCGATATATTTAATAGAAGAGACTTTTTCTAATGGACTGCAAAAGCAGTCATCTTTTAATGGCAAATTACAATTATGAACAATCAAATTTCTATTAATTGTGGATTTGAAGTTGCGTATTGAAAAGCAGATATATGTATTTGGTTTTCTCAATGTTCAGTGTTAACAAGTTATCCTGAAACCATTGAGTAATCATTGATTGACCGGTTTGAGCGTTAATATAGCATTCGTCCCATGTGTTACCATAAAAAAGTAAGGCAGTATCGTCAGCATATGCAAATATGTTACCATTTATCTGTAAATCAAGGACATCATTAATGAATACCAGGAACAGCAGGGGCCCTAAAATGCTGCCTTGAGGGACGCCGATGGTAACAGGGAGCACAGTACTGATTACAGATCATACCTTAGCTCGTTGTGTCCTTCCAGACAAATAATTGCACAAAATAGGACAGTCTCTAACACCAACCGTTCCAATTTATCGTTCCAATTTATTAATGAGAATGTTGATTGGGACCGTATCAAATGCCTTTGCTAAGTCGATGAATACTCCAATACATTTTTTACCTTTATCAACATTATCTGAAAAACTGTTAACAAGTTTTAGAACAGCATTATCAGTAGATTTACCAACACGAAAGCCAATTTGATTATCACTTAATAGATTATTACTCTTAAAAAAATTTGTAAGTCTTCTAGACAATAGTTTTTCTAGTATTTTTGATATTGAAGGTAATATGGAGATTGGTCTGAAATTGGAGATACGGTCCCTCTCACCACTTTTGTAAATTGGACAAACGACTGATTTTTTTAGCGCTTTAGGAAACACACCCTGTTCAAAACAGGCATTGAATACCTCTGTGAGAACAGGAACAAGAGTGGCAGAATTCATTTTTAAAGTCTTATTGTCGATGTTTTCTATACCTTTTGTACAATTATTTTTCAGGCTTTTGATGATCCCATCTACTTCCTTTTCAGTAGTGTCAAAAAGTACAAATGAGTTACATGTTTGCACTGGTAGCTTGCACGTAGTTTTATTGCCAGATTTTCTAATTGTGATTTCTTTAGAAAGCGTGTGTCCTATCTCAACAAAGTATTTATTGATAGAATTGATTGTCTCAATGGGATCGTCAGAACCTGTGAGTAGGTCAGAGTTTGTAGATTTGTTATTTTTCGTATATTCTTTTACAATTTTCCATAATTTTTTACTATCCTTGCCTGCATTTTCGACTAATTCCTTTTCATATTTAGTTATCATTGTTTTCAAGAGCTTACAACAGAAATTACGGTAGCGAGTGTATGTTGTCTTAGCAACCATATTGTTTGGGTCTTTCCTATACTTGGTGTGTAACTTATCTTTATTGCGTATGCAGCGTAGAAGTCCAGGAGTGATCCAGGGCTTAACTATTCGTTTACGTCTTGGCAACAAAACTTCAAATGTGTCAGAATCAATTAAGCTCTTAATCGCAAAAATTATCTTATCGATTGAGTCATCAGGATTTAGTATATCAACGAATGAGTTTAAATCAATGTTCATAAGATCATTTTGAACTTTATCATAGTTGGTTTTGTATAAAGTACGTTTCGCGAGGATTTGCCCAACTGTAGTGTTCAGTCCAAGAAGTACAGTACTATGATCTGTTATCGATGAGTGACAAATCGCGATTTCTGCTTCAAACTTTGACTTAATTAGCACATGATCTAAGCATGTCCCACTTTCAAGTTTAGTAATCAAGGAATGAGCATTCAAGAGTTCATGAGATGCCGCTAAATTGAGATAAGAATCTGCTGATACATCATACTTATTTTTTGAGATAGAGATATTTATATCCCCCATTATAATCACATTTTTATAATTTGTCAATGAACGTAAAACATTATCTAAATAACTTAAGAATACATCTAAGTTTTTATAGGATGGAGAACGATAGATAGCAACAAAAGCCATGGTTTTACCAATTTTGATCACTAAGCAGTTGGCTTCCTTAAATTCCGGCTCAACCACAAGAATTCCATTTAAATCCGAGCGAACGTATAGAACACACCAACAACACCATCATTTTGAAGATAATTGTTGCAAGTGTAATAGCTATCATAGTTACAAATTTGAAGTATATATGGTCGTTATTTAATAACCAGCATTCAGAGATGATAATAATGTCATGATCAATGCCTAACCTTTCCAGAAAAAATTCAAGTTCTGACAGATTTCGATGTACGATACGAATGTTTTGGCTAAGAATGGACATATGTGGTTTGAATCTAGATCGACATTCAGAAATATCACAACTAAAAGAATTCGCTGTGGAAAAGCTATCAACTTCATTTATTATTTCATAATGGGTATCGAATGTTATAGAAATTTTTAGTCATAAGCACACAATCAATAATGTATGGAATTAAAATTTTCATGTTAGAGTCATGATAGAAATAGAGATAGGTTCCCATATTGAACCCAGTATTATTCATCGCAGTGCAGTGACAAGTTAACTGATCAGTGTAGAGTAAGCAAAATAAATAAAATCTATTGTTACTAAGTGGCCCAAATCGGGGGAGACCCATGCCCAACATTGGAGGTCGAAAGGCTGATGGAAATCCATCCATGGATTATTACTTTGTGTACCCATGTATATAGTAGTGTAATTATGAATAAAATAAGTGTGTACAGTGTTAATAAAAAGAGTAGGTAAGGGCTGTAATAATTTGTGAGTAGAGTAATATGATAAGTACAATCAATAAAATAGGTAAACTTGTCTCTAGGCTTCATAGCCTAGCTCACAGACGCAAAGTTGCCAGCCTTTGCGTTTTTTACAGGCTGTACTTCGGAGAGTGTGCGAAAGGATTGCACGAGCTAATACCGCCCTCCCCTTTTTACCACCAAACACGAAGATGCACAAAGAGGTATCATCCACACCTTGTGAATTTGCCAAGTGCCCGTACGAATCGCTTTAAAGCGTCCTTTATTATGCGGGCCGGCAAGGAGTGGAATTCCCTGTCTGCGTCTGTGTTTCCGGAAGGGTACAGTCCACAGACTTTTAAATCGCGAGTGCACAAGCACTTTCTGGGAGAGCTCGGTCCACCTTAGGCCTGACCAATCCAACTATTTGGATTAGTACGGGCCATGAGCAATCCCATTCTAAATAAAAAAAAGGTAAAAAATAAACTAAACTAGTTCCAAAAACATGAGACAATGTGAACAAAGCAAAGGTAATCGTTATTTGACTGATAGAAAATAGTCACAGGTTGTTTAACTGGTGCTCACTTTGAACGACAATATAGGAACTATTTGAATCTTTCTTTAGCAGAACACGCCCATCAACAGTCCAACAGAAATTGTACTTTTCTCGCTTAGCGAAATTCCTAGCAAGGAAGAACAACCTTCTAGCTACCGGTGAAAGCTTTTCGTTAACAAATATAGGTAAATGCATGCCTTTTCTTTCTTGAATCCTGCTTGCTCATCCCAGATCTTATAATCTGTTTCATTCAATTTCTGTTTAAGTTCTTGCCAATAGATGTAGTTTTTTAAATTATGATTATTTGTTTCTCTTTCAGTAGTTTATTTAATGCATATCAAAGATTACAAATATAAATTGAAAAATGCTATTTAAGGCCATAGTAAATATTTTATAAAGCGTCACAGACATGACAAATGTCATATTTTGAGACCTTATTTGGCTACGTTTTTTAAGATGAATCATAGCACAATGTTTCTACATAACTTTTCATTAAGTACGCTGAGTCAGGGCCTATTCGATAACACACTAACACAATACGAATTTATAGTATTTCACCTTTGAATGTACAGCCGACTCTGTAATTGCAGTTCCACCGAAAGGGTGATAATCGTGTGCATGACATAGATTTCTATATGTGCTTAAGTTAAAACAGAGTGACTTGGAATCTTACTACATAAAAGGGAAGGTCTACTTTATTTTGCACATACTAAATTTACAAATTCATTCAAGGTTTTTAACAGATGGCGCCAATATTATATGAATTTCACACAAAATTCAAAGAACACTCATCGTGGTGATTCAACGATTTCATAACAGATGGCGCCAGGATAAAAAATGATATATTAATTATCTAATTTTTATATGAACTTCAACAACACTTGCGGTGTATGCAGTGGTTTCATAACGAGACAGTTGTGGGTTCGATAATGTGATCACCGATTATTTTTGTTATGTATTTTAATGATTTAAAATTTAACTGAAGAATTGTATTATATAAAAAGAAAGTGCAGTGATAGGGATTCTATAAATACCATGCTTTTGGAATTAAAACTTATTTAAAAAATTCATGATATTTCTTAATTTGGTAGAAAGATTAACAAATTCTAAACAACAATAAATAAAAAAACTGAATATATATCTGGAGTATATATTCTTTTTACATAACAAATAGCTACTTTTTCACTACCTACTCTTACAAATTAAATAATTGCAAGTGAAAGCTATTAAAAGATGTCACGGAGTTAGTCAATACGTCAAAAAATTCGTCAGCGTCATGCCAAGGCGGCCGGTAAGCCGCCCCAACCACGAGCCGGGTGCCACCAACTACGACGCGGAACCACATTTGTTCCACCGTGAGCGACACGGGGTGGGAATGCAGGCACGCGCGCAAGCCACGCCGCAGGTAGAACCCAACACCACCCCCGCGGGCACGCACGCAGCGCGGCCGCGGCACATGGCGCAGGCGATACCCGGGAATGGAGGGCGCGCGCCCCTCATCGCCTCCCCGCAGCCACGTCTCGTTGATGGCCACCAACTCGCAGTCTGCACGAAGAACCACCGCCTCCAGCTCGTCATGGCCGGTCCCCAGCGAGCCCGCATTAAACAACCCAATCTTGAATCGCTTAATACGAGTCATGGAAACCGTGGAAGGAAATGTCTGCATATACCAACGATTTATAAAGATACTTAAACTTACTTAAACACTACTTACATTACACAAATATATACATTAAAAACATATTTCATACATATACATATGAATATAATAATATTGATATATATGACAATAAATATACTAAAAAGATAAGCAGCGACACAGAGACCAAACCGCACCGAATCAAAAGCATCCATTACGATACAATTTACATATAAAACAAACAACACAAATTAGAAAGGACTTCACAAAAATATATACAAAAATATAATTCAAACGGGAAGAGGGCCAAAACCCTCCCCACGTCCTCCTCTTCCCGGATGCGGTGAACCGGGGCTCCGTCCGCCTTGCGCGCCAGCACTCGTCCGTCAAGGGTCCACACGAAGCGCCAGCCGCAAGCCTTGGCCCGCTCGCGCGCCTGCCCAAACAGCTGCCGGTTGAGGCGGGTGAGGCGCTCGTTGAGGTAAAACCTGCGAGGCTCACCCGGCAGACCCATTTCCGCGGTGGTCGCTCCACGGCGCACGCGGGCCGCGCGGATCAGCTCGTCGCGGGTCGACCGCCGCGCAAGCCGGACTACTATGGGGCGTGGACGACGATCAGGTCCACCAGCAGCCCCAGAGGCATCGCGCAGCGGCCCCATCCGCACGGCGCTGACCACGTCCCGCTCGTCCAGCGCCACGCCCAATTCACGGCCACCAGCGCCGCCAAGTGCGAGGGGTTCTCTCCCGGCACCTCCGGCACGCAGCTGACTTGGACATCATTAGCCAGCAGGTCCTGGTCTCTTTGCGCCAGCTGATGCTTCAGCTCTTGAATGGCCCGCTCCAGTGGCTTTGTGGCACCCACCACGACGGCGTCGCCCAGCGCAGCACCCTCAGTCGTCCTCTCCTCCAGGGCTACGAGGCGGCGCTCGAGGTCGCTCACCTTATTATTGACGAGCGCGACCTCTCGCCTCATCTCTCGGCGGAACTCGTGCAGCTCGTCCCGGAGTCCCACTCGCAGATCCGTAATGGCCGCAACCATCTCCTTCCGAAGCAGCTGCATTTGGGACACCATGTCCCCAGCCTCCCGGACCAGCGGGGATGGTGGCCGGCTCTTGTCACTATCGGACTCCTGGACTTGCTGCACCTCACGCACGGGAGTGTTCTTCTTGTCCACCCGAGGCCGTGTTCGAGCACACTCTGGGCATGTCCATCGGCTGCGGGCTGCCTTTGATTTTCTCTTGTAGACGCTCAAAGACATGCCCAAGTACTTGTAGTGGTAACTACCACTACAGGTACCGCACTCCATAACCTCTGTCACAGACACAGATTTACTGCACGCCAAGCAGTTCATTTTATAAAGTAATAAAAAAAAACACAAAATAATATAAAAACAAAAAAAACTATAATAAAAGAATAATTAATATAAAAAGTTATTAAATTAATGAATAATACTATATAAGTTTCTTAGATCACTGTGAGTCTTGAACCGCCTTAACTTGCACTGTTAGTCTTCACTGCTCTCAGCTGAGCCACCGCTTGACATAGTTTTAAAGCGAATTATCGTAACAGTATGTGAAATCGAAATTATGATTTTTGCTAACCACCCGCAATTTCATAAATACATGGGCACGATATCTATCTTTTCTGTTTTAGCACTAAAATCTTTTAGAAAACACAAACACTGATTTATGACAATGATAATTCACTATATCTAAACTTAACTCAGGTGTTTGTAAGGGATACTGGACATTTAAACAATTTTCAGTAATTTAATTTGCGTACGTAAGTAAAAACTCGACCATTCGGTTTGACACTTGTGACAGAACGACGACACGACACGCAGTCGTAAATAAAAACATTCATCATTGCTTGGATGCACTGAATAAATTCGACCAATCGCATCGGTGGAATATACATCTAGGTATCCTGGAATTGGTTTTCCTTGTTTCCGTCGTATAAATCTTCTTGAAGATTGATTCCAGGTATAATATTTTAGCATTTCAGAATATAGCAATGTTTTTGCAAAATGATCATTTTGGCATGTCTCAAAAAAACTGGTTAATGTAGTAGATGGTGGCTGAGCAGCTCTTTGCACTGAGTTCTGTGCTGTAAAATACACTCTTTGTACATTTTCTAAATGTACAGCTAAGTGAACAACAGAAGGGTGTCTCTCATGAATTGGAAATGAAAATATTCGCCAAACTGCTTCGTTACTACTAACATAGCAGCCCATTTGGTATTGGGTAACTTCATCAATGGAATTCTCTGCACCAATTCCAATCACAGCCATATCACTTCCTTTGGTTACATATTTGCAAATGTATTTAATAGATTTCACTGAATGGCAAGATTCAACGTTGATGTGTGCTTAGAATGTCTGTGATAAAATGGGTGAATATGTAACAATCCAACGATTATCTATTTCAATATGTTGTAGATTTAATTTGACAATTGTTGATTTTCCATTGTCTGCTGTCGATCGGCGACGATACAATGGATAACCGTCATTACCAGTAATTGTTTCCAATATCAATGTCCGTGGATATCGTTTTGAAGATTTACCATCCATCATGCACGGTGAATTTTGATTAAGAGGTCCACAGGGACCATGTATCATGTTTTTGATAACTACCTCATGCAATTCAGGATCTACTTGTACATTAGGGATTTCAGCTGATATCACTGCATCAACTTCATTTGGCCTTATCTTTTCAACATTCCTCCTCCGCATTCCTCGTTTCTGCCACTCCACAGAGTAGCATCCACATCCAGCAGCGTGTCTCACCAAACACATAATGTTTTACGATGAAATCCATTAATGATTTCAACTTTTGTCTAAAGACTCTGGCTGTAATATCATGACGATCAATGGGTGAATGCCCAAGGAATAACTCCTGCTTGATTTCTATCCATTTCGGATTGCATGTAAATGTGATGAACAAATCTGCTGTACCATAATGACGAACATACGACATGGCATCTTGAGCATATTCGCGTATTATATTCCGATGTATGTTGCTGGAAGAATAGTCATCCGACCGACATTCTATGCATTTCCATCAATATTAATCGCATTTCTAAGGTGAATATAATCTTCAGATCGGAGTTTGGTCTGATTCAACCTGATGAATGTTAATCTCTCCGTTTCAATTTTAACATACATGTAAACAGCATATTTGTGATATAATCGCCGACATTTCAATTAGTGATTGTCTTCATTTTCCCGAATCATTAGGCGGTATGAATAATAGTTGATTGAACTGACTTTTTTGTTTGTTTCAGAAGCTGTAAATAGATTTTGTTTTAATAACATAGAAATATATAAAATTAAAATACATAATATAGTGACAGATATTATCGTCATAGCTAAACAAATATTTTAATAACCTGTAATGGGTTTTATCATTTTTATTGAGAAATCATAGCCATCTTCACCTTGCCAAAATATAATGGGATATTGCAGTGCATCATATGAGCGGTGTGTTTCCTTTATTCGTTGTAATTGATCATTCCGACGATGTAAAACAATATCACGGGATTCCAAGTTTTCTCCAACTACAACATATATATACAGGGTGACAGATTCATAACTGGCAAAATTTTAACCTGGTTATTAGCAGCACCTATAGAACCCATTTTCATAATAAAAAGGGTAGGATTTTTTTGGAAAAATTGGTCTTTTTTTTAATTTTAATTTTCCCTAACACATGGGTACCCTATTTACGTACTACTTACCAAGGTCATGTTCATTCATAAATTGTAAGTTTACGTTCTATGTATTATCCATGGTAATATGGTGTTTGTGGACGAGGATATCATCTTGAATGAAACTTTTTTTCATTAACCTTGAGACCTGTTTCACAGGTCAGGATGCCAATAGAACATACTCGAATGGTTTCATTTAAACATTAATTACGACAATGTTAAGCACTATTATTTAATCCAAATAATCATCACTACACACAATAACACAACATGAATATTAGCCGGTTAGGGATTGTACTTAATTGAATCGCGTGTTTACTCAATGCTGGTTACTAATTAATCTCCCATAGTACGCTTTGATAAGTTCTTTAAAACATTTGATTCCATTAAAATTTCTATGTTTCATTTTGATAATTATAACCTCGAAAGCATTTCAGTAACTAATTTTACTTCATTTATACTAAATTATTAATTTACATTGACATAACTAAACCATGTTTTACTTTCACATCATTAATAAACATCATCCACCATTATTGTACGACGAAATAGCAATTTAACATGAAATTATAAATGGGGAATTATAAAACGAGCGAACAAAAAAAAAAAAACTTTGCGACTGATGATGACATACAGTTTTAATAACTTGAGCGGTATGAATTTGAGTAAGCGAAAAATTAACTAAACTGACGACGAATATTGATTTATAATAAAATCCAGAACGAGCTTACAAAAAGTAGATTGTGATAAATCAATTTCAGATATTAAAATTTTATCCGAGCGACTTCATTACTAAGTGAGCGACTGGAAATACAGAGAGGGCAACTTCAATATTAAGATAGATTCGATTTTTCTAAGTGAGGTTATACTTAGCGAACTACTAAAAAGTTCACTTTGAGCAAAATTTAGGTTAGGTTAGGTTAGTTTAGAAATAAATGCATGGGGTGGATGGGGCAAGCCTTCACGTGGCCCACCCTGTGAGTAGCGGTCGAGCGATCGGCCGTGAAACTAATTGCCTCGAGGTGACCCCCCCTGGCCCGTCTGTTCTGTCAGACGGGGTGCGGGATGGGGACTTGGTCGGGCCTGGAGCACCTCAATGGTGTGTCTGGGCTGGTGGTGCAGAGAACCTGCACTGCCACCGACTAACTCGTAATCCTGTTCTGGAGTGTCGTTGTCAAGTCTAGCGGCTTCAGACAGGGGCGAGGGTCTTGGCTTAGCCGCCCGGACCGTGAGGAGACAACCTCTATAAAAAATCCCCAATTCCCGGCGTTGGGGCGCCTACATGGGCCTCGCGCGGCGTCGGGATGCTCGAGAGAGCGGCTGGCGGGTTGATCAGTCACTAGCGGCCAACCCTGGGGGAAGTCCTGTCCCCCCAGGCGTAGTAGGGGCGCTGTCGCAACCGGGTCACTGCGGCGGCGCAGCGTCAAAAACCCGGAACTCGTGGGAACCAAATGGATTTGAACCCAAATAAAAATAACAAAATGATAACGCACGAGGGAGGGTCCGGGGAATCCCGGCCCTCGTCAGTTGTCCCCAGTGGGGACGAGGGACCGATGTTGGAGGTGAGCTCCGACATCGAAAGGCAGGCGAGCCGTGGCTCGCCTCTAATTGAAAGAGGCCGCAAGCGGCGACAAGTGCGGAGCAACGAGGGCTCCCAGGGATCGGGGAGCGACACGGACAGAGGGTCCAAGGTTTTCGCCCCCGTGAAGAGGGGGAGGGGCAGGCCTCCCACCACAGGTGCATATGTGGGGAGAGCCAAGGCCCAAAGGGAGTTGCTCCAAGTCAGGCAGGCGGAGGTGGAAATCTCCAAAGAGGAGCAAGTGGCCTGCCTGACTGCTTTAGCCCGAAAAAAAGCGGCGGAGAGGGGCCCCCTTGAGGGATTGTCGACAGACCGGATAGCGGACGCGGCGGAGGACGGCGTAAGGGCTGTCCTTGCGGTCGCGCAGAAGTCGGCGAACCTCAAGGGTACCAGCATAAGGGCCCTAAAGGAAGCTGCGGAGTCCATCTCCGATGCGGTCGCGGCTCTTCGGGGTCGCAATGTCTCGGAGGAGACGAAGGCCCTGCAGGCTGAAAATGCCCGCCTGCAGGGACAAGTTGACGCTCTCCGAGCAGAAATGGCGGCTCTCAGGGAGGAGTTCCGCGCGGCGCGCCCGGCGCCGGCGCCGCCAACGAGAGCACCGGAGAGCCGGCCATCGGGGCTGGACTCTGAGTTCGTGGCGTCCCTCATGAGCCAACTTGGGTTCATGATGGACGCCAAGATCGCGGGGCTGGAGGGCCGCCTCCTGCCCGCCCCTGCCCGTGTCCGCCCGCCGCTTGCGGCCGACAAACGTAGACCCGCTGCGAGGGGGGGACAAACAGAGGAGGGGGCCCCTCGCCACCTGCCACCGGCACCGCCCAACATGGCGGAGGGCTGGTCCACAGTTGTGAGGAAGGGCAGGGCCAAAAAGAAGACGGTGGCCGCTGCCCGGCCCAGCCCACAACAGCCAGGGTCCCGGCCCGCGCCGGCAATGGGGCGAGGGGCCAAGAAAGAAAGGCAAAGGTTGCGACCGCCTCGGACGTCAGCCGTAGTCCTCTCCATATCGCCGGAGGGGCAGGAGAAGGGCGTCACGTTCGCTGACGTGCTCCGGGTGGCCAAGACCAAGCTGGCCACCGAGGACTTCGGAGCGCAGGGCGTTCGTGTGCGCCACACTGCCACCGGCGGGAGGCTACTGGAACTTCCGGGGGCCGCCAGCGCCGACAGGGCAGATGCCCTGGCGGCAAAACTCCAAGGGGTCCTGGACAAGGACCTAGTCAGGGTGTCCAGGCCCGTAAAGTGCGCGGAGTTGAGGCTGACGGGGCTCGACGACTCCGTCACCCCCGAGGAGGTCACCGAGGCGGTCGCAAAGGCCGGGGCCTGTTCTCCCCAAGCAATTAAGATTGGGGAGCTAAAGTTCTCTGCGGCGGGAACGGGCACCACCTGGGTCAGGTGCCCCACCGCCGCGGCAAAAAAGGTAGTGGCCGGACGCCTGTTGGTCGGGTTCGTCTCGGTCAGGGTTCAACTCTTGGACCCAAGACCCCAGCGGTGCTACAGGTGCCTCCTAGCCGGGCACGTGAGGCACGTGTGCACCGCCGAGACGGACCGCAGCGATGAGTGCTATCGCTGCGGTCAGCCCGGCCACAAAGCTGGACAGTGTGGGAATCCGCCCCACTGTAACCTCTGCGCCGCCCTGAAAAGGCCCGCAGACCACAGGGCGGGCAGCAAGGGCTGCACCGGGTCCCGCCCCTCGAAGGGCAAAAAACGAGTCGGCGCCTCAGGGACCGGGGTGCAACCCGCGGCTTCAGCTCCGGCACCCCCTGCAGCCACACGCAGGGAAGAGGAGGCGATGGAGGCTTAAATGCCTCGATTCCGCCTCCTACAGGCGAACATCAACCACTGCGCCGCCGCTCAAGATCTCCTTCTTCAGTCGGTCGCGCAGTGGATGATCGATGTCGCCGTGGTGGCCGAGCCCTATTTCGTCCCGGACAGCTGGTTCGGGGCCTCTGATGGCTTGGTCGCCGTTGTGTCCTCTGGGATGAACGTACCGCCCCCTTCATTCATCGGGAGGGGCCCGGGGTACGTGGCAGTCCTTTGGGGAGAGATCTTATTGGTCGCCGTGTATTTCTCCCCAAACCGAAGTCTCGCCGAGTTTGAACAATTTGTCGACGAGGTCGGGCACATACTAACATCTCGTGCCCGACCCAGAGAAGTGTTGGTTGCGGGGGATTTTAACGCGAAGTCCCAACTGTGGGGCTCCCCCGCAACTAATCGTCGTGGCGAGATTTTGGAGTCGTGGGCAGCGTCGGCCGGCCTAGTTCTGCTGAACAGGGGGTCGGCCCATACCTGCGTGCGCCAACAGGGGGGGTCCATCGTAGACTTGACGTTTGCGACCCCTTGCCTCGCGCGCACTGTCCGCGACTGGACTGTCTTGGAGTCGGTGGAGACACTGTCGGATCACCGGTATATCCGATTCGATCTCTCCACCGCTCCTGATGTTACTGGAGTCCGTCCCAGAGGACACAACAATAGGTCCTCCCCGAGGTGGTGCCTCAAGAGGTTAGACAAGGAGTTGCTGATGGAAGCCTCCATCGTCCAGGTCCGGCCTAACCTTCCTGCCGGACCTGTGGAGATTGATCAAGTGGCCGAGTGGTTCCGGGGCGCAATGACGGCAGTTTGCGATTCCGCAATGCCTCGGGCCCAGCCAAAATCTCCTAGGCGTCAGGTGTACTGGTGGTCCGTAGAGATCGCCGAGCAGCGAAGGGGCTGCGTAGCAGCAAGGCGCCGGTACACCAGGTTCCGAAGAAGGCGGAACCGCGACGCCGACGTGGAGGCACAGCTGTACGCTGCGTATAGAGCGTGTAAGAAGAGGCTGCAGCTGTCCATCAGCGATGCCAAGGCCAGAGCCAGAGCGGAGTTGCTCGAGACTCTGAACGCAGACCCGTGGGGGCGCCCTTACAAAATGGTGATGGGCAAACTCCGCCCATGGGCGCCCCCTCTCACGGAGAGTCTCGAGCCTCGGTTGCTTGAGAGTGTCGTGTCGGCCCTGTTTCCTCGCAGGGCCGAGCAGCAGCCGCCGGCAATGGTTTCCCGCTCGCGAGGAGCGGGTCCTGATTGTCCTCCGCCGGCGGTGACGGAGGCCGAGTTGCGTGCGGCTGCTCTCAAGCTCCGGCTGAATAAGGCTCCGGGCCCGGATGGCGTTCCGGGCCGAGCTCTGGCCTTGTCTCTTGAGGTCCTCGGGGAGGATTACAGAAAGCTGCTGGACGCCTGTCTGGAGGCAAGTCGGTTCCCCAAAGCGTGGTAAGTGGGAAGACTTGTCCTCCTGAAGAAGGACGGGCGGCCAGCAGAGTCTCCCTCGGCGTATCGCCCAATAGTGTTGCTTGACGAGGCGGGAAAGCTCTTTGAGCGTGTACTAGCGGGTCGCCTCGTCGGGCACCTCTCGCGTGTCGGGCCCGATCTGTCACCCTTGCAGTACGGGTTCCGGGGGGGCCGATCGACCGTGGACGCCGTCCTTCGCGTCAGGGCCCTCTCGGAGGAAGCGGTGGCACGGGGTGAGGTGTTGCTAGCAGTGTCGTTGGACATAGCCAACGCGTTTAACACCTTGCCCTGGGCCTGCATCAGGGAGGCGCTCCGATACCACGGAGTGCCTCAATACCTGAGCAGGCTGATCGGGAATTACCTTAGCGAGAGGACTATCACGTGTGTTGGGCGTGATGGCCGACAGCACCTGTGGGAGATGTCGTGCGGCGTTCCTCAGGGGTCAGTTCTGGGCCCCTTGCTTTGGAACGTTGGCTACGACTGGGTGCTGAGAGTGAGGCTCCTGGCGGGCGCGGGCGTAACATGTTACGCTGATGACACGCTGGTCACCGCCCGAGGGAGCTCATTCAGGGAGGCATCCCGTCTCGCCACCATTTCGGTGTGGCAGGTGGTGAGACGGATAAGGCAACTGGGACTCGAGGTGGCGCTGCATAAGTCCGAGGCGGTCTGCTTTCATGGCCCTCGGCGCGCGCCACCAGCCGGGTCCCATATCGTGATTGGTGGCACTCGTATCGGGGTGGAGTCCCATATCAAGTACCTTGGGCTCACCCTCGATAGCCGATGGAGTTTCCGCGAGCACTTCAAGCTGCTCGCCCCCCGACTCGTAAGAACGGCGAATGCGCTGCGGCGAGTAATGCCGAACGTCGGGGGGCCGTTGGAAGGACGCCGTCGCCTCTACCTTGGTGTAGTGCGCTCCATAGCGCTGTATGGAGCACCCGTGTGGGCGGGAGCCCTGACGGCCCGAATCTTCACCCCTCTGAGAAGAGCTCAGAGGGCAATGGCCGTCGGGGTTATACGCGGATACCGCACGGTATCGTACGAGGCGGCCTGCGTCCTAGCAGGAAGTCCCCCCTGGGATCTTGAGGCGGAGGCGCAAGCGTCCATATACCGCTGGCGCGCGGCCCTCCGCCAAAGGAACGAAGACCCTCCTCCCAGGGAGGTGAGAGTGCGGAAACTCCAAGCCTGGCAGTCCGTACTGGACAAGTGGCGAGAGCGGCTGGCGGAACCAAGTGCCGGCCGCTGGACTGTCGAGGCGGTCCGTCCGGTCCTACGGGAGTGGACGGACAGATCGGCGTCGTTGACCTACCGCATGGTGCAGGTGCTAACAGGCCATGGGTGTTTCGGCCATTACCTGCACCGGATCGCCGGTAGGGAGCCAACGACCGAGTGCCATCATTGCGGCTGTGACGACGACACGGCGCAGCATACCCTAGTGGAGTGCCCAGCCTGGGCTGAGGGGCGCCGTTGTCTCGTCGCAGCGGTGGGGTGTGCCCTGTCCTTGCCGGCCTTGGTCAGTTCCATGGTCGGTGACGAAGGGGCTTGGCAAGCGGTTCTGGACTTCTGCGAAGTGGTGATTTCGCAGAAGGAGGCGGCGGAGAGGGAGCGGGAGTTGGACCCTTCCTCTCACCGGATCCGCCGCCGGAGAGCCGGGGCCAGGAGGAGGGCTTTCCACGGCCTCCTCCCCCCCACTTGAGGCCGGCGGGGCACCATACTGGGGTATGTGTGCCCCCGCTAGTTACGGCCTCGGGATGGTGTGCGCGTGACCTGCGCGCCTCCCATTAGGGTTCGGGCGGGAGAATCTCCCCTTCCGCCCTAAGCGTTAGCTCGGGACAGGGTCCGGTGCCCATTGCCGGACGCCGCCTCGGTCGGGGTCGCGTGATGTTATGCTCACGCGTTCCCGCGGCCCTAGCCAATGAGGCACCCGAAGGTCACCGTCAGGTTTTAGTCGGTTCGAGTCCGACATAACCCTCCGGCACCCCAGAGCCGGCGGGTATCCGTGGGGATTTCCTGACGTAAAAAAAAAAAATAAAAATAAAAAAAATAAATAAATGCATGCATATTACTTTATTTTTACGGAGTACATTGTTTTATTTAATTACCCTTATATTTCGATAATAAAATTAGTCTCAACTAATAGAATAGTGTTTCTTCAAATAGTTATTTCATATTATTTTTGTTTTTTAAATGTGAGCTCATTATACTCTGCTCATCAGTGTATTTTTCAAAGTAGTTTTTGTATTCGAAACACTTCATTTAAGATAAAATGCCGCTCAGTATAAAAAATACATTTGCCAAACATTTAAAAAAATGCAGGACGTAACGTTGACCCGCAAACAAATATTAGGTCGCTCAAATATTATGAAGCTACTTACATAATCCGACCATCTACAAAGTTGCTCACATAATCCCACCATCTACAATGTTGCTCACACCTCATGGACCGCTAACGATTATTATTACACGGAATCCTCGTCAGCATTTTTATGTCAGCTCATATTTTTATTCTCACAATTATTCATTCTTGTTCCCACTTCGAACGGAATCACTAGTGTAGTTTAGAAGTAAGATATAGTTTGTAATAAATATTAATTAAGTAAATTGACTTGGTTTTTTTTGAGTCTTCCTGCTGCGCAGATCGTATTTAGCTGCTCATTATGTATTTTAAGTAACTCAAATTAATGTTTGTAAGTTGCTGTTCTGTTGATTTCTCGTCACTCGCAGTCAGTCGCTCACTTAGTAATAGGCTATTTGACACTATTAAAAATATGTTACCAAATGTGGTCATCCTATTAGGTAATAATATAAAAAACCATATTTAGCTCTATTTTATCCGAAAATATTTATTGATTTTGCAAAATAAACATAATAAATTCATATAATTTTTTGAATTTCTTCCATCACAAGAACGCTCTGTGATTGGCTACGCCTCGCGTGACGTCACAGGCAAGTAAACATTGTTTATTGTTATGCACTTAGTGTGATTTTATCGTATTTCCATCGTTTCTTGTACTATTTTTACAAGAATTTCGCAGGACACTATTAACCAGTGATATAAACAATAGTATTTGATGTCAAAATGGACAAGAATTTTGTACAAGTCGACAATAGAAATCTACCTAAGATGACGCATTTATGGTTGCATTTTTCTTTAAAAATAACTCTGATTATTATGCTGCAGAGCTCAAAAATATAAAAGATGGTATGTAAGCATCTAAGTTTTTATTTATAAAGCTACTTTTTATATTAATTTCCGTCGCTGTTTCACAAAATATATAGGTTATGTTTATTAATCCCCTTCAAATAGTGCACATGCAAGAATAATAACATTGTCAAGTACACAAAGTATATTTAAATTAATTACTGAATGTTGCTTAAACATATGGAATTCTCTGATACGCCTTATTACACACTCTATGTGAATCCGCAAACTAGCTATTATTTTTGTTTGTCGTACTTGATCTTTGTGTTTACTTGCCTGTGACGTCACGCAGATCATATGGCGTCCGCCATTACAGAAACAGCGGTTTTCGCGCGTAAAAATTGTAATTTAAATTTTAACTCAATATTTTACGGAAAATACTGCAAAATTTGCAGAAATATACATGTGGTGTATTAATCATATACCAACGAATAATTTGAAACAATTTTTCAAAATCAGTCAAATAGCCTATTCTATAACCCAAATTAATTAATTTTGACACTTAGAACTGTAATTTACAGTCACTCGTTTTATTGCTATCCATTATAAATTCAGACAACAAGAATACTGTTTACCGCCATAGCGTAACAAACATAGTCAAATAAATAAATTAGCCACAGATAAATGTAAAGAAAAAGTAAAGGTTGCGTCATACAGCCAGGGTGAAGTGCATTACATTTCATACTTTCGACTTACTACGAGAATAAATATTTTGTGTGACTAATTAATAAATATACATGAGATGAAGAATAAATCAATGAAAAGTTAATCAAGAATAATAAAATTACTTATTTTACTTATGTGATATGTACTATTTTGTCACTAATAATTTCATGTACTTTTGAGACATGTAACCATACCATTAAATTTAAAAAAAAATAGAATTACTCTAAATTGAATTGTTTATAATTTTTATTGAATTGTTATTGTTAAAAATTTCCAACGACATTCGCAAGATGATATTAACGTTTGAAATTATTTACTATTAGTTATAATAGTTATTGATATGGATTAAAATGAACAAAGATTGAAGAACTAGTGAAATGGAATTGTATTTGTCATTGTGTACCATGTATGTGTAATGTGTTTTGATAATTTTCATTGGAAGCATGGAAACAATAAAACTTTTATGTTTTTGGGTATGAAACAGCAGGTAAGCCGTAGTGATGATGATGACGCCTTATCTTCATACCCTAGAACGGCATTGGGTACACCAGAAATAGATTTTAGTAAAATTTTTTAGATTTTTACTTGGATGTTTTGTTGTTGATAGTTTTTTGTTTTGGGAGTTGAAAGATGTTTAATTGGATGAGAACTTATGAATGAAATAATGTAGGGCGTCCATGTATTCTGAATTGGCTCCTAAACTTTGAGGAGGCTTTTCTCCATATTTTAGTACTGGAGGGTACTAAAGTAATTATGCCAGGCTACAAAATTTTGATCATATAATCTACCCTTGAAGTATTGCCAGGGATGAAAATTTCACCCTGTATATATATATAACAAAATGTTCTATCACAACATTTTGTTCGCAAAAATAATTATGAGTAACTGCTATAATACATACCTTGAAAGTTGAAAATTTTCCCGAACTACATTTGTTGCCCCAAATGAAGTCATATGAAAGCAATTGTTATATTTTTGGATATGTGTCAAAAAGTGTATGGAATCTGTTCCTATTCCTGAAACCATTGAGGACAATGGCTCTGGTGGTGGATCCAATGGTATCAATTTCACTATACCATTTGCGCAAGACAATCCATTGCCTTCGTTTTTGTATTTCGATGCCTTACAGTGTGAGCAAACCGAGTCTATAGAACCAATAACAACACATAGTTGCAGTAGTCAATTGACACATCGTAACTGAAAGCAACCCGATTCAAACTTCCGCGATTATAAGTTGAATGTCGTGCTCGCGCTTCACGCGTTTGTGATATCCGAATTCTTTCACGTTTAATTCGGTCGTCACGTTCTTGTGCAGTGCGATTAGATCGGTAATTAGCTTGGTTTGTAGCATTTCGGGTTCTTCTACCTAAATTGGTTCGTCCTACAGGAGGCATATCAAATATATATATTTGTCAGACACTAACTAAACACTCTGCACAAAACACGATATACGAATTTGTTTCAGTCGTTTGCAGTTGACAAAAGCAAACTCAGTAGATTGGGTAACAGAAAATCCAAGAAAAACAACACTTGTACACCGGCAAATCGACATCAACACTTTTATGTTGTTTTTAATTTGATATAACTTGAAGTCTTTGTGTTTGACTCTATTTATCTATGGCCGAAAGTAATTCAACGATGCTTTCTGTGCTTCAACGCACACACGCACACTGTTTTGATAGATATGATCTTTGACGTTAGGAACACACCTACATTGCTTAGACAATAGTCAGTGCTTGTAATCCAATATGAACTTTATACAATAGCAATGAAGCTCAAATTGACTACGTTTTAGTTGGAAAACATTTGTATGGGTAAAATAAAAGGGCTGTTTTTATGGGTTTTCCGGCAATTATTCGTATTTTTCTCGTTGTTAAAACCATCCTTAAATTTCAACAAACATTTAAAAAAAATAGGCCAAATTTGTTCAGGCGTTGAGTTATGCGCTTACCAACACATTTTGCGATTCATTTTTATATTATAGATATACAACTGAATAACCAGTGGTAGGTATAAAGTCATAAAAGTGAAAGTCAAGAAGAGTTTAAAGCAATAGCTGATAATTATTTATTTATGTTAACACGTTAGGTTGAATGCAAAAATAATAGCATGTTACGACACACTTTATTTTTAATATTTTGTGTAACCACCATCTGCTGCAATAACGGCCAACTAGCGGTTACGCATGCAGCCGACGATCTTGGAACATATATCTGATCCTCTAAAATCATCCCAGATGTCTTGACAATGAGCTATCAAAGATTTCTGACATCCCTTGTCTCGCACAGTTCACCTTCGAACCATCAAAGCCCATAGATGTTCTATGGGGTTGAGGTCAGGAGACTTCTCGGGCCAAGGGATGACAGAAATGATGGGGTGCTGACTAAACCATTCACCTACAGCATGTGCACGGTGTATGGGACAGTTGTCGTGAACAAATGTCACTACACCCAATTCATCGACAGGGTAAATATTTCACACAGTAGGTAACAGGGTTTCAGCCAGCACCTCGACATAATCCTGCCCAGTGCAACCAGAAGGGATAAATATAAGCTCACCTGGACCGTCGGCACTCATCCATCCCCATATGTTGTTGACAATATTTTTCGGTGACCAGCGTGTGTTATTTCATCTCCATAAATATCGTCCATTTTGGCTGGACATGAACGTTTTTTCGTCACAGAACACTGTATGCTCCCAGTTAAAGTCGACATATTGCAGAGCAAATTCCAAAAGAGTTCGCTTGTGATTCTCCGTTAACTGGGCTTTTGTGTCTGGCTTCCTGAGACGGAATCCCTTAGAATGGAGCTCACGCGGAATCACAGCACACGAAGTTTTGAACTTTTCTGCTAACTCTCTAGTTCGTGTGAAGCTGTTGTCTTCATATGCCGCTACCAGACTGTTCATCTGGGCCTCGTCGAGGACTGGTCGTCTGCCTGTTCGTGGTTGGCAAATTAGCGAACCTTCCTGCAATTGCCTGGTTATCCATCGCCTCACTGTTTTTATCTAAAAATAATAAAATGAAATTACTTATAAAAATAAAATAATTAAAAGCCAAAATATTATGAAACATTTTCTAAGAAATTACTTTAAATGTCTTCGAGAGTTATTTTAATAAACAATGGATAACATGCATTAACATTCGATGATAAAATAACATTTTAGTAAAAAATACTTACACATAATCCAGTTTCCTCACTAATTTGGCATTTATTATAACCAAAATTAAAAAGAGCAATAATTTTGCACTTTCCTGCTAAATCAATATTAGCTGGCATTGTATTTAACATTTTTTTAATACGTATAACTAAAATTATTCACAGCTTATGAGCACAAAAAACTTAAGACAAATATTTTATTTCTTAATATAGGGTAGTTAGATAATACTTAGGGCAATGATTAGTATTTCTTATACGAGTATGTCAAAATCTAAATGGTCTTTTGTTTATCTATTTCTGTTATTTAATCAGTTATTGAGTACTGTTTGTTTACCAAATAAAATAAAATAAAAACTCTCGACAAACTTATATTAACAAATAAAATATGTATAACTTTATTAAGACTTGAACCCACGACTTCTCTTAATAGCAACGCTTCCCAAACTCCGCTACAGCAATTTAAAAATTATTGTCAAAATACTTAATAACTACCTTCAGTAGTATTGGGTGATATTGTTTATGTGTGCGTTTTTGCGGCTATATTGTGTACCAATATACGCGCATAATATTTTAATTTAAGAATGTCGTAAGTGGAGAGGATATTTTGCATAACACTTTATAAATTTTGGAAATATACACTGTCTGTATGATATTACAGTGAAATTAAGTAAAAAATAGTTCTCTATTCAAAAATATTTAAATGCAAAATAAGTAGGTACCCACGAAATCTACTTAAGGGTATTGTTCGCGGAAATGAGCGAAACGAGTGTTTTCATTTTTCAGTTTAAACCTATTTAGAACTTACTGACACCTATCATACTTTCAAGGTAGCATAATGAAAGACTGAAATTGATGACTGAAGTAGTTTCAAGAGTTAAATATCTATAATTAGAGATCCCGCCACATAAGGTGGCAGTTGGAGGCGTCGCCACAGTCGCGTAATTCAGTGTTACCAGTAAACACGCCAAAACTAGCACTCACTGTGCCATACGGCTCGATACATTATAGGTTTCATTTGTAACGGTCTTTGGTTGCAGAGCTATAAACTCAAATAAAACAAATTAATATATCAAAGTCAAAATATGTTTATTAAACTATTTCAAACATGATTAATAATTAACGGGACTTATCCTTCTTATTATATATTACATATATTATGTGTTCCTTCACTCTGTCCGCAATAGATCGTTTAGTGTGTTCGACGTAGGATTTCCCACAGCTGCAATCAATCTTATACACACCCTTATATCTTATATCATGAGTATAAATCGCGAATCTCTTAAAACTATTATTTCAAACATGGCACTGAGCATTGTCTTTACATATTTTTTACCGAGGTTAGATCAGCGGAGACCATAGCTTGGAGAAGAACTAACAAGAAACTCCGGAAATCAATTTATTATAATCACCCTTAACAAACATAAAAATTACAAAGAGTGGGCAAAAAACACAACGCTGGTAATACTAAATTTACCTTTCATACAAAATAACACGCAATGGCGGTAACGTCAAATTTAGTTCCAAGTTTGGCTACTGCCACCTTATGTGGCGGGATCTCTACGTAAATATAAACGCATAAAGTTGATAAAAAATCAGAAAAATGGCGCAAACAGGGTTTTGTATTTTTTCGTTTATTTCGTCGCGGAGTAAGATCTGAAATCAAAATATACAATAATGGGTTCTCTAAATACAAAATAATTTGACTAAAAACATATTAGGTCCTGTTTTATTCATAATACTGCAGTTTTCGGAAGTATAAAACGCCCAATTTTGGACTGCCGTCTTTTTCATACATTTTTATATGGACAGTTTACGCGTGCGCCGCGAGTCGCTAGTTTCAATAGATCGCGAACAGTCTTTGGCGAATGCCAGCGTGAGAGCACGTCCATTTTGTTGGCGATGACAGCTAAACCGCTACTTCTAACTTCGGTGATAGAACGAGAACCAGTGTATAAATCACAACCGTAAAATCCTATTATTTACGATCACAACTACGCGATAGCGCGATTCAAATACTTACCCAATATTTCAGCAAAAACATTATTGACATTACATAACACAAACTAATAATTGACAGTATAATAGTAGTTTATCAGGATCAAAAGAAATCTGTATGGAAATCGAGATATTTACATTTTTCGTACGACAGCCCGCCTTTAAAAGTCTGCGCCCCTGGTACATATTCGTAGGCGGCGCGTCGTCATGATCAAAACTATCTGTCACGTTCGACAGAGAATATCTGCTAAGAAGTCGGTCTGGATTGTCGAATCACAATGTTTATTTTATGCTAGATTGATAATGTACGTTTTATTTTTTTAATATTCTGTCCGGCCGCTAAAAACAGCACTTACTCGCACGGTACTCAGCGCCGCTGCGCTAGAAATTTCGGATTTTTGACAGTTCGTTAATTTATTTTTGGAATACAATACCCTTAAATATTTTATTGTCGTTAACGTAGGTCCCTTTATGGCTACTTGTCAAAAACGAGAAAGCATTTGTCAAGGCACGTGGCGCTTATTTTTTGAGGGGGTTATTTTTCTAATTTAAGGGGTGGTAAGCATGGCGACCTATACCACGAGTTAGCTGACTATGGAAACTAAGCATTTCATGTAAAAAAAAACCGATTTTGAAAAAAAAATGTCGCTAACACTTTTTGTGCAAATCGCTCATACACATTAAAGACAATAAGAACATCATATACGTCACATTAACACACATTATTATATTTCATATACGTCCATATTAATTCAAACACATTTATATAAAACATACGGTATTTGCACACACGACAAGGTTAGACACTGATTTAGGGTAAGTTTTTTTATTGCTCCAGTAGAGATTCCTTAATCCTACGGCAGAAGACCCCCTTAGAAGCAACGTCGTGGATGGGTGACGGTATTTCATTCCAGCACTTGGACGCAGCGAACTTGAAACGCTGCTGAATGGTGTACTGGCAAAGCTGCCCTAACCTTAAAATTAAGGGGTTAGGCTGGAAAACCACAATAAAGAATCGCGAAAATTTAATTTAAAATGAAATCCCGCAAATTTAAATTTAAAAAAAAAATAGTTATTAGGTGATTTCTTTAGATTTTATGAACGGAATGCTTTTCAGATAATACAGATTTACAATCCCAAATTTGCAGTTACTGTTTTCTCACTAAATATAAGTTGAGTATAAGATTTCTGTATGAATATCAGAAGTAAGTATGAGATTCGAATAAGCTTTGATAACAGCTTGGCAATGGAGATCCCTACGCGACTCGCGTGCGCTGAGACAGCTTTTGGCACATTGAGCAAGCGCGCGTAGTGACCCTATAACCTAAAGTCGAGTGCTGGTAATAAGATACCAATGGGGCCTTACATGAATTATGGGTAGTTCGGTGGTTTTTTAATGAGCACATAAAGCTATTTATAAGACAGTTGAAATGCGCTTAATGAGACGGATGTTAGAAGTGACGGTCAGTGATAAAATTAAGAATACTGTGATGAGGGAACATCGCAGTTAGAATATGGATGTCTCAACAGGTCTAGGTTAAAAACAACATGTCTTGTTGAAGAAGGGTGCAAAGATTCTCTGAAGGAAAAGTAAAAGGACCTTCTGCATGTTACATCTAGCTCCAAGAAGAGGCGCAGCGTGTTGCAATTAGACTTGTTTTAGATTACTTAATGTTTGTGAGGGAGTATACAATAAGATTTTTTTAAGATAATGGTATGTAAGAAAATAAATATATTATTTCTGAATGTAACCAAGTAAAGGCGTAGCGTAGACGTGACGTATCTCTGTTCATCACGATCCATAATGAGAAAATGAATTGATATTTTATTAGATATACAAGGGATATCATATTATATGTCTATTTAAGTAAAAAGCTAATTAATCTTAATAAGCCATAAGTACTTTGTAGCCTGATACTATTCCGATAAGCTTAATGACAAGGATAAATTCCGTAATTCAACGTCATTAAATTGGAATACAAACCCATCATTTTATTCAGAAAATATAGTTCACCTACCACCACCAACAAGCATGTTTCTTTTATGCAACCCCTTACACTTCAAGGGAGTAGGCAAACAGTCAGTATAATAGTATTAATAAATGAATTTAGACGATTGAGTTTGAACAAGTGGTGGAAACTTTTGTTATTATCGAAGTGTCTGGTATATTTCAGTCCGTTGGTTTGGCTCGTTTGGCGCCACCTATTGTTAATATTGTGTTGTGGTGTCATATGGAACAATGGTGACAGGTTGGTAACCCAACACCTAGTTGAATTCATTTACCCCTGATCATTTATTCGCCAGGAAGAACGGCAACAAATAAGCATTCTTTTTATTTTATTCTATTACTGTGATATCCAGGGCAAAATTTTATATTAAATCTTTGCTTAATGTTATGTTATGTAAATGTTTAAGGCATAACTAATCCTCAATTGCTAAATAAACTGAAAATATCAATAGTATAAATCTTACCCTTATAATATTATCACTTTCTAACAAAGTATTCATTGTCTTATGTTCGAGGGATAAGGTATCGCATGTCAAAATATTTGACCGCCTTTCAGAGCCAGATTCATTCCTAATAATTTCAACATGAGAATTAATTTTCGTTGGTCTGTTTTAGTGTAATACAAATTAACATCACTGTCTTTAAAATTATGTGATACTATCTATCAATGCATTAAATAATGCAAACCATGTTTTGAATATTGTAATATGGTCTGTTTCATTTATTATAATACTGTATTAAGACCCGTGCTAGCTGTGACGTAAAAAAGAAAGATAAATTGCTGCCATTAATTCCGGCATGTTTGTAGGGGCGACTAACGGCCGAACCTAACATTCAATCCTTATCCAAAATTTACTATCCGAGATTGAAATTTCTATCTATTTTTGCAAAACGCGTCCCAATGTTCTATCCATGGATAGAATGGTCAATCCGTTTTTTCTATCTATCCATGTGAGGTCGGATCAAAACTTTTGGATAGACCTCTGTATGAAACTGGCAGTTGGGGCTATTCAATAAACGATCTGTCATTTTGACAGCTCAGTTTTGGATTGAAATCTATCTAAATTTTCAATCCGTGATATTTGGGCGATTTCACCAAATTATTTGGATAAAATGTTTTCTTCAAGTGATAGTGATAGTGATTTGGAAATGCCGCATCGATTATCTGATTGAGATGATAGTGATGACAAAGCATCGCTTAGAACTCCCAGATGGCTGCGCGTTAACTTCATGGCGTCTCTGAACGACGCTGAAATCAAATTCAGATTCAGAGTCAACAAATCTGCTGTGGAGTCACTATTGGGTGAAATAACACAATTTTTGTGTGTGACATCGAGGAGGTATGTACAAATACATCAACCTAAATTTTGTACTGTGGCATGACATCAAATAGTCTTTGACATTATTTTTGTATTACAGGAACAATGGTGTGTTGCCGCTTCACCAAGTTCTCCTGACACTCCGGTTCTACGCTTTGGGGACAATGCAGATCTCTGTTGCGGACTTTGTCGGAGAGTCACAATCCTCAGCAAATCGCATAATAGCTGATGTTTTAGCTGCCATAGCGGGGCAGTATGATAAATATATATATTTACACACTAACAGTGTAAATGATATTTATCATATAGCCCAGTTCCCCCGAGTGAATGGTGCCATTGAATGTACTCATGAACTCATACAATCTCTCATTCAATCTTCCATTTTTAATTGCTAAGATTACATAGAACAAACAATACAGCATCAAATAAAACTATACATTAACAACCTTATTTACTACAAATCTGTTTAATTTTTAATTAGGGCGTGTATGTATATATGTGTTCATGTGTATGTATATGTGTGTGTGTGTGTGTGATAGTCTGTGAGTTAGAGATTGTACCTGCCTATAGTTTGTGTGTAGTGTAGGTGAGTTTATACTAATATTTTTTCTGTTTCTTCGTAATCCAAATTTTTAATCCATATGGAGATGGTATTTTTAAGCTCAAAGGAGTTCATGGGATGATAATGCAATTTCTCATTAAGTTTGTTATAGACATATGCAGATCTGATTTCATACTGACATTTAGAAAAATGTGTTTTGAACGTGCGAATTGGCGCCACTCTAGGTTTTATTCTTCTAGAAGATAAGTTACGGTTGTATTTTATGGTTCTGTGCAATCTCAAGACATTATGCACAATGTACAACTTCCTGACCGAGAGCAGATCAACGAGCCTGTAGAGTCTGTCGTTGGATATGTTCGTGGCTTAAAATACATTACTTTTAACAGAAATCTTTGCGATCTCTCCAGATCAATGAAACTCGTTTAAGAACCTCCTCCCCAGACAGGAATACAGTAAGTAAGCAGAGTTTGGGCCAAGGCGATATATATTCGGTTTAGAAGCTTTTTATCAGCAACGTGTCTAAGAGACTTAAAAATCCATATTAGCTTTCTAATGCGAGTCGAGACCAGTTCAATGTGAGGCTGCCAGGAAAGCCTCTGATCCACCATCACCCCCAGGTACCTCACATAGCTAACTTTATTAATACAAGGACAGTCACATAAGTTTGAGGAACTGTTCACACAGCTATGGTTTCTGATTATGAAATCGTCCGGCGGTTGATGTGATTTATATATAGAGAAACTGATGTAATTTTTTTTAGGAATATTAAGAGTAAGCAAATTATTATGAAGCCATTTAGAAACTTTAGATATCCCTACCTCAGCTTTTAAACGCACGTCTTCCCAAGTCTATCACCAAAAAACACTATTGCTGTGTCATCAGCGTACGAAAAAAGTTTCCCCGAATCAATGTGCATGGCGCAGAGTTCATTAATATAAATCAAGAACAGTGTGGGGCTAAGAACACTGCCTTGAGGAACCCCGTAAGTGACATATTCATCTCTACTAATAACATCATCAATTTTAACACGCTGTTTTCGCTGCTTAACATAGTCTGAAAAAAGACTAAGTTGGGTTCCTCTAATACCGATTTTACCAAGCTTGCGCACAAGAGTAGGGATGGAAACCGTGTCAAATGCCTTTTTCAAGTCTAAGAACACTGCCACTGTCTTTTTACCTTGGTCTACTTTGTTAGTAATGAGAGACGTCAGGGACACCACAGTATCCTCTGTAGATTTGTCTTTTCGGAACCCGAATTGTGTAGGTGCAAGAATGTTATTTTTATTTAAGTATTGTACTATGCGTCTGTTAAGTAATTTTTTTAATACGGGGTAGATAAAACAGAAATTGGCCGATAATTACTAACATCACCACGATCACCACACTTGTGAATAGGCGTAATTATCGCTCGTTTGAAATCTGTAGGAAATGTTCCGCTACGGAAACACAAATTGGCCAAGTGACTAATTATTGGAACAACTATCGTCCTACAACGCCTCAAAAATGCCGTTGGAATATTTTCTCATCCCGGGGCACGACTGGTGCTCAAACCAATGAGAATGCGTTCCACCTACCCTGGGTCAGTATCATGCAGTACAAAAGATTTTGATGGCGAATGAGTGTCTGTGTCTGTAGAAAAATCTTCTAATTGAGAAGTGCCGGATTGAATATTCTCAGCCAAATTTTGAGCTACATATACGAAATAGTCGTTAACAAAGTTTACTGACGCTTCTGGAGTAGCAGCACTATCAAGAAGACTTTTGTTTGACGATTTAGTTGGCTTATATGATGAGATTTTATTAATAGTTTTTCAGAGTTGTATACTATTATTAATTGTCTGTGCTAGCTTTTCTCGTTCATATTTACGCTTCAGTGATTTGATTAGATTATTACAATAGTTTCTATATCTCAAGTAAGTTATCTTTAGTATTTCATTATCAGGGTTACCTTTTAACTTGAGTTGCATTTTATTTCTGTTTCGAATGGAGCGCAAAGCGCCACACGTAATCCAGGGCTTAATTATACGTCTACTATTTGGGATCGATACTGTTGTGGTATACTCCGATAAAGATTCAGATATTTTTTTAATTAATACACTAGTCAGGATATTTGGGTCAGTAAGAGTCAACAATTGATCCAAATTCTTATTTTTTAAGCTGTGAAAAGCATTCTCGTGATCATACTAGAAATGCTTAATAATATCATTAAGTGGTCGGAGATAGAGGTTTGTAGGATAGCTATAAATGATCTAAACAGTTAGGCCCTCTAGTAGGAAATATGTGACCAGGAAGAAGACTATGAAATGCCATCACTGATTCGTAATGTTGTCTATTCCGGCGATCCAAGGATTTTTCAGTTGATTTTGATATACAACAAAAAACGCAAACGCATTCACGACCATTAACCCTTGCGGGGTAGTCTAGAGGTTCAGGTTTCCATCTCCGCAATTGCGAAGGTAGTAATTCTCTGGACACCTCGAACCCACGTGTTAACCAGATAGTCAGTACTCAATGTGACAGGTGGTCAGCCATGACGCCATTTACAAGCACTAACTATTACCTGTTCGACGAACAGGTAGGTTTCCTCACGATGTTTTCCCTCACCGTATAATTCGATGCATTTCGTAAATGTGTTTTATTACGAAAATGTACATAGAAATTCATTAAACTTCATTTCCATTGGTACATGCTCAAACGGGATTTGAACCCTGTACCCACTGATACAGAGCCAAGCCCCAAACAACTGAGCTACGTCGAATTATTAGATTGATATTTAAGTCCCCTGTAAGAATTATTTGTTTTTTCGTTTTAATAGTTTCCAGGTGTGAATTAAGGGACTCAATAAAGCGATCAGCACTTGTATTGGACGGTGAGCGATAAATTCCAAGAATAGTGGATTGAGGCATTGTGATTCGCAGACAGGAAGATTGATCAAGTATGATTTCCTTGACCTGAGCTTTTAAACCGTTCCTGATGTAAACAACGACTCCATCGTTTTGGTTTAGTGAGTTTTCTGTGTTAAATGAATTATAATTAGGAATACTTGGTATTGGTTTATGAGGGGTTATTCTACATTCGGACAAAACAATGATATCAGTTTTAATTTTTAATGCAGTGAGAGTTATTAGAAAATCATTTATATTTGAGTAAATACTCCTAATGTTTTGCGAGATGATATTGAGTGTGGCATCTTTGATTTGGGTGTAATCACTTAGTACAGTAAGTGCATATCAATGTGATCTTGGTAGGCGTTTTTCATGGTATTTATCAAAGTTTGCTGAATTGTTTTCAAATTAGCGATTATGCGATCTGCAGATATACTGGCAGATAATGTGTAAAAAATATGTTCGATATAAACCATGTGAGATTTAAGTGATGATGTCAAGTTATTAATTTGTTCATTTATCAGCTTAAATTGAGTATTCATAATTGCTTCATTTCTTCGAAATATATTATTCTGTGCTTCAATAATGGTTGTTTGATTTTTGAATAATGCAAGAATGTTGTTGTCATTTTGCTGAATCTGATCTATGTCTTTAATGTATTGGTCTGCAAAACGTTGATCTAAAACACCAAATAATGAGTTAGCTACGTACCCAATGCCGTTAATTAGACCTCTTTTCTGCCTTTTCTGATGGTGCGACCGTAATATTGAATTATAGTACTCAAGTTCATTCATATAATGTTGTAACTGGTGTATTATCAGTTGGGATTGTGAATCCGGCTTGAAGGACCAAAAAAAATGTATATGCAACTATGTACTAAGGTAAATGTCTGCCAATGTCACTAAAGGTGAGGGTTGAAGTGGAAGGTAAAATATTATTATAGGCGAGTGTCAGCTAAGATGATTTATTGAAGACTGTCATAAGTAGGTGCTTAAGTACATAACTACTGCCGGATCCGTTGCTTAGGTAATTACACTTAAAATGCTTATAAGGTAAATTAGAAATTTTCTTAAATCAAGATAAAATAAAAGTAGCTTTCTAGGTTACACGTGTCATTGTCTAGATACTTTGTACAGAAACGTTTTGTTAAACACTTGGCTCAGTTAACTTAAATTTTTATGTGCAAAATTATGATTATACATTTAAATTTCACGTTATTAATGTTGATATTAACTTGAACTATGATGGTACGATAGGTTCAAAATTAATGTAATTTTTTAATTGCAAATTACATTTTAATTCAAGCGAATTTCAATTACATAATTATGCTTTTAAAATTAGATATACACAACCTACATATATCATTCCCGCACATTCAGAAGCCGTAATAGAATGCAATATAGCTGATGCTGATTGCGATTTCCCTCGAAGCGAAGCTTTAGTGCTCGATCATCACGGAAGCGAAGGCGTGGATGTATCAAATTGTATAGCAACTATTAAGAAAAATAAACGCGTGAATGTCTCCTCTATCTTAAACACCACTGATTTACGCATTAAGATTGCTAATTACTAAGTTCAATTGACTCCTTTAGATTATTCCAAAAACTTCTATATGCCTATCAATCCTACTTATTCCTATTCTAATTCTGACCGTAGGAAACGAGTCATTAATCTCATTTGCCACGAGCATCTTAATCCTGAAGAAAGGGAGGCTCTTTCAGTTCGCGGCGCTAACTACGTAGACATATTCTTTTTGGAAGGAAAACCACTTAATCATACTAATGCTATACAGCATAGTATTAACACGGGAGACGCAGCTCCCATCCATGTCAAGTCAAACAGATTTCCAGAGTGCCACACACAAGAAGTGGATAATCAAATTAATTCTATGTTAGACCAAGGCATAATAAATAAATAAATAATTCGTCACTCTAATTCGCCCTGGTCAGCTCCTGCGTGGATCGTGCCGAAGAAAGCCGACGCATCAGGCAAAAAGAAATGGCGCATAGTCATAGACTATTGCAAACTTAATGACGTGACCGTAGCTGAAATCTTTCCTATTCCCTTAATTTCGGATATATTAGATCAATTAGGGAAAGCCAAATACTTTTCTACTCTCGACCTTGCTTCTGCCTTTCGCCAAATTCAAGTCGATCCAGCTGACATGCAGAAAACTGCGTTTACTATTGTTAATACAAATGCTTCAACCGGTCATTATGAATTTATACGTATGCCTTTCGGGCTTAGAAATTTTCATTGGGGCATGTAAGGTTCAACCACAAAAAACTTTCTTATGTTTTTGT
Source organism: Leucoptera coffeella (assembly GCA_030578115.1). NCBI lineage: Eukaryota > Metazoa > Arthropoda > Insecta > Lepidoptera > Lyonetiidae > Leucoptera > Leucoptera coffeella. The sequence goes on from JAMBLF010000002.1 coordinate 3,229,988, forward strand.
GTATTAAACAGCAGATGATTACTAATGATGCCTTTTTTTCAAACCCTAGAACGGCATTGGGTGCGACACAAATAAAGTTTAGTCACAAAAAAAATATTGTTGATAGTTGCTACGTTGAATTAAATAATCAGTAATTTGACGTAGCTGAGTTGTTTAAAGCTTGGCTCTGTATCAGTGGGTATAGGGTTCAAATCCCACTTGAGCATGTACCAATGGAAATGAAGTTTAATGAATTTCTTTGTACATTTTCGTAATAAAAATAAATTTACGAAATGCATCGAATTATACGGTGAGGGAAAACATCGTTAGGAAAACTAACAGGTAATAGTTAGTACTTGTAAATGGCGACATGGCTTACCACCTGTCACATTTAGTACTAATTATCTGGTCAACACGTGGGTTCGAGGTGTCGATAGAATTACTACCTTCGCAATTGCGGAGATGGACACCTAAACCTCTGACTATCCCGCAAGGATTAATGGTCGTGAATGCGTTTGTCTTTTTGTTGATAGTTGTTTGTTTTGGCTGTTGGTAGACGTTATGAATGAAATAAAGTAGGGTATTCATATATTCTGAATTGTACTAAAATAATTTATCCAGGCCGCATATTTTGGACCATATATCTTTCCATATTTGAAGTATTGCCATTGTTGTAAATTTCATCCTGTATATAGTATGTATATGTGTGTATATACATATACACTGAATACAGACACGTGAATTTATGTGTATATAAACATAGTATATTGCCTAAGTTTGAGCTATAAATCAGCTTGTGAAGTGCGCATTTAACGGTCCCTTTTATTTAAATTGTACGTTAAAAATATAGGAAGAATTGAAAAAATAGCACATTGTGCTTGAATATACTAAAAACCATAACTCACGGAAACTTTCCAGGATCATCACTACTGTGCCTTTTTGTGTGTATAGTGCCCTTTTCAACAGCAGTTGTTTCATTTCGATGGTCCTCTATAACCTGCAAAATAATGAAAGAAAGTGATAGCATTATCAAAAGCATTATCCAATTTCAGTGTTGTGTTACTTAGATGACCTCCGTGGCGCGATTGGTTGATCACTTGAACGCTAATCGTGAGGTCACGGGTTCGATTCCCGGTGGAGGCAGAGTTAAGGACCACGCTTTTCTACTGCTTTCCAGTCTGTTTGTTGATTATATATGCTATATATGTATTTATTTATGTATAATAAGTATATATTTCTTAAATATACGTTGTCTAGTACCCTTAACACAAGTCTGAAATATACTTATCAAGGGGCTAGTTCAATTAGTGTAATAATGTCCAATTATTATTTTTATTACTTAAATGAAGATAATATATCTATCCTTTCAAAAATATAAATGTGAAATGAGAACCAAAATATTATATTATGATACATGTTGTGGTTATTGGCTTCAACGACACAAGAAGTGAAATAAATCTAAATGGATGTATAATTCAACTGTCACAAGCAAATGCAAAACAGGGCCATTAATCAAAAAAGTTAGTAAGTTCCCGGGCAGATCGCCAAATCTGCGACAAATAACGGTATTATTAGGGTTTGAACACAAAACTGGCGTGCGACGCGATGCGCGAAGACATAGAAATTTGAATTTCAAGTTCTGGCAATGCGTAGCTGCGTTGCAGTTTTGTGTCCGAGCCCTTACTCAATGGATTGGGCTGAACTACGTCACATAGCCACAGGCGGAACTTGGCTTTCATTTTAGACACCTGTTTGCGCGCTCTGCAACTCGTTTTCTTCAGTAATCATATCTCGTAATTAATGCTTCAAGTATTTTTTGCTAAACAAATTACGAACCATTTGGTAGAGCAAGGTATGTTCATTACTGATAAGTAATTTTAACTAATTTACGTATAATTTACTAACAGTTACATATTGTACATATTAATTAGTTTACTATTTGTACAAACTGACGCATTAGCCCCGATATTTATTTATAGCGGCATAAATTGAAATTTTTTAAACCTTACGATAATTATTTATAATAAAATTAATACAAATAGGTTTTTATTTAACATAAGTACGTACTTTAATGGTCCGTCGGTCTGGCAACAAATCGCTGCTTTAAAACTAAACTGAAGAAACTCAAAAAACACTATTTTGCAAAAAACTTTGTTTTATAATATAGTTGATATATTTTTGACATTAAATTGCATATAATTTAAAAAATATGACTAAATATAAATGAATTTTTTATCTTTTTATTAACTTAATATGTTTTATGTACTTACTTATTATTTAATCTTTTTGAGATGAAATGTTTTTCGATTTTCTTCAGTTTAGTTTTAAAGCAGCGAAATGAATAAGAGATTATTTTGATAACCGTACAACCCATTTGAATAATTAGATAGTAATTCACAATTTACATCTGTCAAATCATCATCAATTTACATTCTAAGCGCTACGCTGCTGCCGTCAATCTAATCATCATCCGTCAAATCGTTCGTAACTATATGGCCTAGGTATTTGAAATAGTTGAGCACATTTAGCGAGCTCTTGTACAATAACATCTAGGGACATGCAAAGGCCACCTCTTATCCGCCATTAAAATCATGAGCACACTCTTCATAATAATCCGTGATTACTAGCATATAGTTCACAAGCATGTGATAGATAATTAAATATGTAATAAGCAAATAAATAAATAAAGTACAAAAAACTGTGTCTTAACTGTGTGTAACTTAACTGTGATTAATCCACTTTTCTAATTGGGTTGTTTAAAATTAGCGTCTTCTAATTGGTTATCTTACATCAGCCGACATGACGGAGTTGGTGGGGTGAGTAGGAGATGATGATGATTACGGTGCGCTGGTGGAATAATCAGGACTGAAATTTTGTCGAGTGACATTGTCCCTGGATATAAAATTAAGTGTGTCAATTTCAATAATCTAGCTATAGCTATTACCCTGTAGTACACATTTGTTAATATCCCAAGTGTATATAACAGTAATTATATTCTATTTAATGTACTGTGGAATTTAGGTTGAGAGCCATCTTTATTTTAACTGTTTCGTATTTTATGTAACAAGGGGTAAGCTTATAAATTGTAATTTCGCTGTGGAATATATGATATTCAGTTAATTACTACAGGTAATATTAGTTTAGCTAAGGTGATATCTTAGTCACCATATTCTGTATCCAAACTAAAATTTTATTAACAGGTTTTGAAACCAACCAACAATTCAATCCTATGAACTATAAATTGAAACGTGAGTTTAATATTCATCAGGTTGAGGTGCAATTAGAGATCGCGCCACATAAGTTGGCAGACGGCGAACTTAAAACTAAATTTGACGTTTCCGCCATTGCGTGTTATTTTTTAGTTTGTTAAGGGTGATTATAATAAATTGATTTCCGGAGTTTCTTGTTAGTTCTTCTCCAAGCTAGGGTCTCCGCTGAACTAACCTCGGTAAAAAATATGTAAAGACAATGCTCAGTGCCATGTTTGAAATAATAGTTTTAAGAGATTCGCGATTTATACTCATTATATAAGATATAAGGGTGTGTATAAGATTGATTGCATCTGTTGGAAATCCTACGTCGGACAGACTAAACGGTCTATTGCAAACAGAGTGAAGGAACACATAATATATGTAATATATAATAAGAAGGATAAGTCCACACAGTGCAAGGCACAGTGAGTGCTAGTTTTAACGTGTTTACTGGTAACACTTAATTATGTGGCGCGATCCCTAATAGTGATGGAAATGCACAGAATGTTGGTCTGATGACTATTCTTCAAGCAAAATACATACATACATCGGAAGCGCTCGACATAGGGCCGGCATTAGGGGCCGGCCCAATAAGACATTTAACAGTACCGCCCTTCCACTTCACTCATATATATTCCTTTTGCCAATCTGCTATCATTCATCCGTATAACATGTCCAAACCATAGAAGCATGCTCTTTTCAATCTTAGTCACTACATCATCCGCAACCTTCCCTTATCACACTATTTTTAATTCTATCATTCAATGTCTACTGAATTGGTTCTACTTTCATGCTTCTTTTGCTATACCCAACTTTCACTACCATAATTCAATGTTGGAACGAGCACAGCCCTATGGATAGCCATACGTGCCGATTGAGAAACCAACTGGCTACCCATAACACTATACATGGCCCCATTAATCTTATTACCTGCTCACACTCTACGTTCAATATCTCCCTCACACTTTCCGTAATTAGTAAATAGTGTTCCCTAATACACAAAATCATTCACTTGTTCGACTCTTTCATTATCTATGTCAATCTTTCACTCTGTCTTGCTAAGTTCCTCCATAACCATTACGGGAACTCTCTTAAGGGACTCATTCATGCAAGTGGCCATCTCGTGCAACTCACACGCCGATGAAGCAAGAAGAATCTGATCGTCCACGTACAAGAGGCATTTAATGATCAACTCGCCCATACGCAATCCTCTGTCATTTTCTTTCAAATCAGTCAAGCAACTATCCATGAACAGATTGAACAGCCACGGCGACGCTACCCAGCCCTGCCTCACACCATTTCGGATACTGAACCAGTCTGAGTAGGCCCCATTAACCTAACAAAGGCTCCCGAATCCACATAAAAAAACTTTAGAGCCCGTATCAAGGTGCTGCCCAGACTAAAGGCAGACAGCGTCCTCCACGAATCGTTCCGGTATACACGATCATACGCCTTTTCCAAATCCATAAAAGCACAGAAAACTTTTTGGTTATTCGCCAAAATTTTTTCTGTTACCGGTTGCCATTGATCAGTACATCCCGTTCCCTTCTAAAAACCTGCCTGTACATGCCATATCTTGATATCAGTCTCACGAACAGCTCTTTCATTTAATACTTTTGCATATATTTTTCCGACGATGCTAATGACGAAGGCTAAACCCCCGGTAGTTCTTTCAGTCTTGCAAGGGTCCCTTCCCCTCGTACGAAGAGACGATAACGGCCCTGCACCAATCCTTAGGCACACGGCCAAACTGCCAACACGTTTGAAAAAGTAAGTTCAACAGGTTGGCAACCACCGGGCTACCAGTCCTGAACATCTCCACGGAAATCCTATCGTACCCTGCAGTTTTACCAGTTTTCATAGCTTTCAAAGATTTGAAGATTTCTTCCATACTAATATCACTGCCATTATCATCCATACTTAATTCAGATGTACCATTCTGAGTTGATACACCCTCGTTTTCAAACAACTCTTCAAAGTTTCCCTTCCATCTTTTTAATGCCTAACTCATAATTTGTCAAATCCCCATTCTTATTCCTAACAGCACTCATTCTGGATCCTCCGGAGAGTACCTTGATATTTTGATGGAAACTCTCGAAAAACTTCCTTTCAGTCCTCTCGCTTGCTCCTAACTTCTTTCGCTCCACGATCTCTTTCACTCTCTTTCTCAATTCTTTAAATAGTAACATTTTCCGTTCATAATCCCTAACGCTCACAACTTTTTTCATAGTGTGTTTATGCATCGCGTGGGTGTAGTGTGTTTCATTTAATGTGTTGTATATGAAATGACTTAACAAAGGGAATTGTCGATGAGCAAAACAGGTGTTGGATTCAACAGGAGGGCATATCTCATAATAGCGTTTTTTATTTATTATTGGCGATGAGTAGTCATAATGACAGAGACTATGTTGTTTTTGTTAGATATTGAGGATAAATAGTTGCCTGACTGTAAGAACTTTATATAGTGCGTAGAGCTTGTCTGGGGGGTCATGGTGGATACGGAAGTGAAGCACCGACCTTAAGGAAGGCACGTTGCGCTCTCTCGAGTAGGATAAGGCTGGTTTTAGGGACACCACCCCATGACGAGATACAGTAAGAAATTACCGATTGGCAAAGGGCAAAATACACAATTTTGATGGTTTTAATATCCGCTGTATTTCTAAGGTTTTTAAATATGTACATTAATTTACGTGTTCTGGTTGTCAATTGTTGAATGTGGTCCTGGAAGGAAAGGTTGTGATCAATAAGCACTACAAGATATTTAGCGACTTTTACCTTTTCAAGGACGGGGCAGTTGCAGTTGAATGAGCCCTTACAAATGTGTGCTTTTAAGGCTGGGATTAAGTCTGAGGTGGTCCTGCACCTTGGTAATGAAAAGGCTATGAAATGAGTCTTTTTAATGTTAAGGTGAAGTACATTTTGTTGAAGCCAATTGTTTACTATATTGAAACCATTTTGAGCGTGATCGAAAGCATCCTGCCATGAGTCTGCACTGAAGAGCAAGGCAGTGTCATCGGCAAAGGCTATTAACTTGCCAAATGGTAACTCAAGATTACACAGCTCGTTGACATAGATAAGAAAGAGCGAGGGGACAAGAATGCTTCCCTGTGGGACCCTACATTCTACAGGTAGGTCCTGGCTTTGGTAATTGTCCACTTTGACGAATTGAGTTCTATCGGAGAGATAGCTGTGAAATAAACGCAGCTGGGATCCCATGACGCCAAGCCTTTCAAGTTTCATGAGCATCAAAGGGATCGATTCGAGACCGTATCAAAGGCCTTTGCCAAGTCCAAAAAGATAGCCACACACTTCCCACTCCTATCAAGCTTCGCAGACACATAATTGGTCAGTTCGAGTACAGCATCACCTGAATAATCTTCTCAAGTATCTTGGACAGAGCTGGGAGTATCGATATCGGTCTATAGTTGGAGACACAGTGACTCTCTCCCCCCTTGAATATTGGTGTAATTTAGGCACGTTTGAAAGCTCTCGGGAAAACCCCAGCGGATAGAGAGAGGTTACATATATGAGTGATAACAGGGGATAGTATTTTTTGTTGTCTTTAAGCAATTTAGAAGTTATTTTGTCCCATCCCACCGAACAGTTTGACTTTAAGTCATCTATTATATGGCTGACCTCGTTTTCATCTGTTGACATAAAGACAGCAGAACTAGTATTATACGGAGGTAAAGAGTCAGGCGGGCTTAAGGAATTCGGGTTTGTTTCCGCGAGACGTTTTCCTACATTCGCAAAGAAGGAGTTAATTTCATTGATTGAGAGAGATGGGGTGTCGCAAATTGTAAGTAAATTACTACTAGGGGGACTACGTGGTTTGCTATTAGTTATTTCACTTATTGTTTTTCATAACATCTTAGGGTTAGTGGCTGAATGCTGTAATTTGTTTGATTCATATGCTCTTTTTAATTTTTTAAGTAAGTTGTTACAAAAGTTTCTATATCTAATAAACGTGAGTTTATTAAAATCTGTTTGTTGCCGCCTATACAGTATATGCAGTCGGTCCCGGTTTCTCATGCACCTGAGTAGCCCCGGTGTTATCCAGTTTTTTATGGATCTTTTCTTTCTTGGTATCGTTTTTGTGACAGTGTGAGTGTCACGACTGTAATTTGATGTATAAGTAGGTTAGTGGCAATTTCGACATCGTCAGTGTTATATATGTCCTTAAACCCGTGTTCGGAGAGCTCCACTGCAACCGCTTTATTATTGGTTATCTTTACCGCAGAAGGAGTTGTTAATTTCTTTTGGCTTTGTTTCAAGTGCAAAAACTGTGGCAGCATGATCCGTGAATGAGGTGTTTAGTACCATGGCTATAGATGGCACGGCTGATTTGACAACCACATGATCAATGCAGTTGCAGATATGCCAGTAAGTTTAGATAGTCATGAACACTTTTGTTTGTAATAGCTCCCGCAATGTTTATATTTTGGTCACCGGTAATGACAATATTTTTGTAACATGATAGAGTTTTAAGAACTGTATCGAGAGATAGTAGGAAGTTGGATAGATTTTTTGTGGATGGTGGACGATAGATATCTGCGATGACAGTGCTATCAATACTGAATGTTATAAGGAGGAGGCAGTTTGCGTCTAAAAAAGATGGCTCGATTGTTGGTATGTTTAGATGGTCCTTATAGTATATGATAATTCCTTCATTTTGTGAGTTGTTGATATTAGTCTTTTCAAAGCAGTACCCTGGCAACATTGGAACACTATTGGAAGATTGCAGCCAACATTCGGTAAGAATTACAATGTCAAATTCGAAAATGATCCTTGTGAGCAATGTGGTGAGGGATAAGAAATTTTTTGAGATGCTTCTTATATTTTGGTGTAATACTTTCAGGTATTTGGACGGGGTTTTTATATAGTTTATACATTGTTCAGGCTTAAATTCAAAGAATTCTGAGGACATCACAGTGTCAATATTTTCAATTATTAGGTCTGTATTCATAATATGGATAGTAAAGAGAAAAGGGTGAGAAATGAATATTGCCTGCAACCATAAACCGGACTGTGCGGAATTTACTATTCATTATATATTCTTTTTCCATAGGTGCTACCATATGGGATACAAGGCAAATGCAAATCAGTAAGTGTTGGGGTTTGAGTGTTTCTGCGTGTGTTGTATATGCGTGCCCCGGCGAAGATACTGCAATATATTCTGACCATAATAACATAATGTAACGATGATGATAAATGAAAAATGATGATGATAGTAATAACATGACAATACATTTAAGAACAGGCATAAAGGATATAAATATGGTTGCATACATATGCTAGAATATAGTAATAATATACAAAATTTATATTAAAGTACAATATTTGAAGTATAAAGGACCTTATGGATTAATCGATAAACATTCATGACTAAACAATTCACAACTTTATGCGGGGAAAATGCATTCAGTCAAAACCTAAGCTGTTCCTTAGAGTTAACTTTAATGGACGGCAATCCCTCAGTTTTCCTGATATATACGGATCTATTTGAGGTCCAGCAGCCATGGATGTTGCGAAGCTTCAGTTGTTGTCTGGCTAAGTAGAAGAGTCGTCTCGATCTTTGTGTTAGAGATTCTGCGATGTATACTGGTCGTGAAGGCCCAGGTATGAATAGGTGCGTTGTGTTTAATTTGTTTGAGCTATGACTTTTGTTATAGTTCTTCGTAGCCTCTAGGAATCGTTCTTTGTGAATAATTGATGTAAATTGAACCATTATTGGTTTATTTGACTCTGTTTTGGTATTACCCCTATATACGTTTTGTATGTCAGCGCTAGATACCAGGCATTGAATTATATCTCCTATTGTAGATACCAATTTAGAGAGGTTGTCCTTATGATCCCGTTCCACTCCGCACGGGAGTTATGCTCGAAGGTCTCAATTTTATGTTCGAGGGAGACAATACGAAGTCTGTATGATGAATTTTGAGTTTCAAGATTATTATAATAATAAAATAATAATAAAAGCGTTTATTTACAGCCACAAAAACATACACAATACAAAACGTTTACAATTAAAACTTACAAACTAGGGGATAAAACTTGTGCATACTATTGTTGCAGCAAAAGGGTTCCAGCTCAGCGTTTGATAGCAAACGCAACGCTGGTCTTATGTCGGAACCATTGAAGGGCAACGTTTATATTATGAAGAATAGTGAAATAGTGTATAAATTAAATATTCAAAATAAATATATAAATACAAATGAAATTTAACTAAGATATGAAAACCGATATACATTCTATAATATGGTTAGTTAAAAATATTATAAATATATTTATATAGATAATTTATAATTAATATATACAATATATTATAATAAAGTCAAGTGGCAACACGAAATCAGTGGCTAGTCCGATGGGCAACAGAAGGAGCAGCCGCCTCCCTTTGCTGGCAGAGCAAATGATCCCGGACGAAACGTTTGAATGTTGATTTAGACTTCAGGTTTCTAATTGGTGGAGGAAAATTGTTCCAACATTTGGAGGCGGCGTACTTAAAAGCTCCTCTGAAAGCGGTGGTGCGATGGCGAGGCAGAACAAGCGGTGGTACCTTGTGTATCGACGGGTCGATTTCTGTTGCTGGGATCGCCACGTCATTTTATTAAATAAATATTTCGGTTGTTTGTTATGAATAATGTCAAAAAGTAAGCAACTAAGTAGTAGTTTTTGTCGTGATTCAATATTAAGTATGTTAGTATTATTGAGGTACGGTGAAACATGGGTTCGGGGCGGAATGGGAAAGCAATACCGGGCGCACGCATTTTGTAGACGTTGTAAAAGCCTACGATATTTTTTATAGAGGCACGGACCGTACGCTGCCAAAGCATAATTTAGCTTTGACAAAACCAACGCTTCACATAGCTTTATTCTCATGTCCACACTTAAAAACGCGCGGCTTTGGTATAAAACCCTTAAGCGATAGAAACATGCAGACACCAGCTGCGAGACGTGTCTCTCAAAACGCATCCCACTATCCACCACGACGCCCAGGCTTCGAGCCTCCTCAACCCTGTCAATGATAACATCGTCAATTATAATACCTGGTCGTCGCGAAACAACTCCGGACACCATTCGCTGGCTGCCCAGCACCATGTACTTAGTCTTTGAAGGGTTGAGAACGAGGCAGTTGTCAACCGACCAGTCATATACTCGTTTCAAGTCGTCATTAAGTGCTTCTATAGCAGAGTCGAAGTTATTAATGTTGATATGTATGTAGAGTTGAATGTCATCGGCATAGATATGATATTTACAGTTAGTTATGTGTAGTGCAATGTCAGAGGTATATAAAATAAATAATAATGGACCTAGGATAGAGCCCTGTGGGACTCCTCTACTAGTCGTGTGAACTGTCGAGAGTATTCTGGTACCATCTTGCCTTGTCAATGAAACTACTTGTTTTCGTTCGTTTAAGTATGTGTTAAACCAATTAACTGTTACGTCACTAAATCCATAATAAGTCATTTTTGCCAAAAGCAGGTCAGTATTCAAACAGTCAAAAGCACTAGAGTAGTCCAGTAGCACAAGTATTGTTGCGTTATGATTGTCTTCGTTTGTCAAAAAATTGTCAAATACGTCCATCAATGCAGTGGTGGTGCTATGCTGTCCCCGAAAACCAGATTGATACAATGGTAAGATATTGTGTTTGTGTATGTATTCTGTCACTTGTCCATGTACCACCCTCTCAAGGATCTTCGATAGATAGGGCAATATACTGATGGGTCTCAGGTCGGACACATCAACCGGGTCGTCAATTTTGGGTATAGGCTTTATGGACGCCGTTTTCCATGCATCCGGGTAAGTACCCGACTTGATAGAAGTGTTGACTAGTAGTGTTATGGTATCGAGTATCTCCGGCAACATCAGATGCACCATGTCCCTTGAGACCCCATCAGACCCAACAGCGTTGTTCTTAATAGACCCGATCACCCTAGCCACGAACGCCTCGCTCACCGGATGCAGTTTAAAGGTTGCCGAGCCATAGCGGCTCGTATGAAATGAGTTGAGCAGAGCAGGCGAGGTCGGACCAGGAGTGTCCAGGATGTGTTGTGCTATGGTGTTTGGATTGTCGAAGTGTGGTGGAAGGTCTTGTTTGGGCTTAAAGTCCGCAACAGAACTCTTTAGAGTTTTCCAAAGAAGCTTGGGAGTCTTTAAGTGGTTGTTTATGTGATACTCAAAATAAGCCTTCTTTTCTGTGTGCATACAAGTGTGTACAAACTTCCTCAGGTCTCTGTATTCTTGCAAATGAAGGTCAAGTTTAGTGTGTTTGTATTTATTGTGTGCTCTGTTCCTCAATTGCATCAAATACCTGAGGTTGCTTGTAAGCCAAGGTGTGTGTTGTGAGTTTAGTGTGTAGAGTGTAAGAGGTGCGTGTTGGTCGAACAGCATAGTCGCCAAAGCATTAAAATGTACTACCATGTCATTAACAGTATTATGTCGTTGTATCACGGTCCAGTCAATTCGTCTCAAGTCAGCGTTAAAATTATTTATGTTAATGCGTTTGTAGGGACGACATAGAATGGATTTCTTATGCCGTTTAGGCTTTACTATTTTTATTGTCGTAATGACAATAGCGTGGCCACCTAATTCCGGTATGTGAGTCACATCAGAGTCAATAATTCGAGTCGAGGACTGGCAACAGATCAAGTCAATAAGAGTTGCACTGTGATTTGTGTAATGAGTTGGCTGACTGATCGTGTTCCCAAGTCCCATCGTAGTTAAAAATGTCATAAGCTGCTTGGTCAAAGCACATTGCGAGTCCAAAATATTAATATTAAAGTCACCTGAAAGAATTATATGTTCGTATGAGTTAAATGTGGTCATAGTTTCTGTCAAAGCGTCAAAGAATGTGGCTGCGTCAATCCAGTTAGGCCGATAGGCGGTGCCCACCAGCACCCTCACGGTGCCGATGCAGACCCTCATCCACATCTGCTCTACGGTGGGATGGGACGACGGATGACGCAGCACTGTAGCCCTCAAGCATGTCTTAGTGTAGAAGCCCACCCCGCCGCCGCGCGCCCTGGTGCCGAGCGGCCGCGGGATGTGCGAGAGGCGGTAGCCCGGGAGCCGCGGTGCCCCGGCGCTGCCGCGGCCTCGGAGCCAGGTCTCGTTCACCGCCAGCAGGCACGGGTCTAGGTCCGCCACCGCGGCCTCGAGCTCCTCGTGTTTAGTGTTCAGCGACCCAGCATTGAACAGTCCAATTTTCAAAAACTTTCGTTTAGTCATGAGTATATGTTTTAAAAGTCAATATAAAGTGAGTAAGATATTGAAGTGAAGCGCACCACCACGCCACCAAGCCACGGCCAAACAATATGAGCACCAGACACAAAAAGATTATACGTGAAAGTTCCCTACATGACAGTATATATAAATAGCATAAGTAGTAATGCAAAAATAAAAATAGATAATGCACTATAAATCCATAATAAACTAAGTATAGTTTTTTAAACACATATGAATGAAAGTGAAAATACAAATGAAATACACATAGTAATGTATAGACAATATTATATATGTAATTGTAATTTCGTAAAATATCAATTATAAACATACATAAACAAATGAAGAAACAGCTGTGCTTCCATACCACGGTATAACATGCACAAGTCATAACCGAACCTAACCAAAGTACATATAGCCTATATAACTTACATATAAAACTTAAAACAAATGAAGAATAACATATAACCATAACATAATAATCATGAAATAAATTAATTAACAATACGATAACAAACATTCCACATTCACAATACACTAAGGAAATCAAGACCCGTATAGAAATCGCGAGGGGTGCCTTCCGCAATATGCGAAGCATCCTTTGTAGCAAAGGTCTTAAAATTGCCCTAAGAATACGCCTACTTCAGTGTTACATTTGGCCAGTCATCCTCTACGGCTGCGAGTCTTGGACTCTGACAGAAGATCTATGCCGACGAATAGGAACATTTGAAATGTGGGCTTATAGGCGTATTCTAGCCATTAGCTGGACTCAGAAGGTCTCAAATGTAGAAGTACTTCGTCGAATAAACCGTTCTCAGCCAGAGCTACTGCAGACTGTCAAAAAAAGAAAAGTTGCATATCTCGGACATGTTTTAAGACATGAAAGATATGACTTGCTGCAACTTATTATGATGGGCAAGATAGCCGGAAGAAGAGGTGTTGGACGAAGGAAAAAGTCGTGGCTCCGCAACATACGAGAGTGGACGGGAATCAAGAGCGCCGCCGAGTTGTTCCATCTCGCCAGGGATCGGACTAAATTTGCCGAAGTGACTGCCAACCTTCGTTAGTCGGAGAGGCACCATCAGAGAGAGAGAGAGAATACACTAAGGCCGCTACATCACTGGGCGGGTGCCGCGCGAGTGTCGGTGATCTCCTCCAGAGCCTGCAGGCTCCGCAGCAGCAGTGACCGGCTGGTGGGGTCGCGGCGCGCGTACACGCAGCCCTGGCGCACCCACACCGACTGCCAGCGAAAGGTGCGCAGCAGGCGCTCCCTGGCCCTCGCGAACAGCACCCGGTTCGCCTTCGTGAGCCGCTCGTTGACGTAGATGCGACTGGGCTTACTGGCATCCACTATGCCGGTGGTGTCGACGCCGCGGCGAACCCGCACAGCCGACAACAACTTGTCGCGAATGTCACGTCGCACAAACTTTACGATGATAGGTCGCGGCCTGAGAGGGGATGCGGAGAAGCGCGCAGGCGCAGCCGCGTCGGCATTCCCGGTTCCACGCTCAGTAATCTGCGAGCGCGCAGACCCCACACGCGTCACCTCCGCTATGTCACGCGCCTCGAGTGCCACACCTACCTTTTGCGCTATTGTGATCACCGTGTGCTTCAAATTCTCACCCCTGTGTTCGGGGACACCCGCCACGTCCACGTCGCAGACGAGCCCGGCATTATTATCAACTTTCTTTATTAAATCATCGTATTTGTCTGACATAAATTCAATCGATTCCCGTATTCCAGAGTTTTGTTCGAGTACTGTACTTAATAATGTCATTAAGGTATCTAATTTCGTTTCTTGTTCAGTTTTCATACTGTTAATAATGTCCTTAATTTCATCTAGGTCGTGGGGAAGTTTACGCTTAAGCCTCTGTGTTATATATTACCCTCGTCTGATGATATTTCATGCGATGAAACATCCAACGAAGGATCCGAGGTAGATATAGTGGCTTTCAAATTTGGTTGTTGTTAATTTGGGTGTTGTGTTGTATTACTCACGCGGACAGATGGCGCCACATGTAGATTCCAATCCGCAGTAGGTCACTTTAAGTTCTCCAACCGTAGTAGACAAGCTTACTCACAATAGATGGCACTACCAATGATTTAGAAATTGAAATAGGTAAAAACTAGTCGATTATAAATACCAAAAAATTTAATTTGGTGTACACCACTTGAACACGTCTGCTCACAATCAGATCCAGATGGGAAGAGGAAGCTTAAGCTAGATACTGAAGTGCACACTGATGCTAGTATCATTGGGTATGGCGCTATACTTTTTCAGGTTCATAGGGATAGTAAACGCATTGTTGAATATCCAGGTACCATTCATATGAATTGGAGACATTAGCAGTTGTCAAGTCGTTGTGTCACCTTAGACATTATCTCATTGGTATACACTTTAAGATTATAACTGATTGTAACACCCTTAAGGCTACAGAGAAAAAGAAAGACCTTTTGCCCCATGTGGCTTGATGGTGGGTGTACCTCCAAGATTTGGTTTCAGTTTGGAATTCGGGAAGGGTAACTTGATGTCACATGCTGACTATCTAAGCAGAAGTCCTGCACGTGAGGTCCACCACATCACGAGGCCACGTAATTGGGCTCACATAGCACAATCCGCAGATCATGACACACAACAACGTATTGACAAACTGAATGACGGTAGCTTGGATCCACAGCGATATGTTGTAAGGAATGACTTGCTTTACTATCGTTACTCGCCAATCGGGGGTGAGTCCAAGCTTCTGTGGTACATTCGCAAGGGTCACCGGTTGAGCCTGCTTCGGATATTCCATGACGACCACGGGCATATTGGGTCCGAAAAGACTGTGGACAAAATTCTTAAACTCTTTTGGTACCCTGGTCTCAGACAGTTTGTTAAAAAATACGTCGACCATTTCCTTACGTGCTTATCAGGAAAGCGTGCTCCAAAAGCACCACTACAGCCCATTACTTCATGGGAAAAGTGTGATCTACCATTTGCCACTGTTCACATGGATGTCCTAGGTGTATTGCCAGAATCTAATAGTTGTAAGTTCATTTTCATTGTTGTCGACTCCTTTACCAAATATGTTTTGTTATACGCTCTTAGAAAACAAAATGTCGACGAGCTCATTGTTGCTTTTACTAACGCGCTCTTATTATTTGGTGTTATTATTTCATGCAATTTATGTTTAAATTCTTGCCAAGATGTCTTTTTTTTTAATTATGATAATTTGTTTCTCTTTCAGTAGTTTATTTACTGTATACCAAAAATTAAAAATATAATTTAAAAATCTTATTTAAGGTCATAGTTTTTTTAAAAAAGGGGGAGGTTATTTTTCCTAATTTAGGGGGTTATAAGTATGGTGACCTATACCACGAGTTAGCTGGCCATGGAAACTATGCATTTCATGTAAAAAAATGGTTTAAAAAAAAATGATGCCAATAACACATTTCGTGCAAATCGCCCATATAAAGAAGTACCCAAAGTCCGCTATATTCTAATCAAATTTTAACTCTGTGTCAAACTTTCCTGCTGTTAGGCGACCTTCTCAGATTGTCTTTTTAAAAAAAACTACTTTATCACACACTAAAGTTTATTAGAATAAAAACATAAAAGTAAATTAGAATAAAGAACAATTTTTGGATTAACGAGATCCAAGGTTTTCGTAAGGGCGGAGATTTTCGCTGTTCCCGGAGATCAGAATCTAAGTAACTTGAAAAGAATAAATTAATTGAAAAGAAAAATATTGCTGACTGCACATGACGCCAATACTAGGGAAAAATACTAGCACGTGGTAAAAGCGCATACGTAGCAAGTAATGGGAACTAAGTAGGGTTGTAACTGCCCCCCACTAAAACGAAGCTTCATCCCTTAAAATGAAGTGAAGTAGAGATCGCGCCACATAAGGTGGCAAATGGAGGCGTCGCTACAGTTGCGTAATTCAGTGTTGCCAGTAAACACGTCAAAACTAGCACTCACTGTGCCATACGGCTCAATACATTATAGGTTTTTCAGAGATATAAACTCAAATAAAACAAATTAATATATCAAAGACAAAATACTTTTATTCAAAATAGGCCCTATCACAAGCTCTCTATGAAAGTTATCTTATGATGATCTAAGTATAAATTAAAAAAACTATTTCAAACATGGCACTGAGCATTGTCTTTACATATTTTTTACCGAGGTTAGTTCAGCGGAGACCCCAGCTTGGAGAAGAACTAACAAGAAACTCCGGAAATCAATTTATTATAATCACCCTTAACAAACATAAAAATTACAAAGAAAGTGAGCAAACACAACGCTGGTATTACTGAATTTAGCTGTCATACAAAATAACACGTAATGGCGGAAACGTCAAATTTAGTTCCAAGTTTGCCGTCTGCTACCTTATGTGCGGCGATCTCTAAATTAGTATAAAATAAAAAACGAGATGAAGTTGAACCTTAGCAGTCGTTTCACAATAAAAGTAAAATTAATATTCTTAATTAACATAAAATCAGTGTATTCTTAAAATAACACTAATTAAAATTGAAATTAAAATATGAAACAAAAATTTAAAATTTTAAGTTCCTCTTTGAGGAGTAAACATGACTATGAGTTAAAATATCATAAGTCTTAGAACTCAACTTAGGAGCTGGCAGAGATTTGACAGACTTATTTTCTTCATCTGAAGAAGAAGTTTCAGTTAATTCAATATTGTGCATACTCTTTTTAACAACCTTTTTGTTATGACAATGATTAAATATTTGTATGCAACAAGAAGGGTTGGTTTCACCTATGTACCTTCGATAATAGCATAAGTATGCGATAAAAAGAAAAAACACAATAATTAAAACATAGATTAAAGAAATTATAATTATATGTAATGAATATTTAACAAAGTGCGACTCCATTTGTAAATTATTAATTTCATTTCAATTTATGAGAAGCATATTTTAAAGATTCTAGGTAAATTTTAGTTAAGCTTTTTTGGGTCAAATATGGTATAGTACGGTTAAAGTTTTCCTTCTTACAACAATCATCTAGAGTTATATCAAAATTAGTAAGCAAGGATGATGCTATAAGGGTGGAGCTGGAGCTCGACGGAATAAGTTGAAGGGTTTTGTGGAAACCAATACAATTAGGAGTCAGCTTAATAATACCTGTGCCAACAATAGTATAATCAATTACATCGTTATCACATTTTATAGTGATTTAATTAGGCACTGATTTAACATAGAGATCGCATCACATAAGGTGGCAGATGGAGGCGTCGCCACAGTTGCGTAATTCAGTGTTGCCAGTAAACACGCCAAAACTAGCACTCACTGTGCCATACGGCTCGATACATTTTATAGGTTTCCTTTGTAACGGTCTTTAGTTGCAGAGCTATAAACCCAAATAAAACAAATTAATATATTTTTATTCAAAAAAGGCCCTATCACAAGCTCTCTTTGAAAGTTATCTTATGACCTAAGTATAAATTAAAAAAACTATTTCAAACATGGCACTGAGCATTGTCTTTACATATTTTTTACAGAGGTTAGTTCAGCGGAGACCCTAGCTCGGAGAAGAACTAACAAGAAACTCCGGAAATCAATTTATTATAATCCCCCTTAACATACATAAAAATTACAAAGTAAGTGAGCAAAAAACACAACGCAGGTATTACTGAATTTACCTGTCATACAAAATAACACGCAATGGCGGAAACGTCAAATTTAGTTCCAAGTTTGCCGTCTGCCAACTTATGTGGCGCGATCTCTACACCTTATTGAATTAAGAATTTTTTGCAGTCGTTCAGACTCATACTGCGAAGAACATTAGGAGAATCGGAATATGTGAAATCCTTATTGTTTAAAGGCGTAAGTAGAATCGAATAATCTTGTAACTCAACACTTGCGTCGGTAGTGTTTAGAACAGAGACATTAACCTTTCGATTAAGCTTAATAGAAACAATGCAATTAGCAATATAAACACTATTAGATATAATATGATCGAGGACTAACGCTTCGTTATGTTGATAAGACTCGGGAGAGTAATTTGATACTGCACATTCTATTATGGTTTCTGAACGTGCGGGGATTATGTACATGGGTCTGTTAAAAAAAATGTGCAAAGATTGATTCTTTATTTTTAAAATAATATAATTATACTCAATATTAACCTTAAAATGAGTAAGGAAATCGCTACCGATAATGCCATCATAATACTCTATCTATACTGACATTATCATCTATGACATGAAATTTGTAATCAATCATTTCGTCAGTTAATATAATTTGTAACTGCATAGTACCTAAGGTATTAATTAAGGCATCTAAGTTTTCTTTACCTTTAAGTTTAACAATTTCGGGTAATAAATCGGGAATTAGGGTTAAACTAGAGTTTTTATTAGGCTGATACTTGCACCGGTATCAATCAAGAAGCAAAGAGATTGCTCTGTATGATTAGTGTTGAAGAAAACATGAGGTGAGGATACCTTCTTTGAATAAATTTATGTCTCGTAGACAGGTACGGAATTCTTATGCGAAGAAATATTCTTGTCACATAATATAGTAAAATTAAATTCCTTATTAGTAGAATGGTAATAATTGTGACTGTGAACCTGTTGGTTTCGGGTTCGAAGTTAATTCAGTAGATTCATTGAAACTCTTATTTTTACATAGAGTTGGGGAAATAGTAGAACTCGATGACATTTGTCGAGATGAACTCAGAATCTTTTTCTGAGATGAACTCAGGTTTTGGGTCTGAGGGGAAGTCAGTGAACTCAACTTGCGTCAAAACAGTTCACTGACTATCGTTGAGTTGAACTCAAGAATTTATCTTGAGGTGAAATCAGAGGAATTGAGTCAAAATCAGTGATATTAATTGTGCCGTTGTCCAATTTAGGTTTCGGCAGGCACACATCCGAAATCAATTTTCGTTTAAAGAGCTAGCGACCTGCGGAACAATATGGTTTACCAGCGCACTCTTGCTAGGCGCAAGGCGTTGTGGCCCTTTAGGGTTGCTACTTTGATTATTTTTAAATAATAGTTTTCGTGTGTGTGTATTGTAGGTATCGTGTGTCCCAAATTTTTACAGTATTTACACTAAACGCCAATAGAAGTGTTAGGGGAGTTATTAATATGATAAGATTGTTGATTAGGACTACTAAAATTAGGAGAGCTAGTAGAGGGTTAATAATTACTAGAAAAACTTGTAACATTCTGTAGATGAATGAACCGACTTTTGACAGGTTGACCATCTTTTATGGAACTTGGGACTATAGGAGTTAGTATAGGATAACTTTGAATTAAAAAGCTTTCCTACTTCTATAGCCCTCTCGATAACGTCGTTTAAAGATGTAGGATTTCTACATCGAACAATATTCGAAATATTACTACTGAGATCTAAAGTGAAGGTATTCATAGCTAATTCTTCTATTGCCGCAACTCGGCCAGGCAACTCTTTAGCATCTTTACAGCTATGGTGGATAGCTGTAATCGGGTTAAAATTGATTCTAAACGTAGTGAGTATTCAGTGACATCTTCAAAATGAAACTGCCTACAATTTTGGAGATCTATTAAAAGGTGAGAAGAATGTTTCTTCTCTCCGAAAGCGGACCTTAGGAAGTCCTTAAGTTCTTCTCATGTTGAAAATGTTTTCAGGCTACAAGCCTTTAAGTTGTGAAAGGATAAATTTGCAAAGCACAGTCTTTTGATCTGCACTTGCAAGTGACATTGCATTGCATTGACTCCATCGTGATGTGTGACAGGACGGACGGCCGCAAGCAAGGAGGAGTACTTCTCGCCTCTCAACAACTAGAACTTTGGGTGGTGGATTTTAACACCGAAATTAAAAATCATGTGTTCAAATTGTGCGGTGCAAACGTTTTCAAGAATAATAAACATTTATTTTTGTGTTGTGTTGTAAACATACCTCCTAGCTTAAGTGTGCTTGAATATTATGCATTGTTTGATACAATAGAAAAACAATGCGCTTCAAAATGTAACAATTATAACGTGGTAGTGTTAGGCGACTTTAACTTACATTCAGCCCCCGCGCAGGCGCGCGAGTGTTACGACTATTTCGAGGCATACTGTGGGTTCACGCAATTAAATGGAATATCCAATGTCAACGGCCGCCGGCTGGATGTGGTACTCTCGGGCATGCCGGGCGTCGCGGTGGACGAGGCGACACTGCCGTTGCTAGACGTCCACACCACCCGCCGTTGCGTGCGCGAGAGCGCCGCCAGTCGGTGCGGCCACGCCCATTTGGATTGCCTCACTCGTGCGGCGCGGGGGAACGTCTACTTTCTGAGCTCGGCGCATGGAATTTTAATAAGTGCAATTTCGCGGATCTTTATTCGCGTATAGCCAGGGCGTAGTGGTCGGGCTTGTATGGAGTAAAGGACCCCATGGGCGCATTGGATTACCTTTATGACAAAGTAGGGTCGCTGATTAACTAATGCGCCCCAGCGAGAGGGCGGCCTAGGCCAGGCGTAAGGCGTGAGTATCCCGAATGGTTTGACGGGAACATAGTACGCGCCGTAAAAGAGAAGTCAATACTCCATAGGCAGTTTAAGCGCTCCGGTACTGCGGCCGATTACGATGCTTTTTCTCGGTGTAGGGCGCAGCTTAAGATGAGTATTGACAACGCGTTTCGTGCCTATCAGACACGTTTGGGGCGTGGATTCGGGAGCGACCCAAGGTCGTTCTGGGCTTTTGTGAGGTCTGAGAGGTCGAACCGTAGTGGCGGCGCGTTAGTTAGGGACGGGGTGCCCCTCGGGGACGGTGAGTGCGCCGAGGAGTTCGCGAGGTACTTCCACTCCGTGTACGGGCGCGACGAGCCGAGGCTTAACGTGCGCGAGGCGATGGCGGCAGCGGGTGGCTGCGGCGGCGCGGCGCGGGTGCATGTACCCTGCCTGCGCGAGGCCGACGTACGCGCGGCCCTTCGCCGCCTCCCGGTCAAGCGCTCCTGTGGCCCCGACGGCATTCCGCCGTACCTGGCATTTGTGGGGCCGCTCCTTTACGATTTCAACTTGCTGCTCATTCACCAAACATATCCAGAATGCTGGAAGCTCTCCAGGGTCGTGCCAATACAGAAGGGCGGGCCGACGACGTGTGCCTCGAACTACAGGCCGGTGGCTATTTTGTCAACGTTTGCTAAGGTGTTCAAGGCCGCCGTGCAACAGAGCATGCTCGCCCAGGTGAGTCCGTTCTTGAGTGAAGCACAGCACGGGTTTAGGCCGGCGCACAGCGTGGCCATCAACCTCATGTGCTTCATGAACTACGTGGCTCCCAGGGTGGACGCTGGTGGGCAGGTGGATGTGGCGTATTTTGATTACCGGAAGGACTTTGACACGGTCGATAATGACGTCCTTCTGAGGAAGTTGGCTGGGGTTGGTTGCACAGAGGGGCTTCTCACATTCTTCTCCCGGTATCTGGCGGGCAGGCGCCAGTACGTGGACTTCAGGGGTTCTGTGTCGCTGCCATACAGGACCCTGTCTGGCGTAAGCCAGGGCAGCACCTTGGGGCCCTTGGAGTTCACTATCGTCATTAATGATGTGCCCGCCGTGGTGGAGGATGCGGGATGCCTACTGTTCGCTGATGACCTTAAGCTATTGCTCAGCGTGGACGGCGTGGGCGACTGTGCGAGGCTGCAGTCCGATAGACAGGGTCGCGCGGTGGAGTGCGGAGAACGGCCTTCGCTTCAACGCGTCCAAGTGCGAGATAATGTCGGTCTCCCGGGCCCGCACGCAGCTACTGCGCTCCTCCCCGCTCGTGAGGGGCCTACGCCTGCTGAACGCGCTCAGCGAGAGGCTCGACCTGTTCGCGTGTTCCATGCCCGAGTTCACTGGAGTGGAACTGCGTGATCTGCAACCAGACCCCTTTTACAAGGGCAGAACAGAAACAGGAATTGATTTTTTAAGCTCCTCGTTGAACGTTTCCCAAAACTGACGAATTTCGGGCAAAAAATGGGCTCGATGACGTGCAGTACCTACCTTTGTGAAAGTGCATATTCAACAATGAAGTTTATTAAATTGAAATACAGGTCTTCATTGACCGATACTTCACCTAAACATGCACTGCGCCTAGCTACCACTAGTATTGAGGTTAATATTGACAGAATTGCAAATGACAAATTAAAGAAAAAGTAGATAATAAAATAACGATATTGTTATTACCATTTTTTCATTTTAATAAATATTTTGCGGCCCACCAATGTATTTACTCTTTTTTATTGGCCCTGGGTCCCATCTAGTTTGGACACCCCTGAACTAAAGTATGTCAATACAATGCATTTTATTCATTTTCGACACCATGTTCCATAGAGACATTTACAGCTTAAGACCTACACAATTGATATTTAAAAAGAAAAAGTGAAAAGGGCCAGTTTATTTTTTCAAAGCAACCGGGTTCGATTCCCGTACTGGATACAGTTGTTTTTTCAAAGAAAGTATGAATGCAGTTTTTCTTTTTATCAAAAACGATGACATGGTTCCTAAGAACAAATCTTCGTATCTCTTATAGTTTCAGACTTTCCCATACTGACCGTTGTGAATGCGCCACCCTGTATATTTTGTCACGATGATGTTTCTTCTCGTAGAGATCGCCCCACATAAATTGGCAGTTGGAGGCGTCGCCACAGTCGCGTAATTCAGTGTTACCAGTAAACACGCCAAAACTAGCACTCACTGTGCCATACAGCTCGGTACATTATAGGTTTCATTTGTAACGGTCTTTGGTTGCAGAGCTATAAATTCAAATAAAACAAATTAATATATCAAAGTCAAATTATGTTTATTAAACTATTTCAAACATGATTAATAATTAACGGGACTTATTCTTCTTATTATATATTACATATATTATGTGTTCCTTCACTCTGTCCGCAATAGACCGTTTAGTCTGTCCGACGTAGGATTTCCCACAGCTGCAATCAATCTTATACACACCCTTATATCTTATATCATGTGTATAAATCGCGAATCTCTTAAAACTATTATTTCAAACATGGCACTGAGCATTGTCTTTACATATTTTTTACCGAGGCTAGATCAGCGGAGACCCTAGTTTGGAGAAGAACTAACAAGAAACTCCGGAAATCAATTTATTATAATCACCCTTAACAAACATAAAAATTACAAAGAGTGAGCAAAAAACACAACGCTGGTAATACTGAATTTAGCTGTCATACAAAATAACACGTAATGGCGGAAACGTCAAATTTAGTTCCAAGTTTGGCTACTGCCAATTTATGTGGGGCGATCTCTACACATACACACATTTCAGATATGTTTTATGAGTACCTGATAAAGCGTACCTACCTACTTTATTATTTGTTAATTTGATATAGCAATAGTCTGGCGCATTCAAAATGAAAGTAGTAGGATGATTATAAGCGCTCAGATACCGTAATTGTCAGCTATTCTTTTACGTTTAGACATGGTTTAGACCACGAACCTTTGTAATTGCTCCATGTTCTAGGCACTAGCACCAGATGCAAGTACCCCTTTAGGTGTTAAAATTTACAAACGCACATCGTGTATTGATATATAATTAACTACTTATATAAGCTCCTGAAATACGGTATAATGTATGTAAGTAATAGTTACTGCAGTAAAATATTGTTTGTTAAAATACCTATTATTTCATTTAATAAGTGCTTGCATTAAGGTTGGTTTAACCTTTGATTAGTGACTAGGCGTGGACAGCTTCTGATTAGAGCAAGTGATTTCCTGTAGGGAAGTGAATAGAAGTGTCTTCTATTTTTTTGTGAGTAACCTCGTCCGGCGTGCCCTCACTGCCCCCTCGCTTACAGCGCGCCTGCCACTAAACACGTCTAGTTTAGTCAGTAGTTTGGTCTGGTCAGTGTTACGTTTCGTTCGTTTCGTTTCGTTGGATTCACATATTTTGTACTTGATATAAAATATCAAATCATTCTTTATATCGATTTGATGTAAAAACTATGAATACATTTGATATCATTTCTGAACAGTACTTCCTTATTCCAAAACTAATCCGGTGTAAAACTATTACAGCCCCTAGTTTATCTCTGGGACAAATTTTTTGAGGTTACTTTTCTGTTTCAATAGTAGCCAATATGTCTTTATATCAAAAATAAGTTAAAATTAAATTTCAATATAAGCCAATATAAAAACGGCATAAACATAAATATTTGTTGCAGATAAATTTGTAGTTTCATTTGTAAATTTTTATGCTATGAGTGACGAAGTTTTTTCCTAAAAATATCGATTCACAAAGCAATAGGCATGATGACAAATTTTGAGAAACTGTTCTATAATATTTGGTAATATATACGGATTATAATAAACATAATATTTCTGCGGAAAATTACGGTTTAGTACTTAAAAATTATTTTTGATTCATAAATTTAAAATTTGCACCAAAACGCGTCAAATTGTCATGGCGTCGCTTGCATACGTCACTTTAGAGTACAAGGAACATTCGGTGTATGTAAACATTATCTAATTCATATTTAATTTGGACATTTTACTAGTTTTTACAATAAAACATGACTAGACATATAGGTGGTGTTCCGTCCCTCTGTGTGCTAATACGTCCATAAAAACTTCTAATTTTGTTGCCTGAATTCATTATAAGCTAATTTTAACATAAACATAACCTCAAATTGTAATATTGAATGTTATACTGAAATAGGTACAATAGTTATGCTTTCAACGAATTATTTTTACGGTTTCAATAGTTAATTAACTAGTTAATACACAATACTTACACGGAAGTTTTAAAATTTCTAAATTCGTTCCTAGCATTATCAAGTCGATTCTTGATAAATTTGCGCTTGAAGCTTTTGTAAATCCTTGTTCCATTACTCAATTTAGCGTAGTCAATTTACACAAAAGAAATTGAAGTCAATAAAACATTAGCGGCGTAATTAATTAAAAAAACGAGCGAGTGTGTAGTAATACAAATGAAAACAAAGAGAAAGAACTCTTTATTTTATCGATTTCAATGAAATTCACTTGTTGTCATCATGCCTATTGGGCGGGATAATAGCGGATATTTTATTTAATGTTATTTATGTTTGCGATATAAACAGGTTCCGCACGATAGTTTCAAAAACACTGAAATAAATGACATCAAACTAGATATAACAAAATCTTGACAAACTTTATTGATTATTGTCATGGCGGAAAGCATTACGTTCCGTGTATCAATTAAGTTGTTAACAAAACAAACACTCATAAACAATAATTTAAGATTATTCAACAACTTATTATTCATTAATATATATTAAAAACATTTTAGTCATAAATATATAAAAGTAATCAATATTGAAATAATTAATCGCTTCTGGTAAATAATTGCAATTTTATGGTAACATTATCAAATAGTGTATCATGGAACGTACTTGAGAGAAAACCCTAGCCAAACCTCCTGTAAGAGTCTGTGACCCTGGTACTGCGCTTGTATTTTCGTATGGTTTTGAGCTGAAAAAGAACTTTAAAACTTCTAGAAAACGAAGATTTACGCGTACAGTTTGAAAATTTTAGGCAGCAGGATATGTAATAGGTCTTTACCTATGAAATTGCCGCTCTGCAGTACTGGCCATTTCAAATCAAAATCATTTTTGTTTGACTAAGAATTCTAATTTCAAATTAATTTTATTTTAAAAACACGGAATTCTTTTTCCAAAAGTAGTCATTTGTTTATTGATTAGTGTTACGTTTTCATCGCATTTCAATCTTTTTCGTCATCATGGATACGTTAAAAATTCGAGTAATTATGGAATATGAGTACCGTCGTGGCAGCAACGCGGCACAAGCGGCACGCAACATCAATGACGTTTACGGAGCTAACACTACAAACCAACGCACCGCCTGTTATTGGTTTGCTCGCTTCCGTTCTGGAAATTTCGACCTGAAAAATGAACCTCGTGGTCGTCCGAAGACTTTGGTCGACAATGACGAATTAAAGACGATTGTGGAAGCTGATGATACACAATCCACGGCGGAATTAGCAGCAGCTTTCGACGTTAGCGTCAAAACAATATTGGTCTATTTGCGTCAAATTGGCAAGGTAAAAAAGCTTGACCAATGGGTATCCCACGAACTCAATGATCGCCAGCGCGAAGTACGCGTCGAGACGTGCCTTGCACTGCTCAACAGACACACAAATGAAGGAATTTTGAACCGCATTGTTACCTGCGACGAAAAATGGATTCTGTTTGACAACCGCAAGCGCTAAGCAAGTTGGTTGAATCCTGGTTCAGCACCTAACCAGTGCCCTAAACGAAAACTTACCCCTAGAAAAGTGATGGTCACTGTTTGGTGGTCTAGCGCCGGTGTGATTCATCACAGCTTCTTACCAAACGGGGTGAGCATTACTGCAGATGTGTACTGTGAAGAACTGAACACAATGATGGAGAAGCTGGCACATCTCCAACTAGCATTAGTCAATCGCTCGTCTCCGCTGCTCCTGCACGACCTCATACTGCACAGCAGACGGTCTCCATCTCTCCATCATCTACCGTACTCACCAGACCTTGCGCCTACAGACTTCTACTTTTTCCTGAATTTGGATAACTTCTTGGCGGGAAAAAAAATTAATACCCGAGAGGCAGTACAAAATGCCTTAGAAGAATTTGTTGCCTCCCGTCCAGCTGATTTCTTCAAGAAGGGCATCAATAAACTGCCACTGCGTTGGCAAAGATGCATTGATTGCATGGGTGATTACTTCGATTAATACAATTGAAAAATACAAGAAAAAAATTCGTTTAAATTTTTTCATACAAAACGGCAATTTCGTAGGTAAAGACCTAATATAATAAATAGGGTCATTTTTGGGTGCGACCTTCTACTCCGTCATGAGAGCCTAGTGACTGAATTCGGATTTCCATGGCAATTTTAAAGTCTCGTCTATAAAAAATTGCTCCGCTTATCCGTATACACCGATCTACCCTTCATGAGAGAGATGGGCCACACGTATGTCTGAGACGTATAAAAATCAAAATCTAACTAGCTACCGTTCTTTTCGTATGTCTGTCCAACCATATAATCTGCATTACGCTAAAAACTCTAATTCAAGTTGCCAAAGAGCATCATTAATGTATATTATTCATCATTAATGTTACAATTATTAACTATAATCTGATCAGGAAACAGGTAGGTTTCCTACGATGTTTTCCCTCACCGAAGTATTCGACGCATTTGTAAAATGTACATAGAAATTCATTAAACTTCATTTCCATTTGTACATACTCAAGCGGAATTTGATCCTTGTATCCACTGGTACAGAGTCAAGCCTCAAACAACTGAGCTACGTAGATTGACAAAAGGAATAAATGTAAGTGAAGTGAAAGGTGGTTACGTAGGGGTCGGCCCCATAAAGCATATGACAGTCAGATAGACGCTATATTGAAAAAGGGTGACATTAGAAATACATGTAATCGCCGAGTGTGTATGAGAAGGTGTATGAGTGTCAATGAAGTGAATCAGAGAATCCAGCGTGATTTGTATCTACCATCATATTCTACATCGAAGCATGACCTTTTCAATTTTAGTAATTACATCTTCTTTCAAACGGCAACCATCCCTCGTCACACTATCTATCTTCTATCATTCTATCATTCAATGTCACTCCTTACATGCTTCTCAGTGACCGCATTTCAACGGCATTGATTCTACTTTTATGCTTCTTTTGCCATACCCAACTTTCACTACCACAAGGCAATGTTGGGACCGCACAGCCCTATAAAAAGCCATACGTGCCGATAGAAAAACCAACTGGCTACCCATAACACTATGCATTAATCCATTATACCCATTGATCTTAATACCTGCACATACTCTACGTTCAATATCTCCCTTATACTTTCCGTTACTAGTAAATAGTGTTCCTGAATAGACAACATCATTCACTTGTTCGACTCTTTTATTATCTATATCAATCTTTCCCTCTGTCTTGCCAAGTTGCATAACCATTACTTGCGTCTAACTTACATTAACATTCATTTCTTTCCTCTTAAGGGACTCATTCATGCAAGTGACCATCTCCTGCAACTTACACGCCGACGACGCAGGAAGAACCTGATTGTCCGCGTACAAGAGGCATTTAATGATCAACTCGCCCATACGCAATCCTCTGTCATTTTCTTTCAAATCAGTCAAGCAACTATCCATGAACAGATTGAACAGCCACGACGACGCTACACAGCCTTACACCCTTTCGGATACTGAACCAGTCTGAGTATATCTTCCAAATCCCCATATAAAGACTTTAGAGCCCGTATCAAGGTGCTGCCCAAACCAAACGCAGACAGCGCCCTCCACAAATCGTTCCGGGATACACGATCATACGCCTTTTCCAAATCCATAAAAGCACAGAAAACCTTTCCGTTCTTCGCCAAAAACTTTTCTGCCACCTGGCATTAAGAAAAAACCCGATCTGTATATCCCGTTCCTTTTCGAAAACCTGCCTGTATATCCCATATCATGGTTTTAATCTCACGAACTACTCTTTCAATCAACACTTTTTTATATATTTTTCCGATAATGCTCAGAAGGCTGATCCCCCGGTAGTTCTTGCAGTCTTGCAAGGGTCCCTTAACCTTGTACAAATAGAACATGAATACAAAAAAAATCAAACAAATCTTCAACTATTGTATGGACAACACAAGTATATATTTGATACTCTGATGAAAGTAACAAATTATGAAACTGGAGGGATTTATTTCTTAAAGGGGTGATAGACGTACGAGCAAGTACGCGTACTTATGGCTCGACGACCTTTTTCGCTTGTGTGTCACCGTAAGTACGCGTACTTTAAAACCGCCGCGCAAAATTGTCGTCGATCCAACAGGTTTGAAATCTTGCTCGTAGCTCGTCTTGGCTCGTGCGTGTGGCAGCACAGCGAGCCGCGAGCCGCCACTTTGTTTCGCCAGGCCGTGGACGCGCACGCTTGTCATTCGTGTTTTGAGCATCGATACTTGAGATTTCAATTGAAATTTTTGTTCATTTTCATTCAGAAACTTCTCAAAATGAGCGATTTCTTTTTTTAATTTCCTGTCTGTGTATTTCAATGTGTTTTTATGAATAAAGGTTATTAATATTATTATTAAATTCACATGTGATAAACGCTCTCTTTTCGTAAGCCATTTCTTTACCCACACTTTCCAATTTCTTCTATTTTTTTAGTTTTGAAAATGTAATACGATATAATTCCTAAATAACACAAAGCTTCTTCTGTCGAAGACATCGCAACACAGAATGAGTAAGCTTCACGTGTGTCACTAACGTCGAGCCGAGTAAGTTCGCGATCTTAAAAACCGCGTACTTTAAGTACGTACGTCTATCACCCACTTTATATGCACCTGATGGTACAGGGAAACTTCTTTGAATTCAATGATATTAACAACTCCAACCTGCAACATTTCAAACAACTCTGCAAAGCAACAGTTTTGCAGCAATGCGAATTGATTGTTTGGGATGTATCCCACTTTCCACTCACTCCTTGTACTTGCACTGTTTTAAAATGAATTACATAGGAAAAGGTATAAATAATATTAGAGTCGTCTAGACCAACATTCAAACGTTCTGTCCGGGATCATTTGCTCTGCCAGCAAAGGGAGGCGGCTGCTCCTTCTGTTGCCCATCGGACTAGCCACTGATTTCGTGATTTCGTGTTGCCACTTGACTTTATTATAATACATTGTATATATTAATTATAAATTATCTATATAAATATATCTATACTATTTTGAGTAACCATATTGTAGAGTGTGTATCGGTTTTCATATCTCAGTTAAATATCATATGTATGTATATATATATTTATTTTGAATATTTTAGTTGTACACTATTTCACTATTCTTCATAATATACACGTTGCCCTCCAAAGGTTCCGATATATGACCAGCGTTGCGTTTGCTATCAAACGCAACATATCCAGCTAAGTTGGAACCCATTTGCTGCAACTATAACATGCACAAGTTATATCCCCTAGTTTGTAAGTTTTAATTGTAAACATTTTGTGTTGTGTATGTTTTTGTGCTTTTATTATTATTATTACATAAATTCAACCAAATCTTTCTTATGCTTTCATTCTCTAGGTATGAATCTAAAGTATTTATCAATTCAAGGTTTAAATGAATTTTTGACACTGGTGACACCTATGCTCATGCACAGATTAATTTTAGGTACTATTTTTTTATATATTAGTAGACCTCCTTTTATTCATAGGTTCATGATATCAAATATAAAATTTTTCATAAAAATTCTACGGTGCATTTGTTTGTTGTTTGTGTTTGCTGTTCGTAAAATATATACTCGGAGTAAAGTAAGATACGTTAATTTTAAAAACATTGTCAGATCCGTAAAACCTAACTAAATTGTTTAAGGTCTCAAGCAAAAATTAAGATCATGACCATCTACGTCAACATCAGCGTAACATCATCTCTTTGTCACTTATGAGCATAATATTGGCGTTGTGATGTCGTGTGGAAAATTTGTAACTGGTTACTAGCCCTTCGCCCAAATGATTTCATATACCGGTAGTCTCTTAGTCATCTCTTATGACATGTCGGGAAGAACGACCGTTTGTAAGCATTATTTTTTACGAGACTAGCACGGAACTGTTATTCTCTTTAGGCACTTTTTAATAATTGTATTTATTGTAGAGAACTCAATTTTAATTAATTACAAAAATAGATTACATGAATATGTTTACAATACTTTGGCCAAAAAATGGGTACATTTTATTTATTGAAACATTTTGCAGAACGTTAAACATATAAATTTAAGGTAATAGAGTTCAATCATAGATATTGCAATATATAATTATGTTTAATAACTAATGGGACTTATTGTTTTAGTACTTTATTACAGTAGAATTGTACGCGAGGCGATTGAAATAAAAAAGCACAGTACATTCAATCGTGAAGGGGGTTACAAACTGTCTTCGGCGTGGAATACCGTAATAGATCCCCATTCGGCTCAGCATGATCGTGTGAAGCCACAAGATACTGTGTGTAGTGTGTAGGTCGCGTGTTATTAATAAAAACGTAGCAGTGAGGGTCGGAGAAGAATCTGACAGGGCGCTGCGGTGGAGGCGAAGAAATATACATCGTCAGTCTGCCCGTGACCATGGCTGCTGCAACGTAGCCGAAACATCGGATTAATAAAGGTAACTTTATTATATAAAAACATACGTAAGTCCCGTTAGTTATTAATCATGAGTGTAAATCGCGAATCTCTTAAAACTATAATATATAATTAATTAAAATAACTAATAGAAACAAACCTGCATCCCTTCGTGAGTACCAATTAAATTCTTCTTCACGGATATAACCCTAAAAAAAGGTGGCATTTCAGTTCTTTCAATGTGACAATTCAGTGTTTCTATAGTTTGTAACTCAAGCATAATTTCTTCCATAAAGCTATTGGGACAGCCACGAGCTAAGTATGTAGCAACACGTTTTGCCTGGAACATAAACAATTTTCCTATAGTATGATTATGTTTTTTCATATACATAAAGATCTGGTGAGTCACCTTAAACATTACTAACATGGCATTAATCCAAAATGAACTTAAACCAAAGAACCGACCTGCAATTTAAAATTATCAAAAAGGTTACATCATTGTCAAAGGAAACTGAACGCTAACTCTTAACAGTAAACCAAGAATTGCAAGCCGAGGTCAAAGCCCGCGTTTCAGTAAATAGACAGCACCCAAACCCAACGTGACAGGTAGTGAACCGTATTGCCGTATAAAGGCATTGGCTATTACCTATCCTGAGGGATAGGCAGGTTTCCTCACGATGTTTTCTCTCACCGTTAGCTAATGTAAATTATGAACGTGAATAAAAAACACATATTTCAATTTCATTCGTTGGTACAAGCCAAGCTGGGATTCAAACCTAGGACCTTTCTCATAAGAAGTTAGAGGTCTTACCCACTGGGTTACAGCCACTATATTATACTTATGATTTGAACTGCATTGATATTGCGGTAGCAGCATACTGGGCGGAGGTCAGAGCCGACTGGAAATATCCAAAATATGTCAGCACCAGGCCAAGGCGTGAAAAACATATACTGAGTGAGATCTACCTTTGACACTACATATACTGAGTTCAACACCAATTTGTCGACTTTCTAGCCGTGATCGGTTAGCAACCTGAACACCAATCGTGGGGTCCGCGTTCGATTCGACGTTGACTAGTACCATTAACACAAGTCTTAACAAGGGGCTAGTTCAATTTGTGCAATAAAGTCCAAATATTATTATTATATCATTATAATTATGCCGTGGTCAAAGCATTCACATCTCGGTGGCTCACTAAATTAATTCAATAAGAGGAGCGGCGACTACCATTCTCAATATTATGCCAGAGCGGCCGGAGGCAAGTGGAGGGCTCGGTTCTTAATCTTAAAAAGCAGAACAAGTAAATAATAGAGAGAAATAATAAGGCTCTCCTCAGTGATTGAAGCCTTAATGTAACAGAATTTAAGGCCAAAATAAGGAAGAAAGACGTGAGTAAACGTAACGGCGGTCTTACTGTCGAAGCAATTGCCTGTAAAGCGTCACTCTCTCCCGCACTTTCGAGAAATTTTGGTAGGAAGGAGAAATGGTAGGATCATTAAGCAATACAAGTCGACCCTCCTGCAAGGAGAGCAAGAACTCCGCGAGTCATCGCCTAAAGGCTGACCTGCCACTCACGTTATGGATAGGTGGAGGAAGGTTATTCCAGAACTTGGATGCAATAAACCTAAAGCTTCCTCGGAAGGCTGTCGTGCGGTGCCTCGGCAGGAAGGCCCTTACCCCACGGCAATAAGCGCTGCCTGACCAACGTAGTTTGCCGTACAGATACGACACTAGACCACACCAAACAACAGCACCGCCAAGTGCAGGTGGCGCCGTCCCTTCATGCTCAGAAGGTTTGCATCATTAGACTACGGGGTGACTATGGAATGACGTGGGATCCTGAAACAAAAACGAGACACATGAGTTTTGCACTTGCTGTATCAACTTTTCCGGGTGACCAAGTAAACGAACATATTAAACAACATCACAGTAATTTAGTTTAAACAAAATCAGCGCCTCACTAAGAAGATTATCGCGGTCATTGTTCGCATCGGACAAAACCTTCAGGCAGGTCCACGCTGGTCACGTGTTCTTCAAAACGAACTCAACTGTCCATGGCGATCCCCAGATTACGTGCTGATTCCATCCCTTCTATGACATTGCCCCCGATGGTTATAGCTCCGGGGGATAGAAAATCCATAGCATTACGAATCTGATGTTTAGATCCAAGCAACGTGTACTTGGATTTGCCCGGATTCATCACAAAACAATACCTTTCTGGACAACCTCTGAAGATCGGTACCCAAACATCGCTCACCATACCCGATGGCGTATGGTCAACGTATATATGGTATCCGGCGCTGTTTAGATTGCGCACCAAATTGGCGCACTATGATATGAAAAGCACCGGACATAAAATAGATCCCTGCGGAGCTGCCCTCGGCACTGGGAAAGTAGAAGATCGCAAGGATCCACCCCCAGCAATGCACACCTCAACCATCTGCAATCGCCCCGAGAGATAACTGTCGAACCAACAAATCACAGCACTATCAAAATCGTAATACGACATCGTAGACAGCAATTAAGGCACGCTAAAAAGTCGAAAGCTCTGAAGAAGTTCAACAGCACCAGAATGGTACTTTGGCCAAGATCTTGGGTCCGTAAAATACTATTCACTACGTCCAGCAATATAGTGGCCGCGAGTGGCTTTCTTGCATCTCCAATAGGTCCGTCCTGACAGCACCTGCGTCCATCTCTAATGATGTGACTACTCGTCGTTTCATCTGATACACATTATCTCTGAGCTCGCACACTGTGACACTAATGCCTTGCACAGCATAGAATTCGTTTTTGGTGATCTGTCATAATCTCGAGCTTGGCGTTATGCTCTACGCGCAAAGCCTTCTGGTCTTTACGCATGGCCTCTAATTTGACATTCTGCTCTTCACAAAAACCTTCTGTTCTTCACGCATACCCCTCTGGCCTTCGCGCATGGCCTCTAATTAGGCGTTCTGCTCTTCATGCATTGCGCGGAGCATTTATAAGATCATTGAAAGATCTGAAGAATTTGCGTGCTGATCTTCGGTTGCTCCTCCTTGACGTTCTTGGTCGATTCCGGTTGCAGGATTGATGGGTCGGAAGTAGATAACTGATGTAGAGGCAGCTGATTCTGCGCCTCTAGGGTCATTTTTGGTTCACGTCACGGACAAGGCTGCTGACCTTACCTCTTCACCGTCTCGGCATTGCTGCGATCGAGTCCTTACGGTCTTCTTCTTAGTGTCTTCCTCCCTCGGTGAGATAGGCATTTCCGAATCCCACTGCTGACACCAAATGATGCGTGCTTGTTTTCTATACGGAAATAATAAATCTGATTACGAGAATGTTCTTTATATAAAAACACACGGTACACGCGCTTGTACTAAAATCGCTGGGTAGATATTCACTCGCTTCTATGGCTTGCGACCTATATATATATAAGGCTTATTCGGTTATTTACACGCGAGTTGTTTACATTAAATTTATCAAAGCTTCCCGAGTATCTATAATTTGCGAACAATAGGATTCTAGTACGTTCGTTGAGTTGATATAGTAAACAAACCACATAAGTATAGCACATACAGGAAACAATACAAACTCTATCACTTATGATATACTTAACAGTCACGCAAAGACCACTGTTGTGGTTTTACTTACCTTCATGGCCTTTCTTTCAAATTAAATAACATCGTCTTGTTCATCATATGCCGCAAAGCAACGATTTCAATGAAAGCAATACATGATCATCTACGTACAAGAGACTTTGGATGGGTAATTCACCCATTTTAAGTTAATTTCACGCAGATCATACAAACATGCATAAATAAATTCTAAAATAACAGGTTGAAGTTATACAACCCTGACGTACTAGGAGAAGCTAAGCCAGTCCGTGTGCCACTCCCGCTTATCGCGTCAACATTTGCGCCATCTCGTAGTCGGTTTCCGTAGTTAGCACATAATGTCGTTATAGAAACCTTTAGTACAATGTTTACCACAAAATCTGTATAATTAAGCTTTCAGTGTGTTTAAACTAGCATGTTATTATGAATTCTTTTGCACTTACGTAAGTCAATAATCCACTTGGAGACATCCCAGTAATTATAATGAGATAGCGAATGATTACTTTTAAATTATTAGACCATCCATTACAAAGAGTTGACCAGAGCATTTCTATTTCGTGAGGATGATTGTCTGAAAACTAGAAATATATTGTTATTTTTTTTTACTCTTAAAATATATTTAATTCTGTATTTATTTACAACGTATTTAAAAAAATATTATTTATTGTTATTTGAATTGCATCGCTCTACTGACATATACTATCGTGTTATGTATAAAATACAAACAGTTTCACGACCTCCTAACCCTTGCAGAGTTATCAAATATTCGCGAGTCCATCTCCACCATTGTGGAGGTGGTTATTACATAGCCATCTCGAACCTACATGTTAACCAGATAATAATTACCTAATGTGGTGGTATACCGTGTATCCATTTCAAATACTACCTTTCACCTATTTCGAGAAATAGTTCACGAGAATATCCTCACGAAGTTTTCTTTAACCGGTTTCTTTAATTGGTACATTACGCAAATGTAGTTTTTATTCCAATAATCACACATGAAATCGACAAACCGGCAACTGTTCTTATCCCAGAAGTCGAGGTCCAGCCGAAATTGGATAACAAACTAAGTCTTTATCTCTGTGAAATCATTTATAAAAAAAATGTATTCCTCCGAAAAATAGAGAGATACGTTACGTCATCGTTATCCTTTTATCTCAATTCTAACTAATTTCGCTTCATTGATATCCATTCACCTCCTCATAAACATAAAGCGATTATAGCGTTCTAATGTTAGTCTTTTTGAATATTTTACGAGACAGGACCAAAGAAATGATAATAATAATATTATATATGTTTCACTGAGAACAAAAACAGACAAATTATAATAGCAGATATATACCTAAAGAAACCAACTAAACCAAAAAGAAAAAATAGAGATACTATAAGTATAAAAACAATAGTGAGATACATATATCCAAGCACCTAATTTTATATTGAAAAATAAGTTATAAAGAAAGCTTATACAGCGATGACTTAAAAGCATTATGGGAGCACGAAAACATATCAAGTTCTAAACAATTCAAGTTGTGAAGAACACACATCCTGTTGAGAGGCATGCGCTTGCCAGCATTTGTATTGCATTTGGAAACCTGGAAGAGAGTACTGCAGGACACGGAATTTCATTGCAGATAGCAATTCAGGACAATCCAGTTCACTAGTACAAATTTTACGGATAGTTTAGAGATCAGTCAAAGTTCGCCTTACGCTCAAGGTTATTAGCTCTACTTAAACTAATAGCATATGAAGCCGGTGGAAGATGTAAACGGTAATTAAGGGTACGAATAAACCTCTTTTAAACTGTCTCAATTTTGTCCTTGTAAATATTGTAGTGAGGATTCCATACTGACGATGCATATTCAAGCTGAGAGCGAACCAGAGAGTTATATAGTAACCAGAGAGAGAAATAAAGATATTTCTTCGCTTGAATGGCTTTGAGAATCGCGTCAGAAAGCCTAGAAACTTATATGATTTTAAAATAATTTTATCAACATGCTGATCAAGAGTGAGTTTAGAATCCAGGAGAACACCGATATCGCGAATAACAGAAACCGTTTCAAGCCTATGCCGACCGAGAGTAAAGTAAGTAGTAATTTAGTGCCCCTTTTGACGATCTCCGTGGCGCGATCGGTTAGTCGCCGGAACGCTAATCGTGAGGTCCCGGGTTCGATTCCCGGTGGAGGCAGAGTTAAGAACTACGCTTTTCTACTGCTTTCCAGTCTGGTCGTTGAATATATATGCTATATATGTATTTATCTATGAATAATAAGTATATATTTCTTAAATATACATTTACTAGTACCCTTAACACAAGTCTTAAATGAACTTACCAAGGGGCTAGTTCAATTGGTGTAATAATGTCCAAATATTATTATTATTACTAAAAGAGATGTGTTTGCACTTATCAAATGCCAGATACAATTTATTTACAGAACAATAATTATCAATCTATCTAGGTTAGCCTGAATCATATTACAGACGTTTTGATTATTGATAGTTGAAAAATTTTGAGATTATCTGCGTATAATAAAAACTTAGAACGAATAAAACAACTACTTATATCATTTATAAACACGACAAAAAGCAAAGGCCCTAAGATAGATCCCTGAGGGACACCTGAGGTGACAAAAACTGTATTAGAAACACAACCATTTATGACAACCGACTGAACGCGCTTATGCAGATAAGAAGCAAGCCACCTGAGAAGATTTGATCCCATTATATGATATTTTTTTCAAAAATAGTAGATGATCAACCTTGTCAAACGCCTTTCTAAAATCAGTGAAAACTGTTTCAGTTTGCTGTTTGTTATCAAAAGCATTAAATAAGTAATTAGTAAAAACTAAAAGATTGCTAGTTGTTGACCTATTCCTCACAAAACCATGTAGTTCATTGATTAATATTGGCGTAAGACGTAAAATTAAATATTTGTAAACAATTTTTTCAAAAACTTTTGGAATAGCGGAAATAATTGGTATAGGCCGATAATTCTCAATGTCGTCTCTTGATCCAGATTTAAATATTGGTGTTATGTGGGCTATACCTTAAGGAAAAGATACCTGAAGTAAGACACTTGTTGAATAGTAGGGTTTTAAAAGTATTTTTTAGAAAAATTGGCCGAATGTTATCAGTGTCCACTGGCTTCATAGTACAACGAATCTCATTAAGAGATATGTGAATTTTAGAAATGGATAGAGAGGTCACATTATCAAATGTGTTCGAATCAAAAGCATCAACGTCATAAGTATCCACTGGACTGGCTAAAAAACAGACTTAACCCTCTACTTAATACGAACCCATATATGATTTCAAGATTTTACGATTATTTTTTTCAATATAGTAGGTAGTTTTTAATAATGAACTCAATTTATTTACTTCATACAGTTTGTCCAACATACGATATATACTTTTTTATATGTAGGGTAGAACAATTTTTCTTCATACTAGAACATTCTAAAAGTGCGTTGAATTTGTTTGTGTAACTGAATAATCGGCTATGCTTTATCGACACCTATAAATTCAAAGAGGTAAGTAAATGTGGCTGAAATAAATGTTTCCATGTAGTTTTATATCCTATTTAGCGGTATATAGTAAAATAACTTGTTATATTTAGTAATGAAATATAAATATTTTGAGTTTTATTAGAAGGACAGATATGGTTTCGAATGCATCCAAGCTTGTTTTGTTGAGAAACTACTGTGACATATTTGGTTTCATATGCTGTAAAGAATTTTTTTGTTTATTTTAGAAATGGACCCAGCTCGCTTCTATGGCTCTTCAAAGTTGGTGAATCCGGTAACTGGTGATGGATCGCTTAGCGATGATGAACTGGCTTCTGATTCTGATACTGAATTACAGGTTAAACGCTTTCGATTACCTATTGTAATTCCTGAAAGTGACGCGGAGTCATCTTACCTACGATGAAGACGAATTTCCTTTGTCTTCTTTAGCGCAGAAAAAGAAGAAAAACATATTACGATACGAGTTAGTAGCTTTTAGAGTATATATATAATATAGAGATCGCCCCCACATAAATTGGCAGTTGGAGGCGTCGCCACAGTCGCGTAATTCAGTGTTACCAGTAAACACGCCGAAATTAGCACTCACTGTGCCATACGGCTCGATACATTATATTTAGGTTTCATTTGTAACGGTCTTTGGTTGCAGAGCTATAAACTCAAATAAAACAAATTAATATATCAAAGTCAAAATATGTTTATTTAAAATAGGCCCTATCACAAGCTCTCTTTGAAAGTTATCTTATGATCTAAGTATAAATTAAAAAAACTATTTCAAACATGATTAATAATTAACGGGACTTATCCTTCTTATTATATATTACATATATTATGTGTTCCTTCACTCTGTCCGCAATAGACCGTTTAGTCTGTCCGACGTAGGATTACCCACAGCTGCAATCAATCTTATACACACCCTTATATCTTATATCATGTTTCCTAACATAAATTAATAATAAATAATAATAATAATAAATAATAAATGTTTTTATTCAATAACAATAAATTATTAACAACAGCCATGGCCGGAGTCACCCAGTAAGTAAATAATATACTTGTGACGGGAGACTCCGCTCTTCCTAATGTTAAACATTAAACAATATTATTGTTACTAGCAGCTTAAAGAAATGCATGCAAACTAAGATATAATTTAAGAAAAACTAAATACAATTAGAACCTGTTTTAAGTAAGACAAACTAACTAGGGTGTGTGTGTGTGAGTGAGTGTGTTTGTGTGTGTGTGTGAGAGATGTGTGTGTGTGTTTGTGTGTATATATACATAATTTGTCTGTCAGTTATTCAAATTCACAAGGTCTTCAGTTTCTTCATAGTTAAGTGATAGTAAATAATTAACTACCTTTTTTTTGCATTCATAGTAGCAATTTGTGTAAATACTTAATTTAGTGTTAATTATATTATAAAGATGTGATGATTGGGTTTCGAATTGAATTTGTGCAAACTTTGTATTCCTCCCAGTGACTCCAGCAACAGTTTTGTTTCTACGTTTCTGCATTTGCGATAAACTAAATGGTATTTGCTTATGTTGATTTAGTATAGCCAATAAAATATACAACTGTCGTACTGTTAGTAGGTAATTTAGCAAATCCATACAGTTCATTTGTAGGGAATCTGTAGGGTTTATTATACATTACT
Organism: Leucoptera coffeella; assembly: GCA_030578115.1. NCBI lineage: Eukaryota > Metazoa > Arthropoda > Insecta > Lepidoptera > Lyonetiidae > Leucoptera > Leucoptera coffeella. The sequence goes on from JAMBLF010000002.1 coordinate 3,270,283, forward strand.
TTCAGTAAATTTCTTTGTCCCCTTTCCACTGCAAGGAATTTAGTTTTATAGGATCCACCCCAGGCAGTTACACAATATGCTATGACTGACTGTGGTAAACAAATATATACTCTATTAAGTAAGTTTTTATCTGCAATGTGTCTTAGATGTTTAAAAATCCATACGAGTTTCCTGATTCTACCATTCACATAATCTATTTGGGTGTACCAAGATAACCCCTGATCCAGGAAGACTCCAAGGTATTTAGTAGAAGTCACTTTTTCCAGAACATCACATTGACAATTTTGAATATCTTTCCTTTCACAGGTATGAATTTTTAGGACTCGATTGCAGGGTTGTGATTTCTTGGTGATTGAGAAACAGATGTAATTTGTCTTTTTTGTATTGAGGGTAAGTAAATTAGATGAAAGAAATTTTGTCACCTCTCCGAGGCCCAACTCAGCACAATCGAAGGCCTCTTGCCAAGATTTACCTGTATACACCAACGCTGTGTCGTCTGCATAAGAAAACACCTTACAATTCTTCATTTTTATATCAGACAGAGCATTGATGTATATCAAGAATAGTGTGGGACCCAAAACACTGCCCTGCGGCACCCCGAACGGAATTTTCAGGTCACCGCTGACACAGTTTCCAATTTTTACACTTTGGCGTCTATCTTGTAGGTAATCCGTCTTCAATTTAAGAGGAACATCCCTGACTCCTATATGTTTCAGTTTTTTTACTAGAATCTCAGGAGAGACGGTGTCAAACGCCTTTTTTAAGTCCAGAAAGACTTAAACACTTATGCCCCCTATCCAAGGTCTCTGTGATTAAAGAAGTTAGCGATAGAACTGCTGCCTCAGTGGATCTTCCTGATCGAAATCCAAATTGAGTCTCAGAGAGAAGGTTAAATTTTTCAAGGTATTTAAGCAGTCTTTTATTTAACAGTTTTTCAATAATCTTCGATAAAACTGGAAGAATTGCTATCGGCCTATAATTACTGACATCGTCTCTCCCACCACCCTTGAAAACCGGAGTGACTATTGCCCTTTTGAGTGGGGACGGAAATACTCCCTTAGCAAAACAGAGATTAGCCAGATGAGTTATAACGGGGGTAATAACATCTTTTGCAAGTTAATAAATTTGGTTGTGATTTTATCCCACCCAGGGGCACTATCATTTTTTAAACCCATTATAATATCTTGAACTTCTCCATCCCATGTTTCCATTAAAACAAAGGATGACATATTGCTTTTGTTATTTAGGATTATTGAAGAATTTTGTGTTGATTTCTGAAGGATATTCTGAGCAAGTGATTTACCAACATTCGAAAAATAAGCATTAACAAAATTTGTACTTTCTTCCGGAGATGATTTAGAGTTTAAGAGCTCATCATTATTTGATTTTGGCGATTTAAAATTTGTTATTTCATTAAGTTTCTTCCATAATGATTAAGAGTCCTTTGTAGCCAGTAATAATTGTTCTTTTTCATACTTTCTCTTTAGTTTTTTAATAAGATTGTTGCAGAAATTTCGGTACCGTTTAAAAGTTATAATGTTGATCTCATTGAAAGGGTCACGTTTTGTTTTTAGTTGCATTCTATTTCGATTTTTTATACAGCGAATAATACCGGGAGTTATCCAAGGCTTAATGTTTCTTTGATTTCGCGTTAATTGTTTTTGAGATCTACTTTCTAGCAAAGAGTCTGACAAAATGGTAATTAATTTACTAGCTAGCTGATTAGGATCATCGCAATATAGAAGTGCCGATATATTTTTAGTAAGAAGAATAGATACAGCCTTATCGTAGTCAGTAATTTCAACTATCCTAGGATTTGATTTTACTTTATTAATTTTGGAGAGGCATAGCAGTATTGTGTTATGATCAGTAATAGTATTGTTAAAAACAAAAGTATGAATTAGCTTAGACTGTCTCTCAATTTTAACCATAAAATGATCAAGACAATTAGATTCCCTTGTAGGAATCGTATGACTCGCTAGTAGACCGTAGGAACACAGCATGTCTAAATAATTGTCTCTGTTGTTTCGTTGTTGGTTAGTTTCACATTGCTTAGCAATTAGATTGATGTTTATATCTCCGGTCAATATAGTGTTTTTTGAGTTGCTGATACTCTGTAGATGACAAGCCAGAGAATCAATAAAGTTAGATGCGTCATTTTTGGAAGGTGAGCGATATATGCCGAGAATTGTATGATCATTTATATTTACTTGGATGCAGGTAGCATGAACTAATCTTATTTCCTGAAATTTTGGATTGAGGTTACTTTTAGCGTAAATTACAACACCATCGTTTTGATTCTGGTTGTTTGATGAAGCAACGTGATTATAGTTTTTAAGGACAGGTATTGGTTTATTGTTATCAATTCGGCATTCAGTTAGTATCAAAATATCCACATCAAAGTCCAGAAGAGCTAGATTTACTTGAATATCATCAAAATTACGGTATATACTGCGAATATTCTGAGACACAATAGTGATTTCATTTCTTTTTATCTTTATATATTTATTTAAGTCTTGAATATCGCATCGCAAAGAAGTTCCTATTTGCGTATTATCGAGATCATTAATAGTTTGAAGATTACTATTCATAATTCAACTCGTAAATTCCATGACGGGTAGCTACAAGAGGTTATTTTGGAAATAGTCTTCTTTTCGCGAAGGTCACAAATAATAGTAATTTTTCTTAAATTGCAAAATCGGAATAAGGTACTTTCGAATGATAATGTTTGTAAATTAATACACCACCTCTTCCTTTTTTATTCGATAAGGCTAAGTTTCTGTCCCGCCTAAACATTGCAAAATCATTAACCTGCAACTCAGAGTCGAAAATATTATCAGACAACCATGTTTCCACTAGCAAGATCACATCGTAAAGAGACAACAATAAGTTTGCTTTTAAATTAGCCAGCTTTGAACGCATGCCATCACAGTTTTGGTAGAGAAATATAATTGTTTTGCAAGCATTGCTAATCATTAGAATAAGAAATAAAAAAAAAGTTAAATGAGCTCGCTCTCGGACAGACACTTATCTCTCTGGCCTTTAGTTTAGTTTATTGGGCTCCGTGGTTTCCGCAATTAGTCCCCACTGGGACCATTTTGCGTGATGTCGCTGACTATTCCAGCCAGTCCAGCACCCGCCAGAAGCGCAGAAGACGCCTAGTGTCTTCACAGGCTTCCCGAAGCGACCCCCGTTTCCCAAGGATTTTCGCCCGTTCTTCAGCCACGGCCCCGCACTCCAGGACAACGTGGCCAATGGTTTCAGTGGAGTCAATGCAGCCCCTGCACAGTGGGCTATCCGTGATTCCGAGCTTGAATAGGTGCCCGTTTAGTCTGCAATGGCCGGTGATATTTTCGGTCATCACACGCAGTTCTCTTCTCGTTAGTTAAAGCAATTTGTTCGTTGATTTGGGGGCCAACTACGGAAAAACTTCCTTTGAATGGCTCGAGCCATCGTGTTCCCTCCATCTCAAATTGTGTAGTTCCCTGGTCCAGGTTCTTATCCATGATCTGAACTTGCTAAAGAGTAGGGGCAACAAAGGCTCCGGAGCCACCAAGGCCGCCCCCGCGCCTCTTCTTGCAAGCTCATCCGCTGTGTCGTTCCCAAGTGATCCACTATGCCCTCTAATCCACTGCAGTGTCACACTATTCATAATGGACACCTTGGTAAGCTGGAGATGACACTCGTGTATTAGCTTTGATGTTATTGTCGTACTGGACAGCGCCATCAAATCGGAAGCGCTGTCCGAGACCACCTTTATGTGGTATCCCTTGAGTCCACGTCGCAGAACGGCGACCGCCGCCTCGATAATTGCCACACATTCACATTGGAATATAGAGCTGTGGACCCCCAGAGACAGTGATATATTTATGTTGAGATCTATTGAGTATATACCCGCTCCAGTGCCATGATGGGTCTTGGAGCCATCCGTGTATATACGGACGTACTTGGTGTCCGCTCGATCTCCGTCTTGCTGCATGTTGATGCTGTAGTTTTTTTGCATTGTCTACACGGCAGGGATTCTGTCAGACAATGCCCCCAACAGCGGTTTCCTTGCCAGGGCACTTTTTAGTATCCTAGTGTGAGCGCTGCGAGCCCATTGGCCCGAGTTATCGATTCTAATTGCGGCCATAGTAGCTTCTTGCTGAATGTACAGATCCAAGGGCGCCAAGTCCACCAGGATCTCAAGGGCAGCCGATGGAGTCGTCCTCATGCATCCGGTTATTGCGGTCGTAGCGATTCTCTGGAATCTTTGAAGTTTCTGTACCACCGTGGACAATTCAGTTCTTTGCCACCAGACGACTGAACCATAAGCCACTACGGGCCGGATCAGCGTCGTGTACATCCACTTGGTAATTTCAGGTTTGAGGCCCAATGTTTTGCCTATAAGCCGTTTGCACTGGAAGAAGAGCCCGCAGGCCCTAGCGAGCTTTCTGTCCAGATGCTTGTTCCAGCGTAAGTTGTCATCAAGAATTATCCCCAAGTATTTCACCTCTGTTGCCAGGGACAGGCGCTCGCCGAACAGCCGTGGCAGTTTCAGCGGCGCCCTCTTCCTCCTCTTGGTGAACAACACAAGTTCGGTATTTGACGGATTCACAGACATTCCGTTATTTCTACACCAATCCTCGACCGTCCTGAGCGCCTCTCTGGCCTTACTATAAACAATTTTATTTCTCAGTCTAAGTTGTTCATTTAAATAGAGCAGCGTTGGCGACGGCGGTAGCTGCTGAATGTGAACATGACAGGCCGCGATCAGCTCGTCGCGCAGGTGGCGCGTGCACAGCTGCAGCACTATATTCTTAGGCGGGTTGTTCTCCACGCCCGGGCCGCGGGGCACGCTATACACAGCGCGGATTTCACGGTCGGTCATGTTCACATTCAGCAGCTTACAAATAGACAATAACAAGTGTACAAGATTCTCGCCTTTTTAATCCGGGATGTTTTGGATCTCTATATTGCAGCTGCGAGAATTTTGCTCGAGATCATCGAATCTTTCTTGCAGTGCAGCTAAATTATTCAGGGATTGCTCAGACTGCGGAGACACAGGATGATTTTCGAGCTTCGATAGCCTCTCCTCTACGTTGTCCATCCTACTCGACACATGAGCCACGTCGGCATGCAGCTTGCGCATCTCCACGCGAAAGGCACTCAGCTCCTCACGCAGCAGCCGTAGTTCCTGCAAGATGACGCCGTCACTGTCGCGGCCGGCCAGGGGCGGACTGGCCTCAGCGCATGTAGGATATTTACCAGCGCATTTCCATTTCAGAGGGATATGGGTATCTTTTGTCATACAGATACAAGCATTTTCATAAACAACACCAAAAATAGTACATTTATCTGCCACAAGGCCCGCACTTTGACTTGCTCATAGTAAAAAAATCGATTCGATCGATGCAAACCCAAGTGCATACGTAATCCACGCTGTTTTGAATAGATGGGGCTACTCAGTCAGAATTATATGGTCAATTTCAACACTTCGTGGCTACGCAGGTTGGCTTTGTTCGGAAGTTAGTCGGCCAGCAACTCTTGAGGCCCGGGTTCAAACCCAAGTCATAAAAAAGCTTTTTAACTTTATAATTGGTTTTAATGCTTACATACGACTCACGGCTGGCAGCTGTCACCATCTGTGTCGTCACAACCTCCTCCAATGTGTCACCGACTCTTAAGCCTAAGTGAGAGATCCAACGCAACTTAATATGGCTTCCAACGTTGTATGAAACGCTCTAACAAAAGAACAGGAGGGGCCGATGTACCGAAAATTTAGAACTTCCGGTAAATTGCACAAAATTCGTCACGAAAGAATAATATGTCTGGTCAGATTGGAGTCCAATGAATAAATGATAAAGTTCAATAAGTGAAATTTGGAAAACATCAAGTAACCATTTTGAAGTTTGAGGTTGATGCTTATTATATTACACGCGTTTTTTTTTCTTTTGAAGGGAACTGCTTAAGTTGATCTATTGTATATTTAAAATAAAAATTAAATTAAATTCCTTTTATTCACACTAGACGCAGTCATTCACAAATAGAGAAAAGAATTAATTATATAATAATTTACATTAATGGAAACAAGCGCACATGGCAACCCCGCGCAAGTGTGAATAGGATTTGTCTCAGCTAATGTTGATTGTGTGAAATTCGCACTGCCAAAGCTGATATTCCGACAAACCCTTAAGTACGTACGTATTTAAAGAGGTATTTTACTTGATGCGACGCCATATTTGCCAATGTCAAATCATTCATGCGTAATTGCGTCATTTAGGCCTGTGACAGATATATGTCAGACAAGATATCAATCAGCCTATGTCAGTCCACTGCTGGACGTAGGCCTCCCAAAGTTTACGCCACAAAACACGATCACTCGTGGCCCTCAACCAACCACTACCAGCGACCTTTTTCAGATCATCGGTACATCTAGCTGGAAGGCGTCCTACACTACGTTTACGGAGACGCGGTCGCTATTCGAGAATCACTTTGCTCCAAAGGTCGTCGGTTCTGCGACAGACGTGACCGGCCCACTGCCACTTCACCTTGCAACATCGATAGAATGTCTACGACTTTGGTTCTCTGCCGGATAATCTCGTTCCGGACTCAGTCCCTTAACGAGATACCCAGCATCGAACGGTCCATTGATCTCTGAGCGACATGTGATCGGTGAGCCAGCCCGACTATCATGTTCCACGTCTCGGCACCGTATGTAGAATAGAAAAACGTTTATTCACAAACACAACAATACAACACACATTACAAAAATTAATACAAACATATACGAAAAATAGTAATTGTTGGGCGCGCTGTATTGCTGTCGTGAAAGGCCCCAGACTCAGCATATGTCGGGAACCGGAAAGTTCACGAGGCTGATCCTCCGTCTCAGCCGCGTATGTCATTACAGGTAGGGCGCACTGATTGAACACCCTGGTCTTAAGACACTGCGGTAATGGCGACGAGAAGATATGACGCAGCTTCCCAAATGCTGCCCAGCCCAGCTGCACTCTTGTGGAAATTTCACACAGCTGTCCCTAGCCAATTGAAGGACCTGGCTCAGGTAAACATATTCGTGGACCACTTCGAGCGTTTCTCCATTGATCGTAATTGGCCCCGGAACAACGAGTTCGTTGAACATGACTTTCGTCTTGTCCAAGTTCATCCGGAGACCGACTGACCGTGAGGCAGCGTTAAGACTGTGCAGCATTCCCTGCAAATCCTGCAGCGACTCCGCCATTATAACGATATCGTCAGCGAAGCGGAGGTGCGTGAGGTATCTGCCATTAAAAGTCGAAGTCAAATGTTTTTATTTAACACAAGTACACGTACAGTACATTCATTGAAAGTCAAAACATTTGCATGACACTGGTTGTCTCTTAGCATTATAATGCTACCGTTGGTTTGGATGCCCTGGCTCGGAGAAGAACCAACAAGAAACTCCGGCTTCCAAGATTTTTTGCCCAGTGCCAGTTACAAAACCAAATTTTACAGAAACAACCATAATTGCACACATAGCTTAGAAGCACTCATTGCCAACCCTGAGCATCGGCAAGGTAGTCTCCGGTTGCGTAGTAAGCGCCTCAGACTAGTCGGCCTTTAACTCTTCTTCTTCTTCTCAGCCACTCTCGACCAGTTTGGTGTAGGCCTCCTTCAGTTTGTGCCACTTATCACGGTTCTGGGCCACGTGCATCAAGTTTGACCCCTTTATCTTTTAGATGTCGTGCTTCCACCTCATCTGTGGTCTTCCTCTGGGCCGCTTTTCCCCCAAGGTCTCCACTCCAAGACTTTCTTGCACCATGAGCCATCCTTCCGGGCGACGTGACCCGCCCACTGCCACTTGAGATTTGCTATTCCCTGGATGGCGTCTGCGACTTTACTTTGCTCTCTAAGCCATATATTGGTGTTGCGATCCCTTAGTGTAACCCCCACCAGTTTCCTTTCTAACGCCCTCTGTGCTACCTGTATTTTATGGATACCGTCTCTTGTCAGAACCCAGGTTTCGGCGCCATAAGTAAGTACTGGCAGGATACACTGATTGAACACTCTGGCTTTTTGTTCTGCTGTGATGTTCATTTTAAATGCAAACTCAAGCTTCGAGTAGGTGGCCCACATCAAGCGTACGCGTCTGTTGATTTCGTTGAGCTGGTTATCTTTTCCCATTTTTACTTCTTGATATATCTATAGTGGTTTGGTTTACTATAGTATCTCTATAGTGGTTTGGTTTACTGAGATCTTCGCAGGATTAACACTTTCGTTAGTCATAACCTTGTTTTATTGACATGACATGACATTTCCAAACCAACCTGTAGAGAAGCTTCGTTCAACTTTCGAATCATAATCTGTAAATCCTCGGGATTGTCACTGAGGAGGACGATATCATCAGCGAATCTCAGATTGTTCAACCTGGCTCCAGGTAACACAAGACCGGGGTGGATGGGGTAAGCCTTCTCGTGGCCCACCCTGTGAGTAGCGGTCTTGAAACCAATTGCCCCAGGGGCTGCTCCATCTCCGTCGATGGACCCGACGGAGTCCTGGAGCAGCAGGAGGCCGGGACCGTGTCATTTTGCAGGGAGACACTACTCCCTGGTGGCGCGCGTCCCTGGCCATTGGGGCGGGCCCGGCAATCGACGCGATTGTTGGGCAGGCAGCTTCTGCGCTGCCACCGTTCAATCTCGTAACCCTGCACTGGAGTTCTTCCCTGGTGTCAGGGACGAGGGTCTACGGGGCTTGCCCCTTGGACCGCGAGGAAGAAAACCTCTATAAAAAATTACTTGAGCCCGGGAAACTGGGCTCTGGAGAAGTGCTGGGTGGTGGGGAGGGGGGGTCACAAAACTTAGCGCGTGACCTCCTCTCTCCCCAACCAAGGCGTTCGGCCTAGAGGTAGTGCGCGCGTGTCGCGCGCGCCCCTCGGTGTTGCTGGGCGGGGGTTCGCTTTCGCCCAGCTGAGGTGGGTTCGGCATCGGCCGGACAGTGCCGGTGGGGTCGCGTGATGTAATGCTCACGCAGTTCCCGTGACCCCTCCGAGTAAGGCGCCCCGGTGGACACCGTCAGGTTTTAGTCGGTTCGAGTCTGACATAACCCTCTGGCTCCCCAGGGCTGGAAGGGTATCCGTGGGGATTTCCTGACGTTAAAAAAAAAAGGTAACACAAGACCACGTTAATCCAATGAACGGCCTTTAACTATAGTCTTAAATTTAGGTAAGGGCAATCGCGTAATCCAGTCCGGTAAATGATAAAAAAAACGCACACAACTCCCAACAAAAGATTTCCTGACCTTTTGAAGCCTCGAGGGCGTAACATACAGCTTATGTTTGTTCCTAGTATTAATTTTATGAACATCACAGTTTCTTTTAAAATTATTTATATTTTTATGTACATAAATGACACACTTATATATGTACTGAGCAACAACTGTCAAAATATCCACTTAAATTTATCGCGGAGTGACTCTCTGGAGCCCATTCTGTAAATGCAGCGGACAGCCAGCCCTCTTCTGCAAAACGAATATTGTGTTTATGACAGCAGCACCAGCACAGCAAGATGCCATAAGACATAACACTATGAAAGTAGTTAAAATAAACAACCCATTGACATTGATACTCATCCCAGTCCAATCAAGAGTCTTGAAGACGTCCTCCAGTGCGTTTGTAAACAGTTTCGGGGAGATGACAACCCCCTGTCTCACTCTTCACAGCGGCTGTAGGACTCGCCTTTTTGTTTTGGACTTGATCAGATATCGATGCCACGCTGTAAAGGCTCTTTAACGCTTGCACTTAACGCCAATCGCCCTGGCATCGCTGCATGGATTCCAGAACAGCCCAAATCTCGATGAAGTCGAAGGCCTTCTCACAGTCCACAAAGGAAAGATACAGCGGCTGCTTATACTCATGGGGCCTCTGTATAACCTGCCGCACTGTGTAAATGTGGTCTACGGTACTAAAACCTTTTCAAAATCCGGCGTGCTCCGGTGGTTGGAAGGCGTCAAATCTTGAGGCCAGACGATTTGTAAGCACTCTCGAGAACAACTTGTAGACGTGGCTTAGGAGCGCGATAGGCCTATAATTCTTCAGCAGGGTCTTGTCTCCCTTTTTGAAGAACAAGGCCACCACGCTCTCACTCCACGCCATCGGGGTAGCCCCATTAGCTATGACGGAATTGAATAGTAGCTTGAGCTTCTGCAGGACTGGAGTTCCCCCCGCATTTAGCAGCTCAAGAGGTAATTCCGTCTTCGCCGGGAGCCTTCCAATTACGCAGTTGTTTGAGAGCGCCCCCAATCTCGTCTTCATCCACGATCGGGAGATCGTTCGTGAAGTGGCGTACCAATGTTAGGGGTCTATTGGGTCCTTCGTATCGGGTGGAGGCTTTGGGGCACGCGAGGCGAATATTTGGCTGTAAAAGCTCTCAACCTCGGTAAGAAGCCCTGAAATTGAAATGACGGTCTTGCCCTCTGAGGTTTTCAGCTTCGTCAGATTAGTCCTACCCGTTCTTTTATTTAAGACTTTCGACCCCTGATTTTGCTCAATGGCCTCTTGAATGCGTTGCACGTTATACGTTCGGAGGTCTCGTCTCACCGATTTTCGGATAGTCTTGTTGAGACGTTGGGTATCTGACGAAGCTCCCTCTGGCATTTCACGTCGAATCCGCAGCAATTCCAGGGTTTCGCTTGAGAGCATGGACTTTCGGCTGCCTCGTCCTCCCATTCATCCTATTCTCCTATTCTATCCTATCCTATTTCATCATAATATATTTTAATCTCCGCTTAATTGATTAATATTCGTCTTATACATAATATACATAAAAAAATAATTTAAAAATTAAGTGTATCAGTATAAAAAGTGTTTTAGTATAAAAAACAGTACATAAACATGGCACGGACAACAAAGGCAGCTATTGAAAAATTTACGGATATCAACACGGAATTGAAACAGTATCGTAACATTGTATGCAAACAAGGCTTGCTAATAGAGGAACAACACTCCATGATTGAAACTATGATGCATATGATGTCAGCGCAATCAAGATCCAAGAGTGACAATCGTGAACCACACTCACCTGACATTACCTCCTATGCCGACATAGCCCGCAGCACAATACCAGCCAGGTTTAGCACTCCACCAACGCTGAACGAATCTGGCCCTTTGGCCCAGACCACTTATGAACCACAAGACAATGACACTGGCACCTCCATCATGGGCTTGACATCAAGATCAGCTCCCAAATCTTCGACCTCAAGAAGCACTAGGGCGCGTGTTCGTGTTTTGGGTCGGCTCAATGAACAAGTCGTAGTTTCAAATGTGGACCGGCACCAGAAACAAAATAATAAACTGCCAAAACCTGTGTGCGTCTCGACTCCAGCTTCGGATAGTTCCAAGATAAGGACAGAGGATGGTGAAACCGGATAGCCCCGCCGTGCTCCAAGAGCCAAAGCTTCGGCTGGAACCCTCCGCGCTGCAGCCCCACGCAACTGTAGCCTCCATTTATTCAACTTCAGCAGCGAGACCACCTCTGAAGATATCATGGGGCATCTCTCATCTACATTAGGCGTCGGTGACGCTTCGTGTGAGAAGTTGCGGACGAGAGGTGATTACGCATCTTTCAAGATTGATGTACCGATGGCGAAGTCGAGATCGATTCGCAATCCTAGATTTTGGCCCGATGGTGTTCAAGTACGTAATTATAACGTAATCCTTCCAAAAAACTTAAAAACTCATCGCACAATAGTCAAACAAAAATAACCGCAAAGACACTCCGAAGTCAACACTGTACTATACTACATCAAAATGTAATCAATTATATCAAATTATATATATATATATATATATATATATATATATATATATAAGATCAATTACAGGTAAAACATCAACACTTGAACTAATTTTATATAAATATAAACCAAGTATACTGGTTTGCACTGAAATATGGTGTAAAAACAGCGATATTCAACGTGTGCGGTTGTCTAACTATGAACTGGCAAATTATTATTGTCGTTCGAATATCAATCACGGAGGCGTTGCCCTTTATGTTCGCAACGCATTCCAATACAAGCCACGCCCTGACTTACAAAGTATTGCAATCGAGTATCATTTTGACTGCACCGTTATAGAACTTATCACATGTAAGTTAATTGTTGTTGGTATGTATCGTGCCGGAAAAGGTGACTTACGAATTTTTTTGTGCTCATTGGAACTTTTATAATGTAAAATCATTGACGAAGGCAAGAGGTTTCTGTTAGTTGGTGACATAAACGTAGATTTTCTGGAGGACAACTACGAACGCCGTACTCTAAACGATTTGTTGCATTGTTATAACTCGCATAACATTGTCGACTTCCCAACTCGCGTATGTAGCTCATGCGAGACTTCTTTGGACTGTGGGATTGTTGCTCGTGATGATTGTGCCGTCACCGTAAGGCCCGTTCAAACGGCAATTAGTGACCACGAAGCTCAGTATTTTAAAATGGAAACGGTATCGGTCGATTGTAAAAGTAATAATGAGTATACTTTGAAACGAATTTTTAATAATGACTCCATATCTAATTTTTATATTGATATTGAGAATTATAATTGGACATTTATTAACAAACATGACATAAATATAAATCAGAAATTTGATAAATTTATTATAATATTGACATCACTAATTGACATTCATTTTCCATTAAAAAAGATTAATCAAAGTAAAACAAAATCACCTTAGATAAGCAGCGAGCTCTCGGAATGCTTATCGAAATTTGAAACCTTCTGTCAGATACGACAGCAGCATCCTACCGTGGAGCATTTAAACTAATGCGTCAATCACTACTCTCACTTGGTCAAGTCAATTAGTCTCCGCGATCGCCGCAAGTACTATGACGATAGGATAAACGGTGCAAAAAACATCTCTAAGGAGATATGGCGCGTCGTGAGCGAACAAGTGTCATTACGAAAACCACACTCGGGTCCTGATTTGATGGATGGTGACACGGTAGTTGACAATAGGGACATTCCAGAACTGTTCAATTAGTATTTTCTTGAAATAACTGAAGACCTCCCTATACATCCAAACAAAAACGCAGCCTTAGATAACTTACGTAATCATTTATTACAACGAGACATTCCCAATTTTATTCTTCCACTTATTACCACGGACATTCTAAATAAAACTATTAAACGTATGTTGCATTCGTCTGGTACTTTAGATATCTATGACATTTCTGTACGAGTTCTTCTGTATATATGGCCTATTCTAGTCAATAAGTTGGTTTCATTGATAAATGAAATGTTTATATCCGTTACGTATCCCGATGCGTTAAAGTGCACCAGGGTTTGCCCAATATACAAGGGAAAGGGTGACAAGACACGGTTGGAGAGTCACAGGCCTATCACCATAGTCCCCACCTTGTCCAAGATAATTGAATTCATATTGTCAGTGAGCCTAACGGAGCATCTCGAAGGAAATGGTCTGTTTAGTGATGCTCAACATGCTTATCGGAAGCGTCGGTCAACAGCTGGTGCTGCGTATGAGGTTATTGACACCATCATGACGGACTTAGATGATAGGTATGTGGTGGCCGGGATCTTTTACGACTTGACCAAGGCTTTCGACGTGGTCCGACCGAGCCTTCTCGTTAAAAAATTAGAAGCCTACGGAGTAAGGCAGGCCTCGCTTCGCTTGTTCTCGTCCTTTTTGGATGATCGAAAACAGGCGGTTGAAATATCTGCTGGCGGGCATAGATTTCGGTCTCCGATGAGCAACATTTCGATCGGTGTCCCACAAGGATCATCGCATATTTTTGACATTTATTAACGACTTGACATATTATATTACTGACGGAATTATATTGTTGTTTGTTTTTTTTTTGTTTTGTTTTTTCGTTTTTTTTTGTTTTGGAATTATATTATTATTAGCTGACGATACCACGGTTGTAGTTTGGGCGAAAATGTACGACGCGTACGATTAGAAAGAAACAATCTAGATAGACAAACACTTCAAAACTGACCATTAAGTATAGCGTATTAAGTATCATTTTCGCATTCTGTGATAGACATTTCATTATTTGTAAATGAAGGTAGTAAAATAATTTTTCTTTCCAATGAATTATTCTTCGCGAAAGTCATCCGTCTTATCAATAAATTTTTAGTGCAAAAATAAACTGTTATTGAACGATAATTACAAACGATATATTTTTGTTATAAAGTAACTTGTATTATTTTAACTTACTATGGCGTCAATCACAGGTATATTATTATTTTAACTTACGATGGCTTCAAAATTAATACAAAATTGATAAGGTTCATTGTTTAATTGGTCAATAGTATCATACTAAAGTGACATACTAAGCGTAAATCGTTTTAGCACAAAAAGCTACGAAACCATAGACCTACAGTTGCAGTCATACACTGTCATACAATGAAATACATAAGTTTTTATAGTAAATTTATTACACTTTCATATAAACATAGTTGTATCATGCGACTTTATGCGATTATTGAGAAATTCGTCTTTTTCTGTAGGTATTCGTCAGCCAAAGCGAATTGAAATTTTCAATATATGGCGATCAAAGTCACCTTTCGAAAGATTATCTGCTATTCAAGACTTTTGTAAGACCCTTTTACATTTAGAAGACTGTAGCAACCAAGTAGATCAAGAATTAAAAATATTTGTAAAAAAAGAATGTGAAAAAATCAGGTTTAAGTGGGAACATAAGAAAAGACGTTCTGATTTATTTTTAGACACGTATAAGCAGTGGCTTGAAGAAGATGTTATTTTTGAAAGCAAGTTGTTACCATCAGCGCCACCATCAACTCCACCAAGAGCTGTTAGTGTTGGTGGTAGACCAACTAAACCGTTCGAAATAAGTTCCGAAAAATCAAAGAAAAGGAAGATACAAGATATTGTTGATAAATACGAAGGCGAAAAAATTGTCTATGCAGCTCAAAAAGTATTACAATCAGCTGGGAAGCGAGACGCGTCAAAAATAGTAAAAGAACTTTCTACTGTACAGGGAGAGCGTGCCACGGAATATAAGAAAGCTCTTGACATGAAGATACAGCCCAAGCAGCAGCGTCCCTACACACCAGACGAAGCGTTAGCATTATATTTAGCTAATGACATGACTGCTTCTCAATATCGAAATATGTACCAAGAAGCTAAAGAACGCGGTTTCCTGCTATATCCTTCTTATGATGTCATAAATAATATTAAGAAAACCTGTTATCCTGATGTGGCTAAGATAACAGTTACTGATACTTCAGCAGAAGTTGACCTTCAGGCATTATTAGATCATACTTCTACAAGAATCTGCAGAGATATATTACAATCGACGTTGATAGAGGAAAGAACTGGAGATACTACATTGATTTATAAGTGGGGTTGTGACGGCTCTTCTGGCCATAGCATCTATAAACAAAGATTTGAAAACATAGACAGTACAGATGAGTATATGTTCATCATATCTCTTGTTCCTATCAGATTTATATGTAGTGAAACTAAAACAGTTTTATGGCAAAATCCTAGAACATCATCTTCTAGATTTTGTCGTATTGTTAGGTTTGTTTTTGAAAAGGAATCTTCAGCGTTGATAACCAGAGAAGTAGAGGCTATGAAAAATCATATATCAGCTTTGAACCCAACACGAATTACATTCGGTACAGATGAGATACAAGTAACTCACAAATTATTACTGTCTATGATTGATGGCAAAATATGTAATGTCTAATCTGGGACCAAGTCGTCTCAATGATACTTTATTTGTCAATCAGTCGGACGAGAAATGAATACTACAGAAATACAAAAAAAACCTGATGAAAATATGTATAAGTATGGAATTTCGTCTTTACATGGATATATAAGAACAATGGAATGTCTTTTAATCATAGCTTATCGTCTAGATATTAAAGAATGGCAAATCAGAGGTGAGGAGAAGAAAGATCAAGTTAAAAACCGAAAGAGAGATATTCAAAAAAAGTTTAAAGAGATAGGTTTGGGTATAGATAAAGTAAAACCCGGTTATGGGACAAGTAACGACGGCAATACTGCACGAAGATTTTTAAGTGATAACTGGACTTAATGAACAACTTATTTATAGGCTTTCTGTTATATTAAGAACTATCGCTTCTGGACTCGATATCGACACCGTTAAATTTCAAGAGTATTGTGACATAACTAGGTACCTATATTTACAGTTGTATGATTGGTATGTAATGCCTGTTACAGTCCATAAAATTTTGGTACATGGAGCTCAATTGATAAAGTCTTGCATAGTTCCTATAGGTCAAATGTCCGAGGAACCAGCAGAGGCTATGAATAAAATAATTAGAAAGTCAAGATTAGGCCATACATTTAAAAAATCACGTCATGTTACTAATTTTGATTTAATTAAATATTTATTAATGATTTCTGACCCCTACATTACATTACTTCGCAAATTACCAACAAAATCACACATGAACTCGGATAAAAATATATACTTACATATTAATAAAACAATAATGTTTTATAGCAAAACAGTGTCTTATTTATCATAAAATACAAAAATAATATGAATACGAACAATTCCTATAGCTTGCGGGGGTTTGTCTACCTAGTTTTACTCATTCTAACACTGTGCGATGTATCTTTAACTTGTGGTTTCCATTTCATTTTCTGAACGAACTAAATCGACCTTACTAAATAACCTAACCATGTCAGGAGTTCTTTGGCACGACCCCTCCATCTAATTTTGTATAAATAGGCTCCGGTATAACAAATTTGTTAAGGAACTAGGGACCTTTTAAGTCCATCGTATAGCAATATCTAAATAATATGTTCAAGGTTTCATTGAAAAAAAATTATTTACGAGACTATAACTTGATCTAATTGCTTTTTTGCTTGAAAAATAGGCTTCCATCTAAGGCTGTTCCTGGAAAATGCAAAATGCGACGACCCAAATATAAAAATTAATAAAGTAGTCGAGCGGTTGCACGATTGTTTCTCGAGCAACGGCTTATTACTTAATGACTCAAAATCTTTGGTGCTCTTGTTCTCGATAAAGGAGATGGCGAGGCCTGCTGCTGTCCGCTGCCCAATACCATTCGCAAGTGAGTGTCGCTTTTTAGGTTTCACATTGGATTCCAATTTGAATTTGAAAAGTCACATCCAATCGCTAGGTGAAAAACTGAGTGGGGCGGCCTATGCGTTGCGTAGACTGAGACCACTGGTATCGAGTTCAGTGTTAAGGCAGGCGTATTTCGCCCATTTCCACTCCATTATGTCCTACGGGGTCTTGCTATGGGGTGACTCTGTCGATATGAATCGTGTATTTGTGCTGCAGAAGCGGGCCTTACGTATTGTGGATGGAATGGGGCCTCGTAAGACGTGCAGAACTGTGTTCCAGAAGCATCACGTAATGACGCTTTATTCCGTCTACCTGTACGAGGTAATAGTACTTGTGAGGAGGAAGCTAGGTTCAGTTGGGCGCCGCGTGGGCGGCGAACGGTCGCTTCGCAACGCGGGGCGGCTGGCGGCGGTCGCGCACCGCACGAGGTTCGCCTGTAGGAACCCTAGGGTGGTGGGGCCCAAGTATTACGAGCACCTTCCCACTGAAATTCGTGATATTAAGGATGACGAAACGTTCTGTTACAAACTGAAGAAATTCTTGCTGGAAAGTGCGTTTTACTCTGTAAAAGAGTATATGACAAAAGAGTACTGATGTACTTATCGTATTTTAATTTGTTATATATTAATTATTTTTATATACATATACTATCGGTGACATTATTATTATTTTATTTTTGACATTTTCATTTTATTTTTATATATGACGATCATTGTAACCTTTGGACATATTAATTGTATTTTATTTTTATGTGACATTGGTACAGTGAAATAAATAAATCTAATCTAATCTAATCATATTCCGGTCGGCCGCTATAATCAGCCCTGACACGCGAAATGCTCAGCGCCTAAAATGTCTGATTTTTGACAGTATGTGAATTTATTTTAGAATACAATACCCTTAAAACCATTTCAGAAAGCCTGACATATCTATTCATAATCAAGTTTCCGAATCAGAAATTTAGAATTGACAGAGTTATGCCACGACTAAAAACTGAGTTTTATTACAAAAAAGAAAACAAAGACAGTCCGCGAACATCTGTTATCGTTGGATCGTTCACTCAATTATGTTCCATTTAATACAATTTGGTAATGTTACTTCAAACCTACAATTATTTTTATTAATTACATTTTTAAATTCATCATTGAAATGTTTTATCAATAATAATAACTAAGGTTTTCAATCAGCGTGTGCTCCCCGTTATGACGTACGGTTCTGAGACGTGGTCACTCAGTGCGGGACTAGCCCACAAATTCAAGGTCGCTCAGCGTGCTATGGAGCGAAAGATGGTTGGATGGGTTTCTCTGGCAGATCGCATCAGATATGAGGTGATACGCCAGAAAACTAAATTTACCGATATTATGAAAATAATTAGCACTCTGAAGTGGAGTTGGGCTGGTCACATATGCAGAAGGACAAATGGTCGATGGAGCAAAAAATGTTCAACAGTAGATGTCTGACATGATCATGATGATAAATAATAAGTACTTGAATATTCTATTTGTGTTGTGTATGTTTTTGTGGCTGTAAATAAACGCTTTTTATTATTATTATTCTCATTATGAGTGATTAATGTCAGACAAGAAATTAGTATTTGTTTTGTTTACAATTCTATTGGTATACTGAACGTTATGAGATGCGCAATTACAGTAAAGTTTTTTTATGATTTTGTTATATCGTTACAGTTTTAAGAGATTTGCGATTTATACTCATGACGCTATTTTGAAAAAAGGTGACGTTAGGTGTACCTGTAACCGCTGAGAGTGTATGACAAGATGTATGAATGTCAATGAAGCGAAAGTGGTCTGTCAGGATCGGGACAAATGGGCATCCGTGATCTCTGCCTACCCCTCTACAAAAAATCAGGCGTGATGTGTATAAATCGCATGTATGTATTTATTATATAAAAACTTACGCGATAAGTCCCGTTAGTTATTAATCATTGCTATATCGTTTCATATGATTTAATAAAGTATTTTTAAACTGTCGCAGTGAGGAACCCTGTTGATATGGCAAAAGCAAATAACATTACGTAAAATATCCGCTTTTTCCGCCCATAAGGAAGCGTATAGGTGTCACTGAAGCGAACAGATGGGGATGCATGATCTATGCCTGCTCCTCTATAGGGGAGCGAGCGTGACGTGGATGTATTTATGCATTTCTCGACTAATCGCCTTGCGAAACGATATTTATTTCAAAATTATTCGTTACTTAGTGCAAAAGGATTTATACGTAGTTATTAACAAATCTATCTACAATTATCATACAGATGTCATTTGAACTTATTTAAGTAACAAAAACATATTATTTACAACATAAACACAGATAAACTGAGGATTTCAATTGTTTGACTTAAGCAGCACAGATGACACCTACTGGTTGGTTTTTGTAATAACGTTTCAGCAAAGTCTCTGGTTTAAGCCTGACTTGTTTATATTCCTAAACTTTTTGATTACGGCAGTTTATAAATACGTTTTAAGTATTACTAGTAAGAGTGTCTATTCATCTGCAGACTACACCGTTTTCTTTTTCCTGCGATATTGATGCTCAGAAGAGTTCTGCGATTCCGAGCCTAGCTAGTCGTTGTTACAGCAGACTGGTCAACAATGTGTATGTCTTAACCCTATAGTATTTACCCGTACAGTAGATGTAACCATGAAGAAAACGCCTTTGCCTTTAGCTGTGATATAATTGCAAATACCGCAGGTCCCACTGAGTATAGTCCCTTACACTTGTGGGTTTCTTAAATTTTTAGACAAACCTTTGTAGTTATATAAAACAAATTGTTGAGCACCATCTCCGTAGCTTCGGCAGATCCAAGTCCTTCTCTGTGTCCTTTAATACTGTTATCGTCTGGATGCTATAATTAAAATATATTTATCACATTACTGTTGTATTAAAATTTTCTTTGTATATCAACATATCGCAACCATAATAAATTAACTATAATATTCATCATTTTCCTATATACATCATTTTCCCAAATAATGGACAGAAAATATAGATCCAAATTTATTGTAACCAAACATTTTTTTTCATAAATATCCATATCTAAGTTACTATATAACATAAAATACGCTTCACAATTTGTGTATACAAACTCCCTTTTTTATTGTGGCGGGGTAGTCAGTGGCTTGAGTGCCCATCTTCGAAATTTCGAAGGCATGTTAGATATAGGTCACTCGAAGCACGCGTTTCACTAGATAGACAGCACCCAACGTGATAGGTAGTGAACCGTATCGAGTTATTTAAGCACTAGCCCGAGGGATTGGCAGGTTTCCCCACGATGCACGATGTTATCCCTCAACGTTAGCGTTTAAGTACGTAAATTAAATACGCATATATAAATTTTATTCATTGATATATATATACCAGAGCTGGGGTTCGAACCTAGGACCTTTCTCATAAGAGTTCAGAAGGATAAACTACTGGGCTACAGCCACCACATATACATTTACGTTAATTAAAGCGTTACAAGTCTTAGGTTTGAATCTTAACTCAAACATGTACCAATTAATAAAATTTAACGTGTTATTTACGTACATAACTATAAAGAAAGAAAGAAAAATGTTTAGTCACTGCATATAAAAAACGAAATTTGACGTAGCTCAGTTGTTTGGGATTTACCTCTGTATCAGTGGGTACAGGGTTCAAATCCCGCTTGAATATGTACCAATTGAAATGAAGTTTAATGATTTTCTATGTACATATTCGTAATAAAAATACATTTACGAAATGCGTCGAATACTACGGTGTGGGAAAGCATTGTGAGGAAATCTACCTGTTCCCCGAACCAGTTAATGTCGTCTCTGATTTTTCCTCATTCAACTGATCACGTTTGTATCCTTTGCCCAGAACCACGAACATTCAATAGCAAAAGAGGTCTAAATATACACCTCGGAAAATGGCATAGAACACAATCTCAACCATGCCCCACCTTACTCATCACAGATCACCCTGATGCAGTATCTCGCGAAACAGGTCCTGCACCAACACACTTTTCACTCACCGAAGAAACGTTTTGGCAACAATCCTCCAAATTAAAATCAAACACCCTCTGGTGAAAAGAATCCCGAAGGATGCTCGTACCTCTGTCGCAACATATATGACTAACGTTATAAAAAAAGTTATTTTGAATAATAATTTTGATTGTTGGACAGATTTTTTAAGTAAAAAAATCAAAAATTATTGCATAAGAACATAAATCGTTAAAATCAAATTTGAATAATAAAGTTGTAAATAAAATTGCTGATGGGGACATTAGAGGAGACGCAACTCTGCTTTTCTCCCGAGACGACATTGCCTCTGACACCTCAGAAACATTCCAATGTCTACAGGATAAGCATCTATCGGCCTCTGTCTATGTGCCTGCTGCCCTTGGGGCCCCTTGTGTGACAGCTGATGAGGTGATGGCCTTGTTATCTTTCAGGACTGGCTCTGCTGGTGGCCTTGACGGACTTAACCCATAACATTACAAAGACGTGTGTGGGTCTGTTGAGGATGCCGGTAGGTTACTCATGGAGGAGTTAACTAGGCTCGTCATCCTCATGTTGTCTGGCAAGGTGGGTGAGGGTATCACTGACCTGCTTTACGTTGCAAATCTTTGCACATTCAGGAAGAAGGATGAGGGCGTCAGACAGCTGTGGCTGTGGGCCACACTATTCGGAAACTTGTCTCAAAAGTTTGTTGTAAAATAATAAAGAATAATTTGTCATCGTATTTCCAGCATCTGCAGGTAGGTTTCGGCACAAGGAGTGGTTGCGAGGCTGCCGTCCAAGCTGCTCAGGCTTTCACTTTGGCTCCGTCGGCCGGACAGGTGCTTCTCAAAGTGGACGTCACCAACGAATCCAACAGTATTGACAGGTCTGCTCTGTTGGCAGAAATTCAGAACTAAATTCCCGAAATCTATCAATATATTAGGCAATGTTATTCAAAAAAATCGAAAATATTATTCAAAAACAAATTAATTTATTCGAGTACAGGTTGCCAACAGGGTGACCCTCTGGGACCAGCTTTATTCAGTTTGACTATTCATTCTCATATTCATAAAATAAATAAATTCAAAATTCTATGTTTGGTATATAGACGACGGCACTTTTGGAGGCGAAGCAGGGACTGTTCTTTCTGACTTAATTTTGAATCTGAATTCCATTGGTTTAAATTAATGTGAACTTTACAATGATCATATTACTTCAGATGACAGAACAGAAATTATCAATAATTTGAACTTCATAGCTCCGGGTATCAAAATTATAAAAACTGAAAACCTTCGTCTCCGTGGTGCTCCTATTTTAGAAAATTCATTTTCATCTTTTATCAAATCATATATAGAGCATTTTCAAGAATCATCCAGCATTGTACAAAATTTAAATCCACATTTAGTTTACGTAATTGTTAAATTTTGTTTATTCACTCCAAAATTTATTTACTTTTTACGTTGTAGACCATTTTGGAAACATGCTTCTCTTATACTAGAATTAACAATAATAATAATAAAGCATTTATTTACAGCAACAAAAACATACACAATACAAATATTTTACAAATCAAACTTACAAATTAAGAGGTATAGCTTGTGCATGTTAATGTCGCAGCAAAAAGGTTCTAACTCAGCTGGGCATGTTACGTTTGGTGCCAAACTCAACGCTGATATTATGTTAGAAACAACAAGAGGGCACAATTAACAATAAGAGATTAATAAACATACATATTAATAAAGTGTGAACCATAAATAAATTATTGTGTTACGTATTGTAATAACATATTGAAATTATACAGTATATAAATATTTTTAATACTTATATTATGTGTACAATACATATATTTACAAATACATACAATACATAGATATACAACGTAAAATATGAAAATATTAATGTGTCACAATTACATGTTATTGTCCAGTTAACACAGTGTAGCGGCCAGATCGAGGGGCAACGCTGCACGCTGGGAGCACACGCCTCTTTTTGCTGGCTGAGGAAATGTTCCTTGAGTAAGCGTTTTAGTTTTGGCTTAGACGTTACCCGCCTTATCGGTGGGGGGATGTTATTCCAGCACTTAGAGGCGGCGTACTTGAAAGCACCCCTGAAGTGGAGCGGTGTCGGGGCAGTACAAATTGCGGCACACAAGCGCGCGATGACCTAAAATGCTGGGGGGATCGCCACGTTAGTTTGTCGAAAAAGTATTTCGGTTGTTTAGTGTGATTGATGTCAAAAAGTAGGCAACTAAGGAGTAGTTTTCGTCGGTTTTCAATGTTAAGTAGTCCGTAACTATTCAAGAATGGTGAAACATGGGTTTGGGGTGGAACGGGGAAGCAGTAACGGGCACAAGCATTCTGCACACGCTGCAAAAGCTTACGGAATTTCTTGTACAGGCACGTGCCGTACGCTGTCAAGGCATAATTGAGCTTGGACAATACCAATGTCTCGCAAAACCTGACCCGCAAGTCTACACTCAAAAACCCCCGACACTGATATAAAACCCGCAACCGATGGAAGCACGCAGAAACCAACTGAGCGACATGCCTCTCAAACCGCAGCCCACTATCCATCACGACACCCAGGCTTCGAGCCTCCTCCACCCTGTCTATGACGACACTGTTGACAGAAACATGTAGGCCCCTCAACAAGACACCAGACACCATTCGCTGGCTGCCCAGCACCATGTACTTGGGCTTGACAGAGTTGAGGACCAGACAGTTGTTTACAGATCAGTCATACACCTTTCTCAAGTCCTCATTTAGTGCTTCTATAGCAGAGTCAAAATTATTAATGTCATTATGTGTGTAGAGTTGAATTTCATCGGCATAGATATGATATTTACAGTTAGTTATGTGTAGTGCAATGTCAGAGGTATATAAAATAAATAATAACGGACCTAGGATAGAGCCCTGTGGGACTCCCCTACTAGTCGTGTGAACTGTCGAGTGTATTGTGGTGCCATCTGGCCTTGTCAATGAAACTACTTGTTTGCGTCCGTTTAAATATGTTTTGAACCATTCAATAGTCAAGTCGTTAAAGCTGTAATATTTCAATTTTGCCAAAAGGAGGTCAATGTTCAAACAGTCAAATGTACGGGAATAGTTCAATAGCACGAGTATTGTTGCGTTATGATTGAAAAAGTGAAAATGAAGTAAGCTCTCTTTTCTGTTTCAGTAAGCGTTCACATTTTATTTTATTAGGGATGTAAGGGGGCACTCTATCACCCTAGTGCCCCGAGCCAACCTCACCTGCCCGTGGTGCATCCTGCTGTCCAACTAACGAGGCTCTGGCGACCGACAAATGGCGGTATAACCATTTCTTAATCAAGCGTGGTTAAATGCAACAGACCAGTGACGGGCAGAAGCGTCACTGGTGCGAAGACCTACGTTCTGCGCTCACCAACCCGCCTGCCCAGCGTGGTGATTAAGGGCACTACCCCCCATGAAAAAAGCGAGAAACACATGGCCCCCAGTACCCGGTCGCCCTACTATTATACGGCCCACGGCAGGGGTCTCGGTTACGGTAGGGCAGGGGGTGCTAAGAATCCCCGGGTTACGGACAGCTGCCACAAATTGACCCTGGCGACGTACAATGGACGCAGTCTACGGCTGGACGAAAGCCTGGCGCAACTGGAGGTAGAACTGACTAATTTAAGGTGGCATGTTCTGGGAGTATCGGAGGTCCGAAGACCTGGTGAGGACACCATTACCCTAGAATCAGGCCATCTGTTCTACTTCCGGGAGGGCGACCAGAGATCACGGGGTGGCGTGGGTTTTCTCGTCAATAGGGTTCTCCGTGACAACGTGCTGAAGGTTTCGAGTGTGTCGACCCGGGTAGCGTACCTTGTACTGAAACTGACCAAGAGATACTCTCTTAAGGTCGTGCAGGTATATGCGCCGACATCGGCATACTCAGACAGTGAGGTCGAGGTGCTTTATGAAGATATCGCTAAGGCGATGCATAACACCACCAAGACCCACTACACCGTTGTCATGGGGGACTTCAATGCCAAAGTGGGAGTGCGCGAATGCGATGAATCGCGTATCGGAGCGCACGGGGTTGGGTGCAGAAATGCCAGGGGGCAGATGCTGGTCAACTTCCTGGATAAAGAGGGGCTGTTCTGCATGAACACCTTCTTCGAGAAAAAGCCCCATAGGAAGTGGACCTGGCAGAGCCCAGATGGTAGGACGAAGAACGAGATCGACTTCATCTTGGCAGACAAGAAGTACGTGTTCAGGGATGTCTTAGTGGTTAATAGGTTTAAGACCGGCAGTGACCACCGCCTAGTGAGAGGCACCCTGAATTTCGACTTCAAAGCCGAGAGAAGCCGATTGAGACGGTCCGTTCTTCGCCCAACGATGCTCCAATCCATGCACAGCTCTGAAGCGTTCCAGCTGGAACTGCGCAATCGCTTCAAGGCACTGAATACCACGGCAAGTGTTGACGAGAACCTCGATGATGTGGTGGGGGTACTTCGCGAGGTGGGTCAGAGATGCTTCAGGGGAGGGCGAGGCAGCCGAAAGTCTAAGCTCTCAAGCGAAACCCTGGAATTGATGCGGATTCGACGTGAATTGCCAGAGGGAGCTTCGTCAGATACCCAACGTCTCAATAAGACTATTCGGAAATCGGTGAGACGCGACCTCCGTAGCTACAATGCGCAACTCATTCAGGGGGCCATTGAAAAAAAATCGGGGGTCGAAAGTCTTCAGCAAAAGAATGGGTACATCTGATCTGACGAAGCTGAAAACCTCAGAGGGCAGAACCGTCACTTCAATTCCGGGGATTCTTAAAGAGGTTGAGGGCTTTTACGGCCATCTATACGCCTCGCATGCCCCGAAGCCTCCACCCAATGCGAAGGACCCAAGGGCCACATTGGTGCGCCACTACACTGATGATCTCCCGCTCGTGGACGAAGACGAAATTGGGAGCGCTCTCAAACAACTTCGTAATGGGAAGGCTCCCGGCGAAGACGGAATAACCTCTGAGCTTCTAAAGGCGGGAGGAGCTCCAGTCCTGCAGAAGCTCAAGCACCTATTTAATTCCGTCATAGCTAATGGGACTACCCCGACGGCGTGGAGTGAGAGCGTGGTGGCCTTGTTTTTCAAAAAGGGAGACAAGACCCTATTGAAGAATTATAGGCCTATCGCGCTCCTAAGCCACGTCTACAAGCTGTTCTCGAGAGTGCTCACAAGTCGTCTGGCCTCAAGATTTGACGCCTTCCAGCCGCCGGAGCAGGCCGGATTTCGAAAAGGTTTCAGTACCGTAGACCACATTCACACAGTGCGGCAGGTTATGCAGAAGTCTCATGAGTATAACCAGCCGCTGTGTCTTGCCTTTGTGGACTACGAGAAGGCCTTCGACTCCATCGAGATCTGGGCTGTTCTGGAATCCTTGCAGCGATGCCAGGTCGATTGGCGTTATGTGCGGGTGTTGAGGAGCCTATACAGCGTGGCATCGATATCTGTTCAAGTCCAAAACCACAAGACAAGTCCTATACAGTTGCTCAGAGGAGTGAGACAGGGAGATGTCATCTCCCCGAAACTGTTCACGAACGCACTGGAGGAAGTCTTCAAAACTCTGGATTGGACTGGGATGGGTATCAATGTCAATGGCAGATGCCTCACACACCTCCGCTTCGCTCACGACATTGTCGTAATGGCGGAGTCGCTGCAGGATTGGCAGGAAATGCTGCACAGTCTTAACGCTGCCTCACGGTCGGTCGGTTTCCGGATGAACTTGGACAAGACGAAAGTCATGTTCAACGAACTTGTTGTCCCGGGGCCGATCACGATCAGTGGAGAGGCGCTCGAAGTGGTCCAGGAATATGTCTACCTGGGCCAGGTTCTGCAAATGGGTAGGGACAGCTTCGAGCGTGAGATTTCCAGAAGAGTGCAGCTGGGCTGGGCAGCATTCGGGAAGTTGCGTCATATCTTCTCGTCGCCACTACCGCAGTGTCTTAAGACCAGGGTTTTTTCATCAGTGCGTCCTACCTGTAATGACATACGGTGCCGAGACGTGGAACATGACGGTCGGGCTGGCTCACCGATTACATGCCGCTCAGCGAGCAATGGATCGTTCGATGCTGGGTATCTCGTTAAGGGATAGAGTCCGGAACGAGATTATCCGGCAGAGAACCAATGTCGTAGACAATGACCAATGTTGCAAGCTGAAGTGGCAGTGGGCCGGTCACGTCTGTCGCAGGACCGACGGTCGTTGGAACAAAGCGGTTCTCGAATGGCGTTCGCGTCTCGGTAAACGTAGTGTAGGACGCCCCCCTGCCAGGTGGACTGATGACCTGAAAAAGGTCGCTGGTAGAGGTTGGCTGAGGGCCACGAGTGATCGTGTTTTGTGGCGTTACCTTGGGGAGGCCTACGTCCAGCAGTGGACTGTCATAGGCTGATTGATTGATTGAAGCGTTCACAAACTTTTTCAGGTCCTTATATTCTTGCAAATGAAGCTCAAGTTTAGATTGTTTGTATTTGTTGTGTGCTCTATTTCTTAATTGCATCAGATGCCTGATATTGCTTGAGGGCCACGGCTTGTGTTCTGAGTCATGTTTACCCTTAAAGGATGTCAGAGGTGCATGTAGGTCAAACAGCATAGCCACTAAAGCATTAAGATGAACCACTTTGTCATTAACAGTGTCATGGCGTCGTAACACAGTCCAGTCATTTAGTCGTAAGTCATTGTTGAATTTATTAATGTCAATATGTTTGATAGGGCGATGTCTGCGAAAAGACACTGACGGGAGCTGCGAGTTGGGAAGAGAGATAGATGGATAAGGGATTTCGACTTACTTGGAAGATGAGCTGATGGGCTTGCTTGGGCTGATTAGGTTGAGCTGATATTTCCCGCAATGTCCACTGTTCTCCAACGCAGGAGGGCACTAGTGATGACGCGATGTAATGGGCCGACACTTATGCACTAAGTATATCACTATAATACGTAGATGCGATCACAAAGGGTTTCGGGAGGTCAACGCGCGTGGCAATCGCTTCCGTGTGAATTTTACGACTGATTAGCTGGCCTTGAACTCGGCCGCTCCTGAGAGTACGCCCCGCAAACCCCTGAATCGTGCGCAGCGTAGTTGGCGCATACAGGCGATATGTTATGGTTTTTCTGAGCTGCTTCTGCCTGGCTAATTTTATTGTGGTAGTTACAATAGCATGCCCACCCAGCACAGGTATACGTATTGTCTGTGTATACGTCTGTGTTGATGACGCGAGTTGACGATTGGCAACAGATTAAGTCAATGAGGGTTGCACTGTGTGTGTGAAATGTGTCGGCTGACTAACCGTGTTCCTAAGTCCCATTGTAGTTAAAAATGTCAAAAGTTGTTTCGTCAATGGACATTGCGTTATTAATATTAAAGTCACCTAAAAGAATTATATGTTCGTACGAGTTAAATGTGGTCATAGTGTCTGTCAAAGCGTCAAAGAATGTAGCTGCGTCAACCCAGTTAGGCCGATAGGCGGTGCCCACCAACACCCTCACGGTGCCGATGCAGACCCTCATCCACATCTGCTCCACGGTGGGATGGGACGACGGATGACGCAGCACTGTAGCCCTCAAGCATGTCATAATGGAAATGGATAGTGTATATGTAAGTGTAATATAAAATATAAAGTGTAAGCTTGCATAAATAAATAATGTACATGTTGTGCTTGCAAGCCACAGTATAACATGCGCAAGTCATAACCGAACACAACCAAAGTACATACAGCCTATATAACAAACATACAACACGTAAAACAAAAGAAAAATAACACATACTTATAGCATAATAACCATGACATAATCTAATTAACAATAAGTAAACTATAACAAACATTCCACATTCATAATACACCAATGAGGCCCCGTCACTGAGCGGGCGTAAAGCGAGTGTCCGGAAGCTCCTCGAGCGCCTGCAGGCTCCGCAGCAGCAGCAGCGGCCGGCTGGTGGGGTCGCAGCGCGCGTACACGCGGCCCTGGCGCACCCACACCGACTGCCAGCGAAAAGTGCGCAGCAGGCGCTCCCTGGCCCTCGCGAACAGCACCCTGTTCGCCTTCGTGAGCCGCTCGTTTACGTAGATGCGGCTGGGCTTGCCAGCATCCACAATGCCGGTGGTGTCGATGCCGCGGCACACACGCACAGCTGACAACAACTTGTCACGTATGTCACGTCGCACAAACTTCACGACGATAGGACGCGGCCTCAGAGGGGATGCGGAGGGGCGCGCAGGCGCAGTCTCTTCGGAAATTCCTTTATCTGCGAGCGCGCAGACCCTACACGCGACACCTCAGCAATATGCGACGCGCTTCGAGTGCCATGCCCGCCTTTTGTGCAATCGTGAGGACGACGTGCTCCAGACTCTCACCCTTGCGCTCGGGAACACTTGCCACGTCCACGTCGCAGACAAGCCCGGCCTGCTCCGCGTCGTTGAGCTAGTCCTGCAGATGTCGGACGGACCCGCAACGCTGCCAGCTCATCACGCAAACGGTGGTTTTTATCGCCGAGAGCGGAGACCCGCGCGCCAAACTGGGCGGCGATGGCCACCAGCGTGACGGGCGCGGCCGCCGGGGGCGACGCAGTGAGAGGCACGCCAGGAACCTTCTTTCTGCCTGAGCGCAGAACAGTCCAAGTCCTCACAGGACATGTCGACGGGATCGTGCTGCCGGCGCACCGGGGTGTCATCGGCGCGGCGCCGGCCCACTGTGACACTGTCACAGCGCGGGCACCGCCAGGTGTGGCGCAGGACTTCGAGCGAGGCCGCGTACCGCGCTGCCGACATCCCGACGCAGCCGTGGTGGAAAGGTGCGCTACAAAGCACGCACACCAGTACCTCCTCTGCATACGAGTCATCACAATATTGGAACACTAACGTGTGTTTGCTCATATGAGCCATATATATTTGAATATAAAAAAACTGATATTTTGAAGCATGTGTCAGTAAAATTCTTCAAATTTAATGATACTTTCTATGATAACATTAATATTATAATTACCTGATAGTAATAAGTTTTTTCATTGGCTTGCACGCTGAGATCAATAAGCTCAATATTCATTAACCAAGGCATTAGGTAAGAAAGAAGCAGTTGCCGAACCTCTTCTCTAGCAGTTTGTAGGCGAGACGTTATTTCTTAAAAAAAAAATTTCAAATATGAAAAAATATACTTAAACCATGAGCTTGACTAAGCCAACCAAATTAGCTTAAGCTCTTTATTGAACATAACTTATTTAATAAAATATAATTACAAACCGGTGAAATTTACATTTCCTAATAAGATTTTTTATCATTGCAACGACATAATATGTAGCACGTAAGGCATAATTCTGTTAATTTGAAAAACTTTTCGTACACGATCTCTAAGATAATTACAGGTCGCATATGTGGTCTCCACTTATCAGCATTCGTTTCGAGGTATCTTGTTTATGCAAAATTACTTCTCGAATCCACTTCCTCTGTATGTTTTATCATAACACACATAAAAAATGACTAGAGATCGAGGACTTTTCCTTAAATAATGATTATGAAGATATGTGTTCTTTTTCATCGTATACCTTATTTTTCGGTTAGCGGTCAAAAATCTAGTATTCATTCAAACGGGGATGCGACACAATTGAGTTACTACCACTCTAACCCTGTTAGTCCATTCGAAAAGATATTATTTTTTAAAGAGTTCCATTATCCTCTAATAGGCATGATGACAACAAGTGAATTTCATTGAAATATTTTGTGTGTATATTATTACAAAATTCCTAATTCTAAAACTCTGATTCTTTTCATAAATAAAACCAAGATTAATATAATAATCGATAAAATAAAATCGCTAAATACGGCAATCCGCCATAACATGTTGAACGTCAATCAGAGCACATGACGTCACGTCAGAGTTCTTTCTCTTTGTTTACATTTGTATTACTACACACTCGCTCGCTTTTTTCATTAATTATGCCGCTAATGTTTTATTAACTTCAATTTCTTTTGTGTAAATTGAATACGCTAAATTGAGTCATGGAACAAGGATTTACAAAAGCTTCAAGCGCAAATATACCAAGAATCGACTTAATAATGCTAGGAACGTTTCTGGCATCAAACAAAGACTTCTGTTCAGCAGAATTTAGAAATGTTAAAACTTCCATGTAAGTATTGTGTATTAACCATTTAATTAACTATTTAAACCACAAAAATAATTCGTTGAAAGCATAGCTATTGTACCTATTTCAGTATAACATTCAATATTACAATTTGAGGTTATGTTTATGTTAAAATTAGCTTATAATGAATTCAGGCAACAAAATCTACAAAATAAAAAAGGAAATACTTACGTCAAAGTGATCTTCATAAAAAATAAAGCTGTGTAGTGGGTAATATTCCTTCTAAATCACATCTTGCAAGTTTAAGTCACTTCTTTCTTAATTTCTTATCGAAAGGAACGAAAATAAATAACTTCTCAGAAGTTTTTATGGACGTATTAGTACACAGAGATACGGAACACCACCTATATGCTTTCGAAGTCATGTTTTAATGTAAAAACTAGTAAAATGTCCAAATTAAATATGAATTAGATAATGTTTACATCCACCGAATGTTCCTTGTACTCTAAAGTGACGTATGCAAGCGACGCCATGACACTTTGACGCGTTTTGGTCCAAATTTTAAATTTATTAATCAAAAATCATTTTTTAAGTACTAAACCGTAATTTTCCGCAGAAATATTATGTTTATTATAATCCGTATATATTTCCAAATATTATAGAACAGTTTCTCAAAACTTGTCATCATGCCTATTATGCTCTTTTTATTTCTTTCGTTTCATTTATTTATTTAAAAAGAAACAAACCAGTTATAGATACAGTAATTAAGAGTATATGCTTAAATAATTAAGTTAACTACATTATACATTATACTATATATAAACAAAAACAGACAACAGACAAGTTATAAAATAACGATAGCAGACATATACCTAAAGAAACCAACTAAACCAAAAAGAAAAAATAGAGATACATAAGTATAAAAACAATAGTGAGATACATATATTTCCTTTTCATTCCCAGTCCCAATTATGATTCCGCCAATCCAAGATCTGCCGTATCGTATACGTGGCTAAAGGCGAGCCAAGCTCGTGCTTTTTCGGCTATGCTCCGGAACTCGAAGCGAAAACCAAAGGACAGGAGTTTTGGATTATGGCAGGGGATATTTTGAAAGGTTATAGTTATCATGGAAATATAGTTATGTTAGGAAATTTTAGTGGTTGGGTTGGAGTGATGTGCAAAGGATATAAAAAGGTGCTGGGATAGTTTAGGGATGTAAGAATTAATGAAAATGTTGATACTTTGGTAGAAATATGTTTACAGCGCAGTCTTTACGTGACAAACACAATGTTTACACATAAAGAAGTCCGCATGTATACCTGGGAAAGAGCAAATGAGAGAACTAGAAGTGTGATTGATTTTGTAATAGTTGATGTATAATTGAGATTGAAAGTGGTGGATAAAAGAGCACAGATAATATAATACTACAGTACAGATACCTCATCCATACTGATTTTACTCCGCTTATTTTTAAAGCCAAATTGGAAAAAACAGATGGCGTGACATAAATCGTGCATCTTCTCAATAATAGTGGTCACTTTTTTATTTGTCAATACTAGAGCGATTAGCTAGCAAAAATAAGTGAAATAGCTCAAACTAAATTTGAGTAAGGTATATTATACTCGCCGATACTTTTTTCATTATTTTTTATCTCTGTTTTAATTGGTCCCACCTAACACGATTTACGGATAAGACGGACCAGAGTGTGGACGCAAGGCACATATTTATTAAAAATTATAAATAAACATTGGTGCCACCGGGATTCGAACCTGGACCTGGATGAACCTGGATCACCCAGAGAGTTAAGGCGCTTATCCACTCGGCTACCCCGCCACCTATGTATAGGTACCTGCAAGGCCTTCCTCAAAAAACTTGAATGACATACGAGTAGGTATAAATGATCGGATAGGCAGGGGATTTGCTCTATTTATGGTTTATTTCATAAGTAGTTTAGATTCATAAGGTGTTTCTATAAAATTAAGTAGGTATGTTAAAATTACCGCAGAGTCTATTTCTAACGAGCAAAAATCCGTCGTCAGACGATTTTACCTCGATGTGCCTCGATCACGATTCACGGACTCTTTAATAGGTACTCACAATTCAGCCTTCTGTGCTTGGTCACAGGTCTCACAGATATTATAATATATACAGGTTGTTTTCCATCAAGCTGTAAGAGGCGACAAGGAGACTAGGGACAAGGGTCGTGAGCGCATATACGTACGCATACATAATATTAAGTCATGAATTAGAATTACATATATACATACGCGTCACGCCCGCTTCCCCTTAGAGGGGTGACAGAGATCACAAAGCGCCATTTCTCCTGATCCTGGCATGCCACGTTCGCCTCTTTAACACCTTTGCATACATGGTTGCCAATTATAAGTACTCTTTACATCCCCTTTTCTCAGCACTTCTAACTACTATATAAAATTACAAATACAGCATGTCCAATACTGCTCAATTTATGGTTTATTTTCGATTCGGGTGAGGGCTTGCCAACCCATCACCCAAAATAGATAAAAATCACTTTAGAGCCCTTATTCCACTCTTACAACATTCACGGGGAGAAATCGGGTGGTGGATTTCAAATTAAGTAATGGGGTGACGGGATGCCAACCCATTGCCCAAAATAGATAAAAATCAACCTAGAGCCCTTATTCCACTCTTACAACATCTACGGGGAGAGATGGGGTGGCAGACTGCTGATTAAGTCCTATTAATCCGTGTATCACCGATATAGTTTGACACTCCCATCCCCCCTGTAGGTGTAAAAGGCGGCTGAGGGATTGAAGTAATTTCTAATATTACTAGAGTCAAGACAGTTTAATTTGCTTTGCATTATATCATTACATTGAGATTATTACATTACTATAGGCAGTTACATTTGGTCAAAGAGTTCACCTAAATGAATATCTAACCCTAGTGAGTATTCTGGAATACCTACAATAAATTATAGAATTCAAATGCATAATTAATCCGTGTTTCACCAATACAGTTTGACACTCTTTGTGTAGGTGTCGTAAAAGGCGACTGAGGGATGCAGACCGGTAAAAGTAGGTACTGTCTTAGCAGTGAGCGCATACACGTACGTATACATATTTATGAAATAGAATTACGCACGTACGCATCACGCCCGCTTCCCCCAAGAGGAGTGGCAGAAATCACGTAGCTCCATTTCTCCCATGAACGTAAAGTAATCTAAAAACCTACCTATTCATTTATAAATCAAAATCAAGCGACGCGCACGAGTGTGCGTGACTTGTGTTTATGTGCGTAGTACCTAGCTAGGAAGAAACTAAAAAGTAAAATCCGAATTTGTTATATTCACATTTTGGGGAAAATTGTATAAGGTTTTCACTGTTAAGAGTATGCTAGAGATTAAATGTGCGACAGGAATTAAAAAAGTACTAAATATTATGTAAATCCACTAAGGGCTAAACTATTGGGTAGGCATAGTTTACGCGAGAGCATGGAGCGAACCGGCGCGCGTGGCATCTCCTGCCGCCGCCGGGAGCGCCGCAAGTCGCTCTCTGCTCTATTACGGGCACAAATAAAATTAAATAATAGGTATCTCTGAGAATACACTTAAAATAACTTCTTCATCTAAGTAATAACTTTTATATATAACTATTTACATACACAACGTCATAAAATACGGTATAATGTGTATAGGTTCTTTAGGTGGTTAATTGTTATTGCTATAAAATACTGTTTATTAAAATAAAACACTAATTTCTATTATCTGGTAGTCCTGTAGTTCAAAGCTGAGTTTAAACCTAAATATTTTTCTGTGACGTAAAAAAGCTTTAGATAAGCGGCACAGAAGTGCACATAGTTGACGCGAGCGCGCAGTGCGCCGCCGCCACGTGCCGCCCCCGTGGCTAAGGGGGGCGGCGGCGCGGCGGCAGACGCAAATCGCTCTCTGCCCTAAAGGCTAGTTTACACTTTTATAAGTACGAGTGTAAGTGTGTGGTGCGATCAGTCTCCAATAAACTGCGAATGCAGGTGATTAAAGGATAATAAAATAAGGATTTAAAGTTGTAAAGGCATTCATGTTTTATATACTCCTTTACAAATTTATAAGTTATGTATTCGTTCCACTTTGCCATTTTGTATAACAACAAGCGTGCACGCTTTTTAAACTATGGCCAGACCAGACGTGTTTAGTGGCAGGCACGCTGTAAATGAGGGGGCAGTGACGGCACGCTGGACGAGGTTACTCGCAAAAAATAGAACACACTTCCATACACAGGAAATAACTTGCACTAATCAGTAGCTGTCCACACCTAGTCACTAATCAAAGTGTAAAGCAACCTTAATGCAAGCATTTATAAAATTAAATAATAGGTACCTATTTTTACAAACAATATTTTAGTGCAGTAACCATTACTTACATACATTATAGTAAGTATACTTATTTCAGGAGATATAAGTAGATATAAGTAGTAAATTGTATATCAATACACGATGTTTGTTTGCAAATTTTAACACTTACAGAGGTACTTACATCTGGTGCTAGTTTCTAAAGCCTTTTAAAGTGGTCGTGAAAGTGTTTTAAACTCATCCTCCGTAAAGACATTCTGATGGCACTTCAAAAATTCACGTGGGAATTACTTCATATACCAAGGACAGTTCTTTTTTCAAACTGATGGTGTGGCTATGGGTAGTCCTGTAGCACCAGTGATGGCCAACATTTGGATGGAGCATTTTGAACAGAAGGCTTTGAATAGTGGAGTTCAAAATATTAAACTATGGTTAAGATAGGTTGATGATATCTTTTGTATATTGAAAGGAAACGCACAAGAAGTAGATAAGTGGTTGATATACCTGAATGCTATTCATCGGAATATAAGGTTCACTTGTGAGATGGAAATTGATAGATCACTTGCATTCCTTGACGTTAGGGTTATGGTGAGACCTGATCGCACACTTTCACATACTATCTACAGAAAACCTACACACACAGATCGGTACCTCCATGGATTCTCCAAAACCGAACGATCTATAGCGGACAGAGTGAAGGAACACATTGCAGTGGTCAAGAAATTGGATACCAATAGGTCAGCAATAGCCGAACATCTGCTAAACGAGGGTTCAAATCATTGGATTGAGGTGTTACAGATAAAGTTGGAACAGTCCTGAAAAACTACTCACTTAAGCCTATTTTCGTTCCATCTTCGAAAGTAACAAATTTTCTGAGGACACCTAAAGATGTAATCCCGTACCAAACACCGGGTGTGTATAAGATTGATTGCAGCTGTGGGAAATTTTACGTCGGACAGACTAAACGGTCTATAGCGGACAGAGTGAAAGAACACATTGCAGCGGTCAAGAAATTGGATACCAATAGGTCAGCAATAGCCGAACATCTGCTAAACGAGGGTTCAAATCATCGGATTGAGTATCATAAACCCACTGTGCTCTCTAATGAACGCCGATATTACAGTAGAATTGTACGCGAGGCGATTGAAATAAAAAAGCACAGTACATTCAATCGTGAAGGAGGTTACAAACTGTCTTCGACGTGGAATACCGTAATAAAATAAATAACCGAATAATAGATCCCCATTCGGCTCAGCATGATCGTGTGAAGCCACAAGATACTGTGAGTAGATCGCGTGTTATTGATAAAAACGTTGCAGTGATGGTAGTCGGAGAAGAATCTGACGGAACACTGCGATGGAGGCGAAGAAATATGAATCGTCAGTCCGCCTGTGACCATGGCTACTGCAACGTAGCCGAAACGTCGGGTTAATAAAGGTAATTTGATTATATATGAACATACGCGATAAGTCTCGATAATTATAAATAATAATGAGTATAAATCGCGAATCTCTTAAAACTTTAATCTAGGTAATCATAATACTTACGCTTAGGAAAAATTACTACAGCCGATCTTTCGGTGAAGAACATATTTTATTTCAAAAGCATTATAATCTAAATACATAGTTTTACAAATTCGTTAACCTTTCGGAGTCAGTAAATAATTGGTTAGGTAGTTGCCTACATACATAATGTAATCTGTACTAGCATCATTACAAACGCCGGAAAGCTTCAATTTATTTCGTGTTGGATTGATTACCATCTGGATTTGGGTAAGAATATCAGTTTATACGTTGCATCATATGGAAACGATACGTATTTCTTAATATAACTGTCTACAATTTACACGCCGTGGCGGCGCGTAATCAAGAAGTGCTTAGTTTGAGCTAACAAACTATAAAAACCTATACTTAAGTAAATAAACAAGTATTCATAATACGTAATAACAATACTTATTATGTATTGAAACTAATTATCTAATTGACAATCACATTTATTTATACATTTATTTTAATTGACTGAATACATTTATTTATAGGTAGTTATACTAACCGCCAACACACACACACTATGTATGTATATGTCTATGTATACACAGCGACATCTGCTTTCGAATAGAAAACGTGCCTGAAATGTTGCTTCTACAAATATTGACTAGATGTGACTAGATGGCAGGATTAAATAAATTTTACTTCTTTATTATTTATAAAATTGATATCCGCACTTTCCATTACTCACTAGTAAGTAAATAAATTCATATGATGATGAATTATGTATGAATATAGCTAAAACTCGCAAAAATTTTCAATAATTATTTTTTTATCTGGCTTTGATGACTTATAGCGCCACCTATTGATGCTTCAAGTTTTGGTCGAAAAAAATAGTATGAAACGGGACCCCATGACCAGGGTTTATTAGGGTGCTAACTTGTGAACAGACCACTTTCATGTGGTTTGTCGTTGCCAGTAAAGTATAGTTACTTAGTACTTAAGAGTCTGTTCACACGTTGGCGTCACCAACAACAATACAATAAAGTATAAAAGTTGAAAGAATATAAGGTAGACGAGGTAAGTGTAGGGAATGATCATTCAAGGGAATCGGATGAACGAATAAGTTGTGTTCAGACGATGGAGAGAATGGAAATTAAATGCGGTGGTTGACTGTGCTTAAAATGTATGTGGAGAGAGTAAAAGACAAAATAGACTACCAACGAAAACGTTGAGGTGCTGAAGGCTGGTGGTGGTTTGATGGCCTCCTGGTTGCGTTTCAGGAAATGTTGAACAGAGAATGTTGTGCCTGAAGATTTGATGAGTTTAGGGTTTAGGGCGAAAGGATCGTGCCAGGAGACCTGAAGTTTCCGTGGCATCAGTTTTTTTCAGTGTTGTCGGCAAACTGTAAGCAAAAATGCTGATTGAGAGGGTGAGTAAAGAAACTGATAGTAAGATCTGGGACGTGCAAGCAGCATGCAGAATGGGCGTGGGTTGCATGAATCAAATCTTCTCGTTAAGGATTCTATCGAAGGACTTTCGGGTGTATTGCTCCTTCATAGACTTAGACAAGGCTTATGATAGGGTGGTAAGAACCAAAATATGGAAGGCGTTGGCATCGTTAGGGGAGTCAGCTTGTGCGTGCACTCCAATCATTATATGATAGTTCGAGTGCATGTGTGAGAGTGGGTGATGGTTGCACCGACTGGTTGCCACCTCTCGGGGTGTTCGCCGAGGTCGTGTAGCCTCGCATTGCTTATCAACCTATTCATGGATGATTGACAAATTTGCGTATCTCTGGGTGCCTCTTGTACGCGGATGATCAAGTGTGGCTTGCGTCGTCGGCGGATGAGTTGCAGAAGATGATGGACATTACATGTAAGGGTTTGAAAGAATTGTTATCACCAAGTCGCCGAACAAGCTAAGCGTGTTCTGGTGTTTTTGGTTATATTATTATGTTAAGTCGAAAAGTACGTCAAAGTTTTCATTCAACATTTATGTACGTAGTAGTATATAACATATGTATGACTATGTGTATTAGCGTGGTTCCTTGATAATAACAAGTTATGTTTATATTACAAACAAATACGTTATGTAATGCAAAGTAAGTAGCGCCAGGCGTGTTCGCTTTTACTATGCTACCAAAGGTTCTAAAAATGTTTGTACTTATTTCCATTAAATAGACTACGTTGACCATGTTTATGATTTATTTTTGCTGCTGCTTTTGGTGCCCCTGGACAGAAAATATCTAAATGATATAAAAACCAAAGCAAGAACAAAATTAACAATCGCAAAATGTTAATAAAACATGCGATCTCTTCATCATATATTTGAGTATCCCACAAATTTAAACCAAATTAATTATAAATTTTAAAGTTAATTATAACCAAGTTTGGGAACTACGAGAGAGAGAAAAGAGAATGAAAACTGAGGAAGGATAGCATACACTCAAGAGTGCAGTCGTTGACTGTGCTAAGAATGAATGTGAAGTAATAGAAGTAATAGAATTATTGTATGCATAAAATAAAAAAAATAGATATTATAGACACAAGAGTATAAATAAATTAAAAACATATTCGGCTTAGCTTAGTCGTTGGCGGCTCGACTCTGTATCAGATGGAACAGGATTCAAAACTCGGAGCATGTATCAATAGAAATGAAATTTTCTAATTTTCTATGTACATTTTTGCAAATCAGATGTGTATTTAAATAAATAAATAGGACCAAGGGTGACAATATGATATTAATAATATTTATCGGATCAGCTGTTGGTTACTGTTGAGACAATGCCTCTTTTTGCTAAACTGCAATTAACCTCTCTTTATGTGAGTGCTGGTGCTATATGGTAGTGAGTGCTGGGTTGGCGGAATAATCATGAATGCAGATTTAATGCGGTAGAGATGAGGTCCTTGGATTGGTCGCTATTGTACATTCGTCCAAGATGATCATCGATTCGAATAAAACTTTGGTCAATCCGGAGTACTTGGTAATGTTGCATATTGGCTCATAAATGTGGTAGAGATAATGCCCCTAAGGTTAATGTGCAATGTAAGATCGTGTGAAAGGGAACGGAATAGTGTGATTCGCGACCACTTTGATAGGAATGAAGATGTAGTGACGAAACTAGAGAAAGGTATGTTAACGTGGTTTGAGCGCATGGATCGGATGGATGAAAGGAGGGTTACAAAAAGAATATAAAAAGCCAAAGTGAAAGGTAGAGTTGGACGGGGTAGGCCGCGTTGGACTTACACAGATCAAATTCGAAACATTCTTCTCAAGGCGGGTGTACGTAGTGTGGAGAACTGAAAAGCATGTGTGAGAAGGGTGTGAGTGAAGCATGAGAGATTTGTTCGAAATTTCAAAGTCATGTTAGGTAGGAGTCACTCAGGGTGGATGGGGCAAGCCTTCTCGTGGCCCACCCTGTGAGCAGCGGTCGAGAAGGAGCGGCCGTGAAACCAATTGCCCCGGGGCTGCTCCATCTCCGTCGATGGACCCGACGGAGTCCTGGAGCAGCGGGTGCCGGGGACGGCTTCTTGGTGCCTGGTCCCGGCACTGGGCTGTCCGTCCCTGGCTTTTGGGCGGGCCCGGCAATCGACGTGATTGCTGGGCAGGCAGTTTCTGCGCTGCCACCGTCAAATCTCGTAACCTTGTTCTGGAGTTTTTCTCTGGTCAGGGCCGAGGGTCTAAGGGGCTTGCGCCTGCGACCACGAGGAAGAAAACCTCTATAAAAAATTACTTGAGCCCGGGAAACTGGGCTCTGGAGATGGGCTAGGTGGTGGGGAGGGGG
Source organism: Leucoptera coffeella (assembly GCA_030578115.1). NCBI lineage: Eukaryota > Metazoa > Arthropoda > Insecta > Lepidoptera > Lyonetiidae > Leucoptera > Leucoptera coffeella. The sequence goes on from JAMBLF010000002.1 coordinate 3,311,005, forward strand.
GGTCACGATTCCAATTGGTCATGACCTCCTCTCTCCCCTACCTAGGGCCGTGGGGTGGTAAGCTGGGGCTTGCCGCTCCTTCGCGTTCCCCTCGGTGTTGGCTGGGCGGGGGTTCGCTTTCGCCTGGCCGGGGATGGGTCTGGCTTCGGCCAGACTGCGCCGGTGGGGTCGCGTGATGTTATGCTCACGCGTTCCCGCGACCCCGCCGAGTAAGGCGCCCCGGAGGACACCGTCAGGTTTTAGTCGGTTCGAGTCCGACATAACCCTCTGGCTCCCCAGGGCCGGACGGGTATCCGTGGGGATTTCCTGACGTTAAAAAATATATATAAAAAAAAAGGTAGGAGTCACTCGAAGCCCATGTTTCACGAGATATACAACACTCAAGGTGATATGTGGTGAACCGTTTCGCCGTATACAAGCACTGGCTTTTACCTATCCTTTTCCTCACGGTGCGTCCGTCTCCGTTAGCACCTGTAAAGTATGTACGCAAATGTAAACGTACGTTTTAAAATTTCATTAATTGCTACATGCCAAAGCTGGTATTCTAATCCTAACCTAGGAACTCTAATTAGAAGCCAGAGATCTTCCCCACTAAGCTACAGATGCTTTACCTTAATATACTTAATTTGTTGTCGCATGTAGTCACGCTGGGTTTATATTTTGGCAACCATAACGAAAATCTTAAGACACTGGCAGATTAAGACATTATTTAAAAAAAATTTAACATATTTACTTGAAAAAGTATTATCCCTATAAATATAGTGTATAATCATTGGTGTGTTATTTTTTCTCACCCGAAAATATAGGCATTGTAATTCCAGGATGTAACTGTGATAGTTGCTTTGAGAGGAATAACTGCGATCTAGAATATGTAGCACTAAGCAAAGAACTCACAGACTTTTTTGGATCCCCAACTCCTAATTAAAACATTTATTAGTTATTAGTAACCGTTCAAACAATTTGTTTACAAGTAGATAGATAGATTTTTGATTGAAATGTAGGTACAGGAATATCCTATTATAAATGTGTGCTTATATTAAAGCTAAAATGTTAAAGGATAAACAACATTTTGTCACCCTCCTCTCGGATTATAGGTCGTTGTCCAGTGAAAAACATGTGCAACACTGTTCAATTAATAATACGTACTGTGAATACATTCATATATTTATACATATATTTGTACATACATTCGCTTCTTTTGATCCCTTTTGGGTTGGATAGAACACAGCAAAAACCACTTTTTTGTATGTCTTACGGAATATTGTACGAACTGTCACAAGTGTCAGACCAAGTGGTTAAGCTTTTGTTAACGTCCGCTAATTTAATTCAGCAATAGTGTTTAAAAGCCCAGAATCAATCTCAATTACCTTGTATCGCTTTAGTTACAGTGCAGTGTCCTTTTTTCACATATTAAAATAGTATTTTAAGGGATTTCAGTGCTGAATACTGTGAAAATAGATTACGTACGCAAAATATCGTGGGTAGTTAACAAAAAATATATATTATTAATAAACTTTAAATTCTAAGATATTTTCGATCTCATAGAATGGCGAGCGGTGGCTCAGATGGTAACAATAGAATCTAACAGTGCTAAGTAACGATCAAGTGGTTCGAATCTCAGTGTACTACTAACTGTCAATAGTTATTTAAAAGCTTTTTTTTATTTAATTAATTTTTTTTATTTAATTTTTTTTCGTTTTTAGTTTTAGTTTTATTTTTTTTTTTTTATTTCTTAAATGAACTGTTTAACTTGTAAGAAAACTGCCTCGGAAATGATGGATTGTAGCAGCTGTAGTGGTAGCTACCACTACAAATGTTTAGGGATGTCAATGAGCGCTTATAAAAGGCAATCTAAGGCTGCCAGCAATAAATGGACTTGTCCAGAGTGCGTTTGCGTACGACCGGGGGTTGATAACGAGAACACTCCCGTGCGCCTGGTGCAAGCAGTGCCAGACCCCGAGAGCTCCGGTGACTTGAGCCGACCACCGTCACCGATGGCAGGGGACATCGCTGCGCAGATGCAACTACTCCGGACAGAGATGATTGCAGCCATGGCGGAGCTACGCGTAGGACTGCGGGACGAGCTGCAGGAATTCCGCCGGGATATGCGGAGGGAGATCGCGCTCGTCAGCAACAAAGTTAGCGATCTCCCTCGCTGGATGATGCCGTCCTCTCGGCTGCTACTAAACCTCTGGAGCGAGCAATCCATGAGCTCCAGCATCAGTTAGCGGAGAGAGACCAGGACCTGCTGGCAAATGATGTTCAGCTCAGTTGCGTGCCGGAGGTGCGGGGTGAGAATCCGTCACATTTGGCGGCGCTGGTAGCTGCGAAGTTGGGCGTGGCGCTGGAAGAACGGGACGTGGTCAGCGCCGTGCGGATGGGGCCGCTGCGCGATATCGCTGGAGCCGCTGGTGGACCAGATCGTCGACCACGGCCTATAGTGGTCCGGCTTGCGGCTGGCGGTTCGTCTGAACTCGTGATGGGCGAGTGATCCATCATCGCATCCGGGAAGAAGAGGACGTGGAGAGGGTTTTTGGCTCTCTCCCTGTTTGTGTTTGTTAATCTTTTTATGTACACATGTTCTTTTTTGTAATTGTTTATTTGTTGACACCATGTTCTGATGGATGTCGCTGCCTATATATTTAATTTTATTATCATATATTATAATTATTATATTCATATGTATGTGTATAAAATATGTTTTAAATTTATATGTGTATGTACTGTAAAAAGTGATATTATGTTTAAGTATCTTTATGAATCGTTGATTTATGCAGACATTTCCTTCAACGGTTTCAATGACTCGTATTAAGCGATTCAAGATTGGGTTGTTTAATGCGGGCTCGCTGGGGACCGGCCATGACGAGCTGGAGGCGATGGTTCTTCGTGCAGACTGCGAGTTTGTGGCCATCAACGAGACGTGGCTGCGGGGGGGGGGGGGGGACGACGAGGGGCGCGCGCCCTCCATTCCCGGGTATCGCCTGCGTCATGTGCCGCGGCCGCGCTCCGTGCGTGCCCGCGGGGGTGGCGTCGGGTTCTGCCTGCGGCGTGGCTTGCGTGCGTGCCTGGTTTCCCACCCCGTGTCGCCCACGATGGAACAAATGTGGTTCCGCGTCGTAGTTGGTGGCACCTGGCTCGTGGTTAGGACGGCTTATCGGTCGCCTTTGACGCATTGACTAACTCCGTGACATCTTTTAATAATTATGACAAACTTGTTTTAGTAGGTGACATGGATATTAATATTAATGACATACATGACTGAAACTATAAATGTTTGACGGACTTTATGACAATCTTAAAACTAACACAGCATGTAAACAAACCGACTCACTTTACTAACCATTCACATAGTACAATTGACCTGATAATGACTGACGCACTGGTTCGGTCTGTTGACATACGACACAGCCCTGACTTAGGCAGACATGCCTTCGTTTTGGCTGAATTTGACCTGGAGCGGAAGGGACCAGTACCAAAACACATTGTGTACCGGCCGCTGAAAGACATTGACATGGACCAATTTAACAATGACTTAACTGAAATAGACTGGACCAGTATGACAACTCATGATAACGTTGATGACATGGTAACTTTCTTGACTAACAATATAACACGACTTTTTAACAAACACGCCCCGAACAGGGGTATTTTGGTAAGCCTTGGTTGACGAGCACTGTACTGCTTATGATGCGGCGCGACAACGCTTACAGGCGTTTCAAGCGTACTGGAATCGAGGCACATAAGCAGTACTATAAGGACATGAAACGACTTGTCGTTCAGGCTCTGCGTTCTGAAAAACCGGCATATTTTGACAAGACAATTAATGACAGGACTAACTCAAAGACATTGTGGAAACACTTAAAAAAGTTAATTCTTACTGACAATAACCAAACTGACTTGCCACAATTTTTTGACGATCCAGACTCTATAAACAGACATTTCCTGGACATACCTGGAAAAGCAGACGTGACTGTTAGTGACTTGACATATTATGAATTTCACCGGTTTGGTTCTTCGTCTTTCTCGTTGAAGCCGGTTTCGGCAGCAGCGGTGACAAAGATTGCTTTCGTGATCAAGACGAGGGCCATGGAAAAAAAAATTCGGGGCCAAGTGGTGACCCTTGAGTCACCGCGTTCCTCCGTTGATTTTGCGAGTGCCAGTGCCTTCGAGAAACCCAGCGGATGTCAGTCGAGTTGTTTTGACCGTTCTTGATGCCATTGGCTGCACTGAGATCGGTTTCGCATACGGAGAGCAGCGGGATCCCAAGCGCGGTCTTTGCCGTTGGCCGGCCGCTGGATAGATGGGAGCCCAATTAATGCACTAGCCATGCATGAAAGGCTGCTCCGCCAGCCAGCGAAAAATCCCAGAGTGCTCCACCGGGCCGGTTGGCAACCGGACGTCGGGGGGATCCGATGGCCACTCTGGGGGGGTTGGGGCGTCCCCGCGGTCTCCGTGTGGGCTTCCACATGTCTTAGAGCATCTAATGGTGTCACTCTTTGGTAACAAACAGCTTCTCGGTTTCCGTTGGCTGTTTTTTCTCGCACCCACCCTTTAAAACCAAACCATGAGTAAAACAAGAAAGAAGATAAACGTGTCTAAACGGCAGCACGTCCCCTCGCTTTACAAAGTTCACCTCACTACACATCAGAGGTATACACGGAAACATCAATGCAGTCCATCACCATCTTGAGACTGCAAGACCTCATCTCCTTTTTCTAACTGAGACGCAAATAGCTAATCCGTCAGACACGTCGTACCTCAGTTATCCAGGTTACTCCCTCGAACACAAGTTTGTTAAACGAGCTGGGTCCTGTGTGTACGTACGTGACGATGTTTGCTGTCGGCGTCTAAGATGCTATGAGAACTCGCGGTTTTCAACTCTGTGGATTCTCGTGGACTCAGGCTTTGTAAAAACACTGTATGCCTGCGTATACCGTTCACACGGAGGAGGTAATCAGGCTGTCTCTGACCTTGTTCAGCACATCTCGGAGTCGATGGACTTGGCCCAACAGCAGTGCCCTTCAGCCAAAATGGTCCCCTTGGGGGATATGAATGCTCACCACAGTGAATGATTATATCCTTACCAAAAGACCGACCATGCCGGCAGAGAATTTAGGAAACTATCCCTAACTCACTGTCTTACGCAAATGGTCAAAGAAGCTACAAGAGTACCGGATATCGCTAATCATACAGCCAACTGCCTGGACCTACTGCTGACAACAGAACCGGACAATCACAATGTCGCTGTGTCTGCCCCTCTTGGGACATCAGTTCATTTTTTAGTCAAATCCGTATCGGTCAATCCACCTTCAGATACCAGCCCCAAAGGCATAAGGCGGATTTGGCGATACGAATCAGCAGATTGGGATGAGATGCGCGCATTCTTTGCTTCTTACCCTTGGAAACAAGTATGCTTCTCTTCTGGTGACCCGACGATTGCTGCGGAAGCTGTTGCGAATGTGATCCAGCAGGGAATGGAATACTACATTCCATTTTCTGACATCCCGCTCGGATATAAACCAAGACCCTGGTACAATGCGGATTGTGCTGCAGCTGAGGCTGTTAAGCAATCAGCTTTCCGTGCCTGGGTCAAGGTCCGTGACGAAAAAGCTAAGCCTCGTAGGGTTAAATCCAAAAAGAAAGCTTTTAATATTGCAGCCAAGACGTGTAAAAAAATACTAGCAAAGGCGCGCTTTGATCACATCCAGCGCATAGGATCTAAACTTGCTGCGTGTCCCTTGGGAAGCAAGCGGTTTTGGTCCTTATCAAAAACAGTTGAGGCCAACTTCTGTCGTCCTTCGTTGCCCCCTATGGTCAAGCCCGACGGGTCTTTAGCCCACTCTGCGATGGAAAAGGCAAATTTATTTGCTTCCCTATTTGCGGAGAGTTCACATCTAGTGGTAGGCTCTAAAACACCTCCTACGGTGCCGTACTGCGGTTCTACAGGTTCGTGTTGCTCTCAAATCGCTAGATGTGAACAAAGCCTCTGGACCTGATGGCATACCAGCCAGGGTACTGAAGAACTGTGCTCCAGAATTGGCTCCTGTGCTGACCCGCCTCTATAGGCTCTCTTTGGAGAAAAAAACAGTCCCCACGTCCTGGAAGGTCGCTAACGTGCAACCTGTACCAAAAAAGGGAAATCGCACTGACCCTGCCAACTATCGTCCCATTGCGATCACCTCCATCATCTGTAAGGTGATGGAGCGTGTCCTCAATAGAAAACTGCTGTTGTACCTTGAGGCGAATGACATCCTCAGTGATCACCAATACGGATTTCGTAATGGTCGATCTACTGGGGATCTGCTGGTGTACGTCACGCACTTATGGGGCGAGGCCATTGAGAAGCATGGTGAGGCCCTTGCGGTCTCCTTAGATATCTCCAAGGCCTTTGACAGGGTTTGGCATGCGGGACTCCTGAGTAAACTTCCAGCCTACGGACTTCCAGACAGTTTTTGTCAATGGACCAGAAGTTTCCTCAGTGCCCGAAGCATCAGGGTGATGGTTGACGGTTGCACATCGGACCTTAAGACCCTAGACGCAGGAGTTCCACAAGGATCGGTCCTCTCTGCAACGTTGTTCTTGCTTCATATAAACGATCTGCTGAGGCCAGAGATAATAGGCTACGCGGATGACAGCACAATTGTAGAGAGGTACCTCCCTGGTGCTAGGGCTAACGTGGATGAAATAAATCTCCAAAGGGAAGCAATGGTCTCGCGAGTGAATCAAACGCTGGAACACGTCTCCCAATGGGGAGATATGAACCTCGTGAGTTTCAACGCCAAAAAGACCCAAGGACGCCTTTTCTCTGCCAAGAAATCTGAGATGAGTATTGCTCCACTCTTTCGAGGCACGCAGTTGCCAGTCACCAGTCGTTTGAGTATGCTTGGTATCCAGCTTACAAACGACCTAAACTTTGGTGAGAATATAGAGTCAAGGGCCAAGCTTGCAGCGAGGAAACTTGGCATCCTGAACAGGGTTAAGCAATGTTTCACACCTGAGCAGCTTTTAGTTCTCTACAAAGCACAAGTGCGGTCATGTGTGGAATATTGCAGTCACCTATGGGATGGTTCTGCCAAGTACCAGCTAAATTCCCTTGACTCTATAGAGCGTAGAGCCAAGCGCATGATTGGCGACCAAAGACTTGCGTCCAGTCTGAATAGCCTAGTGCACAGGCGCAAGGTTGCCAGTCTTTGTGTGTTTTACAGGCTCTATTATGGCGAGTGTGCGAAAGAGCTGCACCAGCTCGTACCTCCTTCGCCTTTTTACCACCGAACCTCCCGGAAAACGGCGGGATACCATCCCCATTTGGTAGAGCTACCGCGTGCCAGCACAAATCGCTTTAACGCGTCATTCATAATGCGGGCCGGTAGGGAATGGAATTCCCTGCCTGCCTCTGTATTCCCGGAGGTATTTAATCCACAGTTGTTCAAAACTAGGGTGCATAGGCATTTTCTGGGCAAGCTCGCTACATCTTAGACTCTGTTTGTCGCCTCCTTTGAGTTGCAAACAGGGTCAAGAGTGAGCCCATTGCAGTTAAAAAAAAAAAAAAAACGGTGTTGACGACATTGACATGCTATTATTGACATTACCAGTGACTATTGACGTATTGACAGCGATTGTGAACAGGAGCCTCAGCACTGGTATCTTTCCGACCAGTTGGAAAGCTGCCAGGCTCCTGCCGTTGCCGAAAATACCTAACCCGACTGATATCTCCCACCTCCGTGCCATAAGTATCCTTCCATGTGTGTCAAAGATAGTGGAGAGGGTTATGAGTATTCAGCTTACGAAATATCTAGAAGAAAACGGTATTTTGCCCGAGTATTAATCGGGCTTCCGGAAGGGCCGCTCTACTGCGACCGCCTTGGCGAATGAGGTCGACGACGTTCTGCAGGCCCAGGGCGATGGCATGAGCACCCTAATGGTATTACTTGATTTTTCTAGAGCTTTCGATAGTCTGAGCATACCCTTGCTATTATCCAAGATGACGTATCATGGATTTTCTACCGGTGCTACTTCACAAGTGGTTCGATAGTTATTTATCTCACCGAACGCAAGTCGTTGGGTTGCGGGGATGGATGGTGGAGCTCGGTGGTCTTCACCTCGTGTGTTGACGAGGGGAGTGCCGCAGGGTTCTATCTTAGGTCCTCTGCTTTTTATACTGTATAGCGCGGATGTTGTTAGCAGTATCGAAAGCAGTCGATATCATCTCTACGCTGATGATTTGCAGCTGTAAGCGTCCGCCAAGCCTTCAGGAATGTCGGAATGCATACGGAGCATTAATTCTGAGCTCGAATGAATTGCGCGTTGGTCTGATAGGAGTGGTCTTACGCTGAACCCTTCCAAGTCTAAGGTTTTAGTTCTTGGAAGTCGGTCGCAAATTCGAAGTACGATGGATGTCCTTTCCACCAATGGTATAGTTGTCGGGGACAACGTCATAGAAGCGTTGGAGGAGGTTAGGAACCTGGGCTTATTGATGGATGGTGAGCTTCGTTTTGGGAAGCACGTCCTCAGTATGGTTGGAACTGCAGTAGCACATTTAAAGGTGCTTTACAATATCCGCGAATATCTCAGTGTCGACTTGCGTGTCTGTCTGAGTGAAACGTTGATACTGTCGAGGCTTAACTACTGTGATGTTGTTTATGGTAGCTGTATACTTGGTCGAACTAGGAAACTGATACAACGGGTTCAAAACGCATGCACCCGTTTTTGCTTTCATGTACCTCGCCGATCCCGCATCACTCCGTACTTGAACGACGTGAACTTGTTGAACATGCAGTCGCGGAGGCGGCTGCACTTCGCGGCGTTGTTGTTTGGTGTCATTCGGTCGGAGAGCCCTTCCTACTTGTACCAAAAACTCAAGTAGTCAACGAACCCCCGTCAATTTAAGGTTAGGGCTACTTTGCCAGTGCACGATTCGGCAGCGTTTCGGGGTATGTTTGAAGTTCGCTGCGTCCAAGTGCTGGAATGATATACCGCTACCTATCCGTGACGTTGCTTCTAAGACAGTCTTCTGCCGTAGGTTTAAGGCTTATCTGCTGGAGCAACAGAAATCCTTACCCTAAATCCTACCTATGTCTAACCTTGTCGGTGCAAATACCAGATATTTATATAAATGTGTTTGTTTTAATATGTCTGTATTATAAAATATATTAATGTGTGGTTAAGTGATAATTGTGATGTACTGGATATATAGGTATTGAGTTTATATTGTATATATTATATGGATGTATGTGTTGTAGTGGTATGTCTTTAAATATGTTACATGCGTATGTATATTTATATATACAGCCGTGGCCAAAAGTATTAGGCACCCTTACAAAAACGCCAATGGGGTAGTTTAAAGAGATAAATGAAACAGATTTTGGTTTTATATTAATAAGTTAATGAAAAAAGAACTTAGTAAGCTAATATTTTGTAGTTCCATGCTTTGATCGTCATGGTCGCTTTTCTTCTGGGTAAGCTAAGTACAAGATTTTTGTCCTCTGGGGCGATGATTCTGTCTATCTTTGGACCAATGTGATTTTCAAAGTTTCCTTTGAACTTATGCTGTTCTCCATGATCCTCCGCTTCATAAAACCCCAAAGATGCTCGATTAGATTCAAGTCTGGGGACTGTGGTGGCCATTCAAGAAGGTCAAAATGGTTGTCCAGGAACCAGAGCACAGTAGTCGCGGACTCATGACACGGTGCGTCCTTTTGATGAAATTGGATTCTATTCGTGTTAGTGTCCCTATATATAAGAGTTATTGATGGAGTAAGCGCCTTTTTTAATACATCGAGATGCTTGATACTATTCACCAGACCCTCCTAAACCACCATTTCTCGAACTCCATCAGCAGCCATGCAACCCTATACCATTATGCTGGCTCCTCCATGCTTGACAGTAAGTACCACGCATTCTGGGTGGTATCTCTCGCCAACTCGACGCCTCACGTTAGTGTCACCAGCCGTACCATACATCTGGAATGAAGAGAAAAAAGAAGATTCGATAACTCGCTGTAATTTTGCTATATGAGAGCAATTTTAAGATCCGAAAAGAGAATTATTTCAATGAAATGACATTTTAGCTCACCTCATATTTGGATTTGTCTGAGCATACTATTATACTATTGTTTGTATTTTAGAAGCTGATTTTTGAGAGCTGCAAGTATAATTTCCAGGTCTATTCGTACTATTATAGCCCGATTTCGGCCTAAATTCTTCTTCTTGAAATGGAATCCGGTCTCCTCGAACCGCTCAAGGGCAGTTTGGACCATATAACGAGAACATTGGACCACATTGGCTGTTTCCACCTGCGACTTACCTTGCTCGTAGAGAAGTTAGATTTGAATATATTTTTTTAGATTAACTTCACTGGTTTTAGGCATTTTTCACACTAAACACTATTATAATTCCGAATAGAATGCGTCCTGATACCAACGCCAATAATATAAATATGTTTGAACTTTTTTAACAGCTTGAAGTGCTATTCAAAAAAACGTCTTTTTCCGTTTTTGGTCGCATGTGGCCTATTGACAAACAAAATAAGCTTATTTATTGGTTTAAGCAAGCCCTAATAACACCTACAATGCTTTCAAAAACATCCTTGCGCCACTTTGTACTAGTTTTGAAAATATAAGAATTTTGCAGGGGTGCCTAATACTTTTGGCCATGGCTGTATGTTTGTATATTTATTTATAAATCTACTATATAAAAGTGATGTATGTAAGTAATTATTGCGATGTTTATTACAATTATATAATTGTATGTACGTTTATTATCTTTATTATATGCAGCTTGTGACAGTCTTTGAATCGGGTGCTGCCGGAGGACCAGTGATGCAGCCTAGCTGCATCGTATACTGAGTACTTGACTACACTCATCAATGGTTTTCATTCTTGATGTTTATTGTTTATGTGTTTAATGTAATTTGTGCAGTTGTGGTGCAGTGAATAAAGTATTTTCTTTCTTTCTTATTGGTAACAGGTTCCTGGCCCATCGCCTAATAGATTTCATTTACCCCTAATCCATGTCAGGAAGAACGGCAGGTAGTTAAGATTATTTTTACGTCCCTCACTAGTACGGAACGTAAATCATCATCACAGTTAACAAATAACCATTTGCGGAAATATTGGGTATAAAGTAAGGAGTCGAAATAATGAAAGACATATAATAAAAAAGATATGTGATATATGTATGTATTTCGAGCCTGAAGGACAGGACCCAGAAGTAGGATCTTATGAATGGGCCCTTGAGTTGAATAAGCTTCTCTGTAATGCCTATCCCACTGCGGAAGATAATCCTCAAAATATTAACGTGGGCCATCGGCAGCAGAAAAAGACGTGCGCTATAGGCATCGACTTGGTGGCTTGACAATCAATAAATCAATCAGCCTTTGTCAATTCACTGTTGGATGTATGCATCCCCAAGGTTACGCCACAAAACACAATCAGTCGTGGGCCTCAGCCAACCACTACCAGCGACCTTTTTCAGGATCGGTCATCTAGCAGGGTAGCGTTTACCGAAACGCGGACGCCATTCGAGAACCACTTTGCTCCAACGATTGTCGGTTCTACGACAGACGTAGCCGGCCCACTGCCACTTCAACACTCGTAACATCAATTCCCAATGTCTACGAGTTTGGTTCTCAGCCAGAAAATCTCGTTGTCGACTGTCATGCTCCACGTCTCGGCACCGTATGTAATTACAGGTAGGACGCACTGATTGAACACTGAAGATATGACGCAGCTTTCCGAATGCTGCCCAGCCTACCTGCACACTTCTGGAAATCTCACGCTCGAAGCTGTCCCTACCCATTTCCAAAACCTGGCGCAGTTATATATATTCCTGGACCACTTCGAGCACTTCTCCACTCGTAAACGGGTCCGGGACAACCACACCACTTGCAATCTTAATCTTACATCAACTATTACAAAATCAATCTTACTTCTCTCATTTGCTCTTTCCCAGGTATACAAGTACAAATACAAGGACATCTTTATGTGCAATTTTGAGTACTTCAACTTTCACTATTTTAACTAATTCTTTTCTCCCAAAACATTTCCAAAACTCATTTCTATCGGATTTCGGCTTCGAAATATCCGGAGCATACGAGTACACTCAAATGACACGCATCCGGACCAATCCTACCTTAAGCCTCACCCATATGATCTTTGGACTTTTTCATTCATATCAAACTTTTTCATACCCTGAGCCTTCATCATCAAGCATACTTCATCTAACTTTATATGAATTTTTGGCGGCCTTTAGACAGCCACACAGAGAGAGAACCCGATCCCCTTTAGAGATGTAAGCAGAGATAACAGATACCCATCTGTCCCGATCCTGACAGACCACTTTCGCTTCGTTGACACTCATACACCACCTCATAAACACTCGGCGGTTATAGGTACTTCTAACGTAACCCCTTTTTAATATGGCGCCTATCTGACTATCATATGTCTTATTGGGTCGGCCCCTACGTAACCGCCCTTCCACTTCACCCACATTATATTAATTACATTCTTTTTGTCAATCTACTATCATTCGTCTGCATAACATGTCCAAACCATCGGAGTGTGCCCTTTTCAATACAAACCGCAACCTGCCCTTATCACACTATTTTTGATTCTATCATTCAATGTCACTGCTAACATGCTTCTCAGTGACCGCATTTCGACGGCATTGATTCTACTTTCATGCTTCTTTTGCCACACAAAACTTTCGTTACCACAGGTCAATGTTGGAACCAGCGCACTCTATGAATAGCTGTAAGCGCCGATTGAAAAAATAACTAGCTACTCATAACACTATGCATGATTCCATTAATCTTATTACCTTCGCACACTCTACGTTCAAAATCTCCCTCACACTTTATGTCACTAGTAAAAATCTCTCTAATACACAAAATGATTTTCTTGTTCGACGCTTTCATTATTCATATCAATCTTACACTCTGTCTTGCGAACTCCCTCCATAAACATTAGTTTCGTTTTAGTTACACTAACTTTCATTATTTTCCTCTTAAGGGACTCATTCATGCAAGTGACCATCTCCTGCAACTCACACGTCGATGACGCAAGAAGAACCTGATCGTCCGCGTATAAGAGACATTTAGAGATCCCGCCATATAAAATGGCAGTTGGGGGCGTCGCCACAGTCGCGTACTTCAGTGTTACCAGTAAACACGCCAAAACTAGCACTCACTGTGCCATACGGCTCGATACATTATAGGTTTCATTTGTAACGGTCTTTGGTTGCAGAGCTATAAACTCAAATAAAACAAATTAATATATCAAAGTCAAAATATGTTTATTTAAAATAGGCCCTATCACAAGCTCTCTTTGAATGTTATCTTATGATCTAAGTATAAGAACAATAAAGGCGTGTTTACTGGCAACAGTGAATTATGCAACTGCGGCGACGCCTCCATCTGCCATAATATATTCAAAATTATAAATATCACAAGCTCTCTTTGAAAGTTATCTTATGATCTAAGTATAAATTAAAAAAACTATTTCAAACATGGCACTGAGCATTGTCTTTACATATTTTTTACCGAGGTTAGATCAGCGGAGACCCTAGCTTGGAGAAGAACTAACAAGAAACTCCGGAAATCAATTTATTATAATCACCTTTAACAAACATAAAAATTACAAAGAGTGGGCAAAAAACACAACGCTGGTAATACTAAATTTACCTTTCATACAAAATAACACGCAATGGCGGAAACGTCAAATTTAGTTCCAAGTTTGGCTACTGCCAATTTATGTGGCGGGATCTCTAATGATCAACGCGCCCATACGCAATCTCTGACACTTTCTTTTTAATCAGTGTAGCAACTATCCATAAACAACAGCCACGGCGACGCTACACAGCCCTGTCTCACATTCTTTCGGATACTGAACCAATCTGAGTAGGCCTAATACAGGCTCCTGAATCCACATATTAAGACTTCAGAGCCCGTATAAATGCGCTGCCCAAAACAACGCAAACAGTGCCTCCCACAAATCATTCTGGGGTACACGATCATACGTCTTTTCCAAATCCATAAAAGCACAGAAAACCTTTTGCTTCTTCGCCAAAAACTTTTCTGCAATCTGACGAAAAGACAAGACCTGATCAGTACATCCCATTCCGTTCCGAAAACCTGCCTGCATATCTCATCTTGAGTTCAGTCTCTCGAAAAACTGTATTAATCAATACTTTTGCATAATTTTTTCCATCAAAATATCAAACTATTTCAGTAAATGGTCAAAACGGCCATGTAATTCTCCGAAGGATCTAGAATGAGTGCTGTTAGGAATAAGTATGGGGATTTGTATTAAACATTACATACATACAGGTACATTTGAATTAAATGTGGATGATAATGACAGTGATATTAGTATGGAAAAGTACTTTAAAGCTTTGAAATGAATGAAAACTGTTAAAGTTGCAAGGTCTGATAGGATTTCCGCGGAGATGATCAGGGCTGGTGCGCCGGTGGTTGCCAATCTCTTGTACTTACTTTTCAATGCGGGTTGGCGGTATGTCCGTGTGCCAAAAGATTGGAGCAGGGCCGTCATCGTCTCTTAGTAAAATATTATTGGGGCCATGAATGGTGTTATGGGTTGCCAGTTGGTTTTATAATCGGCACGTACGGCTATTCATTGGTTCCACCAGCAAAGTCACTATGACCACCATAATGATTTGTGATAGCAAAAGTTGGGTATGGCAAAAGGAGCATGAAAGTAGAATCAATGCTGTCGAAATGCGGTCACAGAAAAACATGTAAGGAGTGGCATTGAATAATAAAATAAAAAATAGTATAATAAGGGAAGGTTGCGGTTTGGAAGAAGATAAAATTGAAAAGGGCATGCTTTGACAAAGGGGATATGTATGGGTGAAGTGGAAGGGCGGTTACGTAGTGTAAGTATAAGTGGACGTAAAATTTGAGCTCTGAGGAAATAAATTCGTAAATAGGCATAATAAACTAAATAGCTCAATTTATAATTAAAAGTGTTTAGTAATACATTACAAACTAGTTCCGCTATAAAAAGTGCAAATTAAATATTTATTGTTATAAAAAAATCTTCAACAATAATTATACTCGTGATTAATGTCGGTAAGTTTAAAATCGAAAATCAATTTGTTAATTTAATTTAACTAGGTGTTATTAACAGACTAAGAGTTTCGTTCTCATATGTTATTAAATGATATTGAAGGACATTAAATATAACAATAAACTTAAAATCTAAAAATTAATCCATATAAAAAATAAATAAATTATAACCTCTAACAGATACAATCAGTGTATTCTTTTATGTTTAATTGTTATACGAGTTAAAGTTGTGTTTCATAAACTTATCTGAAGTGTGTGGTTTTTAAATTTGATTAGTATTTGGAGATTAGTGCACGGAAGATTCAGATTTTTTTGTTTGTAAGGTAGTGTACGGTTTGAATAAAATCGTTTCTCGGATCCTTCTGGCTCTGGTATTGCTTGTTTTAGTCAGTTTGGGAACCGCTAGTACATGATTTCTTGATTAAGAAATACCTATTGAGCCTCCTGTGCCTGAGTCTTGTGGTTTTGGCGCTTGTGGGGTGCGAGGACTTTGGCATTTGACTTGCACTTTTGTGACTGTGTACTGTGGAACTAGTGCACTAGTGTAAGGCAGAATGTCCGTAATAACCAGAAGCACAACTATTCGTGAGCTGAAGACGAAACTAAGGCTGACACAGAGGGAGCTAAAAGAAAGTAATGTCTTGAATGACAAATTATTGTTAGAGAGAGATGATAGTGAGAAAGAGATTATTGAATTGATTAGTGGCGATGGGAAATTGAAGGCTGAGATGGCTGGGATCCATCGAGGGATGGAAGTTATTATGAATGAAAAGGATAGGTTGCAGAAAATTCAAGACTGCTGCATACTGTGGAGATGAATATGAGTGTGCGCTGAGACATATTGCCAAACTAGAATTAGAACTGAGGAATACACACAAGCGCATACTATCTCTTGAGGCAAATAATGAGGATCAAGTAAAGTTTTGTAATGATATACATTATCAACAGTTAGTATTAGGAAAAAAAATGAGTATAAACAACTACCCTAAAAATCACAAATCTAGAAATATAACAAAAAAGTACAAAAAAATCTACAAGGTGATTAAGAAGACTTCAGTTAAACTAAGAAGAATAAAAAGGGTTAACATTAAGAAACAGTATAGAAATATAAACTATATTAGTACCATAACTGATTATAAAACCCAATGTTAACTTTTAAATAATAAAATAGATGAGTTACAAGACTCACTTGCATCAATAAGTTATAAATGTGAAAAGGCCCAAACAGAGATAGGAGAACATATTCAGGCAATGGACAAGCTCTTATCATTGAGTGCATCTAACGTTGATGCTTTTAACAATCTAGTTACAGATGGATGTATGTGCGGCCGCCACTTGTGTGATGCCAAAGGCTATGTTTTTGTCGAGCCTGTGGCAGAAACACTTGTGGACTGCTCAGTCACAGAGGTGGCTAGGTATGAGAATGTCAGTCTTAGTGGACAGAGTGGCAAGGTAATCTATTGCGATGAGATAGGTAGAAATGTAGGTACCTAGGAGCCATTATGGATGGACCTATACAAAACTGATGCTACCCAGGAGCATCTTTAGCTCAACTTATAAATAATATATGTAAGAACAAAATTGATTGGAATAAAACCATAATAATTTTATGTGGTAGGCGCGGAAAAATTAAAAAAAATAGTTAGTTTATTTGATAATGTAAATTAATGATGTCAAAACATAAAATAAATTAGTTTTATGCACTTTGCCTTATTCCTCATCGTTGCCAGCTGAAGAAAATAATGCTAGGAATGGGCTGAATTGCTGCTTGCATACTATGTGTGTTCATAGTAGTAATTTAGACTATGTTGACATTAATTGCATAATTAAGAATCAAATGAAATTAAAAAATAATTTATACTTTTTGTTTAATAGCTGTAAGAGACAGGTAGCAACATCGCTACATTATTCTTTATGTAGACTAACCAAAGTTTTGGTTTCTGACCAGGCCCCTATTGGCCAGAATACCCAATTGGGTACTTTTCCCTAGAAAAAGTTGAAGGGAATAATTTTAATTAATAAAGCAGACAAAAGAGATAGACTCTGGCAAATTAATAAGTTGGTAGTAGCGCCTGAAGTCACTTTAGTGCATCAGAACATACAAGGTTTTTAGAGTTTTTCAGGTTTTTTGGTTTCTTGCGGGGTAGGAATATTTTGTGTGTCGGAGCATTGGGCGAGGTCCTATCAATTAATTTTTGGTTTTGGAGCCCACAAGGTCGCAAGTTCATATTGTAGGAACAGTGCAATTCGTGGGGGCTCCCTAATATTGGTTCATAATGATATTAAATTTATGAAACGGAAAGATATTGTTAGTTTCTCTATTGAGCGAGTAATAGAATTGTCATGTATAGAAATAGAGGATGTTATAATTTTGTGTGTTTACAGACCGCCCAATTCGAACTATTTAGACTTTGAAAAATGTATGGAGGAAGTGCTTCTTAGGCTACTTCAGAAATAAAAGCGCCTGATAGTGTGTGGTGACTTCAATGTTAATATACTTGAGGACACTACGGTTTGTATAAATTTTCTAACTTTACTTTCAAGTTACAATTTAAGACATAATTTTGGTCAACCAACTAGAATCACAAGCACCTCCTCTACTTGTATTTACAATATATTTACCGATTTTAGTTTGTCACGCACAGAACTTGTTACTGACATTAGCTCTGACCACTATGGTCAGATGATTAAGTTTAGGTGTCACCGAAAAGTCCAGCCTAGGAATGTTACTTGCATTCCTGTGACGCTTAGTCACTTTCAGGGAAAACGTTTCAAGGCGATTCGCTATACAATTGGAAACCGATACTCCAAATAATATGTTAAGTTCATTTTTCAAAATTATTGATATTGAATATAAAAAAATGTTTACAACAAAGAGTTTTAAAATAGCCAGTAAAAGATCTTTCTGTGATTGGGCAACTAGAGGTATAAAAATTAGTAGACAGCGATCATATGAACTATATAAAGAAAAATCTGTTAATTATTGCCCAGATTTTCAAAACTATATAAGAAATTATTCTAAGGTCTTCAAAACGTTTGTGCTCAGGCCAAAAAATTGTACATACAGAATAAAATAAAAAATGCCACTAATGTTGTGAAGGAAACCTGGAACACAATTAAACTTGAAAGTGGTAAAGATGTCTCTCACATTAATGAACCAAAACTTATAGTTGGTAAAAATGTAATCACAGATCATCAGCAGATCTCAAGTGTGTTTCAGGATTTTTTCTCTAATATTCCTGTCTCAATAACTAAGCCACTAAATGCTTGTTCAGAGAGTGCTAGATATATATTAGAAAAGAATGTGCCAAAATGTGACAGTTGTTTTAGTTTCAGAGAAATCAGTACTATAGATGTCATCAAATGTTTTAAATCGCTCCAGAAAAAGAAAACATGTGATCTGTGGGGCCATTCAGTAAAGGTTTATTCAGCCATTGTAGATTTGGTTGCACCTGAGTTGAACATTATATTCAATCAATGTATTAAATGCGGAGAGTTTCCTGATCAGATGAAATACGGTAAAATCATTCCTTTATTTAAATCTGGTAGTACCACTGACCCTGCTAACTATCGTCCTATCTCAATACTACCAGCTTTTAGCAAAATATTTGAGAAACTTATTCTAAATCAATTGCTAGTACATTTTAACCGTTAATATTTTTAATAAGCAACAATTTGGTTTTACAAAGGGTCAATCAACAACAGATGCTGGGGTTGATCTTATGAAATATATATTTGCGTCCTGGATGGAAGCAAAGGATACTCTGGGTGTCTTTTGCGATCTTTCTAAGGCGTTCGATTGCGTGCACCACAAAACTCTGATCATGAAGCTTAAGCATTACGGTATAGGTGATAGGGCACTGGATCTAATTGCATTTTACCTGGGGGGAAGGATCCAGAGTGTTGAATTCGGTGGAGCTAGATCGAGCGGCAGCACGGCTGCTATGGGTGTTCCGCAGAGTTCCATTCTTGGGCCCTTCCTTTTCTTAGTTTATATAAATGATTTACCTTATTTAAGTCAGGGCCGTTGCCACATGGTGTTGTTTGCGGATGACACTTCTATATTGTTTAAAGTTAACAGAGGAAAAGACGAAACAGAGAGGATATGTGGGATGATTTTAGAGGTGGAACAATGGTTTAGAATAAACAATCTTGTTTTAATTGTAATTGTTGGCCCCATCTGTTGATATGCGGTGAAACTACGTAGCGCGCATTTCCTACCCTCACAATTGTCATTTTTTCTTTATATTTTACGCATAATTGTAATTACTTTACCTTTTGCCAATAAAATCACCGTGTATGTTAATCGCAATTTCGCATTTTATTTAATTATCACGCAAGAAAGTCATTTTCAGCATACAAATACAAAAACATTGGACCTTCGGAGCCGAATTAAATGTAATCAACTATGGAAATATATACAAGATAAGCCAAATAAGTATAAATCAAAAACAAAAGATATCGATCAAGCAAGAAGAACATTGACCAGGCCAGTATCCTTCCAATCTCATCTATCCTTTAATTTCCACAACTAATATCGTGCTATTTATTTTACAGTATCTATATTAGGATAATATTTCTATACCCAAGTCCTATAATCGTAAGTTATAAACATTTGGTGAGTTGCACAACTTCATATCCATACCATATTCAGTTTTATAAAGCCACGTCATGAGTCTAGATAAATCAGTACCTAGTACGCCTAAAATAAAGTTATGTGAGGATAGTGATGTCTTGAGCAATTACAAAAAACAACGAGGCATCATTTGTTCTAAGTTAACGAATTTTGAAAGGTATCTTTCTAAATTAAGTCCTATTGATGTAAATTCGAAACAAAAGGTCCAAATTAAGTTAAGAATACAATCTGCTACACAATTATACGTGAAATTCAATAATTTACAAGATAATATTGATTTAGTTTGCGATGATATTGATTGCAGAAGGGAACAATTTGAAGATCAATATTATAATGCCATGTCTATCGCGCAATGTATCCTGGATGAACAGACGAGTGAGAATTCTTGTGGTACCACGAATAACACGAAAATATGTAATATCAAATTACCAGATATAAAATTACCCACTTTTGACGGTACGCATGATCAATGGTTGGAATATAAAAACACATTTGTAACAATGATACACACCCACAGTGATCTCAGTGATATACAAAAGTTTTATTACTTAAAATCCTCTCTTTCGGGAAGTGCCCTACAGGTTATTCAATCTTTGGAATTCACAGTACAAAAATATAGTGTAGCGTGGGAATTACTCAAGAATAGATTCGACAACAAGAGAATATTAGTGCATAATCATGTTAAGTCATTGTTCAATATTAATTTAGTTAATAAAGTGTCACCTTATCACATTACAAAACTTATTGACACATTATTGAGAAATTTACGTGCCTTAAAATCTCTCGGCGAGCAAACAGAATGTTGGGATACGCTCATTATCTATTTAACTGTATCCAAACTGGATTCAGTTACTGAACGGGAGTGGGAACAATATAAAATTTGTTTACCTAACGATTCACGAGATGATATTACTTTAGATATGTTATTACGGTTTCTTAAAGAAAGGGCTGACATGTTAGAAATGATAAATGCCAATAATGTGAACAAACAAATGAAGTCTGAATACAAGCAACATTCTACCGATTATAAAAAGTCATTTCAAAACAATGTTCACAGTTATAAGTTAACACATAATAATAGCCGCAATACACAACAGTACAAGATATTCAATTGCCATATGTGTCATTCAAATCATCCACTTTTTACATGTTCTAAGTTTCTAGATTTATCAATTAACGAGAGATTGAAACTAGTGAAGGATAACCATCTTTGTAACAATTGTTTACGTCCGGGTCATACGGCTAGGTCTTGCTATTCGGGATCATGTTGGCATTGTGATCAGAAGCACAATAGTTTATTACATTCAGATAACAATCGCAGTAATTCTCCTTCGTTTGAAGTTTCAAATAATAACAATTTACACACATATCCCTCGAACACTGTCGCGTTGCACCAGGCTAACGATGCCATCTCGTATAACGCGACCGGTGTGGGGAGGTCATCGCAGACCACAACATTACACTCCGTCCTACTGTCTACAGCAGTGGTCGAGGTATATAATACTCGCATAAATAAATACAAATAGGAACATTTATTTAATTAATTCAAAATAAAACTATTATTTACAATTAAAAAAAAAGAAAACAAATAAAATAAAACTTTAAAGGAAAAATATCTCCTTTAGCTCATCGTTGTCAGAGAAAGGCACGGTCCCCAACAAACTGGCAACATTACCTCTCTGAATAGCCAAACTAATGCGTTGGCCGAGGTAAGTGCCAGCCTTTGGATCACCACAGGCCTCGGAGAGGCGAACAGACACCTCCTTTACGAAACGTCGTGCCTCGCCTCCCCACGTCCCAAGAGTTTCAACGGCGAAAGGAACGAAAAAGTAGTCATTGACTAAATTTCCATATTTTCGCCGCTTGAAACTCTCAGCCAGTGCCGCCGCAGCTCCCGCCTCGACCTCAGACTTGGACAAATAGCAGGGCGCCAAATAAATACATCGCGGTCCGTGCGCTTCTTGATAGCGGTAGTCAGCGGTGTTTTGTCACGCATTCCCTATGCGAACGCATAAACGCGCAACTCATACAGTCCACACACAGCATACACGGTGTAGGGGACACTGTCACGCAATGTACACAACTATGTACCATTCAAATAAAATCTATTTGTAATGATTATAGTACGCATCTCGAATGTTTGGTGTTACCTACAATATCTAACACTATACATAAATATGAAAGAAATTCATTTCATGTTCCTTTCAATATTACACTTGCCGATCCTCAGTTTTATGCACCTTCAGACATTGACGTTCTGATTGGCGCCGATAAATTCTGGGATTTATTACGCGAGGGTCGCATTCGTTTACCAAACGGACCGCACCTGCAGAACACATCATTAGGCTGGATCATATCTGGACCTATTTACAGCAAGAACTTGCGCATAAATCAAGTTCACAATCATTTAATTTCGACTTGTACTCTAGACAAGCAGTTACGCCAGTTCTGGGAGCTGGAAGAGATAGCACCTCCTTCATTATTAACCGATGAAGAACGCGCATGTGAGGAGCTATTCTCCACCACTACAAAACGAACAAAAGACGGTAGGTTTTCTGTTCGCTTACCTTTGAAAGAATCAGCTGATACATTAGGCGAGAGTTTTACACTTACAAAAACACGCTTTCTTACACTAGAAAGAAAACTCGATAAATTACACGAATATAAAAATATGTATCGTAAGTTCATGAACGAATATTTACAGTTAGGTCATATTATGTCACGCATCTCTTCATACAGTACACCACATTACTTCTTACCACATCACGGTGTATTCCGCGAGCATAGCTCGACCACTAAGCTACGGGTGGTATTCGATGCGAGCGCGAAGACTTCGACTAATATATCATTGAACGATATCCATATGATCGGTCCACCGCTTCTTAATGATTTATTTTCAATATTGCTACGCTTTCGCCAATATAAGTACGTTGTAAGCGCTGATTGTGAGAAGATGTACAGGCAAATATTGGTACAGCCCGATCAACGCGACTTGCAGCTCATTCTATGGCTTGAGAATCCCTCTGATCCGCTAGGCATGTACCGGCTCAACACGGTGACGTACGGTACAGCATCAGCGCCGTACCTCAGCATCCGCTGTCTCAGGCAGCTGGCGTCACAGTGCGAGGACGAGGACGTATCGCGAATAATTAATGAAGATTTTATATGGACGACTTAATTACAGGTCATAACGATGAATTACAATTAATCCATGTTTGCAAAAAGGTCTCTAAGGTATTACAATCAGGTTGCTTTTCCTTACGCAAATGGGTGTCTAATATTAATGATATTTCAGGGCTATTTGATGGCGACATCCACGCTAGCTATAAAGATAGTCACAACAAAGCGCAGTCGGAGTTATTAACGTTAGATAAAAACATTCAATGTAAAACCCTAGGTATCTCGTGGTCCACTCGCGAGAACCAGTTAAGTTTCGCAACACAAGTAAGTAACGTCCATACTATAGTAACCAAACGCATTATATTATCCATGATTTCCCAAATATACGATCCGCTAGGCTTGTTGTCACCGGTTGTCATAAGAGCAAAGATATTGTTGCAAAAATTATGGTTATGTAAAATGAGTTGGGACGATCCAGTTCCGGAAGATGTCGCTAGATCATTTCATATATTTATTAACTCACTGTCACAATTGCATAATATACGTGTGCCCAGGTGTATAATCGGTTTAACTTCGCATCATGTCAATTTACACATTTTTACAGATGCGTCACAGAAGGCATATATATATATATATATATTGCGCGTATATTCATTTATCTATTAATTTAAATGTACAAGTATCATTATTATGTGCTAAAAGTAAGGTCGCTCCTGTTAAACCAGTTAGTATACCGCGATTAGAGCTATGCGGTGCGCTGACAGGAGCGAGGCTGTACAAGAAAATCATTCAGGCATTAAACATTAATTTTAATAAAGTTGTTTTTTGGACAGATTCCACCATAGTGCTGGGATGGCTGCGCACGTCACCGCACTGTCTAAAAACATTTGTTCAGAACAGGGTTGTCGAGATTAATGAATTATCACAGAACTCGATATGGTCGCATGTTAACACGAAAGATAATCCAGCAGACCT
This sequence comes from Leucoptera coffeella, assembly GCA_030578115.1. NCBI lineage: Eukaryota > Metazoa > Arthropoda > Insecta > Lepidoptera > Lyonetiidae > Leucoptera > Leucoptera coffeella. The sequence continues at coordinate 3,334,817 of JAMBLF010000002.1, forward strand.
ATTATCGCGGGGAATCGAACTCGAGTCCCTCAATGTAAACAGTCAGTGGTGGAATGGACCATCTTTTTTATATGAACAGGATTTATCATCATTTACTAATAATAGTTATAACATTAATTTAGATAATTTGCCAGAGTTAAAAACTATCAGTATGAAATGTGATATAAGTAAGGATTATTTCAGTTCAATAGATTTTCATCATTTACACGTTTGATTCGTACAGGTGCATATTTGCTACGCTTTATTCACAACGTTCGCGGCAGGACTCGCGCAAGTATCGACCGCAGGTCAGGCGCACTTAGCGTTCATGAATTAAACTTAGCTACTCAGGTTATAGTGTCGCATGCACAGAAACAAATGTTTCATTCTGAATACCATATGTTAAAATATAATTTACCATTAAAATCGCAGCGTAACATTTTAGGATTAAATATATTTTTAGATAAGTTTGATGTTATTAGAGTAGGCGGTAGGTTAAGTAATTCATCAGAGTTTTCATACAATAAAAAACATCCCATATTGCTATGTAGTAGGCATATTTTCACAGAGTTACTGTTTCATAGCGAGCACAGGCGGCTGCTGCACAGGGACCTGGCTCGGCGAACTGCTCGCCAATGCGTTACGTGCACTCGCATGCGAGCCGCTACTTTATCACCTATCATGGGTAACTTACCGCGAGAGAGATTAGAGATTAATTTCCCATTCTATCGTTGCGGTGTTGACTATTGTGGACCATTGATCATAATAAATCGCAAAGGTAGGGGTGCAAGACTAGAAAAATGTGATATATGTATATTTATATGTTTCACTACACGCGCAGTACACATAGAATTAGTCACAAGTCTTTCAACAGAAGGATAACGGAACAAACTTTATTGGCGCAATTAATGGATTCTCAAATTTTATCAAACATCATTCACAATCAATCATAGATTTTAGTACAACTGAATCAATCACTTTTCGCTTTATTCCACCTTACTCTCCACACTTCGGTGGCCTTTGGGAGGCGGGTGTGAAAGTCGTGCAAACATCATCTGAGACGTGTGGTAGGTAACGCGCACCTTACTTACGAGGAGCTCAGCACGGTGTTAGTTCAAGTAGAAGCCGTCCTCAACTCCCGTCCCCTCAGTCCGCTGTCTACTGATCCTGACGACTTCCTTCCCTTAACGCCAGCCCACTTCCTCACTGGTCGGTCGATGGTCGCTCCAGCTGAGGAGGACGTGACGACAGTCCCTGCTTGTCGCTTATCACGCTATCACCGAGTGGCACAGATACGTCAACATTTTTGGCAGCGCTGGTCTAAAGAGTATGTTACAGAGTTGCAGACCAGGACCAAGTGGAGGACCCATAAGGATGACATCACACAAGGCAGTCTCGTTCTTATTAAAGAGGATAACCTGCCACCGCTCAAGTGGCGCTTGGGCAGAATTGTAAAATTGCTGCCAGGGCAAGATGGAGTCTCGCGTGTTGCAATCATCAAGACGGCTACTGGAGAAGTCAAGCGGTCTTTTTCAAAAATTTGTCCGCTTCCCATACAACCTGCTGCCGATGAATATACAGCTAATCAGGACATTGGAACCGGGTGATTCCAAGGCTGGGGGCATGTTGGCGCCATCTGTTGATATGCGGTGGAACTACGTAGCGCGCATTTCCTACCCTCACAATTGTCATTTTTTCTTTATATTTTACGCATAATTGTAATTACTTTACCTTTTTCCAATAAAATCACCGTGTATGTTAGTTCTTATGTATTCTCTATTAGATTTAGTTAACTATCTATGTATAGCTGGTTAGGCTGCAGTCATATTCTGATGGATTATTTAACTGAATTTGTGTTGAATAATGTCTGCAGAGTTACTTGGCATTTCTTCTCTGCATTTTCCTTTACGAAATGCAAATACTTAGTTTAATTAAATTACTAAACAATATTTACAAGAGGTAATAAATCAAAATAATATCTAGATAAATAAAGTTGAAAATAAACTGATAAATATAAAATAAAATCTTAAAGCTAAATATATTTACAAATAAAATATATCTGCCAAATCACTGGCAGTGGCAGGAAGTGTCCCAAGAAGGCTGGTGGCATTTTCCCGTTGCACAGCTATGCTGATGCGCTGGGCGAAATACGCACCTGCCCTTGAGTCCCCGCTGGCCTCCACCAAGCGGGAAGCGACCTCCTTTACAAAAGACTTCGTGCTCGGACCCCACGGGCCCAGGGTCTCCACAGCAAAAGGTACAAAGTGATACTCAGTAGTAACATCGCTGTACTTTCGCTGCTTCAACGCCTCCGCACCCGAAGCCGCGTCACCCGCCCTCGTAGCTGAACCGGAAAGATGAGAAGGCGCCAGAGTATCGACGCAGGTGGCATCCCAAACCAACGCCCTCCCATCCTACCAAGGAACCAATGTCATCCCATCAGGCCTCTTGCCATCATCCCTGAGGATGCCCACCGGCTCCAGAACCGCTGGAACGCTGATGGTAGCAAGAGCCCGGCGGATGACATCATTCAACCCAGCATGCCGAGGGAGGCGCCCGGCGCTCTTCTGGCACGATAGCCCGTGGTATCCCAGCTGATCCACCCACTTCCCACAACGACAGTGATGTGGCACATAGATCTTGGCGCCTAACCGCAACCCCACGCATACAGAGAACGACGTCCTGTCAAGAAGAGTGCCCGTGTGAACAGAAGGACACGCTTTTAACCAGTGCCCTGACTCCGGTTCAGCGACCGCCAACAAGCGGGCTCTCTCTGTAGGCAAAAGAGCAGAATTAAGTAGGTTTGTATGAACCTGCCTACAGAGAGCGTCATCCCATTGACGCTGCGAAACCAAAGAGTCGGGCAAACCAGACCCATCACCAGCCATTCTAAGCCAGACTTTTTTGGCTTCTTCCACCTCAGCGACCCCCGATGCTCCGGTAGAATTACTCAAAATTTGAACAAACAAGTTGGCCACACTATGTGAAGAAGACAAAAAAGCTGGCAAAGCCACACTTGATGCACTACGTATGCCTAAACCTCCAAATCTAATAGGTAAGGAGGCTTGAATCCAAGAATGATCCTCAATTGGACAATTCAGAATTTCGCACAATGTTTGCCTAATTAAATTATCCAATTGAGCTAAATGAGATGGGTGTTTCCAAAGGTTAGTGCATCTTAAGTAATAAATAAATTTTGGAACAAATAAACAATATTTGATAATGACATATGCTAAATGCGGATTCATGTTGCCTAAAAGATGAGATGTTTCTTTAAATTTTGTAACGACGTTGGAAATGAATTGTTCTATGGAAGCGTCATTGCTTGGAGCCCCTAGGAGGAAAAGAGAACCGTCATCTATTACTTTAATGCCCGGTGTCACATTTTCAAATTTAGCTGATATTTCTTGTTTTTTATTAAAACTTAAAGTGTTGTCTAAATAAATTTCACATTTAGAAAAATTGAGCTCTAAACCGATTGATTGAAATTTTGAAATAATATATATCAAATCTTGAATAACGGTTTCTGCATCTCCTCCCAAGGTTCCATCATCCAAATACCAAATGTTCAATTTTGATTTTAAATTTTGAATGTGTGGATGAATTGCCAAACTAAAAATGGCTGGCCCAAGAGGATCACCTTGCTGGCAGCCCATACTCGATAGAAGATGGTTTTGTTTGTACATCAAAGCTGATGGACTGCTATAGCTTTGATGAAGATACGGATATAAAGCTGGTAATTTGTCATGAATTTCAGTCAACAAGGCGGTCCTATCGACGGAGTTAAAAGCGTTCTTCACGTCAACCTTAAGCAAGACCTCGCCCGCCCCGGCCGCGACAAAAGACCTAGCCGCGTGGACAGCCGCCTCACATCCGCCTTTGGTCCCAAAACCCAGCTGCACCGGCGGCGCAAACAACTGTGAAAGTTCCGTTGAGACCTTTCTGCAACTGATTTTGGACACCAAACGACGAAGAGTGCTCCCCACGGCAATTGGCCTGATGCCGCCATCTTTCTTCCTTAGGGCGCACAAATTGGCGCCGAACAAAACCTCTCGAACATCCTTGCACACACTCCCTGCGAGCATCAGATTCACGAGCCGCGTTAATTCCTCAAGAGGGCCCTTCCAGCATCACCTACACTCCCCCCCACCAAATCCTTCAGATGCTGTGGTGTCAAGCCGTCCAAACCCCCAGCTGATCCACTCTTGAAGGACATTATCGCGGCCAACACATCATCCACCGAGGCGGTCAGCGCAGGAGTCGCCACGCCCCCCGGAGGTGGCGCCGTACAGGCAGCCCCAGCCGGGTGCTTCGACTCCAACGCCTCCAAGGTCCGAGGGCAATCAGGGGCAATGGCATCACTTGAGAATAGGAGTTGAGCCGCACCTTTCACATCGCCAGCTCCTATTTTCTCAGTAACTTTGTTGAGTAAATAATTTTTGCTATTGCTCCTTTTTAAATTGTTTCTTTCAATTTGAAATTTTTCTGAATGGAAATTTTTACATCTATTTTTAATTTTTTGTGTGAAAGAGTTGTTAGGTGCCGAAACTGTGTCTAACCCCTCCCCTGTGCCTAAAATTTTATAAACAAAGCCAAACATTTTTTCCCAACATTCAACATTATTGAAACCGACAACGTTCCCCACAATGGCAGCCAGGGATCTCGCCACAGAGATGCGGGCCCCCCGAGGAACTCTCTTGGCCACGGGCACATTGGCCTTCAAATGCGCCACTCTAGTCCAGAGTGCCTCGGAGGTCCCGACACCGATGTCGTTCACAACCGGTTGTGATAAAAATACAACATTTTTGTGGCATTAATTTTGTATGTTAATCGCAATTTCGCATTTTATTTAATTATCACGCAAGAAAGTCATTTTCAGCATACAAATACAAAAACAGTAATAAGACAAAATTTGTACGATTTACTTTGCCAAATGTAAGGAGCTCAACTTCTAGCATCGTAATTAATAATGTGGCTTTAGATATTGCGGGGTCCACTACCTTCTTGGGGGTCACAATGGACTCAGTTTAGTGAGCACATCGGTGGTCTAGCAAAAAGGCTAAGTTCTGCAGCCTATGCGGTTAGGAAAATAAGACACTTGACTGATGTGAATACAGCGAAACTTGTTTATTTTAGTTATTTTCATAGCGTCATGTCATACGGGTTTCTTCTGTGGGGCAATTCTGTTGATATTAATTCAGTATTAGTGCTGCAGAAGAGGGCCATTCGCTCGATCTACCGTATGGGCCCTCGTGAGTCTTTATGAGATGTGTTTAAGATAATAAATATACTGATCAATGTATGTAAGATGTGTTAAAAAAAAAATTGATTACAGGCTTGTAACAGACATGCAATAAAAATAAATTGTATTATAGTGGCTCGAGACTAAAAAGAATAAACAATTTGTTTATGGGCCTGGGCATTAAAATGTATAACAAACTTCCAGAGGCCGTAAAGTCCTTACCTCTAGACAAATTTAAAGTTTGCACTAAAGCGACGTTGATCGAGAAGGGCTACTACAAAGTCAAAGATTATCTAAATGATGTTATGTCGTCGTTATGACGTTTCATCTTGGTGTGATTGCAGCTTCACGATGCATGTTCTTATTGGGACCCCTTTAATATGTTGCTCAGAATATTCGTTGGTTGCTGGTTAGGCTGCAGTCTCATTCGGAATGATTATTTAATTAAGTTGTATTGTATTGAAATATGTCTGCAGAGTTTCTTGGCATTTCTTCTCAGCAGGATTTTGCTTTACGAAATGCCAATAGTTTAATTACATTTTTTTGTAAGTGATTTTATAATCCTTATATTGTATAAAAAGCATTTCATTTCATTTCAACACAATACAACAATGCTTTAAGCAATATAATTGTAATAACGCTCTGCACCCATGGAGGAATGAGACGTAGAGAAAAACTTATGCACCGCAAATTAGTTGTTTCATAACTCAAATTACAATACTGTAGTCAAAGAAATGATTTTTTGACTGAGAGATGACACATGAATGAATTACTAGATTATAAACGCTTATATACTTACTTTGTCGACCTTATAGACTGGAATTTTTGTATATTTCAACAAATGTTATATACAGCTTCACAATAACCCAAATGAAAATTAAAAAACAAATATTGAAACAGTGCAGTAAATATAGTAATTATATTACTTCTTAAAAAGTCATTTTAAACTTCAAGTCATTAATTCACTTACCCAATATATTATCTAGTTTCATAAAATTTGTAGTGGGTCTAAAAAATCGCATATCTAGTAATTGTAACAACTGCAAAGCATTTTCATAAACAGGAGTTCTAGGACAACCCGTACACATAAGAGTGACATTTATAATAGCAGTATAGTGGTCACATGGATATTCCCTGTAAAATCGATAATAAGTACTAGAATTTAACAACAACATATGTCGGATCTAGAGTTAAACGCAATATAACAATTGAAACACTGAAAGGATACTGAATAATGTATGTATATTTATACGAACACAACAAAAACTTCACCATCAACCCGTAAGGGTAGTCAGAGGGGGTGGATGGGGCAAGCCTTCTCGTGGCCCACCCTGTGAGTAGCGGTCGAGGAGGAGCGGCCGTGAAACCAATTGCCCCCGGGGCTGCTCCATCTCCGTCGATGGACCCGACGGAGTCCTGGAGCAGCAGGAGGCCGGGACCGTGTCATTTTGCAGGGAGACACTACTCCCTGGTGGCGCGCGTCCCTGGCCATTGGGGCGGGCCCGGCAATCGACGCGATTGTTGGGCAGGCAGCTTCTGCGCTGCCACCGTTCAATCTCGTAACCCTGTTCTGGAGTTATGCTCTGGTCAGGGCCGAGGATCTACGGGGCTTGCCCCTTGGACCGCGAGGAAGAAAACCTCTCTAAAAAATTACTTGGGTCCAGGAGACTGGAACTGGGCCCTGGAGACGTGCTGGGTGGTGGGGAGCGGGGGTCACGAAGTACCTGTCGCGACCTCCTCTCTACCCAACTTAGGGCTGTGGAGTGGTAAGCTGGGGCTTGCCGCTCCTTTGCGTTCGGCCTAAAGGTGGTGCGCGCGTGTCCCGCGCGCCTCTCGGTGTTTGCTGGGGGGGGGTTCGCCTCCGCCTGGCTGAGGTGGGTCTGGCTTCGGCCGATGCTCACGCGTTCCCGCGACCCCGCCGAGTAAGGCAGGAGGCAGGAGTTTTAGCATGTACAAATGCCAATCTAGTTTTATTGATTTTTTAGATTTTTAGTACATTTTCACAATAAAAAAATACAGTTGCTAAATACACTTTCTACACTGAGGAAAACCATCGTATGCAAACCAACGTCGTCCTAGGTTAGCGTAGTCCAACTTAGCTTATAATTATTAACGCATGTCATACAAGAATCTAGAGAAATTCACCATACATATACATACATACATACATACACATCATTCTTCCCGGATTTGTCCCAAACCTGACAGACCACTTTCGCTTCATTGACACTCATAGATCTTCTCATACACACTCGGCGGTTATAGGTACTCCTAGTGTCACCTTTTTTCAATATAGCGTCTATCTGACTGTTATCAGCCCCTATGTAACCGCCCTTCCACATCGCTCATAAATATTTCTTTTGCCAATCTGCTATCATTCATCCGCATAACATGTCCAAACCATCAAAGCATGCTCTTTCCAATCTTAGTCACTACATCTTCTTTCAAACCGCAACCTTCTCTTATCACACTATTGTTCATTCTATCATTCAATGGCACTCTTAACATGCTTCTCAGTGACCGCATTTCGACGGCATTGATTATACTTTCATGGTTCTTTTTTTTTTTATTCTTTATTAAGCCATTCACCACTAAGGTTATGTCGGCTGAAGTACAAACACTGATGCCACGGCGTTTGAACTTCTTGTTATTCCATCGCCATGGTTACACCAACGCCGCCAGCCGCTACAACCGAAGAAAAACGAAATCGATGCTCCAATTCCTTGCTCTCTTCCTTGTTCTTCGGTTCGTTCTAGTTGAGGATCCAAAGCTTATCCCAAAGCAAACATATTTAGCCAGTTTGGCATCACAATTGACTAAATATTCAGCCGAAAAAATTTATTTGTATTTTCAACTTTCACTGAGCTGCTGACTTTGTTGACGCACCATAGACGACTCCATGCTTCTTTTGCCATACCCAACTTTCACTACCATAGGTCATTGTTGGAACCAGCACAGCCACAGCAGGATAGCCATACGTGCCTATTGAGAAACCAGCTGGTTACCCATAACACTATACATGGCCCCATTAATCTTATTACCTGCACACACTCTACGTTCAATATCTCCCTCACACTTACCGTTAATAGTAAATAGTGTTCCCAAATACACAAAATGTTCACTTGATTGACTTTTTCATTATCTACGTCAATCTTACACTCTGTTTGGCTAAGTCCCTTCATAACCATTACTTTCATTTTACTTACACTAACTTTCATTCCTTTCCTCTTAAGGGACTCATTCATGCAAGTGACCATCTCCTGCAACTCACACGCTGATGACGCAAGAAGAACCTGATCATCCGTGTACAAGAGGCATTTAATTATCAACTCGCCCATATGCAATCCTCTGTCACTTTCTTTCAAATCAATCAAGCAATTATCCATGAACAGATTGAACAGCCACGGCGACGCTACATAGCCCTGCCTCACACCCTTTCGGATACTGAACCAGTCTGAGTAGGCCCCATTAACCCTAACACAGGCTCCCGAATTCACATACAAAGACTTTAGAGCCCGTGTAAAGGAACTCTCCAAACTAAACGTAGACAGCGCCCTACACCTACACCTACCTACCCTACACGATCATACGCCATTCCTAATACCATTCAATCCATAAAAGCACAGAACACCTTTTGGTTCTTCGCCAAACCCTTTTCTGCCACCTGGCGTAAGGAAAAAACCTGATCTGTACATCCCATTCCCTTCCTAAAACCTGCCTATACATCCCATATCTTGGTTTCAGTCTCACGAACAATTCACTAGTTAACTTGAATCAATAAATACACAGACTGTCACTGCATTGCAGACTGTGAGATGTTTTCGGAAAAAGTGGTCCTCCTGAATAAATGCAGCCCTATACTGAATCCCCTCCTTTGAATAGCCTCTGACCATCCACGAACACAAATACATGATTCATAAGGAAGTAATAGACCGTAGAAAATAGTATAATAAATGACAGGTGTCCTAACTAGTAAAATAACAGTGCGTTCTTCAAGTCCGGTTGATTGAGTGTGTAACTCACGATAGGTTGAACTAAAGTGATAATATTTACATATAGTGAAAATCTTTCCTTCGCCGATCCAACCAACATATAGAGTTGCATGTCTTACACTTCAATCTATTTTCTAATGTATGACCTCCCAATTATATTCACTTCAACTACGTCCCTAACGAGATAGGCAGATACTATCTATAGCCATTTGGAACGAATCTGACAAATCTTACTTGCTTCATTAACCACCACGTAATGGGAATATGTTCTACACGGGCTTTCCTGTCCAAATTTACCTTTCACTTTGATTATAGAATTTCCTTTTGTAATCCTCCTTCCGTATAAGTTCTTTTCGTAACTAGAACAGTTTATTTACAGTCAATTGCTCGTTATGATATCAACTAATTAGACATCATTCCAGACCCATTCAACGCATTTCCCTTTTTTACTCACCGTAATGTCAACATCACAAGTACCATCTCTTGCAAAACACTTCCCAAATAACCAAACTCTCTCACTTGTACCTCTTGCTTACCATCCGCTTTTATAACACATTCTTTCATCTTCAAATTTCATCGCTAAAATACCATTGCTTGCGTCGTAAGCGGATGAGTCAGCAGTTCTCATTCGCCTACGAAGCAAGCACCAATGGATCGACCGTGTACAGAGGCACTTGGTGACAAACTCACTCATTCTAAGCAGATAGCAACTTGCACGCTAATCTAACATTCAGTTATCATACATCAATTCATCAATCAGCCAATGTCAGTCCTCTGCTGAACGTAGGCCTCCCCAAGGTGACGCCACAAAACGCGATCACTCGTGGCACTCAGCCAACCACTACCAGCGACCTTTTTCAGGTCATCGGTCCATCTAGCTCGGGGGCATCTACACTACGTTTATCGAGACGCTGTCGCCATTTAAGAACCGCTTTGCTCTAACGGTCGTCGGTTCTGCGACAGATGTAGCCGGCCCACTGCCACTTCGGCTTGCAACATCGATAGACTTTGGTACTCTGCCGGGTAATCACGTTCAGCCCCTCAATTCTTGAAAACAACAACTTTTTCAAATCGGTATTGATAGCGCTGCAGTGCAGGTGCAGTGCAGATTTACTTTCGTATTCTTGAAGTCCTTTTACAAAGCTGCACCATTATTGAATCGCAGCGCTCTCGTTTTATTCCTGCACCAAAACCGTTTCAAAACCTTACACTTTTGTGTTACCATAATTTCATTTTTACAAAACTACCAAGTTCGTTTAGTAAAAGTTACGTCAATGTGCGATATTTGACGTATATTTGACACAATGTTTTGGTTTTGCCAAGCACTCTGCCTTCAATATTTCCCTCACAGTTTCCGTTACTACTAAATAGTGTTCCCAAATATTGTTGGTTTTATTTCAAGAATACCGATTCATGCCGATAGTGATTACGTTTTGACTTAATTTTTTTTCAAGAATACCAAATTGAGCGTTAAACCAAAACAAAACTGCAATCGGTAAAGTGAGTGCATTTGACGTTTCAAGAATACCAAAACCAAAAATCAAACCTGTTTAGGTATTGTTTTACTTTTAACTTTTTTCAAGAATCGCACGGCCGGACTCTGTCCCTCGACGAGATACCTAGCATCGAACGTTCCATTGCTCGATGAGCGACATGTAATCGGTTAGCCAGCCCAACTGTCATGTTCCACGTCTCGGGACTTTGCATTTTCCTGGACCACTTCGAGCGCTTCTCCACTGATCGTAATCGGCTCGGGACAACGAGTCCATTGAACAAGACTCTCGCCTTGTCCAACTTCATCCAGAACCCGACCGACCGTGGGGCAGCGTTAAGACTGCATATCCTGCTATGCTATTATTATGATGTCATCAGCAAAGCGAAGGTAAGGTAAGTGAGTTATCTGCCATTGACATTGATACCCATCCCATTCCAATCCAGAGTCTTGGAGACGTCTTCCAGTGTGTTCTTGAACAGTTTCGGGGAGATAACATCCCTCTGTCTTACTCCTCTGAACAACTGTATAGGACTCGTCTTTTTGTTTTGGCCTTGCACATAACACCAATCGACCTGGCATCGTTGCATGGATTCCAGAATTGCATAGATCTCGATGGAGTAGAAGTCATTCTCATAGTCCACAAAGGCAAGACACAGCGGCTGGTTATACTCATAAGTCTGTGCAGCATTCCCTGCAAATCCTGCAGCGACCCCGCCATTATGACGATGTCGTCAGCGAAGCGCAGGTGTGTGAGGTATCTGCCATTAACATTGATACCCATCCCAGCCCAATCCAGAGTCTTAAAGACGTCCTCCAGTGCGTTCGTGAACAGTTTCGGGGAGATGACATCCCCTTGTCTCACTCTTCTCAGCAGCTGTATAGAACCTGTCTTTTTGTTTTTGACTTGAACAGATACCGATGCTACGCTGTATAGGCTTCTCAACACCCGCACATAACACCAATCGACTTGGCATCGCTGCATGGATTCCAGAACAACCCAGATCTCGATGGAGTCAAAGGCCTTCTCGTAGTCCACAAAGGCAAGACACAGCGGCTGGTTATACTCATGAGACTTCTGTATAACCTGCCGCAGTGTGGATGTGGTCCACGGTACTGAAACCTTTTCGAAATTACTTACCTTCTCCGGCGGCTGGAAGGCGTCAAATCTTGAGGTCAGACGATTAGTGAGCACTCTCAAGAACAACTTGTAGACGTGGCTTTGGAGCGCGATAGTCCTTTCATTCTTCAATAGGGCTTTGTCTCCCTTTTTGAAGAACAAGGCCACCACGCTCTTAATCCTCGCCGTCGGGGTAGTCCCATTAGCCATGACGGAATTCAATGGATGCTCTAGTTTCTGCAGGACTGGAGCTCCTCCCACCTTTAGAAGCTAAGAAGCAATTCCGTCTTCGCCGGGAGCCTTCCCATTACGCAGTTGTTTGAGAGCACTCACAACCACGTCTTCGTCCACGAGGGAGATCATCTGTGAAGTGGCGCACCAATTTGGATATTGGGTCCTTCACATCGGGTGGAGGCTTTGGGGCATGCGACTCGTATAGACGGCTGTAAAAGCCCTCAATCTCGGCAACGATCCCTGGAATTGAAGGGACGGTCTTGCCCTCTGATGTACCCATTCCTGTACTAAAGCCTTTCAACCCCCGATTATGCTCAATGGCCTATTGAACGAGTTGCGCATTGTAGCTTCGGAGGTCACGTCTCACCGATTTACGGATAGATATCATACATGAATAGGTTGAAAATCATAGGTTAGGTTACACAATAAACCATCACCCACTCTCACACATGCACTCGAACCATCATACAATGTTTGGATTGCACGCAGACGCTGACACTCCAAACAACACCATACTCAGACAACCAAACTTCTACATTGCCGTGATATCCTAGAATTTCTCTTAATACAAATTTACATTAGGCCGACTTAACCGCAAGGTGTATGGCATATTAGGATTAAAATAAAAAAATTACATTATAATATGCTCCGATTAGAAACCTAAAACCTGCAGATTCTACTGATAAAGCTTTAAAATGCTTTAAATAACAATATCATTAGAATAGAAAAACATTAAAATTAACATTAAAATAACTTAGAAAAAAAATCTATAGAAAATATTAAATAATTAACTTACCTTGCGCTAAATACCGTTGCTAAAGCTAAGAAACAACCGTCTGCAACTCGTGGTGGCCCAGTATAGCAATTATCAACTATCCAGTCTAACAATGTTCCAATATCTGAATTGCAATCTAAAAGTAGAACTACTGTTTCCCTGGCTAAACTGTAAATCTAAAATAATTATAAAAATTAGAAAACTAAAAGAAATTTTGTTCATACTAGTATCGCGTCTGATTCAAGATATCGGTTTATTGTTATTACTAAGAATTTTATCTGCATATTGCAAGAGAGCATCGTGAAAGTTTCTTTCTGTAAGGTAGTTTGTCATTCTTTTTAAATAAAATTATTTTCTATATCCAATCAGTTTTTTACGAACACACATACTTACACATCACGCCCGTTTCCCTGTAGAGTGATAGGCATTTTTTGTCACGACCGGTTCTAAACAACACCGGTGTCGGAATCTTCGAGGCACTCTGGACTAGAGTGGCGAAATGGAAGGCCAATGTGCCCATGACTATGAGAGAGAGAACCAGATCTCCGTGGCGAGGCTCCTGGCTACCATTGTGTGGAACATATGTACCCCTTATTAGTGAAACAACGGAGTGAAATTGTTTACCGGAAAACTTCTCAGCGCAGCTATCTTTAACTAACGAGTATTCAGCTCCAAAATTAAAGTGAAATTTGATCGACTGAACTTTATGTTTAAAAAAAAAAAAATCAAGATACCATCATATAACCCGACATTTCGGCCCAGTTGCATAGGCCATGATCGCGGGAAAACCGTCGTCTCCGCTAATGTCTGTCTACCGTCACAATTGGAATTTTCGTTAATTCATGGCACGACGCACTCCACTCACACTATCCGAAGACACGTCTGCAGATTCGTCACGCGAATATATTCCCATGATTACAGGTTCCCATGTTTCTGAAAACCTAAAACCATCCTCACGACTGAAATTCTTCGGATGTTTTTTTAGTTTTCAATGGCCTCACGAACAACCTTGTGATTATAATGTTGTTCCGTGATGATTCGAAGTTGATGTAATTCAATCCAATGATTTGAACCAGACAGCCATCAGGTAGTCCGCAATCGCCGACTTTTGTGGTTGCCTATTCCTCACAGCTGCTATGTGTTCCTTCACCCGTACCTGGACACTTCTTTTTGTTTAGCTCATGTTAACTTTACCGCAGCTATATTGAGTTTTATAAATACCAGGGTTTTGAAGGGTGATAACATCTTTCACGGTCCGTAATTTACTTACTACTTTGAATAATGGTTTGAGAACGGTGTCAATAGAATACTCTTTTAAGATTGCACCTGTTTTTTCGTTATTCTTTTTATGTGCGGTACAAATGCCGGTCTGTCTGCGTACATTTGGATGTTTCTCCCTTTTTGGTTTCACCGTGAGCCCTTTTGTCTTGTAACCATTTTTATACAGCACCTCCTGGCTCATGCCAGTTCACCGCTTAAATGATCATTCATACAGATCATATGCCCGGTTTATCAGAGTAGTCACTACAGTCTACGTGTGACGCGGGTGGTGATGTGACGTGGCGTGCATACGATCTGACCAACACTTCGACGTCCGGTCTCATATAGTCAATAAAATTAGTACAAATCGCAACTGTTTCAAAATAACTATGAACTTTATGTGTAATGATCCTGATGGTAGCTCCATTATACATAGGTCGACTAGACGCACAGTGTGGGGCACCTGGCTTGCTATGGCGGTGGAAGCGAGGTTCGCGCATCCCGCACTGGAATTCAAATTCTTTATTAGTCTAAAACAATATTTGACTTAAAAATATAGTAAGCTGCACCCGTCAATAGGTTGCGATAGCAACCTGAATAGATAGGGTGCAGGCCCATCCGCTAAAAACATAACAAGTAATTTAATGAACATCTTAAAATAGGTTACCAGTTAATGGCGTATTAATAATTAAAGTGAGTATAAACATAAAGTCAAAGTCAAATGTTTTTATTCAACATAAGTACATGTACAGTACATTCATTGAAAGTCAGAACATTTGCCTGACACTGGTTGTCTCTTACATTGATATTCTACCGTTGGTTCGGAAGCCCTGGCTCGGAGAAGAACCAACAAGAAACTCCGGCTTTCAGGATTTTTTGCCCAGTGCCAGTTACAAAAACAAATTATAAAGAAACATAATTTCCTATGCACATATATGTAGCTTAGATGCACTCATTGCCAACACTGAGCATCGGCAAGGTAGTCCCCGACCGCGTAGTAAGCGCCCGGACTAGTCGGCCTCTAACTATAGTCTTAAATTTAGGTAAGGGTAAACGCGTAATTGTTTTTCTTTCTTTTCTTTCTTTAATCCAGTCCGGTAAATGATTATAAAAACGCACGGAATTTCCAACAAACGATTTCTTGACCTTTTGAAGCCTTGAGGGCGCCACATACAGCTTATGTTTGTTCCTAGTATTAATTTTATGAACATCACAGTTTCTTCTAAACATATTTATATTTTTATGTACATAAATGACACACTCATATATGTACTGAGCAACAACCGTCAAAATATCAATTTCTTTAAATTTTTCGCGAAGTGACTCTCTGGGGCCCATTCTGTAAATGCAGCGAACAGCCCTCTTCTGCAAAACGAATATTGTGTTTATGTCAGCAGCACAACCCCACAGCAAAATGCCATACGACATAATGCTATGAGAGTAGCTGAAATAAACAACCCTAGCCGTGTACTCGTCCGTATATTCCCTAATCCGTTTAACAGCATACGCCACAGAACTAAGTTTTTTAGATAAAACGCGAATGTGGTCTCCCCACTGCAGTTTTGAATCTAAAGTTATCCCAAAGAAGACAGTAGTATTTATTTTATCTATTTTCTCATTATTTATTATTAGATTGGTTTCGACACTATTTACATTTGGCAAAGTAAAGGAGATCATTCATCTTCCATACATTTTTGGGCTAAATTTAAAAGTGCCGGCCAAAAACCAAAAGTGACTGGAAACGATTGATAATATTTTTTTATGCATTTTTCTGTATGGCAGCAGTTTTCTGTTGTTTATACCAAACGAGTTATTCTACGTTGTAATATTATCGATCGTTTCCAGTCACTTTTGGTTTTTGGCCGGCACTTTTAAACTTAGCCCAACATTTTGTTTTATTATTATTAAGAACTAAATTGTTAAATGAAACCATTGAACTACACCTTCTATCACCGAGTTTATTGTTTGCGACTCATTAATATTCCTGCTAATTTTAAAGATTAGGGATGTGTCATCAGCAAAAAGGACCATCCTGCACCTATCTCTAGTTACAAAAGGTAAGTCATTTATGTATACTAGGAAAAGAAACGGACCTAATATTGAGCCTCAAGCACCCCCATCTGGACTGAACGACCCGATGACTGACTCCACACCAATAGTTACTTTTTGTACTCTATCACTTAAATATGATTTTATTACATTTAGTGAATTATTTTTAACTCCATAATACTCTAATTTTCTTATTATTATATCATGTCGGACACAATCGAACGCCTTATAAAGGTGACCGTTCCCAGGCATAAAAAATCCCTTTTATTAGTTCTACACCAGCATCAATGGTGGACTAACCCTTTGTGAAGCCGAATTGTTTACAATGTAGCAGTCCGTTCAAATTAAAATGGTACAACATCTGATTTAACAAGATTTTTTCGAATACTTTACTTAATGCTGGTAGCACGGATATTGGACGGTAATTTGATGGGTCTAAGGTACTACCAGACTTATATATCGGTGTTACTCTACTTAATTTCATTAAATCAGGGTACGAACCTGATTCTATTGAGGCATTAAAAACCGATGCCAGATAAGGTGCCAACAAGTCAATAATAACACTAATTGTTTTGACCGAGTGTCCAAACAGATCCACAGTTTTTTTTTCTTACTAAAAGTTTTGAATGTTTTTATTATTTCTAATGGAGTTGTAGGCTTAAAACGGAATTCACCATCACAACACGGGGCCGACAACGCAAGCAGATTGCAAGCCTTTTCAGCGCAACTGTTTAGTGAGCTGGATGTCATCAAAGGGAGGTTTCCAAAATATTCTTTAAAACATGAAGCAACATCTTCTTCGCCACATACAATTTTTTTATTAAGTTTAAGCTTTAGATTATTTTGATTATAAGTTTTAACTCTACCTGTTTCAGATCTAATGACATCCCACGTTTCCTTGATTATATTTTTAGATTTGAGTATTTTATTCCTAATATACAGCGACTTAGCCTGGACAAAAACGTTTTTGAATATCTTTGAATACAGTTTTACATAGTCTCTAAAAGTTACACTAAAGTTTGTTGTTTTTGCTTCATACAATTGATACAATTTTGTCCTACTAACATGGATACCCGGCGTTGCCCAATCACTAAACTTTTTTCTTGAAGTTATATTTAAAGTTTTTGGAATAAAAACAGATTTATGTTCCCCATTAATTAGATCAAAAACTGTTTGGAACATTTTGTTAGGACAGCTACTGTGAATATTGAACAATCTTAATTTGTTGTTAATTTGTTCTCTAAAACGCTCCAAACGCCGTTCAGTTACCGGAATACAAGTTATAAGCTGAGAATTAATAGAATATATATATTTTTGTTAAATGAAGCTAACAGGCCTCTGTGATCAGACCTCAGAACATTAATAATTTTGCTGTTGTTTGGGTTCTCATTACTGAAAATGTTATCAATACATGTAGCTGAATGGCTGGTCACCCTTGTTGGGCTTTCAAATATTCTATCCAACCCAAAAAACCAAAACAAATTTAGAAGTCTAGTAATCCGTGTCGAGGACTTCAATAGATCAACATTGAAATCACCACAAAATATTATGGTCTTATTAGATTTACACAGTTTAAGCAATACCGTTTCCAAAATGTTCTCAAAGACACAGAAGTCGCCATTAGGTGGCCTATATAAGCAACAAACAATGAATGCATCTGCCTCCACACAGGATATTTCTATTATTTTTTCTACACTTTCTGAGATTATATCATTACGAACCTTATTTTTAATATTTTTATGCATAATTATCATAGAGCCACCATGTATTGAATTTTCACGACAAAAAGAACTAAAATATTATGATTTTTAAAATTATATATTAATTCAAAATCTTTGGCCCAGTGTTCACAAATACAAAATACATTTATATTTAAAAATAATTCAATTTCCAGCTATGCTTTGAATGTTCTGATGAAAAACACTAAGACACTGTGTAGAGTTAAGCTGTGCACAAGTTTCATTTCCGATGCAAGGGGAATCCACTTTTGTCAAATAACTTAATTTAAATAAATATTTGCATCCCCTTCCTTTGAAGAGATGCATGAATCAAGCCCAAAAGGGGCAATGTCAGAGGCCAGTCAATTGGCTTGGTCAAAACTAAAATAAAATTGTAGCATTTCAGCTACTTGTTTCTTACAACTATTGTTGAGATAGTAAGTATCTCCAGTAAAATATAATTTGTTTTTTAAAATACATTTTGTATCTATTAATTCAATATTTCTATTATGGTCTGAAATAGTGTGCATAGTCTGATTTAAGATATACCTAGATTTATTTTCTGCTGGGGTCAATGCCTTAGAATAAGGCAAGGTACACAGAATTATATGTTTAATATGTTTTTGAATTTTTAAGTTATCAATATGTTTAATTAATCTATGTTTATTCAGATTCCCCCTGCGAGAACACATTAGAAGCAATGTTACATTGCATTCTAACCTAGTTTTTAATACTTATATATACATATGAACAAACATATACAATAAAAGATTAAAATGAAATATGTACTTAACTATAAATATAAATTAAATAAATATCCATATATATATATACATAAATATATACATGCACACACAAGCAGACGAGCATTCCTTTAGGTATAAGCTGTCCCGTTGAACGTGTAGTTGTAATAGACGGTGTAGGGTGTTTCGTAAACGCTAGCAATTCCTGTGTAGCAGTTTATGATGCGAAGTGATGTCGCCGACATCGAAAGTGAATGCGATTCATTGTACTCACGTATCGATATGCGCTAAATATGCTAGTACCGCAGACACGGCCATCTGCTCAATAATCGGATCTTACCATGTGTCTATCAGAAGCGAGCCCCTCTTCCTACGTTCCGTCGTAGCACGAAGTAAGCCGAATGTGATGGCAACGCATTTCTGTCATACCTGGCGATCCTCTCGTCTCCAAGCAAACATGTTTCCAAACCATTTTCTGACCATTATAAAAATCGTCAGTGAGTTTCAGCTCACTCCATACTTTCACATTTCGCTTCTTCCGTTCCGATTTCATCTTTACCTTCCTTTTCTACTTTCACTTCGTTATCTGTCATATCTGTACCTACACACACCTACACCTTTTTACTAGTTACAATTGCTAGAAAATCCAAACGTGCTTTCTTCTTATCACTCACAACGCCTTTCATACTAGTATCCACACAACTCGTTGGTTCTCTAATTTTCTTTTTACTCTCTCCACATATATTTTTAGCACACTCAACCACTTCATTTTTAAGCACATGCCATCCTTCTTAAATTTCAATTCTCTCTATCATCTGTACGCAACTTAACCGTTCATGCAGTTCCTTCCCATACTCTTCCCTTACACGTTCCTCATATACCAGACTGTAATGTGTATCATGCATACATACATATCAAAAGAAAGAAAGAAAAACATAATATCACGTTTCCCTGTTTTCCTGTAGGCTGTACGTAGGGAAATATCACGGATTAACTTCTGTCTCAATCCTGACAAGCCATTTTCGCTTCATTGACACTCATACACCTCCTCATACAAACTCAGCGGTTACACCTGCAGTGGAGCGTCAATATCTTAACGTCGTTCAACCGAACGACCGTTTATCCGAACTTAGTAACACATTTATATATTCACCCAATTGTCGCGACTTGTTCTCTTGTTACTTGTTACTTGCTACTTGTACTCGTATGTCAGTCCCTAATAAGTGCTAGTCGATAAACTAGATTTTGCATTGTGAAATTGAACTCTTTCTTTAAAAACGTAAACGGGATATCATTTCTAGGAATGATAAATACGAGATTAAAAAACGCTTAGAGGATCTGCAACCAAGTTATCCAATGAATACAAAGTTGGGAAGTCTACCATTACGGATATAAAAAACAAAAGACAAGCATAAGTAACTTTATATCCCAGCTGGATTCTTCAAACGGATCGTCGACTCGTAAAACGATGAAAGTGGCCTGAAACACGAATTCGGATGGTGCTGTATATAAGTGGTTTACTCAAAAAAGATGCCAATGACCTAAATATTTCGGGTCCAATACTGTATACAAAGAGCATTTCAATTTAACGATAAACTAGGAGGGGCGTCTAATTTTAAAGCAAACACAGGCTAGTTAAAACGATTTCAGTCAAGACATGGCATTCGTGAGCTTCTAATACAAGGAGAAAAAGTATATGCTGCTAACTAACTTCATCGCAGGTTAATCATTCAAAATCAAACAAATAACAAACTATAATGATCCAAGAAAATTACGCTCTGGAAAACGTTTACAATGCACACGAAACCGGGCTCAATTGGAAAGCTTTGCCGCAAAAAAGTCTTGCTCCACGTCGTGATTTAGCAGCACCTGGTCTTAAAGTAAGCAAGAATCTTATCACTGCCTTAGCATGCGCTAATGCTACTAGCAGCCACCGATTACCCATGCTTGTATTTGGTTAAAGTAAGAAACCACGTTGTTTCAAGCACGTTAATATGTCTGTCATGCATACCGTTAATACTTCACAAAAGAGTGCTTGGATAAATAGTACAATTTTCGATAAGCCAATAGAACATACTCAAGTGGTTTCCTTTCAACATTAATTACGACAATGTTACGCACTATTCTTTTATTTAAACCAAATAATCATCACTGCTCACAACAACACAACATGAACATTAGACGGTTATGGATTGTACTTAATTTAATCGCGTGATTACTCAATGCTGGTTAATAATTGATCTCCCTTTAGTTTACGCTTTGATAAGTTCTTTAAAACATGTGATTCCATTGAAATTTCTATCTTTTATTTCGATAATCATAACCTCGAAAACACTTCAGTAATTAATTTCATTTCCACTAAAGTATGAGTTTACATTCACATAACTAAACCATGTTTACTTTCACATAATTAATAAACTTCATCCACCATTATTGTACTATGAAATAGCAATTAAACATTATATTATAAATTCAGACGACAAAAACACTTTTTACCGCCATAACATTGTAAAAATGACAACAAACTTAGTCAAATAAATAAATTAGCCACAGATAAAGTAAAGATAAAGTAAGGTTCACGTCATACAGCCAGGGTGAAATGCATTACATTTCATACTTTCGACTTACTACGAGCATAAATATTTATATATTTTGTATGACTTATTAATAAATATACATGAGATGAAGAATAAACAATAAAAAGTAAATCAAGAATAATAAAATTGTTTATTTCACTTATGTCTTATGTACTATTTTGTCACTAATAATATTATGTACTTTTTAAGACATGTAACCAGGCCATTAAATCAAAAAGTTAATAAAATTACTCTATGTTGAATTGCTTTTTGTATTTCTCAAAAAATGTAAGTTATGAAATTATTTGTACTAGTTAAAATAGTTATCGATACGGATTAAAATGAACAAAAGTCGAAGAACTTGTGAAATGGAATGGCATGTAATCTGAAAAGTTCATTGTAGGTGGCGCTAGGGAGACTGGCGATGTAAACAAACATTTGAGGTTATTATTTCAATATAATTCCATCCATGGTTTTCAATACAAATATGATTTTTAATTATTCATAAAATTATGGCTCACTACTGTGTTGTGCCTTTGTGCGTATCGAATAAAGCATATCATAGATTCCCAAAAGATGAAAATATAAGGAAGAAGTGGATATTAGCAATACAACGAGACAAATACAAGTTGAGCGAATATGCTCGTATTTGTGATGATCACTTTTCTCCGTCTGATTTTATAATGCCCTTGGAATCCTATTTGGAAAATCGTAAGTATCACAAAGCATTTAAGTATTTTATTGACCTAAAAACCGGATTTTCAT
Organism: Leucoptera coffeella; assembly: GCA_030578115.1. Classification (NCBI taxonomy): domain Eukaryota; kingdom Metazoa; phylum Arthropoda; class Insecta; order Lepidoptera; family Lyonetiidae; genus Leucoptera; species Leucoptera coffeella. The sequence goes on from JAMBLF010000002.1 coordinate 3,356,762, forward strand.
AATTTCTCAATAAAGATTTTCTCTTCTAGTTAAACCAAAACTCAAAAAAGGAGCAATACCTACCATATTTAAGTGGAATAAACCTCTCAATATGTACCTCTCTGTATGAGCTTCTAAAATATGATTATAACCGAAGTTATTATTGCGGTCGTAGGCAATCAACCTAAATAAATAAACAAACATTATGTGATTAAAAAGTTTTGAGGTTAGGTTATGAATTACAAATCAAGTTTTTTTAAATTTACCTTTCAATGAGGGCTTCCTTTATTCCTGTAACTTTAGCATTTCTCTTTCTTAACTCATTTCTTAGTTTAGTAACTGTCCAAGAGCCATAGGTTTCCGTCATTTTTTAAGTACACATTCATTGAGCAAAATCCCCTTTAAACAACAAAAACAAACTCTCCAAGTCCAGTGGCGCCACCATATTTTTTTGAAGAACTAATATCATGCCATTGTATTTGACATCGTGTACCATGTATGTGTGATGAAATCGATGTGTTTTGATAATTTTCATTGGGTGCATGTAATGTTCGACCACAAAAAAACTTTTATGTTTTTGTGTATTAAACAGCAGGTAAGCCGTAGTGATGATTAATAACGCCTTTTCTTCAAACCCTGGAACGGCCTTGGGTACACCAGAAATAGAGTTTAGTAAACATTTTTAGATTTTTACTTGGATGTTTTGTTGTTGATAGTTAGTTTTATTGTTGATCGTTTTTTATTTTGGGTGTTGAAAGATGTTTAATTGGGTGAGAACTTATGAATGAAATAATGTAGGGTGAACATGTATTCTGAATTGGCTCCCAAACTTTGAGGAGGCTTTTCTCAATATTTTTGTACTAGAGGGTACTAAAATAATCATTTCAACCTGCATATTTTTCACCATAGAATCTATCTTTCAAGTATTGCCAGTGATGAAAATTTCACCCTGTATACTCTTACATCCCCTGTTTACCAAAAGTATCAACACGTCCACCAAACCATTGCCCCGGTGTAGTTAGGTAAGGCTACTAGTACTCAATGTTTGCTAGGCATGGGGACAAAAGACGAAACGCGTCCTTGGTCAACCATCCATCGCCACGGCAGAACATGGATTGGTAAAACCTTCACTTACAAAAGTATTAAAAAGAAGAAGAAGAGTAATTAAATCGCAATTTTTAACCCTTCAGATTGGTACCATTGCCGCTGTGTTGATCACCGAGTGCAAAATCTTCGAAATGCGGCTAGAAAGCCCTGTGTAATCATGTCTGACACCAGTTCGAGGTGTGTGGCCTTAGTGGTCAAACAAATAAAGACTGTCACGTACGCTTTCAATGTCTTGATGCCACGACCTTTGATGGCTTTGATGTCAAATGAGCCTGTGTAGTCCATCCCTGTATGAGTGACGGGTCTGGATGGTGTAACTCTGGGCGCTGGTAGGTCACTCATTATCTGTGTGTTTTTTTCTATGTGGAAAATCTGCGGCATTAAACACTTTTTCCAATAGCGGCTCAGACGGAGGATTGGCGTTGTGGGCTTTGGCTTGCAACATATGCTGAGCCTGTGCCCTTTCACTGTATCTTGTCAATTGTAATAAATGTACTGTTTTTGTGAAAAAAAAATTCTATTCTATTCAATTCAATACTTTTCTCCAATACTTCCATCAATATCCAATACTTTTCTCTAATGTATGACAGAAAAGTCAAATGTTTTTATTCAACATAAGTACAAGTACAGTATATTCCTCAGTACAGTACAGTCCTTAGTAGTCTGAAGTTCACTAAGGGTGTTTCTGAGTTTTGTTTCGAGTTCACGAATCGTTTGAGACCGAGTATTCATTTTATAAGTCGCCATTAAGGTAGACAAGATAATAAATAATTGTATGTTCAATTAATTGACAGAGTCAGCCTGGTCCACCATGTAGAGTCATGATGTGTGCATGTTGTATTATCTGTGTAGTATATATATATATAGCTCTGTGAGGCGGCTGTGACTAGGTAATATCATGGGGTGCTTTGTTGATTCTCCAGGAATCAGTTTCTCAATCGCCCACCGACTCGTAAAATGTTTCTGTCGTCTCGGTAAGGGTTCAAACAAGCCAGTTTGCTCTGTTTGTGGACTTGTTTGTTTCGTTGTAGAAACTCTGTGTCGCGTTTGAACTCTGTGGTTTGATTTGATTTTATTATCACGTTCATTGCCTCAGTTATTCCTTCGGGTGCCAGGTAACTAAGGCTTGGCGCACTTTGTTTGTTACGGAGCCATTTTTTGTCATCAAGCCATCCAATTGTTTTTATTGCCACTGTTAATGAACTGTTTTGATTCATTACCTTTATGACTAAGTCATTGTAGGTATGACATAAGGCTAAGGATATAATCACAACTTTGGCTTTCATTTCTGTTGTTGAGCTCTCATACTTCACGTCTGACTGTTATTGGATTGAATTTTGGGAGCTAGTTGGGCCCGTTCCACCATAGCGGGTGTTGTTCGAGTTGACTTAAGGTTAAATCTCTGGTTGCACAGTCAGCAGGGTTTTGTCTCCTTTGATGTGGTGCCAACAGGTTGGTGGAGCCATTTCGGTTAACTTTCTCACTTTGTTTGCGACAAAGGGTTTCCATCTGCTTATGTCTCCATAAATCCAACCAAGAACCACCATAGAATATGTCCATAAATGGATTTTAGTGTTTTGAGGATCTGGAAAAGTTTCTTTGATTTTTCTTACGAGTTTTGACAAGAGCAGTGCACTGCTTAGTTCAAGCCTCGGCAGAGTCAATTTTTTCTTCAGCGGCGCCAGCTCCGTTTTCGCGGCTACGAGCTGTGATGTGTATGCGCCCTTATCTGATTTGGCCACGGCGTAAATTGTACCTGCGTACGCACGTTACGAGGCGTCACTGAACCCATGCAGTATGTAGGTTGATGTGTTACCTATGTATCTAGATATGTTCAATCGGTTCAGGAGTTAAAAATCATTTCTCAGGTTATACCACTCAGTGTTTATTGCATTGGGTATTTCTTCGTCTCAATGCATTGATTCTAGAGTCCATGTTCCTTGAAAGAACAATTTGGTTCGAATCGTGATAGACAAAAACAAGCCCAAGGGGTCAAAAATCTGTGAGATATTTGACAGCAGTCTACGTTTAGCTAGGGTAGTAGAATCTTCAGGGTTGTTCTCGAATTTTAGGTGAAAGGTGAGAGAATCCGAGGCGGCATTCCACATCAGTCCTAGGGTTTTTCTTAACTCCGAGCATTTCAAGTTTTGAAAGCATTTGAGTTCAGAACGACTAGTTTTAGTCGGCTGGCAAGTTTTGCAGTAGTTCCTGGTTGTTGCTCGACCATTTGCAAATGTTCATTGCGGCCTTTCAGTATGTCAATCAGCTCTTGTTGCAGTAACTTTGTTGTGTCCATGTAAAAGGAGTTTAGTAGTGGGTTAGCTGATAGGGGGGTACTTGTGTGCATCATCGATTGCTAATTGTTTTAGGGTTCTCATGGCAAGGTACGGCGCTGCCTTGGTTCTGTAGGTGACAGTAGTTAGGGCATATTCGTTGAGTTCTTCTTGTGTGGAATACCTCCAGACTATTTGTTGTACTGGTTGATTGGGTTCACGAACAAGAACTTGTCGGTACATAGCTTCAATGTCGGCTGTTGTCACGTACTTGCAGAGCCTAATTAGCATTAAGTCCTTTTGAAGGATTGGACCTCGGTCTATGACATCATTGAGGCTGAATCTCGTTGAGGTCTTAGATGATGCATTGAACACTGTCCTGTGTTTTGATGTGCTTGAACGCAGTTTGATGACACCGTGGTATGGTAAGTAGCACGACGGTTCAATGGTGTGTTCGCTAGGGCCACGGATCATATGTTTCTGATTCTCGTAGTCGTTGCATGAACTTGATATAGCTTTCAGAGTAGAGCTTGTCTTTGCACATCTTTTTCTCAATGTTGTGGAATTGTGCTATGGCCTTGGGTTTCGATTTACCGCGCTTTTGTGCAAAATTCGGTTTCATTGGAAGAGCTATTTCGTATTTGCCATCGTGTACTCTTCTTCTCTGGGTGTACAGATCCTCACAGTAGTTGTCTTCTGGGGTGAAGTCTGAGGAATTTTCAGCGATGTCTTCGCACTCCCAATGGCGTGAGAGGTCATTGTTTTCATGGATGATCACGTGACATTTGAACGTCTTCAAATGTCCGGACAGAATCCAACCCATGGTCGTCTGCTGTGCTCTTGGCGCTCCTTCTTCACCTTTGATGAGGCCGCCTATCAATATTTCGGAGTAGACGACCGCAACCAGTAGTATGTGAACACATTGTAGTCAGCATCAGCCAGTTGCAAGTGGCTCCACATCTGTTTAGTGAATGACGTATGTATTTTGCAGGTTGTTGATTATTTTTTATTTAGGATAGATTTATTTTTGATTTAGGCTTTTGTATTCGACGTAGCTCATTTGTCTGGGGCTTGGCTCTGTATTAGTGGCTACAGAGTTCAAATCCCGCTTGAGCATGTACCAATGGAAATGAAGTTTAATGAATTTCTATGTAGATTTTCGTAATAAACAATGAAAAACGAAATGCATCGAATGATACGGTGAGGGAAAACATCGTGAGGAAACCTACCTGTTCGTCGAACAGGTAATAGTTAGTGCTTGTAAATGGCGACATGGCTTACCACCTGTCACATTGAGCACTGATTATCTGGTCAACACGTGGGTTTGAGGTGTCCATAAAATTACTACCTTCGCAATTGCGGAGATGGAAACCTGATCCTCTGACTACCCGGCAAGGGTTAATGGTCGTGAATGCGTTTGTCTTTTTGTTTTTGTGCATTGAATTTGAAGTCCTGTTGATGTGACACACAGTTCAGCATAACTAGGCCACGGCTCTGTTTTGTGCCATGACCTATTCCGGACACCGATGCATGGTATCTCTGTCGCGGGAGGCCAAGCAGGCTTGCAGCGTTTTCGGATATGAGGGATTTTTATAATCCCTGGTCAAGTAAGACTCTCAAAGAGACGTATCTTCCATCTGCCGCCTTTACTTTGAGCGACAATGCGGCTAGCAGTATCTCCTCGTCGTCGCTAGTGACATGGTGCGTGTTATGTGTTTCCATTGCCTACACTTAGAGTTTTATCGTTCTTGTTCGCCATGACGTCATGCAAACTGGAGTGATGCCATTGTCCACACATTTTGCAGTGTTTAGTCGACTCGCATTTTTTGTCATTGTGAATGTATAAACTGTTTTGACAAATTCGGAGTTTTCGAAAAGTTTGCAGTTTTTCTATAGGTACCAAACTTGCGAGCTCCTTAAAGTATGTGTTGTTTGTTGCAAATTGGGCACTTTTTCCCGTTCTGTGTTGCAATTGCTTGGTATTACAATTGGTTTGCGTAGTATCCCTGTTTCTTTGTATGGGTACTACCGTGCGACTTTGATGGAGGTGTACTACTGTTCGAGTTTGATTTGTCTTTGTTCTGTATGATGGTTTCCAGGGCGGTGTACTTGCTTTCCAGATATTCAATTAACTCTTATAGGGTGGACAAAGCTCTTGGTGAAGCGCGATCAATGAACTTGGTGATCAAATAAACTAATATCGGATCCCTTGTTTAAATATAAATGCCAAGATTTCGTATTGCGTGGATACATTCGTTGCTATTGTCATACAGTCGATTGGCGTCATGGAATGTCTGGTTTGCAGCTGATGGTTGATTTATGAGCATCCCTATATGCTTGGTGAAGAGCGACTGTAAGTTGCTATAGCGATGCTCCAAGATCTCCCACGCGGCGTCGTAGTTGTCTGCTGAGATGTGCAAATGTTGTATAAGTCTCTCGGCTTTCCCCTTGAGCTTCCCTTTGAAATGTTTAATTTTTTGCGCTTTCATCAGAATGTTGCTGTTGTGTATAGCTTCTGTGTACAAATTTTTGAAGGTTGGCCACTAGTTGCCATTAACTGTTGGCATTTCCAGCTAGGGCGTTGAATGCTGGATGTAAGCGGCTGATGCTAGCTTTCTGTTTATGCTCTTATGAGGTTGTTAAATGTGGTTTCTTGGTGTTCGAAGTCTTGGTCGTGCATCTTATCCGACCTCTGTAAGATCTTATCATTATTATATTATATTATTATTATTTGACGATCTCCGTGGCACGATCGGTTAGTCGCCGGGACGCTAATCGTGAGGTCCCGGGTTCGATTCCCGGTGGAGGCAGAGTTAAGAACTACGCTTTTCTACTGCTTTCCAATCTGGTCGTTGATTATATATGCTATATATGTATTTATCTATGTATAATAAGTATATATTATTTGACGACCTCCGTGGCGCGATCGGTTAGACACCTGAACGCTAATTCGTAAGGTCCCGGGTTCGATTCCCGGTGGAGGCAGAGTTGAGAACTACGCTTTTCTACTGCTTTCCAGTCTGGTCGTTGATTATATATGCTATATATGTATTTATCTATATATAATATCTAAATATATATGTATACATTTCTTAATATATACGTTGACTAGTACCCTTAACACAAGTCTTAAATGAACTTACCAAGGTTCAATTGGTGTAATAATGGGCAAATTTTTAAAAATATAAAATAAAATAAAAAATAAATAAAATAATTTTTTTAAAAAATATTTCTTAAATATACGTTGACTAGTACCCTTAACACAAGTCTTAAATGAACTTACCAAGGGGCTAGTTCAATTGGTGAAATAGTGTCCAAATATTATGATTATTATCAATCCGGACGTGTAGTTCCTCGATTGGGCTCCATTTAGTCTGCTGAGTTTTTATCTCGAGTTCCGTTTCTCGATGATTCCAGATTGATTCCACGGACTTTTTTGGAAAATGCACGGAAATTTGCACGTTGTCTTGACAGCAAGGCTTCGACATCTGCATTGTGGGGCGTCGGACGTATGGCTGTGGTCCCAGACGTCCCTGGCAGCTTCAGTATATGGCTGGTAGGGGCAGGATCCTGTGCTGTATGTTTTGCCAGCTTCGATGTATCCTCGATTTAGAGCACAGCCCATTTAGAGATCGTACTCCTCACATCATTGTAGAAGTCTTTTGCTTTATTGTAGCAATCATCAATGAAATACTCAGCGCCCTCACTCTGGTGCCTTTCAAGTATTTGGTCAATTTGCTGAAATTATGACCATATGGCTTGTCCAGCTGGGAGAATCGGCCGACAATGTATTGACGTGTTTTGCGCGACGCCGAGTCTTTTCCGAAGTTTACCTTGATCTTCCCAATAGCATCGATGATAGCGTGTTGCTCACTAACAATGAAAACACTCTCCATTTTCACTTCACTTCACTTTTATGTTAAATGGAAAATTATAGTTGCAGTTACTGTATGTCCTGTAGGCAAAGGTTCATAGGTTGAAGGATCAAAATGTTTTGTCAACTGTATGTGTTGATACCACTACATGCACTGTAGTGAGCAATGAGTGCCGGACTTGAAAACACAAGTAGAAGTCTGCAATGTTGTCAGAACACTAAATAATTTATTTAATATAACATCGGTAGATTACCCACTCTATCACCTAGGTACAAAACGTTGATGATCTAGCCTAATTGTGCGCCTAAGTAGGTATTTGCATTTAGATATTTAAACATGTATGATGAGCAAATACAGCGGGCACTCAAGCCTTTGAGTGCCAGAGTGTGTACGATGAAAAAATACTAAAACTAATGAAGTACTATTTAAGCAGATATTTTATACTCTGTAGCTCTGGGATACGCTAGCATAATGGATACCTAAAAATCGTTATGGATATTCATAGGGCTGTGTCGGTTCCAACATTGACTTATGGTAGTGAAAGTTGGGTATGGCAAAAGAAGCATGAAAGTAGAATTAATGCCGTCGAAATGCGGTCACTGAGAAGCATGTTAGGAGTGACATTGAATGATAGAATTAAAAATAGTGTGATAAGGTAAGGTTGCGGTTTGAAAGAAGATGTAGTGACTAAGATTGAAAAGAGCATGCTTCGATGGTTTGGACATGTTATGCGGATGAATGATAGCAGATTGACAAAAGGAATATATATGAGTGAAGTGGAAGGGCGGCAACGAAGGGGCCGGCCTAATAAGACATATAACAGTCAGATAGACGCTATATTGAAAAAAGGTGACGTTAGGAGTACCTATAACCGCCGAGAGTGTATGAGAGGATGTATGAATATCAATGAAGCGAAAGTGGTCTGTCAGGATCGGGACAAATGGGGATCCGTGATCTCTGCCTACCCCTCTACAGAGAATCAGGCGTGATGTGTATGTATGTATATAAAAATCGTTAGGTATGTATGAGAAGATAAGACAAGAGTGGTTATTCAGGATCAATACAAGTCAGAATCTGATATCTTTTAACTCTACAATAACATAATGTCCCGCGCTAGTTGAGAACGTATTTAAGAAAATTCGCTTCTCGGCAAGTCGTAGGAAGCGATTAATAGGTTCAATGGAATCCAAATTAATAACATCATGAACCCAAGACGCCAAGTGAGGCTAATGAACGTAACTAAATATTTATGAACATAAAAGTTATTGTGATTGCGTGTTATGACACAATACATATATAATAAATTAACACAAACTATCGTTTAACCTAACTTTGTCCTTTCCACGGTTCGTTGATATGTAGTTGTATTTCATATTTATTACGATAAATAGCTAATGACGATAAGGATATTTATTTGCATTCTTACCTTTTCATCCGGTGACATCAACATAGCATTTAGCCAAGGATAAAGCTGGCCGTCTTCAGCTAATGCATTGGGAATGAAACATGAGCCGCAGCACAATAAGGCACTCATAGCCTATAAAAATTATAATCATAATAGTGTTAAGACTAGAAGTTTAAAACTATTTTTAAAATGTTAAACAGATTCTTACATACATACATACACATTGTTGCATTAATATATTTGATATGTTATAAGTGCGAGGCGGAAAATCAGCATCGAGGTTTACCGTCCGTTACGTCCGGCTTTCACCAAGACCCGGTTTGGATTATTAATCGTCAATGAAAAAAAGGGTATGATAGATGGAATTTGATCGTCACTCAAAAAGAGGAATTAACACGTTATTGCGTTCACGTATTCTCTCCAACTAATCTAAATCATTGAAATACATTAAATGTCCAATAAAGCTATTTTTATCAATATTTTCCTTATTTTAACAACATAAAGTATTCATTAAAATCTGAACCAACCCTAAAACCCATTTTCAACACGATACGTTTTTACATTGTGCGGCGGGCGTAGCGCTTTCGCGAATATTTTCCCTCACTCGCTGTTGTTAAGACCATGTCATGGTTATGCCTACAATTGTTTAGAATTGCTTTATAATTGATAATATTCTTGTCGTGACGTCATTGTTTTGTGGTGTCACCTTTGTAAGAAATTATCATATCAATTAAAAGATTTAGATAATAATAATCATACGCTTTACGACTTGTAAACACTCCTTTATTTATTGTGGAGGGTTAGTAAGGGCCCAAAGTGATAGGTAGTGAGCCGTTTTGCCGTATAATGGCACTGGATAGTACCTATCCCGATGGAAGGGCAGGGCCCTTACTCCACTAATTAACTTTGACAGCCACTCAACTACATCGCTATAGCGATAATTCTGCGTCTCGGCCGTAAAAATGGCACTCTGCTAATATTTTGACAGCCACAATAGCGCCATAATAGCGAGTCAATGGCACTTCAGTGGCCACTCAAAGTACAGAAATTATTGTCTATGGATTACAACAATTTAAAAAACTGTTTGCACTGACAATGCAGCAATGTCAATTGATGCATATTGATTTAGCAGTTAAAAGTTTTAAGTTTATAACATAAACGTAACTAAAAACGTAACTGAAAAAATATTTTATGTTTTTAATTGAAACTGAAACTACTAACTGAGTGTGTGAGTGTACATTAGATATTGACCATAGACAAAGAAAGCTGTCAAAACAATAGTAGAGTACCAAATGAAGGCTATTGAACTAATATTGAGGGACGTCAGACGCAGAAGTATTTCGATAGCGCTTCAGTGGCCAAAATTTGTTAGTGGAGTGCGAAAAGTGTCAAATTACGGCCATTGAACTGCCACAATGTCGACACTGAAGTAATATTGTGGCCAAAATGAATTAGTGGAGTAAGGGCCCAGGTTTCCTCACGACGTTTTCACTCACCGTTGGCTACCATATTTATTGGTGAGTAGTGGTACTATGTACTATCTATTTCAGCTACCCAATAACAGGTGGCGTTAGTTATAATTAAATACTTGGGATTTCCGAGTTGGTTAGAAAAAGTTCTAAATGGAATGAATATATGTGGTAAAAATTAAGTGTTTGAACTTATATCAAAGGCTGCAGAAAATAATGGTGGTTAAAAACCATTAGCCTTACATTATATCATTAATGAACAGTCCTAGTGCAGAAAATGTTTGGATATGTCTGAAGTTCTTATATCAGTTGTTAACTTAATTAGATCAACTCTTTTATTGAAAAGATTGGAGAAATTCTTTTTAAAATCCTTTTCATTCTGACATTGAAACCCTGTCTCCGGAAGTCTCAATGCAAATTATTAATTTGCACTTCAGTGATATGATCAAGATCAACTAGAATAATAATAATAAAAGCGTTTATACACCACAAAAACATACGCAATACAAAATTTTACAATTAATACTTACAAACTAGAGGATAAAACTTATTGTCGCAGCAAAAGGGTTCCAACGCAACTGGGTATGTTGCGTTTGATAGCAAACGCAACGCTGGTCTTATGACAGAACCATTGGAAAGCAACGATTATATTTTAAAGAATAGTGAAATAGTTTATTACAATTTTAAGAGATTCGCGATTTATACTCATGATTAATAGCAAACGGGACTTATCGCGTATGTTTTTAAATAATAAAGTTACCTTTATTAACCCGACGTTTCGGCTACGTTGCAGCAGCCATGGTCACGGGCAGACTGACGATGCATATTTCTTCGCCTCCAACGCAGCGCCCTGTCAGATTCTTCTCCGACTACCCTCACTGCTTCGTTATTATTAAACACACGCGACCTACACACTACACTCACAGTATCTTGTGGCTTCACACGATCATGCTGAACCGAATGTCGATCTATCACGGTATTCCACGCCGAAGACAGTTTGTAACCTCCTTCACGATTGAATGTACTGTGCTTTTTTATTTCAATCGCCTCGCGTACAATTCTACTGTAGTATCGGCGTTCATTAGAGAGCACAGTGGGTTTATGAAGCTCAATCCAATGATTTGAACCCTCGTTTAGTAGATGTTCGGCTATTGCTGACCTATTGGTATCAAATTTCTTGACCGCTGCAATGTGTTCCTTCACTCTGTCCGCTATAGACCGTTTGGTCTGTCCGACGTAAGATTTCCCACAGCTGCAATCAATCTTATACACATCCGGTGTTTGGTACGGGATTACATCTTTAGGTGTTCTCAGAAAGTCTGTTACCTTCGAAGATGGAACGAAAATAGGCTTGATCGAGTAGTTCTTCAAGACTGTTCCAACTTTGTCTGTAACACCCTTCACATAAGGCAGGAACACCGGCACGCGATCCACACACGGGGGTTTCTTTCTTTTGGATATACGGTTTACCAACTTAGTACCTACGTAATGACCATTTCTCCTAAGTACATCCCGAACATACTGCAGCTACTCGTCCATATGCTCATCATCCAAAACACATGGTTTCTGTGGCGACGTCTTTCACAAGCAGGGCTAGGGATTTGTGCGACCCTGAGCATATGGACGAGGAGCTGCAGTATGTTCGGGATGTACTTAGGAGAAATGGTCATTACGTAGGTACTAAGTTGGTAAACCGTATATCCAAAAGAAAGAAACCCCCGTGTGTGAATCGCGTGCCGGTGTTCCTGCCTTATGTGAAGGGTGTTACAGACAAAGTTGGAACAGTCTTGAAGAACTACTCGATCAAGCCTATTTTCGTTCCATCTTCGAAGGTAACAGACTTTCTGAGAACACCTAAAGATGTAATCCCGTACCAAACACCGGATGTGTATAAGATTGATTGCAGCTGTGGGAAATCTTACGTCGGACAGACCAAACGGTCTATAGCGGACAGAGTGAAGGAACACATTGCAGCGGTCAAGAAATTGGATACCAATAGGTCAGCAATAGCCGAACATCGACTAAACGAGGGTTCAAATCATTGGATTGAGCTTCATAAACCCACTGTGCTCTCTAATGAACGCCGATACTACAGTAGAATTGTACGCGAGGCGATTGAAATAAAAAAGCACAGTACATTCAATCGTGAAGGAGGTTACAAACTGTCTTCGGCGTGGAATACCGTGATAGATCGACATTCGGTTCAGCATGATCGTGTGAAGCCACAAGATACTGTGAGTGTAGTGTGTAGGTCGCGTGTGTTTAATAATAACGAAGCAGTGAGGGTAGTCGGAGAAGAATCTGACAGGGCGCTGCGTTGGAGGCGAAGAAATATGCGTCGTCAGTCTGCCCGTGACCATGGCTGCTGCAACGTAGCCGAAACGTCGGGTTAATAAAGGTAACTTTATTATTTAAAAACATATGCGATAAGTCCCGTTTGCTATTAATCATGAGTTTATTACAACTTAAATATTCAAAGCAAATATATAAATAAATAAATAGAGTAATTTAATATCATGAGTACATCTTATACTAAGATGTGAAATGAAAACCGATAATACACTCTACAATATGGTTAATTATAAATAGTATAGATATATTTATAATATATATATATATATATATATACAATGTATGTAATGTCTGGCCGTAACACGAAATCAGTGGCTAGTCCGAAGGGCAACAGAAGGAGCAGCCGCCTCCCTTTGCTGGCAGAGCAAAATAATCTCGGACAGAACGTTTGAATGTTGGTATAGATGTCAGTTTTCTAATTGGTTGAGGAATATTGTTCCACCATTTGGAAGCGGCGTACTTAAAAGTTCCTCTGAAAGCGTAGGTGCGATGGCGTGGCAGAACAAACGGTGGCACACAAGCACGGGTCGATTTTAGTTGCTGGGATCGCCACATCAGTTTATTAAATAAATATTTCGGTTGTTTGTTGAATAATGTCAAAAAGTAAGCAACTAAGTAGTAGTTTTTGTCGTATTTCAATATTTAGTATTTGTTAAGTTTGTATTATTAAGGTACGGTGAAACATGGGTTCGGGGCGGAATGGGAAAACAGTACCGGGCGAACGCATTTCGCACACGTTGTAAAAGTCTACGAGATTTCTCATAGAGGCAAGGACCGTACGCTGCCAAAACATAATTTAGCTTTTACAAAACCAACGCTTCACACAGCTTCATCCACATGTCTACACTCAAAAACGCCCGGGTCTGGTATAAAACTCTCAAACGATAGAAACATGGTGATGGTGTCCAGCTACGAGACGTGCATCTGAAAACGCATCCCACTATCCACCACGACGCCCGGGTATCGAGCCTCCTCAACCCTGTCAATGACAACGTCGTCAATAATAATATCTGGTCGCCGCGACACAACTCCGTACACCATTCGTACTTGTTCTTGGCAGAGTTGAGAATGAGGCAGTTATGAACCGACCAGTCATATACTCGTTTCAAGTCGTCAGTAAGTGCTTCTATTGCAAAGTCAAAGTTATTAATGTCGATATGCGTATAGACTTGAATGTCATCGGCATATATATGATATTCACAGTTAGTTATGTGTAGTGCAATGTCAGAGGTATATAAAATAAATAATAACGGACCTAGGATAGAGCCCTGAGGAGTCCCCTCTACTGTGTGTGTGAACTGTCGAGTGTATTGTGGTACTATCTGGCTTCGTCAAAGAAACTACTTGTTTGCATTCGTTTGTGTAAAACCATGCAATTGTTAGTCACTAAATCCATTATAAGTAATTTTTGCCAAAAGCAGGTCAGTGTTCGAACAGTCAAAAGCACGAGAGTAATCTTGTAGCACAAGTGTTGTTGCGTTATGATTGTCTTTGTTTGTCAAAATATTGTCCAATACGTCCATCAATGCAGTGGTGGTGCTATGCGGTCTCCGAAAACCAGATTGATACAACGGTAAGATATTGTGTTTGTGTATGTATTCAAAGAATGGGCAATATACTGACGGGTCTCAGGTCGGACACCTCAACCAGGTTGTCAATTTTGGCTATCGGTTTTATGGACGCCGTTTTCCAGGCATCCGGGTAAGTACCTGACTTGATAGAAGTACTGACTAATTGTGTTATGGTATCGAGTATCTCCGGCAACATCAGATGCACCATGTCCATTGAGACCCCATCAGACCCAATGGCGTTGTTCTTGAAATGAATATCTTTTTATTCAACATAAGAATATTAAAATCACTTATTTAACGTCAAAAAAAAAACATTTTTTATCAAAACTATGTCATTAACATAAACCAATTCTTAAAATAAATCAAATAAGATTAATAAAACTAAAACTAATGCCACTTCGTAAAGAAAAACTCTGTAGAGAAGAAATGCCAAGAAACTCTGCAGACAATATGTACATTAAAATTTATAATAATTCATTACAACATGATCAAAAGCTTCACATCCAACAAATAGTGTTTTATAACAAATTTAAGGGGAGTCCCAATAAGAACCGGAACGTGAAGCCATGACCACACAAAAATTAAACGTCACATAGCATAATTTATATAGTCTTTCACGGTGCTGTAGCCCGTCTTCATCAGCGTTGCTTTAGTGCCAAATTTAAATTTGTCTAGAGGTAAGGGCTTGATAGACTCTGGAAGTTTGTTATACATTTTTATACCCAGGCCCATAAACGATTCGTTTATTCTTTGAAATCTATAGGCACTATAATACAATTTATTTTTATTGCGTGTGTTACAATTATGCATATCTCTCACAAGTTTGTAATCATTAATATTTTTTTAACATAGACCAAGTTGTCATATATATATTGAGAAGCCACAGTCAGTATACTCGTATTTACTGTCTTAAACACATCTCTAAAAGACTTACGAGGGCCCATACGGTAGATCAAGCGAATGGCTTTCTTCTGCAGCACAAATACTGAATTAATATTAGCAGAATTGCCCCACAAAAGCGGCCGCGGCAGTACGAGAGGTGGTAGCCCGGGTGCCGCAGTGCCTCGAAGCTAGGTCTCGTTCACCGCCAGCAGGCACGGGTCTAGGTCTGCGTCTAAGTAACGACTTAAAATTTTTCTATTAAGATCGATTCACAAAGCAATTGGGCGGGATAATAGCGTATATTTTACGTAATGTTATTTATATTTGCCATACAATATTTTCAATATATGCGTGTGGTTTATTCGGTGATCCAAATTAACAATTATAAATCATATTACAATTAAATGCAATATACACCATCATCAAATCCATACATCGTTTTAATTATGTAGCAGTCAATAGAAATAATTTTCTTAGAGGTTTCCCCTTCTCTAAACCCTCAACCTGGGACCTCCCGCCAGTGACGTCGTATGACGCCGAGCGTGGAGGAGATGTGCGCGGGCGGCGGAAGTGTGGCAGACATTCGACTTATTAACATCCATTTTCTTGACAACAGTTATGTGTTCCTTAACTCTCGCGGCTATAGAGCGTTTGGTTTGTACGATATAAGATTTGCCACAACTACAATAGATCTTATAAGCACCTGGTATTTGATAAGGAATCACATCCTTAAGTGATCTGAGCATCTTGGTCACTTTCGATAACGGAGTAAATACGGACTTGATCGATAAATATCTCAAGATCACTCCAATTTTGTCACGAAGGAACGAAGAACCACAGGAACGCGTTAGACACTGGGATGTTTTATCTTCTTGGACGCGCGCCGTAATACCCTGGGATTGAGATTGTGACCATTTCTTTTCAGCATCTCAGATGATGCAATTCGTCATTCAAATGATCAGAGTTACACAATTTTCTCGCTCGATTTTGCAATGACCAAATCACAAAAAGCAGCTGTTTCGGATGATGGTCAGAAGAGCCATGCAAATACTTTTCCGTGTGTAACTAACACACACGGAAAAGTATTCTGCAAAACACCATGTGAAAGCGCACCATAATACCAACATCGAGGAATGGAAATGACATCTTCTTATTTTATATCGTATCTTTCTCCATTTCATAGGCAAACTGAATATTCTTGTGAATTAAATTCTGGTACATAACACACTGTTCCACTTCTATTACACCTCCTTTCATTATAAAAAAAACGTCGTCGACGTATCTTAACCGAGAGTTTTATCGCGGCAACCGTGTATTAATATTGATGGCATTGTCATCGGCGGGGTTGAGGAGGCACGAAGCCTGGGCGTCGTGGTGGACAGTAGGATGCGTTTTGAGAAGCACGTCTTGCAGCTGGTTTCTGCATGTTTTTATCGCTTGAGGGTCTTAAACCAGATCCGGGCGTTTTTGAGTGTGGACATGCGGATAAAGCTATGTGAGACTTTAATTTAGTCAAAGCTCAATTATGCTTTGGCGGCGTACGGCCCGTGCCTTTATAACAAAACTCGTAGCTTTTAACATCGTGTACAAAATGCGTGCGTCCGGTATTACTTTCCCATCCCGCCCCGAACCCATGTTTCACCGTACATTAGTAATTCTAACAGTGTTGCCCAAATGCAAGACCAAGACGAGACTTAGCCAGTCTTGATCTGGGTCTTGCGCCAATACACCTGGTCTTGGTCTTGGTCTTGCAGCAAGAGTCTTGCAAGTCTTGCAATTACCTATTAGTCTATTACTATTTATTAAAGTTGTATTTTAAATCTTAGAAAAACATATAATTGGAACATTGTGAGCTGAATTAACATAGCCATAGTAAAGATCAAGCAGATTAATAAATTACTGCAATACAAAACTCTTATCGCAGGCTTTTTGTTTTATTAGTAGGTAAGTATCTACGCTTTTTATATTATTTTATTAATATTGTAGAATAGTAAAAACACATTTCAGGTATATTTAAAAGTGGCTACAATATTTATCAAACGGGTGATATTTGAACACTTTTTTGCTATTATTATATAAATACATATAGGGATGGGGATATTGGGGATGTAAGGGGGCACTCTATCACCCTAGTGCCCCAAGCCAACCTCACCTGCCCGTGGTGCATCCTGCTGTCCAACGAACGAGGCTCTGGCGACCGACAAATGGCGGTATAACCATTTCGTAATCAAGCGTGGTTAAATGCAACAGACCAGTGACGGGCAGCAGCGTCACTGGTGCGAAGACCTACGTTCTGCGCTCACCAACCCGCCTGCCCAGCGTGGTGAGTAAGGGCAATACCCCCCATGAAAAAAGCGAGAAACACATGGCCCCCAGTTCCCGGTCGCCCTACTATTCCGGCCCACGGCAGGGGTCTCGGTTACGGTAGGGCAGGGGGTGCTAAGAATCCCCGGGTTACGGACAGCTGCCACAAATTGACCCTGGCGACGTACAATGGAAGCAGTCTACGGCTGGACGAAAGCCTGGCGCAGCTGGAAGTGGAACTGACGAATTTAAGGTGGCATGTTCTGGGGATATCAGAGGTCCGAAGACCTGGTGAGGACACCATTACCCTAGAATCAGGCCATCTGTTCTACTTCCGGGAGGGCGACCAGAGGTCACAGGGTGGCGTAGGTTTTCTCGTCAACAGGGTTCTCCGTGACAACGTGCTGGAGGTTTCGAGTGTGTCGACCCGGGTAGCGTACCTTGTACTGAAACTGACCAAGAGATACTCTCTTAAGGTCGTGCAGGTATATGCGCCGACGTCGGCATACTCAGTCAGTGAGGTCGAGGTGCTTTATGAAGATATCGCCAAGGCGATGCATAACACCACCAAGACCCACTACACCGTTGTCATAGGGGACTTCAATGCCAAAGTGGGAGTGCGCGAATGCGATGAATCGCGTATCGGAGCGCACGGGGTTGGATGCAGGAATGCCAGAGGGCAGATGCTGGTCAACTTCCTGGATAAAGAGGGGCTGTTCTGCATGAACACATTCTTTGAGAAAAAGCCCCATAGGAAGTGGACCTGGCAGAGCCCAGATGGTAGGACGAAGAACGAGATCGACTTCATCTTGGCAGACAGGAAGTACGTGTTCAGGGATGTCTCAGTGGTTAATAGGTTTAAGACCGGCAGTGACCACCGCCTAGTGAGAGGCACCCTGAATTTCGACTTCAAGGCCGAGAGACGCCGATTGAGACGGTCCGTTCTTCGCCCAACGATGCTCCAATCCGTGCATGGCTCTGAAGCGTTCCAGCTGGAACTGCGCAATCGCTTCGAGGCACTGGATACCACGGCAAGTGTTGACGAGAGCCTCGATGATGTGGTGGGGGTACTTCGCGAGGTGGGTCAGAGATGCTTCAGGGGAGGGCGAGGCAGCCGAAAGTCTAAGCTCTCAAGCGAAACCCTGGAATTGATGCGGATTCGACGTGAATTGCCAGAGGGAGCTTCGTCAGATACCCAACGTCTCAATAAGACAATCCGGAAATCGGTGAGACGCGACCTCCGTAGCTACAATGCGCAACTCATTCAAGAGGCCATTGAGCAGAATCGGGGGTCGAAAGTCTTCAGCAAAACAATGGGTACATCTAATCTGACGAAGCTGAAAACCTCAGAGGGCAGAACCGTCACTTCAATTCCGGGGATTCTAAACGAGGTTGAGGGCTTTTACGGCCATCTATACGCCTCGCATGCCCCGAAGCCTCCACCCGATGCGAACGACCCAAGAGCCACATTGGTGCGCCACTACACTGATGATCTCCCGCTCGTGGACGAAGACGAAATTGGGAGCGCTCTCAAACAACTTCGAAATGGGAAGGCTCCCGGCGAAGACGGAATAACCTCTGAGCTTCTAAAGGCGGGAGGAGGTCCAGTCCTGTAGAAGCTCAAGCACCTGTTTAATTCCGTCATAGCTAATGGGACTACCCCGACGGCGTGGAGTGAGAGCGTGGTGGCCTTGTTTTTCAAAAAGGGAGACAAGACCCTATTGAAGAATTATAGGCCTATCGCGCTCCTAAGCCACGTCTACAAGTTGTTCTCGAGCGTGCTCACAAATCGTCTGGCCTCAAGATTTGACGCCTTCCAGCCGCCGGAGCAGGCCGGATTTCGAAAAGGTTTTAGTACCGTAGACCACATCCACACAGTGCGGCAGGTTATACAGAAGTCTCATGGGTATAACCAGCCGCTGTGTCTTGCCTTTGTGGACTACGAGAAGGCCTTCGACTCCATCGAGATCTGGGCTGTTCTGGAATCCTTGCAGCGATGCCAGGTCGATTGGCGTTATGTGCAGGTGTTGAGGAGCCTATACAGCGTGGCATCGATATCTGTTCAAGTCCAAAACCAAAAGACAAGTCCTATACAGTTGCTCAGAGGAGTGAGACAGGGGGATGTCATATCCCCGAAACTGTTCACGGACACACTGGAGGACGTCTTCAAAACTCTGGATTGGACTGGGATGGGTATCAATGTCAATGGCAGATACCTCACACACCTCCGCTTCGCTGACGACATTGTCGTAATGGCGGGGTCGCTGCAGGATTTGCAGGGAATGCTGCACAGTCTTAACGCTGCCTCACGGTCGGTCGGTCTCCGGATGAACTTGGACAAGACGAAAGTCATGTTCAACGAACACGTTGTCCCAGGGCCGATCACGATCAGTGGAGAGGCGCTCGAAGTGGTCCAGGAATATGTTTACCTGGGCCAGGCTCTGCAAATGGGTAGGGACAGCTTCGAGCGTGAGATTTCCAGAAGAGTGCAGCTGGGCTGGGCAGCATTCGGGAAGTTGCGTCATATCTTCTCGTCGCCACTACCGCAGTGTCTTAAGACCAGGGTTTTTAATCAGTGCGTCCTACCTGTGATGACGTACGGTGCCGAGACGTGGAACATGACGGTCGGGCTGGCTCACCGATTACATGTCGCTCAGCGAGCAATGGAACGTTCGATGCTTGGTATCTCGTTAAGGGACAGAGTCCGGAACGAGATTATCCGGCAGAGAACCAATGTCGTAGACATTGTCTATCGATGTTGCAAGCTGAAGTGGCAGTGGGCCGGTCACGTCTGTCGCAGAACCGACGACCGTTGGAGCAAGGCGGTTCTCGAATGGCGACCGCGTCTCGGTAAACGTAGTGTAGGACGCCCCCCTGCCAGGTGGACTGATGACCTGAAAAAGGTCGCTGGTAGTGGTTGGCTGAGGGCCGCGAGTGATCGTGTTTTGTGGCGTTGCCTTGGGGAGGCCTACGTCCAGCAGTGGACTGTCATAGGCTGATTGATTGATTGATTGACATATAGTGACTGAATGAATAATAATAGTACCTAAGTAATTAGTTTAAAACCATATAATCAATATTATAATATATACTTACTAGAATAAATTAATATGACATCTACTATCTATCTTTACCACTTTATCGTAATCATAATACTACTTGCGTGATCATTATAATGTATTCAATTTCATTCTAAACACTCTGAAACTTATTTATTCTTTGGAACACCTGTAGGTACTCTTAAAATTCGAAATTATTTTGCATGAGTATACCTACGCCCTGTGGCAGCCATAAAACCGAACTGTCACACCTAGAGATCGCGCCACATAAGTTGGCAGACGGCAAACTTGGAACAAAATTTGACGTTTCCGCCATTGCGTGTTATTTTGTATGAAAGGCAAATTTAGTATTACCAGCGTTGTGTTTTTTGCTCACTCTTTGTAATTTTTATGTTTGTTAAGGGTGATTATAATAAATTGATTTCCGGAGTTTCTTGTTAGTTCTTCTCCAAGCTAGGGTCTCCGCTGAACTAACCTCGGTAAAAAATATGTAAAGACAATGCTCAGTGCCATGTTTGAAATAATAGTTTTAAGAGATTCGCGATTTATACTCATGATATAAGATATAACGGTGTGTATAAGATTGATTGCAGCTGTGGGATATCCTACGTCGGACAGACTAAACGGTCTATTGAGGACAAAGTGAAGGAACACATAATATATGTAATATATAATAAGAAGGATAAGTCCCGTTAATTATTAATCATGTTTGAAATAGTTTTTTTATATAGTTATATAGAGTTTATAGCTCTGCAACCAAAGAACGTTACAAATGAAACCTATAATGTATCGAGCCGTATGGCACAGTGAGTGCTAGTTTTGGCGTGTTTACTGGTAATACTGAATTACGCGACTGTGGCGATGCCTCCAACTGCCACCTTATGTGGCGCGATCTCTAACTACTCCGTAAAATAGCGCTAAGTCCTAGCTGCAAGACGCAAGAGTCTTGCAGGCTAAGTCTTGTTCTTGCTAAAGTCTTGCACGGTCAGTCCTGGTCTTGGTCTTGCTAAAAATACGCGGTCTTGTTCTTGGTCTTGCAAAAACGCAAGAACAAGACCAAGACTGCTAGACCAAGACTGAATTTGGGCAACACTAAATTCTAACATATTAAATGTTGAATCTCGACAAAAATTGCTGCTCAGTTGCTTACTCTTTGACATTATTCAAAACAAAAAACCGGAATACTTGTTTAGTAAACTGACGTGGCGATCTCAGCAACATAAATCGACCCCTGTTTGTGTACCACCGCTTGTTCTGCCTCGCTATCGCACTACCGCTTTTAGAGGGCTATTAAGTACGCCGCCTCCAAATGTTGGAACAATGTTACCCAACTCTACCAATTAGACAACTAACTAACTAATCAAAATTTAAACGTTATCTCCGGGAACATTTGCTCTGCCAGCAAAGGGAGGAGGTTGCTCCTTCTATAGCCCCTCGGGCTGGCCACTGATTTCGAATTGCCACTTTAATTTTTAATTTATTATTTATAATTTTTAATAATATACATATAAATAGATCTACATTATTTATACTAAACCTTATTATAGAGTATTTTATCCGTTTTTAAATCTTTGCATATGCTATCCACACACATGTAATCATATCTTATATCTATATTTATTCTGATTATTTAAGTAGCACTCTTTCTAACTATTTTCTTTAAAATATAAACGTTGCTCTCCAGTGGTTCTTACATAAAACCAGCGTTGCGTTTGCCAGCAGAAGCAATATACCCAGCTGAGTTAGAACCCTTTTGCTGCGACAATAACATGCACAAGTTACACCCCTAATTTGTAAGTTTGCTATGGCAAACGTTTTGTATTGTGTGTTTTTCTGGCTGTAAATAAACGCTTTTTATTATTATTAACCACTGTTCAATATTTTGAGATACGATAGCCAAAGCTTTCGTCTCAAAATGCTCCATCGAAATATTGGCCATCATAGGCGCCACCGGACTATCCATACCCTATCAATTTTGAGGTAATACTGTTCTTGGTATAAGAAATAGTCCTGGGCTAAGCAGTTTTCAAGTAGTTCAGCAAGTTGGATTGGAAGATCATGCCTTTCGAGCAATGTCACAATCACATCAAAACAATCATTCACTGGAACATTGGTGAATAATGACTCCACATCAAAACTCATCATAATAGCATCCGGTTCCAACTTCAATTTTTCAATGATGGTAACAAAATGGTGGGAATACTTTATAAAAGATGACATTGCAATATCGAAGCTACGTGCTTTGATAAATAGTAAGTTGGCAAATTAATCTGATTTGATAGATAGATACGATAGGACGTAAAGGCACGTTAGCTTTACTGGGCAATAAAGTCGATAGTGGATCGACTTTGCCTCCCGTTATTGAGACAGTATAAGGTTACGTTGTTATGGGATTGATACCTACCTATAGTGTTAATAACCGCGCGGCATCTTCGATGTGTTGCAATGTTTTAGTACGACAGGAGCCTATTGACGTTTTATTACGTAAGTTTTTTAAACTTGAAGAGGTTCCTTCCGAATGCGAATTATTTTATGCGTCCACTACGGATTGCGACCCCGCCAGTGGTAGGTATATTGTTGGCCTTCCATTTAGAAAAGATATGTACTTATTAGGTGACTCATACAATTTAGCCCGTAAATGCTTCTTTAGCTTGGAGACAAAATTACAAGGCTCATCCAATTAATTTATTTTTTAGAGAAAAACAGTGAGGCGATGGATAACCAGGCAATTGCAGGAAGGTTCGCTAATTTGCCAACCACGAACACCTCGACGAGGCCCAGAGGAACAGTCTGGTAGCGGCATATGAAGACAACAGCTTCACACGAACTAGAGAGTTAGCAGAAAAGTTCAAAACTTCGTGTGCTGTGATTCCGCGTGAGCTCCATTCTAAGGGATTCCGTCTCAGGAAGCCAGACACAAAAGCCCAGTTAACGGAGAATCACAAGCGGACTCTTTTGGAATTTGCTCTGCAATATGTCGACTTTAACTGGGAGCATACAGTGTTCTGTGACGAAAAAACGTTCATGTCCAGCCAAAATGGACGATATTTATGGAGATGAAATAACACACGCTGGTCAGAGAAAACTATTGTCCGTAATACTAATTCTGGCCGGACAACGGCCAACATGTGGAGATGGATGAGTGCCGACGGTCCAGGTGAGCTTATATTTATCCCTTCTGGTTGCACTGGGCAGGATCATGTCGAGGTGCTGGCTGAAACCCTGTTACCTACTGTGTGAAATATTTACCCTGTCGATGAATTGGGTGTAGTGACATTTGTTCACGACAACTGTCCCATACACCGTGCACATGCTGTAGGTGAATGGTTTAGTCAGCACCCCATCATTTCTGTCATCCCTTGGCCCGAGAAGTCTCCTGACCTCAACCCCATAGAACATCTATGGGCTTTGATGGTTCGAAGGTGAACTGTGCGAGACAAGGGATGTCAGAAATCTTTGATAGCTCATTGTCAAGACATCTGGGATGATTTTAGAGGATCAGATATATGTTCCAAGATCGTGGGCTCCATGCGTAACCGCTAGTTGGCCGTTATTGCAGCAGATGATGGTTACACAAAATATTAAAAATAAAGTGTGTCGTAACATGCTATTATTTTTGCATTCAACCTAACGTGTTAACATAGATTTATATCTATCAGCTATTGCTTTAAACTCTTCTTGACTTTTACTATTATAAATTATTAAATTTGATAATTTGCTTTAAACATTAAGCCTAGCTTACTTTATACCTAGCACTGGTTATTCAGTTGTTATCCATGTCAAATATATAGCTTTTTCTAACAACATTTTTTACTGCTATGTTTTGTCGTTGACTATATGAATAAATATGTTTATGTATGAATAAATAACATAAATGAAAACATGACTCGTAAAAGAGCTCACAGAAAAGAATGAAAAGAAAAACTATATTGAAATAAAATAGTTCGACCACAGATAACGCCAGCAAGAAATAATATACATATATATATATATATATATATATATATATAATCTTGGTGCGACAGGCTATGCTCTACGCTCACCAACCCGCCTGCCCAGCGTGGTGAGTACGGA
This sequence comes from Leucoptera coffeella, assembly GCA_030578115.1. Taxonomy (NCBI): domain Eukaryota; kingdom Metazoa; phylum Arthropoda; class Insecta; order Lepidoptera; family Lyonetiidae; genus Leucoptera; species Leucoptera coffeella. Next base: position 3,381,112 of record JAMBLF010000002.1, read on the forward strand.
CAACAACCTCCAATGAATCACGAATGGAACGAAGAATGAGATCGACTTTATCTTAGCGGACAAGAGGTACATATGGATAGAGGAGGATGTCTCAGTGGTCATGGATAGAGGAGGATATCTCAGTGGTCAACAGGTTCAAAACCGGCAGCGACCAACGACTAGTGAGGGGAATCCTGAGTATTGACTTCAAGGTTGAGAGAAGTCGTCTGGGGCGATCCGTTCTTCGCCCAACGATGCTCCAATCCGTGCTCGGCTCTGAAGCGTTCCAGTGGGAACTACGCAATCGCTTCGATGCACTGAAAACCACGGCAAATGTTTATGAGAACCTGGATGACGTAGTGAGGGTTCTTCGTGAAGTGGGTGGGAAACACTTCAAGGCAGCCGAAACTCTAAGCTCACAAGCGAAACCCTGGAATTGATGCGTATTCGACGCACAATGCCAGAGGGAGCCTTGTCAGACCCCTAACGTCTCAACAAGAAGAGAGACATGACCTCCGAAGCTACAATGCGCAAATTATTCAAGAAGCTATTAAGCTGAATCAGTTGTCTAAAATCTTTAGTATAAGAATAGGTAGAGTAGAATAAGTATAAACCTCAGAGGGCAAGATCGTCACCTCAATTTCTGGATTCTGGCTGAGGTTGATAACTTTTACGGCCTATTATACGCCTCGTATGCCACGAGGCCTCCACCCGATACGAGGGACCCAAGAGCAGCATTAGTACGCTATTTCACGGACGATCTCCTACTCGTGGACGCAGACGAGATTGGGAGTGCTTTCAGAGAAGTTAGTATTGGGAAGGCTCCCGGCCAGGACGGAATCAGCTCTGAGCTTCTCAGGGCGGGAGGAACTCCACTCCTGGAGAGTCTCAAGGATTTATTCAATTCCGTCATAGCCAATGGGACAACCCGGAAGGCGTTGAGTGGGAGCGTGATGACCTTGTTTTTCAAAAACGTACACAAGGCCCTATTGAAGAATTATAGACCTATCGCGCTCCTAAGCCACGTTTACAAGTTGTTTTTGAGGGAGCTTACAAATCGTCGCGCCTTAAGATTTGACGCCTTCCAGCCACCGGAGTAGGCAGGATATAGACAAGGCCACAGGTACCGTAGACCACATTCACACGGTGCGGCAGAAGTCCCAAGAGTGTAACCGGCCGCTGTCTTTTGCCTTCGTGATTTCGAGAAGGCCTTTGACTCGATCGAGATCTGGGTTGTTCTGGAATCGCTGCTGCAATGTCAGATCTATTGGCAATATGTGCAGGTGCTGAGGAGCCTATATAGTATGGCAACGATATCTGTTCATATTCAAAACCAAAATACGAGTCCTGCGTCCTACAGTTGCGCAGAGGAATGAGGCGGGGGTTTTATCTCCCCAAAACTGTTCTCACACGCATTGAAGGACGTCTTCAATCGCAGATGCCTCACGCACCTTCGCTTCGCTGATGACATAGTCTTAATGGCGGAGTCGCTGCAGGATTTGCAGATAATACTGCACAGTTTAAGCGCTGCCTCACAAGACAAGACTAAGGTCATGTTCAATGAACTTGTGGTCCCGGAGCCGATTACGATCAGTGGAGAGACGCTCGAAGCTGTCCAGGAATATCCTGGGCCAAGTAGTGCAGTTGGGTAGGGACAGTTTTGAGCGGGAGATTTCAATAAGAGTGCAGCTTGTCTGGGCAGCATTTGGGATGTTGCGTCATATTTTCTCGTCGCCACTACCGTAGTGCTTGAAAATCAGGGTTTACAACCAGTGTATCCTACTCATAATGACATACGAAGCCGAGAAGTGGAACATGACAGTCGGGCTTGCCCACTAACTAAATGTCGCTCAGCGAGCAATGGAGCGTTCAGTACTGGTTATCTCGTTAAGGGACAAAGCTCGGACCAAGATCATCCGGCAAAGATCCAAAGTGATTGACTTATTCTATCGCTGTTGTAAGCTGAAGTGGCAGTGGGCCGGCCACGTCTGTCGTAGAACCGACGATCCCTGGAGTGAAGTTATATGTCTTATTAGGCCGGCCCCTACGTAACCGCCCTTCCACTCCACTCAAAAATATTTCTGTTGTCAATCTGCTATCATTAATCCGCATAACATGTCCAAGTAACATGTATAACAACATAACATGTAACATGTATAGCGGCTGTAGCCCAGTGGGTAAGACCTCGGACTTCGTATGAGAAAGGTCCTAGGTTCGAATCCCGACTCTGGCGTGTACCAATGAATGAAATTTAAAATGTGTTTTTCATTTATGTACATAATTTACAGTCGTTAACGGTGAGGGAAAACATCGTGAGGAAACCTACCTATCCCTCAGGATAGGTAATAGTCAGTGCCTATACACGGCGATACGGTTCACTACCTATCACGTTGGGTGCCGTCTATCTAGTGATACGCGGGCTTGGAATGACCCATACCTAACATGCCTTCGAAATTTCGGAGATGGGCATTCAAGCCTCTGACTACCCCGCCATAATAAAAAGGGAGTGTGTATACACAAGTCGTGAAGGGTATGTATGTATGTAACATGTCCAAATCATCGAAACATGCTCTTTTCAATCTTAGTCTCTACATCTACTTTCAAACCGCAACCTTCCCTTATCACACTATTTTTAATTCTATCATTTAAAAAATAAATAAATTTTTAAGTCGGGAGAAACTTTTAATAGGCTTGATTCATGAGTTTTATTAAGTCGGAACTTCAAGGATTTATTTCTTCTTCTTCTCAGTATATATTCCACTGCTGGAGATAGGCCTCTCCGATAATCATCATTTTGTTTACGACATAGATTTATTTAACTTACTTACTTTCATTTAGTTTGTTTGAAAGCGGGTTTATTTAAGGCAGGGATGCACAGACCACGGCCCGCGGACCGCATGCGGCCCTCCGATCAAATACTGGTGGCCCGCCAAAAATAATGCTCTCGTACATTCAAAAATATTGAATTCTATTCCAGCATAAAACCAAAAAAAAATTTCGAAAAGTAATAATAATAATATAAATTGATTCTCGCGCGCGCGCTCTTTAATGCGCTTATCTGTGCGCCGTGCATGCGTCGGGAACAGCGATCGGTAATGTTCGTGCTTGTCTCGGTAAAGTTCGTTTTCTTGAGGAAGCGCCGCGGCCGGCGACGAGGCGGCAGCGCGGTGGCGCGGGCGGTTTATCCACGGGTTATATTGATAGAGCAAGCGAGATAGCAATAGTCGAGAATTCCCGATTACTCGCCTAGGTAGATACACGAAGCTTCCAGAGTCGGTTTCGAGATTTCTCCAGACAGTTTTCGACTCTATACGCCGGGTATAAAAGCCGCGCTAACCGCAGCGACCGACAGTTCGGTTGTAATTTGAGTGAAGTGTCATTAGTTCTAGAGTAGATTTTAACTCGACTAGCCGGTGTTATATATTTTGATCCACATTCAACTTCGATCTCTTGTCAAGTGCCGTGTACAATAGTGTTGTGAAATCGTTAGTTAAACTCTGTTATTATTAAGTGTTTCCCTACATATTTTATCAATTATTTTTGGTAATTAAAAAAGGATTGGTAATTTAATTAGGTACTGTCATTGTTTATAGGTGCTGTGTTAGTGTGTTAACCAGTATTAGAACGCAACACGAACAAGCCAGGAACTAGTAAAAAACGTAAGGTAAGGTAAGGTTGTAAGGTTTTGTATGGTCGCATAACAAAGTCGTTTGTTTAATTTGCAAGAATTCTGTTGCGATTGCAAAGGAATATAATGTAAAAAGGCACTATGAAACGCAGCATCCTACTTTTACCAAGTTTACAGGCGAATTAAGAAAGCAAAAAGTGGTGTCTTTAAAACGGGAGCTCATTGGTCAGCAGGCTATGTTTACAAAACCCATTCAAGATTCAGAAACAGCTAGAGAAGTTAGTTATGAAATTACTCGAATGATAGCAAAGCGAAGTCGCTCCTTCAATGATGGGGACTTTGTACAACATGGCATAGAAATTGCCGCTAAGAAAATGTGCCCAGAAGCTGCAAAAAAGTTTGAGAAAATTCAACTGAATCGTATGACTATCCAAAGACGAATTGTATCTTTGTCAGGTAATATTGTGGACCAATTAAATGAAAAAACGAGGATCATTGAATATTTTTCATGAGCACTCGACGAATCCACTGATGTCAGTGGATTCGTCGAGTGCTAATGAACTTTCTTGAAAAACACCTCGTATGAATATGAGACTCGTCTCGGCTCGTATGAACTATTAGTTCAACAGCTCAACTTTTCATATTCATACGAGGTGTTACTCAAGATTTTGAAATCTTCGAAGAATTATTAGGAATGTGTTCATTGAAAGGTCAAACAAGAGGAGTTGATATACTCAATGTACTTTTGGATGAGTGTTTAAAAACTGATTTGGACTTATGAAAATTATCGGGAGTTGCGACTGACGGTGCTCCTTCGATTAGTGGTGTCCATTCTGGGCTAGTAACTTTGCTAAAAAAGCATTTGCAAGAAAAAAAACATGAACGCTGAAGATCTCATGCAGTTTCACTGCATTATGTTTTAACCGATGGCTCGACATAAGAAAAACTGCTTTCATCCATCCGCTCCATGTGCTCAAATATTAATAAAAATATTATAAATATTTCAACAAATCTTTCTCTATTTTTGTCACTATATCACAACATTCACAAAAGTTTTTCTTTTTTTTTTTTTTTTTGCACGTGTCCCTCATGTCGATAATGATATCACGATAATGATATGTCCCTTTAAGCCTACTTGTCAAAAACGTGGACGTATATGTCAAGGCACGGGGCGCTTATTTTGGTTGCTATTTTGCCTAATTAACCTTATTCGTCCTTACTTCTATTATCGTAATATATAAATATCGTAATTTATAATATATAAACAATATCATATAATTTACGTGCTATTTATTTAAGGTTTTCAGTTTGATTGATCGTTTAAATAGGCAAATTTTTCTCCAGCAATGAATATTCCTCATAATAATTAAGTCACATAAACCTTTGTGCGCACGGCACAAGTTATTATTATATTAAGAAATTTCTTATTTAAAGACTGGGACGTTACAATAATGCTTACCGGCTGAATTTCTTTCCATCAAAACGTAAAAGTAAGACAAAAATTAATACCATAAGATTATTCTATATTAATGCCAGAAAAACTTGATACTAATGGTAATAGGGAGAAACTTTAGTGGCATCTTGTTTTTGCAACTTACCTTTAATGAAGACAGTTGAAGAATGTCGTCAATATCCATAAGTACCTGAGGTTGAGGTACCAAAGAACCAAGATATTTTACATATGATCCACACCATCCAGAAAAAAGCACGAATAAGTTGTGACGTATATCATCTTTGATGAATGTTTCAAAACATGTTGCTGGAAATCAATCATTACATTATATTAAAAAAAAATGTTGTATTGTTTAGCGTAAGAGTTAAACTTTTATTTATATTGTAGACATTAAACTAATAAGTTTAGGAATAATATTCCATTAAGGGTATTAAAATTGTATTATAAATTTTTATTTTATTAATGGATGGATTAAAAAAAAAAAAAATTTCACTGTATGCTGACCCCGGGCCCGCGCAAATGGATCTGTCTCAGTTACTTGCTAGTAGAAAGGGGAGTCCATCACTGTTGTTATGACAGACCCGGACACGTCAGGCATGCGGATTCATTATATATATATAACACACCACCGCCTTCTTCGATCAGCTCGAGGCCACATTTAGGATCATCAAGAAACAGGACATCGTTGTGCTGATGGGTGGCATAAATGCCAAGATGGGTGCCGACAACATCTCCTGCGAGCACTACATGGGCCTCCACGGATTATCCGAAAACAAACGAAAACGGAAAATTTTTTGAGGTGCTGTGCTGTTCTTCTAAGGGATTAGTAGTGAGAGGGACAATGTTCAGTCACAGGGAGTGCCACAAGGTGACTTGGATCTCTATAGATGGTGTAACTCGCAACCACATAGACCATGTTGCGATCAGAACTGCTTGGAAGTCATCTTTTGAGAGGTTCCGACGTATGAACAGTGCAAAAATCAGTGCCTGCCGCGTGTGTGGTGGCCAGCATGCGGCCAGCTCTTGTAAATACCAGGACTACGTGTGCCAGGCGTGCAATCTGCGAGGGCACCTCAAGAGGATGTGCCCCAGGGCGAGTGGGCACCAGGCGGTGCATTTCCTAGATGAGGAGCCAGTGTCAATTGCTGGCACGGTGCCGAATGAGACAATGGTTCAGGAAAGTAGCAGTGAAGAGGTAAATAACTTTTCTCTGCACAGTGAACTTAATTGTAAACCCTATATAGTAGTAGTGAACATGAGTGGTATAGAACTGCAAATGGAAGTTGACACAGGCAGCGCTATTTCGTGTATTAATGAACAGTGCTATAGGAAGTATTTCGCTAGCCATAAATTACCTACCTTACCTTACCTTACCTAACCTGACCTAGTTTTGAGATATTACACAGGAGAAAAAGTGCATGCGTTAGGAAAAATTACGCTCGACGTTAGATTTAGAGGCCTGTGTAAAAGGTTAGATCTATTTATTGTAAAAAACGGTAAAACTAGTTTACTAGGAAGATATTGGATGCAACAGCTAGCAATTAATTAAGTCGACATTTATAGTATTGTTAATAGTAGTAAAGGCTTAAACTTTTCGGAATTTAGTTCCAGATACTGTGAAGTGTTCTCCGAGGGCCTTAGCCGGTTCACGGGCGGGGCAGTCAGCTTTCATCTGCGCGACGGCGCCCGACTGCGGTTCTTGCGCGCACGTCCGCTCGCCTACGCGCTCCGGCAGCCCGTAGAGCGTGCGCTCGAGCAGATGGCAGCGGAAGGCATCATCACTCCCGTCACCACTTCAGACTGGGCGACGCCTATCGTCCCCGTGATGAAAAAAGATGGTACCATACGAGTTTGTGCAGATTTCAAATTAACCTTAAATAAGTGCTAAGAGGTGGACCATTATCCTTTGCCTAAAGTGGAAGACTTATTAGCTAAATTACACGGGGGGACAAGTTTACCAAAATCGATCTTTCTCAAGCGTATGCACAGTTTGAGTTAGATGAGGAACCAAAAAAATATACCAAAATAAATACCCACAAGGGTCCGATTATTTACAACCGATTAGTATATGGGTTGGCTTCATCTCGGGGAATTTTCCAAAGAAAACTAAAGCAATTATTTGCTGATATGCCCAAGGTTGGGTTGTTTTTATATGATCTGATAATTACGGGTGACAATGACCAATCCCATAATACAACTCTTCACAAGGTATTCGAGGGACTGCAGACTTGCACCTGGTGACAGACGGCTGCAAGCGACCTGTTGCGCGCTCAGAGCGAGCAGAGAGAGGCTACTCACAACTCGAGAGGGAGGCACTTGCTATCATCTACGGAGTCAGGGAATTTTATCAATATTTACATGGGCGACGTTTCGTACTGAGAAGCGATCATAAACCATTAGTTACGATTTTTGGCGACAAAACAGGAATCCCGGTGATGGCCGTAAGCATGCTGCAGCGCTGGGCAGTAATATTAGCCGGGAATGACTATAGCATAGAATATGCCAGAATAACGCTGCTGATGCCCTTTCGCGTCTACCAGTGGCCCAGGCGGTGAAAGAAAAGGAGGACGACGACGGGCAAGTAACGTATTTAAATTTTATTCAGAACTTCCTACCTGTGACTACAAAGACAATAGAAGAACATATCGCTAAGGATGGAGTATTAAAAAAGGTGGGTATGTACTTACGTACTGGGTGGCCACGAGAATGTATTAAAGAGCCAGCTTTGACACCGTTTTTCACTCGGCGGAACGAGCTATACCTTGACAGAGGGTGCATTGTTTGGGGATACCGACTGATCATACCTTCTACTCTACAAGGTCATGTATTAAAAGAACTTCACGTAGGGCACTCAGGCATCGTCAAGATGAAAGGTATAGCACGCAGCTTCGTATGGTGGCCAGGCATCAAAAAACAAGTAGAAGATGCATGCAGTCAGTGCACAGCGTGTGCGCTGGAGAGTGCCGCGCCTCCACGCGCGCCACCACAACCGTGGCCGTACATACCTGAGGTCTGGTCCCGCTTGCACTCAGATTTCCTAGCTCCATTCCGTGGAAAGACTTTCCTGGTTCTAGTCGACTCTACTAGTAAGTGGCTGGAAGTTTTTAGCATGCAAAGAACGACGGCAAACGCAGTGATCAAGGTCCTCTGGGAAACCATTGCAAGGTTCGGTTTGCCCAGGGAGGTCGTTTCAGACTACGGGCCCCCCCTCATGAGCGGTGAGTACAAAGATTTCATGTGTAAAAATGGAGTAGTCATCACCTACGTACCGGCGTACCACCCTGCATCAAATGGGGCTGCGGAAAATGCTGTAAAACAATGTAAGAATACATTAAAGAAATCTATAAGAGACGGCCACGAAGTGGAAGCAGCGTTACAGGCATTTTTAATGATGTACAGGAACAGCGAGCACTGCTCCACAGGAATGTCGCCTACAAAACTCTTGCAGAGGAGAGAGTTGAGATCAAGGTTGGATCTTTTACGAGAGGATAAGAGTGCAGAGATGAGTGTTAGAAAAGCACAAGAAAAACAGGTTCATCATGCAGGAGGAGAAGAACGTGACTTTCGAGTAGGTGAAACTGTTTGGGCACGCGACTATACGGGGAATAAATGGTCACCAGGCACGGTAGAGGGTATAACAGGTTGCCGCACATTTATAGTAGGCAGGAATAAGGGTCCACCTATCGAAAGGCACGTAGATCAAATAAGGAAGAGGAGAAGTAGTTGTATGATACCAGCTGTAGAACAGGATAGATCTGTAGAAAGTAACATCGTTGAGGGTGATGACGTCGGTCACCCCATATTACCTGATGAGGCACGGTTGCGAACCCCAGAGCTGACTCTGTCGGAGACCACCATTGCACCATCGGCGCCGCGGGGAGAGCCGTCGACCATTGAGTTAGATAGCTCTACATCTTCTAAGACTAGCGTAGAGGCAAATAGCACATGCCATTCCCCGCCTGTGAAGCTGCCTTCCGCCCCCGTCAAAACGGGAAAGAAAACCAGTACAAAGATATGGTTTTGAATTCGATTGATAATCCCTTCCATTTAACATAACTTTTTATTAATTGCAGGATGTATAAGAAAGGTTCCTATTATGTATTAATTTTCTATTGTAGTTATTGTTTTGTATCTTTGTATTTTCAGATATATGTATACTGTTAGGTTAAGATTATTTAGAGTTTAGTATATTACTTATATCTTTTTCTGTAGTAACTTTGTAGAAGTAATGAAGGGTGGAGGTGTGATATATGTAGGCTAGCTACTCTCGTGGTCAGTGACCGAGGGTAGAGAGAAACATTTTGCTTTTGCAATAATCCACTAAGAATTTATTATTATTATAACCTGCTCTATAAAATTATTCTTGGTAGTTCTGAGATATTAAGACGTTGTATGAGTCTTGGGTTCCCGATGAGGATAGTTTGAGTCTTAGATGGATTGACCACAAGCCCGTGGCTAGAACTCCATCGCGCAACACGCTCCAGATCAACATTGATGTTAGATATGGCTGCAGGGAGATCGGCAGGACAAGCTGACCGGTAGATTTGTAGGTCGTCGGCATACAGACGGTATGAAGATGAAATGTTAGCTGAGATACCATTAACGAAGATGCCAAAAAGGAAAGGGGATAATACGCTACCCTGCGGGACATCGGATGACACCGCAAACCAGCCAGACAAATCATCATCGGCTAACTTGCAACCTTCGATTTGCGAGATAGCTGCGAAACCAGTCGAGTACGACTGATTCGACTTTCAAAGACCCGATAAGAGCAAGATGAATGTCATGATCAACGGTCCCAAAAACATTACTAAAATCTAGAAGAGTCAGGATGGTGAGCTGTCCATTGTCCATACCATGCCTCATATCATCACTGACTTTTAACAGAGCTGTGGCAGTACTATGACCTGGTCGAAATCCGGATTGCAAAGGGTTAAATAGGTGATTGTGGTGAAGAAATAAACTGAACTGCTGGTGAACTAGTTTTTCAAGAACTTTAGAAAGGAAAGGAAGTATAGCAATTGGACGACGGTTTCGCATTTTTAGGGATAGGTAGGATCAGAGCGTCTTTCCAAGCTAAAGGGAAGGTACCAGAAACTATAGAGCAGTTAAGAATGGAAGTAATAATAGGCACTACAATATCAAGGATAGGCAACAACATTCTGCGTCCAATACAGTCAGAGCCGAAGGCCTCAGAGGAAATAGAGCGTATACACTTGTCAACCGAAACATCTGTAAACGGAACGAGGTGAAATGAATTATATTCAGGTAGAGGCAAAGAAGATATAGCTGATAATGTATGAGTTTTTTCACTATTGGGGCTAGAAGATGTAGAAAAATGGGAAGCTAGGGTATTAAGATTAACCGAAAGAGAGAACTTTCCTATACCCAAAGATTTTAAGAACCTCCACATCTTTGATGGACTAGTTTTTGCAATAGAACCATGGATGTGTCGTTTTTGGGCATCTCTACAGAACTTGTTGTATTGATTGCGGATAGTTTTGTAGTGACATTCGTTATCAATAGTAGGGTGGCGTTTATAACGAGACCTGGCGCTATCTTCATAACACTCTTTATCTCGTCTGTAAGCCACGGAGCTGGCAAGTGTTTCAACCTAACTCTCCGCATAGGAGCATGTTTGTCCTAAAGTGTGATAAGCTGGTTGGTGAAAGATATGACTTGGTCCTCTACTTTAGTACAATTACTTACTACTTTCCAGTTAACCAGAGACGCATCATGGCGCAGGGTACCTATGTTCATTGCATGAAAGTTGCGTCTCAAGAGAATTTGGGGCTTTGGTTTTGGAGCACGTAATTTAAATGAGAGGTAAATGAGGTCATGATACAAGAAGGCATCAGCATTAACTTGACCGAAATTGACGACATTTGAGGGAGAGGATACCAACATTAAGTTAAGGAGTGACGGCTCGTAGCCCGGTGAGTGGTGAGTTGCCGTTGCCGCCGAGAAGAGGTAAAAGAGAGAGGTTATGTGCGGAAACCAAGGAGCGAAATTTGAGGGATCGAGAATTCCTTTTTAATAAACATGTATTGAAGTCACCCATATGGATAGAATAGTTATACATTGGAAGAAAGTCGTCAAGCAGAGTAACAAACGAATTAAAGAAATTTACTTGATTATTAGCCAATTTATTTTTTCAAAGCCACCGGGTTCGATTCCCGTACTGGATACAAATGTTTTTTCAAAGAAAGTGTGAATGCAGTTTTTCTTGTTATCAAAATCGGTGACATGATTCCTAAGAACAAATCTTCGTATCTCTTATAGTTTCAGACTTTCCCATACTGACCGTTTTGAATGCGCCACCCTGTATAGTGGCAAAGAGCAGTAAGATACGTTAACAGGCTGTACTTAAAGATGTGTGTAGGAAAGCTAAGATTCACAGACAATAGTACCTGTCTTTATATAAATATATTATGATAAGAATATATATATACGAGTATGTATATATTAGTAATTATACAAGGTTATAAGTTAGTGCCTAAAGCCTACAAGACAAAAAAAACAATAGCGATTTACACTTTTGACCTACAATTAAAGGTAGAATTCAGTTCTTAGCGACGGCGACTGTTCGACTACGCGACCATGGTCGCCTGTCGCGGGGCGACCCCTAGCTTTCCGATGACAGCGACTACGACCGGTGACATTGCCAGCCATCCCGCAATTTTTATGTGTGATGGTTGTGTTCTATTGCAGTACGATATGTCGGACAATTTATCCGCAGCTAGGAAAAGAATTATTCAGCTGCTTTTGGAGGAAGAGCAAGATGATGATAATAATCTTATTATGTTATTATCTATGCCTCCAGAAAAAAGGATGAAGGCCGACTCAATTTTCACATCGCGACACGAAAAGGGTTGTTTTCAAATACTCATAAAACGACATTTAAATTAAAAAGAAGAAAAGTTCCGAAAATATTGTATTTTGACGTGCAATCTAGTCGGTCTCGCGGCGGCACTGCCACCGACGCGAGCGAGTCGCGGTCGCATGCGTTATTTAGTGCTCCATACAAATTCATACAAAGCAGTGGGTCGCGCGACCCGGTCACGGTCGCGGGTCGAGGTCGCGCGTCGCCGTTGCCAAGAACCGAATGTTACCTTTAAAGTAACCAAACTATTATAATGCTAAGTGCCTATATATGAACAAAAATAAAAATAATTAAGACTTATCAGGTCTCCACTAGCTTGCCATACAAAAAAATAACATATTAAAAGTATTAAAATTAGACACATACAAAGCGCAACAGCTGGGAATAAATTTAACAAAATTGTAAAAGAATAAAGCGCTAGAACGCTAATGCAGAGCGCTCGACCCAGCACATTAAGTAAATTGAAGCGCGGCACAAGACAATACACTAGAGTGAAATTCGCGAGATAGGGTTTGCTTACGCTCACAGAAACATAAACGAAACATGTTTTTAGTTGACTCAACAAGTACAAAACAAATTATCAAGGTTACATAAGCCATGTTAGAGTTTGATTGATGTTAAATAACAAAAATTACCCACGTATCGCTGTCATAACAACGAGTTAAAACTAAGGATAGCAAATACCATCAAGTTCGATGTGTGGTTAATGTTTCTACAAATGAAATTCCTGCAGTTTAAGGAATACATAGTACAAAAGTAAGTTGGTAATGTATGCATGGGCCTAATAGCAAATTCTACGACTAAATTGAGTGATCAAATACCATGAGAGTGTTTCCTTACAGTTATTAATGATTAAGCGCGAGAAGAAAGCTTTATTGTGATTTTAAAGCATACCAATTATATTAATATTTGAATGAACAAACCTCACACACCTCCCTATAGACATGTACACTGTGAGCCTAAGCACTAGAGAACACGTCCAGAGAATAGGTATCACTTGGTAGATGGTTTAGTGGATCAGATCGGGTGGCTTGCAGTCTTGGGCTTGTCAGGCCTCACCTCTTACGGCTTGCTCTTGAGGGCCACTAGTGTAGCAGAGTCATGAACGCAGTGGCGTTCACCATTCGAGTCCAGTGCGTACACCATACTATCCGATGTCCAGCAGCGAGAAACGCCAAGCAGACCTCTGGCCTCCATGAAGAACTGATGCCTCCCCCTGTTCAGGAACTCAGAGAGGGTGACTCCGCTGCCCTTCAGCTTTGTCTTGGCCCGCCACACCAGTCTCCTAATGACGGTGTTGGCAAACTTAACCAAAATGGGCCTAGCTTTAGATAGGTTTTTACCAAGCCTAAGGCATTGCTTTATGTCATTTGCGGCAATGCCAACTGAAACACAGACACTACACTGTCGCAATCACTAGTGGAGTCATTATTCTGAACACCGTGAACGATGAGGAATTTTCGTCGATTGTGTAACTCCAGACTCTCCACACTGTCACTCAGAATGCCCACCTGAGTTCGGAGATTGTCCAGGATGACAATAGGGGAGGTTTTGAAGGCTTCAAACCTCTTGCCAAGAGAATCCAGCGATGAGGGCGCAGCAGGAGATTCGGCTTGGTGGAGTTCAGCCTGGAACGAGCTAAGTTGAGCGCTCACTTGTTCAGAGAGCTTCAGGAACGTTGTCTTCATGTCCATGGCTTCAGGGTATGACCAATCGAAGATTGCTAATGGAGACACTGATTGGGTGATGCTTAATTACATTTAAATTAATAAATTAACACAGAGATACGAGTTTGCTTTCAACTACCCTCGTTCAATATAAGAATGCAGGCAGCTCACAATTCTCTCTTTCATTAAATGCTGCTAACCGAAGAATACGTGTTTTCCTTGTATCCTGTATTAATAGTGTTTCACCTAGTATTTAATGTAGGAACACTTCAATAACTCTTGGGATGTAAGGGGGCACTCTATCACCCTAGTGCCCCAAGCCAACCTAACCTGCCCGTGGTGCATCCTGCTGTCCAACTAACGAGGCTCTGGCGACCGACAAATGGCGGTATAACCATTTCGTAATCAAGCGTGGCTAAATGCAACAGACCAGTAACGGGCAGCAGCGTCACTGGTGCGAAGAGCTACGTTCTGCGCTCACCAACCCGCCTGCCCAGCGTGGTGAGTAAGGGCAATACCCCCAATGAAGAAGGCTACAAACACATGGCCCCCAGTTCCCGGTCGCCCTAATATTCCGGCCCACGGCAGGGGTCTCGGTTACGGTAGGGCAGGGGGTGCTAAGAATCCCCGGGTTACGGACAGCTGCCACAAATTGACCCTGGCAACGTATAATGAACGCAGTCTACGGCTGGACGAAAGCCTGGTGCAACTGGAGGTAGAACTAACTAATTCAAGGTGGCATGTTCTGGGGATATCGGAGGTCCGAAGATCTGGTGAGGACACCATTACCCTAGAATCAGGCCATCTGTTCTATTTCCGGGAGGGCGACCAGAAGCCACAGGGTGGCGTAGGTTTTCTCGTCAACGGGGTTCTCCGTGACAACGTGCTGGAGGTTTCGAGTGTGTAGACCCGGGTAGCGTACCTTGTACTGAAACTGACCAAGAGATACTCTCTTAAGGTCGTGCAGGTATATGCGCCGACGTCGGCATACTCAGACAGTGAGGTCGAGGTGGTTTATGAAGATATCGCCAAGGCGATGCATAACACCACCAAGACCCACTACACCGTTGTCATGGGGGACTTCAATGCCAAAGTGGGAGTGCGCGAATGCGATGAATCGCGTATCGGAGTTGGATGCAGAAATGCCAGAGTTCTGCATGAACACGTTCTTCGAGAAAAAGCCCTATAGGAAGTGGACCTGGCAGAGCCCAGATGGTAAGACGAAGAACGAGATTGACTTCATCGTGGCAGACAAGAAGTACGTGTTCAGGGATGTCTCAGTGGTTAATAGGTTTAAGACTGGCAGTGACCACCGCCTAGTGAGAGGCACCCTGAATTTCGACTTCAAAGCCGAGAGAAGCCGATTGAGACGATCCGTTCTTCGCCCAACGATGCTCCAATCCGTGCACAGCTCTGAAGCGTTCCAGCTAGAATTACGCAATCGCTTCGAGGCACTGAATACCACGGCAAGTGTTGACGAGAACCTCGATAATGTGGTAAGGGGACTTCGCGAAGTGGGTGGAAGATGCTTCAAGGGAGGGCGAGGCAGCCGAAAGTCTAAGCTCTCAAGCGAAACCTTGGAATTGATGCGGATTCGACATGAATTGCCAGAGGGAGCTTCGTCAGATACCCAACGTCTCAATAAGACTATCCGAAAATCGGTGAGACGCGACCTCCGAAGCTACAATGCGCAACTCATTCAAGAGGCCATTGAGCAAAATCGGGGGTCGAAAGTCTTCAGTAAAAGAATGGGTACGTCTAATCTGACGAAGCTGAAAACCTCTGAGGGCAGAACCGTCACTTCAATTCCGGGGATTCTTATCGAGGTTGAGGGCTTTTACGGCCATCTATACGCCTCGCATGCCCCGAAGCCTCCACCCGATACGAAGGACCCAAGAGCCACATTGGACTACCCCGACGGCGTGGAGTGAGAGCGTGGTTACCTTATTCTTCAAAAAGGGAGACAAGACAAGGCCTATCGCGCTCCTAAGCCACGTCTACAAGTTGTTCTCGAGAGTGCTCACAAATTGTCTGGCCTCAAGATTTGACGCCTTCCAGCCGCCGGAGCAGGCCGGATTTCGAAAAGGTTTCAGTACCGTAGACCACATCCACACAGTGCGGCAGGTTATACAGAAGTCTCATGAGTATAACCACCAGCCGCTGTGTCTTGCCTTTGTGGACTACGAGAAGCCCTTCGACTCCATCGAGATCTGGGCTGTTCTTGAGTCCTTGCAGCGATGCCAGGTCGATTGGCGTTATGTGCAGGGGTTGAGGAGCCTATACAGCGTGGCA
This sequence comes from Leucoptera coffeella, assembly GCA_030578115.1. Lineage (NCBI taxonomy): Eukaryota > Metazoa > Arthropoda > Insecta > Lepidoptera > Lyonetiidae > Leucoptera > Leucoptera coffeella. Next base: position 3,397,014 of record JAMBLF010000002.1, read on the forward strand.
TCGATATCTTTTCAAGTCCAAAACCACAAGACAAGTCCTAAACAGTTGCTCAGAGGAGTGAGACAGGGAGATGTCATCTCCCCGAAACTGTTCACGAACGCACTGGAGGACGTCTTCAAAATTGGATTGGACTGGGATGGGTATCAATGTCAATGGCAGATACCTCACACACCTCCGCTTCTCTGACGACATTGTCATAATGGCGGAGTCGCTGCAGGATTTACAGGGAATGCTGCACAGTCTTAACGCTGCCTCACGGTCGGTCGGTCTCCGGATGAGCTTGGACAAGACGAAAGTAATGTTCAATGAACTCGTAATCCCGGGGCCGATCACGATCAGTGGAGAAACGCTTGAAGTGGTCCTGGAATATGTCTACCTGGGCCAGGTTCTGCAAATGGGTAGGGACAGCTTCGAGCGCGAGATTTCCAGAAGAGTGCAGTTGGGCTGGGCAGCATTCGGGAAGCTGCGTCATATCTTCTCGTCGCCACTACCGCAGTGTCTTAAGACCAGGGTTTTTAATCAGTGCGTCCTACCTGTAATGACATACGGTGCCGAGACGTGGAACATGACAGTCGGGCTGGCTCACCGATTACATGTCGCTCAGCGAGCAATAAAACGTTCGATGCTGGGTATCTCGTTAAGGGACTGAGTCCAGAACGAGATTATCCGGCAGAGAACCAAAGTCGTAGACATTGTCTATCGATGTTGCAAGCTGAAGTGGCAGTGGGCCGGTCACGTCTGTCGCAGAACCGACGACCGTTGGGGTAGAGCGGTTCTTTAATGGCGACCGCGTCTCGGTAAACGTAGTATAGGACGCCCCCTGCCAGGTGGACCGATTACCTTAAAAATGTCGCTGGTAGTGGTTGGCTGAGGGCCACGAGTGATCGTGTTTTGTGGCGTTACCTTGGAGAGGCCTACGTCCAGCAGTGGACTGTCATAGGCTGATTGATTGACTTCAATAACTAATTGCATTTAAACGGCGGCAAGGCGATATATCTACTACCTGTTTCGTTCGATTGTAAATATCTTGTAAGAAGTCGTTCCGGAGTGGGGAAAAACCGTCACAATAATCGTTTGATTGTGAAATGTTAATGTCTAACCATCACAAAAGATATTACAGTCGTGATGTATTTGTGTATGTCATATTAAGCAATTAATAAAATTATGTTTCATTCGTAAGTATTTAATTTTATTACAGTATTTAGATTCTGACGGCCTTCGTCACGCGATTGGTTGATCGCCTGAACGCTAATCGTGAGGTCTCGGGATGGATTTTCGGTGGAGGCAGAGTTAAGAAATACGCTTTTCTTCTGCTTTCCAATCTGGTTGCTGATTATTTTATTTATTATGTAAGCTATATATAATATATATATATAGTTAGCAGTGGGGCTGTCAGGAGTGGGCTAAACAATATAAAAGTGGGCGCTCAGTGGGAATCGGGGTAGTCTTAGGACGGGTCTTGCGGGCGAAGGCTATGCTCGAATACGCATCGGTGCTCCCTATTTCAATTGTGGTTACAAGTAGTGTAATTGGGAAAGTGCATAAGTGGTGTAATGAGTGTGAACCTGTTTTCGTGAGTACTTTCATAGCTTTGTACCTTGATTCGTTGTTAAATCGATTAACTGATGTCTCTTATTTTTTTGTTTTAAATGGCATTACTTGCAGGTAATGTTGAATTTTCTTTTTTAAAAAGCCTAAAAGTAATTAAAATCTAACTGCAGAAGTGGGATATCAGCTCTCGCATTGCCTTAATTAGTTAATTGAAATCTCAACCTACCTGCAAAAAAAAAAATTCAAACGAACAAAAAATAATACTCCATTTGAAAGCAGATTCACATTACTACCTGCATTCCTTTGCGTTTCCACTGTTTTCGCGTCAATATGCCTAGAAGATCACGTCATGGTAGGCGTCAACGCGATAGGTCGAGCAGTAGCAGTTCGCAAGATTCTATCCGAGACGTGTCGCGGTCTAGATCTAGGACTATTTCGCGACGTCGCGGACGCTGTTCGGAATCGCGTCACCGATCTCGTTCTCGATCACGTGTGAATCGGGTTACTGACGGTACTCGTAGATCACGTTCCCGTGTAGTACCGAGTAACAACCGCGTACATAGGAGAGTTCATACGCCACCTCCTCCCGTCAGTCTTAACTCGACCCTTGATAAAATTTTAAATTGCTTAGATAAGCTCGAAAAGACCACGACCGTTACCCCAGAGCCGCCATGCGATTCAATTAGTACCTCTGTGACTCAGGCCGTAGTTGAGGCAATACAATCTGTACCCATACGTTCGAATTAATAACTACTACGTGTCAAACTTTGATCCAGCTATTCATGACATTGAGGATTGGTTTTTAGAAGTAGATCGTGCCAAGTTACTTAACCGATGGGATGATAGAGAATGCTTATCGCGCGTCGCTAATTGTCCTTAGGGTGACTCACGAACGTGGCTAAATGAGTGGGTAACGACCGATAGGTGTTGGTCAAACTTCAAAAAAGAGTTCAGGGCCTTATGTCCCAAGACGCTAGACTACGCGGGTATTCTTTTTGACGCAATGTGCCTAACATCGGATAGGTATCCCATGTACGCAGAATACGCTCGTCGTTCTTTGCTTAAGCTACGAATAGTGCGAGGTCTCAGTGATGAACTAACGACGCTAATTCGAGGTATAAGGGACCCCCAGATTCGCGCGGCTGCTGCGAATGCACATCTGATGCCCGACTGCATAGTATCATTTTTGGCTATTTATTCAAAACCTAACCGTGATAGGGCTCCGTTGGTGCAATCGCAAAAGCCAAACAATGCGATGCCTATGAAACGTACTAATATAGGTCAACCTATAGCTCGGTGTTACTCATGTGGTAGAAAAGGCCATAAAAGTGCCACGTGTCCATATAAGGGCGGTGAGGCCAGCGCCTTGCTACCGAAGTCTACCGTTGGCAGCGGGGTTGGACATTTGAACAAGAACCATCGTATTGAACCCGGTTCAGTCAGCACGTGTGCGTTTTGTAAAAAGCCAGGGCACTCTATTGATAGGTGTTTTGCTAAGGAACGTTCGGAAAATCGTAATGAGCGTAATGTCAACTTATGCGTCGAACAAAGCTTGTTAGGAGGCAACAGCGATATCGTGACGGCTATTGTGCAAGGCATTCCAGTAGATATTTTAATCGACAGCGGTGCATTAAACGTTTCATTGGTATCTTCGGACGTGGTGCGGTTACTCAATCGCCAACCAAAGCCCACATTTTGTACTTTAAAGGGGCTGGGCGGACGTGAGGTTGCGGCTACCTCTCTTGTGACACTCATCATCGAGTTCGAGTACATAACTCTCGAAGCCGATTTTGTTGTGGTCCCAGCCAATTGTATGAGTACCCCCATTATTATTGGTACCGACATTCTAAATAGGGATGGGATAACCTACGTCAGGACAAAAGACAAGCAATACCTAATGCGTCTAGATAGCCCCGAACGTAAAATTCTAACTATTCAAACGTGTAATATTTCCGAGATTAACACGCCCCTCCGGGGTAACGAACGAGACATGCTTCTCAAAGTCGTTGGAGATTTTGCTGGCTTCTTCATTACTGGGACTGCCACATCAACAGTGACCACTGGTACCATGCAGATAAATCTTACTAGTCCTATAACGTACCGACCGTATAGGCTGTCACTTGATGAAAAATTACGGGTTCGCGAAATTGTCAATGACCTTTTAGAGAAGGGCATCATCAGGGAATCACAATCTGAGTACGCTAGCCCAATACTGCTCGTTAAAAAGAAGGACGGATCCGACCGTATGTGTGTCGATTACCGAGCCTTGAATCGCGTCACAGTAAGAGAACGTTACCCCCTTCCCCTGATTGACGACCACATTGACCGGCTAGGCGATCGACGTGTTACGCGGTTTTCTTCTCTGGATATGGCATCCGGCTTTCATCAAATTGCTCTTGATCCAGCATCCGTACACAAAACGGCTTTTGTTACACCGGAATCGCATTACGAGTACTTAAGGATGCCTTTTGGTCTGTGTAATTCTCCGGTCGTGTACCAAGGGATCATAAATAAAACACTACGCCGCTTTATTGATGCTGGGAGAGTCCTCGTGTATATTGATGATGTTTTGTTGATGAGTGAAACGGTAGAAGAAGGAATTGCTCTTCTACGGGAAGTTCTGACCACCTTGACTGAATCTGGTTTTTCAATTAATTTACGAAAATGTACTTTTCTAACTACAGAAATTGAATATCTTGGCCGAATTGTCAGTGGCGGTCAAGTGAGACCAAGTCCTCGTAAAGTACAAGCTCTTAAGGACTCCCCAGTACCCCCGAACATCAAGCAGGTTAGACAACTTCTCGGCTTAGCTAGCTATTTTCGGAAATATATTGAAGGATACTCAATCAAGACCTTTTGCATCTCGCAATTAACCAAAAAAGATACACCTTTTGTGTGGGGCATTGATCAGGAAAAAGCACGTCAATACATAATAGCATGTCTTACCAACGAACCAATCTTAACTATATTCGACCCCCGACTTTCTACCGAGGTACATACCGATGCGAGTAGCATAGGTTACGAAGCTATCCTAATACAGATCCATGAAGAGACGAACAAAAAAGTTGTAGAATACTTCAGTAGGTCCACACAGGGAGCTGAGTCAAAATATCACTCTTACGAGTTGGAAACATTGGCTGTTGTGAAAGCTTTAGCTCACTTTAGGCATTATCTCTTAGGCGTCAAATTTAAAATAGTCACAGACTGCAATGCCCTTAGGGCAACTGAAAAGAAAAAGGATATTTTACCCCGTGTCGCTCGATGGTGGATTTACCTTCAGGACTTTTCCTTCGAAATAGAGTATCGCAAGGGTACTCTTATGTCCCACGCTGACTATCTCAGCAGGAACCCGATGGCTAAGGTCAATAATGTGACCAGGCCACGAAATTGGGCTCAGATAGCTCAGGCGGCAGATGGCGACACTCAACTTATGATACAACGTCTCAACGACGGTAGCCTAGATCCGCAGCGCTATGTCTATCGGAATAACATGCTGTATTATCGTTATTCCCCAATCGGGGGTGAGCCTATATTGCTTTGTTACATACCTAGGGGTCATCGTCTCAGTCTTCTAAGAGTATTTCATGATGAGCATGATCATATTGGGTTTGACAAAACACTGGACCTCATACTTCGCCATTTCTGGTTCCCAAGTATCAGAAAGTTTATAAGAAAATACATAGACCACTGCATTACTTGTCTGTCACTTAAACGTGTGCCTAGGGCACCATTGCAGCCAATCACTTCGTGGGAAAAACCAGAAGTTCCTTTCTCCACAGTTCACATGGACGTGTTGGGCCCTTTGCCGGAATCCAACGGTTTTAAATACGTTTTTATAGATGTTGACGCCTTTTCGAAATTTGTTTTGCTTTACCCAATATATAGGCAAGATACTGATGAGTTAATGAGTATAACTAGAAATGCTGTATCGTTATTTGGTGTTCCAAAATTATTTGTTTGCGATAAAGGTAGAATGTTCGAGTCAGTTCAATTTGTTAACTTCATTAAGGAATTAGGTTCAGAGATTCACCATATTACACCGGAAATGCACAACGCTAACGGCCAGGCTGAAAGATATGCCCGTACCGTTATGAACATGATTCGTGTTGAAGTAGCCCAAAAACATACACGTTGGTCAGATGCCTTATGGAAACTACAATTGACACTTAATATCACCAAGCACAGGACCACCCAAGTGTCTGCATTGAACTTGCTGATTGGAATAGACGCAACCACTCCCGTTATCCAGAGCTTAGTCCGAGACGTTGCTATCGAAGGCTCGCAAAACAACCGCGAAGCCCGGAGGGAGCTTAAACGACAAAGAGCTATCGACTTACTACGGAGGAACCAGTTGGCGCAGGATGGACGAGTGAACCGAACACGCAATCCACCAAAAGAGTTTAAAGTCTATGATATGGTATTTGTAATAAAGAATTCGCAATCTACTGGTAAATTAGATTCCGGTATGCGTGGACCATATAGGATCATGAAAGTCCTTCCAGGTGGCCGATACGAGTTGAAGTTATTGGGCTGCTCATACGGAAAAACCACGCAGGCTGCTGCCCAGTACTTAGTCTCGTGGCGTGGCGAGTGGTGTCTGGAGGCGTGCGCTGCATTTTTTGAGCGTGAGTTATCTAATTATGTTTTCCTTTGACTGTGTTACAGATCAATCCATGTCGTGAGAGCGTTCCAAATGGAGTTCTAGCCAGGTGGGGACGTCTTGGACCATCTCCCTGTTTTATGAGGGAGTGCGGAGCCATGTGATGTGTAATGCGTCAATTCAAATTGAATCTGAGTTTCGAATGCTCCCGTTTGTTACGCTCAGGCCTGGCCGGTTGATATTTTGTTGATGAGGGCTCGGTTGCAGACCGAGAGGTCGCGTGTACCCATCGGGTACATTCCACCCTTATGTCGCCTCCAATGGAATACCGCCATTGGACTCCGCATATGCCTCTTGTTGGGGGACGTCTCCAAGTTTGTTTGGTTCGCGTGTATGGTCATAGCAACTTTCTAGGAGCGGTACCATGGAGTGATCGTCCTGGGTACCGTCCTGTTGAGGTACTATCGACCGTGTACTCCACCGAACTGGGGAGTCATATACACACATGGAGGTATGATTGGTTACTTATATATGAGGAAGGACGTATGATGATCTTATGTGACGATAAATGTTATTTCGAAACATGCAAGGGACCTGGTGAAAGGGGCCATGAAAGAACGTGAAAGCGCTGTGAGGAAGTGTAGGCCGTATTGGTTATCGTTGCATCCACCACATAAAGTGTGTTTATCCTTAGAGACCGACGATACCGGTAACACTGCGGACCATCCTGGCTCCAGCAATGATCTACCTCCTTCACCGCTGGCTTATGCCAGTGACGACGGGGGGCCAAGGCCTGCTGCCGCATCCACGGCTGACGGCGAGCCTGTCTTGCTGGTCCCGGTTCCGGCTGATGGGCTGCCGGACATATCTGATGCGGTCGAGGACGACGCATGAGATCAGGAGGCCGAGTTAGCAGTGGGGCTGTCAGGAGTGGGCTAAACAATATAAAAGTGGGCGCTCAGTGGGAATCGGGGTACTCTTAGGACGGGTCTTGCGGGCGAAGGCTATGCTCGAATACGCATCTGTGCTCCCTATTTCAATTGTGGTTACAAGTAGTGTAATTGGGAAAGTGCATAAGTGGTATAATGAGTGTGAACCTGTTTTCGTGAGTACTTTCATAGCTTTGTACCTTGATTCGTTGTTAAATTGATTAACTGATGTCTCTTATTTTTTTGTATTAAATGGCATTACTTGCAGGTAATGTTGAATTTTCTTTTTTAAAAAGCCTAATATATTATACACATAGTACACCTATCATACACATAGTATGAATATATTTCTTAAATATACGTTGACTAGTACACTTAACACAAGTTTTAGATGAACTTACCAAGAGGCTAGTTCAATTGGTGAAATAATGTCCTAAATATTATTATATTATTATATTATTATTATTCGTTTATAAATTAACGTAAAATTCCCGTAAACGTGTCGAGATAATTTGAAACGCCGTCCTTTTTTTTTAAAAAAATCCGGCCGCTAAAAACAGCCCTAATGCACGCGGTACTCTACCGCCGCTGCGCTTTAATTAAGGGTATTGTTCGCGGAAATGAGCGAAAAGAGTGTTTTCATTTTCAGTTCAAACCTATTTAGAACTTACTGACACCTATCATACTGTCAAGGTAGCATAATGAAAGACTGAAGTAGTTTCAAGAGTTAAATCAATAATTACATAAATATATACGTATAAAGTTGTTAAAAAATCCGGAAAAGGGCGCAAACAGGGTTTTGTATTTTTTCTTTTTTTTCGTCACGGAGTAAGATCTGCAATCAATATATACAATAATGGGTTCTCTAAATATTAAATAATTTAACGTAAGGTGCTGTTTTATTCATTATACTGCAGTTTTCGTAAGTATAAAACGTCAAATTTTGGGCCGCCATCTTGCCATACATTTTTATATGGAGAATTTACGCTTCCGCCTAGATTAGAGAGTTTTAATCAGTTTTGCTAACGTAGGCGATTTTTCGCCATTTAGGCTACTCACAACAAGAATAGGCGACGAAAAAATCTAAAAGGAGACTGGTCGCCTATTAGGCTACTTCAGGGACAAGTTATTTAAATCAGGCGAATCGCGCACACTTAAGAAAAATAAATGTTCACGCAAATGTAAATGTTTGTGTCTGTAATGTAGGTACAATTTGATATGCGCGCTAAAGTGATGTGTATTCTTATTGTGAATAATGACTACCGCAATTATCTGTATTGTACTGAATAAATAGTTCAGAGAAATTCCAGTTATTTTTTGTCACTTTCGCTTTGTAACTTCTCCTGTGATCTATTAAAACTTATAATAGATCGCGTTCAGTCTTGGGCTAATGCCAGCGTGAGAGTACGTCCATTTTGTTGGCGATCACAGCTAAACCGCTAGATAATCACACCAGATCAGTTATTTCTTAGTTCCATAAGTAAAATTTGGAAAACAATAAGTAACCAATGGGATGTAAGGGGGCACACTATCACCCTAGTGCCTCAAGCCAACCTCACCTGCCCGTGGTGCATCCTGCTTTATAACTAACGAGGCTCTGGCGACCGACAAATGGCGGTATAACCATTTCTTAATCAAACGTGGCTAAATGCAACAGACCAGTGACGGGCAGCAGCGTCACTGGTGCGAAGAGCTACGTTCTGCGCTCACCAACCCGCCTGCCCAGCGTGGTGAGTATGGGCAAGAACCCCCAATGAGTAGCAACACAAAAGGTTGGCCCCCAGTTCCCGGTCGCCCTACTATTCCGGCCCACGGCAGCGGTCTCGGTTACGGTAGGGCAGGGGGTGCTAAGAATCCCCGGGTTACGGACAGCTGCCATAAATTGACCCTGGCGACGTATAATGGACGCAGTCTACGGCTGGACGAAAGCCTGGCGCAACTGGAGGTAGAACTGACTAATTTAAGGTGGCATGTTCTGGGGATATCGGAGGTCCGAAGATCTGGTGAGGACACCATTACCCTAGAATCAGGCCATCTGTTCTACTTCCGGGAGGGCGACCAGAAGTCACAGGGTGGCGTAGGTTTTCTCGTCAACAAGATTCTCCGTGACAACGTGCTGAAGGTTTCGAGTGTGTCGACCCGGGTAGCGTACCTTGTACTGAAACTGACCAAGAGATACTCTCTTAAGGTCGTGCAGGTATATGCGCCGACGTCGGCATACTCAGACAGTGAGGTCGAGGTGGTTTATGAAGATATCGCCAAGGCGATGCATAACACCACCAAGACCCACTACACCGTTGTCATGGGGGACTTCAATGCCAAAGTGGGAGTGCGCGAATGCGATGAATCGCGTATCGGAGCGCACGGGGTTGAATGCAGAAATGCCAGGGGGCAGATGCTGGTCAACTTCCTGGATAAAGAGGGGCTGTTCTGCATGAACACCTTCTTCGAGAAAAAGCCCCATAGGAAGTGGACCTGGCAGAGCCCAGATGGTAGGACGAAGAACGAGATCGAATTCATCTTGGCAAACAAGAAATACGTGTTCAGGGATGTCTCAGTGGTTAATAGGTTGAAGACCGGCAGTGACCACCGCCTTGTGAGAGGCACCCTGAATTTCGACTTTAAGGCCGAGAGAAGCCGATTGAGACGGTCCGTTCTTCGCCCAACGATGCTCCAATCCGTGCACAGCTCTGAAGCGTTCCAGCTGGAACTACGCAATCGCTTCGAGGCACTGAATACCACGGCAAGTGTTGACGAGAACCTCGATGATGTGGTGGGGGTACTTCGCGAAGTGGGTGGAAGGTGCTTCGGGGGAGGGCGAGGCAGCCGAAGGTCTAAGCTCTCAAGCGGAACCCTGGAATTGATGCGGATTCGACGCGAATTGCCAGAGGGAGCTTCGTCAGATACCCAACGTCTCAACAAAACTATCCGAAAATCGGTGAGACGCGACCTCCGAAGCTACAAGGCGCAATTAATTAAAGAGGCCATTGAGCAAAATCGGGGGTCGAAAGTCTTCTGTAAAAGAATGGGTACATCTAATCTGACGAAGCTGAAAACCTCAGAGGGCAGAACCGTCACTTCAATTCCGGGGATTCTTAAAGAGGTTGAGGGCTTTTACGGCCATCTATACACCTCGCATGCCCCGAAGCCTCCACCCGATGCGAAGGACCCAAGAGCCACATTGGTGCGCCACTACACTGATGATCTCCCGCTCGTGGACGAGGACGAGGTTCGGAGCGCTCTCAAACAACTTCGTAATGGGAAGGCTCCCGGGGAAGACGGAATAACCTCCGAGCTTCTAAAGGCGGGAGGAGCTCCAGTCCTGCAGAAGCTCAAGCACCTATTTAATTCCGTCATAGCTAATGGGACTACCCCGAAGGCGTGGAGTGAGAGCGTGGTGGCCTTGTTCTTCAAAAAGGGAGACAAGGCCCTATTGAAGAATTATAGGCCTATCGCGCTCCTAAGCCACGTCTACAAGTTGTTCTCGAGAGTGCTCACAAATCGTCTGGCCTCAAGATTTGACGCCTTCCAGCCGCCGGAGCAGGCCGGATTTCGAAAAGGTTTCAGTACCGTAGACCACATCCACACAGTGCGGCAGGTTATACAGAAGTCTCATGAGTATAACCAGCCGCTGTGTCTTGCCTTTGTGGACTACGAGAAGGCCTTCGACTCCATCGAGATCTGGGCTGTTCTGGAATCCTTGCAGCGATGCCAGGTCGATTGGCGTTATGTGCAGGTGTTGAGGAGCCTATACAGCGTGGCATCGATATCTGTTCAAGTCCAAAACCAAAAGACAAGTCCTATACAGTTGCTCAGAGGAGTGAGACAGGGGGATGTCATCTCCCCGAAACTGTTCACGAACGCACTGGAGGACGTCTTCAAAACTCTGGATTGGACTGGGATGGGTATCAATGTCAATGGCAGATACCTCACGCACCTCCGTTTCGCTGACGACATTGTCATAATGGCGGGTTCGCTGCAGGATTTACAGGGAATGCTGCACAGTCTGAACGCTGCCTCACGGTCGGTCGGTCTCCGGATGAACTTGGACAAGACAAAAGTCATGTTCAATGAGCTCGTTGTCCCGGGGCCGATCACGATCAGTGGAGAAACGCTCGAAGTGGTCCAGGAATATGTCTACCTGGGCCAGGTTCTACAAATGGGTAGGGACAGCTTCGAGCGTGAGATTTCCAGAAGAGTGCAGCTGGGCTGGGCAGCATTCGGGAAGTTGCGTCATATCTTCTCGTCGCCACTACCGCAGTGTCTTAAGACCAGGGTATTTAATCAGTGCGTCCTACCTGTAATGACATACGGTGCCGAGACGTGGAACATGACAGTCGGGCTGGCTCACCGATTGCATGTCGCTCAGCGAGCAATGGAACGTTCGATGCTGGGTATCTCGTTAAGGGACAGAGTCCGGAACGAGATTATCCGGCAGAGAACCAATGTCGTAGATATTGTCTATCGATGTTGCAAGCTGAAGTGGCAGTGGGCCGGTCACGTCTGTCGCAGAACCGACGACCGTTGGAGCAAAGCGGTTCTCGAATGGCGACCGCGTCTCGGTAAACGTAGTGTAGGACGCCCCCCTGCCAGATGGACTGATGACCTGAAAAGGGTCGCTGGTAGTGGTTGGCTGAGGGCCACGAGTGATCGTGTTTTGTGGCGTTACCTTGGGGAGGCCTACGTCCAGCAGTGGACTGTCATAGGCTGATTGATTGATTGAAGTAACCAATTTAGTGAGGTTATTGCTTATTATTACTATTCCAAGCGCTTTTTTTCTTTCGAAGTGAACTGCTAATGTTTATTTGTTCTACATGTATATTTTAAGAAGTATTTAACTTGATGCGACGCCATGATTGATAATATCAAATCATTCATGCGTCATTTATGTCTGTAACAGGTATATGACAGACATGATTTCATGGTAATTAATGTTATTTTGATTTACCGCTTGATGTTTCAGATAATATGACAAGAAGTTGACAACATACATATATGATACATACTGACATCATGATGGTGATATTGAAATAAGAGTGAAGAAGGGAAATGCAGTGAATGGGACTCTGAGCAGCGGTATGATATCTAGTCAGTTGATGTTAGAACAAATGTGACACGATAACTTATTAAATGTGATAGATGTACGTAAATACTATTCCAAAATTTAAGTTGCTGCTACTTAATAGTAGAAAACAATCACGATCAAGTGTTTCTTGCGTCGTGGGCGGATGAGTTGCAAAAGATGATGGATACATGTAAAGCTTTTGAAATAAAAGGTATATAGGTGAATGTAAATAAAACCAAAAGTATGGTTTTTGAGAGACTGGAAAGTATAACAGAATGTGTTATTAAAGTGAAAATGGAATAAGTAAGAGCTTGTTTATTTGGGAGGGTTGTTTACAAGAGATGAAAATTACAAGAGTGAAGAAGGGAAATGCGGTGAATGCGGGGCTGTGATTGGTATGATGTATAGTCAGTTGATGTCAGAAATGACACGACTGGCTATCCATAACGCTGTTCTGGTTCCTACGGTTATATATGGTAGTGAGTGTTGGGTTTGTCCGAAGAGTCATGAAAGCAGTAGAGTAGTGAAAGGAGTGTTACGAAAGAAATAGAGCCATAGGTTTATTCTTATATCGAGTCATCTGTTCAGAAATAATGGTCTCAACGTAAAAGGCTATGATACCCTTAAATAAACCCGCATAAGCACAATCAAAAACAAAGGAAATAAATTAAATTTATCTTGTGTTTTAATCAAGGTGAAGACTATCGGAGACGCATATCTCCAGCTGTGGAATATATACTGAGAGGAAGAAGAAATAAATCCTTGAAGTTCTAAACTCACGAATCACGTCTATTTAAAGTTTCTCGCGATTTTAAATCCTAGTAATTATACCTTAAGTTGAATAAAATGTCAATACCGTGCAATCAATGTGAAAAACGTGTTTAACAATAAACCACAAAACACAGGTTTTTGACAAAACTTACGAACCACGTTTTTGAGTTTCTTCGAACGTGTCTGCAAAACATTACCTAAAACTTATATGATGGCGTCGTTATTGTTTTGGAGGCATTTTTACAACATTTCTTAAGTTATGTAAAAACCTACAGTAAAAATATTTCCCAAAAAATACTGACTCGACTCACGTCATTGACTGAAAGACAGGTAAGCTTTCAAATAAATAACTTGGCTGTCACCCCTAATAAACTCAAACAACAAATTAGCAAAATGATACCTTTATCTTGTTTCCATTTTCAGGATACTCGCAGCGTTAACAAATGAAGTGACAATATTACTTGCAGGACTAAGATTTAAGGTATTTGAATTATGGCAAAGAGAGTAGGGTTTTCAATCAGTGCGTCCTACCTGTAATGACAAACGGTGACGAGACGTGAAACATGATCACTGATTATACATCACTGATTATATGTCGCTCAGCGAGCAATGGAACGTTCGATGCTGGGTATCTCGTTAAGGGACAGAGTCGATGTTTCAAGCTGAAGTGGCAGTGGGCCGGCCACGACTGTCGCAGGAGCGACGAACGTTGGAGCAAAGCGATTCTCAAATGGTGACCGCGTCTCGGTAAATATAGTGTAGGACGCCCCCCTGCTAGATGGACCGATGACCTGAAAAAGGCCGCTGGTAGCGGTTGGCTGAGGGCTACGAGTGATCGTGTTTTGAGGCGTAAACTTGGGGAGCCCTACGTCCAACAGTGGACTGACATTGGCTGATTGATTGATAGAATTAATAATAGAAATGTCAAGAAAATAGTTGTTCAGCCTTTCAGGATTACTCAGAGATTCTGGTAGCGTGTCAGGCTGCCTGATAGGGAGGACTGTCTACAAATTATGCCATAGTCTGGTAGGATTCTTCATATTGCAAATGATGTAATTATTAAAATATGCCTTTTTTTAAGATGCAATGCAAATGAGCGACACTCAGCAGCAATCTCATGGCACCTAGACTCTATTATGGAGCCTATCGTGGATGTGTATCCTTTCCCGAATATTCCTTGTGAGCCAAGGCTTACAACGAACCTGCGGATTGGGGCTAACCTGTCAAACATACCCAAGATCGCATCGGAGTATGCGTTCACTGGGATATACAGGTCGGACTCCCTTGACATTCCAGCCCCAGCGGGGCGCCCCTTCGTATTACAGCAGAGCCAAGATTCGTTTACTGCAATCAGATCTGGTACCAGCCGCAAAAACGTCCCAACAAAGTCATCATGGTAAGCACCGAGTGAACTCGCATGGATCAGACAGAATTTTACCTGTTTGTTATCGATCTAGAGTCCAGGGTATACGGCAAACAGAATCAAGGAACAGCACAAACGAGGAAGCCTCAACAGAAACACAACAAAATATGATTTATATGATGTACTTAAAGAACCAAATAAGGAAGATAATAAAAGCAAGACAAATACATAGGGTAAAAATCGTAAATAAATAATGAGTATAGTTATACGTCGTACATATACATTCACGTCCTTCGATCCCTTTTAGGGCGGATAGAACCTCGGAGACTTAGTATCTTCTAGGTCACTTTTAAGCATAATTGGGGTTGTGATGTCATATGGAACATTGGTAACAGGTTGCTAGACCATCGCCTAATTTAACTCATTTACCCCTTGTCCCTTAGACGCTTCCTACGACATGCCGGGAAGAACGGCATTCGCATTCTTTTAACGTAGTCTACGTATCGTATATTACGGACAACAATGCTAGTGTTTTTAATTTGTGTGATCAAGAAATATATGGGCTCGCAGCCACAGGTAATTCACCAAACGCACACCACACAAATTCAATAAAAGTAATTATTGGAGAGTTTCAGCTCACTACATTCTTTCACGTTTCACTTTCTCCGTTCCTCTTTCTTGTTTACATCATTCTTTATCTTCTTATATTCCTCTTCAAATACCTATCACGATGCGGTGATATAGTTCACTAGCTAACACGTTGGGTGCCGTCTATCTAGTGAAACGCTGGCTTTCAGTTACTCATACCTAACATGCCTCTGAATTTCCGAAAATGGGCATTCAAGTCTCTGACTAACCCGCCCAATAAAAGAGGAACATAAAACATGAAATGTTATGATACAAAAAAATAATGAAAAAAATTATAACTTATCGAGTAGATTAGTATGAAAACACATTAAGTTAGCAAACTAATTCTTTATCTCAAAAATGTGGTTGCAATCGTCAAGTGAGCCATATCACGCCCCTCACGGACCACATATAGCTCGATCCATGAGATTTCACTAATTTACGAGCCCTGACAAATGGAGACTACAAATAGTCTCCTGTTGTGTTTTTCATAGGAGCCTTGGACTCACACACTCAAAATCGTCTATACAATGAGCCATAATTTGAGACAAAACAATCCCCGCCCTCTAACAAGCCCGCTCTCCGTCATCAACACCAGACCAGATAGTTACGCGATTGCAGTTAAGAGGCGTGATCTCCTTTCCTTTACATTTTATCTCATTCGCACATAATCCAAATACCTCTCTCTCTCATTATTAAGCATACTTCATCTAACTTTTAAATATTCATTGTCGCAACGCTTTGCGGTAACTTTAGCCCGCTTGCCGCCTCGTGGGATGCAGTGGCGTGACATGTGGCGAGACATCAGTGTATTCATAAATTTTTACACATACCCATCGTTAACAGAGGCATCAACATGTCCACATAACCAGACCCCGATTTAGTTAACTAAATGCTATTAGTACCCGATGATAGACAGGCATCGAGACCAAAGACCAATCTGACCCTTGGCCACGCATCCATCGGCACGGCAGACCTTGGATACGCAGATCAGGAAGATGTGAAATGTAAGATCTGACTAGTAGTGAAAAGTGTGAGGGAGTATATAAATATCTCTTTATTCTTTTCCCAATTTATTATGCCATTGGTGCCTAATTCCTAAAAAGCACACAAGACAGGTGTCTCAACGGAATAGGCAGAGACTATCGATCGTCAGCAGAAACGAGCATTGAGAGAGTCAATTCTGAGCAATCTCTCTTACTTTACTCACACCCATTAAACATCTCACACATGTACTTCTATTCTTTACGCTACGTACACCCACATTGAGAAGAATGTCTCCAATCTAATCTGTATACGTTGTACGCAGCCTACCCTGTCCAACTCTACTTTCTACTTTGGCTTTACAATTTTTTACCAACCGGAATAATATAAAAAATTAAACATGGATCATAATCCTTAAATGTGGTAGCTTTTCATTTAATGAAGACTATTGTTTGTTTTCATATATACATATATTAAATAAAAAAATAATGGACATTGTTAGTACATTATTTAATTCAAATAATATACGAATAAGTTTAGTAAGAAACAGAGTAATATATAAACTGAACATACTTACTTGAGAAACCTTTTATTAATTCATAAACAAATTCAGCAAAAATATATCGTATTTCCTGCACAGCTGATACATCCTTGTCTGCTTCGATTTCAAGATATTGTCTAGATCCATCCAAGTATTCAAGAAGTGTTGAGTGAAGAAAATTATTTTCAAACGAGATTGGGCTGTAGGTTTACGTAGAATGAAAAATATATTAAAAAAAATCATACATTAGAACGTGTGAATGGAACTTTTACGTAGTAACCTTACTTAAATGACAGTATTAAAATACGCACCATCAAAGTTTAAACGAAATAAGTAAAACTTGAAATAACTGTATGTACTAAAATAGAATAATATGAAGAAGAAATAACAAAGCTGCTGTGACCCAGATTAAATTAAAACAGTATTTTTCATAGTAAATAAATTAAACCAGAAATTTCGCAAGAAAAAGAAACTTATGGCGTATATATTTTGCAAAAGTATTATTACTTTTGTTACCCGACGTTTCGATCACGTTGCAATGACCTTGGTCACGGGTCAACTGAAGTGCAAGCAAGACATCTTCGCCTACATCAAAATGTTCGGTACGAAAGTCTACCCTCATTTCAACGCTTCTTAACTCACTTCTACTAACCACATTAAATTGCTTGCTTGCATAAAAAACTTGCAACATCGATAGACAATGTCTATGACATTGGTTCTCTGCCGGATAATCTTGTTACGGAGATACCCAGCATTAAACGTTCCATTGCTCGCTGAGCGGCATGTAATCGATGAGCAAGCTCGACAATCATGTTCTATGTTTGTGCCTCGTATGACATTACAATTTCGTAGAATATGGCATTAGTCTAGTCCAAGTTCATCCAGAGACCGACCAACCGTGAGGCAGCCTTAGAACTGTGCAGCATTCTTTGCAAATCGTGCAGCAATTCCGCCATTATGACAATGCCATTGACATTAATACTCTTCCCAGTCCAATCCCGAGTTTTGAAGGACGAGGGAGATAACATCCCCCTGTTTCCCTCCTCTAAGAAACTGTAAAGGACTCTTTTTTGGTTTTGGACCTGAACAGATATCGTTGCCATACTATATAGGCTGCTCAGCCCTGCACATTACGCCAATCTACTTGGCATCGCTACAAAGATTCCAGAACAGCCCAGATCTCGATGGAGTCGATTGCCTTCTCGTAGTCCAAGTTCATCCGGAGACCGACCGACCGTGAAGCAGCATTAAGACCTTGAAGCATTCCCTGCAAATCCTGCAGCGACTCAACCATTATGACGATGTTGTGAGCGATGTGAAGGTGTGATGTATCTGCCATTGATATTGATACCCATCCCAGTTCAATTCAGAGTCTTAAAGACGTCTTCCAGTGCATACGTGAACAGTTCGGAGAGATAACATCCCCCTGTCTTACTCCTCTGAACAACTGTATAGGACTCGTCTATACATCGATGCCACGCTGTATCGACTCCTCAACACCTGCACATAACGCCAATCAACCAGGGCCCTTACTCCACTAATTAACTTTGACAGCCACACAACTGCGTCGCTACGCGTTACTTCTGCGTCTCGGCTTTAAAAGTGGCCCTCTGCTAATATTTTGATCTGCCACAGTTGTGCCTCAATATCGAGTCAGTGGCGCTTCAGTAGCAACTCAAGTATAGAAATGTCAATAGTGGAGTAAGGCTATAGAACTGACATTGACGGACGTTTGGTTAGTGGAGTAGCTTTTTTG
This sequence comes from Leucoptera coffeella, assembly GCA_030578115.1. Lineage (NCBI taxonomy): Eukaryota > Metazoa > Arthropoda > Insecta > Lepidoptera > Lyonetiidae > Leucoptera > Leucoptera coffeella. The sequence goes on from JAMBLF010000002.1 coordinate 3,415,201, forward strand.
TACTTCAGACGCAGAAGTACTTCAGATGTAGTTCGATAGCGCTTCAGTGGCCAAAATTTGTTAGTGAAGTGCCAAAAGTGACAAATTACGGCCACTCAAGTATTACAGTATCGATACTGAAGTAATATTGTAGCTAAAATGAATTAGTGGAGTAAGGGCCCTGGCATCGGTGTATGGATTCTAGAACAGCCCAAATCTCGATGTGGTAGAAGTTTTACTCGTAGATCAAAAAGGCAAGTCACAGCGGCTGGTTATTCTCATTAGACTTCTGTATAATCTGCCGCACTTTGTGGATGTGGACTACGGTACTTAAAACTTTTCGAAAACCGGGCTGTTTTGGTGGCTTTCGAAAACAACTTGAAGACGTAGCTTAGGAGCACGATAGGCCTATAATTCTTCAAAAGGGTCTTTTTTTGACGAACAAGGCCAAAAAGTTCTCACTCCACGCCCCCGGAGTACTCCTACTAGCTGAGACGGAATTATATAGATCTTTCAGCTTCTGCAGGACTGGATCTCCCCCCGCCTTTAGAAGCTCAGAAGAAATCCCATCTTCGCCGGGAGCCGTAATGGGGAGGCTCCATTACGCAATTGTTTGAGAGCATCCCACGTCCACGAGCACAATATCGTCCGTGAAGTGGTGCACCAATGAAGCTCTAGTTCCTTCGTATCTGGTGAAGGCCTTATGGCATGCGAGGCGAACGAAGATCTCAACCTCGGCAAAATCTCTGGAACTGAGGTAACGGTCTTGCACTCTGAGGTTTTCAGATTCGTCAGGCCAGATCTACCCATTCGTTCATTAAAGACTTTAGGCCCCCGATTCAGATCAATAGCTTCTTGGACAATATGTGCATTAAAACTTTGGAGGTTTGAGAGGAGAACTTTGGATATTCGGATGGCTATCTCTGGCATTTTGCGTTGAACATTTCCTCCTCCTCTAAAGTGTCTTCCACCCGCTTCACAAAATATCCTCACCACATTACTGCGGTTCTCATCAACATTTGCCGTGCTGTTCCATGCAGCGAAGCGTATGCCAAATTCCAGTTGAAACGTGTCATAGTTGGGAGAAGAGTGGACCGTCTCAATCGACTTCTCTCGGCTTTAAAGTCGAAATTCAGGATGCCTCTCAATAGGCGGTGCTCACTGCCGGTTTAGAATCTTTTCACTTCTGAGACATCGCTGAATAAGTATCTTTTGTCGGCTATAATGGAGTCCTTTCTCCTACAATCTGAGCCCTGCAAGGTTCAATCATAGTGCTTCTTCTTGAAGAAAGTGTTCACGAAAAACAGCCCCTCTTTGTCCAAGAGGTTGACTAGCATTTGCCCTCTGACATTTCTGCATCCAAATACGTGCCCTCCGATACGCGATTCATCATATTAGCGCACTCCCTCTTTAGCCTTGAAGTCCCCCCAAATAACGGTGTAGGTGACGTTAAGCATCGCCTTGGCGATATCTTCATAAAGGACCTCGACCTTACTGTCCACGTTTGTCCACATCAGCGCATATACCTTCACGGCCTTAGAAGAAATCTCTTGGTCAAGTTCAGTGTAAGGTACGCTAGCCGGATCGACACGCTCGTGAACGAAAAAACCAGCACAATCGTAAGACGGCTGGGCGCCTTCCCGGAAGTAGAATAGATTGCGTGATGCCGGGGTAATGGTGTCCTCAACTTGTCACCAAACTTCAGATATTCCTAGAACATGCCACCTTATATTAGTCTATTCTACCTCCAGATGCGCCAAGCTTTCGTGCAGTTATACGCTGACTGCGTCCGTTATACGTCGCCAGAGTCGGTTTAAGGCAGCTGTTCGTAACCCGGGGCCTCATGGCACCCCTACCTTACCGTAACGGAGACTTCGGTAACTGGGGGCCATGTACTTGCAGCGTTTACCGTACTCACCTCGCTGGGCAGGCAATTATTTCATATTAAAGTTAATTATAATTGTAGTTTCTTGATTTTGAATTATTATCATTATTCGTATTGGAAGCAAGTCTGTAATGATTATAAAATGTAGTTATCAAAATTTGAAAATATGTACAAATACGCTTTCACGAACATTAAGAGATAGATTACAAGTTCGGGTGACCATCTCTGCAATTGTACAGTCAGTAATTCTATTGCCATCTCAAACTTATGTGATGACCAAATAGTGAAAACTCCATATACCAGGTGGTAAATTGTGTCACTATTTACAAGTACTGACTATAACTTATCCAAAGAAAAGGTATGTTTCCTCACGAGGTTTTACTCACGATAGTATTCGGTGCATTTTATCAGATGAATTTTTATTGCTAAAATTTACACAGATTATTTGATTCTTTTATTCTATTGGAACATGCTCCGAGGTATGATCCTTGTAACCACTGATACAGAGTCAAAATCCTGCACTACTGAGCTTCGCCGAATTTCACGGTATAAATTATAGTTTTAAGAGATTCGCGATTTATACTCATGATTAATAACAAACGGGACTTATCGCGTATATTTTTAAATAATAAAGTTTACCTTTATTAACCCGACGTTTCGGCTACGTTACAGCAGCCATGGTCACGGGCAGACTGACGACGCATATTTCTTCGCCTCCAACGCAGCGCCCTGTCAGATTCTTCTCCGACTACCCTCACTGCTTCGTTTTTATTAAACACACGCGACCTACACACTACACTCACAGTATCTTGTGGCTTCACACGATCATGCTGAACCGAATGTCCATCTATCACGGTATTCCACGCCGAAGACAGTTTGTAACCTCCTTCACGATTGAATGTACTGTGCTTTTTTATTTCAATCGCCTCGCGTACAATTCTACTGTAGTATCGGCGTTCATTAGAGAGCACAGTGGGTTTATGAAGCTCAATCCAATGATTTGAACCCTCGTTTAGTAGATGTTCGGCTATTGCTGACCTATTGGTATCCAATTTCTTGACCGCTGCAATGTGTTCCTTCACTCTGTCCGCTATAGACCGTTTGGTCTGTCCGACGTAAGATTTCCCACAGCTGCAGTCAATCTTATACACACCCGGTGTTTGGTACGGGATTACATCTTTAGGTGTTCTCAGAAAGTCTGTTACCTTCGAAGATGGAACGAAAATAGGCTTGATCGAGTAGTTCTTCAAGACTGTTCCAACTTTGTCTGTAACACCCTTCACATAAGGCAGGAACACCGGCACGCGATCCACACACGGGGGTTTCTCTCTTTTGGATATACGGTTTACCAACTTAGTACCTACGTAATGACCATTTCTCCTAAGTACATCCCGAACATACTGCAGCTCCTCGTCCATATGCTCAGGGTCGCACAAATCCCTAGCCCTGCTTGTGAGAGACGTCGCCACAGAAACCATGTGTTTCGGATGATGATGTGAGGATCCATGGAGGTACCGATCTGTGTGTGTAGGTTTTCTGTAGATAGTATGTGAAAGTGTGCCATCAGGTCTCACCATAACCTTAACGTCAAGGAATGCAAGTGATCTATCAATTTCCATCTCACAAGTGAACCTTATATTCGGATGAATAGCATTCAGGTATATCAACCACTTATCTACTTCTTGTGCGCCTCCTTTCAATATACAAAAGATATCATCGACATATCTTAACCACAGTTTAATATTCTGAGCTCCACTATTCAAAGCCTTCTGCTCAAAATGCTCCATCCAAATATTGGCCATCACTGGGGCTACAGGACTACCCATAGCTACGCCATCAATTTGAAAAAAGAACTGTCCTTGGTATATGAAGTAATTCCCAGCCACACAATTTTCAAGCAAGTCAGCATAATGGATAGGAAGATCATGACTCACAAGCAACGTTCTAACAACATCAAGACAATCCCTCACTGGAACGTTGGTAAATAATGACTCGACATCAAAACTCACCATAATTTCATCCGGTTCCAACTTCAGATTATCAATAATGGCGACGAAATGGCGAGAATCCTTCACAAAAGATGGAGTTTTACCCACTAGTGATTGCAATACAGATGCAACGTGCTTTGCCAAGTAATACGTAGGTGAATCAATTTGACTCACAATAGGACGTAGTGGCATATTCGTTTTATGCACCTTCGGCAATCCGTATAACTTAGGTGGTTGAGTTATCCTGGGTCGTGAAAGTGTTTTAAACTCATCCTCCGTAAAGACATTCTGATGGCACTTCAAAAGTTCACGTATTCGCTTATTTACTCTCGCTGTGGGGTTATACGACACCGACTTATATACACTCGTGTCCGACAACAACTGACCTATTTTAGCGTTATATTCTTCTACATTCATTATTACAGTGGCATTCCCTTTATCAGCTTTGAGAACTAAAACGTCTTTGTTTTTTCTAAGGTTCATCAAAGCTTTTCGCTCACCTGCAGTAACGTTTGACTTAGGCAATTTTGATTTTCGCAAGATAACGGCCACATCTTGTCGTAAAATGTCCGCCTCCTTCGAGGGTATTCTGTTTATTGAAATGGCCTCCTCTATGCTACAAATTATTGCCTCCTTTGGAATCGCTCTTGGAGTCATTGCAAAATTAAAGCCCTTTTCTAGAATGCTCTGCGTGCTCTCGTCAAGGGGAAGGTCAGTACGATTGATTACTAGCTGCTTGTCTGGGCGATTGCTATTGACACAACATTGAGAATCCACCTTACGTTTCCCACTATCCGACAACTTCGTGAATTTCTTTTCATGCGACGCCTCACATAACTTACGTGTTGTAGTAGCTTGTATGTAAGTAATTCGGTCGCACAAATCAAAATCACTAGTAGATAACACAGCACTGCATTCCGAGAGTAAATTATATAGCTCACTATGCACTTTGTTTAATTCACAATGGCGGTTTCGTATTAAACGTTTTAAAAGACGAATACTTGCGTCACGTAGAATCACTTCAGAACCCACAATATCACTACGAGGTTTCAATTTCAAACAAACCGGAATTATATTATGATCACGGCATTTCAAAAGAAAACACAACGAGCTTTCAATGCGTACACGTTTTTTACGAAGTGATTCAAGATGTTTAATTTTGTTTACAACTTCCGGCCCGTATCGGTTTGTAATTATAGTTTTAAGAGATTCGCGATTTATACTCATGATTAATAACAAACGGGACTTATCGCGTATATTTTTAAATAATAAAGTTTACCTTTATTAACCCGACGTTTCGGCTACGTTACAGCAGCCATGGTCACGGGCAGACTGACGACGCATATTTCTTCGCCTCCAACGCAGCGCCCTGTCAGATTCTTCTCCGACTACCCTCACTGCTTCGTTTTTATTAAACACACGCGACCTACACACTACACTCACAGTATCTTGTGGCTTCACACGATCATGCTGAACCGAATGTCCATCTATCACGGTATTCCACGCCGAAGACAGTTTGTAACCTCCTTCACGATTGAATGTACTGTGCTTTTTTATTTCAATCGCCTCGCGTACAATTCTACTGTAGTATCGGCGTTCATTAGAGAGCACAGTGGGTTTATGAAGCTCAATCCAATGATTTGAACCCTCGTTTAGTAGATGTTCGGCTATTGCTGACCTATTGGTATCCAATTTCTTGACCGCTGCAATGTGTTCCTTCACTCTGTCCGCTATAGACCGTTTGTTATTTACCAACGTTCCAGTGAGGGATTGTCTTGATGTTGTTAGAACGTTGCTTGTGAGTCATGATCTTCCTATCCATTATGCTGACTTGCTTGAAAATTGTGTGGCTGGGAATTACTTCATATACCAAGGACAGTTCTTTTTTCAAATTGATGGCGTAGCTATGGGTAGTCCTGTAGCCCCAGTGATGGCCAATATTTGGATGGAGCATTTTGAGCAGAAGGCTTTGAATAGTGGAGCTCAGAATATTAAACTGTGGTTAAGATATGTCGATGATATCTTTTGTATATTGAAAGGAGGCGCACAAGAAGTAGATAAGTGGTTGATATACCTGAATGCTATTCATCCGAATATAAGGTTCACTTGTGAGATGGAAATTGATAGATCACTTGCATTCCTTGACGTTAAGGTTATGGTGAGACCTGATGGCACACTTTCACATACTATCTACAGAAAACCTACACACACAGATCGGTACCTCCATGGATCCTCACATCATCATCCGAAACACATGGTTTCTGTGGCGACGTCTCTCACAAGCAGGGCTAGGGATTTGTGCGACCCTGAGCATATGGACGAGGAGCTGCAGTATGTTCGGGATGTACTTAGGAGAAATGGTCATTACGTAGGTACTAAGTTGGTAAACCGTATATCCAAAAGAGAGAAACCCCCGTGTGTGGATCGCGTGCCGGTGTTCCTGCCTTATGTGAAGGGTGTTACAGACAAAGTTGGAACAGTCTTGAAGAACTACTCGATCAAGCCTATTTTCGTTCCATCTTCGAAGGTAACAGACTTTCTGAGAACACCTAAAGATGTAATCCCGTACCAAACACCGGGTGTGTATAAGATTGACTGCAGCTGTGGGAAATCTTACGTCGGACAGACCAAACGGTCTATAGCGGACAGAGTGAAGGAACACATTGCAGCGGTCAAGAAATTGGATACCAATAGGTCAGCAATAGCCGAACATCTACTAAACGAGGGTTCAAATCATTGGATTGAGCTTCATAAACCCACTGTGCTCTCTAATGAACGCCGATACTACAGTAGAATTGTACGCGAGGCGATTGAAATAAAAAAGCACAGTACATTCAATCGTGAAGGAGGTTACAAACTGTCTTCGGCGTGGAATACCGTGATAGATGGACATTCGGTTCAGCATGATCGTGTGAAGCCACAAGATACTGTGAGTGTAGTGTGTAGGTCGCGTGTGTTTAATAAAAACGAAGCAGTGAGGGTAGTCGGAGAAGAATCTGACAGGGCGCTGCGTTGGAGGCGAAGAAATATGCGTCGTCAGTCTGCCCGTGACCATGGCTGCTGTAACGTAGCCGAAACGTCGGGTTAATAAAGGTAAACTTTATTATTTAAAAATATACGCGATAAGTCCCGTTTGTTATTATTCACGGTATAAAGACAAACGCGTTCACGACCATTATTCTTTGCGGGGTAGTCAGAAGTTCAGGTGTCCATCTCCGCAATTATGAAGGTAGTAATTCTATGGACACCTAAAACCCACGTGTTGACCAGTTAGTCAGTACTCAATGTGACAGGTGGCCCTAACTATTACCTGTTCGGTGAACAGGTGGGTTTCCTCACTATGTTTTCCCTCACCGTAGTATTTTTCCATTACTTTGGACTAAAGCAATTACATAACACATAATACGAAAGTCATGTTTGACAGCGAAAATCTACCATTTCACAGAACAAACTACGGTAGTAACAGTATTACACGCTTCGCCAACATTTATATCTATGTTTTCCTTCATCGTAGTATTCGACGCATGTCGTAAATGTATTTTTATTACGTAAGTGTACATAGAAATTCTTTAACTTCTTTTCCATGATTATATTTTACGGTATATAACCATCGTTCTTTTAAAATGAAAAATAAATATACTATCTATTGACCTCCACTACTGTCACTCTATTAGCCCATCCGGAGAAGTAGTACCCTTGGTTCTTGTATTCCTGCTCAAACACCTATTATCCTATTTTTCTTTCCTATACTTTCTCCTTTTTCCCAGGCCAGATTCCGCCAATCCACGGTCCGCCGTAACCTATGATGCCTATGAACGAGCTTGATCTTTAGCGCGCCTATTGTCCCGACGCCTATCGAACATCGAGTATTCTTAGTCTAACCTAGCTAAAACGAGGCTCAGGTTAGGAGGAAAGTTTATACTTGTAGGAAAATGTTTAGTACACGGAGGTAGCGACAATGATGACTAGGTAATATATGTATATTTTGGCGATTAAGACGTGAAGATCTTCACTTAGATAACAGAACATTTTATTTACAAAAATCAATATTATTAACTACCTAAAAGCTGGAATTTTTTTTTCATATTATTGGATATTTGACAAAAAGTGTATGGAATATGTTCCTATTCCTGAAACCAATGTGTACAAAGGCTCTGGTGGTGGATTCAATGGTATCAATGTCGCTTTTCCAGTTGCGTAACACAATCCATTGATTTCATTTCTGATTTTCAATGCCTTACAATGAGAGTAAACCAAGTTGACAGATGTAATAGCGACACATTCGTAGTTACTGTAATCAATTGACACAAACTTTAAAAAAAGCAATTATTAAAGCGATTATTAGTTGAATCTCTCGATCCACACGTTCGTGATATTCAAATTCTTTTACGTTCATTTTGGTCGTGACGTTCTTGTGTAGTATGATTAGAACGTTAATTTGTTTTGGTTCGTAGCGTCTTCTCCCTATATTACTTCGTCTTATAGGAGGCATATCGAATATAAATTTTGTCACATGCAATGATTATGAATGAAGTAATTAAACACTGCACAGAACACGATATAAAAGAAATCGAAGAACATTGGGGAAATTGTTTCTTTTCTCAGATGACAAAAGAATACTCAGTAGAGAAGATAACTGAAAATCCAAGATTATCAACATGCGGCAAATTCACAGATTATTGTCGTTTTAATTTTCAACATTTTTATTTTATTTTTATATTACTTAGAAACAAGTCCTTTTAGCCATAAAAATGTTGTATGTGCGTAGAGTTTTATTTTTCTATGTAGTATTTAAATGATTATACACAGATAGAGATAATAAATAAATTAATAAAGTGCTTTTTTAACTCAGTTTGTAGAGATCGCGCCACATAAGTTGGCAGACGGCAAACTTGGAACTAAATTTGACGTTTCCGCCATTGCGTATTATTTTGTATGACAGCTTAATTCAGTAACACCAGCGGCGTTGTGTTTTTTGCTCACTTTCTTTGAAATTTTTATATTTGTTAAGGGTGATTATAATAAATGGATTTCCGGAGTTTCTGGTTAGAGATCGCGCCACATAAGTTGGCAGACGGCAAACTTGGAACTAAATTTCACGTTTCCGCCATTGCGTGTTATTTTGTATGACAGCTAAATTCAGTAATACCAGCGTTGTGTTTTTTGCTCACTTTCTTTGTAATTTTTATGTTTGTTAAGGGTGATAATAATAAATTGATTTCCGGAGTTTCTTGTTAGTTCTTCTCCAAGCTAGGGTCTCCGCTGAACTAACGTCGGTAAAAATTATGTAAAGACAATGCTCAGTGCCATGTTTAAAATAGTTTTTTTAATTTATACTTAGATCATAAGATTACTTTCAAAGAGAGCTTGTGATAGGGCCTATTTTGAATAAAAATATTTTGACTGTTGACTTTGATATATTAATTTGTTTTATTTGAGTTTATAGCTCTGCAAACAAATACCGTTAGAAATGAAACCTACAGCTAGCCGTGGCCAAAAGTATAAGGCACCCCTGCAAAACTCTTATATTTTCAAAACTCGTGCGTGGCGTAAAGGTTTTTTTTGGAAGCATTGTACGTGTTATTAGGGCTTGCTTAAACCAATAAATAAGCTTATTTTGTTTGTCAAAAGGCCACATGCGATCAAACAAAAAGTCGTTTTTTTTAGTAGCACTTCATGCTGTTAAATATGTTCAAACATATTTATATTATTGGCGTTGGTATCAGGATGCATTTTATTCTGAATTATAATAGTGTTTAGTGTGAAAAATGCCTAAAACCAGTAAAGTTAATCTAAAAAAAATATTCAAATCTAACTTCTCCACGAGCAAGGTATGTCGCAGGTGGAAACAGCCAAAGTGGTCCAGTGTTCTCGTTATGTGATCCAAACAGCCCTTGAACGGTTCGAGGAGACCGGATTTCATTAAATTATTAATATAAAACCAAAATTTGTTTCATTTATCACTTTAAACTACCCCATTGGCGTTTTTGTTAGGGTGCCTAATACTTTTGGCCAGGGCTGTATAATGTATCGAGCCGTATGGCACAGTGTGTGCTAGTTTTGGCGTGTTTACTAGCAACACGATTTACGCAACAGTGGCGACGCCTCCATCTGCCACCTTATGTGGCGCGATCTCTATGACAATTCTTAGGACATAAAAACTAATGATTTTAATGTCGCGTTCCAAAACTAAAAAAAAACAAACTAAATCAAGACTGTTAACCCTTGCGGGGTAGTCAGAGGTTCAGGTGTATATCTCCGCAATTGCGAAGGTAGTAATTCTATGGCCACCTCAAACTAAAACAAAAGAAATAATATCGCGTAGTCAACCAAAAAAGTAATCTTTGACTATTTAATATTAAATATATTATAAATTATCGCGATATTATCACTTTTTTGTTTTTCGAATCACAACATTAGAACTCAACGCGAACACGTATACTGTTTTGATAGACTGAATTTGAAAAGAAATTTGAACTTTTTGCAACGATAATAGAATGCAACTTGACTTTTCGACGTTAGAACCACATTAACATACACCTACAATTGTCAGTTCATCAGTAAGAAAGTTAAATTGACTCTACATTTTAGTTAGAAAACAGTTGTATAGGAAAAATAAAAGGGCTGTTGTATGGTCCCGGAAATTATTTGATTTTTCTCACCGTAAAACCATCCTAAAATTACAAAAATAATTGGTAAAATTGGTCTAGGCGTTGTTGAGCTATGCATTAGCCAACACATTTTGGGATTCATTTTTATATCGTAGAAGATATACCTTCACTTGGATTGTAAAAGTCACACGCCTTGGTTGTTTTGTGTAGTGACAGTGTTTCATTTTCTCACACTTACGACATTTTTTTTATCAAATCCTTGACGTCGTTTTCTGAGCCTGGCCAATAATATTTCCTCTTTATCATGTTGACCATTCTACGAATACCAGCATGTTTACTCGTTGGTAGTAGATGGTCTTTCAATATCATAGTTTTCTCGTCTACGTCTAAGATTCTACGAACTCCTCTATTCCTGTGTGTGGTCCGACCCATTATCTATTCCATTTATTTCACTACAAAGGCCTTTTGTAAAATCTTTATTTTCATAATTCCTTATTTAAGATAAACTTTTTATATTCAACTATTTGCAGGAACTTTCTAATTTGGGCACAAATTCGGCTCGCGAGAAATGTGTCCTAAAATAAGATTTAAGTGCAAAATTAAAGTAAAATGAAAGTAACATAATCTTTCTCCTTACTAATTCTGTTTTTAAGTTTCATTAGTTTTTCCTTTCACTTTCAGTCAAATTCTACGCATTCATTTGTTTTTTTAGCAATTCCAAGATTTAATGTAGTACCGGCCTATCTTGTGCAGACTTACTAACGGCCGAACCCAATAACGTATCTGCAATCCAAGATTGCAAGCTATCTTAGATTGACGCCTATCCGTGGATAGATCTCCAATCTGCTACCCAATATCGTTTTTGTCAATCCATTTTTTTTTTCGACAACAGATGGCTAGCAATCCGTTCCCTTCATTATAAGCAAGAAAAAACCACCACAAAACATCTGGATGACAGCATTCAAACGTCAGATATCGCGCGGCGCCAAACAAACCATTAAAAATTTCACTTTAGCTTGGACGCCGATTAAACTGGTTCAATAAATATTAGAAACGTATAAATCTTCGTTGATTTTTAATCAAAACGGACAAATCTAAATTGTTTGTTGAGATTGAGATTTGTTGAGTCGGAATCACAATTTGAATTCAGCGTCGTTCAGAGGCCATAAAGGTAACGCGCCGCCGTCTAGGAGTTCTAAGCGATGGTTCGTCATCACTATCATCCCAATCAAATAATCACTTGAAGAAAACATTTTAATTTTATCTAAATAATTTGGTGTAATCGCCCAAGTATCACGGATTGAAATTTAGATTGATTTCAATCCAAAAGTGAGCTGTCAAAAGGACAGATCGTTTATTGAATAGCCCCAACTGTCAGTTTCATACAGAGGTCTATCCAAAAGTTTGGATCGGACCTCACAAGGATAGATAGAAAAAACGGATTGACCATTCTACCCGTGGATAGGATATTGGGACGCGTTTTGTAAAAACAGATAGAAATTTCAATCTCGGATAGCCAATTTTGGATAGGGATTGAATATTGGGTTCGGCCGTAAGAGAACTTTCCTCGCATTTCTCTGTAGCTTCCTTATCTAAACGTCTCTTTTGTGCTTTAGTCACTACACTTGCATACTGTATACTCATTTGCTCTAGCTTATTGGACGTCATAATAGTGATAATTTCTGTTGAATGATACTGCACTAACTGCATTGTTTATAAAATAAAAGTTTTATCATTAAAAAATTGGGATATTCTAAAATGGGTGTAGTCATAAGAGCTTCTTTTAAGATTGGAAATGAATTTTGACATTGAAGAGTTTAACTCAAATGTTCATTTTTCTTGAAATATTGTTTCATGTATCTGTGATTAATGCAAAGTTACGAAAACTATTTCTATGCTAATTAGTAAATACTACAAATCTCTTGACTTCATTCTGGTCTTTTTGGTACTGGATAATTTCAAAAAAAATTATTTTCTGAACATATTTCATTATCTAAAAATACATGACTTGAGTACAATCACTCTTTTATAGAAACTCAACTTGATTGGGTTTAGTTTCAAATTAACTTAAAAATATCCATAATTTTTTTATTATGTGTTTCAAGAGATTGTCCAAAACAAATTAAATCATCTAGATAAACGAAACATTTTTCATATTTAAGTCCTAACATTGCAATGGTCATTGCTCGTGAAAAAGAACTCGAGGGATGATAGTCCCATTGGCATTCTAGTTAACCGTTACCGTCCAGATGGGGTGGTAAAAGCCTACTATTTCGCTCTAAACTAAGTTGATCATAACCTGAATTAAGGTCTAAGAATGAGAAAAATACTACCCCAGAAAGAGAATCTAAAATGTGAGTAATATTTGGCAGGGGAAACTTATCATGCAAAACTTGCTCATTCAATTCACTAATTTCCATTTTTTTTGAAATATCTTAAGACTTAAACGGTATTGTTTCGTGTAAACAGGTGCACTATTGGATTTTAATTGAATCTCTTGTTTGTTAAATATTGGAAGTCACCAACTGATTTCCTGGTACATAGGTAGAAATATAATAGGCCTTTTTTCATGAACATCTAAATGAAATAAATTCAATATTGTTAGTAATTATCTTATAAATGTAGGATGTATACACAGACCTCTATAACCCTAGATGCCGCAAATGCACTCATTTCTATGAAAACCGCGCGTGCCGAAATATGCGTAGGTATTATGACGTCACAGCGGCGATTTAGTGATGGGAAAATACTCGCGCATCAAAACGATTCAACGGAGTGCGACGCATAATAGTACAAATTATTGGTGCCAAATAAAACTTCAAATGTGATTATGAAAAGTTTATTCAGGTAAGATATTGTTATGTTATATAATATAGTTTTAAGTTAATCTAAAGTTACTATTAAGTAGGTATATGATTGGCTTAGTGGTACACACAAGTGACTTATCTAGTTAATGAGACTTATTTAATTATTCTTTTGACCAAAAAACATAATAAAAATTTAAATCAAATCGTCGTTTTATTACTTATAATAAATACTATTTACAGATATTATATTTCACGAAGTCCGTTTAACTTTGGTTGTAGTTGTGTATACAAGTAGTTCGATTGTGTGCGTTAAGGTGGGGATCGTTGGCACCTACCTACATTAAACAATGTATAGGTACACGTGCATGCCGGCACACATTCATAATCAAACAGACTTCGTAAAACAGAATATCTCTAATTACTCTCCCTGAAATAAAATAAGCTTATTGTATAATTGTCTTTTGGTTACTGAAGATTTTATGTGTTTGGTTAAATAATGAAACCGAATATCAATATATTTATAAATAAATATATATATATATATATTATAAATAAAATGTACAGAACAAATTTTACTGTAATTTGTTGGAAACCAATTAATTTGCCCCGTAGCATCAATCCACCTTTCTTTAATATAGGGGTCGCTTGGAAACCTGTAATGAAAATTTACTTTACGTTATTCTAATTCTTAACAAATAAATACAACATGAAAAAATTTTATAATCATAATTTTCTTATAATTTTAACCAGTTAGAGTACCTATTTGTAGTTTTGAAATCGATTCATGTGCACAACACTATTTGCCTATTTGGTAAGACGAATGAGAATAACCTCTGTACCACGAAGCGCAACTACCACTGAAAGTATCGATCGATTCCGTGTTCACTGTTTGCTTTATATGAACTGATACAACACCTTTGGAACTAAATGCAGCAATGTAATTAAAACACGTAGTATGCACACATTTACATGTATTTTGGTGCTTTACATAGTAATAGACACAAATAAGATAAAATAATTGATTTATAAATAAAATACGCAATTTAATTAAATAACAAATTTACTTACCGGTGAAAAGAAATATTTCCACGATCTCGGCTTACTTTTCTTGAATCATTTTTACAAGATATTACGGCACAACTAGGCATTTTTCTGAGGAGCACTTCATGTTCGCCAACGATGACGGTCGGGACGGAACTAAATGACCGCAGTCAAAAGGTTGATCAATTATAATCTTTTTGACACGCAAAGTACGTACACTTGCGGTATCTAGGTTATAGAGGTCTGTGGATGTATAGCAGTTTTATCAAAATTATTTATGGTATAATTATTTAAAGAGTCTGTTTGTCAGTTAAATTTTACTGGTTCATCTCTTTTATGTAATATTTTGGTTCGGTCTTGATTATTAAATGGCTTACAAATATTAGACACTACAAAATAATATATCCTTACATAAAACTTTAGGTAAAACTACACATTTGTCTTTTACATCCGTCTCCACGCAAAATATTTTTTCACATCTTGGTGAGATTTCCAAATCATGTGTATAAGACACATGATTCAATTAAATTATCTAAATTAAAAGAGGAAGTAATTATTTTGTAATCTATAACACAATCAAGCGTTCTGCGAAGACTTGTCTGATGATGGAGTGATAATCAAAAGGTAAATGCATTACATGAAAATTATGTACATAACAATTACTATTCACTGACAAATTCATGTACACATGTGCTTCAATCCACGCATCTCCACATTTAATTTTCATTCTTTTCATCAAGTCCTTAATAACTGTAATAGTGGTTCCAGAATCGACTACAAACTTTAATATCTATTTTTCTTCTCAAACTCTCTATCTAAACTAAATTTGCCTAAACGCGACACCGTTGAAAACATGCTTAGGCTCGAAAAATTGTTTTTCTTCTAAAGTCTGGTTGTTCATGTATTATCTACATTAACACAATGTATACCATTAGAAATGTGCCGGTGGCTATATCTACCTCTTGAAAAATCTAGAGTTTGTTGATGGCCTATAGTTTCAGTGGTTTCCATGGAGCTGGAGGCTCCTGTGGTAATTGTAGACTCGTCCTTGCAATTGCGCAAATCTTGCTTGCGCGTAGTGTGTCTATACATACCTGCGCACTTACCTCAGTGCTGACCTCTAGCGGGTCGACTAGTCATCTAAGCAAAGCTGACTGCCGCCTGCCTCTTCGTCTTAAGTGTTAAGTGTGTGGAGGGGACTGCGTTTTCAGCTGCGAGTAATTGATGATACTGAGATTATTACATTTATAGGTTTAAATGTTTCATAAGATTTGGTATGGCCATTTGCATGGGAAATGGTTAAATTAATAAACAAAGCCTCTATCTGTTTATCATATTCTTCGATACTTTCTTTCATTAACTGGGAATGAATGGCTTTACTAGATCTCTTGGACAAGAGCTGGAATTACATATGCTTGACCAGCTCATCGCACGATGCATAGCTTTCGGCGAGCTAACCTTCGAAAGAAAACACTGGATTCACTACAAAAACACAAACTTAAAGAAAATAAATAATGAAAACCATTGAAGCAGTGAAAATGTGCTGCCTCAGTATACGATGCAGTTAGGCTGCATCACTGGTCCTCCGGTAGCAGCCAATTTGAAAACTGACATATACTGCATATAATAAATATTAAACATGCACAAAATAATTTATTTATAATTTTATAAAAAGTATTTGAATCAATACATAGTATTACTTAATATACAAACATCACTGTGAGATTTTAACCACCTTTAGTTAGTACAATGAATGCACTCATTGTTCACAAACAAGTCACCGCTCGATATTCTTTACTTGCGAAATATCGTAACAGTATTCGATTTTTAAATTATAATTTTTGTGAACTTCCCTCAATTTAGTATAATATGTGTGAGCACGATATCTAAGCACCAAAATCCTCTAGAAAACACTAACACTCTTTTATGATAATGACACAGCACTCTATGATAAACGTGTGTTAATAAAATTAATAAGTAATGGTAAGATTTATTTATCATTCCACAGCACAAAATAATAACTTTAATTTATTTTTAGTGACTTTTCATCACCATTTAATTCTGCCAAAAGTATTAGCGCTGGTTCTAAATAAATTTTCTGTATTTTTGAAAATAATATATTCGACATTAAATATTTATTGCAGAAATATAAAATTTTGATAAGATATGAATTTTCAATTTACAGTTTGGTTTTTACTATATTATTTATATCAGAAAGATCGATCTCTTTTACCACTATTTACAACTCAAGCATTAAATTTAACTATTCGTATAAATAAGTTAACTATCATTTTAATTTCTCTTTCATTATTTCAAAATTTTCTATTCTTGTTTCATTACTTAATTTAAACACATTAACATAATAGAGATTTTAAATTAATTAAATGAATACTTAGAAATCCACATTATGTTAAAAATATTCAAAGATATAATATGATGGGCTTAAAATTAAATTCAAATTTGTCACTGACCCCATAAACACTCAAATGCGCAGCGACCGTAGTTTCCGCAAATCAGCGTTGTTCAATTACGACTTGCGAGATAACACCGACTCAAACTCCAGCATGTGGCTGAAAGTCACTCGTAATTAGGTCATCTAAGAACTGAAAATTAATTCGCAAAATTTTTTACACTTTCACAATTTTATCTTCTTTATGCACCTAGACATCATCAACTCTATCTTGTTTCTACAGGCTCAACTTTCTACTATTCATACCATCTTTTGTTTTTGACATCTCTTCATAGCTCGTACTAGTTAGAGAATGGTAAAGCCCACTAGTTACACAACGATGATGGTCGACAAACTGTTCGTAAGCGTGCCATAGTAGGACACTTGTCCAGTGGTGGCTGAGTTTCCGGCCCCGGTCTGGGAAATCATCACTTCCTTTTCTTCAGTCCTTGTATTAGCAGCCCCAATATTCTTGCTCACGCCGCATATATTTGTAAATGATGATGACATAATATTTAATAAAAAGCACATGGAGCGCGTGATTTTCATCTACACATACTACAGTATTTTGACACTAAATTGATAACGGACGGTCACATTGATCACATTACGGACAAATTCTATAAAGCTCTTGGATTTGTAAAGAGATCGTGTTCTATCTTTAATGATATAAACTCTATCACCTTGACAAGAATGTTTCCAATTTGATCTTTATATGTTCTACGCAGCTTACCCTGTCCTAGTCTACCTTCCACTTTAGCTCTATAAATTCCTTACGTAACCGTCCTCTCATCCATCCGAACCGTATGTCCAAACCACCTCAACATACCTTTCTGCTAGTGTATTTAATAAATAATAATAATGATAATAAGTGAATTGCACAAATATTGTGTAGTGTTGGGTAGAGGGGGAAACAGTGAAATTATAATACGTATACATGTTAAGCACATTTCTCTCTATGTTATAAAACATATATGATTCTATTTAATGTTTATAAAATACTGACCTTCAAACTATATACATCCAGTCTGATTGACCCTGAGGAACTTATAATATTTGCTGAATATATTGTTATTATTAAGTGTGGGAGTGGGTCAGATTCTGAAAATGGGTAGGAACAGCTTCAAGCGTAATATTTCCAGAAGTGTGCTGCTAGGCTGAACAGCATTCGGGACGCTGCGTCATGTTTTCTCGTCGCTACTAGCGCAGTGTCTTAAGACCAGGGTATTCAATCAGTGCGTCCTACCTATAATTAAATACGGGGCCAAGACGTGGAACATGGCAGTCGGGCAGACTCACCGATTTCATGTCGCTCAGCGAGCAATGGAACGTTCAAAGTCAAAGTCAAATGTTTTCATTCAACATAAGTACATGTACAGTACATTCATTGAAAGTCAAAACATTTGCCTGACACAGGTTTTCTCTTACATTGATATTCTACCGTTGGTTCGGAAGCCCTGGCTCGGAGAAGAACCAACAAGAAACACCGGCTTTCAGGATTTTTTGTCCAGTGTCAGTTACAAAAACAAATTATAAAGAAACATAATTTTCTATGTACATATATGTAGCTTAGATGCACTCATTGCCAACCCTGAGCATCGGCAAGGTAGTCCCCGGCCGCGTAGTAAGCGCCCCGGACTAGTCGGCCTCTAACTGTAGTCTTAAATTTAGGTAAGGGCAAACGCGTAATCCAGTCCGGTAAATGATTATAAAAACGCACGGAATTTCCAACAAACGATTTCTTGACCTTTTGAAGCCTCGAGGGCGCCACATACAGCTTATTTTTTTCCTAGTATTAATTTTATGAACATCACAGTTTCTTCTAAAAATATTTATATTTTTATGTACATAAATGACTCACTCATATATGTACTGAGCAACAACCGTCAAATTCATCAAAGGAACAAAAGCTGGGTGTAAATATATTGATATAGTAATTAGAAAAACCGCCGGCTGCTCCAACAATTCAGATATCTTTGATGATAAATCAGTCTTAACAAGAGATATTTTTATAGCAAGGATGATTAGATATTCAAAATAATTTATTGATACAGGAACATAAAAATATATAAAGTTTGAGAGGCAGACTAGGGCTCATACAATACTAATTCAATGTTATATAAATTTTGTAGTCTAGTCAATAAAGATTTTTTATTCTTTCTTTACAAGGATTATATTATCGTCGGCTTTATGGACCAACCAATTATGCAACGCTTTTCTTTTATCATTCACGACCTTCATTCGCTTTTCCATCAAAGATCTTGGCTTTTGAGGGCAATATTTATCTTCATATGTAAAGACCATGGAGCAATTACTAAGAGAAGTTGGCCTCACGCAATATTGGTATGGAAAGTAGTATAGGATAAAAAAAACATAAACAAGTCGGGTACCAAATTTTGTAAAAATGTGTAAATTTTAAGAAATTATAGTCGAAAATCAATGAAATGGATGCAATTGCTTGGAGGCGTTTGATTATCCATTGTTTGGAAGGTCATACGATTATTATTGCTGGTGTTGTTGCAGTTGGAAATGTTGTGTATAGTGCTGCATTTATTCCAGTTGTGAGTTAAAAATCCTCACGTCTTGTCTTCCACGATAATATTAACAAGCTGCCAACGTTACAAGAATGATAACCTTAAAACCGCTTTAATCATTCATGAGTTACTTAGTAAATTAAACAGAACAAAGTGAGCGTTTTTATTGTGTTATCTAGTAACTACGCCCATGAAAAGAAGCACATACAGACCTCTTCTTTTCAATATGTTGCCCATGTGATGTCTTCATATTAACGTAAAGCAAATTCTTTAAAATGAGTAGAGCACAATTCAGAAGAGCCGGTAATTATTCAAGATGGTGAATTTGCAAAAATATTGTTTAATTTGTTCACAGAAAAACCATATTTGATGATATACAAGTTTTATAATAAAGAAGATAATTTTGCCAGTAGCAAGCTTTCAAAATCAGAAAAATATTTTTTACATATTATTAAAATAAAACCTGCATGGGCGACAATAGCCACATGGCCCCGAGTCCCCGGCGCATGTCGAGGCCAACTGAGAAGCGGAGGGAGTTCTGGGAGAATGTTAGGGGACGTACTAAAATAATGTAAGCAGAATGAAAATTTTGTTATGATTGGGGACTTTAATGGTCCCACCCACCCACTCGGGGTGTACAAAAGGGATTCTTATGAATATATTTTAGGTAAGTATGGAGATGAAAAAAAATTCGACGTAGCTCAGTTGTTTGGGGCTTGGCTCTGTATTAGTGGGTACAGGGTTCAAATCCCGCTTGAGCATGTACCAATGGAAATGAAGTTAATGAATTTCTATGTACATTTTCGTAATAAAAACACATTTACGAAATGTATCGAATTATACGGTGAGGGCAAACATCGTGAGGAAACCTACTTACCTGTTCGTCGAACAGGTAATAGTTAGTGCTTGTAAATGGCGACATGGCTGACCACCTGTCACATTGAGTACTGACTATCTGGTTAACAAGTGGGTTCGAGGTGTCCATAGAATTACTACCTTCGCAATTGCGGCGATGGATACCTGAACCTCTGACTACCCCGCAAGGGTTAATGGTCGTGAATGTGTTTGTTTCGTTTTTGTGTTTTTGAAATACAATGTTTTGTCATAAAAAGATCCACATGTATACTTGGGAAAGGGGTGTAGACTGAAGTATGATAGATTTTGTTATTGTGGATGATCGATTGAGGAGGCATGTGGTGGACGCCAGAGTGTATCGGGGCGATAATGATTGAGGGGTCTGTTCCAATGTTGGCGTCATCGTACTCCTGTGTCCACAACAGGATTAGATAAAATAAAATAAGGAAAATTGAAAGATGATGGTGAAAATTAATGAAGAGGTTAAGGAAGACGAAATTGAGAAAGTTTCGAGAGTGTTGAAGGATGGTATGGTGGAATCTGCCATCGAAGTGTGTGGAGTACGTAAGAGGACGAATGCTACCCCAAAGAATCAACCTCTATTTCCGTGGAGATGTTGAGGGCTGGTGGCCCGGTGGTTGCCAACCGCCTGTACTTATTTTTTAATGCGTTTTGGCGGTATGGCTGTGTGCCTAAAGATTGGTGCAGGGCCGTTATTGTCCCTTTTTATAAGGGGGATTAGCCTTCTGAGCATCGTTGGAAAAATATATGCAAAAGTATTGATTGAAAGAATTGTTCTTGAAACTGAAACCAGGATATGGGATGTACAGGCAGGTTTTCGGAAGGGAATGTGATGTACAGATCAGGTTTTTTCCTTACGCCAGGTGGCAGAAAAGTTTTTGGCGAAGAACCAAAAGCTTTTCTGTGCTTTTATGGATTTGGAAAAGGTGTGTGATCGTGTTTCCCGGAATGATTTGTGGAGGGCGCTGTTTGCGTTTGGTTTGGGCAGCACCTTGATACGGGCTCTAATGTTTTATATGTGGATTCGGGAGCCTGTGTTAGGGTTAATGGGGCCTACTCAGACTGGTTCAGTATCCGAAAGGGTGTGAGGCAGCGCTGTGTATCTTCGCCGTGGCTGTTCAATCTGTTCATGGATAGTTGCTTGACTGATTTTAAGAAAGTGACAGAGGATTGCGTATGGGCGAGTTGATCATGAAATGCCTCTTATACGCGGTAGATCTTCCTGCGTCATCGGCGTGTGAGTTACAGGAGATAGTCACTTGCATGAATGAGTCTCTTAAGAGGAAAGGAATGTAATGATAAATAAAACGAAAGTAATGGTTAAGGAGGGACTTAGCAAGACAGAGTGTAAGATTGACATAGATAATGAAACAGTCGAACAAGTGAATTATTTAGTGTATTTGGGATATTAAAAGTAGAGTTTGTGCAGATAATAATATTAATAGGGGCATGTATAGAGTTATGGGTAGCCAGTTGGTTTCTCAATTGGCACGTATCGGTATCCATAGGGCTGTGCTGGTTCCAACATTGACTTATGGTAGTGAAAGTTGGGTATGGCAAAAGAAGCATGAAAGCAGAATCAATGCCGTCGAAATGCGGTCACTAAGAAGCATGTTTAGAGTGACATTGAATGATAGAATTAAAAATAGTGTGATAAGAGAAAGTTGCGGTTTGAAAGCAGATGTAGAAACTAAGATTGAAATGAGCATGCTTCGATGGTTTGGACATGTTATGCGGATGAATGGTAGCAGATTGACAAAAGAAATATTTATGAGCGAAGTGGAAGGGCGGTTGCGTAGGGGCCAATAACAGTCAGATGGACGCTATATTGAAAAAAGGTGACGTCAGGAGTACCAATAATCAATGAAGCGAAAGTGGTCTGTCAGGATCGGGACAAACGGGACAGGAAATCAGGCGTGATGTGTATGTATGTATGTAGGATACACTGTGTCCTACAGGAAAAGAGAAAGTTTCCTACCTGGGCTAGTGTTTGTCCAGGCTAATGGCCTGAGTTGGGTATCTGTATATCTTGTTTCCGTTAAATATTTCAATTGCGCGTTCTAGGATATTGATTTTTGGAAATGGTGGCGCCGATTCGCCAATTTATTGTTTTTTTCAATCTGAAGGCAGTTGGAATTGCTACCATCCCAACCTACCGTCACCTTTCCTAGCGTGGCTTGCCTCCTCCTTCGCGGGGGCAGCCTCAGTTGCCGTTTTACCATTCCGCAATCGTGACGTGCGACCCTATACGCAATACCGCTGTGTATCCTGTGAGGTAAACGAACTCCCGCAATAACTATAGCGTGGGAAATTGTCGTTTCCCCGCATTGTGTTTCCGCTAGTGGTGTGTGAATCTGCAGCCTACTTCTACTTGTGCCAGATCGAAGAAGGGCCCTTCAAGAAGCAGCGTGTGTCTGCGTCAGGTGAGCCACGTTTCCTTTTCCCCTCTCCATTTGATAGCAAGTCAAATATTCTTTATTCTTTATACAGTCCACTAAAGCCTTTTGGCTGTAGATCGCGTCATCAGTAATTATTCTTTTATTTCTTGCTGGCGTCATCTGTGATAATTATGTTTAATTGCAATTTAGGTTTACTTAGGTTTCTTCCTGTGTGAGGCGCTCTAGAGGTCGTCACAGTAGCGTGGCATTACGCGGGGTGAAACGAGGGACACCCCGCGTAATGGAGGGGGGATATTAGAACCAATAAAAACTTGCTATTTTCTGAAACAAAACTTAGGTATTTTCTTTCTTCACACGCGACATCTATTCGAAACGCCGGACTTATAATGAATAGCCAATTATTTCAACATACTAATACATATTATTAAGTTAGCTATGGAATGGAACATATTTTCATGTAATTGACGTATTTAAGAACACAATATTTCATGTATCTGCAGTCTCATACTGACATACTGATTCTTCTTTCAAGCGGACTGTTAATTCCCGCCCCCATAGACAGCTGTTTGATGACGTTACAGACGCTATTAAGAGTCCAATCCGCGTCACGGGGACCACGACTGTCGCCGGGTCCTATTTGTATTTGATTCGTGGTAGAAACTACTACGAACTTATAAAATTGTAGGCTGAACTTATAAACAATCCAAAAATGGTTAATCTATAGATTAAGTTATGAATTTAAGTTTCATTGAAAAAAATTAAGCTATTAAATATTGAGCGATAGACCACGAGAAAAGAAGTGCTATATTTAAATTGGAATGTACTGCAGTGCAAATTTCATTTTCTGAATTTTCATTTAATCATCATACTTTTAATGAGTATAATCATAGTAATGTAATCTTGATAATACTCATAATGGCAAGTGTTAGCGCCAGCATAATATTTTACAGAATACTACTTGTCACATTAGCTATCTCAAGAAGTATTTAAATACGTAGATGACTAGCAAACCTGTATCTACAATCTAAAACATACCTATCCCCTATAAAATACCAATACCTTTCTGCAAAACGTTTGTTCCGAGCAATAAACAATAGTAATTTGCTAAGATTCAGTCTCAGCGCATCACGTCGTCTTCGCCTTCTCATATTTTCTTGTTTACGATCAATGGCTTCCTTGAATAATGGCAACAGTTCTTCTACCAAATCTCTGCAAATATAACCTCGTTTAAAGTGGCATACAAATTATTGACTATATTTGCATACATAAACCGTTTTATTATATATTTAATCTCATTTAATACTTATATTCTCGTAGTTAACATTTTGCATTCATATTGGGGTTGAGGAACTTGTGGAACATTGGCGAGAGTTATATGAAAATTTATACGGAAAACTTTGAAATACTAAATTCACTATGAATAGAGGATAGGCTGGTTAACGCAAGTGTTTGTTCTTGAATACTTTTTGAGGTGGACAGAAATTTGAAGAAATAATATTTCCTAAGTCACTTTTTAGTGTAAATTTTGGGCTTTGAATGTCATACGGAAAATTTGTGACAGGCTATAAACCAAACCTCCCAGATAATCCGTTAACCCCTAGTCCATTAGTCGCCACCTGCGTTATTTAGGGGAAAATGACAGATAGATAGCTTTTTTTTACATCCAAGACGCACGGAACAATGTACACCTACTTGACTTTTAATTTATATCGTTTTTATTTTAATCGTTTTAATTTTAAATTTACCAAAAAAAATAACTACGAAATATGATGAACAGGCAAGATGAACAAAGTTTCCTTTGCCTTCCCTAAGACATACATAAATTATACTGGATTTATTTTCGAGTTTAAAATGTATTGAACTAAAAGTTTGCGTGTCACTACACGGGGGTGAAACGAGTGACGCTAAAATTGTGTTATCTACCGAAGTATTATTATCTATATATATAAAAGAAAGTCGTGTTAGTTACATCACTTATAACTCAAGAACGGCAGAACAGATTTTGCTGAAAATTGGTAGGGAGGTAGAGCCAGGAAACGGACATAAATACTTTTTATCCCGTTCGACAGCATTCGCGTGTGACTTGACATGACACGTTTGTCATTATAAAACGTGGTAAAACAATAACGAACCAGACTTGGAATAACAAAACGCAAATGACAGCTATGTAATGACGTATGGATGACAATTTGATATTTGTAAGAAATCAATAATAAAACTATTTCTATTAAATAAATAATTAACAATTATAATGTAATGATAGTGCAATTGCCCATTCGTATAAACAGTGAAGTGAACTATAAAACTCGGTATGGTTGAAAATTTGAGTTTTTAGGTGAAGTGAAGTTTAATTAATAATTCCGCGACCAAGACGATCAAATCTTACCCAACAAAGCCGTAATGGAAGAAGAATACGAAATACTGCAAATGAAAGGACTGAAGAAGAACAAGAAATTACACGTGAACAGCGCCGCGATTTTATGGCTCGACTTCGTGCTTCTCAATCACGAGAGCAAAGTGAAGCAGCCCGTGAAACAGCTTGGTTGGCAATGCAGAATCGTCGAGCGAACAACAGTGGTCAACAAATAGATAATTTGCGACGCAGAACAAGATATTTATCAAGTGCTGATTTGAATCGAGCAGCGTTTCAATACGGTTGCAGCAAACAGCTTGCATCCTAGCGTTTGCATTGGGCAAATGGACGTAGTTTGCGAATATTGTTGTACATAAAAGTTTTCCGGAGAAACGCCTGGATTATGCTGCCTTAATGGTAAAGTGAAATTGCCATTGTTGACTCCGCCTCCTGAGCCATTGTGTTCATTGCTTTGTGCTGAAACGCAAGAATCACGTCACTTTCTTGCAAACACTCAAAAATACAATGGTTGGTTCCAAATGACGTCATTTGGGGCAGATATTATCGAAAAACGAGGATTTAATCCGACTATTTTTGTACTTATATAGAATGTAGCTCGTTGAGCGCCACGTAGGTCACCGGTGACCAACGCTAATGGAGGTAATCCTTTTATAGGAAAAAGCTCGGCAGTCAAAGGGTTAAAGATTAAATTATCTATTGCTACCTATGTAGTATATTTGCTAATTCTGAACTCTACTCTCCCACCGAAAAAAGTGTTCATAACCCAGTTAATACTGTCGGTTTTTATTTTGTAGATACAAGGACAGACTGATCATCGAATAAGATCATTACTATCTTTCGCAGATACACAGAATATTTTTTTACAAATATATTTCATGGGCAACATAGAGGAACACCTTAATCGACGCCTAGAGATCAATGCAGGAATGAAGCGAGCAACTCTTCAAGACTTGCAGTGTCTGCTTCATGAGCATCATGCGTTGGTCAGGTTGTTTAAGAGTGTTTTAGAACGCATGCCAAGTGATGACTATAAAGTTGTCATCAAAGCAGATAAACAACCACCAGGAACACACGAAAGGACATTTAATGCTCCAACAGTAGACGAAGTCGCCATACTGATTGTTGGCGAACAATTGGAAAAACGCGGTATTGTGCTTACACGTCGCGATACTGGGCAACTGCAACAAATATCTGAAACTCATCGATCATATGACACATTGCAATACCCGCTAATGTTTTGGCAAGGAGAAGATGGATATTATTTTAATATTAAAATGAAAAATCCATTAAATTGTGAGTATCAGTATCATCATTTATTTCATTTATTTGTGAAAGACACTGAATTTAAAATAATGCTTATTAATAGTTATTTTTAAACACTCGCGTTTTATACTCATTTTATTAATTATCTGAGACCGGGTCAAAACACGATAAATTTATAAAGATATGTGATTACCTTTATTTTTACCCGACGTTTCGACCCAGTTGCATAGGCCGTGGTCGCGGGAAGACTAGCTAGCAAGCTAGACTAGCGGGAAGTCCGTCACGGCTAAAATGTCTGTCTACCCTCACAATTGGAATTTTTGTTAATTCATAGCACGACACACTACACTCCCACTATCCGAAGACACATCCGCAGTTACGCCACGCGAATATAATCCCATGATTACTGGTTCCCATGTTTCTGACAGCCTAAAACCATCCTCACGATTGAAATTATTGGGATGTTTTTTAATTTCAATAGCCTCACGAACAACTCTGGGATAATAATGTTGTTCCGTGGAGATGATTTGAGGCTGATGTAATTCAATCCAATTGTTTGAACCAGACATCAGGTGTTCCGCTATCGCTGACTTTTGTGGTTGCCTATTCTTTACAGCTGCTATGTGTTCCTTGACCCGTTCCTGGACACTTCTTTTTGTTTGGCCAATGTAAACTTTACCGCAACTGCATTGAATTTTATAAACACCCGGGTTTTGAAAAGGGATAACATCCTTCGCGCTCCGTAATTTGCTTGCTACTTTGAATACTGGTTTAAAAACGGTGTCAATCGAATACTGTTTTAAGATTGCACCTATTTTGTCCGTTATTCCTTTCACATATGGTAGAAATGCCGGTTGTCTGCGTACAATTGGATGTTTATCCCTCTTTGGTTTCACCGTGAGACCTGTCGTTTTGTAACCATTTTTCTTCAGCACCTCCTGGATGTGAGCCAGTTCTCCGCTTAAATGGTCAGGGTCACACATCATATGCCCGGTTTACCAAAGTCCTCACAACAGACTGCGTATGACGTGGGTGGTGATGTGACGTGGCGTGCAGGTATCTATCCGTGTGTGTAGGTTTCCTATGTACAGAATGCGCCAAGGTTCCATCCGATCTGACCATTACTTTTACGTCTAAAAAGGCCAACGTTCGATCCTCTTCAACCTCAACGGTGAACTTAGCTCTCGCACTCGCTCCGTCGTCTTTTAGTTCCCGGCGTTTTCTCAACTGACACATCCGTCTCCCCTGTCACGCGTCGTTCTTGCAGTGTTGCCATTCGTACATTTTTCCATTCCCACATTCGGCTATCCTGCGCATGTCTGTCCTCAGACATTCATCTCTTTCATGATGTTTCAACTCTTTCAAACAATACACCCTCATCGTACCTCTTTCATACTTAACAATCTTTGTGAAATAACGTCTTGTTACTAAAAACCTTAACTTAACGACCAATAGTAAATCCAATAGCACATACTTTATTTTTACCCCAAATGTTGCATCAAATTAACGCAACCTAAAAGTTACCTCGTCTTTAGTACATTATCCGTCTTCAAAGTACACAAAAATCAAACGTCTTGTAGCAAAATAATCATTTACCACGTAAACTAAATACACTAAAAAAATAATCATACTTACCAATTTAACACGACATAGGTACATATTTTACCTCTTTCTAAGCAAAAAAAAAAACATTTTACAATTAAATCAAATTCTTAAAAAACAACTTAAAAATTCAACTGATCCTAAAACAATAATCAATGATAATGATGTAGAGGCATAGCGAGTCACAACTTCACTCACACACTCATGGAAACAAACACAAACCTCTTACTCACTTTCGCTATACTTATTTACCATCATCATGAATTGACCATCTCTTCATATTATCGGCTGAACTTCGTCTTGTAGGGTCCTAGGTATTTTGGCATCAATTTTAGACCTGACCCAAATTGAGTTCGCTTTGTAGCAACTATATCTCCAAGGCTATACTGCACCTGGAGAATGGTCAACGAGTATATTTCACGGCTTCGAATGCTACACAACGTGCTGAAACACCTCCAGCAACAACTTTTACCAGTTTTTTGCAATCTGCCAAAGCGATCAGTTTGCACGAACTTTGCTTCACTCGGAGATGCCACGTTATTATACTTGGAATGCTTCATCGAATGATTTTCAAAGACGGAAGCAAGGCGATGCGGTTTCTGGGTATCCAGATGTGCGTTCTACTGATACTCTTGGTCGTATGTATACAGTTCATCCAAAGAATAATGAATGTTTCTATTTGCGGTTGTTGCTGGTAAATGTGCGTGGGCCAACGTCATTTGAGTCACTACGAACTGTTAATGGTGTAATATTTCCAACATATCGTGCTGCATGTGAAGAATTGAACTTATTAGAAAACGATAGTCATTGGGATACGACAATCGCTGAAGCCATTGTCTCTACATCTCCAAGTCAGATACGCATATTATTCGCTATCATAATTTCGACATGTTTAACATCAAACCCATATAACCTGTGGTACAAATACAAGGATAATGTGTCAGAAGATATTTTACATCAAATTCGTGTCAGTTCCAGAAATCACGATATTGAGATGAATGAGGAGATACATAATCGTGCTTTACTCTTGATCGAAGATATGTGTTACCTCATGTGCGGTAATTTATTAATCAGGTTAGGATTGCCAGCACCATATCGTGAAATGAATGACGCATTCAATCGAGAATTGCACCGGGAACGTAAATATGATCACCAGGAATTAGATTTAGTAGTTCAAACGAATGTACCCTATTTGAATTATCAACTAAAGGAAGTTTATGATACTTTAATGAAGGCAATCGATTATGAAAATGGTGGTTTATATTTCCTAGATGCCCCTGGTGGAACTGGCAAGACATTTCTCATGTCATTAGTTTTAGCAACTGTTCGGGTGAGATCTAACATAGCGGTTGCAGTTGCTTCTTCTCGAATAGCAGCCACATTGTTAGAAGGATGCCGTACGGCTCATTCAGCATTCAAATTACCGTTAAATCTTCAAACTATTAAAGAACCAATGTGCAATATTGCAAAACACTCAGCAATGGCCAAAATTTTAGCGGTATCGAAAATCATCATCTAGGACGATTGCACAATGGCACATAAACGTGCATTAGAAGCACTTAACCGAACATTAATAGATTTACGCAATGACTCGAGATGTTTTAGAGGAGCAATGATTTTACTGTATGGCTATTTCCGCTAAATACTGCAAGTAATTCCAAGATCTACGGCTGCCGACGAAATAAACGCTTGCCTCAAATCGTCAAATCTATGGCGCTATGTGAATAAACTGCAACTGACAACAAACATGAGAGTTACATCTGCTGAAGTTTTCTCGGAGCAATTGCTGACTATCGGTAATGGTCAAGTACCTGTCGATGAATCGAGCGAATTAATATCATTTCCAAATAATTTCTGTAATTTTGTCTCATCAAAAGACGAACTTATCAACAATGTATTTCCAAACATTATTTCTAACTACAAAAATAATAATGGTTGAGTGAGCGAGCAATTTTAGCAGCTAAGAATAAAGATGTAGATTACCTAAACTACATCATTCAAAATAAGATCATTGGAACGATACATTTATTCAAATCTATTGACTGCGTCACAAATGAAAATGAAGCCACCAACTATCCAATTGAATTTTTAAACTCTTTGGACGTGCCAGGCTTACCACCGCACAATTTACGCCTAAAGGTTGGCTCCGTAGTAATCATGCTTCGAAACATAAATCAACCAAAACTGTGATACGGTACGCGTTAGAAAATTGATGAACAATGTAATTTACGCTACTATAATGATAGGAAAATTCAAAGGTGCGGAAGTTCTCATTCCGAGGATCTCGATGATCTCAACCGATATGCCGTTTGAATTTAAAAGACTTCAATTTCCGATACGTCTTGCATTTGCCATGATCATCAACAAATCACAAGGCCAATCCTTAAAAGTTTGTGGTTTAAATCTAGAACATTCATGTTTTTCCCATGGTTAATTATACGTGGCATGTTCACGTGTCGGAAGCCCATCTGCGATGCTTGTTTTTCCGCCTGATAATAAAAGAAAAATGTCGTGTATTACAAGGTATTTAAATGAAGAGCAACCTATGTACTAAAATACAGAAATAATAATGAATGATTAGGGTAGGTTTTTTTTTGTTGTATTTTTCCCAATAAAAAAAACTGCTTATTTATTGCCATAGTTAAGTAATATTGTACACACGCAAGTATCATGATTAACAAAAAGTCTGAAAAGGGCTCTTTATGGGGCATCAGACGTTGCAGTATTAACTGGTCAATGTGAGTGTCTTTCATTCTTAACATCAATCCGTAGAGTAGTTCACGATAAAATTATCTATTAAAGTTTTGAGAGATT
Organism: Leucoptera coffeella; assembly: GCA_030578115.1. Lineage (NCBI taxonomy): Eukaryota > Metazoa > Arthropoda > Insecta > Lepidoptera > Lyonetiidae > Leucoptera > Leucoptera coffeella. The sequence goes on from JAMBLF010000002.1 coordinate 3,445,823, forward strand.
CGCGATTTATACTCATGATTAATAACTAACGGGACTTATAGCGTATCTTTTGATATAATAATGTTACCTTTATTAACCCGACGTTTTTCAAGACTGTTCCAATTTTTTCTGTAACACCTTCACATAAGGCAGGAACACCGGCACGCGATCCACACACGGGGGTTTCTCTCTTTTGGATATACGGCTTACCAACTTAGTACCAACGTAATGACCATTTCTCGTAAGTACATCCCGAACGTACTGCAGCTCGATACTGTGAGTGTAGTGTGTAGGTCGTGTGTTATGAATAAAAACGTAGCAGTGAGGATAGTCTAAGAAGAATCTGACAGGGCGCTGCGGTGGAGGCGAAGAAATATGCATCGTCAGTCTGCCCATGACCATGGCTGTTGCAACGTAGCCGAAACGTCGGGTTAATAAACGTAACTATATTATATAAAAACATACGCGATTAAGTCCCATTAGTTATTAATCATGAAAAATTATCTATTGTAGAAAGTGTTCAAATGTAACCAACAATATTTACAGCAGTGACAATTACCTACATACACAGCAGCAGCAGTTACGTACATACAATATACCGAATTTTACGAGCTTTTATAAGTAATTAATCACATATAAATAAAGTTATGAATATTTTTTATATTTTCAAAAATAAACATTAAATATCAAATTTTATGTAATTAAAGTTCATGCTACAAGAAAAAGAATTAGGAATGAAATTGTGCGTCATGTGTTTTTGTAAATTTTCAAACTATATAGGTAGATACTTACAACAGGTGATAGTGTCTAAACATACAAGAAAATCTGTCAGTTAACGTATCTAAGCGCTAATAATCATCATACCACTTTCAGTTTAAATTCTCCAGTCGATTGCTAAATAATATCAAATTGGCAAACAATAAACTAGGAACGCTTTCTAAGTTACTCATGGATCATATCTAATGTGTGTGTGTGTGTGTTTTGAGTTCGCCGAGAACAAACTTCATCGTGAGAAAATGCATAAAACAAAATCGAGTGCGCGAGATATCTGTTTATAGTTTTATATCCTAAATACATATTGTGCGCACATTTTGTTACCTTCGCCCCCATTGATATGGCTACGTCGTGTAGTTATCCAACACACTAAAAAAAATCCTCTATACATATATATGCATTTACGCCCGTACAAACCTGTAGGGGCAAAGTTAGCAAACATGTCTCTAATGTTCTGTCCACCCCAGATTGTCTAGCAATCATGTTTTTAAAGTTTAGTCCACTCCGACCAGTTAACTGCATGCCACGTCTATTCCGCATTACGCTAAAAACTCGAAATCAAGTGGAAAGTGGAAAGAGCATTACGAATGCACACTCAACCTCTGATTGCCCTGAATGGGATACAATCGTTATGCATGATATGTTTAGCGTAAAAAAAACATTCCAGGAATAAATAATTTCTTGTAAAGATTATATTGTTAAAATATTAAATAAAGTAAATGTATATAATGTACCTCTTCACAATGGAGTTTACTTATCACTGCCTACCAGTATGTAAATATGTTCTCGACTTATTGTAATAATATCTGCAATATCAAGCGGTAGGCACAACAAAATAACATAACATAATGATTGTTTCCATCCATGACTGACATATACCTCGCACAAGCATGACTGACGCATGATTGATTAGAAATTTTGAAATATGGCGTCGCATCAAGTATAATGCTACTTAAATTCAAATTTCATAATATACACATGTAGAATATATTAACTTACATCAAGCAGTTTACATCAAACTCCAAACAAGAGTGTTTAACCAGTGCGTCCTTCTAGTGTTAACATATGCTTGTGAGACGTGGACGCTAACCGTCCAAGGAACGCGCCGTATTCAGGTCACGCAAATACCTATGGAGCGATCAATCGGCATCAGCATATCTCCACGCGATAAAGTGCGTAGCGAAGATATCAGGCGACATTGCGAGAAAGAGTTGCTATTATGAAGTGTTTGGCAGGACACATGTGCGGCTACAACGATGTAAAACGGACATACCGGATGGAAGCACAGAGAGGGATGCCGAAGCGTGGATAGACCAGCTGCGAGATAGTCTGACGATTTTATTTACTATGTGAAACCGGGTCATATCAAGATAAATTTATAAAGATATCTGATTACCTTTATTTAGCCCAACGTTTCGACCCAGTTACATAGGCCGTGGCCGCAGGAAGACTAGCATCTCAGCTAATGTCTATCTACTACTTCACAATTTTTGTTAATTCATAGCACGACACACTACATTCACACTATCCGAAGACACATCCGCGGTTACGCCACGCGAATATAATCCCACGATTACCGGTTCCCGTGTTTCCGAAAGCCTAAAACCATCCTCACGATTGAAATTATTGGGATGTTATTTAATTTCAATAGCCTCACGAACGACCCTGGGATAATAATGTTGTTCCGTGAAGATGATTTGAGGTTGATGTAATTCAATCCAATGGTTTGAAAACCAGACATCAGATGTTCCGCTATCGCTCACTTTTGTGGTTGCCTATTCTTTACAGCTGCTATGTGTTCCTTGACCCGTTCCTGGACACTTCTTTTTGTTTGGCCAATGTAAACTTTACCGTAACTGCATTGAATTTTATAAACACCAGGGTTTTGAAAAGGGATAACATCTATCGCGCAAAAGCTCAAGATATTCCGGTCCAATGTGAAAACCGTATAACTGTACGGATGTGAAACATGGAAGGTCACTTAAACCATCTCGCGCCAGCTTCAGGTCTTCGTCAACCGCTGTCTTCGCTGTATTCTCAGTATATACTGGCACGAGAAAATCTCTAACGTGGATCTGTGGGAACGCTGCGATGGGACACCGAACGACCAGCAGATCAAACGCCGCAAGTGGAATTGGATCGGCCACACGCTCCAAAGGAACCGCGCCCACATGCCGAGGCAAGCCCTAAACTGGAATCTCCAAGGAAAGCGGAAGCGTGGCCGCCTTAAGCAATCCTGGCGGCGGCGGTCGATCATCGCAGAAGCGGTGGCCTTCGAAAAGACGTGGAATGAAGTGAAGCGCTAAACCCAAGACCGTTCGAGATGGCGGAGCACTGTGGATGCCCTCTGCCCCATCTAGGGAACATAGGACCTTAATAATAATAAATAATTAAATATTAGTGCTGTCTAAATAAATTTCACATTTAGAAAAATAGAGCTCTAAACCAATTGATTGAAATTTTTAAATAATATATATCAAATCTTGAATAACGGTTTCTGCATCTCCTCCCAAGGTTCCATCATCCAAATACAACACGTTCAGTTTTGATTTTACATTTTGAATGTGTGGATGAATTGCCAAACTAAAAATGGCTGGCCCAAGAGGATCACCTTGCTGGCAGCCCACACTCGATAACAGATAATTTTGTTTGTACATTAAAACTGATGGACTGCTATAGCTTTGATGAAGATATGGATACAAAGCTGGTAATTTGTCATGAATTTCCGCCAGCGAGGCGGTCCTATCGACTGAGCTAAAAGCGTTCTTCACGTCAACCTTAAGCAAGACCCCGCCAGCCCCGGCGGCGACAAAAGACCTAGCCGCGTGGACAGCCGCCTCACATCCGCCTTTGGTCCCAAAACCCAGCTACACCGGCGCAAACAAATGCGAAAGCTCCGTTGACACTTTCCTGCAACTGATTTTGGACACCAAACGACGGAGAGTGCTCCCCACAGCAATTGGCCTAATGCCGCCATCTTTCTTCCTTAGGGCGCACTAATTGGCGCCAAAGAAAACTTCTCGAACATCCTTGCACACACTCCGTGCGAGCATCACATTCACGAGCCGCGTTAATTCCTCCAAGAGGGCCCTCCCAACATCTCCTACAGTCGCCCCCACCAAATCCTTTAGATGTTGTGGTGTCAAACCGTCCAAACCCTCAGCTGATCCACTCTTGGAGGACATTATCGCGGCCAACACATCATCCACCGAGGCGGTCAGCGCGGGGGTCACCGCGCCCCCCGGAGGCGGCGCCGTACAGGCAGCCCTGGCCGGGTGCTTCGACTCCAACGCCTCCAAGGTCTGAGAACAGTCAGGGGCAATGGCATCACTTGAGAATAGAAGCTGATTATAGTTTTAAGAGATTCGCGATTTATTCTCATGATTAATAACTAACGGGAATTATCGCGTAAGTTTTTATATAATAAACCTTACCTTTATTAACCCAACGTTTCGGCTACGTTGCAGCAGCCATGGTCACGGGCAGACTGACGATGCATATTTCTTTGCCTCCACCGCAGCGCCCTGTCAGATTCTTCTTCGACTACCCTGACTGCTACGTTTTTGTTAATAACGCGGAGTGCCTCGGAGGTCCCGACTCCGAATTCGTTCACCGGTTGTGATAAAAATATAACTTTTTTGTGGCGTTTCGACAAATGTATATTGAGACCCCTGGTGCCCTTGAAAGAGCATGGTCGTACGCATTGAGGGCAAATCAAGACCGATGATGCCAAAAGCCAAAATATATTTGTGTTTACAAATTATCAAATATATGATGTGATCGATGTCCATTTTCATAAAAAAAACAATTGAATGGCACTGACATGTTAAAAATTTTATCTTTAGTGCTCCTGAATAATTTTAAATAATTATTTTCGTTCCGGAATAAATATACGTCTGACCCTTCAAAAAGTTGATTTACTTACTTCAGACCTTCCGAATTTATTTTTCCCATTGCGAAAACTGCAGCATCTCTTATTTCAGAAACTTCACACTTAATAAGAGGAACTACAATTTTATGTAATGATGTAGTTGGAATCAATAACGTCTTAGATTCACCCCCGCTTCTTTCTCCACTTGACGAATCGGGTGACGAGCTGAAATATAGTTTTTTAATAGAACCTGATATATGATGATGATGATGAAGAACGCACCCTATTATCTTCAGTGTAAGTCATAAATATAAACGCTTCTCCTAAAACCCATATTCTATTTCAAATGGTACTTACATTAAGCATAATTAATCAAAGAATATCGCATTATCGCACAAAGACGTAACGTTATTACAGATCTTATAAAATATGGCAAACAGTTACAATTTTTTATTAATGCCGCTACTATTTATCAAGTCATGATTTAATTTTTAAAAAACAAGGATAACTTGTAAAGCATGTCGATGTATGTACGATGCTAAGAAAAAGATACAGATATCTCCAGGGAGAAATAAACATGTGCGAGATCAAGTGAGTAGCTCTAAACAACACGTTTAGGCATTGTCGATGTTGCTCGGTACATGCTCATCCCAGATTCTTAGAGGACATTTCTCATGTCGGCACTGAATGCATGTTGTTGCTGTCGCTGCCTTCTGGTGAGGCAAATGTATACAAATACTCCAAAGACCGCTATCATTTTATATTGAGGAAAAGGAGTACATAAATCAAAGTGTAGTGATGCAATTATTCGTAATTATTGTTACCACCGAGGATTGTTCGTTAAGCGTTTGAATGACGTTATGTATTCTTTGATTGTTCATCATGCGATTCAATAATACTGCTGCATACTATGTGTATATATGGTATTAATTATGACTATATTGACGTGAATTGCATAACTAATAAATTTACAAACACTCAGAGTAAGATTCTCTTGAAGCCAACCAAAAACCACAGGTTTGCAAGATGACTTATAACTGCAGCTAAAAGTGTTCCACACATCTTAACAAAAGCTGTAGGAATGTTATCCCACCCAGGGGCACTGGATGATTTTAGGGAAGCTATAACACTCCTTACTTCATCTGGATCAGTATCGAACATAACAAACGAGGACTGTAGGCGCTCTATAGTAACGTTATTGGGAGTGGCTCTATAAGTGCCATTTATCGTAGATTTAATTTCTGAAGCTAGGTTTTTACCTACATCAGCAAAGAAGTGATTCACAAAGTTTATGGATTCGTCCGGGGATGACTCTATAGTTAGAAGTTCAGCACTTTTCGACTTACTACTATTAAGATGATTAACAGACTTTGTTGCAGCCCATAATGTCTTACTATTGGAAGATTTAGCTAAAAGTTCTCTCTCATACTGTCGCTTAAATTTCTTAAATAACTTTGAGCAGAACTTGCGGTATCTTCTGTGTGTGACTTTTAAGCATTGATATGGGTTTTTTTTTGTATGGGTCTGATCTTAATTTTAACTGCGAATTATTCCGATTCCGAATACAGCGCAAGATCCCAGCGGAAATCCAAGGTTTAATAGTACGTTTATTACTTGGAAGGTATCTGATATACTTAGCTTCTTCCAGAGCCTCACTTACATCCACAATTAACAAGTCATCCACAAGATTATTTGGGTCTCTACAGATCTAGTAAATTTTTATAAGCTCTATTATAGTCTATTTTTTTCATCACATAATCAAGACAGTTGTTCAGCCTAGTAGGATATAAGTGACCAGGCAGTAGTCCGTGCGAGGCCAACATATTAAGATAACTAGTTCTATTATTACATTCCTGTTGATCCGCTCCGATTTTTGAGCCGTTATTGTTTCTAAATAGTCACTTAAAGAGTTAATGAAATTCGTTGCATTATGCCGGAAAGGAGAGCGGTAAATTCCTAGTATGATCAGGTCAAACACAGCAACCTGAACACATGTAGCATATTCCAGCCTAACCTCTCCAAGCACCGCATTAAGGTTATCTTTGACATATATTACAACACCATCGTTTTGATTCTGAGTGTATGTAGAAGATACACCGATCTTGGTATAAAAGGAAGCTGTTTGTCAGTATTCAAACGACATTCGGTTTAGATAATTATATCAACATCAAAATTCAGAGCCACAAGAGAAGCTAACAAATCATCCGTGTTTGAATAAACGCTTCTGATGTTTTGCGTAATGAGGGTAAGATCTGATCAATTATAATAACAAGTTCACAAGGATCCGATCACTACGCCCAAAGCTGTCCGGGACGCAGTGACACGGCCGCGAGATTACAAACAAGGGATTAACAATACAATTGGGACTTTACAATATACATATCGAACTATACGATCTCTCCCTACTCTACACAATCAGGTAAGGTCCCACAAATCGTTCCAACGAGGGAAGCGAGATTGGAAGCCATGCCCGTCGTCTTTACAATGATACCATTACCAGGTGTACCATTACTCGTTCCAAGAAGATGGAAGCGGTAGGGAAGTACCAGGTAATATTCCTACTCTTAGAAAGATGGGAACGCGTCTCCCCGGTCCAGGACAAGAGCCATAGTAAGGCCTGCCCTGCACACGGGGCGAACACGCACACAACAAAGGATAGGGTACACGGGCTCGCTCAGACGGTGGCACCAAGGCTCACTCCAAGGTAAAGCTCAAGGCAGTCATCTGGAACACCAAGCTCCGCACCAAGACGGAACTCAGGGTGCCCCCACCGACATACGAGGATCGATCCTAAGACGGCTCCATGGTAGTCAGCGGAAGTAAGCCCATCCTACAGGATATACCTAACCTACTGGGATATTGCATCCCCCACAGTGTCCCAAGAAACGTTCCAACAGAGGAAAGCGAGACTGGAAGCGCTGAGAGGTCAGCCTAACTACAAGGAAGGGTAGGGATTATTATACAATACCAAAGGTTACTGGTATCCTAGGCTGGAATGACAATTTAGGTCAACCACAAACATTATAAGGTCAACTTTCGTTTATCTTATCTTAGTGCGTTTTCTAAATACGCTTATCGCCATCTATTGTACAATAGTTGGAACTACAACTTCATAATCAATACAAACTATAAGTATTGTTATTCATTAAAATATGATCTTTTTCATATTGAAAACTATTCGTAGCGACATCTATTGGTCAACTATGAGAACTATGAAAATTATTTGATATTATAATGTTTGCTACATATTCTCCACCTCAGGCCTCGAAGACGTCCCGGCGAGAAGGACTGGACAAGACGGCATGGTCATCTATGTGAGCTTCTTACTCGTCGAAGCCTGCTTCCTTGGGCGTCCTCTTGGTCTCACTTCTTTTGGTTCGTCATGCGATGCTAGCTTCTTTGGGCGTCCACGCTTTCTCTGAGGCTGGACAACCCCAGGGGTATTTGCTACATCTTCTCCACCCTGACTATGGTATGAAGCAAGAGCTGAAGCATGGTAAACACCGACAGGTTGGTCTGGTGCATTTACTGGTGCTACTTGGAATGAAGCAGGCCCTTACCTCTTCATTATCTTGTAAGGACCATCTCTTCTAGGGGCAAATTTTGCCGTAATTCCTTGTGATGCTTTACTTATAGGGTGTAATGTGATCATCACAAGATCTCCTGCCTTATAGAGTGGTCTCATTCTACGACTTTCATCTGAAACTTTCTTCCTAGTTTCTTCTTTTTCTTCATTATATTCTTTTGCTTTCAATAAAGCTTCTGCTATTTTCCTTAGCTTAGGAGTTATTTGAGGTACGACGTTTTGTGTCACAAGCACTTGTCGAAAATCTACCTTGTTATCATGAGGTGCACAGAGTTCTCTACCATAAGTCAAATAAGCGGGGCTATATTAAGTTGAAGTACACACACTCGTATTCATAGCAAATCTTATTGCACTGCCAGCAATTCAGACCAATTTTCATTTCCTGGTGTATGTATCTGAATCACTAACTGCGTTTTTAGGTATCTATTCCAGCGTTCTACCTTATTCGTTTCCGGATGATACAGGGGGGTAAGACCATGTTTTATTTTCAAACAAAACATCACTTGTTGCATTACAGCACTCACAAATTGAGTTCAATTGTCAATTATGACTCTTCTTGGTACTCCAAATCTTTAAAAAACTTTATTTATCAAAGTGAGTGCACAATTTTCTGCGGTTGCTTGCTTTAAAGCGAATAACTCAATCCATCTCGAAGCTACATCTTCGACTATCAATATCCAAGTATTTCCATCACTTATCTTAGGTAGTGGTCCAAAAAGATCAAATGATAACACTTCGAATAGTTGACTCATCGGTGTAGTTTGAAGTAAACCTGCTGGTTTTTGATTTGAAGGTTTGTAACGTTGACATGGTAAACAATAATTCTTTACATAACTTGCAATATATCTTCAAATTCCTTTCCAATAGTAAGTTTTGGATTTTTTCTGGAATGTTTTCTCTGCGCCATAATGACCTGCTAATGGATCATCATGATAATCCTGTAAGATTTTATTCTATTCATGCTCTGGAACAACTAATTGTCCATTTTCTTCGTCATTGTATGTTTTCAATCGGTATAATAAACCATTATTCATGAAATAGACTTTGTTACTCCAATATATACCATTTTCTTCATCAGTTGCTGAGAGCTATACTTCTAGTTGGCATATCCACTGATACTATATATATATATGTTATATATATATATATGTCTGTGGTTGTATTCTCTTCACAAACAGGTCGTGATAGTGCATCAACTAAACTTCTGTTTTCCAGGTATGTATTTAATTTTTACATCGTATGCTTGCATGAGTAGTGCCCATCGAGCAAGTCGACCTGTTGGGCACTTAAGACCCATCAACCATTTCAAAGCCTGGTGATCGGTTATCACCGTAATTGGTTGTCCCTCAATGTATCCTCTAAACTTATTCAAAGCCCAAATTACTGCGAGTGCTTCTCGTGCAGTTGTAGTATAATTTCTTTCTGCTGGAATAAGCAGTCTACTAGCAAATTCCACCGGATGTTCATCTGAATCATCTCCTTGCTCTAGTACTGCTCCTAAAGCGATATTACTAGCATCAGTTTTCAAAATGTATGGTTTTCCTGAGTCTGCTTGTCGAAGAAATGGGGCTTTTGTGAGTTTATCCTTTAGTTCTCTGTAAGCATTCTCTTGTTCATCAGACCAGGTCCAAGCTGTATTCTTTTTAGTCAGCTTAGTAAGTGGCTGTGCTATAGCTGAGAAGTTCTCTATAAATCTTCTATACCAAGAACACATCAAGAATGATATAACTTGTTTAATATTCCGTGGTTTTTCTCGCTCTACGATAGCTTTCACTTTCTCACTGTCTGTCTTTATTCCTTCTGGCGTAATTATATGTCCCAAATATTTTATTGACGAACAGCAAAATCTACATTTGTCTAAATTGACGGTTAATCGACATTCTCTCATTTTGATTAATACCTTCTCCAAATCTTCCATGTGTTTCTCATACGAAGTGGAGAATATTATCAGATCATCTAGGTATGTCAACATCTTCTTCAACCAATATTCTAAATCTGTCCATAAGTCTTTGAAAAGTAGCTGGAGAGTTTCGTAAACCGAATAACATTCTCTTGAATCTATGAATTCCAGTAAGCGTGATGAATGCTGTCTTGTCTTGATCTTCTTTCCTCACACTTATTTGCCAGTACCCAGACTTCAAATCCAGTGATGACATATATGGCGTTGGTTTCGCTTCGTGTAATAGGTCATCTATTCTAGGAAGTGGGTATGTATCTGGTATTGCTACGCTATTAAGTCGTCTGTAGTCTACGCAAAGACGTAAACCTCCATCAGCCTTAGGGATCAGCACTACTGGTGCTGCCCAGGGTGAACTGCACGGTTCAATTATGTTATCTCTCAGCATATTATCTATCTCTGTTTTCAAAATGACTCTAGATTTCTATGATATTCTATAAGGTGGTACAGATATAGATTGATTAGTGTTTGTGGTTCGAAGGTTCTTTTTTGGGAATGAAAACGTCGCTATACTTTTGTAATAATATATTTACGTGATCATACGTTAAACTACTCACTCCTACTGAGTTTACATACATATGCGGAAACAATTCAGCGGAATGAGGGTATAGTCTAACGTAGTGCTCCTTCATGTAGTCAATAAAGCGAGGCGAAAACCCATTGTATCTTACTCTTTTCTTTCCTGGCTTTACTACACCAGTTTCTTGTACTCTTGTTGTTGCTTGCGGAAATACAACATAGTCCTCTAAGTACAATTCATATTCTTCTTTTTTTCTTCCAAGAACTTATATGTAAATTGGAGTAGATTTAATATTATATGAGCGTCCTGTATGGAACCGACTCCCAAAAGTGATCAGTTTTCCTTAGAGTTTGGAAGGACGATGAAAGTCGTCAGGACTGTCTTACACCCAAGCTGAACATGCAGTCTTGCCTTTTTGACATCCTCTTGTCGGATCACTCCATCTGCCATTGTGAGGTATATTTTATCATCCTCAAACTTAATGCCTTTGCTTGACAAAAGTTGGTATAATGTGAATGAAGCGACACTCGTTTTGGCACACGTGTCCAAATATGCAACTCCGGCCTCTCCTTCAATGTTCACATACACCATAGGTCTAGGCCTAGCGTCAGTTGCCACGTTTAAGGAATAGAAACTTACTTCTTGATTCGGTAAACGCTGTCTTCCCTTGGAGCAGTTTGGACAGTTGCTCCGAATATATCCTGGGGCTTTGCCATCCATAGCAAGATATTTTATTAGTGGATGTCTTATTAACTATAGATTTCACCTCCTTTTGGGCAACGGGTTCTATATCTGTAGTCACTTGCAGTTTTCTACACTGGTGTCTCCAGTGCCCCTTCATGTGGCAATGGCTACACTTCTTTATTATTCTGCCATTACCTATTCTGGTCTGTACCATATTCTGTTTTTCTATTTCATTGTATTCTCTCAGAAGCTGTTCTATGCCCCTGGCAGATTTGATTAAACTTTCTATAGTTTGAACACTAGTTCTGGGCAATTTCTCCCGTATCTTAATATTAAGCTGACCGTATATCAGGTCCAACTGTTGCTCCTCGGTGTGTGTACCTGGTAGATCATTGATAATGGCTATCTTGTGAGCTACGAAAGACTCCGTGTCCTCATGTTCCCCCTGCTTTACCTCTATTACCTCTTGATAGAGCAGGTATCCTGGTTTCTTGGGAGCGAAGGTATTTTTGAGCTGTTTACTGAACTCTTCCCAGCTCATAGTTATTTTTCTTCCCAGCTCAATATACTCTGCTTCACTCCTTGCCACCACAATGCTGCTTCTCCACTCAGCAGTAAAGGAATACCTTCCACAGCATCCTTATTAGAGAGATACCTTCTAATTTTATATATATATGGCTACTGCACTTAGTTTATTTCCATCAAATGTGGCCTTGCATCCTGTCAATGACCCCTTCTTGGATGGTGACAGTGCCGCCAGTAATTCTTGAAACTGTTTATCTGATAGTGCCATCACTACAGTCTCAATCTCAACGTCCCTTGATCTCAAACGGCCACAGTACAGTCGCACAAATTTCTGTTGCTCCTCTCTAGTAGGCGCCAGCGTGACAATCCTGATCTCTCAAAGGCTTTCTGTCTTTAAACCTAACCTACTGGGATATTGCATCCCCCACAGTGTCCCAAGAAACGTTCCAACAGAGGGAAGCGAGACTGGAAGCGCTTAGAGGTCAGCCTAACCACAAGGAAGGGTAGGGATTATTTTACAATACCAAGGTTACAGGTATCCTAGGCTAGAATGACAATCTAGGTCAGCCACAAACATTATAAGGTCAACTTTCGTTTATCTTAGTGCGTTTTCTAAATACGCTTATCGCCATCTATTGTACAATAGTTTGAACCACTACTTTGTAATCAATACATACTATAATTATTCTTATTCATTAAAATATGACCTGTTTCATATTGGAAACTACTCGTAGCGACATCTATTGGTCAACTATGAGAACTATGAAAACTATTTAATATTATATGTTTGCTACACTTTTTATATATAGATAAATACGTATATGGCATATATAATCAACAACCAGACTGGAAAGCAGAAGAAAAGCGTAGTTCTTAACTCTGACTCCATTGGGAATCGAACCCGGGACCTCACGATTAGCGTTCAAGTGCTCAACAATCGCGCCACGGAGGTCGTCAATAAATGTTATTAATGTATGTTTATTAATTTAGTAAGGTCTGCAACATTACATTAGATTGATTTGAATGCTTCAGTTTTATCTATGTCCAAAATGGTATTGAGTGTACTATTAGTTAGAAATATGAATGGAACTGAACATGTGTATGTTGATAAAACTATTATGTGTGTATATTTTGTTGTGTATATATGATATGGATGAGTATTGATTGATAGTGTAGGTGTGTTCAGTAGTAGTTACATTTGTATATATCATAAGTAGAGAATTTAAGCGGAACAAAGTTGTTATCATAGTAAACAAAACATTACATAAATTCGATAACAGATAATAAAAATGTATAAACTGTAGCTAAATTTAAAGTCAACGCAGTCAGATACAAAATCACTATAACGAAAGGTAATATGATAACATTAATGGAAAAGGGCTACTACAAAATAAAAGACAATGTGGATGATGTTGTGACATGTCATTTTGATGTGATTCACGATGCATGTTTTTATTGGGACCCCCTTAATATGTTGCTTAGAATATTCGTTTGGTTGCTGGCTGGGCTGCAGTCACATGCTGATGGATTATTTACTGAATTTGTTTTGAATAAAGTCTGCAGAGTCCACATTCGCATTTCTTCTCTGCTAGATTTTCCTTTACAAAATGCCAATAGTTGAACTATATATTTCGCAATGTCAATTTACTTTTAATAAATGATTTTATTATCCTTATGTTGAATAAAAAGCAATTCATTTCATTTCAACAGATCCCATTGACCCCTAGTCCTTTAGTCGCGACGACGTAGGCGATGATATGCAGGTAAGAACAACAGCTAGATTACATTCTTTTGCGTCCCAGACTAGCATGCTATCTCCTCAGACACTTTTAGTACGTATAACTATAAGAATTAATATTATAGTTACTGCTTAAGGTGTCGGAAACTTAAATTTTGTTCATAATACAACTGAACAGTAGCAAAATATCAGCCCCTACTTTCGATACGAATGATCAAACACATATCTGTGGCTGTTTGGGTACTGACTGTGGATTAGCGTTGCAGTTTAATTGTAGCAGTTGTCAAGACGGTACTATTAACCACACGGTAACATAAGTTTTTGTAACTTTTATTGTCAGATATACTGTAATGTCATAACCCAATGATATCGAAGATTTCCATCGCCATGTCGACGTACAGATTATGCATTGATCAATCAACTAGCGGTTACAAATTTTCTGGGTTGTTTATCCAAACAATTAATCCTAGCCCCTCTCTGAAGCAACACGTTCTCAGATAGAGAGTACGTCTACTTCTTAGAAGCAGAATAATAAAGAAATACAATAGTACCAGCGGAACAATATACACGAGATGGTTTATCTCAATAAAGCCATCCAGGTTTTCAGTAGCATTGGGATACCGCCTAACATATTAGTTCTGCGGGTACCATATAAGAGACAGCAGACTCAACATCATGTTCGACAGAAAGAGATCATGATGTATAATTCGACGTAGCTCAGTTGTTTAGGGCTTGACTCTGTAACAGTGGGTACAGGGTTCAAATCCCACTTGAGCATGTACCAATGGATATGAAGAACTTCGTCTTCATTGCTGTCTTTGTATATCGACCGCAGCTATTAACAATGTTGCATCTGCAAAATGGCTACTTTACAGGACGGCCGTTTAAAGTTTGGAATGTGTATAAAATGAACAAAAGTCAATGTATCTCAACCAAATTTGGTAAAGTATATTTATTTTAATAACTGTAAGTGGTGTTGTATGTATTTAAAAAAAATAATAACTACAAATGTGTTAAAATGCACATACAACATTCTTAGCTGCTACCTATGACATAGATTTTGTTGGATATGGCACATCCATCATTATTACCGAAACTTTAAGTTCTCGTTTTGGTCGGATGTGGCACATGCATCAATATTATCGGAACTTCTACTTCTGGATTTGGTCGCATGTGGCACAACCCACAATATTCCGCGGAATTTGATGGCAATTCTTTGTTGGATGTGCCACATACTTCATTGTTGTCGGAAAAAATTTGTCATCGGGCAAAATAAAGGTAATCAGATATCTTTATAAATTTATCGTGATATGACCCGGTCTCACATAATTAATAAATTTATTATAATGGCCCAATAATAAGGTGCGATATGGCAGATCCCCCGCGCGCGCACGCGTCTATACCCCTCCCACGCCCCGTTAATAAAATCGTAAGATATTCTGCAACATTATTACCCGTGCAGAATGAATAGATCCAGCTTTGTTAACCTCAAAAAACAAAAACTGTTTACTTTAGGATAATAATTTTTTGTGGGGTTGTAGATAATGTAATTTTAAGGCCTTTGATGCAATAAACCGAAAATCGGAAAAATGTAGATCCCACTTTGTTAATAGCTGTGGTCGATATAGTTTGTTTCAAATGCTACAATGACTGCTTCATTTGATGTTGTTTGGTTTGAGTAAATTATTTAATTTTTTTTACTTTTCTACTTGCGATACATTAGAGCAATTCTGTAAACATACCATACGAGGATATAGAAAAAAAAAACTTAAGTACGTAACTCACTATTTTGTGTTTGTTCTATGTCAAAAGTAAGAAGTTATTTGTATGATATTATTTTAGTAGTTGTCAGAAAAACCAGTCGTTCGAAAAATCAAATGATATAGGAGTAAATTTCAAAATCGCAAGCCGCCTTTAAAAAGGAATTTTAGGCATCATTTTCCGGTTAGAGGCCATGGTGCCCGCAACACGTGTAACACACGTCAAACGGAATTTTCCACTGAGACTGAACGGATTTAAAATTATACAAAATATAATTCTAATCGTAGTGCAACGCGATAGGATATGCAATCAGCACTTTTCTTCTCGTGCCAATTACCGCGTTCGCTATACAAAAAGACCGCGCGGGTTTTCTCGTCATAACAGACAAGTTTAGCATATCTCCGAAGGAGAAGGCCTGGAAATTACGAAGCTCAAGCCAAGGTACGGAAAAATAGTTTTTTTCGTGACAAATAGGAATAATCATGTACAAGCAGTAACTATTACGTGTTGGGGTAGGTTTCAAGCAATATCAAATAATTTGTCACATTTTTATTTTTTCAGAAGTTTTCAATACATGAAACATAGATGGCACTGTAATTATAATTTGATTTTTATATTATATTCTTTGCTCCTATAAGTAGCAGGGTGATGTTATATAGCTTATAACCTTCCTCAATAAATGGTCTACATAACACAATAAGAATTTTTGAATTCGAACCAGTAGTTCCTGAGATTAGCGCGTTCAAACAAACAAACAAACTCTTCAGCTTTATAATATTAGTATAGATTAAAGTTTGATAATTCTAGCACAGTCACATTTACAGTTGACTATTATATTGTTGGCAATGTTAAGGGGTACAAGGAGGCACACTCATCATCCAAGTGCCTCAAGCCAACCTCACCTGCCCGTGGTGCACGAGCAACGTGCAACGAGGCTCTGGCGACCGACAAATGGCAATATAACCATTTCCTAAATACGCATAGCCAAATACATCAGGTCAGTGACGGGCGGCAGCGTCACTGGTGCGACAAGCTATGCTCTGCGCTCATCAACCTGCTTGCCCAGCGTGGTGAGTAAGGGCAATAACCCCCATGGAAAAAGTTAAAAACACATGGCCCCTAGTTCCCGGTCGCCCTACTATTCTGGACCACGGCAGAGGTCCCAGTTACGGTGGGGCAGGGGGTGCTAAGAATCCCCGGGTTACGGACGGCTGCCACAAACTGACCATGGCGACGTTTAATGGACGCAATCTGCGCCTGGACGAGAGCTTGGCGCAACTGGAAGTGGAACTATTTAACATAAGGTTGCATGTTCTAGGGTTATCGGAAGTCCGGAGACAAGGTGAGTACACCATAATGCTGGAGTCAGGCCAGCCAAAGAATGAGATTGACTTTATCTTAGTCTCAGTGGTCAACAGTATCAAAACTGGCAGTGACCACCGACTAGTGTGAGAATTGACTTCAAGACTGAGAGAAGTCGTCAAACGCGATCCGTTCTTCGCCCAACGATGCTCCAATCCGTGCACGGCACTGAAGCGTTCCAGTTGGAACTACGCAATCGCTTTGATGCACTGAAGATCATGGCAAATGTTGACGAAAACTTCGATGATGTAGTGCGGGTTCTTCTTGAAGTGGGTGGGAAACACTTCAAGGCAGGGCTAGGCAGCCGAAGATCTAAGCTCTCAAGCGAAACCCTAGAATCGATGCGAATTCGACGCACAATGCCAGAGGGAGCTTCATCAGATACCCAACGTTTCAACAAGACCATCGGAATCATCATCGAAAATCGGTGATACGAGACTTCCGAAGCTTCAATACGATAATTATTCAAGAGGCTATTGGGCTGAATCGGGGGTCTAAAGTCTTTATTAAAAATTGTGTAGATCTAGTCTGACGAAGCTGAAAACCTCAGAGGACAAGACCGTCACCTCAGTTCCAGGGATTCTGGCCGAGGTTGAGAGCTTTTACGGCCTCGCATTCCACGAGGCCTACACCCGATGCGAGGGACCCAAGAGCTGCATTAGTACGCCATTACATGGACGATCTCCCACTCGTGGACGAAGACGAGATTGGGAATGCTCTCAGACAACTTAGTAATGGGAAGGCTCCTGGCGAGGACGGAATCACCATTGAGTTTGCCAGGGCAGGAGGAGCTCTACTTCTGGAGAGGCTCAAGGATTTGTTTAATTCCGTCATACCCAATGGGACTACCCCGGAGACGTGGAGTGGGAGCATAGTGACCTTGTTTTTCAAAAGGGGAGACCTTGTTTTTTGAAGAATTATAGGCCTATCGCGCTAAGCCACGTCTACAAGTTGTTCTCGAGGGTGCCCACTAATTGTCTGGCCTCAAGATTTGACGCCTTCCAGCCCCCGGAGCAAGCTGGATTTCGAAAAGGCTTTACAGTACCGTAGACCACATTCACACGGTGTGGCAGGTTATACAGAAGTCCCATGAGTATAACCGGCTGCTGTGTCTTGCCTTCGTGGACCACGAGAAGGCCTTAGACTCGATCGAGATCTGGGCTGTTCTGGAATCACTGCAGCGCTGCCAGATCAATTGGCGATATGTTAAGGTGCTGAGGAGCCCATATAGTATGGCAACGATATCGGTTCAAGTCCAAAACCATAAGACGAGTCCTATACAGTTGCTCAGAGGAGAGAGACAGGGGGATGTTATCTCCCCAAGACTGTTCTCAAATGCACTGGAGGATGTCTTCAAAACTCTGGATTGGACTGGGATGGGTATCAATATCAATGGCAGATACCTCACGCACCTTCGCTTCGCTGATGACAAAAACATAATGGCGGAGACGCTGCAGGTTTTGCAGGGAATGCTGCACAGTTTAAACGCTGCCTCACGGTCGGTCGGTCTCCGGATAAACTTGGACAAGACTAAGGTCATGTTCAATGTACTTGTGGTCCCGGAGCAGATTACGATCAGGAGAGAAACCCTTGAAGCGCGAAGTATTGCAGTTGGGTAGGGACAGTTTCGAGCGGGAGATTTCCAGAACAGTGCAGGCTGTCGGCCCGAGACGTGGAACATGACAGTCTAGCTCACCGACTACATGTCGCTCAGCGAGCAATGGAGCGTTCAATGCTGGGTATCTTGTTGAGGGACAGAGTCCGGAACGAGATTATCCGGCAAAGAACCAAAGTGTCAGACATAGTCTATCGCTGTTGTAAACTGAAGTGGCAGTGGGCCGGCCACGTCTGTCGTAGGTCCGACGACCGCTGGAGTGAAGCGGTTCTCGAGTGGAGGCCGCGTCTCGGCAAACGTAGTATAGGACGCCCCCCTGCCAGGTGGACCGATGACCTCAAGAAGGTCGCAGGTAGTGGCTGGATGAGGTCCACGAATGATCTTGTTTTGTGGCGTACCCTCGGGGAGGCCTGCGTCCAGCAGTGGACTAGTATAGGCTGATTGATGATTATATCGTTTCGTAATAACTCTTCTACTTGTTTCGACGTAGCTCAGTTGTTAGAGGCTTGGCTCTGTATCAGTGGGTACAGGGTTTAAATCCCACTTGAGCATGTACCAATGGAAATGAATAACTATGTACATTTCCGTAATAAAAACACATTTACGAAATACATCAAATTATACGGTGAGGGAAAACATTGTGTGGAAACCTACCTGTTTGTCGAACAGCTGTTCGTCGAACAGGTAATAGTTAGTGCTTGTAAATGGCGACATGGCTGACCACCTGTCACATTGAGTACTGACTATCTGGTTAACACATGGGTTCGAGGTGTCCATAGAATTCCTACCTTCACAATTGCGGAGATGGACACCTGTACCTCTGACTACCCCGCAAGGATTAATGGTCATGAATGCGTTGGTTTGTTTGTTTGTTTGTTTTTCTTCTACTTGTGTTTGAACCCCTTTTCTAAGTGCAAAGGAGATGCGATATGGTTTACTTTAAACAGGTAAAGTACTTTCCTTTAAGGTGATTTTATGCTGCATCAAATTCGTTACAGATAACTTGTCCCCCGGCAGATGAAAAGTATCTGCATATTTTGCACAATTATTTTCAATACCCAATCATGCTTATTTAAATACGTTATAACTAATAATTCAAAAAGAACTTTTATTCTAACTAGACTACTTTTACTAGAATTTAAATTGCAAATATCAAATTGACTTAAGTGATAAATATTCACAAAAAATAAAAGATCTTATAAAAGAACCTTGCGGAGTAGTTAGAGTTTCAAATTTCCATCTCCACAATTGCAGAGGTAGTAATTCTATGGCCATTATATAGTCAGTACTCAATCTGCGAGATGGTAAGCCATGTTACCATTTACAATCACTGTTACCTGTTCGGGTAACAGGTAGGATTCCTCAGAATATTTTCCCTCACCGTGGTATTCGCAAATCATTCAAAGCATCCATTGGTATATGCTCAAGCGGGATTTGAACCCTGTATCCACTGTTACAGAGTCAAGCCCTAAACAACTGAGCTACGTCGAATTATACATCATGATCTCTTTCTGTCGAACATGATGTTGAGTCTGCTGTCTCTTATATGGTACCCGCAGAACTAATATGTTAGGCGGTATCCCAATGCTACTGAAAACCTGGATGGCTTTATTGAGATAAACCATCTCGTGTATATTGTTCCGCTGGTACTATTGTATTTCTTTATTATTCTGCTTCTAAGAAGTAGACGTACTCTCTATCTGAGAACGTGTTGCTTCAGAGAAGGGCTAGGATCCCAATAAAAACATGCATCGTGAATCACATCAAAATGACATGTCACAACATCATCCACATAGTCTTTTATTTTGTAGTAGCCCTTTTCCATGAATGTCGTTTCAGTACCAACTTTAAATTTGTCTCTGGTTCCGGACTCTGCCCCTTAACGAAATACCCAGCATTGAATTCGTTATAGAGCTTAGCTGTTCAAGATAGCATGAGCGTTGCTTTCAGCACCAAACGCAACTTACCTAGGTATGTTAAGAATTTTTACTTCTTAGCAGAGACGATAACATGCACAAGTTTTACCCCTTTAACTTATGTTTTAGTGGATGTGGATAACGTTTTTATTGTCAAAAATTAAATCCTGCGTTCCAGTCAGTTAGTTGATTATAAATACAATTTAAAAACTTATTTAGCAATAAATAAGTATACATTTCTCAAATATACATCGATTAGTTCTCTTAACATTAACTTAGCAAGGGGCGATTTCAATTGGTGTAATATTCCCTATCCACAGTATAACAAGCAACAACTATTGTTGATTACATGTCAGCGGATGAATCATCTCATGAATAATTCAATGAAAGCTTCCCTCATTAGCATGGACAGCAAAAATGGGGTCTGAACTGATTCTAGCCATTGATTCATTTTCCACAAGGAATTCGTACATATATCGTATTCACCCTTTTTGAGGTTGACAGAACCTTAGAGATATAATATCTCCTAGTATATATATTATATATATATATATATATATAGCCCCTTAATTGCCTCGTGTGACTTACCAGGAAGAGCAACAGCTAGTTAGCATTCTATTTACGACCCAGTTTGTAACAAACAAAACAACGACGTTTACTTCGTTATATTAAGTAGAATAGTGAGGTGTTAACAAATTTTACTCCTCGAATTAATGCTGTATAAACAGTTTTGAACACCCGTACACTCCGTTATATCACACACACTGCAGTTTCAAAGCACTGATCTCAACAGCAAGGTTGCGTGGTGCAAATCGTTTCGCAAGGATAAGTCTGTGTTGATAGTACCTTACACTTAAATCTGGACTTGCACATCTAGCAATAGAACAAGGTAACGGTGGCATTATTAAGTAGGCCATGATAAGATAGCTTCGCCAAATCTGTGAAAAGAAAATTAGTGAAATTGAAATTACATATATATTATGTATGTACATATTATATATATATATATATATATATACATATATATATGTATGTATGTATGTATGTATGTACATATTATATATATATATGTATGTATGTATGTATGTACATTGACGTCCTAGTTATTTTTCGGGTGGATGTATCTCCTAGATCACTTTTTATCATAAATATTGGGGTTGTGATATCATATGGAATATTGGTGACAAGATTCTAGCCCACTGCCCGATAGATTCAATCTACTTTTTTTCATGAAAATTATATTATCTTCAAAACAAATTATATTTTTATAGGTAATATTTCTTCTCTCAACGATAGTTTTAAGAGTAAGTTTAAGATTTCAACAAAAAGTATCTGTCATTTTGTTTAAGACATCACATACTGATGGGACTCGAGTGTTTTTTTTTTTCACTCAAATCATTTGGTCAACACGAACGAAATAAATGACGAAACGATTAAGAAAACTACGGAAATGTAATTATAATAATCCCCTTATTATTTGACGTGGTTATTTGGTTAACTCGAGCTGCTAGGTTTTTAAATTCTTTTTCATTCTTGAGGTCTTACAGGATGTTTGAGAGCCTAAAATAAATAATTAAGCATTCACACTGTTAGGATAATATTTACAAAAACCTAAAAAGCAACAAAATAATTATGTATGTCTCATGGTAGTGGCCTTTGAGCTTCTTTAAGTCATATTATAAAATCTCGAATTAAGTTTATTAGTACAGTTACAGTTCATTACTTCAAAGGACATGCTTCAATGGTTTGGACATGTTATGCAGTTGAATCATAGTACTCGTAGATTGACAAAAGGAATATATTATGTCGATGAAGTGGAAGGGCGGTTACAGAGAAGCTCGCCCAGTAAGGCACATAATTAAATAAATAAAAATTTAATGCACTAAGACACAAGACCAACGACGACCGAAAACAAAACGGAAAACAACAATTTGATGGAGAAAAGGGGTGTGGCGCCGTATGCCGGCCCTGGGCCCCTGCGAAAGAAATTTGTCTCAGTTACTTCCTAGCAGAAAGGGTAGCCAAATCTTCCCGCACTGATGTTATGACAGACCCTGACACGTCACGTAAACGGATCCCTTATACAAAAAACCATAAAATATACATTCATAATCAGGGGCTATAAATAAGATAATAAGATAAATAGATATAATACTGTATACATGTATCAATACACATTACATGTTTGTAGGTATATACACATAAAGACCCAGTACACATTCAAACTCTATACATACGATAAATATACATAACATGACAAAATAAATTAAAATTGAGCTATACATATAATGCGAAAAAAACAAATAATGTGTAAGCGAAGTGTGTGTGTAGTGAAGCAGACACAGTTATTAAGAGAAAAAACCGTGGTCTTCATAAAATTTAAATAAAGAATGTCAGAAGAATGAAGAAGCATATATAAGAGCAGTAGTGATAATAATGTCAGCGTAAAACTGAAATAGAAACGAAATGTACAAAACATATAATAACCTGTGATAACGGTCCGCTATGGTTCGGGTTCCCCGATTGACAGTATACATACATACACATCACGCCTGATTCCCTGTAGAAGGGTAGGCAGAGATCGCGGATCCTCAATTGTTCTTATCCTGACAGACCACTTTCGCTTCATTGGGTGGTGGGTGATGTTATATAGCTTAAAGCGTTCCTCAATAAATAGTCTATCTAACATAAAAAGAATTTTTGAATTCAAACCAGTAGTTCCTGAGATTAGCGCGTTCCAACAAACAAACAAACTCTTCAGCTTTATAATATTAGTATATATTTTTTTAGCTGGTGGTGAAACAATATTATACAAGAAAATAATATTGTATAGTATAAGTTGGGGAACGGTCTTTGCTTATAAAAAGTAGATGATAAAGGGACAGTTTCAGAAGTTTTGAATATTGCATTAAATATTTAAAACTCTTCACAACATTCATGAGCTTGGTTTTGCAAGGCAAAATAAAATCTAAATAACATGCAAATATTACGGGTGGCACACCATTTCCAAATGTGCTTTATTTACATAAAAACATATCACGCCCGTTTCCGTTTAGAGTGGTAGGCGGAGCTCACGAATCCCCATCCATTCCGGTCCTAACAAACTACTTCCGCGAATACTCATACACCTCCTCATAGACACCTAATTCTAAACTATCTGGCGAAGCAGGCCTTGTACTGGCATCCCGCAGGAAGAAGGTTGGGACGTCGAAGTCTACGTGCCGTCGGTCTGTTACGAATGAGGCGAAGCCCGTGGGCCTGAAGTAGGAAGATCGTGGAGCTGTCGCGCAAGATCGTTCTCAATGGAAGAACATTCGAATTTCGAGCCCTGGGTCCCTGCTAAATTATAACAGGAACTAAGACAAATAAGTTACCCCTAATCCAGACAATACCCAATCTTATTCCTAATAAAACTCATTCTGGATCCTCCAGAGAGTTTCCTGGTCGTTTTAACCATTACCCAAAAAAGTTTTATACTCTGACGGAAACTCTCGGTAAATTATCTTTCAGTCACATAGCACATGTGGGTAGAACCCAAGTAACATAAATATTTTTTACAGTTTTTGATGCTTAATCTATTAAATTATAATAATCCAAAATAAAAGAGAAAGAGAGAGAAGAGAAGAATTTGGAATGGTTAAATGGTGAATTCAGAATTTCTTGAACCCTCGAACCCTGCACTCATGACTCTTCCGGTGCCCGTGGTCGGCCATCTAAGAGTTATGAAGAATGTTCTGAAAGGCCAAAGAAGCGCAAAAATATGGAGCTCATCCAAGAGCATGGTATGGGACTTGTGCATAACGCTTATGTTCAAGGGCTGAGATCGTCAGGTGAGAATAAAGAAGCTTCAATTGTAAGCATCGTGCACAACATTGAGACAGACGAAAAACGCAATGTTTTGCAAAACATACTGCAGAAGTCAGAGCACTTAACATTCGATAAAGAAGAAGCACTTGCGTTATACATAGATTTAGTTTTGTCAAAAGCTAAATACAGTTATTTGACAATAGCTCTCATTCAGAAGAACTTAAGAGCTATTTTACCGTCTTATAGTCAGATAAATGAAGCTAAAAAGGAATGTTACCCACCTAATATCACTGTTACTAATATCGGTGCTAACGTAAAGTTCTTAACGTTAAGTTTAAGTTAGTAGATCGTGTATCTTTTGGATCACACAGTAAGACGCATTTTAAAAATATATTCAGTGACAACAGGTTCGAAGCACCTTCAGCTGTATTGTAAATGGGAATGTGATGGTTCATCAGGACAAAGTGAATATGTACAAGCAAATTTTACGGGAGAAAAACGAGCAAGTATCAGACGCCAATATTTATTGTATTACTCGTACCTTTAAGACTTATAGACAAAAATAATGATGTTGTAGTATGGAGAAACCCAACCTGTTCCTCTGTAAGGTATTGCAGGCCAATTTTAATTGAATTTTCCAAGGAAACTCCGCAAAAAACAGAATCTGCAGTTCGAGAGATCGAAAATCGAGAGACATTAACGAATGAGCTCCAACACTTATAGCTCACAATGAAGATGTCATACAAGTGGAACACAAATTATTCTTGATGATGATTGATGGAAAAGTTGCACAGGTACTGACTGAAACGCGGTCTAGCGCTTCTTGTACGGTTTGTGGTGCCACTCCTAAACAAATGAATGACTTAGCCAAAGTCATAGCAAGAGGTGCATGGAGATGATTCTACACATTTCCTACAACTTTGCATTTCAATCGTGGTCAGAAACAACAGATGAAAACAAAAAATGAAAGAAAAGAAGAAAAAGCAAGTTCAATTACGTTCCCGGGAATTACTTGGCTTACATATAGATAAGCCATGACAAGGTGCTGGTAACAGTAATGACGGTAATACTGCTCGTAGGTTTTTCAGAATTATGAATATTCAGCAGAAGTTACTGGTGAAGGATCCACTGTGTCCTACATGAAAAGAGGAAGCTTCCTACCTGGGCAGGTGTTCGCCCAGGCTAATGGCCTGAGTTGTAAATTTGTATATATCTTGTTTCCGATAAATATTTCACTTGCGCGTTCTAGGAATTGATTTGTGTGCAATTATTATTTTATATTCTTGGCGGCGTCATCTGTGGTAATTATGTTTAACTAATTGCAACCTAGGTTTACTTAGGTTTTCTCTGTGTGTGTGGCGCTCTAGAGGTCGCCACACTGGAGTTTTATCAATTCTATATCAAATATGTCTTCTGGTTTTGCTATAAATGTAACAAACTTTGGACAGTATACATTGGATACAGCTCGATTATATGTTAATAACTATAATTGGTACTATATGCCCTCATCTGTACAAAATTCTTATACATGGATCAATGATTATTGATTTTTTTTGTGATACCAATCGGTGAACTTTCTGAAGATGCGCAAGAAGCGCGTAATAAGGATTACAAGAAATTTCGAAGAAATTCGAAAATGTTCGCGATCGGCTACAATCGAAGATGTTTTTCATACTTTGCTCTATACTTCTGATCCGTATATTACAAGTTTAAACAAGCCGAGTGTTGTGATACACCAAGAGTTGCTTGAAGAAGCGAAATCTCCCCTTGAAGTTACAAGTTAGTCAACTCATACCTCCAAATATAAATTAATCACATCATTTATATAAATAAAATATTTTATATAAAATTATAATGTAGTCTGATATTGTAATATATTTTTATTGTTTAATACTAATTTGAAACTTAGTTTTGAATTCATTTCTCTACATAAAGTATGAAATTTTACAAATTTGAAAATTTATTATCAAAAAAATACAAAAACATTATATGCATTCATTTGATTCTGCATTCATTGGATGGAAAATTTATTAAAGTACATATGGGCCAAATTTCACAAAAAAAGGAGATACAGAAAGAAAGTTACAGAATTTCGACACGGAGAGTACCTTATATTCCCATAGTGCGCCCCCACGCATCTGTAGCCTGCATCTATTCAACTTCAGCAGCGAGACCACTTCTGAAGATATCATGGGGCATTTTTCAAGTACATTAGGCGTCGGTGATGCTTCGTGTGAGAAGTTGCAGACGAGAGGTGATTACGCATCTTTCAAGATTGATGTACCGATGGCGAAATCGAGATCAATTCGCAATCCTAGATTTTGGCCCGATGGTGTTCAAGTACGTAATTATAACGTAATCCTTCCAAAAAACTTAAAAACTCATCGTACAATAGTCAAACAAAAATAACCTCAAACACACTCCGAAGTCAACACTGTACTATACTACATCAAAATGTAAGATCGATTACAGGTAAAACATCAATACTCGAATTAATTTTATATAAATATAAACCAAGTATACTGGTTTGCACTGAAATATGGTGTAAAAACAGCGATATTCAACGTGCGCGCTTGTCTAACTATGAACAGGCAAATTATTATTGTCGTTCGAATATCAATCACGGAGGCGTTGCCCTTTATGTTCGCAACGCATTCCAATACAAGCCACGCCCTGACTTACAAAGTATTGCAAACGAGTATCATTTTGACTGCACCGTCATAGAATTTATCACATGTAAGTTAATTGTTGTTGGTATGTACCGTGCTGGAAAAGCTGACTTTAAAATTTTCTTGTGTTCATTGGAACTTTTAGTATGTAAAATCATAGACGAAGGCAAGAGGTTTTTATTGGTCGGTGACATAAACGTAGATTTTCTGAAGGATAACTACGAACGCCGTAGTTTAAATGATTTGTTGCATTGTTATAACTCGCATAACAATGTTGATTTCCCTACTCGCGTATGTAACTCATGCGAGACTTCTTTGGACTGTGGGATTGTTGCTCGTGATGATTGTGCCGTCACGGTAAGGCCCGTTCAAACGGCAGTTAGTGACCACGACGCTCAGTATTTTACAATGGAAACGGTATCGGTCGATTGTAATAGTAATAATAAGTATATGAAACGAATTTTTAATAATGACTCCAGATGTAATTTTAATATTGACACTGAGAATTATAATTGGACATTTATTAACAAACATGACATAAATATAAATCAGAAATTTGATAAATTAATTACAATATTGACATAACTAATTCACATTCATTTTCCTTTAAAAAAGATTAATTATAATAAAATAAAATCACCTTGGGTAAGCAGCGAGCTCTCGGAATGCTTATCGAAATTTGAAACCTTCTGCCAGATACGACAGCAGCATCCTACCGTGGAACATATAAACCAATGCGTCAACCACTACTCACACTTGGTCAAGTCAATTAGCCTCCGCGATCGCCGCAAGTACTATGACGATAGGATAAGTGGTGCAAAAAACATCTCTAAGGAGATATGGCGCGTCGTGAACGAACAAGTGTCATTACGAAAACCACACTCGGGTCCTAATTTAATGGATGGTGACACGGTGGTTGACAATAGGGACATTCCAGAACGATTCAATAAATATTTTCTTAAAATAACTGAAAACCTTCCTATATATCCAAACGAAAACGTAGCCTTAGATCACTTACGAAATCATTTAATACATCGAGACATTCCCAATTTTATTCTTCCACTTATTACCACGGACATTGTAAATAAAACTCTTAAACGTATGTTGCATTCGTCGGGTTCTCTAGATATTTATGACATTTCTGTACGAGTTCTCCTGTCTATATGGCCTATTCTTGTCGATAAATTAGTTACATTGATAAATGAAATGTTTATATCCGGTACGTATCCCGATGCGTTAAAGTGCACCAGGGTTTGTGCCCCAATATACAAGGGAAAGGGTGACAAGACACGGGTGGAGAGTCACAGACCTATCACCATAGTCCCCACCTTGTCCAAGATAATTGAATCCATATTATCACTGAGCCTGACGGAGCATCTCGAGGGAAATGGTCTGCTTAGCGACGCGCAGCATGCTTATCGGAAGCGTCGGTCAACAGCTGGAGCTGCGTATGAGGTTATTGACGCCATCATGACGGGCTTGGATGATAGGTATGTGGTGGCCGGGATCTTTTGCGACTTGGTCAAGGCTTTCGACGTGGTCCGACCGAGTCTTCTCGTTAAAAAATTAGAGGCCTACGGAGTAAGGCAGGCCTTGCTTCGCTTGTTCTCATCCTTTTTGGATGATCGAAAACAGGCGGTTGAAATAGCTGCTGGCGGGCATAAATTTCGGTCTCCAATGGGCAATATTTCGATCGGTATCCCACAAGGATCATCCTTGGGAAATATATTATTTTTGACATTTATTAACGACTTGACATATTATATTACTGATGGAATTATATTATTATTTGCTGACGATACCACGGTTGTAGTTTGTGCGAAAACGTACCTACGACGACCTAAATATAAAAATTAATAGAGTAGTCGAGCGGTTGCACGATTGGTTCTCGAGCAACGGCTTATTACTTAATGACGCAAAATCATCAGTGATATTGTTCTCGATCAAAGAAATGGCGAGGCCTGCTGCTGTGCGCTCCCCGATACCATTCGCAAGGGAATGTCGCTTTTTAGGCTTCACGTTGGATTCCAATTAGAATTGGAAAAGTCACATCCAATTGCTATAGGGTGATATACACATATGAGGTAATGGTCTTTGTGCGGAGAAGGCTAGGGTCGCTTGGGCGCCGCGTGGGCAGCGAACGGTCGCTTCGTAACGCGGGGCGGCTCGCGGCGGTCGCGCACCGCACGAGGTTCGCCTGTAGGAACCCTAGGGTGGTGGGGCCCAAGTATTACGAGCACCTTCCCACTGAAATTCGTGAAATTAGGGATGACGAAACGTTCTGCCACCGACTGAAGAAATTCTTGCTGGAAAGTGCGTTTTTCTCTGTAAAAGAGTATATGACGAAAGAGTACTGACGTACTTATCGTATTTTAAAATTGTTATATATTAATTATTTTTATATACATATACTATCATTGACATTATTATCATTTTTAACATTTTCATTTTATTTTTATATATGACGTTCATTGTAACTTTGGACATGTGTTAATTGTTTTTTATTTTATGTGACATTGTTGCAATGTAATAAATAAATCTAATCTAATCTAATCATTCTCTTGTCTCTTTCACTCTCTTCTTCAATTATTTAAACTGTACCGTTCATCTCTCACTCTCTTTCACTCTCTTCTTCAATTATTTAAACTGTACCGTTCATAATCTTATTCTCATTGGTTGCTTTATCGTTTTTTATCTTATACAACTAAGAATCGCTAACTTCCCCAGAGGTACATACATACGCATGATGCAACCAAGCGCACCTCCTAGAACAATTTACTATCGCCCCATGAAGCATATTGACACTGCTAGTTTGGATGCTGATTTGAAAAATGTTGCCTGGTCACTTATGCCCCAAATTGAATATAGAGATGTTCATTAACACAATGTTTATTTGGTGGACAGTTAACGTCTGATCGCCACAAAAAACATCACAGTCGTTATGTAAATATATGTTTTTTATTACAATATGCATGAATTAAAATAATGCTCATATAGACGCCATATTGAGATAGGGTGACTTAAGAACTATATATAACCGCGGAGTGTGTATGAGGAGGTATATGAGTGTCAATGAAGCGAAAGTAGTTTGTCAGAATCGGAACAGATGGGGATCTGTGATATCTGCCTACCCTTCTACGGGAATCACGTGTGATGTATATGTATGTATGTTTGACAAAGTATTTAGTTTCAAATATAACTTCCGTTATTGTGTCGCACGCCACAATATATCCGGTCCCTGAAACAACGCTGAAAAGCGTGGTATTCTAGCGCCACTACGCTCAAATTTTGTGATTATTGCATTAGTAAATTGTAATGTAATTGAAATTGTAATGTTGCGTGAATACACGAACCTTAAAAACATATCTCATAGACTCACAAGGACCTATAGAATAGATCAGACAAACAACTTTGAAACTTGAAATAACTAATATCTAAGTATATTGCTATATCCACGCAGTCAAGTGTCATCAAAAAAACAAAACTAACATTTTCATGACCATGATTCATTCTGGGTTAGTCAGAAGTTCGCGTGTCCATCACCGCAATCACGGAGTTAGTAATTTTATAGACGCATTGAACCCATGATAGATAGTTCAAGACAGGGATGCACAGACTACGGCCCGCGGGCCGCATGCGCCAAGTACAAATACTGGTGGCCCGCCACACTATGGGAATATAAGGTACTCTCCGTGTCGAAATTCTGTATCTTTCTTTCTGTACCTCCTTTTTTTGTATTTTGAATGCAGCTAATATTAGTTTTATAATCTAGTTTTGTATTTATTTGATAATAAATTTTCAAAATAATTGTAAAATTTCATACTTTATGTAGAGAAATGAATTCAAAACTAAGTTTCAAAATATTAACGTTCAAAACGTTGTTCAAAATTAAACATTAAAAATATCTTACAATATAAGACTACATTATAATTTTATGTAAAATATTTTATTTATTTAAATGATGTGCCTTATTGTTAATATTAATTTATATTCGGAGGTACGAATTGACTAACTTGTAACTTCAATGAGAGATTTCGCTTCTTTAAGCAACTCTTTGTTTATCACAACACTCGGCTTGCATAAACTTGTAATATACGGATCAGAAGTATAGAGCAAAGTATGAAAAACATCTTCGTTTGTAGCCGATTGCGAACATTTTCTGGCACGATGCAATCGAAATGTCTTGTAATCCTTATTACGCGCTTTTTGCGCATCTTCAGAAAGTTCACTGTTTGGTAACACAGCAAAACATTCAATAATCTTTGCACCATGTATAAGAATTTTGTGTACGGATGAGGGCTTATAGTACCAGTTATACTTATTAACATATAATCGAGCTGTATCCAATGTATACTGTCCAAAGTTTGTTACATTTATAGAAAAACCAGAAGACATAACTTGTAAAATAATATACAATCGTTTTATCAATTCAACTCAACTCCACTATCAACTCCAGTAATTTCGGCTGAACATTCATAATTCTGAAAAAACCTACGAGCAGTATTAAGCCAAGTAATTCCCGGAAATTCATTTTTTTGTTTTCATCTGTTGTTGCTGACCACGATTGAAATGCCAAGTTGTAGGAAATGTGCAGAATTATCTCCAAGCACCTAATCCAGGCGCGTAAGGTGGAGAGGCCAAATTTAAAAGAATTTCCCTTCACATCTCTTGCTATGACTCTGGCTAAGTCATTCATTAGTTTAGAAGTGGCACCATAAACCGTACAAGAAGCGCTAAACCGCGTTTCAAGAAAGAATAATTTGTGTTACACTTGTATGACATCTTCATTGTGAGCTATAAGTGTTGGAGCTATAAGTGTAAGTGGAATTCGTTAATGTCGTTTTCGATCTCTCGAACTGTAGATTCTGTTTTTTGCGGAGTTTCCTTGGAAACCTAACAGAGGAACAGGTTGGGTTTCTCCATACTACAACATAAATATTTTTGTCTATAAGTCTATTTTCAAAATGTGTCTTACTGTATGATCCAAAAGATTTTGCAACTTTACGTTAGCACCGATATTAGTAACAATGATATTAGGTGGGTAACATTCCTTTTAAGCTTCATTTATCAGAATTTAAGGCGGTAAAATAGCTCTTAAGTGCTTCTGAATGAGAGCTATTGTCAAATAACTGTATGTATTGAGCTTTTGACAAATCTATATCTCTATCTCTATATATATAGCTTCTTCTTTATCGAATGTTAAGTGCTCTGACTTGTGCAGTATGTTTTGCAAAACATTGCGTTTTTCGTCTTTCTCTATGATGTGCACGATGCTCACAATTGTAGCTTCTTTATTCTCACCTGACGATCTCAGCCCTTGAACATAAGCGTTATGTACAAATCCCATGCCATGCTCTTGGATGAGCTCCATATTTTTGCGCTTCTTTGTCCTTTCAGAACATTCTTCATAACTCTTAGATGGCCGACCACGGGCACTGGAAGAGTCATAAGTGCAGGGTTCGAGGGTTAAGGAAATTCTGAGTTCACCATTTAACCATTCCAAATTCTCCTGCTCAAAACGATCTTATTTCCTTTGGCCCTTATTCCACCATTTGGATAACAATTGCTTCTGGAAACTTTTTATAACAGTAACAGCAATTGCACTCAATTTTATGCAAACTTAACGAGTGCAAAACCGCATAACCTTCCTTTATTTTATTATCAACATTATTTTTAACATCGTTATAATTTGTTAACACAAATCTGAAACCACTAGTGATATCCAGTATCTATCTTGTTTCATCATTAACGACAAACATTACACTAAAATAACTACTTAAATACTAAGTAACAAGAAAGAGTAAGTAATTGTATTCTCATCAGAAACTATAACCAATTAATATTTATTGATAAAAGTTTCATTTTATATTAGTAAATACTTAAAATAGCAATTTACCATAAAATCGAGATTTTACGATTCCCTTCCCTTTTGCGTGTTTTACCTAATAAATCCATTTTGCGCAAAATGTGCGCAAAATTTTATTTTGGATTATTATAATTTAATAGATTAAGCATCAAAAACTGTAAAAAAATCAACGAAGGCAGCTGGAGCTAACAATGATATTTCTGTTAAAAAAT
This sequence comes from Leucoptera coffeella, assembly GCA_030578115.1. Lineage (NCBI taxonomy): Eukaryota > Metazoa > Arthropoda > Insecta > Lepidoptera > Lyonetiidae > Leucoptera > Leucoptera coffeella. The sequence goes on from JAMBLF010000002.1 coordinate 3,478,665, forward strand.
CGGAGTAATTGAAATCAGCTCTCATTCTTTATTGACATGTATAATTATTTTTTCATGATTATTTGGATTTTTATTTCTTTATTCTTTAAAAGACTAAGAAATGAGCTTTCTAAAAATATATAATCTGTATATATTTCAGACGTATATAGGGTCGGAAACGTATCACGAAGTCAACAATTTTATTCATCTGATTTTACGTAGAATCAAAGTTTGTACTTTAAGTGTTCTAAACACATATTAATACTAAAACTATGATAAAAAAAACTTTACCATTGGAAAGAACGTTTATTTATGTACATAAAACCATGCATAGTTAATTCATACCTAACCATTTGTAAAACCTATTTTCGGCGCGGTAAGTACTTTATATTCCCATAGTGCGCCGACAGCAAAAATAATGCTCTCATACATTCAAAAAATATTGAATTCTATTCCAACATAAAACCAAAAAAAAAATCCAAAAGTAATTAGAATCTCGCGCGCGCGCTCTTTAATGCGCTCATCTGTGCGCCGTGCATGCGTCGGGAACAGCGATCGGTAATGTTCGTGCTTGTCTCGGTAAAGTTCGTTTTCTTGAGGAAGCGCCGCGGCCGGCGACGAGGCGGCAGCGCGGTGGCGCGGGCGGCTTATCCACGGGTTATATTGATAGAGCAAGCGAGATAGCAATAGTCGAGAATTCCCGATTACTCGCCTAGGTAGATACACGAAGCTTCCAGAGTCGGTTTCGAGATTTCTCCAGACAGTTTTCGACTCTATACGCCGGGTATAAAAGCCACGCTAACCGCAGCGACCGACAGTTCGGTTTTAATTTGAGTGAAGTGTCATTAGTTCTAGAGTAGATTTTAACTCGACTAGCCGGTTTTATATATTTTGATCCACATTCAACTTCGATCTCTCGTCAAGTGCCGTGTACAATAGTATTGTGAAATCGTTAGTAAAACTCTGTTATTATTAAGTGTTTCCCTACATATTTTATCAATTATTTTTGGTAATTAAAAAAGGATTGGTAATTTAATTAGGTACTGTCATTGTTTATAGGTGCTGTGTTAGTGTGTTAACCAGTATTAGAACGCAACACGGACAAGCCAGGAACTAGTAAAAAACGTAAGGTAAGGTAAGGTTGTAAGGTTCTGTATGGTCGCATAACAAAGTCGTTTGTTTAATTTGCAATAATTCTGTTGCGATTGCAAAGGAATATAATGTAAAAAGGCGTTATGAAACGCAGCATCCTATTTGTACCAAGTTTACAGGCGAATTAAGAAAGCAAAAAGTGTTGTCTTTAAAACGGGAGCTTATTGGTCAGCAGGCTATGTTAACAAAACCCATTCAACATTCAAAAACAGCTATAGCTACAAGTTAGTTATGAAATTTCTCGAATGATAGCAAAGCGAAGTCGCACCTTCAATGATGGGGATTTTGTACAAGAATGCATAGAAATTGCCGCTAAGAAAATGTGTCCAGAAGCTCCAAAAAAGTTGGAGAACATTCAACTGATTCGTATGACTCTCCAAAGACGAATTATGTCTTTTTTAGGTAATATTGTGGACCAATTAAATGAAAAAACGAGGATCATTGAATATTTTTCATTAGCACTCGACGAATCCACTGATATTAGTTCCACAGCTCAACTTCTTATATTCATACGAGGTGTTACTCAAGATTTTGAAGTCTTCGAAGAGTTATTAGGAATGTAGAGGAGTTATTATCAAACTAGAGGAGTTGATATACTCAATGTACTTTTGGATGAATGTTCAAAAACTGCTTTGGATTGGATTTATTTATCAAAATTATCGGGAGTTGCGACTGACGGTGCTCCTTCGATGAATGGTGTCCATTCTGGGCTAGTAACTTTGCTGAAAAAGCATTTGCAAGAAAAAAACATGAACGCTGAAGATCTCATGCAGTTTCACTGCATTATACACCAAGAAGCCCTATGTTCTAAAAAAATTGAATTTCAAAATGTCATGAAAGTGGTAGTTTCGACTGTAAATTTCATAAAATCACGAGGAGTCAATCACAGGCAATTTAAACAATTCCTTGATGACATTGAAAGCGAATATGGAGATTTACTGTATTATACAGAAGTAAAATGGCTAAGTCGTGGATTGACACTGGAACGATTTCTAAATTTAATAAAAGAAATTGGAATATTTCTGGCAGAAAAGCAAAGGGATGTCCAGGAACTTAAAAATCCTGATTGGTTGTGTGATTTGGCTTTTTTAGTTGACATTACAAATCATTTGAATGTCTTGAACACACGGCTTCAAGGCAAAAATCAACTGATATCCCAGCTCTACGCTCATGTATCATCCTTTTAATGCAAGCTGACACTTTTCAGATCGCAATTGAATTCTGGAAATTACAATCATTTTCCGAATTATAAGAAAATGGCTGAAGAATTTAACAAAACTACGATTAATTTCAGTTTTGTAAAAAAGCTAGATATTTTGATTCAATCTTTTCAAGACAGATTTTCGGAGTTCAAAAAAGTGAAACCTCTGTTGGACATATTTAGCAATCCTTTCACGATTTCAGTTGAAAATGTGAAAATGCTGCTGGCCCGCCATCAGTTCATAATTTACCCGAGTGGCCCCTAATCTTTATAAGTCTGTGCATCCCTGGTTCAAGGTGATATAAAGAATTCAAAGTACGTATATTTGCAAAATGTACTGATAATTACGGTAGATTTGCACACTCTGTTTAAGAGTGTGAAAATTCTCACACTATTAAACATAGTGTGTAAATCTACCTATACCTCGGAACTATAGTCAGTCTGTCACTCTCGGAGCTGTGCATCTGGATATCACGTATGTTTCAAGTGACCATATAATCAGTAGCTTCGCTATTGCAGAAATGGACACCAACTACCCCAGATTACCTACTGCAAGAGATTATGGTAAATAAGCGTTTTTTGAGTACATAAGTGTATTTTGTGTCAATAATGTTTCCTTTATTATAACGGATCTATTTAGGTGCATACATGCCTACATCATTTTATTAATAAATTAGAATTTTACAATATGTAGTTCGATGTGTCATATCTTCGACTGAACGTACCACATTTGTTACGACCGTTTATTTTTAAGGTTCTAATAACAAATACCTATTATATTTACCTGAATATACTCATCGCGTTCCTGTTCCGACTTTCTTGGTATAGCTGGAGAACGTGAAAGTAGTGATGCTCTATTATCATTCACTGGCCTATGTAAAAAGAAACAACAAATAAAACAAAAATCATATGTAATGCATTACTAAAGATCGACTATAGTGATTAAGGCATTCATGTTGATTCCGTCAGCCGATTATTTGAACTCTAAATAATAAAAATAAAATATGTTTATTTATTAAAACATACACATTATTTATAAACTAAGACTATAACTATGCAGTACAAACAAAAACAAAAACCACCACCAACCTGGATTTAATTAACAGTATACAATTCAAAATAAGTTACTATAATTAACAATAAGAAACAAATTAAGCCATAAAATAAGTTTATAACATTAAAAAGCAAAAGAATAGGAAAGAAAGAAGTCGTTGGCCCTGCATTCTCCTTTATGTGGTAATGGAAACGGTGTGGCTAGCCAATGAAAGTCTTCTCATTGATCTTCGCACGTTTATTATCGAAATTCACACAGTACAAAACTTCACAATATATCGTCTTTCACAAAACACGTCTTCGCACCTCAGCGCTTCAAGAGAGAGAGAGAGCAAACAACACAGAATGAGAACTAAAGGATAAACATTAGGCCTCTCTCACACTACATACTCATACTTCTACTATAAAAGCCATCCCACACACACACACACACACACACACACACACACACACACACACACACACACACACACACACACACATATATATATCATTTCAACTAGAAGGTTCTACGATCTGTTTCGCGATATGGTGGAGTACAGAAGTGACCAGGCGGCCACATACGTCGAGTATTCTACCAACAAGTTGGCGCTAATAGACCGGCTGGACACAGGCTGGGGTGAGTCCAACAAGATTGAAGTGGTGATCTTCGGTATCACAGACGTTCAGGTACGCACAGATTTGCTTAAAAGCTGCCGTTTCGATACGACGCGTATTGATCATGAAAATTCTAAGCGGCCTAAATTTGGTGAGTCATCTGTTGATCGTCGTTGTCATAATTGTAATAAGTTAGGACATTTGCAACGACACTGCAAATTACTGTTGCGTAATAGAAATAAAATTGATAGTGCTACCCAATCTCGTGCATCTGTTGATAAATCTAGCGATAAGCCAATTGTTACACAATGTTCTTATTGTCACAAGTCTGGACATTCCGAGTCTACCTGTTTTACGAAGTAGCGAGACGAGAAAACTAAAGACTTTAAACCTCAAACGAAGTCAGTCAATGTTTGCTCACCCTCCAATGACTCTTTGATTGAAATATGCTTAGGTGGTTATACTTTGCAAGCACTTATTGACAGCGGTTCGGAATGTTCACTGATTAAAAAAGAAATCGCTGATTGTTTGCCAGATAAGAAAGAAATTTCATTTACGCGTCTCACGGGTATTGGCTCCGTACCATGTTATTCATTTCGGAAAATGACTACTTATGCTGAGTTTGACGGGCTCCATACTGAGGTAACATTTGTTATTGCTGACTCACATTTGCTTCCCTATGACGTAATCTTAGGTAGAGAAATATTTAAGACCCCTGGTTTAGTTTTTACCCTTAACAGTGAAGGTGCTAAAATTTTACGCGATGCTAGTGTCATTAATTGTCTTGCTTTAAACATAAACACAGATTTAGACAAAATTAACACTGACCTGAGTGAGACTTGTGACATTGATAGATTGAGGTCTATTTTAGAAAAATACAAAGACAATTTTACTAGCGGGAACTCTAATACCATAGTTAGTACGGGAACGATGCAAATTAAACTAAAAAACCCTGACAAAATTGTACAACGACACCCGTATAGGTTGGCCCCCTCTGAACGAGCAGTAATGCGAGAGATTATAGGTGATTTGGAAAGAAAAGGCATAGTACGTGAGAGTTCTTCGCCTTTCTCTAGCCCTGCCTTGCTTGTTAAAAAGAAAGACGGGTCCGACCGCCTTTGCGTCGATTATAGGGAGCTTAACTCCAATACCGTGCGAGACAGTTACCCTTTACCGCTGATATCCGAACAAATTGATGCCATTGGACAGGCATCGTATTTCTCAATTCTGGACATGGCCTCAGGGTTTCATCAAATTATGATGGATTCCCAGAGTGACATTGAAAAGACCGCGTTTATCACTCCCGATGGTGTTTGGGAATACATGAAGATGCCGTTTGGGCTCTGTAACGCACCTTCTGTGTATCAAAGGACTATCAATAAAGCTCTGAAAGGTCTAAAGGATAAGATAGCGCTTGTCTATATGGATGACGTCCTGGTGTTTTCAAAAACGAAGGAAGATGCTTTCCAGAACCTTGATCAGGTGTTGTTTGCCCTGTCACACGCTGGTTTTGCTTTTAATTGGAGGAAATGCGCCTTCCTTAGGTCCTCAGTCGAATATTTAGGCTACGTAATCGCAGATAATAGCATCAAGCCTAACCCCGAAAAGATAAAGGCTTTAGCCAACGCTCCCTTACCGACTTGCGTAAAAGAGTTGCGTCAATTTAATGGCCTCGCTGGCTATTTTCGAAAGTTCGTTCCAAATTTTTCTTCTATCATGGCGCCTTTGTACGCCCTTACAAAAAAAGATGCTAAATGGGACTGGACTCCCGAACATACGAGGGCTCATGCTGCTGTGATAGGGCATCTGATTTCTGCACCCGTTTTAACAATATTTGATCCCAATAAGCCGATCGAACTACACACAGATGCGAGTTCGATCGGATACGGAGCAATATTATTTCAGAAAGTTGACATTCAGTTAAAAGTTATCGGTTATTTCAGTCAGAGGACAACGGATGTAGAGAGCAGATACCACAGCTATGAGCTGGAAACTCTCGCGGTGTTTAAGGCGCTGAAACATTTTCGGCACTACCTACTCGGTCGAGAGTTTAAGGTCGTTACGGACTGTAACGCTTTGAAAGCGTCTCGTCATAAGCGTGAGCTTTTGCCTCGTGTCCATAGGTGGTGGGCATACATGCAGACTTTTGACTTTGAAATCGAGTATCGAAAGGGTGAACGAATCCCACATGTAGACTACTTCAGTCGTAACCCCGTTGGCTGCAGGGAGGTAAATGTTTCGCGTGTAAATTGTGAATGGTTGCAGGCTGAACAAAAGTTAGACCCTGATATTAATCGAATTATAGAATCCATTGAAAATGACACAATCGATGCCAACCTTAGGTCGTCTTATACCTACAAAGATAATTTACTACATAAAAACTTTCAAGTAGATAATAAAACTTTTAGTCGCGTTATAGTACCCAAAAATTTTCGTTGGCAGCTAATCCAAAGGTTCCATGACGAGCTAAAACATCTCCGTTGGGATAAAACTTTATCTAAAATACGAGAATATTTTTGGTTCCCTAACATGACCTCGTCCGTTAGGGCTTATGTTGATCATTGTTTGCCATGTAAAATAAATAAGAACCCTTCTGGTAAAAAGCAATCTGCCTTACATCCCATAGATAAAATTGCTGAGCCGTTTCACACTATTCACATAGATACCAGCGGTAAATTGACCGGTGGAAGGACATCCAAAGAGTATGTAATCGTCATTATTGATGCTTTCACAAAATTTTGTTATCTAACTATCGTTAAAGATCTTACTTCGCGATCCGCCTGTGAAGCACTTAGAAATTTTGTTCACATATTTGGAACACCCAAACGTATCATCTCTGATCAGGGCACCTCCTTTACAGGACGAGAGTTCCAAAGCCTTTGCAAAGAATGGTTCATTGATTTCCATGAAATTGCCAGTGGCGTTAGCCGTGCAAATGGACAGGTGGAACGAGTAATGTCGGTACTGACGAACTGTTTTACAGTGGCTGAAAATCACGAAAACAGGTCTTGGAAATCTGTTGTTGGGGAAGTCCAACTAGCTCTAAATTGTACTGTATCTAAAAGTAGTGGTAAAAGCCCTTTTCAGCTACTATTCGGTTGTAACAAGAGCCCGCCCAGACTTAATTATCTCAGTATAGATTTCGACAGTGATAACGAACAAGACTTGAAAGAAATAAGACAAACAGCTAAGAGTAGGATGGACGAGCAAGCAATGAAAGATAAAGTCCGTTATGACGCTAATAAAGCCGCTATTCGACCTTTTGTAGTAGGTGACTTGGTCTTAGTTCAAAAGAATCCGCGCGTCATTAACAAGTTGAGTGAAAAGTATAATGGTCCAAACAAAATAACTAAGGTGTGTTCAAATGAACGTTACATGGTTGAGCCATTATCTGGGGGACGAGCCCAATATGTTTGTCATGAACGACTACGTAAATATCCAGCTAGTTTACCCGAACTGTCAGACTGTATCGATTCTGTCGAATCCAAAGATGATTAGTCTTATTATAAGCAATTGTATTTTATGTTGTAATTTGTTTGATACTCATTACTGTATCGAAAACGTTAATTTGTCATTTGATCGAATGTGGATATGAATTAATAAACATGTTTTGCTTATTGTTGATTTACAAGACGTTTTTCTTTGTACGTTGAAAGCCTCATCGCTTTGACCGGATAGACAGCTGAAAGCTATTACGCTTTGTGATGAAGTTGGATACAAATCTGTTGACCCATGACAGTTGTTGAAAGCTACAACGCTTTGCAACGTGTATGAAGTATCACTCTAGATTAACGCTGAAAGCTCCAACGCTTTGTGGTTAATTAGAGCAATGATATGCTGAAAGCTCTAACGCTTTGCGGTTGCAGTAATATGCTGAAAGCTCTAACGCTTTGCGCTTGCAATAATATGCTGAAAACTCTAACGCTTTGCGGTTGCAGTAATATGCTGAAAGCTCTAACGCTTTGCGCTTACAATAATATGCTGAAAGCTCTAACGCTTTGCGCTTGCAATAATATGCTGAAAGCTCTAACGCTTTGCGGTGAATTAGAGTAATAACATGTTGAAAGCCCTTAACGCTTTGCTTGGTGTGAACTGCATGAATTCGATTATGTGCGTGTGTGGTGTTGGCGTTTAGGCCGAGTGTGCTATCGAAAAGCAACGCGAGAGCGCGTTGATGCGCAGAATGGCCGTGTTAGAGGTAATGAATTTACTTCAGCGTATATGGTCGTATTACAACACTACGCCAAAGCCATAGATTCAAACTGATTGATTGTCAATGTCAAATCTAACTGTCAGTAGTGCGTTCGTTTGCTAGTGGAGACATATTTGCTCGGAACGTCGCCGGCGCCAGGTGTGCGCACTGATTGTTACAGAAATCGACATGGAGGACGTTAACGACGAACACGTGGATACTGATCCGCATGAATCTCCGACATATATATATATATATATACATATACATATGTGGTTGACACACGCATACACTTTCATCCACACGAGCTATATGGGCGATTTGCACGAAATGTGTTATTGACTTTTTTTCCAAAATCATTTTATTTTACATGAAATGCATAGTTTCCATAGCCAGCTAACTCGTGGTATAGGTCGCCATGCTTACAACCTCCTAAATTAGAAAAAAAATAACCGCCACGTGCCTTGACAAATGCGTTCACGTTTTTGACAAGTAGCCATAAATAGAGCTACGTCGACGGCAATAAAATATTTAAGTAGATTACGTGAGTACCTACTTTTTTGCATTTCAATATTTTTGAATAGAAAACTATTTTTTACTTAATTTCACAGTAATACCATAAAGACACATAAACATTCATGTTATATGTAAGTACACACAAAGCAGAAAGGTGAAACAATATAAATTTGTATTGTGTTAGTGTGCTATCAAATAGCGCGGTCTCAAAAAGGAAAGCATGGTTCAAATCTTCTCATTAAAGAGCATCACCGAGAAGTTTCTAGCGAAGGACTTTCAGGTGCATTGCTTCTTTATAGACTTAGAAACGAAAAGACCTTCGACTCCATCGAGATCTGGGCTGTTCTGGAGTCCTTGCAGCGATGCCAGGTCGATGGGCGTTATGTGCAGGTGTTGAGGAGCCTATATAGCGTGGCATCGATATCTGTTCAAGTCCAAAACAGGAAAACGAGTTCTATACAGTTACTCAAAGGAGTGAAACTGGGAGATGTTATCTCCCTAAATTTGTTCTCAAACACACTAGAGGACGTCTTCACAACTCTGAATTGGATTGGGATGTGTATCAATGTCAATGGCTGATGCCTCACGAACCTTTGCTTCCCTGATGGCGAAGTCGCTGCAGGATTTGCATAGAATACTGCACAGTCTAAACGCTGCCTCACGGTCGGTCGGTCTTCGGATGAAATTGAACAAGACGAAAGTCATGTTCAATGAACTTGTTGTCCCGGTGCCGATCACGATCAGTGGAGAAACGCTCGAAGTGATCCAGGAATATGTCTACCTGGGCCAGGTTCTGCAAATGGATAGGGACAGCTTCGAGCGTGAAATTTCCCGAAGAGTGCAGCTGGGCTGGGCAGCATTCGGGAAGCTGCATCACATCTTCTCGTCGCCACTACCGCAGTGTCTTAACACCAGGGTTTTCAATCAGTGCGTCCTACCTGTAATGACATACGGTGCCGAGACTTGAAATATGAGAGTCAGGCTGGCTTACCGATTACATGTCGCTCAGTGAGCAATGAAACGTTCGATGCTGGGTATCTCGGTAAGGGACAGAGTCTTAAAATTAAAGTAAATAATACCAATACTGTGAATTTTGAGAGACAGAAAAGTATGACAAAATGTGTTTTTAAAATGGATGGTAAGGAACTGGGACAAGTGAGGGAGTTTGTGTATTTGGGAAGTGTGCATACAAGAGAAGGAAACTGTAAAGGTGATATTGAAAGAAAAGTGAAGAAGGGAAAGGCAGTGAATGAGACTATGAGCAGCGGTATAATGTCTAGTCAGTTGATGTTAGAACAAATGTGACACGTTAACTTATTAAATGTGGTAGATGTACGTAAAACCTATTCCAAAATTTAATTTGCTGCTACTTAATAGTAGAAAACAATCACGATCAAGTGTTTCTTGCATCGTCGGCGGATGAGTTGCAGAAGATGATGGATACCTGTAAAGCTTTTGAAAGAAAACGTATATAGCTGAATGTAAATAAAACCAAAAGTATGTTTTTTGAGAGACTGGAAAGTATAACAGAATGTGTTATTAAAGTGGAAATGGAATAAGTAAGAGCTTGTTTATTTGGGAGGTGTGTTTACAAGAGATGGAAATCACAAGAGTGAAGAAGGGAAATTCGGTGACTGCGGGGCTGTGACTGGTATGATGTATAGGCAGTTGATGTCAGAAATGGCACGACTGGCTATCCATAACGCTGTTATGGTTCCTACGGTTATGTATGGTAGTGAGTGTTGGGTTTGGCCGAAGAGACATGAAAGCAGTAAAATAGTGAAAGGAGGGTTACGAAAGGAATAGGGCCATAGGTTTATTCTTATATCGAGCCATCTGTTCAGAAATAAAAGTCTCAACGTGAAAGGCTATGCGACCCTTAAAATAAACCCACGTAAACACAAACAAAATCAAAGTAAATAGGTTGAATAAATCTTGTGTTGTAATCAAGGTGAAGACTATCGGAGATGCGTATCTCCATCAGTGGAATATATACTGAGAGGAAGAAGAAATAAATCCTTGAAATTCTGAACTCACGAATCACGCCTATCAAAAGTTTCTCGGGATTTTAAATCCTAGTAATTATATCTTTTGTTGAATAAAATGTCAATACCGTGCAATTAATGTCAAAAACGTGTTTAACAATAAACCACAAAACACAGGTTTTTGACAAAAATTACGAACCACGTTTTTGAGTTTCTTCGAACGTGTCTGCAAAACATTACCTAAAACTTATATAATGGCGTAGGTTTTGTTTTGGAGGCATTTTGACAACATTTCTTAAGTTATATGTAAAAACCGACACTAAAAATATTTCCCAAAAAATACTGACTTACACTACTACTACATACACGTCATTGACAGATTATGCTTTACATTTTTAACACCAAAAAGTTTGAAAATCATTATCTCGGCCCCAGAAACAATCTCTATTCACCCGACGCTGCAAATAGATGGCCGAGTTTGTTTTCTTTCGAAACATGTGTTACAATTTATTTTTTCTTAAATAGTATAATTAGTTGGACAAAAAATATCTGCGATTTTGGAGCACCACGTCATTGACCGATTTTTTAGTCACAAAAGTAAGTGTGTGTGAACAATATATTTTATTATTGGATTGTAGGTCTGATACTTATAATTAATAAGAAATTTATATTCCAACACCTGTGAACAAAAAATATTCTTTTATTTATTAAGAGAAGATAATTAAACATGCTTGCCGGATTTAAGACGCTACAATAATATACGAAATAAATATTAGAAAAAAACAGGTCTCATATTTTAGAAAATATAACCCTGTCACAAAAAATTTTTGCCCCTGCAAAACGCCCATATACAGGGTGAAATTTTCATCACTGGCAATACTTCAAAGATAGATTCTATGGTGAAAAATATGCGGCTTGACATGATTATTTTAGTACTCCAGTACAAAAATATTGAGAAAAGCCTCCTCAAAGTTTGGGAGCCAATTCAGATTACATGTACACTCTACGTTATTTTATTCATAAGTTTTTATCCAATTAAACATCGTTCAACACCCAAAACAAAAAACGATCAACAACAAAACAAACAAATATCAACAATAAAACATTTAACTTAACTCTATTTCTGGTGTACCCAATGCCGTTCTAGGGTTTGAAGATAAGGCATCATCATCATCACTACGGTTTACCTGCTGTTTCACACCCAAAAACTTAAAAGTTTTTTTGTGGTCAAACATTACATGCTTCCAATGAAAATTATCAAAACACATCACACATACATGGTACACGATGACAAATACAATTCCATTTCACTAATTCTTCTATCTTTGTTCATTTTAATCCATATCGATAATTACATATTATAACTAATAACAAATAATTTTAAAACTTATTATCATCTTAATTTCGTTGCAAAATTTTTCACAATAAACAATTCAACATAGGGTAATTCTATATTTTTTTTAATTAATGGTCTGGTTACATGTCTTAAAAAGTACATGATATTATTAGTGACAAAATAGTACATATCACATAAGTGAAATAAGCAATTTTATTGTTCTTGATTAACTTTTCATTGATTTATTCTTCATCTCATGTATATGTATTAATTAGTCATACAAAATATTTATGCTCGTAGTAAGGCGAAAGTATGAAATGTAATTCACTTCACCCTGGCTGTATGACGCTATCTTTACTTAATCTTTACTTTATCTGTGGCTAATTTATTTATTTGACTATGTTTGTTGTCATTTTTCAATGCTATGGCCGTTAAAAGTATTTTTGACGTCTGAATTACAAAAATCAGTAAGAATCGTCTGAATTACAATTTAATGTTAAATTGCTATTTCATAGTACAATAATGGTGGATGATGTTTATTAATGATGTGAAAGTAAAACATGGTTTAGTTATGTGAATGTAAATTCATAATTTAGTGGAAATTAAGTTAAATTAATTACTGAAGTGTTTTCGAGGTTATAATTATCAAAATGAAACAGAAATTTCAATGGATTCAAATGTTTTAAAGTACTTATCAAAGCGTAAACTAAAGGGTGATTAATTAGTAACCAGCATTGAGTAATCACGCGATTAAATTAAGTATAATCCGTAACCGGCTAATGTTTATGTAGTGTTATTGTGTGCAGTGATGATTATTTGGATTAAATAAAAGAATAGTGCTTTACATTGTCGTAATTAATGTTTAGAGGAAACCATTTAAGTATGTTCTATTGGCTTCCTGACCTGTGAAACACTGTCTCAATGTTAATGAAAAAAGTTTCATTCAAGATGATATCCTGGTCCACAAACACCAGATAACCATAGATAATACATAGAACGTAAACTAACAATTTAAGAATGAACATGACCTTGGTAAGTAGTACGTAAATAGGGTACCCATATGTTAGGGAAAAATTAAAATTAAAAAAATTGTCCAAAATTTCCAAAAAATTCCTACCCTTTTTATTATGAAAATGGGTTCTATAGGTGCTACTAATACCCAGGTTAAAATATTGCCAGTGATGAATCTGTCACCCTGTATAGCTCTGTCTCTTTCACACTGCGGACATACGACAGCCATCTCGCTCACCCAATCAAGGTACGCACGTTATTTTATAGTTGAAATTCGATTGGGATTACCGAAACACCGCCATAACCATATCATTTCAAAAATAAAGGTGTTTTATAATACATGCAATGCCTACCATAGCAAGATCCATACCTTGAACTACATGGAATGCAGCAGGTGTGAGTAATTATATGACCTCAACTGTTTAGGAATTATAACGCAGACTTTTGTGAGTATGACATGAGTGTAAGTCTCATTGGGTATACCCAGAATGCCTAAGCTGCAGACCTAAGGCAGGCAACTTACACACTCCCATCCGCAGGATTCAGCACCACGTACACGTCTGGCACGACTCATATGAATGACTCGGCATTGAGTTACACACGAAACGTAAATGCCGTCAGAGGGGCGGCAGCAGCATGCTCACCCGAGGCGCGCGCGCACCTGCCCACCGCCGGGAAAGACAGCCAGGGGCACCCGGGAGAGGTGCTGCGCATATTCCGCGAGATCCAGACCGAGCTGCACATTCTCAGAAAACAAAATAATGAGATAGCCACTCAGACAACAGGTAGCTCAGCTGCAACAAACTGTCGAGGCATGTGCTGTAACTATATCAGAGCTTAACGTTCAAATTGAAGCAAAAGCAACGGCACAAATAATTAAACCCAGTCCACCCCCGAGAACATATGCTTCTGTGATATTGCAGCCCCAGGTGAGCAAACGTCACTCTCTTCCCGCCAGTATTCCGGAGTCACGTCCCAGGAAGTGCAAGAGCTCCGTACCTGGTTAGGGATTGCAGAGCGGCATTTGTGGGGCCGCTCCTTTACGTTTTCAACTTGCCACTCATTCACCAAACATATCCAGAATGCTGGAAGCTCTCCAAGGCCGTGCCGATACAGAAGGGCGGGCCAGCGGCGTGTGCCTCGAACTACAGGCCGGTGGCTATTTTGTCAACGTTTTCCAAGGTGTTCGAGGCCGCCGTGCAGCAGAGCATGTTCCGTTCTTGAGTGAAGCACAGCACGGTATCAGGGCGGCGCATAGCGTGGCCACCAACTTCATGTGCTTAATGAACTACGTGGCTCCCAAGGTAGACGTTGGTGGGCAGGTGGATGTGGCGTATTTTGATTACAGGAAGGCCTTCGACACGGTTGATAATTACGTTCTTCTGAGGAAGTTGGTTGGGGTGGGTTTCACAGAGGGGCTTGTCATATTCTTCTCCCGGTATCTGGCGGGCAGGCGCCAGTACGTAGACTTCTGGGGGTCTGTGTCGCTGCCATACGGGACCCTGTCTGGCATAAGCCAGGGCAGCACCTTGGGGCCCTTGGAGTTCACTATCGTCATTAATGATGTGCCCGCCGTGGTGGAGGATGCGGGATGCCTACTGTTCGCTGACGACCTTAAGCTACTGTGCGAGGCTGCAGTCCGATATAGACAGAGTCGCGCGGTGGAGTGCGGAGACCGGCCTTCGCTTCAACGCGTCCAAGTGCGAGATAATGTCGGTCACCCGGGCCCGCGAGTCTTTGGCGTGTGCGTACCGGATGGGGGCGATTGCGTGCGGCGCGTAGCGAGGGTCAAGGATCTGGGCGTGCATGTCACGTCTCGGCTCTCGTTCGGAGAGCATGTTAAGACATTCTGCAAGCAGTCCTACAGGCAACTGGGCTTCATTCTTCGTCAGTGCGCCCACTTCAAAAGTACCGGTGTGCTTAAGGCGAGTTTACGTAGCTTGAAAAACAAAAGAGAATGGGAGAAGAGTATGGGTGAAGTGAGATTTGGGTTGTTTCAGGTGACGATCGATAGTCTCAGCCTATCTCGTTAGGGAAGTAGAGTCATTAAGGTATGTATGTCAACATTATGCTGTTCAAGAAAAGTAATGAATAAGGTTATGACCCATATCGGAGGCTTAGCTGAGAAAAGATTTTTAAGTGATATGGGCTTTAAAAATATGTTTTATGATTTTATATATTTTTTTACAAATTCAGTGTGGATGGTCGTCATGAGTCTTCCAGCAAGGCTACTTGTCCAGCGTTGCAGTTCCGTACTTTCTCAGACAACCCACTCGTTTTTCAACTTCTAGAATAAAATCGCTGATATTTGGGAGGTTCGATTATGGTCGACGTAACCACAAGAACTTGTTCCAGGTTTTTCAGAGTGTATAGGGGTGCAACGGCTCTAGACAAATAGAAAAATATTTTTCGCAACTTTTCGCGACTTTTAATGAATAAATTTAATTATGGATATTAAACTACTTCAGTCATTCATTTCAGTCTTTCATTATTCTGCCCAAAAAGTATGAAAGGTGTCAGTAACTTCTAAATAGGTTTAAACATATAATAAACTAACTAAAAATGAGAACATTCGTTTTGCTCATTTTGGCGAACAAGACCTAAGCATATAAGTAATAAACATAGTCCTCATCGTTGCCAGCTAAAGAAAATAGGGTTAGACATGGGCTCAATTGCTGCTTGCATACTATATGTACGCATTGACAGAATTATAACTATATTGAAATAAATTGCTTAACTAAAAATCAAATTAAATTATTGAAAAATAATTTATACTTTTTATTTAATAGCTGTAAGAAACAGGTAGCAGCATCGCTACATTATTCTTTATGTGAACGAACCATTATTGACTCGCAGCGCTCTCGTTTTATTCCTGCACCAAAACCAATTCAAAACCATACACTTCTGTGTTACCATAATTTCACTTTTACAAAACTACCCAGTTCGTTTTGTAAATGTTACGTCAATGTGCGATATTTGACGTATATTTGACACAACGTTTTGGTTTTGCCAAGCACTCTGCCTTCAATATTTCCCTCACAGTTTCCGTTACTACTAAATAGTGTTCCCAAATATTGTTGGTTTTATTTCAAGAATACCGATTCATGCCGATAGTGATTACGTTTTGACTAAATTTTTTGTCAAGAATACCAAATTGAGCGTTAAACCAAAACAAAACTGCAATCGGTAAAGTGAGGGTATTAGACGTTTCAAGAATACCAAAACCAAAAATCAATCCTGTTTTGGTATTGTTTTACTCTTAACTTTTTTTGAGAATCGCACGGCAGGCCCCTATGGGCCAGAATACCCAAATGGGTACTGACTTTTCCCTAGAAAAAGTTCCAGGGAATAATATAAATTAATAGGAGAGACAAAAGAGATAGACTCTGGCATATTAAATGAGTTGGTAGTAGCGCCTGACGTCACTTTAGTGCATCAAAACATACAAGGTTTGTAAGATAAAGAGTTAGAAGTTGAGCTTTTTTTTGGTTTCTTCCAGGGTTGGAATATTTTGTGTAACTGAACGTTGGACGAGGTCCTGTGAATTAATATTTCGTTTTGGAGCCCACAGCGTTGCAAGTTCATTTTGTAGGAATGGTGCAATCCGTGGGGGCTCCTTGATATTAGCTCATAATGATATAAAATTTAAAGAACGTAAAGATATTGTTACTCTTTCTATGGAGCGAGTAATAGAAGTGGAGGATGTAATTATTTTGTGTGTTTACAGACGGCCGAATTCAGATGTTATATGGTTTGGAAAGTGTGTGGAGGAGGTGCTTCTTAAGCTTCTTCAGAAACATAAGCTCCTGATTGTGTGTAGTGACTTCAATGTTAATATTCTTGACGACACTATGGTTTGTATAAATTTTCCAGTCCAGGAATGTTACCGGCTATTAGTAGCACCTACAGAACCCATTTTCATAATAAAAAGGGTAGGAAATTTTTGCAAATTTTGGTCAATTTTTTAATTTTTCCCTAACATATGGGTACCCTATTTACGTACTACTTACCAAGGTCATGTTCATTCATAAATTGTAAGTTTACATTCTATGTAATTATATATGGTAATCTGGTGTTTGTGGACCAGGATAGTATTTTGAATGAAACTTTTTTCATTATTGAGACAGTGTTTCCACAGGTCAGGAAGCCAATAGAACATACTCAAGTGGTGTCCTTTAAACATTAATTACGACAATGTTACGCACTATTCTTTTATTTAATAAAAAGAATCATCACTGCACACAATAACACAACATGAACATTAGCCGGTTATGGATTGTACTTAACTTAATCGCGTCATCACTCAATGCTGGTTACTAATTAATCTCCCTTTAGTTTAAGCTTTGATTAGTTCTTTAAAACATTTGATTCCAAATTTCTGTTTTATTTCGATAATTATAACCTCGAAACCACTTCAATAATTAATTTCATTTCCACTAAAGTATGAATTTGTATTCACATAACTAAACCATGTTTTACTTTCACATCATTAATAAACGTCATCCACTATTATTGTACTATGAAATAGCAATTGAACATTAAATTATAAATTCAGACGACAAAAATACTTTTAACCGCCATAGCATTGTAAACAAACAGTCAAATAAATAAAAAAGCCACAGATAAAGTAAAGTTCGAGTCATACAGCCAGGGTGAAGTGCGTTACAATTTATAAAAGTATACACACTCCCTTTTTTATTATGGCGGGGTAGTCAGAGGTTTGAGTGCCCATCTCTGAAATTTCGACGGCACTATTATAACAATGTATACTTTCGACTTACTACCAGCAAAAATATTTAAATATTTTGTATGACTAATTAATAAATATACATGAGATGAAGAATAAACAATGATAAGTAAATCATTAATAATAAAATTGTTTATTTTTTTTATGTGTTATGTACTATTTTGTCACTAAAAGTACTTGATACTTTAAGTACTTTTTAAGACATGTAACCATATCATTATATTAATGTTATTACTCTATGTTGAATTGAAATTGAATTGTTTATTGTAAAAAAAATTGCAACGGAATTTGCAAGATGATAATAAGTTTTGAAATTATTTGTTATTAGTTTTAATAATTATCGATATGGATTAAAATGAACAAAGATTGAAGAACTAGTCAAATGGAATTGTATTTGTCATCGTGTGCAATGTATGTGTGATGTGTTTTGATAATTTTCATTGGAAGCATGTGATGTTCGACCACAAAAAAACTTTTATGTTTTTGGGTATGAAACAGCAGGTAAGCCGTAGTGATGATGATGACGCCTTATCTTCAAACCCTATAACGGCATTGGGTGCACCAGAAATAGAGTTTAGTAAAAAATTATAGATTTTTACTTGGATGTTTTATTGTTGATATTTGTTTCTTTTGTTGTAGATAGTTTTTTGTTGTGGGTGTTGAAAGATGTTTAATTGGATGAGAACTTATGAATGAAATAATGTAGGGTGTACATGTATTCTGAATTGGCTCCCAAACTTTGAGGAGGCTTTTCTCAAAATTTTTGTACCGGAGGGTACTAAAATAATCATGTCAAGCCGCATATTTTTCACCATAGAATCTATCTTTGAAATATTGTCAGTGATGCAAATTTCACCCTGTATATATATGACAACTTGCTCTATGTTAAAAAAAATTTAATGATTACAAACTTGTAAGAGACACGCAATAAAAAAAATTGTATTATAATGGCTCTAGACTTAAAAGAATAAACGATTCGTTTATGGGCCTGGGCATAAAAATGTATAACAAACTTCCAGTGTCTATCAAGTCCTTACCTTTAGACAAATTTAAAGTTGCCACTAAAGCGATACTGATGGATAAGGGCTTCTACACCGTGAAAGACAATATAAATTATATTCTGTGACGTTTCATTTTTGTGCGGTCATGGCTTCACGTTCCGGTTCTTATTTGGGATTTGTTGGATGTGAAGCTTTGATCATGTTCTAATGAATTATTATTAAATTTAATGTACACATTGTCTGCAGAGTTTCTTGGCATTTCTTCTCTGCAGAGTTTGTCTTTACGAAGTGCCATTAATTTTAGTTTTATTAATCTAAATTGATTTATTTTAAGAATAAGTTTTATGCTAATGACATAGTTTTTATGAAAAATGATTTTTTTGACGTTTAATAAGTGATTTTAATATCCTTATGTTGAATAAAAAGATTTTCATTTTATTTGATTATCGACAAATTGTTTCAGAGTAAATTCGGCGTAGCTCGTAGTCGTTTAGGGTTTGACTCTGTACCAGTTGATTTTCAATGAACATTTCGCAATAAATATATATTTGCAAAATGTACCGAATAATACGGTGAGAAAAAACTTCGTGAGGAAACCTATTTGTTCCCCGAACAGGTAATAGTCAATGCTTATAAATGGGTCACATTGAGTACTTACTATCTGGTCAACACGTTGTTTGAGGTGGCCATAGAATTACTACCGATGGACACCTGAACCTCTGACTACCCTGGAAGGGTTACCGGTCGTGAACGCTTTAGTCTTTCGTCTGTTTCAAAATGCATTTCACATTTAATAACTACCCATAGATTAACCTGGCTGTTAGTATCACTTTCAATAGACCCCATTCTCATAATAACAACAACAAACAACATATCATTCATTGTCCATATATCTGCACTTTCAATTACTTTCCCAAAAACTCCTTTCATATCTTTAACGTTTATCTCTTATCACTCTCAATTCTACCCTGGACATGTGGTCGTTCAAGACGCTCCGAAGTGTCTCCATATGGAATTAATCAGTTCCCAAAATAGCTTAATGTTTTAAGAAACTTTCCAAGAATTATCTTTTAAATCCTTTTACCGTGATATTACGTGTAAAATGCATCAGGCATTGTCTGATTCTTCACTTTTGAGAGCGAATTTTAGGTCAGCAGATTTTTCAATATGTTGTACTTCTAGCTCTTTATGTTATTGGCTGGCAGGAGCGATTGAGTTTATTAGTGCTAATCTTAGTAGTAATATTTTAAACATTTTAAAAATTGTACCTAAGTAAACCTTTTTTTTTACGTCAGGAAATCCCCACGGATACCCGTCCGGCCCTGGGGAGCCAGAGGGTTATGTCGGACTCGAACCGACTAAAACCTGACGGTGTCCTCCGGGGCGCCTTACTCGGCGGGGTCGCGGGAACGCGTGAGCATAACATCACGCCACCCCACCGGCTACCTAAGTAAACCTAAGTTGCAATTAGTTAAACATAATGACCACAGATGACGCTGCCAAAAATAAAATAATAATTACACAAATCAATTTCCTACAACGCGCAATTGAAATATTTAACGGAAACAAGATATATACAAGTTTCCAACTCAGGCCATTAGCCTGGACGAACACCTGCCCAGGTAGGAAGCTTCCCCTTTTCCTGTAGGACACAGTGGATCCTACAATTGGTGACCCCGACGTGATGATGCAATCCGACGTGATGACGCAACCTTCTGCTGGTAAATATACGTTGACTTGGTTCTTAAATATACGTTGACTAGTACCCACAAGTCTTAAATGTACTTACCAAGGGGCTAGTTCAATTGGTGTAATAATGTCCTAATATTATTATTATTAGTGACAACAACCGAGCAATAACGACAATAACATATGACGCAAAAACCTTATAAGAAGGAGAGTACTGTGGCGACCTCTAGAGCGCCACACATAGAGAGAAACCTAAGTAAACCTAAGTTGCAATTAGTTAAACATAATGACCACAGATGACGCCGCCAAGAATAAAATAATAATTACACAAATCAGTTTCCTAGAACGAGCAATTGAAATATTTAACAGAAACAAGATATATACAAATTTCCAACTCAGGCCATATCAAGATAAAATAATTTTAATTATTTTTCTTAAAAATTGGGTAAATTGTCTCACTAAAATATCATAAAAACAGAATGCAAAAAGATATAAGGTACAGTAAGTGGGCCATCCCATTATCAAAGCTAAGGCATTAAGTAAAGCGATAATGAAAACAGATAAAAAAATCCAAATTTAAGTATTATTTTGATATTTTTTTACAAAATCTTACTATATAATAGAAAAAAAACTAAAATATGGTTTTTCGCATAACCACATTTAGATCTATCTATGGGTGCCAGGTTGTTCATTACTTACGGTACATCCTGTATTAATAATACTTATGCCACATTCTTTGAACAGCTTCAATACGCTAATACAAGATAAAATATGAATATAGTTGCGAGTTTTAATGCAATATCGCGCTAACTACCCGACCTATGCAAGCGCCTGACATACGTCCATTACGACGCGTATGTACAATAATCAATCTAACTCCTAAAGTAATTAAGATCCCATTTTGAATTTTCGTGTGTATTTTTAATATACTTTTAGGTATATTTTGTAAAAAAAATGAAGAAGAAACAATTGGTCGAAGTGACTGAAATTCAAGTTTGAAATGTTTTTTTCCGTTTTTAGACATGAAAAAAAATTAATTTTTCATATTTTATTTTATTGTTATAAAGAACAGTTATTTTTCCATATGTATCGCTGTGTTCAATAAATTATTGTAAATTTGTTAGATTCGAAAAACTACTTTCAAAAAACTGCTATTAAAATTTCGTCAATTGTTTAGAAACCTATATATAATATATAGAAACCTATATATAATATATATAAACTTGTCAAATATACACTATAAAAAAAAATATTTTGCATTTATATTCATACTTACTAGAAGTATAAATGTGCCAAATATAATCGATTTTCAAAACCTCACTTTTTTTTTCCTGTCCGCTTCACGTGAAATGCCCCATATGTGTAATGAAAACAAAATTCCAAAACCTTTTATCATCTTATCTGTAATTTTTTATAGTACGTTCTTGAAAATTGAATTGTTAAATTCATTTGCCAAACGAGTATTCGGTTGCTAAGTCTTGAAAGTATTGCCGTAACTGAGGAACACAATTCCTTTCCTACTACGACCTAAACAGCTTGTTTTATAAACATTGCTCGTTCCCGTTTTATAACTGCAAAAACGTGCACGGCATCATTATACATTTTTCATCCATTCCCTTTTCGCTCATTTGTTTATTGTATTAACTTCTATTCCAATCTATATCTTTAAAGTAACCTACGTTTTGTCTTTGCAACACTAGAACAAATCTGTGGTCAGCCGATTATAGATTTGCCACCACGAACTTCATTTACATCTAGTCCTTACATCTGTAGTAGCCCACAAAGTGTATGTACGTATAAAATACATATATGGAAATATGAACGTATGAATATTAAATAAATAAATATTTAGCTCAAAAGATGCTTCTTACGTTGGATCTATAGTACCGAATATACTATGAATCCTCATACGGAGTATAGGCCAAGCAAGAGCTATAGTCCCAGGACATTTAATCGGCACTTTATTTCGTTCTAGAAGGCCCCAAAATATTATGTCCCAAGGATGTAAATTCTTAGATGAATATAAATAGTTCGAACTATTTATGTGAATTGTTTCATCCTGTTGCTGAAAATTACCTGTTAATGTGCCAATTTACATATATATTAAAATTTCAATAGATTTCTTCTCTCGCAAGTCATACATACATATGTAACTACATTTTCACGTCCTTTAATCACTTTCGGGATAGATGGAACCGAGGATCACTTTAAAGCATGAATATTGTGGTTGTGATGTCTGTTTCGAATAGTGATAGGTTGATAACCAAGCACCCGATATATTCCATTTAACTCTCTCGTCTTTTGTCGCTTCATACGACACGCGGGGAAGAAGGGCACAAAAAGGGGCCAAATAGCTGTAAACAGGACATACAGACCAATTTGAAAAGCTAAGTCTATTGTAAATGGTTTTTCAGAATGCAAATAGGTACAGACTGGTTTTTTCAGATTAGTTTTTTTCATTGCGGTTTTGCGCAATTTATCCATTCCCGATAATTTGCCCGTGCCCTTAACTTACCTCTAATATAGGACAATTATTGAGCAGAAAGAACAAGGGGCATGGATATTAAAAATTCATTATCATATTCGAGAACAACATATTAGTGCCAACCTTCAGGCAGGTAGCATCTATTTCACTCTCAGCACCAAATACTCAACTCAAGAAAGAAGTCATCATGCTGTAAGTCATTTTACCTTATAATAATACGGTTCGTACCGTATGGAGGTCTCGGTTACGATAGGGCAGGGGGTGCTAAGAATACATGGGTTACGGACGGCTGCCATAATCGACACTGGGAACATTTAATGGACGTAGTCTGCGGATGGACGAGAGCTTGGCGCAACTGGAAGTGGAACTATCTAACATAAGGTGGTATGCTGAAGAGCTATCGGAAGTCCGAAAACAAGGTGAGGACATCATAGCCCTGGACTCGCCGATTATCTCAGCTCTCAAGGCAGACCATAGAATTGATGCAAATTCATCGCACAATGTTAGACACGAAAATTCTTAACAACTTAAACCGAAAATCGGTAAGACGTGATATCTATATCAGTACATATATGAGTGTGTCATTTATGTACATAAAAAATAAATATTTTTAGAGGAAACTGTGATGTTCATAAAATTAATACTAGGAACAAACATAAGCTGTATAAGGCGCCCTCGAGGCTTCAAAAGGTCAAGAAATCTTTTGTTGGAAATTGCGTGCGTTTTTATAATCATTTACCGGACTGGATTACGCGTATGCCCTTACCTAAATTTAAGACTATAGTTAGAGGCCGACTAGTCCGGGGCGCTTACTACGCGGTCGGAGACAACCTTGCCGATGCTCAGGGTTGGCAATGAGTGCATGTAAGCTATATATGCAAAGATAATTAAGTTTCTGTAAAATTTGTTTTTGTAACTGGCACTGGGCAAAAAATCCTGAAAGCAGCTTTCAGGAGTTTCTTGTTGGTTCTTCTCCGAGCCAGGGCTTCCGAACCAACGGTAGAATTTAAATGCCAAGAGACAACCAGTGTCAGGCAAATGTTTTGACTTTCAATGAATGTACTGTACTTGTACTTATGATCAATAAAAACATTTGACTTTGACTTTATCTGACGCTTCAATGCGCAAATTATTCAAGAAGCCATTAAGCATATAGTTTAAGTAACTTACGGGGGACCAAATTCTTTAGTAATAGAATGGGTAGATCTAGTCAGACGAAGCTGAAAACCTCAGAGGGCAAGACCGTCAGCCCAGATCCAGGGATTTTTATCGGGGTTGAGAGCTTTTACACCCATTTACACGCCTCGCTGGCCACAAGGCTTCCATCCTATATGAAGGACCCAGGAGCTGCATTAGTACGCCATTTCACGAACGATCTCCCACTCGTTGACGTAGACGAAATTGGAAGTGCTCTCAGACAATTTAGTAATGTGAAGGCCCCCGGCGAGGATGGAATCACTTCTAAGCTTCTCATGGCGGGAGGAGCTCCATTCTCGGAGAGGCTCAAGGATTTATTTAATTCCGTCATATGAGACTACCCCAGGGTCGCGAAGCGAGAGCATGGTGGCTTTTTTATCAAAATGACAAGTCTTTATTAAAGAGTTATAGACCTAGCGTGCTCCTCAGCCACGTTTGCAAGTGCAAGTCGAGGGAAATAAAACAAATCGTTTCGCTTGAAACCAAATTCCCACGGTGCGGCAGGTTATTACACTGGAGGACGTCTTCAAGACTCTGGATTGGACTGGGATGGGTATCAATACTCACGTAACTTCGCTTCGCTGACGACATAGTGATAATGGCAGACTCGCTGCAAGATTCACAGAGAATTCTGCACAGTCTAAACGCTGCCGCAGGGTCGGTCTCCGGATGAACTAAGGTCATGCTCAATTAACTTGTGGTCCGGAGCCGATAACAATCAGTGGAGAGACCTGTGGGCGCTGATGATGAGGAAAACTCCAGAATCGGTGGTGTCACGTAGTTAGAATATTTTTCATAACTGTCTAAATGACAACGTCAAAGCAGGAAACCATATACAAAAGATACACATTTCAGTAGGCTAAGGATTGCGGCCATTAGGTCCATCGTCCACATTCTCCCCTCCATTGCACGGAGAGAAGTAGGTGCAATACTGGGACCTATGGCGTGTCATCATTCTTGACTTTTAAAAAGGGGGCTACTTTGACTATAGGTCTATGTCTCCTGAAAAATCCTTTAGACGTTTGGAGGCTGCCATACGTGTAAGCATTTTCTCCTGCGTTTCGTTGGATTTTATTACTAACGTCCTTAACGTTTCAGCAAGCCTTTCCATGCAACTTCCGTAGCCAGGGTTATAGGGTGACGGTTCATATTTAATAAAGGTATCACCGTAACGCTCGCAGTTGCTGAGCCACTTTTCGCAGGCTCGTGATGATGCGGCTGCAGAGCTGTGTTGTGAGGCCTCGTGAGGTCTCGTGATCATTGTTTGACCTAGCTTCTGACTGCTTATCTAACTCGGCCAGTTGCAGGGCTAGTTTTTTTTAACCAATTCAGCCTTGCGGTGCTCTGTGTGCGCACGTTTGTGTGCTTCTTCGCAGGCGCGGCCTTAGCGGATGCCGTTGACATGGTTGCCGGCGTAAAGGACCAAATGTGGGCGCTGATGATGAGGAAAACTCCAGAATTGGTGGTATCACGTAGTTAGTATAGCCCGCCCTCGCTGGTAGGGTGGACGGCATGTTGAAGGGCAGGGCCGTCACCGCGACTGTGGGCGGGGCTGTGCGTGCTCAGGTTGTGCAGGGTGTGCTTTCGCCACTTCTTTGCAATCCGGGGGCTGATGGGCTCATAACGGAGCTAAATCACAGATCCTTCTTCACCGTGAGCTATGCTGATGACATTGCCATTCTCCTGAGCGGGCCTGTTGAGAGCACATTGTGCGACAGGATGGGTATGGCGGTCAGGACGGTCGAAGATTGGTGTAGAAATAACGGACTGTCTGTGAATCCGTCAAAGACCGAACTTGTGTTGTTCACCAAGAGGAGGAAGAGGGCGCCACTAAAGCTGCCACGGCTGTGAGCGCCTGTCCCTGGCAACAGAGGTGAAATACTTGGTGATAATTCTTGATGACAACTTACGCTGGAACAAGCATTTGGACAAGAAGCTCGCAAGGGCCTGCGGGCTCTTCTTCCAGTGCAAACGGCTTATAGGCAAAACATGGGGCCTCAAACCTGAAATTACCAAGTGGATGTACACGACGCTGATCCGGCCCGTAGTGGCTTATGATTCAGTCGTCTGGTGGCAAAGAACTGAATTGTCCACGGTGGTACAGAAACTTCAAAGATTCCAGAGAAACGCTACGACCGCAATAACCGGATGCATGAGGACGACTCCATCGGCTGCCCTTGAGGTCCTGGTGGACTTGGCGCCCTTGGATCTGTATATTCAGCAAGAAGCTACTATGGCCGCAATTAGAATCGATAACTCGGGCCACTGGGCCCTGGCAAGGGAACCGCTGTTGGGGGCATCGTGTGACAGAATCCCTGCCGTGTGGACAATGCAAAAAAAACTACAGCATCAACATGCAGGAAGACAGAGATCGAGCGGACACCAAGTACGTCCGTATATACACGGATGGCTCCAAGACCCATAATGGCACTGGAGCGGGTATATACTCAATAGATCTCAACATAAATATATCACTGTCTCTGGGGGTCCACAGCTCCATATTCCAATGTGAATGTGTGGCAATTATCGAGGCGGCGGTCGCCGTTCTGCGACGTGGACTCGAGGGATACCACATAAAGGTGGTCTCGGACAGCGCTTCCGTTTTGATGGCGCTGTCCAGTACGACAATAACATCAAAGCTAATACACGAGTGTCATCTCCAGCTTACCAAGGTGTCTATTATGAATAGTGTGACACTGCAGTGGATTAGAGGACATAGTGGATCACTTGGGAACGACGCAGCGGATGAGCTTGCAAGAAGGGGCGCGGGGCGGCCTTGGTGGCTCCGGAGCCTTTGTTGCCCCTCCCCTTTAGCAAGTTCAGATCATGGATAAGAACCTGGACCAGGGAACTACAAAATTTGAGATGGAGGGAACACGATGGCTCGAGCCAAAGGAAGTTTTTTCCGGAGTTGGCCCCCAAATTAACGAACAAATTACTTCAACTAACGAGAAGAGAACTGCGTGTGATGACCGAAAATATCACCGGCCATTGCAGACTAAACAGGCACCTGCCCCTCAATTCTTGAAAACAACAACTTTTTCAAATCGGTATTGATAGCGCTGCAGTGCAGGTGCAGTGCAGATTTACTTTCGTATTCTTGAAGTCCTTTTACAAAGCTGCACCATTATTAAATCGCAGCGCTCTCGTTTTATTCCTGCACCAAAACCGTTTCAAAACCTTACACTTTTGTGTTACCATAATTTCACTTTTACAAAACTACCTTTTACTAAGTTCGTTTAGTAAAAGTTACGTCAATGTGCGATATTTGACGTATATTTGACACAACGGTTTGGTTTTGCCAAGCACTCTGCCTTCAATATTTCCCTCACAGTTTCCGTTACTACTAAATAGCGTTCCCAAATATTGTTGGTTTTATTTCAAGAATACCGATTCATGCCGATAGTGATTACGTTTTGACTCAATTTTTTTTCAAGAATACCAAATTGAGCGTTAAACCAAAACAAAACTGCAATCGGTAAAGTGAGGGTATTAGACGTTTCAAGAATACCAAAACCAAAAATCAATCCTGTTTTGGTATTGTTTTACTCTTAACTTTTTTCAAGAATTGCACGGCTGTTCAAGCTCGGAATCACGGATAGCCCACAGTCCAACCTCATCCGTCACTGTCAATATTCTGGTATAATGTAGTTAATCCGTTCCACACTAGATGGCGCCTTATGTAGTCTACATAAAACTCTATTTAGTTACTGTATTTCTAAACTAGATGGCGCTGCATGTCCTCTACAACATGCAATCACTATTTTGTTAATCTGGGTATAAATATCCCAGATTTTATTTGTACCATTGTCTTAAAAAGTAACTCATAATAAGTGTTAAATAAAGTGTAATAATAAATAGTGTTTCAATTAAGTAGTGAAGTGAACACCCACTGTGCAGGGGCTGCACTGAAACCTTTGGCCACGTTGTCCTGGAGTGCGGGGCTGAGAACGGGCTAAAATCCTTGGGAAACCGGAGTCGCTTCGGAAAGCCTGTGAAGACACTAGGCGTCTTCTGCGCTTCTGGCGGGTGCTGGGCTGGCTGGAATAGTCAGCGACATCACGCAAAATTGTCCCAGTGGGGACTAATTGTGGAAACCACGTAGCCCAATAAACTAAACTAAGTAGTTAGTATATTTTTCATAACTGTCTAATTGACAACGTCATTAAAAAAGCAGGAAACCATAGACAAAAGATACATGTTATTATATAGGGTGACTTCATCACACAGAGTCTTATGATCCGGGCCAAATTTTTCTAAATCTGAAAATTATAGCTATTTCAACAGTAGAGTTGTTTTTGTGACTGAGACATTTTTAACTTATTTAAATGTATCGTTTCTTATTCAACATTTACAACAAAATTAAAGGTCACCTAACATTAGTATACAACCTATTTGAAAAACAACTTTATACCGTAACTGTTATCTATGGTTGTTTGACTTTAAGTCGAGTGCTTGTGTAGTGTGTAGGGTGACCGCAAATATTACCTTTAGTGATAATTAATTTATAACAAAAAAGTATACCACAGAAATTGCTTCATTTGCTAAGTTAGAAAGTGTGAGTCCGGATCATTACCCCGAAGTCAACGTGTATATATAGATTAAAATATGCAAGATTATTAATTCTATCTTGATATTTGTCTTCTGTGGTGTGCCATATCACGTGAAAATTATCCGATGAGGGTGTGTAACCAGCAATCAGTCTATTTGCTGTACCCTTCAAACACCATATCAAATATTGTATCTTTTGTAATGTTGAAAGTGATTCATAAAACAAAGACCAATTTTCTATGGTACCTTCTAACCCAAATAATTGCCAAGTTCATATCCTTAAACGACAAACAAGTTTTTAGCAATCCGGATCATATTTTCAGAGTAAATGCAATAAGCTTCATCTCTTTTACCGTCCTAGAAAATCTTCCTTTGAGTTCTCCAACAGGTTATGACGAATAGTAAAACTTCTAGACTAATTTGCTATCAAAACCCGTATCTAAAGGTATCTTTTCTAGCTTACTCATAACTTTTGTACGTGTTCGTAGAAGGCTTGCAATTTTTCCCTTTGAGCGACTTTATTTAATCGATCTAAACAAATTTTAAAACAATTTGATATACTAATTTGGCTCACCATAGAAAAAATACAGTCAAAACTAAAATCCGGCTCAAAGGACTAAACAAATTAGTGTGAAAATGCTAGAAATGCGAAGAGCAAGAGTGGACAGTATTACGATAGATTAAAATGCCTCAAAGGATGATGGTTTCTTTCTTGACTTGGGTACTTGCTTTTGACACTAAACGTGTTGAGTTACGTGCGCGAAGGTTGATACTAGACGAATATCGTGATGAATGTTTAATATCCATGTATCCGCTTTTTTCTTCTCAATATTAGTTCCATGTAGAACAGAAGAATGTTTAGAACAGGGATACACTATAGGGAAGTGATACTTAGCGCAAACACCTGTCCTCCGTACAATATGTTTTAACACAATATATATGTTACAATATGGCTTTGGTGGCTATCCTCGCCAACCCATTCCGCACTAACATTTGAAAACTATCACGTGATCACAGTATAGCGAACAGTATAGCATTATTTACAATCCCGCATCGCAATATAACTGACATTAATTTATCGCTTGTAGCTCTCTTTCTAGTTTCTTTGTAGTGTTTAGTAGATAAGCTAGCTATCTGTTAAAATATTCTATATTCATAACATCGCAACCCCAATCCTGACTGAGCAAAAATATTATGTCTCCCTGGTTCTATCATCCTAAAAGGTAGACATGAAGAATGACAGTATATGTAGGTTTACATGTAATTAAATTTTACCAGAAGTCCAGACAGCATGATTCCTTTCCGAAATCCAAACCAAATCAGGTTGCATAACGTTGATCACAGCTTGTCGTTCAGTAGGTGGTAGTAATGGAAGGCAACTTTCAACAAAATCTGGTACAAAAGTATCTGCACTATCAATTAGTGATGGTTCTTCTCGATTTAATTTAAGTTTTTCGGACAGTAATTTGGTTTCCCTAAAAAACATAATTACATGGTCACCATTTATTTATATGAACTGATAAACATTACATAAATTATTTACAAGTGTAATCTATTCGAAAAACTATATAAAAATTCATGCATACACATCACGCTCAAATCAAATCAAATCAAATCAAATCAAATTTTATTTGCAAACACACGTTATTCACTGTTGTTACAAAATGGTATAAGGTACAGTGTGTTCGACCGTATCAGGCATGCAAATTAACATAATTTTGTTGAATGCTTTTCACCTAATTGACAATAAACATGCAATACATATTATTAAATTGATTATGGAATTATAGTAAAGTCAAAAATTACATGTCTAGGTTAGGATATATTTAATAATAATTGTCATATAACATGCATTATTAATTATTTTATTTAGAATGTCAATATTAAAATAGTAATAAAATAATATCTAATTAAATAAAATGTCATATTTATGATATATATTCTTAATGGAAATATAATGAGTCCTCTAACTGATCATGCAAATATTCAGACACCGTATAGTAAGCCTTATCCAGAAGGAACTTCGACAGCCTTAATTTAAAAGCGTATAATGTGTCCGCATTTCTAATGGCACCTGGTAGCTTATTATATATGACAGGTATCATAGCGACAGTACTTTTTTTGCTCTTGGCATAATTGAACCTTGTATATTCTAATATATTCCTACGGCGTTGACTCTGTAGAGTCTTAAATAAGTGAGAGTTTCTTCGTACGAAGAGACCCACCTCCATTATATAAATGCATGGCAAAGTCATTAATCGCAATGCTATAAATTTGGGCCTACAACTGTCAGGGGGATAAATGCCACAAATTGTTCGAATACACTTCTTCTGAAATTTAAATACTGCCTCAGATCCAGTAGAGTTACCCCAGAACAATATTCCATATCTCACTACTGAGGCGTACCCATGGTATGATGCCAAAAGGGCTTCCATTTCCACCTTATGTTTCAGTCTAAATAACGCATAGGCATGGGAATTTAGTTTCTTACATAGATGTTCAGTGTGTACGTTCCATGACAACGACCCATCTATATACAGACCCAAGAACTTTGTACTATCTACATGTTTTAGTATACTGTTTTCAATTATAATGTCAGTGTTATTCAGTTTATTCATGTCAAAGTTAATTTTAAATGTCTTTTCCAAATTAATTTTTAAGTCATTAGTTGTAAGCCAATCTATTATTTTTGTCAAAGTTTTTTTTATTTCCGAGTTTATGCTTTGATTATCTTTTTCTTTAAAAATTAATGTACAGTCATCGGCAAATATGACACATTTATTTTCTGTTGCATTTGGCATATCGTTAATATAAATAATGAACAGAAGGGGTCCCAGGATACTACCTTGTGGAACACCCCTTCTCACATGCAGTGGCTTCGAAGTATATGTTATATTTGTCATGGTCCTGGCGTTAATTCTGTCCACCTGAGTCACTTGAGTCCTATTACTGATATATGATTTTATCAATGCTAAAGCCACTCCTCTGACTCCGTAAGATTCCAATTTACTTAAAAGAAGACCATGCCTAACCCTATCAAAAGCCTTGGACATGTCCATAAATACACCAGACATGCACATTTTGGTATCCCTACCTAAAATTATTTGCAGTAGAAAATCATATATTGCCCTGCTCGTTCCTAATCCTTTGCGGAAACCGTTCTGTTCCGCAGCAAACAATTTATTTGTCTCAAAGAAAGCGTAAATGTTATTATATATAACTCGTTCAAATACCTTTGAAAATACCGGTACCAGTGCAATTGGACGGTAGTTACTAATGTCTTCCCTGTCTTTTTTTTTAAAAAGTGGTTTTATTATTGTAAATTTGAGCTTATCGGGGAAAATTCCATTTTCTATGCTCATATTTATTAGATATGACAAAACTGGTGCAATAATCTGAGAGACTGACTTGACGACTTTTGTTGTGATAGAATCATATCCCGTGCTATTTTTATTTTTGAGGTTATTAATTATTTTATCAACATCCTGAAAAGAAGTTGGTCTCATAAACATTGATTTCCCATCACCACTTGAATTATCAATTCTACAATATGTTATATTACTACTACATTCAATGTCATTTCAATTTGTAAAAAATATATTAAATAGATTTGATATGTCATGGGGTTCATTGTAAATAATGTCATTATATTTAATTTGTGTTATTATATTTTTTGGTACACATTTATTTTGATCTTTAATTATTCCCCACATTGTTTTTCCTTTATTGTCCGATGTTTTTAT
The DNA here is from genome assembly GCA_030578115.1 of Leucoptera coffeella. Taxonomy (NCBI): domain Eukaryota; kingdom Metazoa; phylum Arthropoda; class Insecta; order Lepidoptera; family Lyonetiidae; genus Leucoptera; species Leucoptera coffeella. Next base: position 3,511,100 of record JAMBLF010000002.1, read on the forward strand.
TTTATATGTGTTTTGTGCTTTTTGTGTTTTGTTAATTACTTTTTTTAAACGTTTTGAATAATTTTTATATATGTCTCGGTTTTTTTCACTTGGATGCTTCCTAAAATTCCAAAGCATTTGTCTCTTCCGTCTGGAGCAACGCTTCAGACCTCTGCTGACCCATTGTGGTCTTTTGAGAACAAACATCTTTACCTTAATAACGGGAAAGCACAAATCATAAAACAATTTAAATATATCAATAAATTCATCGAAAGCTTCATTGGTAAATTTCATATTATAGACTGAAGAAAAACTAAAATTACTAAGACAAACCTTAAATTTTTCGACATTCTCTTTAGAGTAGTCTTGCCTAAATTTGTACCAAAATGGGCGTATACAAGCTTGCTTAATTTTATATGTAGCAAGTTGAGCAGTGTGGTCCGATAGAGCAAAATCGCAAACAGTGGCATCACAGTTAGGAAAATTATCTAAGATATTATCAATGCAGGTCCCGCTCTGCAATCTAGTCGGTTCACGTATTCGCATCCTAAATTTATAAATACTCAGCATATTAATAAGGGTTTTCACAGATACGTTATTACTCAAAACGTTGATGTTGAAATCCCCGCAAATAATAGTTTGTTTACAACGATAAAAAGTTAAATATTTAAGAATTTTTTCTAAAATGTTGAAAAACGTATGAAGCATATGTTGAGTGTTTTTAGGAGCCCTATATATGCACACTATAACAATGTTCAGCCGTACCAATTCTACGGCACAACACTCCACCACATTTGCAACGCTGAAATCTACAATTTTTTTAACATTAATATGTTCGTGAATACTCTTTACAAGTATGCAACTGCCTCCACTTCTATTATTTCGCATATTATATGACGCTACTGTATAGTTTTGCAAAGAGATGTAAGATTCATCACCCGCCACCATGTTATGCTCCGTTATAGCAACAACATCAACCGACTTGTTACAATCTTTCAGCGACTCTATGTTAATCTGCAACAAATCACATTTTGAGATTAAGCCGTTAATATTTTGGTGGAGCACGTATATTGAATTAAACACGAAAAAAATTTATGTTTTGGTTGATATTCTTATTATTTAGCATGTCAGATTTATCAGGAGAATTATTTAAGTTCATGTCATTAAAGGTTACGTTTTTATAATAGTTAGTATTTATGTCAATAATTTTATCATGCAAGTCCCCTAAAATAATCCTTATACCGTTATTATTAATAATACCAGTTTTTTTATAAAAATTAGAATAATTACATGTCAAATTTCTATTGCTATCTAAAATAAATGCAAAGTTAAATTTTAAATTATCCAAATACAAAATTTCGTTAAATGTCTCTACTCTACAATTGTACATCATTGCATTAGGTGAAAGCTTGTAAGTCGGAGTACAAATTATGATATTAGTATGCTGGCAGCGTAGAACAACACGCCTGATTTGGTCTACTAGATCAAAATAATTAAAAGTACTATTGAACTCTTCATAACCAACCATCAGAATACAGTAATCGTTGTAGGTGAAGTCTGTCAAGTTTGATTCCAAATTTGCCAAAACGACATCCAAATTACCACTTGGGTAACATAAATGGCAAAATTCATAATCTTTATTTAACATCTCATACATCATTCCATTTTTATTGTTAGTGCTTAACATAGTTATTCTTCTTTTATTTATTATTTGTTTCTGCTGTGTAGTTTCTGCATTAACCCTTTTGGTTTCTTCTGTACCGTTTTGTTTTTGTGTTTGTAGTTTTTTATTCTCTTTGGTTTGCAAGTTTTTATTATTATTTTCGGTCCGTTTCACCATATTATTTGATTTTTGTTTTTTTCCTGTCTTCCTGATAGGAGTCAATGTCATTGTTTTCATAATACTATTTTTTTTCTTTAATTGTTCATTTTCACTTTTTAATTCCATATTCTCTAATATCAGCTTTTGTATCTCAGAGTGGGCACTGTCAATCTCTGTCTTTAGTGTTTTTATTTCATTTTTCATTCCTATAAATTCTTCGTTTTGTTCTAATTCTGAGATATCTGGTAAGCTGTGTCTAGACATATCAGTATCATTGCTGTCATCTGTAATGCACGTTTGATCGGATTCCGACATAGTTGGTTTACGTTTCCTGAAGGTTATATTTTCCAAGAAATTCATCGTAAAATCCAAATATGTATTCCAATATATAAACAAATAATAAATTTTAGAACGTTTTTAGATTTAACAGTTCGTTTACCTAAAGTAAACTTTCGAAAGCCGATTTTTCTCGATCTTGACAAGCCACTCGCACAGATTATTTTGTTCTCGCCTCATGAACAAAATAATCTGGGATGATAAAAATTTTTGGTATCGATGGATTTGTAACGAAATTGTTCCATTTAAACAATGAAAAGATCAATGTGAATTAGTTCTCTGTACTTTTACGCCACGAATTTTTCATTCGTTTTTTCTTCTTCGATTAGTGATTTAAAAATGATTTTGAATGTAAAAAGTACACACTTGGCATAAATTACTTTGACCCCAAAACTATGTCTAATTGTGTTATTTTCGTTCTTTCTCTCTCAGCCACTGAATCAATTCTCCTTATTAGGAACTTTCGTACTATAAGGTACTTTATATTTTCGGTTCATACGGGTAGTCGAAACTAAGTGTAGCTATTTAATATTAAATCAAAGCCTAATTTTCATATAAACGTAGGTATCAAGCATATACGTTAGTTAGAAGCATGAGAGAGATTTCCGAGAGACTTCAAATTATTAAACTGTTTTGGAAATGGTTAAAACGGCCGAACTGAAAAATCCAAGGACTCTTTAGAGGATCTAGAATGAGTGCAGTTAGGAACAAGACTGTGGAATTAATAAATGAGTTTAGCTTTGAAAAGATAGAAGGAATACTAGGAAGAATTGTTTGAGAATGCATATTTATCAACACGGGATGGTACATCCGAATTAGCTTTAGATTATAATAATAATAATCTTGATTAATAATTAACGGGACTTACCGCGTAAGTTTATATATAATAAAATTACCTTTATTAACCCGACGTTTCGGCTACGTTGCAGTAGCCATGTTCACGGGCAGACTGACGTAGCCGAAACGTCGGATTAATAAAGGTAATTTTATTATATATAAACTTACGCGATAAGTCCCGTTAATTATTAATCATGAGTATAAATCGCGAAACTCTTAAAACTATAATAATAATCTTTATTTTTCTTTCTATATTATAATGGTAATCGTACAGTATGATGTAATGAAAGTGATATTAGAATGGAAGGAAGTTTCAAAGCTTTGGAAGGTATGAAAACTGATAAAGCTGTACTGTATGATGAGATGTTGAGGGCCGGTGATTGCCAAATTCTTGTAATTTCCTTTCCATGCATGTTGGCTGTTTGGCCATGTGCCTAAAGATTGGTGCAGGGCTGTCGCGGTGCTCTGTATAAGGGATCCCTTGCAATACTGCAAGAACTACCGGGGGAGTAGGATTCTCAATATCGTCGGAAAAATGTATGCTGTATTTAATGAAAGGGTTGAGCGTGAGACTGTAATAAATATACGGGATTTGCAGGCAGCATTTCGGAAGGTAATGGGATGTATTGCCGCAGTCGAGTAATTTTCTCCTAATACCATTCGCGAGTCGTGGTAAGATTTTCCCAAAGATTTCGCGTTCTAGACCAGGTTATCTTGTTCGCTAACGAGAAGAGAAGCTTTCCCGAGCTGCAGCGTCCAGGCCGAGTAACCCAACAATCGGCGCGGATAAACGAGACCCGGTATGACGAATACGCTGTGAGTACATATAATAGTTCTGTGTATGCTCGCTATTAGTCCCTATTTTTTCCTCCTCTTTACCCATCATTATTTGCCCTAACGTTAAACGTGAAAGCGGTTCTACTTTTAAGTAGAATTGGAGACATTTAGTCACTATGCGGCTGCCTGACTTGCCAACAGCCTCGGGTATGCCGGTGATCTCTAAGTCGTTTACAAGAAGCTGCTGGTCATTTAATTCAGACCTAAGCTGAGCAACAGCGTCAAGCAAGTACATCGCAGGCAGGTCCCGGAGCAAAGGTCTCACCAGCAGGCAGAGATGAGTCAGAAACGATACACTCGTCAAGTGACATATTGTGTACCGCACGGACGGGGGTCTTGTCTTCCTTGCGACGGGTAATGTTGCTGCAACTCTGACACTTCCATGTCCCTTGTGCTTCCCTCTACTGTCTCCTCAATGTCCAGACTCATAATTTACTAGTGAAAGTGCCTAAATTACTTTTTTTGCATGTTTAAAGTTGCAAAAGTTTCTAACAATATGGAAGCAACCACCTTTTTGTTTTGACATTTGTGTTTGCAAAATTTTCGCTCATGATGCTGCTTACATAATACCAAAATATTTTATTTCATATGTTTTTTAGTTCTCTGATTGCTCGATGGTTGGCAACACTGTTTCGATGGCTTTTGCAAATGTGATTCCACGTGACATAATACGAAAGTCATGTTTGACAGCTAAAATCTCACAATTTTCGTCGATTGCTTACTGATCGCAAGATAGTCCTGGGAGGAAGCAAAGGATGTTCTGGGTGTCTTTTGCGATCTTTTTAATGCGTTCGACTGCGTGCATCACAAAACTCGGATCATGAAGCTTAAGCATTACGGTATAGGTGATAGGGCACTGGATCTAATTGCATGTTACCTGGGGGAAGGATCCAGAGTGTTGAATTCAGCGGAGCTAGATCGAGCGGCAGCTCGGCTGCTATGGGTGTTCCGCAGGGTTCCATTCTTGGACCCTTCCTTTTCTTGGTCTATAAATGATTTACCTTATTTAAGTTAGGACCTGCCCATTGGCATGATGCATTTCAGGTGTAATGAAGTGCAGGTCTGATCCCAACTCTCTCACAAACTGTACAAATCTAGCGCTTTCAAACATACGACCTTTATCGGTTACAATCAACTTAGGAACACCAAATAATGAGAGCGCGTTAGTAAAAGCAACTATGAGCTCATCGACAGCTTGTTTTCTAAGAGCGTATAACAAAACATATTTACATATTTGGTAAAGGAGTCGACAACAATCAAAATGAACTTATTAGATTCTGGCAATACTCCTAGGACATCCATGTGAACAGTGGCAAATGGTACATCACACTTTTCCCATGAAGTAATGGGCTGTAGGGGCACGCTTTCCAGATAAGCACGAAATACAATTACCGACGTATTTTTTAACAAACTGCTGTCTGAGACCAGGGAACCAAAAGAGTTTTTCAGAATTAAGTCCACAGTCTTTTCGGACCCAATATGTTCATGCTCGTCGTGAAATATCCGGAGCAGGCCCAACTGATGACCCTTGGGAATGTAGCACAGAAGCTTGGACTCGCCCCTTATTGGCGAGTAACGATAGTACAGCAAGCCATTCCTAACAACATATCGCTGTGGATCCAAGTTACCGTCATTCAGTTTGTCAATAAGTTGTTGTGTGTCCTGATCTGCGGATTGAGCTATGTGAGCCCAATTACGTGGCCTCGTGATGTGGTGGACCTCACATGCAGGACTTCTGCTTAGATAGTCAGCCTCAAGTTACCCTTCCTGTATTCCAAATTGAAATGAAAGTCTTGGAGGTACAAGCACCACCGAGCCACGCGGGGCAAAAGGTTTTTCTTTTTCTCTGTAGCCTTCAGGGCGTTACAATCAGTTACAATCATAAAGTGTATACCAATAAGATAATGTCTAAAGTGACACAACGACTTAACAACTGCTATTGTCTCTAATTCATAGGAATGATACCTAGACTCAGCACCCTGAGTTGTCTTACTAAAATATTCAACAACGCGTTTACCATCCCTTTGAACCTGAAAAAGTATAGAACCATACCCAATGCTACTAGCATCAGTGTGCACCTCAGTATTAAGCGAGTAAGAATTTCTTGTCTTACACGTTCCTGTTCATCACCCCATTCAAATGGGACGTTATTTTTGATTAAACGCGAGATACACGACGACGTCCTTGTAGCATAGCCCTCTATATAACGCCTGAAATGTCGACGTTAGATGGAACTGGAGCATCTACTAAAGCCTTTATTTTATTTGGGCTCGGCCTGACCTGACCATTACTAACGATTCGCCCCAGGTACTCAATTTCCGTCAGGAGAAACACACATATACGTAGATTTATTGAAAACCCGGCACTGGTAAGCGTAGTCAGTACATCATGTAGTAAGACAAGACATTCTTAAACAGAAGTGCTCATCAAAAGGACATCGTCTATATAAACCAAAACTTAGCCACTATCAATAAACCTACGTAGAGTCACATTAATCGTTCTTTGGTATACTATTGGGGCATTGCATAAGCTATATGGCATTTTCAGGTATTTGTAATGGCCTTCCGGTGTTACAAAGGCGGTTTCGTTTATAAAATCAGGATGAATTTTGGTCTAGTGGAACCCAGTGGCCATATCTAAAGACGAGAAGCGATGCACAGTCGGTCGGAGCCATCCTTCTTCTTCACCAAAAGAATCGGGCTGCAGTATTCCGATTGAGACTTCTCGATAACCGTTTTCCAACAAATCACTAACAATTTCTCGTACCTTAAGTTTCTCAGTTTATATGGACGATACGTAATAGGTACATCACTAGTAAGGCTTATGTGCATCTCGCCCGTTGTTACGGTGGTTGTAGCGGTACCGGATATAAAGAAAGACTCAAATCCCTTAATGATATTTACAAGACCTTCACGCTCTAGCCCTCGTAGTGGAGACGTAACACTGGTGTCGTCGATGGTCTGAATAACGTTGATACTTTTCAAACGATTTAGTAACATTCGAACGTGTTAAGCATTGCTTATCTTTTGTACGAATGTACGTAATCCCTTCTCGATTCAAGACGTCAGTACCTATGATTATGGGCATTGACATACATTTTGCCGGTACAATAACAAAATCTACTTCGTGGGTAATGCGTTCGAACTCAATAACAAGGTTGACATAAGATTGTGCGTTTATCTGTTTCTGACTTAACCCCTTTAGGGTACAATTGATCGGCTGAGGCCGACAAATGAAATGACCTACGACCTTAGAAGAAATCAAAGAAACATTAATCGCAACACTATCAATAAGTACGTCAACAGGTATACCCTGTACAATAGCAGTTACGACGTCATTATTTGCAAGCTAGAATTACACAGGTTAACGTTGCGAAACACCTATCTACCGTATGGCCTGATTTCTTGCTAAAGGTACATAAAATTGGAGTACTACTGGGTTTAGAATAACACTTGTCAGCACTGTGACTCGGCTTATTACACAGATTACAAATATCTGTCATATTTAGTCGCGATAAACATGTATCTGACGAATGACCTACCTTCTTGCAAATAGTACACGGTGGCAGTTATTTGCTTACTACAACAATTAATACCTTTACGTCCAAGTTTATTACATTTGTAACACCTGTTGCACTGGAGCTTTACATCATCACCATGCGATCGTGTGTCAATTCCACTTGACTTAATACCACTGTTTGGTTTCGTGTAAATGGATAAAAAGGAAACTATCGTATTTGGCGAAAGATCTGCACTCGCAGTCGCGAGTACCCGCTCTACTATGCTGACGATGGCGTGATCGATTCCGCGATCTTCTACGATCGTTAGGCATACTTGACAACAACAATTTCACAAATAAAAATGTTCTATGCACTAAAACGGCGAATGAATATGGTGATCGGTTGAGAAATTAATAAATCGGAAAAGGCAAAAAATTTTGAAGGTAGGCAATATGGAAAATAATTACGTAATGTGATAAAATTTGCACAAAAATGGATGGTTAAGCAGAGTAGGTGATGCAATGGCTATCGATCCCACTTCTGATTTTAGGTTAGAGGCTAGAATTTAGTTTTTTAAAAAGAAAATGCCAAAAGACCGAAATACTTTTCCGAAGTCAAAGAACTTTAATTAAACAAATTAAGAAGCAACAACTATCTTAATTAATCCAGTACACAATAATCATTCGCACAAACAGTAGAATGGAAATAATTAACAATTGAAATAAATAAAAGGTTAGAATTCACTGCAAGCACCGAGACCACGCCGACCGTTGTTCGAGCAGCGTTTCCGTCCGCGTCCCAAGGAAAAGAGGAAGTCCGACAGGCGTGCACGCTCTTTTATACCCATAGGGTAGTGACTGGAGGGGTTGTTCCTAATAATATACAATAACTCAATTTAGACCATGTTGCGTAGATGAAATAAGTTCTTATATTGATAAATTAGACAATAATGTTAGCTCCGGCATTGATAAAATAAATGTAAAACCGGTAAAATGTATAAAACAATTTATACTGACAGACCTTACTAACAGTATTAACAATTGCTTAAATACAGGTATTTTTCCAGATCATTTGAAAATCGCAAAAGTCACGCTTATTTTTAAATCTGGTAGTAAATCAGATCCCTCAAATTACCGACCTATATCCGTCTTACCAGTACTATCCAAAATTTATGAACGCGTCATATACAAGAGATTAATAGAATACCTTGACAGCAATAGCATTTTAACCAGCAAACAATATGGGTTTATAGTTTTAAGAGATTCGCGATTTACACTCATGATTATTAACTAACGGGACTTATCGCGTGTTCTTCGACGATGCATATTTCTTCGCCTCCACCGCAGCGCCCTCTCAGATTTTTCTCCGACTACCCTCACTGCTACGTTTTTATTAATATCACGGGACCTATACACTACACTACACAGTATCTTGTGGCTTCACACGATCATGCTGAGCCGAATGACGATCTATTACGGTATTCCATGCCGAAGACAGTTTGTAACCCCCTTCACGATTGAATGTACTGTGCTTTATTATTTCAATCGCCTCGCGTACAATTCTACTATAATATCGGCGATCGGTTCATTAGAGAGCACAGTGGGTTTATGAAGCTCAATCCAATGATTTGAACCCTCGTTTAGCAGATGTTCGGCCATTGCTGACTTATTGGTATCCAATTTCTTGACCGCTGCAATGTGTTCCTTCACTCTATCCGCTATAGACCGTTTGGTCTGTCCGACGTAAGATTTCCCACAGCTGCAATCAATCTTATACACACCCGGTGTTTGGTACGGGATTACATCTTAAGGTGTTCTCAGAAAGTCTGTTACCTTCGAAGATGGAACGAAAATAGGCTTGATCGAGTAGTTCTTCAAGACTGTTCCAACTTTGTCTGTAACACCCTTCACATAAGGCAGGAACACCGGCACGCGATCCACACACGGGGGTTTATCTCTTTTGGATATACGGCTTACCAACTTAGTACCTACGTAATGACCATTTCTCCTAAGTACATCCCGAACGTACTGCAGCTCCTCGTCCAGATGCTCAGGGTCGCACAAATCCCTTGCCCTGCTTATAAGAGACGTAGCCACAGTATTATTCCTATTTTAAAATTCCTACCTTATTATAGTTTTAAGTGATTCGCGATTTATACTCATGATTAATAACAAACGGGACTTATCGCGTATGTTTTTAAATAATAAAGTCTGCCCGTGACCATGGCTGCTGCAACGTAGCCGAAACGTCGGGTTAATAAAGGTAATTTCCTACCTTATGTGAGAGATGTTACAGATAAAGTTGCAACAGTCCTGAAAAACTACTCACTTAAGCCTATTTTCGTTCCATCTTCGATTCCTAACATACGGTAGAAATGCCGGTTGTCTGCGTACAATTAGATGTTTCTCCCTCTTTGGTTTCACCGTGAGACCTTTTGTTTTGTAACCATTTTTCTTCGGCACCTCCTGGATGTGATCCAGTTCTCCGCTTAAATGGTCAGGGTCACACAGATCATATGCCTCTTCTTCAAAATGTTCCATCCAGATATTGGCTAGTACCGGCGCCACAGGGCTGTCCATTGCCACACCATCGATCTGAAGGAAATACTGGTACTTGGCCGGCATTTCTACCGTATGTGAAAGGAATAATTATTAAGTAAACTTTTTGAGAAAATCTTGTTGAATCAGATATTGTACCATTTATAATTGAACGGACTGTTACATTGTAAACAATTTGTCTTCACAAGGGGTTTGTTCACCACTGATGCTGGTGCAGAACTAATAAAAGGGGTATTTGATGCCTGGGAACGTACATAGGATGGATTTGGTATTTCATGTGATCTTTCAAAAGCGTTCGATTGTGTTAGGCATGATATAATAATAAGAAAATTCGTGTTATGGAGTTAAAAATAATTCACTAAATGTAATAAAATCATATTTAAGTAATAGAGTACAAAAAGTAACTATTGGTGTGGAGCAGTCATCGGGTCGTTCAGTCCAGATGGGGGTGCCTCAAGGCTCATTATTAGGTCCGTTTCTTTTCCTAGTATACATACATGACTAACCTTTTGTAACTAAAGATAGGTGCAGGATGGTCCTTTTTGCTGATGACACATCCCTAATCTTTAAAATTAGCAGGAAGATTGATGAGTCGCACGCAATAAACTCGGTGATAGGAGATGCAGTTCAATGGTTTCAATATAACAATTTAGTTCTTAATAATAATAAAACTAAATGTATTTTTACTTTGCCAAATATGAAATAGTGTCGAAACCAATTTAATAATAAATAATGAGAAAATAGATAAAATAAATGCTACTTTCATCTAAGGGATAACTTTAGACTCATGGCTGCAGTGGGGAGACTACATTCGCGTTTTATCTAAAAAAACTAAGTTTCACAGCATATGCTGTTAAACGGTTTAGGAAACATACGGACGAGTACGCGGCTAGGGTTGTTTATTTCAGCTACTTTCATAACATTATGTCTAATGACATCTCGCTGTGGGGGGTGCTGCTGACATAAACACAATATTCGTTTTGCAGAAGAGAGCTGTCCGCTGCATTTACAGAATGGGCCCCAGAGAGTCACTTCGCGAAAAATTTAAAGAAATTGATATTTTGACGGTTGCTGCTTAGTACATATATGAGTGTGTTATTTATGTATGTAAAAATATATACATAAATAACATTGCGTGCGTTTTTATAATCATTTACGGGACTGGATTACACTGTTGCCCTTACATAAATGTAAGACTATAGTTAAGCGCCGACTTGTCCAGGGCGCTTACTACGCAGTCGGAGACTACCTTACCCATGCTCAGGGATGAAAATGAGTTCATCTGAGCTATGTGTGCAAAAAAAAATATGTTTTTTTATAGTTTGGTTTTATAACTTGCACTGGGCAAATAATCCTGAAAGCCGGAGTGTCTTGTTAGTTCTTCTCCGAGCCAGGGCTTCCGAACCAACGGTAGAATTTCAATGCTAAGAGACAACCAGTGTCAGGCAAATGTTTTGACTTTCAATGAATGTACTGTACTTATGTTGAAAAAAAACATTTGACGTTGACTTAAAATAACGTAATAACTCAACAATGCATATCAGCGAAAATATAAATGAATGAAATTACAATAACGTATAACTAATAAGATTTATAAATAACTAGCGGACCCGACAGACTTCATCCTGTCATAAAGATTTGTAATATGGCATTTTTTGTTCCTACGTATTTTATAGACGTGGCTCAAAATTCTCCTGAACAAAACCGTCACCCTGGTGATAGGGCGTTGTGAATAAAAAATAATTAAATGAAACATATAGAAGGATTTAAAAGTAAGTAATCTCTTTATTGTTAATCATGTGAATCACAATTATTTACAGAATCAGTTTTATTATCATTGTAGTGCTTTGTGCTATACGATGTTTTTTGTTTGATTACTTGGCGCATAGACAAACAAATCTGATGGTTTTCCAACACGGGAACAGGCAACATACAATTGACCATGCGAGAAACATGGGTTTTCCAGATTAATGGCACAAATACTTAATGAGGGCCCTGGGACTTGTTTATGGTCATAGCAAAAGCAAGCCGCACTGGAAACTGTACTCGTTTAAACTCAAATGGCACATCAGTTGGAATCATTGGGATACGCGGTATGAGAATATCTTCTCCTTTATACTTCTCTTTGAGTATAGTTGCTTCTATCGCTTTGTTTAATTTTTTTTTATCGCTAACCGTGTACCGTTGCAAAGACGCGGTTGGTTGATATTTCGCAACATTATAACTATTGATCTAACCTTTAATTGGAGATTATGAGGCGGCAATCCTGGCAAATCCAGCGACTTTAAAAATTCCGGTGGATAGTTGACTACATCATCTTGGTTAGTAGCCGAATCAACTGATTTATATATCCTCGATTCACCTGTAATTTGTTCTTGAATTTTGAAATTTAATTCATTTACACCTATGTTTTTTGCAGCCAATATAGCTCGTTTGCTCAACCAATCATGGTTTTTGTAATTTTGAGAAACATCTGGAAACACCTTCTGAATAAGTTCATCTTTTGATTGCGTTAACTGACAAAAACTTTGAGGAAAGTTAATGCAGCCAGTCAACATGCCTATAAGAAATTTGCCATTATCAATGACAATGAGTTGTTTAGAGAATATTTTTCCAGATTGGTTGTTGGAAATTTTGCAACTCGACACGCATATTCTTGCTTAAATGACGTACTTTGACATTTTTCCACAAATTAGAGGACTTTAGACATGCATTGATTTCATCGGCTGGCGTTGATCGTGGAATTACTGGCAATGTTTGACGAAAATCTCCTGCTCATAGAATCATTGCACCACCAAATCAGTTATTATTGCTTCGTAGATCTTATAAGGTTCTGTCTAAAGCCTCCAAAGATTGTTAATGTGCCATCGTATTCATCCCAAACAATCAATTTACATTGCTGCAAAACCTTTGCCATTGCAGAGTTCTTCGAAATCTTGCAGGTTGGAGTTTCATTGCTTTGCATATTTAATGGATTTTTTTTGTGTTGAATGGGCTGTTCGACCATCTTCAAGCAAAGTTGCTGCGATTCCTGACGAAGCGAGTGCAAGTGCAATTCCATTTTGTGAGCGAATTGTTACTAATATTAATGAAATCGAAAAAGTTTTTCCTATACCACCAGGTGCATCTAAGAAGTAAATCCCTCCAGTTTCATCATTTGTTACTTTTATAAGAGTATCAAATACATACTTCTGTTGTTTATTCAACAGTGGGAGATTTGTTTGAATTAATTCTTTCAAAGTGTTGAGATCATACAGTTTTTATCGATGTAACTCTTGGTTAAAAGCATCATGGATTGGACGATCTAGGTATCGTGGAACTTGTTTTCCTTGTTTCCGTCGTATAAATCTTCTTGAAGATTGATTCCAGGTATAATATTTTGGCATTTCAGAATATAGCAATGTTTTTGCAAAATCATCATTTTGGCATTTCTCAAAAAAACTGGTTAATGTAGTAGATGGTGGCTGAGCAGCTCTTTGCACTGCGTTTTGTGCTGTAAAATACACTCTTTGTTCATTTTCTAAATGTACAAAGTGAACAACAGAAGGGTAAAATATTCGCCAAACTGCTTCGTTAATACTAACATAGCGGCCCATTTTGTATCGGGTAACTTCATCAATGGAATTCTCTGCACCAATTCCAATCACAGCCATATCACTTCCTGTAGTTACATATTTGCAAATGTATTTAATAGATTTCACTGAATGGCCAGATTCAAGGTTAATGTGTGCTTTGAATGTCTTTGATAAAATAGGTGAATACGGAACAATCCAACGATTATCTATTTTAATATCTTAGTGATTTAATTTGACAATTGTTGATTTTCCATTGTCTGCTGTCGATCGGCGACGATACAATGGATAACCGTCATTACCAGTAATTGTTTCCGGTATTAATGTCCGTGGATATCTTTTTTAACATTTACCATCCATCATGCGCGGTGAATTTTTACTAAGAGTTCTACAGGGACCATGTATCATGTTTTTGATAACTACTTCATGCAATTCAGGATCTACTTGTACATCAGGGATTCCAGCTGATATCACTGCATCAACTTCATTTGGCCTTATCTTTTCAACCAACCAAAGCAAAATGTGTGCATGTGGAATCCTCGTTTCCGCCACTCCACAGAGTACATCCAGCAGCGTGTCTCACCAAACAATACATTAACGATTTCAGCTTTTGTCTAAAGACTAGCTGTAATATCATGACGATCAATGGGTGATTGCCCAAGGAATAACTCCTGCTTGATTTCTATCCATTGCGGATTGCATGTAAATGTGATGAACAAATCTGCTGTACCATAATGACGAACATACGACATGGCATCTTGAGCATATTCGTGCATATGCCGAGGGCTTCCGATGTATGTTGCTGGAAGAATAGTCATCCGACCGACATTCTGTGCATTTCCATCACTATTAATCGCATCTCGAAGGTGAATATAATCTTCAGTCCGGAGTTTAGTCTGATTCAACCTGATGAATGTTAATCTCTCTCAACAACATATTTTTGATATAATCGCCGACATTTCAATATGTGATTGTCTTCATTTTCCCGAATCATTAGGCGGTATGAATAATAGTTCATTGAACTGACTTTTTGTTGGTTTCAGAACCTGTAAATAGAGTTTATTTAAATAACATAGAAACATGTAAAATTAAAGTACATATTATAGTGACAGATATTATCGCCATAGCTAAACTAATATTTTAATAACCTGTAATGGGATTTATCATTTTTATTGAGAAACCATAGCCAACGTCACCTTGCCAAAATATAATGGGATATTGCAGTGCATCATATGAGCGGTGTGTTTCCTTTGTTCGTTCTAATTAATCATTCCGACGATGTAAAACAATATCACGGGATACCAGGTTTTCTCCAACTACAACGATAGCAACTTCATCAATAGTTGGTGCATTAAAACGTCTTGCATTTTCACCTGCAGGTGTTTTATCAGCTCTAATTACAATTTTGTGATTATGAGATGGCATCAGATCCAGTGCAGTTTTAAACAATATAATAATCCATCGTGTTCATGAAATAAGGTTTGTAATTGTTCTACAATAGGCCTCTTTACTTAATTGTTATGTTCACAACGCAGATCAATTTCTTGTGGTGAATTGCTAATAATTCGTAATGATTAAGAAATTGAAGGTTAGTGACACATCTTAACTTAGGTGATAGAACATTTTGTTCGCAAAAATAATTATGAGTAACTTCTATAATACATACCTTGAAAGTTGGCATAAAATTTTCCCGAACTACATTTGTTGCCCCAAATGAAGTCATATGAAAGCAATTGTTATATTGTTGGATATGTGTCAAAAAGTGTATGGAATCTGATCCTGAAACCAATGAGCTCTGGTGGTGGATCCAATGGTATCAATTGCACTTTACCATTTGCGCAACACAATCCATTGGCTTCGTTTTTGTATTTCAATTTCAATTTCAGTGTGAGCAAACCGAGTCCATAGAACCAATAATATGGTACACACGTGGAACATTGGTAGTAGTTGTAGTCAATTGACACATCGTAACTGACAACAGCCCGATTCAAACTTCCGCGATAATTAGTTAAATGTCGTGCTCGCGCTTCACGCGTTTGTGATATCCGAATTCTTTCACCTTCAATTCGGTCGTCACGTTCTTGTGCAGTACGATTAGATAGATAGTAATTAGCTTGGTTTGTAGCATTTCAAGTTCTTCTACCTAAATTGCTTCGTCTTATAGGAGGCATATCCAATATATATATATATATATTGTCACAAAACACGATATACGAATTTGTTTCAGTCGTTTGCAGTTGACAAATGCAAACTCAGTAGATTGGGTAACAGAAAATCCAAGAAAAACAACTATTGTACACCGGCAAATCGACATCAACACTTTTATGTTGTTTTTAATTTGATATGACTTGAAGTCTTTGTGTTTGACTCTATTTATCTATGGCCAAAAGTAATTCAACGATGCTTTATGTGCTTCAACGCACACACACACACTGTTTTGATAGATATGATCTTTGACGTTAGGAACACACCTACATTGCTTAGACAATAGTCAGCGCTTGTAATTCAATATGAACTTTATAAAGTAGCAATAAAGCTCAAATTGACTACGTTTTAGTTGGAAAACATTAGTATGGGAAATAGAAAAGGGCTGTTTTTAGGGTCTTCTCGGAAACTATTCGATTCATTTTTGTCTTTTAAACCTTCCCTAGACCTCCACGATCATTTCAAGACTAAGATAAGATAAATCCGTTTAGCCGTTCTCGAGTTTTAGTGAGACTAACGATCAGCAATTCATTTTTATATATATAGATTTATACTTTTTATTTAATAGCTGTGAGAGCATCGCTATTTTATTCTTTCTGTGGACGAACCAAAATTTTGGTATCTGACCAGGCACCTATTGTCCAGAATATCCAACTGTGACTTTCTCCTAGAAGTCTAGTTTCAGGGAATAATTTAAATTAATAGGATAAACAACAGAGATAGACTCTAGCATATTAAATGAGTTGGTAGTAGCGCCTGGCATCACTTTAATGCATCGGAACATAACATAAGGTAGTGTAATAATTGTGAAGTGATATTGTGTTGAATGATTATACAATATTGAAAAAATAAAATTTTACTTAAATAAATGGTTAGTAATATTATTATTAATGGGTTAATCACTCTAAATGAGCATTTAAGGACCACCACAGCAACCACCACGCACAGGACATTAAGAAAATCAAAGTGAGTACATTTATGTAAGTAAATATTAATTATAAAAATTATTAATACGGCATCAAAATTACATTAGATTCTATTTATTTTCAGAACCAACGTGGAGACACCCAAAAACCTTCATTACGTACCCGAAGCCTAGGCGAGTCATCCGCACGCTCACGGACGAAGATCTTCCCATCACGAGTCCAGACAAACCGGAAGCCAAGCTTGGAGCACAGCTCCCGCGTCCATCGGAACAGTTGGCGATTGTGATGGGTCAATCGCTCGTTCACGTAAAACTTACGGGAACTGCCAGGGAGATCAAAGCCCTCCGTCTTGGCACCGCGTCGCACCCTGGCCTACTGGTGTAAACGGACAGCACGGCGCGCCAGCCTCACCACGATCACCCGAGGTTGAGCGGGAGCACTAGTGTTTCTGCCGACACGCGACACGTGTGCCACGTCCTGTTCATGAAGCTCCACCCCCAGCTTCGTTCTAACCGCCCTCACTATGTGCTGCCTTTCAACCTTTTCTTCTGGGATGCCAGTAATTTCCAGCTCATCAAGAAGAAGCTCCTGGTCGCGGTCATTGAGATCCAGCTTCAGCTCATCCACTGAGCGCATCAACCCCTGGACCTTGGTGGGCGTCACCTACTCACTCTTCCGCTGCTCCAGATCTGCAACCCTATCAGTGAGCCGACAGATGCAATCATCGTAAGCATCAAGGCAATCGATGCCTACAGACACAGCCGCAGTAAAAGCGCCGATCTCCTGCCTCATGGCTCTAATTTCGGCGCGAAACAGGCGCATCTCCTCTGCCATCGCACCACACTCAGCGGCGCTGTCATCAGTACGACTTGCCGGCACTCTGGATCCGGACTGGAGAGAGCGCCACCACGGCGCAAAGACACGGAGACAGGAGCTGTTCGGATCGGCGTGTCGGTGTTGTCACCCCTAGGCACCTTGCTGCGGCACAAAGCGCACTCCCAGCCAGCCTTCAGCTCCCGGCTCATCTCACGGAAGCGCGTCATTTCGACTTGGAATGGAAGCGCTTCAGTTCGACTTGGAATGGAAGCGCTTCAGTTCGACTTGGAATGCGCCAACGTCTCCAACGTTGGCGCATTCCAAGTCGAACCGCTCCTTGCACAGACGACACGCCAGGTGCTGCCGGTCCTGGATGAGCTTGGGGCAACTAGAACACGTGAAGCCGGCCGCAGAAAACATTCTGATTATTGTATTTAGAGGTAGTGCCAAAAAAGTGGAGTGAAAATTTGAATTACAACTTACGTTAAGCGAGCTTAAGGCTTATCTGTCATTTCTCAAAGTGATCGTGAGTGCCGACTTTACGGATATCCAGGTATAGTAGTATATACACGCAAATACACCACAAGAACTTATTAAAAATTATTTTTGAATATGTTAATTAAACCAGAAACCTCCCGATCACCAGTCTCTATTATAAGAAAAGATGTCAAGTTACTTGTACTTTTGGCATAGAACTGACAGCGTTTCTTAATATATTTTTTCTAAATTCAGTAATATCATTGACTAGATTTCTGCTAATGTTACGAAAATACATGACGATTTCGTTCTATACTTGTATGGGTGACGAATATGATTCTAACAAATCAGTGGCTGGCTGGCATTAGACCGTACAAATAGTATAAATTAGGGTAATATTGAGATTTACTAACATTAGGTTAAAGTCAAAATCAGCATCAAAACCTGACAATGCTCACGAAACATTGTAATCACAAACATGTTTCAAACTCCATGTTAACAATCAGAATTCTTTTTCCATGATGAAATAATAATAGAAATTCCGTTATGAATGTCAAACTAAAATTCTTAAACATAACATAAAATTACATTATCATACATACCTTAAAATGTGTACAGCAAGTCTCCTGGGATATAATTTACATTGGCACAACATTACTAAGCCCAGAGCTTCGGCGCCTCTGATAGCTGAATTTACAGAATCTCGTTTCACTGATGAAATCGAATTGTGAATCTCACAATTTTTCCATCCAGTAAGTAATTGAAGTAACATACGAAGACTATTTTCCAGTAGTTGAGGTGACGTATCCTGCGAATAAAACAAGTAATTTTTGAGTAAAACGATGTTGCTGGAAATCCTTTTACACTTGCGGGGTAGTTAGGGGTTCGAGTGACCATCTACGCCTCAGCGTAGGAATTCTATGACAACCAAGAACCGGTTCGGGGAATTGGTAAGTTTCCTGAAGATATTTTTGCAACCGGTCGTATTCGGTGAATTGCTGTACTCACTGACGACGACCGTCAAATCTAGTGATTGAGTTTTCACTTAAGGCGCAAGTTTAATTTCAACACAGTTTTTAAGACCTCAGAATTCCTTCCAAACATCAATGTATAGTTCAGTAATAGTCCAGTGTAATTTTCATAAATTATTCACTATCAAATGTTTTTCTTCAATATTAGTACAAGTACAGTACATGTGTACATACAGAACCGTTCAATTGGGCGCATGTCCTTTTCGCTATGGACGAAGTGCACGTGTTAATAAATGAGTGATAATTGTATACAAGTAAACTTTGGGCGCTCCTGGTAACAATCACAATGGAACCCAACCTTACCCCCCCAATGGAAGAAACTCCAATGTAACTCCCATACCCAACGTAAGCTATGCTAAGATGACCTCAAAAACGGTATTTCCAACCAAAGAACAAGATATCATACTGGACTCCATTGACGGACTCGCGGTTCGAGACTCCTTGCTGGGCCTGGCAAGTGTGATATACTCAACCAAGCTCCAGTATGCGTCGTGTATCTCGAACTCACGAATGTGTGTTTAGCTAATAGGGCTGTTCTTATAATCTATATATATATATATAAATGAATTGCTGTTCGTTAGTCTCACTAAAACTCGAGAACGGCTGAACGGATTTATCTTATCTTAGTCTTTAAATGATCGTGGAGGTCTAGGAAAGGTTTAAAAAACAAAAATGAATCGAACAGTTTCCGAGAAGACCCTAAAAACAGCCCTTTTCTATTTCCCATACAAATGTTTTCCAACTAAAACGTACTCAATTTGAGCTTTATTGCTATTGCATAAAGTTCATTGTCTAAGCAATGTAAGTGTGTTCCTAATGTCAAAAATCATTTCTGTCAAAACAGTGTGCGTGTGTGCGTTGAAACAGAGAGAGCATCGTTGAATTACTTTCGGCCATAGATAAATAGAGTCAAACACAAAGACTTCAAGTCATATCATAAAAGTGTTTATGTCGATTTGCCGGTGTACAAGTGTTGTTTTTCTTAAATTTTCTGTTACCCAATCTACTGAGTTTGCTTTTGTCAACTTTTCTGTCATACTTCAGAACAACGCGGAGATACAAGGCTTAAAATAAAGGTAAACTCCAAAATAAGGAAATTAGAAAACGGAAAAAAAAATACCAAGTAAACGGTGACACTGGCAAAATTGTGGCGTCAAAAAAAAAAAAGTGAAGTCAAAAAGTATTACGATTGACGACGATATTGCTTTGCTTAGAGTATTGTTATCTTAATAAAAATATTTTAAGAGTACATTTTGTTGATATTTTGTGGTAGTGGCGGCACTTTTCTATTAAGTTTTTGTCAAGTGAGTCACTTTGATCAAACGTAACGATGCCGAGGAGAAGACGACCTGACTTAGGTCGTCACAGTCAGTCAAATGTACGAAGAGCTACCTCACATGCTAACCGCACTGATGACCAGAGAGAGACAGATCGAGAAAATAGTCGTATTGCTATGTCAAAATTGCGTAATTTAGTGGGTGACAATGAAGTGGATAGGCTTAGAATGCCACGAAATCGTGCACATCAAACACATCAGCAGCAAGCACGACATAATGAAATTGAGCGAATCCGCAGACGCAGTGCTCCTGTGATTCTTGAAATTGGAGATGATTCTAAGCACTTTTTGACCAACATTCAGAAATATAACAACTGTTTCCAGATGACATAATTTCGCGCTACACATATTATACAGGACAATTTCATGCCCACTTTCAAGGTAGTTAGGTACTTTGGTTAGTGGACAAAATAAGGCCAAATGAGATTGATTCAATAATTTCAGCCGAAATTCCAGATGAAACAGTTGACCCAAAATTGCATGCAGTAGTTACCAAGCACATGATCCATGGACCTTGCGGACTTTTCAACTACAACTCACCCTGTATGGTCGACGGCAAGTGTTCCAAGCGATACCCAAGAGCCCTGGTTGCTGAAACCATAACGGGAAATGATGGATACTCAATGTATCGCCGGCGATCAGTTGCGGTCAGTGGGCGATCGGTAGTTGTGAAGGTTAGAGGACAAAATGTGGAAGTAGACAATCGTTGGATTGCGCCATACTCGCCAATATTGTCCAAAGCTTTTGAGACTCATATCAATGTGGAATATTGTAACTCTGTAAAGTCGATAAAGTACATATGTAAATATGTTAACAAAGGCAGCAATATGGCTGTCTTCGCTGTAACCAATGCAAATGATGAAATATCACCGTACCAGATGGGGCGCTATGTAAGTAGCAAGAAGCAATTTGGCGTATATTTTCATTTCATATCATTTATATTTTCATTTATCCATGAAAGATACCCTACAGTAGTCCATTTGGTGGTCCATTTAGATAATGGTCAACGAGTGTATTTTAATGAACCGAACGCGGCAGACAGAGCGGCACGTCCACCATCGACAACATTAAAAAGTTTCTTCACAGTTTGTCAAATTGATGATTCTGTTCGCACTTTGCTGTATGCTGACATACCACGCTATTACACATGGAATGCATCATCGAAATCGTTTCAGCGTCCAAATAAGGAACACCAGTTGAAGGACATCCAAATTTATTTGCTTCAGACGCTCTGGGTCGCATAAACACAGTACATCCAAATAACGATGAATGTTATTATTTGCGATTGTTGTTGGTGAATGTTCGTGGTCCGACATCATTCTAACAACTAAGAACAATTAATGGGCAGCTGTGTGCGACTCACCGTGAGGCATGCCAATTATTACATTTACTTGAGAATGATTCGCACTTGGATGATACGCTCAAGGGTTCCGTAATGTCTACATCACCGCATCAAATTCGTTCATTGTTTGCGATTATCATATCGACATTCTTCCCTCGAATCCAAAAGATTTGTGGATTAAGTATGGAGATTACATGTCTTAGGATGTTTTCTATCGTGTGCGCCGTGACACTTTGAATCCTATACTACAAATAACTGAAGAAATTTACAATGACTCAATGATCATGATAGAAGATGTGTGTTTATTGATAGCAAATAAAGTATTGTCGTGTTTGGGAATGACAACACCCATCGTCATATACACGATGCATTAAACCACGAGTTGCAAAGGGAACAACAGTACGACATTGAAGCATCGGCCGAATCAGTTCGTATTAATGTTCCACTATTAAATCAACAACAAAGAAATGCGTACGACACTTTGATAGAAGCTGTGAACAGTAGATCTGGTGGAATTTATTTCCTTGATGCTCCCGGAGGAACTGGAAAAACGTTCCTAATTTCATTGGTTTTGGCGTGGATCAGATCACGAAATGATGTTGCTTTGGCGTTGGCTTCATCTGGAATAGTTGCGACTCTGCTAGAAGGCGGACGAACTGCGCATTCTGCCTTGAAATTACCATTAAACATGCAAATCACCGAAACACCAATTTGCAACATCACCAAAAATAGCGCAATGGCCAAGATCCTACAGGTATGCAAATTAATTGTTTGGGATGAATGCACAATGGCTCATAAGAGATCGCTGGAGGCGTTGGATAGATCATTGAAAGATCTTCGTGACGACCAAAATATTTTTTTGTGATTTTCGTCAAACTCTTCCAGTTATTCCCCGATCGACTGTTGCTGCTGAACTAAATGCATGTCTAAAATCATCGAATTTGTGGCAATACGTAAAGACACTCCAATTAACGACTAACATGCGAGTATTTTTGCAACATGGTGAAACAGTAAACGTGTTTGCGAAGCAGTTGTTAGATATTGGAAATAATAAAGTAGCAAGGGACACCTCGACCGGATTCATCACATTACCCACAGATTTCTGTCAGATCACAAATTCAAAAGAGGAGCTTATTCAGCGTGTTTTCCCAGATATAGCGCAAAAGTTCAATAACCATAATTGGCTGGGTGAACGAGCAATATTGGCATTGAAAAATAAAGATGTCGAGGATCTCAATGCGACCATTCAGAATTTTGTTCCAGGACATTCACTGGAATTGTCTGGATTACCACCTCACAATTTGCAGTTAAAAGTAGGATCAGTGGTCATCATGTTGCGTAACATTAACCAACCTCGACTATGCAATGGAACACGACTGGCTGTGAAAAAACTAATGAATAACGTCATTGAGGCAACAATCATAAAAGGAAAATACAAAGGAGAGGATGTCTTGATCCCGCGGATACCGATGACTCCAACGGATTTACCATGGTTACAATTTCCAGTACGTCTGGCCTTTGCGATGACAATAATGTGATTTATCACAAGGGCAGTCTTTAGAAGTTTGCGGAATCAACTTGGAGTTTCCCTGTTTCGCGCATGGACAATTATACGTCGCGTGTTCACGCGTCGGAAAACCGTCTTCTTTGTTTATTTACGCACCACAAAACAAAACACAAAATATAGTTTATGAAAAAGCTTTAAATTGATGAACGAACTGTTTTTGTTTTGTGAGCACAATGATGTGTCGAACGAAAGCAATAATAAAATTTCATGCTTCACTTAAAAATGCTTTTTTATTCAATACGTTTTGTTTGATTTCAAATTAATTTATACAAAAGTTTAGGCAATAAAAGTCAAATGTGAACTTTAATTTTTTTTATATATTTATGTGTATTCTCGTTTAAGTATTAATTGTGACTGATGAATAAACTAATAAAGTATGTAAACTTATTTCATTGCTAGTCAGCAATAATGAAATATGCTAACGCCGTAAGTATTACCGCTATAGTCATCCCCTTCTAAAAAGAAAAAAAAACTAATTTTATACAAGAATATACATATGTAAGTCCAAAAATTTTGTTAACAATAAGAATAAAAAGAAAATAAACGAGAATACAATCAAAATAAATTTAAACAATAATAATAGTAAATGTATATAATAAAATATATACTATTAAGCCACAAAATGTTGTATGGGAGTTGGTGTTGGTGCGGTTTTTCCGATTCCATCCATAGTGATAACGGGAAAAGTCGTTGAGGGCGCCAGATTGGGAGTGCTCTGCCACGCGCGCATCTCCCTACGGATCCACTTCTTGGAGTGCGCACAATATGCTCGATACACCACGTAGAGAGCGATCAAGCCAAGCAGCAAGGAAATGGCTGTGAGCGCTATCCCGTACGTCTCCAGCTTCTCCTCTATATGGGCGTTGGTGGCATCGTTCGTTCCGTTCTGTGCGATGATGACTTTTTGCTGCTTAGCTCCTTAGTTACCCATGCTCAACAATGTTCGGTAGTTCATTTATAGATAGTTAATTTATTGATACGCGAATCGCTAATGACAGCTAATAATAAAATGATATTAAATTATATAAGTGTAAGGTGCTAAATTGACAATAATAATTTCATAACCCAGTTAAAAATATCTTATGATGTGTAAAATTTGCAATCACAAACATAATAACTAGATTGGTTTAATTTGCTAAATCAGTACTAACCCAAGTAATCAACTTAAATTGTATTTTATGCACGAAATGCTTATGATAAAATTTAAAGTGTTTAACAAATAAAAAGAATTATAATATATATATATATACCTAAATAACTATAACATATAGGTAACTAAAATTTAACTACTTGAATCTACCTTCGGACTTAACTGTTCTACCGCTTCTCGTAGTATAAGGCGTAAGTGGTGTCGGTAGGATCTCTGGATGACTTGCAGGGGAACTAGAAGATACATTATTTTTTATTACACTACCTTGTAACGATCTATTGCTCTCCTGCTCTTGAGTTTGGGGTTTCATGGATCGTAAGGTTGTATGGAGGGAACGAAAGTAACTTGACTGGTCCGTCTTTGTACTTACCTCACCATAAAAATCTCCTGGTAAACGAATTTTGTGTCCAATTAACATTTCAGCTGCACTGATGTATGACTCACCGCGTCCTGCTGCTCTGAACCCTAACGTGACGGTTGGCAATTCCTATATCCAGGTGGATTTGTATGAAATCAATCTTGCTGTGATTGCGCTTTTCAATGTGCGGTGCCAAAGTTCGATCATTCCGTTGCTCTGGAGGTGGTATGGGGTAGTGCGTATTTTCTTGATGCCTAAAAATTATGTTAGAGAGTCAAACAATTCACTCTCAAATTGCCTACTTAGATCCATGGTTACTCTGACGGGACAACCATAACGACTTATCCAAGTTTCGTAGAATGCTCCGGATACGGTTTTTGCTGTGATATCTGCTACTGGGCATGCCACTGTCCAGCGGGTGAACCTGTCTATAATTGTGACACAGTACCTGTAACCTTGTGAAGTGGTAGAAAGAGGTACGATGATGTCCATGTTGACGTGTGCAAATTTCTCACTTTCTTCGTACTTACCTAATTAAGAGATTGTGTGCCTGTTCACTTTTGATATTTGACAGTTGGTACATGTCTAAGCCCAGGAACCTACATCTTGGTTCATGCTCGGCCAAAAGTACTTCTGGGTTATCATCTTCCTTGTGCTCCTTACTCCAGGGTGGCACTAGTTATATAAACTGCCAAAGATGGGCTTTCTAAATGCAGTAGGTAAGTAAGGTCTGGCTACACCAGTTGAAATTTCACAATAAATAGGCCTAGGACAATAAGGGGTAATTAGGGATTTAAAAAGTAGATTATTATTCTTACCTTGGTTGTCCAGCAACTGTTGAAGCTCGCTGTCTCTCTCTTGCTCTAAAGATAAGGATTCGTAATCTGTGGGAGACCGACAAGATATTGTTTCTATGTGAGAGAGTGCATCTGCTACTGTGTTCATCTTACCTGTGGCATGCCGTATATCGCTCGTGAATTCGCTGATATACTGTAACCGTCGAGCTCTCCGGGGTAACTCTATCTCGCTGGGGGATTACTGTAAAGATTACGTCAACGGCACGTGGTCTGTGTAGACGGTAAGAGGGCGTTCTTCGATCATATTCCTAAAATGCATAATAGCGGCATATATGGCAAGTAGATCACTGTCGTAGGTGCTACATTTCACTTAAGTACTCGATATTTTCTTCGAAAAGTATCCTAGTGGCTTCCAAGCGTTACCTACCCTTTGTTGAAGGACTGCACCGATAGAAGAATGCGTCGGTGAATAGAGCTAAAGGTGAGTTAGGTAAGGGATGTGACAGTGTTACGGCGTTTTCTAAACTATTTTTGCACTCTTCAAAAGCTAAATTAGATTCTAAATTCC
Organism: Leucoptera coffeella; assembly: GCA_030578115.1. Classification (NCBI taxonomy): domain Eukaryota; kingdom Metazoa; phylum Arthropoda; class Insecta; order Lepidoptera; family Lyonetiidae; genus Leucoptera; species Leucoptera coffeella. The sequence goes on from JAMBLF010000002.1 coordinate 3,537,113, forward strand.
ATTCAGTTAAAATTTTATCTCTTCTTGGACTTATGTAAGTAATTGTTTAAAATAGATTGGCTTTTAACTGCCTTCTCGAGATGGGAAATATAAAAATTAACCATATTTAAAAACCTTCGTAATTCTTGTACGGTTTTTAGCTTGGGGTATTTTCTGATAGCTTCTACTTTTTCAGGTAGAGGTCTTATACCTTAAACTGAAAATTTACTAAATTTCTACCAAAACAACTTTTGTCAATTTTAATGGTCATACCTAAATTACTTAAGCGCTGAAATAATAATTCTAAGTGTTGTTTGTGTACATCTTCGTTCTCGGATGCAATTAAAATATCGTCGATGTAGCAAAAAACTGAAGAAACTTGGTTACCTGATTTGAAATGTTGAATGTCTGCTAGAACTGTGTGGTCCATAAATCTTTGGAAACTTTAGGCGGCATTTCGCAGTCCAAACGTCATTCTAGGGAACTCAAAAAGACCAAATGGCGTAATGATGGCTGTCTTTTCAACATCCTCAGGTGCTACTGCAATGTAATGATAAGCTCTGTTAATATCTATTTGCGAAAATATGTGCTTACCTGATAACCCATTTGTGAAGTCTTGTAGTCGGGGAATAGGATAGCGATCGGGTTTGGTAATCGCGTTTAGACGTCGGTAATCTCCGCACGGCCGCAGCTGCCCATTCTTCTTAGGAACTACTTGCAAAGGACTTGCCCAAGGACTCTTAGATGGCCTGCATATACCTACCTCTTCCATTGGGCAAAATTCCGCCTTTACCTTATTGTAGCGGTCGGGATGCAGTGGCCTCGCTTTCACATATACGGGTGGTCCTGTTGTTTCTATGTGATGGTAAACAGAATGTGTGGGGGAATCCTTAAAACAGATTTTGTTATATCAGGATATTTTTCTAATAAAGCCCTACATGGATGGTTATCCTGAATAGTTTTGATAGATGGCTAAGGACAATTAACCAGAGTTCCTAACGATCTCAAATTTGTAAGCGTATCTATTAATCTTCGCTGATATAAATCTACCGTTAACCTATTTTGTATAAGAAAATCTGCACCTAAAAAAGCCTGTTTTACGTCACATACAATGAATGTCCAATTGTATGCGCGTCTCAATCCTAAATTTAATTCTAATGTAACTATGCCATACGTCTTAATTTCACTATTATTAGCTGCAAATAGCTTGTACTGACAATCTTAAGTTTTGAAAAAGGAAATTTATTTGAGTTTTAGGTAAAACAGAAACGTTTGCTCCGGTGTCAATTAAAAATGAAATATTATTTTTGCGATCGTGTATCATAAGGCGGCGATTATGCAAATGTACCGGTAAATCCGCATCTTTCTGTATCGCATCTAGTTTACCGACCTGTTCGGCTCAGTGGCACTGTTTTTTTCGGAGTTCCGTGCGCATGGCTGCTCACACCGTACCGCTCGCTTTTCCGCGATACATGTGATGGTACCAGCATAGTGCCCTTGGGGAGTGGTTGGAATCCCGCGAACGGCTTCTAGGCTTCCTTCCGAAGAGGCGGCTTTCACTGCAGTTTCGATGATGGTCACGATGGTTGACTAGCTCACGAAAAAATGCAACCTCCAAAGTCAACTTCTGCGGTGAGGAGATAGGAGAATAGCTCTGGGATGGGCAGGTTGATGGGGGAAGAGTTCCAGCTGCTTCTGAAATTCTCCCTTGCGTGATGCTCTCCAGAACTTTGTCTGCAACCTTTGCTAAGCTGTCCAGGTCTATCTCATTACTTACAGCAATGACGGCTCTTACGGCAGGTGGCATACGAGAAACCCACAAGTTTTTTAGGGTTTGATCGGAAACTTGAGTGTTCCTTCCGAGATATCGCATCTTTCTTAGCAGCTGGGAAGGCTTTTGTAATCTCAGGTCCATCTCACCAACCAATTTTTTTAAACTGGCGTTCGGCACTCTCTTCGAATACTTGCAATAGCCTCTCTTTCACCGCTTGGTATTTATTGGTTGGTGGTGGTGACAAAAGTATGTCACTTATTTGCTGTAACGCATCTCTGCTTAGCTTTGAGACGACCACGTTGTAACGCACTTCGTCGCTCTGCTTCTGTGGGAACATTATGGCTTCGTACTGCGCAAACCAAAGCCTAGGCATTTCTGTCCGGAATTCTGGAATCCGTGCTGACACTGTGATTTGTACCATGTCAGTGGATACTGTGGACATCGCAGGAACAGATGGTGTTGTTGGTGCTTGAGGATTCATTGTCTTCAAGGAGTCACTATTTTTCAATGAACTTAAACGAGGTCACACGCGGATTGTACACAGTTTTAGTAAATTAAATAGCGATTACCACTTTTATCACTATCACTAAAATCAGTCTGGTTGAGTTCAGTTCGGGGTCACCAATTTAGCTAATGGGGCTGTTCTTATAATTAGCTAATAAAAGTGAAAGGTCAATTTTAAATAATTGTATATATTTATGTGTATTCTCGTTTAAGTATTAATTGTGACTAGTGAATAAACTAATGAAGTATGTTAACTAATTTAATTGCTAGTCAGCAATAATGAAATATGCTAACGCTGTACATATTACCGCTACATGTATGTACGTGGCGTACGTACGTACACCAAGGAGACAGCGGACCATCATGGACACTGTTAAGAGATAAAAGATTAAGGATCATGTGTTGGAGATCCCGCCATTGTTAACGCGCAATTAATGCATAGTTCCATCTAATGTCCAACCTAGGGTTGCCAGACATACTTTATAATAAAGTATTATACGTTATTTTTGGCAGGTATACTTTAGAAAATAGAAATAAAATAAAGTATTGAAAATACTTTATTTCCACCTTCAACTCCGAAATGTCAAATCATTGATAAAGAAATTAACTAAAATGCTCAAGATAAAGCCATAAAATAAAATATCGAATGACAGTAGTTGATTAATGTCAAATTAACGTCCGCGCTCCGCGCGCCAAAAATTATCAATCAATCAATGAAAGTGAGTTATTGTTTGTAGAAGTTTCAAGTTCTAGTTTCTTCTGCCACTTCAGCTTTCACTGAAAGAATATTTTCAGTGATGAATGCTAAGTGGCGGGATGACAGAAACAGGGCGACAATTAATTTAATTAAAAACGAACTTTTTATCTATGCCAATATGAATATTAATTGTACAGAATCATATGAATACTTTAAAAATCAGAAAGAATTAATGAAAGCATCAAAATGTAGCACAAAATATGAAACAAATAAGTAAAATAAATTAAATTATTGCACAGACTAGGTAGGGTTCATTCAGGCAGTATAAGCACAGAAGAGAGAATAAGTATAAGTAGCATAAGTTTTGTAAGATTTTTATTCTAGTTTATTAGCAATTCACCATAAAGGTTAAGTAGTATAACAATAGACTGTAAAAAAAGGTTTTAAATAAATACTTTTTTTTTTGCAAAAAACTTTTTTTATTATCTAAATTCATGTATTTACTTTATTTTGGCTCAGAAAATCTGGCAACCCTAGTCCAACCAGTCCTGCCTCACTGGGTTTTCGAACAAAAATTCGCAGAACTAGGTGTTAAAATAGCCTCCCCAATCAGCTTCTTAATACAGGACCCCGGATTCTCACACGTAATGAACTTCCGTAGACAGTGGTTCATAGCCCCAGAAGACGAGTGCAAGGTGCAGGAATCCATGCAGGTAACCTTTGAAGCCACATCGTATTGAATCTACATAACTAAGGATAGGAATCTACATATATAACCTCTGAAGGTACTGGATGCGCAGTAGTATCCCAAGAACATGTCGATGGCAGCAAAGTGTATAAAGACATCTACAAAAACGCAATTTTACAGGGGAGCGAAAAACGTGAAAAAACGGTGTATTTTCTAAGCCAACATACAATGTTTATGAAATTTGCAGGAATGGTATTTAATATTACTATTTATTAAATATTATTGAAAAATAATTATATTAGTTTGTAGTTTTTGAAATACGGTACTTGTATTTTTTAACGCTCTATTATAGAATCAAGCAATAAAGACAACTGACTGATGTCTCTATTTACTTTGTAAAATTAAATAAACTTTTTAATACAAAATAAACACGTTATTTGCAATAAAAACCATAAACATATGTATAAAAATTAATTAAACAAATAAATTATGTATATATCTTCGTAAAGACAAAATAATATTTTCTAGCCAAATAATGCAGATGTCTTTAGTAACACTGGAATGTTTAAACCCGTCTTTATCTACTTCATACATAAAACTCGAGAAATATTATTATGTAATCACATATATACATAAAACTCAAGAAATATTATTATGTAATTACAATCATTTACTTGTAAAATCAAATATATTATTGAGATTCAGTTAAAGTATGGCATTCCTATTTATTTTAATTGTTTTAGTGCTACATTAGGGGTTTTTTTCGTTAACTTAAACTTTAATTAGAACTATATTTGAATATAGTTTTTATTTTTATACATTACATTAAGTAGAGATCGCGCCACATAAGTTGGCAGATGGAGGCGTCGCCACAGTCGCGTAATTCAGTGTTGCCAGTAAACACGCCAAAACTATCACTCACTGTGCCATACGGCTCGATACATTATACAGCCCTGGCCAAAAGTATTAGGCACCCTATCAAAAACGCCAATGGGGTAGTTTAAAGTGATAAATGAAACAGATTTTGGTTTTATATTAATAATTTAATGAAATCCGGTCTCCTCGAAACGTTCAAGGGCAGTTTGGACCACATAATGAGAACACTGGACCACTTTGGCTGTTTCCACCTGCGACATACCTTGCTCGTGGAGAAGTTAGATTTGAATATTTTTTTTTAGATTAACTTCACTGGTTTTAGGCATTTTTCACACTAAACACTATTATGATTCAGAATAAAATGCATCCTGATACCAAAGCCAATAATATAAATATGTTTGAAAATCTTTAACAGCTTGAAGTGCTACTAAAAAAAACTACTTTTTACGTTTTTGATCGCATGTGGCCTTTTGACAAACAAAATACGCTTATTTATTGGTTTAAGCAAGGCCCTAATAACACGTACAATGCTTCCAAAAAAAACCTTTGCGCCACTTTGCACGAGCCTTGAAAATATAAGAGTTTTGCAGGGGTGCCTAATACTTTTGGCCACGGCTGTAGGTTTCATATGTAACGGTCTTTGGTTGCAAAGCTATAAACTCAAATAAAACAAATTAATATATCAAAGTCAAAAGTCAAAATATTTTTATTCAAAATCACAAGCTCTCTTTTAAAGTTATTTTATGATCTAAGTATAAATTAAAAAATCTATTTTAAACATGGCACTGAGCATTGTCTTTACATAATTTTTACCCAGGTTAGTTCAACGGAGACCCTTGGAGCTTGGACAAGAACTAACAAGAAACTCCGGAAATCAATTTATTATAATCACCCTTAACAAACATAAAAATCACCAAGAAAGTAAGCAAAAAACACAACGCTGGTATTGCTGAATTTACCTTTCATACAAAATAACACGCAATGGTGGAAACGTCAAATTTAGTTCCAAGTTTGCCGTCTGCCAACTTATGTGGCGCGATCTCTATCTTTCTTATTCACGTAGAAAACAAAATAAAAATTTGAATATAAGTAAACGAAAATGTATGAAATAAAATACATAGTCTAGTAAGTCTTCTCCTTTTGTCTCAATCACAAAGTAGGTTGAATAGGAACATCAGTGTCAAGGTCTCCTTCATCACCTAGACCATGTTTTAACTCCTTAAAGAAGTTGTGATCAGATGGTGGGATTAGATTTTGCAAACACAAAGACATAATCACTGTATTTAGCAGTCGTGATTGATATTCCTGCATTATAAGAATTTGAGAGTTCCAATGGAATGGTTTCATTCTGCTGAGACCGTGCCTTTTTTGCAACATTCAATGATCATAGACATTTCATCTAAATATCTAAATCGTAATTTTAAGATATCATGTCCGACTATTAGGTTGTACCAATATTTCGCGTACAGCAAGTCCTGGATTTTTTAATCATGTGTAGGTACTGTTCAAGAAAGTTTTGAAGTTCAGAATTTCGTTTTAGCTCACTTCAACAACTGCATAGGGTTCATTATTGAGTTTACTCCAGTGAACGCAGGTGTACCATTCTAGAGACAGAAAATCTGTTTAGTTTTAGAAAATTAATGCATGGACGCTGTCTCCTTCTTGTTATGTATGACCTTTTTCTAAAAAGCGATGGCAAATACGAATATGGAAGGTAATGAGTGCTGGGTTTGGCGGAAGAATCATGAAACCAAAATTATTGTGGTAGAGATGAGAATGACGAAAATAGAGATAAGTATGTTAAGGTGGTTTGATGTATGGGTGGATTAAACGAGGATTATTAAAAGAATCTATAAAGCCAAAGTGGAAGGTAGATTCGGACGGGGGAGGCCGCGTAGAACTTATTGAGATCAAATTGGAGACATTCTTGTCAAGGTGGGTGTACGTAGTGTGAAGAACAGAAGACCATGTATGGTAAGGTTAATGGGTGTGAGTGAAGCAAGAGATATTTTGTCAGAAACCTTTTAGATGGCGATCGATTGTCTCTGACAATTCGTAAACACAAACTTATAGAAAAACAATACGGTTCCGGTTCTGACCACCGTAGCTATCTGACCATAAGTGCATATCTTCTAGACCCTCTTCAGCTTTCCTTCTTATGTAATCGTAAAGGCAACTGACAACTTCGTTGGAACCCCTTTTTGCCACAGTTTCATCTTTAGCAAATTGCTTTTATCAAACCCTAGTCGAAGATGGTGAAGTGGTATATTAATTTTTGAGTAAAAAGACTGGGGATAGCGTATGGGTGAGCAGAATGAACGACCAAATTCAACTTGCCTCATCTGCTGGGGTGTTGCAGGAATGTGTGTGCGTGCGTGTGTGGATCATGCACTTAAGATGAGAGGTATGAAGCGAAAGTTATGACAGTAGAAAGGAACGGAAGGACATTGTAAAGTTGAAATTGATAAGGAGATTGTGGAGCTAGGGAATGACTTTGTATAACAGGGATGCCTTTTTACAAGGGATGGTACTATCTATGAACTTGCGAGCATGACGATATGTATGGATGTAAATGTAAATATGGGGTGGACAGAACCTTGGGGCCATAATAATACCTCTTAGTTCGCTTTTTAGCATAAATATTAGAGATGTTGTGTCATATACAACATTGATGACAGATTGCCAGCCCATCGCCCAAAAGATTCCATTGAATCACGGCACCTAATTAGCATTATTACGTCACTGACTAGAACTGGACGTGTACGTATCTACGACGTACAATATAATAATATAGTATCTTTTATTTAGGGATTGCGTTTCAATTTCTTCTAGGATGCCTTATTATTGAATAAGAGCTTTCTCGGTATCTGCATTAACTGAAAAAATAAATTTCGATCAAAATACTTGTATGAAGTGGTTGTAAATAGAGACATCTGAGTAGTATAGTCCGCAGTAAATAATGACACCTGCCAGATATCTGCATTTACGCCGTAATAACCTCAAGTTTTGAATTAGTCTAAATAAGAACGAAATCAACATCGAATAAAGTAAAAAGTATTAAAAGTTATTAAAATATATTTAAAATAAATGTCTTACATAAACTTGTTCTTTCCATAGTCTCTGTTTAATTAATTTGTTAGACCGGTGCTGTCGTTAATTTCTTTCTGGACGCCTTTTTTGCTATATTTAACAGTATTTTGTTCCTTGTCACACTTATTTTTTCTTCTTTTTAATATAAAATCATCTAGTTTCATGTGCAACTCAAGAAAATTATTTTTAAATTATTTTTTTCTCTAAAACATAACCTGTCCGCGCAAGAACATGACAACTACCACTTGTTCTTGTTTACGCCAGATTACGGGGCGTAAACTTCCGCGCAATTACGGACATAGTTACATGTCACTGTTTACGTTGCTTGTTTTTAAAAAAAGAGGGTATATATCTTTAATTACTTCCGAAAAAAACCACAATAATAGGAAATTTTATAATATTGTTTCGTGAAACGTTAGATATTGATATAATATGCTATTTTCTATAAAAAAAAAAACATTTTGTAAAAATTGCAGTTGTCCGTAATTACTTTGCTGCCATCGATGTAGTAATTCTCCGCCTACCAAATTACGTTTTAGTGTATACTTGCGAAGCAATAACTCTGTTTAAATGCATTGATTCCATCACGGAGAGCAATAATTTGATATACGTAATTTTGACAGATTCTAAAGAATATTTGTACAGTAATAACCCTCTAATACAATTAATCCAGAAGGGAATTCAAGAGTTATCACAAGAAGGTAAAACAGTTGAACTGATATGGGTTCCTAGCCACCAAGGGATTACTGGCAATGACCAAGCAAACGTAGAAGCCTAAAGGGCAACCCTTCGTGACTGCATCGAATTTCATGACTCTACCTTACTAGACTTGAAGAGATTCTTTACAAAGTCTGTCAAAAAGTTTAAGGATAACGTTTGGATAGAGTATAACAAGTTCAAGGTTCAATGTGGCCATAGAATTATTCGGATTATTCGGATCATTATTGTTAGCAGGTTTGTCTGACCGTTATTCGCCTATGAAAATGGCAATAGAAGATTCGGGTATTCCGATAAGTGCCATTGATTTCGCAAGTTCAAGGATTGAATCACAAAACTTATAAACCTGTCGCTTTCCGGGATTGTGAACTTAGAGCTGAGAGCCCCATGTATGAAAAACAGCAGCTCACTTCTGAAACATTCAACATCTTTCAGCAGCTCCAGCCTCTCACGTTCATTTATTTTACAATACATTAACAAGTGCAGTAAGTCTTTGTCATTGCCACGCACCGAGCATTCGGGACCTTCGAGCTTCCCCATCATGTAGCCGAATTTGTTGAGAGGCATGTGTCCTGTTCTCAAGCGTAAACATAGAATTAAGTCCTTCCTATTCATTCGGATAGCCGAAAACCACGGAACATGAGGCGGCCCACTTGCCAGCGTCCTGTACCAGATGCCCTTGGCCTTTGAATTTGACTCAAAATATGCGCCCCAAGCCTCGTAACTATATTTCCGGATCAATGACGAGTAATCAGAGAAGTGAGGCTCCGGGTAAACTGGAATCCCACCCACTCGCGCATCTCTGGCCAGCCATCTCATTCCCCCTAGTGTCGATATGCGAGGGAAGCCACTGAAAAAATACCTTAGCCCCACTGATCAAAATCTTGTTGACACAATCAATAGTAATAGTGAGGAAAGCCTCTCTTCTACAGCACTCGTTTCTAGCGACCCCCAGCAAATGTAACAAACCGCTTTTGGAGTCACTCAGCACAACAGTCCGCTTATATCCACTTGTCTGTATGTAGGATACAGCCTCAAGGATGGCCAACAATTCAAGCCCCATAACAGGGATATGGCAGCATTCGACTTGGAACTTGGCCCCCAAACCATTAGACTCATCATAAAATGAAAAACCGCCCATTCCCTCCAATTTAGACCCATCCGTGTACAAACGAACACACTCCGAGTAACGGTTCACCAACATACGCTCCGTAGCATCCTTAAGCTCTTTTGTTACCATGCGCGATTTTGACGTGACAGAGGGGACTTCTACGGATATTATTTCATAACTCATGAGAGGGCCAAACCTGGAAACGCGACATATGTTTGTTACCAAGAGACTTAAGACTATTTAGTAAAAAAGGAGTCCGATTTTTACGCCAATATTGAATACCTCCTTCCAGCATCTCCGAGAATTCTTTGAGTTTGGAATTCAAAATATTATTTATTCGAGCTGAAAATTTGAGGTAAAACTTGTTACTAAGAAAACACCTTCTTACCTCCAGGGGAGGGACGCAGAGCTCATTTTCCATCGCGTATATAGGAGTAGTACGAATAAAACTACCACACATCCGCAAACACCGATTCTGCACAATATTTAGTCGATTAAGCAGATTTTCGACCGCGTAGTAAGCGCCCCGGACTAGTCGGCCTCTAACTATAGTCTTAAATTTAGGTAAGGACAATCGCGTAATCCCAGTCCGGTAAATGATTATAAAAACGCACGCAATTTCCAACAAAAGATTTCTTGACCTTTTGAAGCCTCGAGGGCGCCACATACAGCTTATGTTTGTTCCTAGTATTAATTTTATGAAAATCACAGTTTCTTCTAAAAATATTTATATTTTTATGTACAATAAATGACACACTCATATATGTACTGAGCAACAACCGTCAAAATATCAATTTCTTTAAATTTTTCGCGGAGTGACTCTCTGGGGCCCATTCTGTAAATGCAGCGAACAGCCCTCTTCTGCAAAACGAATATTGTGTTTATGTCAGCAGCACAACCCCACAGCAAGATGCCATAAGACATAATGCTATGAAAGTAGCTGAAATAAACAATCCTAGCCGTGTACTCGTCCGTATATTCCCGAATCCGTTTGACAGCATATGCCGCGGAACTAAGTTTTTTAGATAAAACGCAAATGTGGTCTCCCCACTGCAGCTTTGAATCTAAAGTTATCCCTAAGAAGACAGTATTATTTATTTTATCTATTTTCTCATTATTTATTATTAGATTGGTTTCGACACCATTAACATTTGGCAAAGTAAATTTAATACATTTTGTTTTATTATTATTAAGAACTAAATTGTTATATTGAAAACCATTGAACTACATCTCCTATCACCGAGTTTATTCCTTGCGACTCATCAATCTTCCTGCTAATTTTAAAGATTAGGGATGTGTCATCAGCAAAAAGGACCGTCCCTGCACTTATCTTTAGTTACAAAAGGTAAGTCATTTATGTATACTAGGAAAAGAAACGGACCTAATATTGAACCTTGAGGCACCCCCCATCCTGGACTGTACGACCCGAAGACTGCTCCAAACCAATAGTTACTTTTTGTACTCTATTACTTAAATATGATTTTATTACATTTAGTGAATTATTTTTAACTCCATAATACTCTAATTTTCTTATTATTATATCATGTCGGACACAATCGAACGCTTTAGAAAGTCACAGAAGATACCAAATGCATCCTGTGACCGTTCCCAGGCATCAAAAATCCCTTTTATTAGTTCTACACCAGCATCAGTGGTGGACAAACCTTTTGTGAAGCCGAATTGTTTAGAATGTAGTAGTCCGTTCAAATTAAAATGGTACAAACATCTGATTTAACAAGATTTTCTCGAATACTTTACTTAATGCTGGTAGCACGGATATTGGACGGTAATTAGATGGGTCCAAGGTACTACCAGATTTATATATCGGTGTTACTCTACTTAGTTTCATTAAATCAGGGTACGAACCTGATTCTATCGAGGCATTGAAAACCGATGCCAGATAAGGTGCCAACAAGTCAATAATAACACTAATTGTTTTGACCGAGTGTCCAAACAAATCCACAGTTTTTTTCTTACTAAAAGTTTTGAATGTTTTTATTATTTCTAATGGAGTTGTAGGCCTAAAACGGAACTCACCATCACAACACGGGGGCCGACAACGCAAGCAGATTGCAAGCCTTCTCAGCGCAACTGTTTAGTGAGCTGGATGTCATCAAAGGGAGGTTTCCAAAATATTCTTCAAAACATGAAGCAACATCTGCTTCGCCACATACAATTTTATTATTAAGTTTCAGCTTTAGATTATTTTGATTATAAGTTTTAACTCTACCAGTTTCAGATCTAATGACATCCCACGTTTCCTTGATTATATTTTTAGATTTGAGTATTTTATTCCTAATATACAGCGACTTAGCCTGGACACAAACGTTTTTGAATATCTTTGAATACAATTTTACATAGTTTCTAAAAGCTACACTAAAGTTTGTTGTTTTTGCTTCATACAATTGATACAATTTTGTCCTACTAACATGGATACACCGGTGTTGCCCAATCACTAAACTTTTTCCTTGAATTTATATTTAAAGTTTTTGGAATAAAAAACAGATTTATGTTCCCCATTAATTAGATCAAAAACTGTTTGGAACATTTTGGTTAGGACAGCTACTATGAATATTAAACGATCTTAATTTGATGTTAATTTGTTCTCTAAAACGCTCCAGACGCCGTTACAGTTACCGGAATACAAGTTATAAGCTGAGAATTAATAGAATATATATTTTTGTTAAATGAAGCTAACAGGCCACTGTGATCAGACCTCAAAACATTAATAATATTGCTGCTGTTTGGCTTCTCATTACTGAATATATTATCAATACATGTAGCAGAATGGCTGGTCACCCCTTGTTGGCTTTCAAATATTCTATCCAACCCAAAAAGACCAAAACAAATTTAGAAGTCTAGTAGCCCGTGTCGAGGACTCCAAGAGATCAAACATTGAAATCACCACAAAAGATTATGGTCTTATTAGATTTTATACAGTTTAAGCAAATACCATTTCCAAAATGTTCTCAAAGACACAGAAGTCCGCCATTAGGTGGCCTATATAAACAACAAACAATGAATGCATCTGCCTCCACACAGGACATTTCTATTATTTTTTCTACACTTTCTGAGATTATATCATTGCGAACCTTATTTTTAATACTTTTATGCATAATTATCATAGAGCCACCGTGTATGGAATTTTCACGGCAAAAAGAACTAACAATATTATGATTTTTAAAATTATATATTAATTCATAATCTTTGGCCCAGTGTTCACAAATACAAAATACATTTATATTATTATTATTTAAAAATAATTCAATTTCCAATTCCTTTCCAGCTATGCTTTGAATGTTCTGATGAACAACACTAAGACACCTGTGTGGAGTTAAGCTGTGCACAAGTTTCATTTCCGATGCAAGGGGAATCCTCTTTTGTCAAATAACTTAATTTAAATTAATATTTGCAACCTCTTCCTTTGAAGAGATGCATGAATCAAGCCCAAAAGGGGGCAATGTCAGAGGCCAGTGAATTGGCTTGGTCAAAAACTAAAATAAAATTGTAGCATTTCAGCTACTTGTTTTTTACAACTATTGTTGAGATAGTAAGTATCTCCAGTAAAATATAATTTGTTCTTTAAAATACAATTTGTATCTATTAATTTAATATTACTATTATGCACTGAAATAGTGTGCATAGTCTGATTTAATATATACCTAGATTTATTTTCTGCGGGGGTCAATGTCTTAGAATAAGGCAAGGTACATAGGGATTATACGTTTAATATGTTTTTGAGTTATTAAAATTATCTATATGTTTAATTAATCTATGTTTATTTAGATTCCCCCCTGCGACAACACATTAGAAGCAATGTCATATTGCATTCTAACCTAGTTCTCAATATATTGTCAATTAAGTTGTCAAAATCAGCTCCTGGTAGGCAATTGTTGTAAATTGCCGTATTTGAAAGTTCACTACTCACCATTACACCAATATTTTTCACCATTTTCATCACCATAAATATGAACTAATTTGTGATTTAACTTTTTTATTTAAATTAATTTGTTTGGGTGATGAACATTTAGTATTTTTCTTAGAACTAGCTATAGAAACCTGTGACACATCGGCACAAGGACATCCTGCAGCCACAAGCGAATCAAAACGCTCCTGGTTCTCCCTACAAAGTTTTAAGGAGCTCATCCATCTCCTCAGTATACCGGGCAATATCTGCCTGAGAACTCTCATAACTTTGAGTCACAGCGCTCAATTCACCCTCAAGCAGAACTACCTTCCGGTGAAAAGCCTGTATCTCACAGTCATGCCTACTACTAGCTAATTTGTGGTGTATGTAAACTGATTTTAGTTTATTGTTTATATTATTATTTGTAAAAGATTTTTTGTTTCCTACACAAAGATAAGTTTTGTTTATTAATTTATGTAACTTTCTTAACCTTTTCCTACAATTTCTTGACATAGGGGTGGCAGAAGCACTGAAGCCGGTCTTCATGACAAGTCGCTGATACTGCTGGTTAGCTTCTGCAGATTGAAGTCTCTTCACTCTGTGTTCAGGGATCTCACCACCTCTTCGACTCACGCAAGGCCAACTTCAGTTGTGAGATCTGCAACAGGGCATCTTCATACTCCAAGCCGCACTGATGGAAACCAGCCAGAGCACTGCGCACATAGTCCCGTTCTGCCACCACCTCTGCTAACTCACGATCTTTCAATACCCAATTCGGACTTTAACCTAGTGTTTTTCTCAACTATGAGTAACACTTCCTTCTCGCTATCCTCGTGCTCCGAGATTAGGTCCGGAACACTTGTCCTTAGTAGTCTGAAGTTCACTAAGGGTGTTTCTGAGTTTTAATTCGAGTTCACGAATGGTTTGAGACCGAGTATTCATTTTATAAAGTCGCCATTAAGGTAGACAAGATAATAAATAATTGTATGTTGAATTGATATTTTGCTAAGGTTATTATTAGTAGATTAAACTAGGAAACGAGAAAGAAATGCACCCACACTTACAATTATACCACGGATATTTAGTATAATTTACGTTTTTAGCAATTAAATGAGAGGAGAACTTTCAAAATACACCTCAACGGTAACAGATACTTTAAGTGGATCAAAAACACTTTATATCAATATAAATTTACACTTAAAACACTAAAACACTGTTAAGTATTAACTTATTTCGGTTTAAATAGTCTTTAAATACTCAGAATGAGCATATAAACAATTAAATATCAATTAAAAAGGTTAGAGCTGATTTTGACGTTACAAAGGTTTTTTTTTTTTTTTCTTTACTCCATATAGGAGTAGTACGAATAAAACTACCACACATCCGCAAACACCGATTCTGCACAATATTTAGTCGATTAAGCAGATTTTCACTTGCGTTAGCATATATAGGACATACGTAGTCCATCCTACTTCGCACCAAAGCCAGGTAGAGCCGCCTCAAGTGTATCGGATGGACTCCCCATTTTGAGCCGCGGACGTAGCTTAAGATGTTAATGTAAGCGTTACAGTTATCGGCGATTTCTCTAACGTGTTTTGTCCAACTAAGCCGTCCATCGAATCAGACACCCAAAAACTTGGCACAATCTCTACGACCCTAATCACCTGATTACTCACCTTAACTTCAACGATGGGACATGGTATTTCCTAGTTATCACGAGTAGTTTAGTCTTTTCTAACGACAAGCTCAATCCTATTTTAGCTAGGTTTATAACAGATTTATTTAGAATATTCTGCATTAATGAAGCACAAGTCTGCAGGCTCTCCCCACTACAGTAAAACGAACAATTATCACCATATTGTAAAACGTTAATGTCAGTGTTAAAACCATGACAAAGGTTAATTGTGACTATATTAAAAAGAATGGGACTGAGAGGGTCACCTTGACACAGGCCTTGCCTGCAAGTTCTAGTGAGCACTTCACCATTCTATACATGTTCCATGTACACGAGCCGCCTGTTCGACAGAAAATTTCTAATATACCTGCAAATATGTATTTGGGGATGAGTAGACATTTCCCCAAATAACAATTAAAATGAGGCTGCGAAATTACGGTGGAAACACGAATTATATTAGTTGTTATTTTCTGACAGGAAAATCCTGTCTTATTATATTTTATTGGCAACGGACATTTTGCCGTTATGCCACATCACCCCCCACCAAAGAACTGGAGGATCGATAGTTGCATTAAATAACAGTTAAGATTAACAACAACAAACTGTACTAAAAAAAAATTGCATGTACTCGTAATATACGCAGGTTTTAAGCGATCGATACATACGGTTTGCTTCCTACTGTTAACCTTTATTTTGTGGTTTGATTGACTGAACTATGTTGTGTAATCGACAAGTGAAGTCAGATAAGTCGGTAGAGTTATGGATTGGTGATTGTTCGAAGATTATTATTTATTTATTAAGATTATTAAGATGGACTTATGATCAGTATATACAGTGAAATGTCTAGCTTCTAGCATGTGACTCAAATACTTGATGGCTTCATAAATAGCTAGAAGTTCTCTATCGTAGGGTGAGTATTTTTGTTGGGCATTATTTAATTTCTTTGAAAAGAAAGCAAGGGGTCACCAGTTTGGGGATGGGTAGACATTTCCCCAAACAACAATTAAAATGAGGCTGCGAAATTACGGTGGAAACACGAATTTCATTAGTTGTTATTTCCTGACAGGAGAATCCTGTCTTATTATATTTTATTGGCCACGGACATTTTGCCGTTATGCCACATATGCATCAACACCTAAACCAACCAAGCATTCAGTGAGCGCGTCTATTGAGATATTATTATAGGCATCGCTTATATCTGCGAACCCACAAAGGTAAACTTCTTCTTGGATAGGGCCATTTCAGCATCTGTCGCTATTCGGGCCAGGCTGTCCAAAGTCGAAAGCCCAACCCTGAAGCCTACACTATAACCTTGAAAATACCCTGAGTTTTCAAAAAAATACTCCAGACGCCTCGCAATTATAACATTTAAAGTTTTACATAGACAGCTTATGAGAGAAATGGGCCTACATTTCAGAGTATTGTTGTATTTCTTGGGAATAGCTATAATTTTGATCTCACGCCATTGCCATGGTATCGAACCACTATTGTAAATCATGTTTAGAATTTTTAATACTATTAGTTTGGCATTTCTAGGGAGATTATTAATCATTGAGTATGTTATATTATCTAGGCCTGCTGATGTGTCCTTCCGTTTGAGTACCAATTCAAATTCTGAAAGAGATATATCAGTAGCATTGTGCGTGGCAGACATATCAAATTCGTGAGGTTGAAGCTCTACGCTAGCTGGAGACAAATTGGAGAGGACGGCCAAAGCCTCATCGTCATGCAAGCAATCTGCATTGTCTCGTCGTCCCTTTAGCCACTTTAGCTTTCGCCACAGGTCGCTGGTCGACATAGCAGGGCCCGCATCATCACAAAATTTTCGCCACGATTCCCTTTTTGCGTTCCTTATTAGCTTTCTGGCAGTTTTCACCTTTTACTATAAAATAGCATAGTTCTCGGACGTACGACAACGCCGCAGATTCCTCATAGCGAGCCTCCTCTCAGCGATCGCCCTTGATAACTCTGGGCTCCACCAAACTTTGGCCTGAAAATTGTTACTAGAACATCTGACATATGGAATGTGTTTCTCCGCAGATCCATTGATTGCCTGAAGCAATCGATCGTAAGAGTCCTGCACCGAATGAGTAACGGAAAACTCCTTACATAGAGATTCTATCTCTTGACTGTACCCCAACCAGTTCGCCTTTTTCATATTTCTTTTTTTCTCTCGAAGAAAACCAAAGGAATCTTCAAGCTCTATAACTATAAGTAAGTGCTCACTACCAAGGTTTTCATTAGACACTTTCCAGTTGCACTCTAGTGCCAGGTCCGACGTACAAAACGTCAAATCAGGAGAGCGGCAAATCAGTCGATTACGCAATCTGGCACAACGAGTAAAGCTTCCATCATTCAGGCACACAAATTGATTATCCGAGCTAACCTCCAAAAGCAACCTACCGCTATCACTTAAAGATGAAATTGGCTGAAAATGAGCATTAAAATCGCCTGCTATTAATGTCTTGGTCGTAAAAAGGCTAAACATTTCTTCATATTCCTTTCTACCTAGCTGTATGTTTGGTGGAGAATATATACCTAACACATTTTGAATTTTAGAACAGCTTAGTAATTCAACTCACAGGTAGTCGAACTTGGCGCCAGACAGAACAACAGTTTTCAGTCTACTGGGCACGCAGAGACTTACCAAGTGGCAACTCTACTATAACCATCACTCCGATCACACCTATAGCAACGATAACCACTCAGAGCGAGCTCCTTTGATTCACAAAGCCAAGTCTCACTAAGTACACAAACATGAACTCTTTCTCTTCTCAGATAAGCCTCCAACTCGCAGAGCTTAGGCAGTAAACTCCTACAGTTCCACTGCACGAGGTTTAGACGAAACATATTTTTATTAGCCATTTTTACAGTAAAAAAATTAAAAATAGAAGTAAATACTAGTTTTAAGGTAAATACGATTACTAACTAAATTAGGTTTGATATTACTGATTAAACTAAATGAGTTAAACTACAAAATTAGATGCGAAACTTACTTACTAGTGTTTGAACTCAGATGCGGACCCTGGGGACAGTGAAGGCAGGGAACGAAGCTTTTTCAAAAACCTAGAACACTTTCCTTTAAGGTTCTTACCTAAAAATGGGTATAACTGATTACACATATTAATAAAATCTTGAATCTTGTCCGTGTATACACTAACCATACCTCTAATATCACGTTTACCCTTAGTGTTCACTAATAGCGTACTAAGCTCGCTCAAGGTCACTGGGAAAGATTTCTGGGGGTCCAAGTTGTGTTGTTCTTTGCTAATGTTCTCCCATATTTCTTCCTCCGAATGTGTCTTCTTCATTTTAAGCTTCTTGCAAGATTTTTCGGGTAAGGATTGGTCCTCTTCGTTGGAGTAGATACTGCTGTTCGAGATGTCGTCCGATTAACTTACCTGACTCTTGCTCTCGGGCACCGCGAATACGGACACTGTGGAGTTGGCGAGTGCATCCGTTTTTTGCCTGCTCTAGGGTCAACTGACTGGGGAGGTTCCTCACCACTGGATGGAGTGTTCTGCGTTTTCATTGGCTTCTTCTCCTCGTTTCCCTGGTCTGGTTGAGCGGACTTAGTAGGACAATTATTTGCTATATGCCCCTCGAGATGGCATGTGAAACATTTTAGCGAGTCTTTTGAGACATAGATCCAATAATGAGTGTCTTTCTACATGACTTGGAAAGAGTCTGGTAGGAGTTGTTCGTCATTAGCTGACACGTAAAATTGGCGTCTGCAACTCATTACTTTGGAGAAGAGGTTTGGGCTAGCTGCCCCGACTTTCATAAAGGTAATAGACGACATTAACTTGACGTTGTATGAGAGTAGCTTCTGTTCCAGTACGTAGTGGGGAATGACTGGGCATACGTTGGATAATACTATCCGAGTGTTGCGTGTCAGCAAAGGTCTTATAATTAGATCTCTTCCGTTAACTTCAATTGTCTTGTTGTTCTCAACTAGGGATTCTACTGTACACACATACTCTTCTCTTCGATTGCTATACATACTCTTCGATTGCTTATCCTTGACATGAACCTGATGGATTCTGCTGGAGTCACCTTGGAGAGCGCATTCAAGCACTCACTTACCGTTGAGCCATCGATCGAGTCGACCACTATCGCTTGGTCTTAGCGTGGGAATTGGCCGTAAGATGTTACTTTTGCATAGCTGGTAGATTGGTTTACGTTTACTGTTTCATTATTTGTACGTTCCATTGTTACTTTGTTTGAATTTAATGGGATAGGGGAGGACATACTTGAAAAGTCCTAGGGGCTCCTATGCGCAGGAATTGCCCTCACAACCGGTTTTCACCGAACACAAATAAACTGCGAATAATCTAGTACGATCCATTAATAAACACGCTGCACAATTAAGTAAACACGTGGCGCGCGTCCTTATCAATCGCTGGTACAGCGCAGACTGCAGAATATAGTGTTGCTGGAAGAATATCTACGACAGAGAATGTTATAGAGTACTGGACACAAAAGCTTCCTAACGTTCTTGCTGCAGTAGTTTTGATTGTGCTAGCTGCTTCGGCCACTCAAGTCTCTGTAGAGCGGTTATTTTCCACTTTAAACTTTATTTTAACTCCAAAAAAAAGAGACGGTTTCTCTCTTGGATCAGACTATTAATATGAAAACAATGTGCAGGCCACACCACCCGCCTGCGGACCGGCGAGCCAGGCAGACGGCCGAACATCTTTTCACCCCTCTACATGTTTCGGTTCACACCGCAAGCTACCGAATAGGTATGGCCCAATGGTCTGCGCTCAAAGCGGTAGGTATTTTTACCGGTACTTTCGATACTGATATGCTGACCTCAAATTTAAATAATAAACTTCCTATCGAAACTTGATAGAATGGCACTTATCCTTTTATCCGACGGTATTTAAAATAAGTATAAACATGTATATGTATATACATATGAAGAATAGCCTGACACATATGAGTGATTAGCCAAGTCTTAGTCTTCCGCTCGGAATACGGGTGTGATGTGATGTATCTATTTAGTCATTTAATATATGTATAGCCTAAGTTAATTGTTACAATATTTCCAAACTGCCCTGGAGGAACCTGAGTAGGGGCAATGGAAGCGTGTCATGGCTGAATAGCTGCAGTCCATTGAGGACAATGATGCGTGGGTGCTCGTCAAGAATCCTGGCAATATCTCTATGGTGAAGTGTTGTTGGGTGTATGTTAAAAAGTTTGATGTGGACTAGAATGTGCGGTACCGGGCTAGGCTTGTGGCCAAAGGCTTTACGCAAAAGCCAGGTATAGAGTATAACTGTACATTTGCACCTGTGATTCGTCATTCTACTTTAAGATTATTGTTTGCTTCAAGCATTAAAATGCAGATGAATATTAGACATTTCGATGTAACTATAGCATTTCTCAATGGTTTTTTAAAAGAAACAATATACATATTATTATATTGGAACAAATAATTGAAAAATTCCAGATGTCAGATTGTAAATCTCGAAGTACTCCTATCTGAGAAATCTACAGAATGTTAACCGAATATACTTTATCAAAAACTCATTGGCAGTTTAATGTACTGGGCAGTATTAACTAGGCCAGACATTGCCTATTGTTAGCTACCATAGTCAACTTAATACTTGTTATAATGTTGGTTGTTATAATTATAAAAAAATAAATATTTGCAATGTACCAAAAGCTATTGTTTTAAGTATTGCTGTAATGTCATAGATTCACAAGGTTTTGTAGACAGTGATTGGGCATTCTATGCCATAGATAGGAAGTCCTATACTGGATTTTGTTTATGTTGTCTGGTTCCGTAATTTCCTGGCAGATCCGCAAACAGAAATCTTTAGTTTGTCTAGTACTGAATCTGAGTACAAGGCTAAATTTAAAACATGAGATTACTAGAAAATTTTATCTAATTACTTTACACTGCGAGTGCCATGAAACTGGCTTCTAATCAACAGTTTCATAGCAAATCAAAACACATAGATATACGTTATCATTATCATATAATAAATGTCATTAATTATATATATAGTATATAATTAAGATTAAGTACATATATTCCTACTGAAGAAATGCCATCTCATATTCTTACTAAGGTATTGTGTAATTTAAAGCATTATAAGTTCATGAATATGTTAGGTATTTTAAGAGAATGATCTTATTTTGATAAGTGGGGGTGTTAGAAAGTCGTGTATTAAAATACAATTTACAATCTATCGAACCTTATTTGGAGACTACTGGCGTCATTTAGTGATTATGAGTGTAATTAGTCTAAGTAAACGTTAAGTCTTTTTGAATATGTAGATGTCAGTGTGTTGCGAATATCCAACGACTTGTAAAGGCTGGTCCAGACGCTCCGTTTCGCACAACGTTTTAAATCCGCGCAGTTTTAAGACGGAATGAAACCGTTGCAACTTTGAGCGTCCAGACGGTACAGTCTTGTATTTTCCGCTCAGTTTTATGTGATATTGCCATGGAGGAGGTTCTCCTGTGGTCATTTTTCGCCTGCTGTATTGTAAAAAAAAGATTGAAACACATCAGAGGAACCGTTCGTTCAAAATGGTCACGGAAATGGCTTTTAAAAAGGTGGGACTTTTCCCATATTGGATTATTGCGTGTGTAGGAGCCCTAGGGTGACTAGCTAGACTTGATGGCGTGATATTTTAATGTGTAAGAAATAAAACACTTGCGTTTTGTCTCAATGCTGTAAAGCGTCTATTCAAAAACGATATATTCCCTGCCTGGTCATATTTATTCTTTCTAGAAAGATTCGTGTCGCGTCGTCTTGTTCCTTTGTCCACTAGATGGCGTGGTAACACAGTCGCCAACTCGACTTTTCCAAGATCCACTAGATGGCGCCACTGGCGTGGATGGCGTGTTAACAGCGTGAATTACGTGACGAACCTAATGATTTGCGAAACTCCTTGAGAATGGACATGGACACGTATATTTTTTTATTGGAACTAGTGATACCGCATATCAAGAACACGCAGGTCACGGTTTTCAGAGCTCACGAGTTCAGCTATCGCTGCAACTGTGCAGTCCTCCCGACGGACTCAAAACTGCGTAGTTTTCCGGTCCACACGCAACGTTTTGTCTGCAACGGCTTGAACTGCGGAGACAAAACGTTGTGCAAAACGGAGCGTCTGGACCGACCTTAATAATTACCTATCCCTAGGGATAAGCAGGTTTCCTCACGATGTTTTCCCTTACCGTAAGCCTTTTGTTGTTAAATTATGTATGTTTAAATTATGTACATAAATGAAAAACAAATATTTGAATTTCAATTATTGGTACATGATTCGGGATTCGAACCTAGGACCTTTCTAATTAGAAGTTCGAGGACTTTCCGCTACAACCGCTCTAAACAAACTGCTTGTTTGTTTTGCTTACAAAATGTCATTTTGAATAAATTTAAATTAGACCATCTACACAATAAGACAATGGCTATGATGGGCAAGCTAGCGATTCTACCGCTATCTCAACCTGCTAAGAATGATTCGCTATCTATTCAACACGTGGGTTCGAGGTGACAATACAATACTATACTAACTTCACAATTGCGGAGATTATTACCCAAACCTCTGTCTACCACTCAATAGGTAATTGGTCGTGAAAGGGTTAGTCTTTTATGAAATAATATTGCAATGACAAACAAAGTCTTTCTAATTTCTTTTACAGATTTCATATCTAGATGCTGTTATTGATAGGAAAAATTAACACGTATTACATCTTCAAAACACAATGATTAACAATGTTTAATCTCGATTTACCTGTATTTCCTTCGCTAAAAACTGCGTAAATCCGCTTAGAACTTCGGGTCGCCAATCAGGAAAATCTACGATCAGTGTTTGTAAGCTTTGAAAAGAAAGCCCTCGTAATTCTTCATCAATATGCACTGTTAAACGGCACAATAAATCAACCAGTTCTGATGCACTCATGCCTTCTGGAATTAACCTAAAAATATAATAAAAAAATACAATTACATCTCCGGAACATGTACCATCAGAAATTTATAGTAGTATTTAAATAACTTCAAATCAAATCTGCTGTTTAGGAAATCATTGTGAGAAAAGTATATCAGGGATACTGAGAAATAGATAAGATGCAGCAAAAATGTATAAAAAAAAGAAATGTACAAAATATTTTTTTGTCATTTAATCTCCTTCTGATTCAAAACTCTTCTAACATTTAGGTTTAGACCTAAAAAATTTTCGCCTTTTCATTTAAATTGTTCATTACCCGCCGCCTTTATTTCCTTGTCACTTCGAAACTTCAAATTTCTCTCACCTTCATCAAACTTTCAAATCTCCGTTTACAAAGTCCTTCTTCATATTGGAAACAAGGGAATAATTGCTAAGAGCCGGGTCTGGACTGTAGGGTCAGTACTTTATTTTTTAAATCTTGTTTTAGCGAGAGCCCGCCTTAATTCTAAAGCAGTGTGGAGGAGCGCATTCTACAGTCAACGCTTAAAGTGCAGTCTCAGTAACTTTTTACAAAGTGTAAGTTTATAAGATCAAAAGGCAATATTTTACATTTTAAAACTGTATGCATTGTCATGGCCACTATACGTTCGCGTGTGCTTCGAGATGAACAATATTGTCGTTTGTTCTTATAAACTTAAACCTTAGTTAAGTTACTGGAACTGCACTTTTAGCGTTGACTGTACATACATACACATCACACCAGATTCCCTGTGGAGGAATCCTGTACCGATCTTGTAAACACACAGTCACCACACTCGGCAGTTATAGGTACTTATAACCTCAAAGACACTCCGAAGTCAACACTGTACTATACTACATCAAAATGTAAGATCAATTACAGGTAAAACATCAACATTTGAACTAATTTTATATAAATATAAACCAAGTATACTGGTTTGCACTGATATATGGTGTAAAAACAGCGATATTCAACGTGTGCGCTTGTCGAACTATGAACTAGCAAATTATTATTGTCGTTCGAACATTAATCACGGAGGCGTTGCCCTTTATGTTCGCAAAGCATTCCAATACAAGCCACGCCCTGACTTACAAAGTATTGCAGTCGAGTATCATTTTTACTGCACCGTTATAGAACTTATCACATGTAAGTTAATTGTTGTTGGTATGTACCGTGCTGGAAAAGCTGACTTTAAAATTTTCTTGTGTTCATTGGAACTTTTAGTATGTAAAATCATAGACGAAGGCAAGAGGTTTTTATTGGTCGGTGACATAAACGTAGATTTTCTGAAGGATAACTACGAACGCCGTAGTTTAAATGATTTGTTGCATTGTTATAACTCGCATAACAATGTTGATTTCCCTACTCGCGTATGTAACTCATGCGAGACTTCTTTGGACTGTGGGATTGTTGCTCGTGATGATTGTGCCGTCACGGTAAGGCCCGTTCAAACGGCAGTTAGTGACCACGACGCTCAGTATTTTACAATGGAAACGGTATCGGTCGATTGTAATAGTAATAATAAGTATATGAAACGAATTTTTAATAATGACTCCAGATGTAATTTTAATATTGACACTGAGAATTATAATTGGACATTTATTAACAAACATGACATAAATATAAATCAGAAATTTGATAAATTAATTACAATATTGACATAACTAATTCACATTCATTTTCCTTTAAAAAAGATTAATTATAATAAAATAAAATCACCTTGGGTAAGCAGCGAGCTCTCGGAATGCTTAACGAAATTTGAAACCTTCTGTCAGATACGACAGCAGCATCCTACCGTGGAACATATAAACCAATGCGTCAACCACTACTCACACTTGGTCAAGTCAATTAGTCTCCGCGATCGCCGCAAGTACTATGACGATAGGATAAATGGTGCAAAAAACATTTCTAAGGAGATATGGCGCGTCGTGAACGAACAAGTGTCATTACGAAAACCACACTTGGGTCCTAATTTGATGGATGGTGACACGGTGGTTGACAATAGGGACATTCCAGAACGGTTCAATAAGTACTTTCTTAAAATAACTGAAAACCTCCCTATACATCCAAACGAAAACGCAGCATTAGATAACTTACGTAATTATTTAATACATCGAGACATTCCCAATTTTATTCTTCCACTTATTATCACGGACATTCTAAATAAAACTATTAAACATATGTTGCATTCGTCTGGAACTTTAGATATCTATGACATTTCTGTACGAGTTCTTCTGTATATATGGCCTATTCTAGTCGATAAGTTGTTTTCATTGATAAATGAAATGTTTATATCCGTTACGTATCCCGATGCGTTAAAGTGCACCAGGGTTTGCCCAATATACAAGGGAAAGGGTGACAAGACACGGTTGGAGAGTCACAGGCCTATCACCATAGTCCCCACCTTGTCCAAGATAATTGAATTCATATTGTCAGTGAGCCTAACGGAGCATCTCGAGGGAAATGGTCTGCTTAGTGATGCTCAACATGCTTATCGGAAGCGTCGGTCAACAGCTGGTGCTGCATATGAGGTTATTGACGCCATCATGACGGGCTTGGATGATAGGTATGTGGTGGCCGGGATCTTTGGCGACTTGACCAAGGCTTTCGACGTGGTCCGACCGAGCCTTCTCGTCAAAAAATTAGAAGCCTACGGAGTAAGGCAGGCCTCGCTTCGCTTGTTCTCGTCCTTTTTGGATGGTCGAAAACAGGCGGTTGAAATAGCTGCTGGCGGGCATAGATTTCAGTCTCCGATGGGCAATATTTCGATCGGTGTCCCACAAGGATCATCCCTGGGAAATATACTATTTTTGACATTTATTAACGACTTGACATATTATATTACTGACGGAATTATAATATTATTTGCTGACGATACCACGGTTGTAGTTTGTGCGAAAACGTACGACGACCTAAATATAAAAATTAATAAAGTAGTCGAGCGGTTGCACGATTGGTTCTCGAGCAACGGCTTAATATTAAATGACTCAAAATCATCGGTGCTATTGTTCTCAATAAAGGATATGGCGAGGCCTGCTGCTGTCCGCTGCCCGATGCCATTCGCAAGTGAATGTCGCTTTTTAGGTTTCACATTGGATTCCAATTTGAATTGGAAAAGTCACATCCAATCGCTAAGTGAGAGACTGAGTGGGGCGGCCTATGCGTTGCGCAAGCTGAGACCACTGGTATCGGGTTCAGTGTTAAGGCAAACGTATTTTGCTCATTTCCATTCCATCATGTCCTACGGGGTCCTGCTCTGGGGTGACTCTGTCGAAGGGAATCGCGTTTATGTCCTTCAGAAGCGGGCCTTACGGATTCTGGATGGAATGGGGCCTCGTGAGACGTGCAGAACTGTATTCCAGAAGCATGGCGTAATGACACTTTATTCCGTCTACCTCTATGAGGTGATGATCCTTGTGCGGAAGAGGCTAGGTTCGCTTGGGCGCCGCGTGGGCAGCGAACGGTCGCTTCGTAACGCGGGGCGGCTCGCGGCGGTGGCGCACCGCACGAGGTTCGCGTGCAGGAACCCTAGGGTGGTGGGGCCCAAGTATTACGAGCACCTTCCCACTGAAATTCGTGATATTAGGGATGACGAAACGTTCTGTCACCGACTAAAGAAATTCTTGCTGGAAAATGCGTTTTACTCTGTAAAAGAGTATATGACGAAAGAGTACGGATGTACTTATCGTATTATAAATTTGTTATACATTAATTATTTTTATATACATATTATGCCGTGTGCCGTGTGGCGGCGGCTTTAGAATAAGACTGTAGTACATTATTGCAGTCCGCCACCCCATCTCTTCCCGTGGGTGTCGTAAAAGGCGACTAAGGGACTAATTAGACCTATGATAAACATACATAGGTCCCAAGCCACATAGTATTTACGGATTATGATGACTATATTTATAAATAGTATATATGTATATTAACAATAAATTAATTCTATAATATAATCTGGATTTAAAATTATAAATATTAATTAAATTAAAAATATTATCATATAAATTAATTTTGAGGGTACCCTCAAAAATTTTAAAATTACTCAAATATTTTGACGGTGGTATAAAACTAAATTCAAAATGATATTTTAATAGCAAATATTTTTGGATACCACCGTCATCTTTTAATCAAATTTATTTATTCATAATAATATAGTTGTGCATCATGGTCCGTAAATACTATTGTGCGACCGACCGATGGCGGTATATCCATCCGAAAAGGGTAGGGAGGCCAAATACAAAGCCGATGACGGGCAGCAGCGTCATCTGTGCTAAAGTCCTTACCCCTGCGATCTCCAACCCGCCTGCCCAGCGTGGAGATTAGGGCAATACCCCCCCATGTTATGACAACATTTAAAAAGATGGCCCCGAGTTCCTGGCGGCACTGTCGTCCTGGCCACGGTGACGGTCGGGGCAGCGACAGTGCCAGGGGTGCGAAGAATCCCCAGGCGTCAAACGAGTCACCAAAACTACTGACCGTGGCGACGTACAACGGACGCAGTCTCCGGCTGGATTCTCATCTGGCCGAACTGGAGGTAGAACTTACCAAAATCAGGTGGCATATCCTGGGGTTAAGCGAGGTCCGAAGACAGGGCGAGGACTGCTTAACCCTAAGCTCTGGACATCTGTTCTACTTCCGGGAAGGAGACTGCAAGTCCCAGGGGGGCATAGGCTTCCTCGTCAACAAAGTCCTCTGTAACAACGTTGTGGAAGTGTCCAGTGTGTCGACAAGGGTGGCGTACATCATTCTTAAGCTCTCGGATCGGTACTCACTCAAAATGATCCAGGTGTACGCCCCCACATTGGCACACTCAGACCAAGAGGTAGAGGCCCTATACGATGATATCGAACGGGCCTTGCATCATACCACGTCCACTCACTACAACGTTGTGATGGGGGACTTCAACGCTAAAGTTGGTCGAAGGGAGAGTGGTGAATCGAGGATTGGACCACACGGCATTGGCAGTCGGAATTCCAGGGGACACATGTTGGTCCACTTTCTAGAATCGCAGGGGCTGTATCTTATGAATACTTTTTATAAGAAAAAGCCCCAACGGAAGTGGACCTGGAAAAGTCCCGATGGAAACACCTTTAATGAGATCGACTTCATCATGGCGGATAAAAAGCACATATTCAGGGATGTCTCTGTGATCAACAGGTTTAATACCGGAAGTGATCACCGCATGTTAAGAGGCACCCTGAATATCAATTATAAGCTAGAAAGGATGCGCATGATGAAGTCCACGCTCCGACCGACCAGACTGCAAATGGCTGCTGGTTCATCCAAGTTCCAGTTGGAACTTCAGAACCGCTTTGCCATTCTGCAGACCACGACCAATGTTGACGAGGACCTCGAAAATGTGACCAGAATAATCGGCGAGGAAGGGAGCCGGTTCTGCAGGGCTCGAGCTGGAAGCCGTAAGTCGGATCTCTCGGACGAGACTTTGGACCTTATGAGGTTAAGACGAGAAACTCCACAGACATCTCCTTCGCAAACAGCTACGCTAAACAAACAGATAAAGAAGGCAATACGACGTGACCTACGTAAGGCTAATGCTCTCCTCATAAAAGAGTTGATCGAGCAAAATCGTGGGATGCGCGTATTCGCCCGAAAACTGGGACGTAGCCATATGACGAAGTTGAGGACTGCTCGTGGAGACATGGTCACCTCTAAACCAGAGATCTTGTCTGAGATAGAAGATTTTTACGGCCAGTTATACCGCTCACGATGCCGAAATCCGGTTCCTGACCCCTCCGATTCAAGGGCCACATTGACACGCCACTTTACTGAGGACATGCCTGAAATAGCTATGGATGAGATTGAGATGGCCTTAAAACAGCTTAAAAATGGAAAAGCTCCGGGAGAGGATGGAATCACCTCTGAGCTCCTGAAATCTGGTGGAAGACCAGTTCTGAAGGAGCTCCAGAGAATTTTTAATAGTGTCATCTTCTCCGGAAGAACTCCAAAATGTTGGGGCAGAGGTGTGGCTGTTCTGTTCTTCAAGAAGGGAGATAAAACCCTCTTGAAGAACTACAGGCCGATAACACTTCTGAGCCACATATATAAGCTGTTCTCGAGGGTCATCTCCAATAGACTCTCAGCCAGGCTCGATAGCTTTCAGCCTCCAGAGCAGGCCGGGTTTCGACGGGGTTTTAGCACCATAGACCACATCCACACGTTGAGGCAAGTTATACAGAAAACTAACGAGTATAACCAGCCACTCTGCCTCGCGTTTGTGGACTATGAGAAAGCCTTTGACTCGGTCGAGACCTGGGCAGTCATGGAATCCTTGCAGCGATCTCAGGTCGACTGGCGATACGTGAGTGTGCTGAGACATATCTATGATTCCGCCATGATGACCGTTCAACTCCAAAGCCACGGCACGAAACCTATCCAGTTGCAGAGAGGTGTCAGACAGGGGGATGTTATGTCCCCGAAACTGTTCTCGAGTGCACTGGAAGATGTTTTCAAAACGTTGGATTGGGTTGAACGGGGAATAAATATAAATGGGGAATACATCTCGCACCTCCGCTTTGCTGACGATATCGTCCTGATGGCAGAGTCGCTGCAGGATCTGGAGGAAATGCTGTCCGAACTAAATGCTGCTTCTCGACGCATCGGACTCGGGATGAATTTAGATAAAACCAAAATCATGTTTAATGATTTGGTGGTCCCGAGACCGGTTGCCCTTGGGGGCACTCCCGTAGAAGTTGTTTCTCAATACACCTATTTAGGCCAAATTATACAGCTTGGCAGAAACAACTTCGAGAGGGAGGCGGACAGAAGAGTGCAGCTGGGATGGGCAGCATTTGGAAGGCTAAGGCATGTTCTCACGTCGTCTCTACCACAATGCCTGAAAACTAAGGTTTTCAACCAGTGTGTGCTCCCCGTTATGACGTACGGATCTGAGACGTGGACACTCACTGCGGGACTAGCCCACAAATTCAAGGTCGCTCAGCGTGCTATGGAGCGGAAGATGCTCGGGGTTTCTCTGGTAGATCGCATCAGAAATGAGGTGATACGCCAGAGAACTAAAGTTACCGACATTATGAAAAGAATTAGCACGCTGAAGTGGAGTTGGGCTGGTCACGTATGCAGAAGGACTGATGGTCGCTGGAGCAAAAAAGTCCTAGAGTGGAGACCGCGTCTCAGTAAACGTAGTGTGGGGCGCCCCCCGGCAAGGTGGGAAGACGACCTGCGCAGGTTGGCCGGCATCGAATGGATGCGAACGGCCACTGACAGGGAGAAGTGGCGTCATTTGGGGGAGGCCTATGTCCAACAGTGGATTGATACAGGCTGATGATGATGATGATGATGATGACATATTATGCATATTTTGTGACATTATTATTATTATTTTTGACATTTTCATTTTTTTTTTTATATATGACGATCATTGTAACTTTGGACATGTGTTAATTGTATTTTATTTTTATGTGACATTGTGGCAATAAAGAAAAAAATAATAATAAAAAAAAAGAAATATAGCGACACTCTTTTAATATGGATTCTATCTGACAGTCATATGTCTTATTGAGCCGGCCTCTGCGTGCACCTTTCTACTTTACTCACATATATTCCTTTTGTCATCTACAGTCATTCATCCGCATAACATGTTTAAACCATCAAAGCATGCCCTTTTCAATCTTAGTCACTACAACTTCTTTCATACCGCAGTTTATCACACTTTTTAATTTCTATCCTTCAATGTCACTCCTAACATGCCTCTCAGTGAGCGCATTTCGACAGCATTGATTCTATTTTCTTTTGCCCTACTCAACTTTCGCTACTTTAAGTCAATGTTGGAACCAGCACAAGTCTATGAATAGCCATACGTGCCGTTCGAGAAATCAACTGGCTACTCATAACACTATGCATGGCGCGTACGCTACATTCAATATCTTCCTCACATTTTACGTCAGTAATAAATAGTGTCCCCAAACATACAAAATCGTTCACCTGTTCGACTCTTTCATTGTCTATATCAATCTAACGCTCTGTCTTGCCAAGTCCCTTCAGAACCATTACTTACGTTTTACTAACATTACATTTCATTTCTTTTCTCTGAAAGGACGCATTCATATATAATATATATGTGTGTGTATATTCAAAGACTTAAGAGCCCATATCAAAGTATCTCTACACAAATCATACACAGAAAGTGCTGACCACAAATCATGCCGGGATACACGATCATAAGACTTTTCCAAATCCATAAAAGCCAAAACTTTTCAGCCACTTGGCGTAAATAAAAAACCTGATTTAGGCACACGGCCATACCGCCAACGCGTATTAAAAAGTAAGTACAAGAGCTTGGCAACCCCCGGCCCACACGTCTTCAACATCTCCACGGAAATCCTATCATACCCTGCAGCTTTAACAATTTTTATACCTTTCAGAGCCGTTCCCGTTAGTTATTAATCTCCTGGGGTGTTCAACAGGGTTGTGAAGTCACGACTTTTCACAGGATTAATGGATGATTGTTTGACAGATTTGCGTGCAAATAGCTATGGACTAAGAATGGGTCAGTTCGTCGTCAATTGCCTCTTGTACGCGCACGATCAAGTGTTGCATGCATCGTCGGTGGACGAGTTGCAGAAAATGATGGATATAACATGTAACGCTTTTGAAAAAAGGGTTAGAAGATAATGTGAGTAAAACCAACACTATGGTTTTTGAGAGACAGGAATGTATGACAGAATGTGTTAGTAAAGTGGAAGGTAGGGAAGTGGAACAAGTGAAAAAGTTTGTTTATTTGGTTATTTGTTTACAAGATATGAAAATGTGAGGATGATATAGAAAGCAGTATATAGCATGTGAGCGGTATAATGTCTAGTCAGTTATGTCAGAAAGGTCCCTACGATCATGTATGGTCGTGGCCCTCACCCAACCACTACCAGCGACCTTTTTCAGGTCATTGGGCCATCGAGCAGGCCGGCGCCCTACACTACGTTTACCGAGAAGCGGCCGCCATTCGAGTACCATCTTGATAGACAATGTCTACGACTTTGGTTCTCTGCCAGATAATCTCGTTCTGTACTCTGTCCCTTAACAAAATTCAAATGCTCGCTGAGCGACATGTAAACGGTAAACCTGCCCGACTATGATATTACAGGTAGGACGCACTGATTAAAAACCCTGGTCTTAAGACAATGCGGTAGTGGGGATAAGAAGATTTGACGCAGGTTCCCGAATGCTGTCCAGCCTAGCTGCACTCTTCTGAAAATCTAACGCTCGAAACTTTCCCTACCCATTTGCAGAACCTGGCCCAGGTAGACATATTCCTGGACCGCTTTGAGCGCTTCTCCACTAATCGTAATCGGTTCCGGCACAACGAGTTCATTAACATTACTTTCGTCTTCTCCAAGCAAATCCTGCAACGACTCCGCCATTATGACAATGTCGTCAGCGAAGCGAAAGTGTGTGATGTATCTGCCATTGACATTGATACCCATCCCAGTCTAATCCAGAGTCTTGAAGACGTCCTTCAGTGCGTTCGTGATCAGTTTTGGGGAGATAACATCCCCTTGTCTTACTACTCGGAGCTCGTCTTTTTGTTTTGGACTTGAACAGACATCGATGCCACGCTGTATATGTTCCTCATCACCTACACATAACGCCAATCGACCTGGCATCGCTGCATGAATTCCAAAAAATTTCAGATCTCAATGGAAGCGAAGGACTTCTTGTAGTCCACAAAGGCATGGCACTGCGGCTGAGTATACTCATGGGACTTCTGTATAACCTGCCACACTGTGTGGATGTGGTCTTCGGTACTGAAACCTTTTCGAAATCCGGCCTGCTCTGGCTGGAAGGCATCAAATTTTGAGGCCAGACGATCTGTGAGCATTCTCGAAAACAACTTGTAGACGTGGCTTAGAAGCGCGATAGTCCTTTAATTCTCAACTCATTCTTCGTCTTGTCTCCCTTTTTGAAGAACAAGACCACTACGCTCTCACTGCACGCCGTCGGGTTAGTCCCATTAGATATAATAAAAATAAAAATTATGCTTGAGCTTCTCCAGGATTGGAGCTCCCCCCGGCTTTAGAAGTAATTCCATCTTCGCCAGGAGCCTTCCCATTACGCAGTTGTTTGAGAGCGCTCCCAACCTTGTCTTCGTCCACTAGTGGAAGATCACCTGTGAAGTAGCGCACCAATGTGGCTCTCGGGTCCTTGGCAACGGGAGGAAGCTTCGGAGCATGCCAGGCGTAAAGACGGCCGTAAATGCCCTCAACCTCGGTAAGAATCCCTGGAATTCAAGTGACGCTCCTGCCCTCGGAGGTTTTCAGCTTCGTCACATTAGACGTACCCATTCTTTAAATAAAGACTTACGACCCCCGATTTGCTCAATGGCCTCTTAAACGAGTTGCGCATTGTAGCTTCGGAGGTCACATCTAACCAATTCACGGATAGTCTTATTAAGACGTCGCTTATTCCCACTTTGGCATGGATGATAGAAGGGTCACGAAAGGAATTTATAGAGCCAAAGTGGAAGGTCGAGTTGAACGGGGTAGACTACGTAGAACTTACGCAGATTTAATTGCTAACATTCTCTTTTCTCATTTCTCAAGGCGATTATTATGAAGCGTGAAGAATAGAAGAGAAGGTTAATGGGTGTGAATGAAACAAGATTTGTCAGAATCGTACGAGGCGGTCGATAGAGTCTACCTATATGGTATATATCTAAATATATAACGAACTCGGAATAATTATTTCCGGACATAACCCAGGCACGGATCAATATTAAAATTTCTACCATTGGTTCGAAAGCCTTGGTTCGGACAAGAACCAACAAGACACTATAAACCAGCTACCATCTGACTAAACCGAAAGAGACTATTTCAGATTTTTAGAAATTGAAAAAGTAAATTATAAAACCAAATCTAGTTAAATCATTTTAAAAGCTCTCTAATCTAAACGCTTTGACTTGCCATGGTAATCATTCGGAGTCAATGCGTAATAGGTACATACCAACATACTGTAATTACTACTTTCATGACAATATCTTCACTTGAGATTTATTTCGTATTGAATTGGTGACCATCTATCTGCATTTCTGAAAGATCGTGAGAAAACACTACCTAGTCAAGTCACAGAGTAAACAGAACTGTTGGTAATTATAAACGCTGGCCCAACCTTTTAAGGTTCGATAGTGAGTCTCTAATAATTAGGTTCGGAGTGGCCAAAGTTCATCATATTTTTTATAAGATGGTGAATAATCAACGTATCACCACTACAAAATAAATCACAGTCGTGTTTATGTTATTTGTTACATTTCGTACTGAACACTATAACTTCACTTAATGAAGATTTAAATTTACGTAATATAAAACTATATGTTTTGAATTGCGCGCCACGATCACTGCGCGCTAAGCAAAGCTTGTAACCGTGCATTATTATAGCACCTGCGGAATTGTTGGATTTCGATGCACAAGTACAATCGCCTTCAGTGATTTAAGAGACGAGTATCTATTGTGTAATACTATACTGTAAATTATGAATTATTATAACCATAGCAGGTTCAAACTGAAAAAAACACTTCTCATTTATTCCAAATTTTACTTACCTAGGTATAGCAGCAACACAAGTTCTAAATAAATCAATTTTTGGTTTTCTTTCTCCTGTAGAAATTTCAACTTCCTTATTAATATGAATATTGGTCATCATTAATGGTCTACCGTATTGGATATCCAGAGCTCTTAGAATATCGACTAAAACACTTCTGACATAAGGAAAATATGCACTCATTCCAATAGACTGGGCTATTTCATCAGTTAACATTTTATTTAAAAATGTTTTTTTTATTTTGAAAGTATTTCCAGAAGGCAAAGTGCCAGATGTTCTGGGCATAGGCGGATCCCCTTCTTTTTGTTGTAAACTGTCCGCCACTACCAAAAAAGCTCTTAATCCTATGGACATTCTTTCAGGTGTTAAAATTATTTTGATAGTTCTCCCAACCATAAGTAAATCGAACACGATTTCCCTCATTGCAAAATCAAGTCTTTCTTGGGCTATAAATTGAATTATTTTAACAAAAATATTAAGAGGCGCATCACGAGGTACTACACTCTTTGATCCTTTAGGAAACAATGAATTTACTATGCTTTGTAAACGGGATTGTGTAGCTGAGTTGCTTTCGCATTTTATTCTGATCATATATACCCATAAGAGGCGAAAAAGTGATTCTGAAACAATGCATATAAGATAAAAACCTAAAACAAATACAAGTTATTTTCTTTATTACCAAAATAAAACTGAAAGGTAAGAGATTTTTATTTATTATGTGAGACTGGGTCGTTTTACGATAAATTAATTTATCGTAAAACGACGACTACAACCTTTATTTTACCAGACGTTTCGACCCAGTGGCATTAACCGTGGTCGCGGGATGACTGGCATTTCAGCTAATGTCTGTCTACCTTCACAATTGGATTTTTTGTTAATTCATAGTACGACACACTACACTCACACTATCCGAAGACACGTCTGCAGTTACGCCACGCAATCCCACTGGAATATAAATCATCAAAGCTTTGAAAGATATGAAAACTGGTAAAGCTGCACGGTATGATAGGATTTCCGTGGAGACGTTGAGGGCTGGTGGGGCGGTTGTTGCCAACCACTTGTATTTACTTTATTATGCATGTTAGCTGTGTCTAAGGATTGGTGCTGCGCTATTATCGTACCATGCAAGCTTGCGTCGATCGTGCTAAAATTACCGGGGAATGTTCTGAGCATCGTTGGAAAAATGTATGCAAACGTATTGATTGAAATGGTTGATCGTAAGACTGAAACCAAAATATGAGATGTGCAGGCAGGTTATCGGAAGGGAATGGGATGTACAGTGGGCCTAATATTGCCATATGAAGCAGAACGTTAGATGAACATATTCCTTTCATAACATGAATCATCTTAATTTGGTTATATGGATGTTCATTTTTGAGAACGGAAAACAAACATTCATCATTCACTCTGCATTTTTGACAGATGAATTTGTTTTTGTACGTAAAATGGTAATATGGCTGTTCGGACTTTTCCAGCCAGTGCTTATACGCCAATACCATTCACTAATTATCACGTTGAGTGCTTTCTGTCCAGTGCAACGCGGGGTTTGAAGTTTCTTACCTTCGAAATTTCGGAGATGGGCACTCAAGAGACTACCCCGCTACATAGACAGTGTGCATGCACAAGTCGTCAAAGCGCATGTTATGATGACAACACTGAGAAGATTGGGGAAGAACCGGCAATCTAACCACTACCAAGTCTCAGAATCTCGATATTTCCCTCTTCAAAGGTACAGCCGGCCTCATTAACACTCTTCAAAATTTTCATAACTTCACCCAAACTTATCTCACTGTCACTCTTGTCGCCCGTGACGCAAGACCTGCCACAAGCATCTGAGGTTTTAGACATATGACAAACATTTTTCATAAATAGTCCTTAAAAATATTTCGTCTAAACTCTTTCATTCGCTCAATGTCCATCACCATATTGCCTTCAACATATTTTATACAATTCACTGTAACACCTACTGAACCTCTCCGAACTTTTATGTTTCCAGAACAATTTCTGGATATTATAGAAATCTTTGGAGTGGTTCAGCTCACTCTATTTTTTCACATCTCGATTGCTCCATCTCATCTCCACCCATCACCACTTTCTTCTTATCGCCTTATATACACATATATATATATAATGGAGCTTATATATAATGGAGCTTGTAGATGAAAGGAGCGTTATAAAGGGAATCTATAAAGCCAAAGCAGAAAAAAAGTGTTGGACGGATTAGACCGCATATAACATATACAGGTAAAATTTCTCAAGTCACTCACCTTACGTAGTGAGAAGAACAGAATACAGTGTATGAGGTTAATGTGTGTTAGTAACAAGAGATATTTGTCAGGATCGTTCCAGGTGGAGATCGATAGCCTATCCCGTTCGGGCGTAGAGGCGTGAATATATGTTTGTATGTACATTTGTATTCACCCGTTTATTATATATAGATACCATCGGAACCAGCCGTTTTAGTTTTATATTAATTTAGTCATAAATAATTAAACCTATTGCAATCTAGATTTGTTTGGCAGTGTTATCTGTTGGTGCAGGTTTGCACTATTGCTCTGATACAGCCATACACATCGTCGGACCGACTGTATGTTAATATACCACTTCGAGTGTTGTATGCTACGGGCGGTGCCTGTTGATTTTGAAATTTTACAATTAACACTAACAAGAGCAGAAATCAATCCGAGATAAGTTTTAAACTGGAATAAGTCTGTGTGGAAGCCAAGTATCTCTACATGGTCTCATACCTATCGCCTAATAAGACCCCGCCCGCTTCCATTGTGCCTGGAGCTCCTGCATAAGTAACTGATTTCTGAATTTTTTTCAGCTGTAGAAAAACCCAGTCGCACTCAACTTTATACCAGTGAGGGGGTGAGTAAGGTGCAAATCCTTGCCAAGCGATTACCTGAAAAACACAGGTTAGCCCTCAACTTGGAAATCGACGGACAGGACTTTGTTTCATAGAGTAAGAAACCTGATAAAGACACCAAAATTCAGAAGTTCTTGCGGCAATTTTCCAATATATTAACAGAAGAAATTGATTGATACTTGGAAGGCATAAAGATGAGTCTTCGCTTCTTGACAGAGTCTTATTGTAAATTAACAAGAACGCTTGAAAACGCCAAGAACATGAAAGACAGAAAGTACATACGCTGCCAAGAAGAAACTTGACAGATGTGAGCTCAATACATGTGCCTCGGAGATAGAGATAAGAAATATTAATGAGGAAAAAAATCTTCGCAAACGTGAACTTGTTGGCGTCATCAGCTCGATTGAGGAAGCCGTACGTGCATCACTGTGCAAAATAGAAATCAAAGATGTGTACAGACCCGTAAACCTGGAAACCTGGCTACCCCTCAGGCTAGATAATAGCCAGTGCTTATATACGGTGTTACGGTTAACTATCTATCACGTTGTGTGCTGTCTCTCCAGTGAAACGCAGTTTTTGACGACCCATAACTGACGTGCCTTCAAAATTTCGAAAAGGGAAGTATCTGACTACCCCGCCACAAAAAATGGAGTGTGTATACACTAGTCGTGAAGCGTATATTATGTGTTAAAATACAGTAATAATACTAACATACCACCGTACTCGGTGGTGGTATATCCTAGAGTTATTGGAGGTCTGAAGACAGGGCAGGTACACTATAACCTTAGATTGAGGCCATCTTTCATACTTCCGGAGGATCAGTTAGCGATCTCAAGGATGATAGGTTTCCTCGTCAACAAAGTTCTCCGTAACCACGTGCTGGAATTATAGTGGTAATTTAATAAATTGAACTAATTAAGATACAGAGGAGATAAAAGCCCTCTACACGGATATCTCCACAGCTATTCGCCTCACTAACAAGAACGGCTGCACCGTTATTGTGCGGAACTTCGCTGCTCAGAGTTTGACTTAGCAGTGCCCGAGGGCAAATAGAAATCACACCCAGGAGAATGAGAAGCTGTCCTTTATGAAATTATAAATGAAGCCCCATAGAAAGTGGACCTTGCAGTGCCAGTGGTAAGTATAAACAGTTCCTGAGTCTTACATTCGTGGACTAGGACGAAGTTATCGATGTCATTGAGATCATGCTGTTCAAGAATCTCTACAGCAATTACAGTTAGCTGTTACAGCACGGCAACGAAACTGTTCAGGAATTCGTTGCAGTATGTCTCGTCAATGATTAATAATATATAATAATAATAATATTTGGACATTATTACACCAATTGAACTAGCCCAATGGTAAGTTCATTTAAGACTTGTGTTAAGGGTACTAGTCAACGTATATTTAAGAAATATATACATATTATATATAGATAAATACATACATAGCATATATAATCAACGACCAGACAGGAAAGCAGTAGAAAAGCGTAGTTCTTAACTCTGCCTCCACCGGGAATCGAACCCGGGACCTCACGATTAGCGTTCCGGCGGCTAACCGATCGCGCCACGGAGGTCGTCAAAATCATGGAGTCGTCAAAGTCGTGATTAATACCTCAGGCATCTATAACATAGCTATAACGGAGAACACGATGCAGGATTTGCAGGAAACGCTTCATAGTCATAGCTGCTTCACTGAGTTTGTTATATCCATCTGCATCTATATGACATATCCATCCGGGCCAAACGTTTTAGTTGAGTAGATAATAATTCAGCCGAAAGATCTCTTGGAGACTGCAGCTAGGCCAAGTAGTATTCGCAAAGTTGTGTCATACTTTCTCATCGCTACTATCGTAAGTGTATCCTACTAGTAATGGCATACAAGACCTAGACGTGGAACATGACAGTCTGGATGGCTCAACAATTATATGTCGCACAGGGAGCAATGGATTGTTCAATGCTGGATATCTCGTTAAGAGACAGAGTCCGAAACGATATCTTTCAGAAAATGTCACAATCGTAGTTGTAGTCTATTGATTGTGTTGCGATGTTGTTGAAAGATTTGCCTCGATAAACATTGTGTATATGTAAGGTGTTCTAAAGAAAGTAGTTGTTGCTGGATGAGTGCCACTAGTGATCGTGAGACATATCCTTCGTGTGCCGTAATTACCAGCAGTGGAGATACACAGGACAAAGCACTATTTATTCTGTTTATAATTCTAAAATTAACTGCGATAACATTTAATTTAATTTTATAGTTTAAAATTATAATCGTAGTATTTGTAAATAAAAATTTAAACGCTCATATCTCAAAATTGCGAAAGTGATACTTAAAGACTTCGCTCTACGGAGACGATATTTATTGTTTTAAACACATCTCGTATGGACTCTAGAGAACCCTTATGGTAGATTGAGCGGATATCTCTTTTCTGTAGCACAAATGTTGAATGAATACCAACAGATTTGCCCCGCCAAAGAACCCGTATGAAATGACGTTATGGAAATAACTAAAATATACAATTCTCGGTGTATCTACTTAGCCTTCTCACTAGACCACGGATGCGCTTACCAAAATGCAAAAATGGCTGTTATAAATAAATTGGATGTTGTCATAATTTTTTCACTGTGTACTTTTTATTATTTTTCGGTTAATACAAACAATAATCAAAATCAAATTAATGGGGTATATTATAAAAAGCTGAAAGATACTACGAATGTCAAATGATGTAATTATGACTGATGCAACTTGTTTAAAATTGGACATGGACAAGTTATATTTGCAATTTATAGGTCACAGGTGCAATGTTATTTATTCATTAATAAAATAATATTTGGGACATACCAATGATGGATTCCATTAGATTACACCAATTGAACTAGCCCCGTGGTAAGTTTAGTTTTAAGACTTGTGTTAAGGGTACTAGACAACGTATATTTAAGAAATATATACTTATTATATATAGATATAGTTATAGTATAGCATATAATTATAGTATATATAATCAACAACCAGACTGGAAAGCAGAAGAAAAGCGTAATTCTTAACTTTGCCTCTCATTATCAATCAAACCCGAGATCTCACGATTAGCGTTTAGGTGCTTAACCAATCGCGCCACAGAGATTCATATAAATTAAACAACAAAATTATACAATATCATTATAACAGGTGACATTTTCATCAATCTCTTACCCCTAGGGAGGAAAATGAATATGTGTATAATAGATATTTTAGTAACAGTATAATTTAGAAGTGTTTATGCAGAAATAATTTATGGTGTACCCCAGGAAAGCGATCTGGGAATGACTCTGTTTTTAATGTATATAAATGAACTCTCAAAACTAAAAATTGCTAGCAGGCATCTGTTAACTTATGCTGATGATACAGCAATTGTGTTTACAGGAGAAACTCGGGGGTCTCTCTTGAAACCAGCAGAAATAGGACTTCGTTTGATATCACAATTGCTTCATTATAATCATTTCACTCTCAACATCTCCAAAACAACCTACTCGTAAGAAAAGTTTTCATGCGCAAAATATCTTGGAGCAATTGTGGATCAGCTCTTTTCTTCGACAATAGACACATAGAGAACATTAATGGTAAGTTAAGGGAATTAGTGTGATTTTTTTAGACTCTGCCACGTCTCTTCTATTCAGATAGAATTATAAAAGGACCTATTGACAAAATCTACACTTCTCTGGCTCAGTCTGTTATTTCACACTATTTAACAAGTTGGAGTGGAACAACAAAATCTAAATTCCTGCAGGCTGAAAGAACTCAAAGGTAATTATTGAAAGTCATTATTAACCTATGCGTTTTCTATATCGCTATATATCGCTTTGGTAAATATTTTATTATAAAATTGTAACATTCGTAAAACTACTTTTATAAAATTGGTATGACAATTTCGTCAATTCTATAGAAACCCATAACTTGTGAAATATACTCGTACACTATATAAAAAAAGTGTTTACATTCATACCTACTAGAAGTATCAAAACCTCACTTTTTTTTACCTGTCCGCTTCACGTGAAATGCTCTATATGTGATTATTTATCTATATATATATATATAAATGAATTGCTGTTCGTTAGTCTCACTAAAACTCGAGAACGGCTAAACAGATTTATCTTATCTTAGTCTTGAAATGATCGTGGAGGTGTAGGGAAGGTTTAAAAGACAAAAATGAATCGAATAGTTTCCGGGAAGACCCTAAAAACAGCCCTTTTCTATTTCCAATACAAATGTTTTCCAACTAAAACGTAGTCAATTTGAGCTTTATTGCTATTGTATAAAGTTAATAATAATAAGAAATCTTTATTGGAATCCACTCAAATTTCACAATTATCGAATAACAATTAAATTTCAATTCATAATTTAAAAAATTTAAAAAAAATTAACAAAATTAAGTAATAAGTCAAATTAAAGAAGCAACCAAACTGTAGCGATTGTTTTGTGGGATCCCAAAAGGCGACCAGCTCGGTGGGCGTCTGCTAGGCCTAGGCTGCGCAGAACCACCGATTTTCAGCTGGCAGCACACAGAGGGTTATAGATTAGATAAGATATTCAATACTTAGATATTGCGAAGAAAACTGTATCAAATAATAAATATTAAATATAAAAAAAACTGTGTGACTGTGCAGTGATTAACGAATACATATACTATAATAATAAAACAGTAGGAATGTACATACATATATAGGTGAGTAACTTTCATTGCGGTTGTTGTTTTTGTATCGATAATAATGTATTCTTCAATTCTTGTCTGAATTTATGTTTATTTTTTGTCAGCCTCAAAGATGGTGGAATGTTGTTCCAACATTTGGTGGCGGCGTAATGAAAGCCACCCCTGTGGGGCTAATATGGTCATATGAAGCAAAGATGAAATGAATCCTGTTTGAAAGGAGAACGAAAGCAGAAGTTGATAATTGGCCGTAATATGGACGCTTCGCCTTTCGTTTCATCATTCATTCCTCTTTTGGTTTGTGTTGCCGTAATTACAAATCAAAAGCGATACGGGACACGAAAACCTGTACCGATTATTATAAAAGCGCATTTGATGCATTTTACTCACGGTTTTTATAAAATAAATTGTTTTTATTATGCTTTCATAACATTTTTATTAATTTATTGTAGGTAAGTACCTCAAGCTTATTTAAATTTTTTTTTTGTATAATGGTAACACTATTATAATGGGCTGTCATCCCGTGATGCATATAAATAAATAACAAACTAAATAACAACAATAACAAACCATCATTGCTGGATATAAAAACTCATCAAAGGGGCGGCAAAAGGTTACTAAGTGCTGGCAAAACTTGGTCAGAGTTTTAAATAGCCATAAAACTCGAACAACTGGCTAGGATTGATTCTCAAAGATGAACGTATTTACATTCATGCTTTTGTTCCTCTATTTTGACGTTTGAGTTGAAAAGTCCGAACAGCCATATTACCATTTTACGTACAAAAACAAATTCATCAGTCAAAAATGCAGAGTGAACGATGAATGTTTGTTTTCCGTTCTCAAAAATGAACGGCCATATTACCAAATTAAGATGATTCATATTATGAAAGGAATATGTTCATCTAACGTTCTACTTCATATGACCATATTAGGCCACTGAAAGCCGAAGTGTGATGTATCACATTGTATTACAAGCACTGACTATTGTCATAGCAATGTAGGTGTGTTCCTAACGTCAAAAATAATATATCAAAACATATATCAAAACAGTGTGCGTGTGTGCGTTGAAGCACATAAAGCATCGTTGAATTTACTTTCGGCCATAGATAAGTAGAGTCAAACACAAAGATTTCAAGTCATATCAAATTAAAAACAACATAAAAGTGTTGATGTCGATTTGCCGGTGTACAAGTGTTGTTTTTCTTGGATTTTCTGTTACCCAATCTACTGAGTTTGCTTTTGTCAACTGCAAACGACTGAAACAAATTCGTATATCGTGTTTTGTGCATAGTGTTTAGGTAGTGTTTGATAATATATATATATATATATATATATATATATTGGATACTAGCGGACCCGGCAGACTTCATCCTGTCATAAAGATTTGTAAAGTCCTATAAGACGAAGCAATTCAAGCTACAAATCAAGCTATTTACCGATCTAATCGTAGTGCATAAGAACGTGACGACCAAATTGAACGTGAAAGAATTCGGATATCGAAACGCGTGAAACGCGAGCATGACATTCAACTAATAATCGCGGCAGTTTGAATCGGGCTGCTTTCAGTTACAATTGACTACAGCAACTACCAATGTGTTGTTATTGGTTCTATGGACTCGGTTTGCTCACACTGTAAGGCATTGAAATACAAAAACGAAGCCAATGGATTGTCTTGCGCAAATGGTAAAGTGAAATTGATACCATTGGATCCACCACCAGAGCCATTGTCCTCAATGGTTTCAGGAATAGGAACAGATTCCATACACTTTTTGACACATATCCAGCAATATAACAATTGCTTTCAT
This sequence comes from Leucoptera coffeella, assembly GCA_030578115.1. Lineage (NCBI taxonomy): Eukaryota > Metazoa > Arthropoda > Insecta > Lepidoptera > Lyonetiidae > Leucoptera > Leucoptera coffeella. Next base: position 3,580,986 of record JAMBLF010000002.1, read on the forward strand.
ATGACTTCATTTGGGGCAACAAATGTAGTTCGGGAAAATTTTATGCCAACTTTCAAGGTATGTATTATAGAAGTTACTCATAATTATTTTTGCGAACAAAATGTTCTATCACCTAAGTTAAGATGTGTCAATAATCTTCGATTTCTTAATCATAACGAATTATTAGCAATTCACCACAAGAAATTGATCTGCGTTGTGCACATTACAATTTAGTAAAGAGGTCTATTGTAGAACAATTACAAATCTTATTTCATGTACACAATCGATTGATTATATTGTTTAAAACGGATCTGATGCCATCTGATAATCACAAAATTGTAATCAGAGCTGATAAAACACCTGCAGGTGAAAATGCAAGACGTTTTAATGCACCAACTATTGATGAAGTTGCTATCGTTGTAGTTGGAGAAAACCTGGTATACCGTGATATTGTTTTACATCGTCGGAATGATTAATTAGAACGAACAAAGGAAACACAGCGCTCATATGATGCACTGCAATATCCCATTATATTTTGGCAAGGTGACGATGGCTATGGTTTCTCAATAAAAATGATAAATCCCATTACAGGTTATTAAAATATTAGTTTAGCTATGGCGATAATATCTGTCACTATAATATGTACTTTAATTTTACATGTTTCTATGTTATTTAAATAAACTCTATTTACAGGTTCTGAAACCAACAAAAAAGTCAGTTCAATGAACTATTATTCATACCGGCTAATGATTCGGGAAAATGAAGACAATCACATATTGAAATGTCGGCGATTATATCAAAAATATGTTGTTGACATGTATGTTAAAATTGAAACGGAGAGATTAACATTCATCAGGTTGAATCGGACCAAACTCCGGACAGCAGATTATATTCACCTTCGAGATGCGATTAATACTGATGGAAATGCACAGAATGTCGGTCGGATGACTATTCTTCCAGCAACTTACATCGGAAGCCCTCGGCATATGCACGAATATGCTCAAGATGCCATGTCATATGTTCGTCATTACGGTACAGCAGATTTGTTCATCATATTTACATGCAATCCGCAATGGATAGAAATATTACAGGTAGAGTCTTTAGACAAAAGTTGAAATCGTTAATGGATTTCATCGTAAAACATTATGGTTTGGTGAGACACGCTGCTGGACTGTACTGTACTCTGTGGAGTGGCAGAAACGAGGATTGCCACATGCACACATATTGATTTGGTTGGTTGAAAAGATAAGGCCAAATGAAGTTAATGCAGAGTTATCAGCTGAAATCCCTAATGTACAAGTAGATCCTGAATTGCATGAGGTAGTTATCAAAAACATGATACATGGTCCCTGCGGAACTCTTCGTCAAAATTCACCGTGCATGATGGATGGTAAATGTTCAAAACGATATCCACGGACATTAATACCGGAAACAATTACTGGTAATGACGGTTATCCATTGTATCGTCGCCGATCGACAGCAGACAATGGAAAATCAACAATTGTCAAATTAAATCACCAAGATATTAAAATAGATAATCGTTGGATTGTTACATATTCACCCATTTTATCAAAGACATTCAAAGCACACATCAACCTTGAATCTTACCATTCAGTGAAATCTATGAAATACATTTGCAAATATGTAACCAAAGCAGGTGATATGGCTGTGATTGGAATTGGTGCAGAGAATTCCATTGATGAAGTTACCCGATACCAAATGGGCCACTATGTTAGTAGTAACGAAGCAGTTTGGCGAATATTTTCATTTCCAATTCATGAGAGACACCCTTCTGTTGTTCACTTAGCTGTACATTTAGAAAATGGACAAAGAATGTATTTTACAGCACAAAACGCAGTGCAAAGAGCTGCTCAGCCACCATCTACTACATTAACCAGTTGTTTTGAGACATTCCAAAATTATGATTTTGCAAAAACATTGCTATATTCTGAAATGCCAAAATATTATACCTGGAATAAATCTTCAAGAAGATTTATACGATGGAAACAAGGAAAACCAGTTCCAGGATACCTAGATGTATATTCGACCGATGCGATTGGTCGAATTTATTCAGTGCATCCAAGCAATAATGCATGATTTTATTTACGACTGCTATTAGTCAATGTACGTGGCCCAACATCATTCGAACATTTACGAACTGTTGATGGTGAATTGTGTGGATCATACAGAGAAACCTGTCAACGTTTGCAATTGCTAGAAAATGACGCTCATTGGAATCAAACTCTCAATGATGCTGTAATATCATCACACGCTCATCAAATAGGAACATTGTTTTCTATAATCATATCTACGTGCTTCCAATCAAACTAATTCCCAATTGATTTGTGGATCAAGTACAAAGATTGATGAAGTGATGATATTTTGTATCAAATACGGAATAGAATGGGAAACCCAAATATACAAATCAGTGAAGAAATTTACAATGAAGCATTGATTACAATTGAGGACATGTGCTTGATGATATCAAACAAACTATTAATTCAATAAGGCCTGACCGCGCCCAATCGTCCAATGTATCATGCTTTTAACCAAGAGTTGCATCGAGAATAACGGTATGATCTCAACACTTTGAAAGAATTAATTCAAACAAATCTTCCACTGTTGAATGAACAATAGAAGTATGTATTTGATACTCTTATAAAAGTAACAAATGATGAAACTGGAGGGATTTACTTCTTAGATGCACCTGGTGGTACAGGAAAAACTTTTTCGATTTCATTAATATTAGTAACAATTCGCTCACAAAATGGAATTGCACTTGCACTCGCTTCGTCAGGAATCGCAGCAACTTTGCTTGAAGATGGTCGAACAGCCTATTCAACACAAAAACATTCCATTAAATATGCAAAGCAATGAAACTCCAACCTGCAAGATTTCGAAGAACTCTGCAATGGCAAAGGTTTTGCAGCAATGTAAATTGATTGTTTTGGATGAATGTACGATGGCACATAAACAATCTTTGGAGGCTTTAGACAGAACCTTAAAAGACCTACGAAGCAATAATAACCGATTTGGTGGTGCAATAATTTTATAAGCAGGAGATTTTCGTCAAACATTGCCAGTAATTCCACGATCAACGCCAGCCGATGAAATCAATGCATGTCTTAAGTCCTCTAATTTGTGGAAAAATGTCAAAGTACTTCATTTAAGCAAGAATATGCGTGTCGAATTGCAAAATTTCCAACAACCAATCTGGAAAAATATTCTCTAAACAACTCATAGACATTGATAATGGCAATTTTCTTATAGTTGACTGGCTGCATTAACTTTCCTCAAAGTTTTTGTCAGTTAACGCAATCAAAAGATGAACTTATTCAGAAGGTGTTTCCAGATGTTTCTCAAAATTACAAAAACCATGATTGGTTGAGCAAACGAGCTATATTGGCTGCAAAAAACATAGGTGTAAATGAATTAAATTTCAAAATTCAAGAACAAATTACAGGTGAATCGAGGATATATAAATCAGTTGATTCGGCTACTAACCAAGATGATGTAGTGAACTATCCACCGGAATTTTTAAAGTCGCTGGATTTGCCAGGATTGCCGCCTCATAATCTCCAATTAAAGGTTAGATCAATAGTTATAATGTTGCGAAATATCAACCAACCGCGTCTTTGCAACGGTACACGGTTAGCGATAAAAAAAAATTAAACAAAGCGATAGAAGCAACTATACTCAAAGAGAAGTATAAAGGAGAAGATATTCTCATACCGCGTATCCCAATGATTCCAACTGATGTACCATTTGAGTTTAAACGAGTACAGTTTCCAGTGCGGCTTGCTTTTGCTATGACCATAAACAAATCCCAGGGGCAGTCATTAAGTGTTTGTGGTATTAATCTGGAAAACCCATGTTTCTCACATGGTCAATTGTATGTTGCCTGTTCCCGTGTTGGAAAACCATCAGATTTGTTTGTCTATGCGCCAAGTAATCAAACAAAAAACATCGTATATCACAAAGCACTACAATGATAATAAAACTGATTCTGTAAATAATTGTGATTCAGATGATTAACAATAAAGAGATTACTTACTTTTAAATCCTTCTATATGTTTCATTTAATTATTTTTTATTCACAACGCCCTATCACCAGGGCGACGGTTTTGTTCAGGAGAATTTTGAGCCACGTCTATAAAATACGTAGGAACAAAAAATGCCATATTACAAATCTTTATGACAGGATGAAGTCTGTCGGGTCCGCTACTATAATATATATTGAACAATAACGATTTACTCATTTTATTTTTTATATTTTCATTTACATGAATTATGCCTATAGGATATATATCTATATATCAATCTTGTTCCATACGCTCTCTTTTGTTTTTAATTTAGTTAAAATGCTTCTTTTCTTCGTATTACATTAGTGCGTGGACGTCATCTATTTTCATCTTTAATATTTATTGAAAGGTTGTTCCATAAGTAAATTAATCTTTTCCTCTCTTTTATGCGCAAATTCTCATAGGTAATGGGCCCAGAACACAGTTGCAAAAACTAAAATGTAACTTATGTTTTGAAAATGCCATACCACGTGGTGGTCGTTTAAATTTAGTTATATTTTTAATATTATGTTGAAACTGTAAAATAATGAAAAAGTGGAATATCAAACCTTTTAATGGTGATAAATATATTATTATTGACACGCTTATAAAGCATTTTTCAATATTTTAAGTGCTTGTTTCTTAGGTATGTGTGTCACGAAGCTCCTTCGATACCAGGGTAGGGCAGGCGATCCAATTAGGAATAAAAGATTTCCTTACTTCTCATGCTAACATATGCTAACGCTTCACGAATTGTGTATGCACACCCCCGTTATTGTTTCGGGGTAGCAAGAGGCTTAAGTGCCCGTCTCCAAAATTTCAAAAGCATGTTACGTATAAGGCACTCAAAGCCCGCATTTCACTAGATACACAACACCCAACGTGATAGATAGTGAACCGTATCGCCGTATATAGAATTAGGCATGTTTCATCACGATGGTTTCCCCCATCATTAGCGAATTATGTACATAAATGGAAAATACATTTATAAATTTTCCGGAGAGCCGGGATTCGAACTTACCTAAATAAAATAAAAATATTTAATTCTACGTAGCTCAGTTGTTTGGGGCTTGGCTCTTTATCAGTGGGTACAGGGTTCAAATCCCGCTTAAGCATGTACCAATGGAAAAGAAGTATTAAACTTCTTTTCCATTGAATTTCTATGTACATTTTCATAAATATAACATATTTACGAAATGCATCGAATTATATAGTGAGGGAAAACATCGTGAGGAAACCTACCTGTTCGTCGAACAGGTAATAGTTAGTGCTTGTAAATGGCGACATGGCTTACCACCTGTCACATTGAGTACTGACTATCTGGTCAACATGTGGGTTCCAGGTGTCCATAGAATTACTACCTTCGCAATTGCGGAGATGGAAACCTAAACCTCTGACTACCCCGCAAGGGTTAGTGGTCGTGAATGCGTTTGATTTGTTTTTGTTTGTCTAAATAAAAATCTAATAAAATGTAGGATGTTTTATCCATTTGTCTATAAACGCTTTTTTACTTCTGATGATATTGATTTGAAATGTAAACGGTACAAATTAGAAAAGTAACAATTAGGAAGCCTGGTCATATCAGGAAAGAAGAAAGTGAATCCTTTCGCAATCGAATCACGGCTAGCATTATATGTAAATATCTTCAAAATATCTATCGATGTCAATTTTGAAATTTGATGAATCTGTAGTAGTAATTACTCTTAATAATAATTTTATTATACTGAACTTCTCTCCTAAATTTAGAGAGTCAAATTCATTTTTAACTAGTCCATTAGAATGAACGATACATATACGAGTAACTAGTCAATAAATTGGGTGTTAATTAAATAGACTTTTCTTTAATTAGCTACACACAGATCTTTAAGATAGCTCAATTGGTGACCCCGACTTGATCAATTCAGTGCCGTGTGTTTTACCTATTTTTATATTATTTAACAATAATGACATATTCTAAATATTTTTAAAATTATCTCCCGTACAACCAACGTATCCTACGCACATCGCGTCTACAGTTCTGACTCAAATCGCAGTGTCCTCGCGAATCCCAGAATTCTGGACAGAAATCCCACGATTATGGTTCGCGCAATACGAAGCGATCATGTTGCCGCTGAAACATAATGATGAAATAAGGTACAACGTCGTCATTTGAAAACTCAGTCGAGATGCTTTAAAACAGCAGTGAAAGTCAGGCTTCTGAAAGTTTATGAGGAGAGCGCAGAACGTCAATTCCAAAAGCTAGTGAGTTAAGTGGACCTTGGATCAAAAAGCCTTCCTAGTTGCTAAGAAAGATGCGTGATCTGGGAAGATATAGGTACATAAGTTTCAGAGCAAACGAGAAATTTGTGGATTTCTCGTTTGCCTCCAGTTGTGAGAGCAGTGATAGCCGTCACTAGTTGGGAAGATATAGACAGTTTGACACGAATCGCTGATAAGGTGATAGAAAACATTCCTCACGGAAAAATGGCGGATGTTTGAAGCAATTCGTATTTAACACCTGCTAATATGTCATTATCAGAGCTTTGCACAGGGCTGCAAAAGTTAAACGTGGAAGTCCCAAAGTTAAACGTGGACCCAAGTTAACAGAGGTGTATATAGAGATTATTCAAAATACTGCAGTTTTCGTAAGTATAAAACGCCCAATTTTGGGCCGCCATCTGTTTCATACATTTTTATATGGAGAGGTTACGCGTCCGCCGCGACTAGTTAGTTTCAATAGATCGCGAGCAGTCTGGCGAATGCCAGCGTGGGGAGCACGTCCATTTTGTTGGCGATCACAGCTAAACCGCTAGATAATCACACGAGATCAATTATTTCGTGAATTTATTTTTGGAATACAATACCCTTAAGTGAAATTTGGAAAACAATGCGTAATCATTTTGGTGTTTGAAGTTATTGCTTATTATATTACAAGCGATTTTTTTCTTTCGAAGTGGATTGCTAAAGTTGATTTATTCTACATGTATATTTTAAGGAGTATTTTACTTGATGCGACGCCATATTTGATATAAATTCATTCTTGCGTCATTTATGCCTATGATAGGTATATGTCAGACATGATATGAAAAAATGATAATTAATGTAAATAATTTTGATTTACCGCTTGATGTTTCGGATATTATGACAAGAAGTTCAGAATATACATACATGATACCTACTGACATCACTTTCTTCCCAGTAGGTAGGCAACAATTAGTGAACCCCAGGATAGGTTGTTTATGGAGTATATATACACACACACACACATATACATAATTATATATTATGCATAATGACCGTGACCGAATTCAGGGTAATCAGAGGTTGAGTATGCATTTGTGATGCTCTAAATCATAAATATACATTTGGGATACTCTTTGGCAACTTGAATTAGAGTTTTTAGCGTACTACAGAATAGGTTAAACCGGTACCGGACAGATATACGGAAAGAACGGCAGCTAGTTAGATTTCGATTTTTTTTACGACTTAGACTGTTCTCGTGGTTGCTAAGGAAATCCGAATTCAGTCACTAGGCTCTTATAACGGAGTTGGAGGTCGCACCAAAAAATGCCCTATTTATTATACCTATCATGCAGCCCAAAATTTTACTCAGGTATTTGTACTTTTACTGTAGGTATTTGTTTGCCTCGTCAAACTTTACGCATAAATCGAAGAATTTATATTTTTCGATTTTCTTATCCAGCTCAAAACCATACGAAAATACAAGCGCAGTACCAGGGCCACATACTCCTACAGGAGGTCGGGTAAGGGTATTCATTCAAGTACGTTCCATTATACTATTTGGTAATCCTACAATAAAATTACAATTATTTACCACAAGTGATTTATTATGGAAATATTGGTTACTTTTCTATATTTATGACTAAAGGGTTTTTAATATATGTTAATAAATAATAAGTTGTTGAATAAACAGATTATAATTTATTAATGTTTGTTTCGTTTACAAATTGATACACGGAACGTACGTAATGCGATCCGCCATGACAATAAAGTTTGTTATGATTTTGTTATATCAAGTTTGATGTGATTTATTTCAGTGTTTTTGAAACTATCGTAGTGTGAAACCTGTTTTTATCGCAAACATAAATAACATTACATAAAATATCCTCTATTATACCGCCCAATTGCTTTATGAATCAATATTTATAGGAAAATTCTTCGTCACTCCATTCATCATGCTGATTTGATATTGACTTATATTAGCTTTGATTTTAACTTATTTTAGATATAAAAACATACTTGGACACTTCTGAAACGGAAAAGTAACCTCAAAATTATTTATCCCAGAGATAAACAAGGGGCTGCAATTGTTTTACACGGGACTTGTTTCTATAACAAAACATCGACTTTGTTTTGGAATAAGGTGGTAGGTATCTATAAGACATAGTGAACTAACTTGACGCATACTGTTTAGTAATGATATCAAATGTATTCATAGTATTTACAACAAACCGATATAAAGAATGATTTTTATTTTATAATATTAAATATTATGTAAATCCACTAAGTTCGATAACAAATAAAAGCTAAAACACGTAAGAAATTCTAGATTCCCATACAGATTTCTCTTGAGTCTAAAAAACCACTTTTACAGAACCAATTATTAGTTTATGTTTTATACGCCAAAACGTAAAAGTAGCTATTATTGTATTCTTATATCCAAAGTATTGTTTTTAATCATTACGATTAATTCTTCTTCATCTATGTAATAACTTTTATATATAATTATTTACATTCATAATGTCGTAAAATACGGTATAATGTGTATAGGTGCTTTAGGTGGTTAATTGTTATTGCTATAAAATATTATTTATTAAATTAAAACACTAATTTTTATTATCTGGTAGTCCTGTGGTTCAAAGCTGAGTTTAAACCTATATAATTTTCTGTGACGCAAAAAGCTTTAGATAAGCGGCACAGAAGTGCACATAGTTGACGCGAGCGCGCTGTGCGCCGCCGCCGCCGCCGTGGCAAAGAGGCGCGGCGGCAGACGCAAATCGCTCTCTTCTCTAAAGGCTGGTTTACACTTTGATTAGTACGAGTGTAAAGTGTGGTGCGATTAGTGTCCAATAAACTTTGAGTGCAGGTGATTTAAGGATATTTAAATAAGGATTTAAAGTTGTAAAGGCATTCATGTTTTATATACTCCTTTACAAATTTATAAGTTATGTATTCGTTCCACTTTGCCATTTTGAATAACAACAAGCGTGCACGCTTTCTAAACTCTGACCAGACCAGACGTGTTTAGTGGTAGACACGCTGTAAGTGACGGGGCAGTGACGGCACGCTGGACGAGGTTACTCGCAAATAAATAGAACTCACTTCCATACACAGGAAATAACTTGCACTAATCAGTAGCTGTCCACACCTAGTCACTAATCAAAGTGTAAAGAAACCTTAATGCAAGCATTTATAAAATTAAATAATAGGTACCTATTTTTACAAACAATATTTTAGTGCAGTAACCTTACTTACATACATTATAGTAAGTAAACTTATTTCAGGAGGTTATATAAGTAGTAAATTGTAAATCAATACGCGATGTGTGTTTGCAAATTTTAACACTTACAGAGGTACCTACATCTGGTGCTAGTTTCTAAACCAAAGAGCAATTACAAAGGTTCGTGGTCTAAACCATATTTAAACGTAAAAGAATAACTGTCAGTTACAGTTTCTGAGAGCTAATAATCATCTTACCACTTTCATTTTAAATACGCCAGACTGTTACTATATCAAATTAACAAATAATAAAGTAGGTAGGTACGCTTTGTCAGGTCAGGTGTATGTGTTTTGAGTATGCCGAGAAGACACATCATCGTGACAAAATGCTTATAATTAAATCGTAGTTACTAAAGTAACTGAAAACTATCTACGAGTGCGCGGCATCTCTGTTTATAGTTTTATAATTCTGAATAGGTACAAAATACTGTGCTCACATTACGTCGCTGCCGCCGACACAAAAAACTTATATACAAAAGATGCATTCACATCCCTTTCGGGGTAGTCAGATTTAGAGTGACAACTAAGTTTTTTGCAATCTTTTGTAAATCGAAACCCAATCGTTACCTGATTATCAATAGCCAGTAGGTGATTAACTAAGTCCTTACATAACCAAACCAGTTTCTCTCACTAAAACAACAGCACGTGAACAATTTAAATGGTCACCCATCCAATTACTTCCCACGCCTGCGTTGCTTAACTTCGGTGATAGAACGAGAACCGGTGTATAAATCACAACCGTAAAATCCTATTATTTACGATCACAACTACGCGATAGTGCGATTCAAATACCTACCCAATATTTCAGCAAAAACATTATTGACATTACATAACACATAAACTAATAATTGACTGTATAATAGTAGTTTATCAGGATCAAAAGAAATCTGTATGGGAATCGAGACATTTACATTTTTCGTAGATACGACTGCCCGCCTATAAAGGCTGTGACCCTTGTACATATTCCGGTTGTAAATTCAGTCGCAAAATCAAGAAGTATTAGGGCAAAATTAAATTAGGTTTTATGCAGTGTAACGAGTTGACACTTAAATTCAGGTAAATGTAACTAATAAATTGTATGACTACTATATCTACAATTTGGTAAAAAGTATCATAGAATAGGTATATAATTTAACCGTGAATGAACTGAATTAACCTAGGTAATCATAATACTTACGCATATGAAAAACGAGTTCGAGAGACTTTCGGTGAAGAACATATTTTATTTCAAAAGCATTATAATCTAAATACATAGTTTTACAAATTCGTTAACCTTTCGGAGTCAGTGAATAATTGGTTAGGTAGTTGCATACCTACATACATACATAATGTAATCTGTACTAGCATCATTACAAACACTGGAAAGCTTGAATTTATTTCGTGTTGGATTGATTACCATCTGGATTTGGGTGAGAATATCAGTTTATACGTTACATCATATAGAAACGATACGTATTTATTGATATAACTGTCTGCAATTTACGTGCCGCGGCGGCGCGTCGTCATGATCAAAACTATCTGTCACGTTCGACAGAGAATATCTGCTAAGATGTCGGTCTGGATTGTCAAAAAATCATCACAATGTTTATTTTATGCTAGATAGATAATGTACGTTATATTTAGCAATTAAAAAAATTTCTTGCAATCTGCACACTATTTTGTTTAAAAATCAACTATATTATTAATATAAAACTCCCGTAAACGTGTCGCGATGTTTTGAAATTTGCGCCTTTTTATATTTAATATTCTGTCCGGCCGCTAAAAACAGCACTGACCCGCACGGTACTCAGCGCCGCTGCGCTAGAAATGTCGGATTTTTGACAGTTCGTGACTTTATTTTTAGAATACAATACCCTTAAAGCAACAGAGAAATAGGAAACTTCAATAATGGTTGAATAATGAAAGTAAGGATAATAAGTTACTTTTGACATCTATAATCCCGCCTTATTGTTCAAAACCCATTCATTGTGAAATTTCGACTGGTACTGCTAGACCTTACATACCCATTGCAGTTAGAGAGCCAATAAAACATAATTTGTGCAGTAAGGAGCACAAAAAAATTGATAACTCAAAAGTATTTTTGGCAGATTAGCATATATAAATATGGATTTTATTGGACCTCTTCCTACCACTTCACAAGGTTACAGGTACTGTATTACAATGATAGACCGGTTTAGCCTTTGACCTGAGGCATGTCCAGTAGTGGATATAACAGAAGAAACCGTATACAGAGTTTTTTTACGAAACCTGGATAAGTCGGTATGGTGGTCCCGTCAGAGGAACAACTAAGTAGGCAATTCGAGAGCGAGTTGTTCGACTCTAACAAAATTATTGGGCGACAAGAGATTACGGACTACACTATATCAATGGTATGTTCGAACGTCGCAATCTAAAGAGCGGAATCACGACGAGATTGATTTCCTGCAAATGTGACTGGATAGAGGAATTGACAACGGTTTTGTAGAGTTAAGAGATACAGGGCGAGGTGAGTCTTATATGAGTGCAGGCGAAATGTTAATGAGACACAAAATTCGTATACCAAGAGACATTTATGGCACGGTAAGCAAAAGGACGGATGATCAGTTTATTTACTTGCGTTCACTCCATACAACTTTGCAACCCTTAAATTTCAACTTCAATACCAGTCAAATACTAATAACCGTACAATTTTTGTTTACTCAGAGTTATATAAATGCAGTTATGTTTATATCAGGGATATGGTAAAAAAACTATTAACTTCAGCTTAAAAAAAAACTATCATGAGCCATATAAACTTATAAGCAGATCTGATAATGTTATTGAAATTTCCTTACCGAGTTGCACATATTTCTATTGATAGACTAAAACCCGCATTTGTACTTGTCGACAAAGAAACTGATAATTTAAATCCCAGTCAGCAAGATCTGTCACAAAGGAACTGTACAAATGATTATTATTCATCCTCTAGTTCCGCTAAAATCCACTCAACATTTAACATTATTAGAATTAAGTAGGTAGTTGCACTATATTTACCTTGAGACTACAACTACTTAGATATATATTTTTAGTACTATGAGAATTGTATTGAGTATGTGTACTCAGGATTCGCAGGATTTGCAGGAAATGCAGCACAGTTTGAACGCTGCCTCACGGTCGGTCGGTTTCCGGATGAACTTGGACAAGACTAAGGTCATGTTCAATGAACTTGTGGTCCCGGAGCCGATTACGATCAGTGGAGAGATGCTCGAAGCTGTCCAGGAATATGTCTACCTGGGCCAAATATTGCAGTTGGGTAGGGACAGTTTCGAGCGGGAGATTTCCAGAAGAGTGCAGCTTGGCTGGGCAGCATTTGGGAAGTTGCGTCACATCTTCTCGTCGCCACTACCGCAGTGCCTGAAGACCAGGGTTTATAACCGGTGTGTCCTACCCGTAATGACATACGGGGCCGAGACGTGGAACATGACAGTCGGGCTAGCCCACCGACTACATGTCGCTCAGCGATCAATGGAGCATTCAATGCTGGGTATCTCGTTAAGGGACAGAGTCCGGAACGAGATTATCCGGCAAAGAACCAAAGTGATAGACATAGTCTATCGCTGTTGTAAACTGAAGTGCCAGTGGGCCGGCCACGTCTGTCGTAGAACCGACGACCGCTTTAGTAAAGCGGTTCTTGAGAGGAGGCCACGTCTCGGCAAACGTAGTGTAGGACGCCCCCTTGCTAGGTGGACCGATGACCTCAAGATGGTTGCTGGTGGTGGCTGGATGAGGGCCACGAAGGATTGTCTTTTGTGGCGTACCCTTGCGGAGGCCTACGTCCAGCAGTGGACTATTACAGGCTGATTGATTGATTGATGTATACTCAAGTCGAAATGCGTATGTATATTTTTCCGTTATTGCAAATTTATTATATTAATTGTATATTATTAGATTAAGGTTTTTTTTTAACGAATTAGGTACGTATTGATAATTGTTAACATTTAGAGTATCATTTTGAGCATTCTTTTAAAACTGTCAATAAGAAGGCATACGATCCTTATTATTATTATTTTTTACGATTTTAATTTACGATCATGGGTAACTAAGAAGGTAAAACAACAAGACGAAAATGTGATCATCGCACGGAATGGGGCTAACGATGCAACCACCGCCCGCATGGAGGAGAACATGGAGATGTAGGGGATGGCGCTCACAGCTATTTCCGTGCTGGAGGCCTTGAGTTTTATTATTTTAATCGTATAAATTCCAGGATTATTATTTCAACTGTAGCCTTGTTTTCAAATGTGAAATTATTTTGTAATATTTTTTTTTGTGTAAGTGATTTGTGATACTTAGTAAAAAAAATTATATTAGAAGGGGATGACTGTAGCAGTATTAACAACTCTTATTTTTTTAGTAAATTATTCATAAATCAGAGAGCAGAGTTCATTATTAACTAGTCCATTAGAATTAGCGACAGACATATAACTTGTCAATACATTGTGTGTAAATTGAAGAGACTACTTTAATCAGCTACATATAGACCTTAAAGATGCCCAGTAGCTAAAAATCCATACAGAATTATAAATAACGAATCGTGTATTGACTGAAACTGAAAAGATTGCGCATTTATTGCTATCATCTTATGGTAGCCTTATAACTGCAAATGAAACATCGTCACGATTTATAAATAACTTTGGTAAGGAGCCGATTATTCAATCACGATTTTAAAATAAGAAACGAAAGTAAGGCATCAATCCAGCATCAAGGATCTCACATCTGACAAAACTGAAGGGGGTCCCAATAAGATCCGGAAAGTGAAACCACACTAAAATGAATCAAATTTATTATTAATTATTTCACATAACATTATTTAGATAGCACTTTAATTACATTTCAGACCAACACACAGTTGAATAATGATGAATACTTTCCATATGAGATGTGATTTAAAATTGAGATAGACAGGACAATCCTATACATTATATAACTTACCAAGAGCAACACGACACATTTTAGGATCTCGATTCTTTAAATGACTCAAACACATCGCAAGAAAGTAATGCCAATTAGTTAAAAAAAATTGCTTTTGTGAAACACAAAGTAAACAAGTGACTAGAGGAAATAAAGCTAAACGATGTTTAGACTTTGTACTAGTGTCTAATGTATTACTGTAGAGAGTATCGACGAAGTTCTTGAGGCATGGGACGTTTACTTCATTCTTAACAGTCTGCAAAAAAAATAACATTGTTTTGAAATAACATAAATACATACATGCATGTTAGTATCATTTTCCTTTAGGGACATAGGCTAAAATTTATTTTAGAAAAAATAGGGTAAGACAGACGGGTTTATCGGACACAAGCCTGACTTTGTAATGTACCAGAGTTGTCACAGGACTAAAAACTGTGTCTTATTACAAAAAGATTACAAATGGTGGACAAGATAGCCCGGGAAAATCTGTAATCATTCACTCAATTACGTTCCATTTTACATAATTTGATAATGTTACTTCAAACCTACAATTATTTAACACAAGTGATGAATTATGTTTATTATATCTATATATGTATTGTTTAAATCTTTTTCATATGTATTTATAATAATAATAATAAACGTTAATTTACAGCCACAAAAACATACACAATACACACGTTTACAATTAAAACTTACAATTATACACACAATTATATAATTGTAATAAACATCGCAATAATTACTTACATACATAACTTTTATATAATAGATTTATAAATAAATATACAAACATATATATAAATATGCATACGCATATAAATATATGTATACATACATATATAAATTAATTCAGGAACATATTTAAAGACATACATATACATACCAGTACAACACATACATCCATATAATATATACAATAAACTCACACAATAAACATACAATAAACTCACTACCTATGTATCCAGTACATCACAATTATCACTCAACCACACATTAATATATTTCATATACAGACATATTAAAACAAACACATTTATATAAATATCTGGTATTTGCACCGACAAGGTTAGACATAGGTAGGATTTAGGGTAAGGATTTCTGTTGCTCCAGCAGATAAGCCTTAAACCTACGGCAGAAGACTGTCCTAGAAGCAACGTCACGGATAGGTGGCGGTACATATATCATTCCAGCACTTGGACGCAGCGAACTTGAAACATCCCCGAAACGCTGCCGAATGGTGCATTGGCAAAGTAGCTCTAACATTAAAGTGACGAGGGTTCGTTGACCACTTATGTCGAATTCATTGGAGAGCAACGTTTATATTTTGATGAAAAGTAGCAATCTTTACTACCTTTATGATAAAATTAAAACCTATATGATAAAAAATGAGCGAAACGTGTCTTTTCTTTTTTCAGTTTAAACCTATTTAGAACTTACTGTCACCTATCATACTTTCAAGGTATCACAATGAAAGACTGAAGTAGTTTCAAGAGTTAAATATCAATAATTACGTAAATATATCCGTATAAAATCCGAAAAATGGCGAAAACAGGGATTTTTATTTTCTCGTTTATTTCGTCAGGGAGTAAGATCTGAAATCAAAAATATACAATAATGGGTTCTATAAATACTAAATAATTTGACTAAAAACATATAAGTTTCTATTTTATTCATAATACTACAGTTTTCGTAAGTATGAAACGCCCAATTTTGGGCCACCATCTTGCCATACATTATTATATCGCACCTTCGGGACCAAACTCGCACTTATGCAACAAACCTAATTTTACAGGAGAGCGATTTTTCACTCCAAAATTCTCTTTCAATTACTCGTAATGACATAACATACTTCCCCGCCTCACCGCTCCATTTTTCAAAGGATTTTAAAACTTTTTGCTGTGTATTTAAAGTCGATTATCGCGGTTAATTCTGTATACTTAAGTTCCATTTTTCGGATATTAAGTCATTTTCGTAAAAAGTTGCACAAGTGCGAGTTAGGTCCCGAAGGTGCGATATAGAGAATTTACGCTTCCGCCGCGAGTAGCGAGTTTTAATAGATTGCGTTCAGTCTTGGGCTAATGCCAGCGTGAGAGCACGTCTATTTTGTTGGCGATCACAGCTAAACCGCTAGATAATCACACCAGATCAGTTATATCTTAGTTCCAGAAGTGAAATTAGGTTATTTTTAATTCTATAATTCCATGTCACTCCTAACATGCTTCTCAGTGACCGCATTTCGACGGCATTGATTCTACTTTTATGCTTCTTTTGCCATGCCCAACTTTCACTACCTGTTGGTTGGTAAGTCAATGTTGGAACCAGCACAGCCCTATGGATAACCATACGTGCAGATTGAGAAACCAGCTGGCTACCCATAACACTATACATGCCGCCATTAATCTTATTACCTGTACACACTCTACGTTCAATATCTCCCTCACACTTTCCATTATTAGTAAACATTTTTTCCAAATACACAAAATCGTTCACTTGTTCGACTCTTACATTTTCTATGTCAAACTTACAGTCTGTCTTGCTAAGTCCCTCTATAACCATTACATTCGTTTTACTTACATTTACTTTCATTCCTTTCCTCTTAAGGGACTCATTCATGCAAGTGACCATCTCCTGCAACTCGCACACCGATGACGCAAGAAGAACCAGAATCAACTGGCCCATACGCAAATCCTCTGTCACTTTCTTTCAAATCTGTCAAGCATCTATCCATGAACAGATTGAACAGCCACGGCGACGCTAGACAGCCCTGCTTAACACCCTTTCGAATACTGAACTAGTCTGAGTGGGCTCCATCAACCCTAACACAGGCTCCCGAATCCACATATAAAGACTTTAGAGCCCGTATCAAGGTGCTGCCCAAACCAAACGCAGACAGCGCCCTCCACAAATTGTTCTGGGATACACGATCATAAGCCTTTTCCAAATCCATAAAAGCACAGAAAACCTTTTAGTTCTTCGCCAAAAAACTTTTCTGCCACCTGGCGTAAGAAAAAACCTGATCTGTACATCCCATTCCATTCTGAAACCTGCCTATACATCCCATATCTTGATTTCAGTCTCACGAACAGCACTTTCAATCAATACTTTTGCAAATATTTTTCCGACGATACTCAGAGGGCTAATCCCCCGGTAGTTCTCGAAAGTCTTGCAAGGGTCCCCTTGTACAAAAAGATGATAACGGCCCTGCACCAATCTTTAGGCACACGGCCATACCGCCAACACGCATTAAAAAGTAAGTACAAGAGGTGGGCAACCACCGGGCCACCAGCCCTCAACATCTCCACGGAATCTATCGTATTCTATCGTACCCTGCAGCTTTATCAGTTTTCATAGCTTTGAAGATTTTTTCCATACTAATATCACTGCCATTATCATCCACACTTAATTCAGATGTACCATCCTGAGTTGATACACCCTCATTTTCAAACAACTCTTTAAAGTATTCCTTCCATCTTTTTATCGCAAAACACTCATCATCTATCAAATCCCCATTCTTATTTCTAACAGCACCCATTTTGGATCATCAAGAGAGGCCCTAGGCCGTTTTGACCATTTTGTTAAATAGTTTTATATTTTGATGGAAACTCTCGGAGAACTTCCTTACAGTCCTCCCTTTTGCTTCTAACTTCTTTCGGTCCACGATCTCTTTCACTCTCTTTTTCAAATCTTTAAATAGTAACATTTTCCGTTCATAATCTACAACACTCGCATTGGTTGCTTGATTGTTGGCCTAACTTGCCAACAAATCCTGCCATGCTTTTCTTTTATCTTTTACAACGTTTCGAACTTCTTCGTCCCACCATATAGCTTGATTCTTTGGGAGGGCATTCGTCCTCTTACGTACTCCACATATTTCGATGGCAGATTCCACCATACGATCCTTCAACACCCTCCAAACATTCTCAATTGCGTCTTCCTTAACCTCTTCATTCAATGTACTAATTTCTGTATTAATTTCAGTTCTTCCACTCTTTTTCTATATCTTTCATTTACACCATCATCTTTTAATTTTCCTTCTTTTATTCTTTCCAATCCTGTAGTGGACACAGGAGCACGATTACGCCTCAATCGGAACAGACCCCTCAATCGGCTGACCACCAAATGATGATCCGTTCCCACATTAACGCCCCGATACACTCTGGCGTCCACCACATGATTCCTCAATAAATCATCCACAATAACAAAATCTATCATACTTACATTGTATTTGCCACATAAAGACCCCTCTCCAGACAAATCTCGAGAAGACTTTTGCCATTCTCGTCCACTTTTTCGTCTCTATACTTACCTAAAACACATTCATATGAATCTCTCTGTTCAACTACTCGACCATTAAAATCCCCAATTATAACAACTAAAAAAAAACTAAGTTTCAAAATAGAATAAACATTAAAAATATCTTACAATATAAGACTACATTATAATTTTATGTAAAATATTTTATTTATATAAATGATGTGCCTTATTGCTAATATTAATTTATATTCGGAGGTACGAATTGACTAACTTGTAACTTCAAGGAGAGATTTCGCTTCTTAAACAACTGGTGTATCACAACACTCGGCGGGCTTAAACTTGTAATATACGGATCAGAAGTATAGAGCAAAGTATGAAAAGCATCTTCGTTTGTAGCCGATCGCGAACAATTTCTGGCATGATGCAATCGAAATTTCTTGTAATCCTTATTACGCGCTTCTTGCGCATTTTCAGAAAGTTCTCCGATTGGTAACACAGCAAAAAAATCAATAATCTTTGCTCCATGTATAAGAATTTTATGTACAGATGAGGGCATATAGTACCAATTATACTTATTAACATATAATCGAGCTGTATCCAATGTATACTGTCCAAAGTTTGTTACATTTATAGAAAAACCAGAAGACATAACTTGTAAAATAATATACAATCGTTTTATCAATTCAACTCAACTCCAGTATTTTTTGCTGAACATTCATAATTCTGAAAAAACCTACGAACAGTATTACCGTCATTACTGTTACCAGCACCTTGTCGTGGCTTACCCATATGTAAGCCTAGTAATTCCCGGAAACGTAATTGAACTTGCTTTTTATTCTCTTTTTTAATTTTTTTGTTTTCATCTATTGTTGCTGACCACGATTGAAACAGGTTGGGTTTCTCCATACTACAACAACATTATTTTTTTCTATAAGTCTCAAAGGTACGAGTGATACAATAAGTAGATTGGTGTCTGATACTTGCTCGTTTTAAATGCTCGTGTATAAATCACAACCGTAAAATCCTATATTTATGATCACAACTACACATCATAATTTTTCATAAGCACGATTCAAATACCGATACAAAGTAATATTTGGCTATATAGTAGTTTATCAGTATCAAGAGAAATCTGTATGGGAATCGAGACATTTACATTTCTCGTACGACTGCCCGCCTATCAGTCTGTGACCCTGGTATTCCGCTTGTATTTTAGATGTTTTTAAATCATATATTATGTAAAATATATATATAATATTATATTTACGATTACATAATATTTTCTTTGACAACCTCCGTGTCGCGATGGGTTAGACGCCTGTCGCTAACCGTGAGGTCCCGGGTTCGATTTCCGGTGGAGGCAGAGTTAAGAACTACGCTTTTCTACTACTTTCCAGTCTGGTCGATGATTATATATGCTATATATGTATTTATCTATATATAATATGTATGCATTTCTTAAATATACGTTGACTAGTACCCTTAACACAAGTCTTAAATGTACTTACCAAGGGGCTAGTTCGATTGGTGTAGTAATGTCCAAATATTACATTATTAATAGTTACAAAATCAGACTGTGTTGGGGCAAAATTAAATTACATTTTATGCATTGTAACGAGTTTACACTTAGATTCATGATGTGCGATGATTTGAAATTTGCGCCTTTTTATATTTCATATTCCGGCCGGACGCTAAAAAAAACCCTGACTCGCGCGCTACTCAGCGCCGCTGCGCTTGAAATGTCGAATGTTTGACAGTTCGTGAATTTATTTTTGGAATACAATACCCTTAAATGTTGGTTTAGACGTCAGTTCTCTTATTGGTTGCGGAATATTGTTGCAAGATTTGGAGACTTTACTTAAAGTATTGAAAATTTGATATTTTGAAAGTTGTTGCACAGTACATAAATGTACATATATATAGAGATCGCGCCACATAAGTTGGCGACGGCAAACTTGGAACTAAATTTAACGTTTCCGCCATTGCGTGTTATTTAGTATGAAAGGTAAATTCAGTAATACCAGCGTTGTGTTTTTTGCTCACTTTCTTTGTAATTTTTATGTTTGTTAAGGGTGATTATAATAAATTGATTTCCGGAGTTTCTTGTTAGTTCTTCTCCAAGCTAGGGTCTCCGCTGAACTAATCTCGGTAAAAATTATGTAAAGACAATGCTCAGTGCCATGTTTAAAATAGTTTTTTTTAATTTATACTTAGATTATAAGATAACTTTCAAAGAGAGCTTGTGATAGGGCCTATTTTGAATAAAAATATTTTGACTTTTGACTTTGATATATTAATTTGTTTTATTTGAGTTTATAGCTCTGCAACCAAAGACCGTTACAAATGAAACCTACAACCGTGGCCAAAAGTATTAGGCACCCCTGCAAAACTCTTATATTTTCAAAGCTCGTGCAAAGTGGCGCAAAGGTTTTTTTTGGAAACATTGTACGTGTTATTAGGGCTTGCTTAAACCAATAAATAAGCGTATTTTGTTTGTCAAAAGGCCACATGCGATCAAAAACGAAAAAAGTAGTTTTTTTGAGTAGCACTTCAAGCTGTTAAAGATTTTCAAACATATTTATATTATTGGCGTTGGTATCAGGAAGCATTTTATTCTGAATTATAATAGTGTTTAGTGTGAAAAATGCCTGAAACCAGTGAAGTTAATCTAAAAAAATTTATTTAAATCTAACTTCTCCACGAGCAAGGTATGTCGCAGGTGGAAACAGCCAAAGTGGTCCAATGTTCTCGTTATGCGGTCCAAACTGCCCTTGAACGGTTCGAGGAGACCGGATTTCATTAAATTATTAATATAAAACCAAAATTTGTTTCATTTATCACTTTAAACTACCCCATTGGCGTTTTTGTTAGGGTGCCTAATACTTTTGGCCAGGGCTGTATAATGTATCGAGCCGTATGGCACAGTGAGTGCTAGTTTTAGCGTGTTTACTAGCAACACGAATTACGCAACAGTGGCGACGCCTCCATCTGCCAACGTATGTGGCGCGATCTCTAGTCCGTCATTTATGTACATACCAATAAAAAATGTAATTTTAAAGGAAACTGTGATAATCATAAATTTAATACTAGGAACATAAATAAGCTATATGGGGCGCCCTCGAGGCTTCTAAAGGTCATGAAATCTATTGTTGCGAGTTTTTGCGTTTTTATAATCATTTGTTGGATTGGATAGCGCAATGGCCCTTACCTAAATTTAAAACTGTAGATAATGGCTGGCTGATTCAGAGCGCCTACTACGCGGTCAGAGACTACCTTGCCGATGTTCAGGGTTGGCAATGAGTCCATCTAAGCTATATGTGCAAATGTGTCTTTTGTTCGCTGTTTTTTTAGTAGTTGAATAATGTGATTATAAATTAATCAATGCGACAAGAAGACAAGAAGTTTGTCTTTATTTCGTTTACAAGTCAATTTATACATGGAATGTCATTCTGAAGTTCCTGCTAGATATTGGTTCCTTACAAACAGAATTTATTGACTCCATCTGCGCAATATTCGGTAACAATGATGCGTTTTCTGTGTATATTAACCAATATTTTTCTGTGCTCTTCTTTATTCTTTTAGGTTCAATTTTCGTTCGTATCTGAATACAATCTGATTAATTTGATTTTATCAACATTATTTGGTCTATGTATGTTTCTGTTTTCATTTAACTTAGGTTTTCTGAGGTGCACAAGAACTTGATGTCTTTCATTTTTCGCAGGGGTTGATAAACGGTCTGTATTTTAATCTCATTACCTGGATATAGGGTTGTCTTAAAATAAAATCATCGGTTTTTCTTGCTTAAAGGATAAGGATAGGAATAATTATATAATACATATATACTTGTAAATCGGGTCTCCGTGACCCACGCTCCGCCTCTCCAGGGAGCCGTTCGTGATGGGTGGCGAACCTCGTCACCGATTTGACCCCCGGAGATTATCTGAGCCCCCGCTCCATTTAAGGAGCGCCGGGGACTCGGGGCCATGTGCCTATCGCCCATGCAGTTTTTTTTTTATATTTTTTTATTAATTAATATTTAACAAATATATTTTTGATCTTGAAAGACTTCTTATAGCACAATTATCTTCTCTATTATCTTGAATAATTATCTGCATCCACATAACCTTCAAACAGTCCAATCCAATAGGTCAATCCACCTTCCGTATTCAAAATGGGGTACTCCAACCGCAGTTTGACGGGCGGGGTACGTTTCTCTACTATAGCTTGGAAGTACTCAAAAGACCAGCATAGAAGATCATAGGGCTGCGTTTTAATGGCCGCTTTAGCATATTTCTTCAAAATATACGGGAATTTCGGTGGAATCACAAATTGTTGGGAACAGTAAAGTTCTTCTATTAATTCTGGCATGATTTATCCATTCAAAACACTGAAAAATACTAAAAATTCACTTATCAATCAATATTTTGTTATTTCTCGTTATAATGGTTGCTATGCTGGAGTGTTGGTGTTAAATGAGAATCCGTGATCTCTGCCTACCCCTCTACAGAGAATCAGGCGTGATGTGTATGTATGTATATATACTTCGGGTTCAATCAAGGGTACTTTAATAACAAATATTATTTTATGTTTATAATAATAAGGCTAAGGCGTAGAGTAAAAGCGTGGTGGGCTTGTGTTTCATAAAGGTAGACAAAGCCCTATTGACGAATTTTAGACCAATCGTGCTCCTAAGCCACGTTTACAAGTTGTTTTCGAGGGTGTTTTCCAGCCCCCGGAGCAGGCCGGATTTCGGAAAGGCTTAAGTACCGTAGACCACATTCACACGTTGCGGCTGGTTATACAGAAGTTCCATGAGTATAACCGGCCGCTGAGTCTTGCCTTCGTGGACTACCAGAAGACCTTCGACTCGGTCGAGATCTGGATTGTTCTGGAATCACTGCAGCGATGCCAGATCGATTGGCGATATGTGCAGGTGCTGAGGAGCCTATATAGTATGGCAACGATATCTGTTCAAATCCAAAACCAAAAGACGAGTCCTATACCGTTGCTCAGAGGAGTGAAACAGGGGGGTGTTATATCCCCAAAATTGTTCTCAAACGCACTGGAGGACATCTTCAAAACTCTGGATTGGACTGGGATGGGTATCAATGTCAATGGCAGATGCTTCACACACTTCGCTTCGCTGATGACATTGTGTTAATGGCGGAGTCACTGCAGGATTTGCAGAGAATGCTGCACAGTTTGAACGCTGCCTCACGGTCAGTCGGATAAACTTGGACAAGACTAAGGTCATGTTCAATGAAGTTGTGGTCCCGGAGCCGTTCAGTAGAGAGACGCTCGAAGCTGTCCAGGAATACGTCTACCTGGGCCAAATATTGCAGTTGGGTAGGGACAGTTTCGAGCGGGAGATTTCCAGAAGCGTGCAGCTTGACTGGGCAGCATTTGGGAAGTTGCGTCACATCTTCTCGTCGCCACTACCGCAGTGCCAGAAAACCAGGGTTTATAACCAGTGTGTCCTACCCGCAATGACATACGGAGCCGAGACGTGGAACATGACAGTTGGGCTAGCCCACCGACTACATGTCGCTCAGCGAGCAATGGAGCGTTCAATGCTGAGTATTTCGTTAAGGGACAGAGTCCGGAACAAGATTATCCGGCAAAGAGCCAAAGTGATTGACATAGTTTATCGCTGTTGTAAGCTGAAGTGGTAGTGGGCCGGCTACGCCTGTCGAAGAACCGACGACCGCTGGAGTAAAGTGGTTCTCGAGTGGAGGCCGCGTCTCGGCAAGCGTAGTGTAGGACGCCCCCTTGCCAGGTGGACCGATGACCTCAAGAAGGTCGCTGGAAGTGGCTGGATGAGGGCCACGAATGATCGTGTTTTGTGGCGTACCCTTGGGGAGGCCTACGTCCAGCAGTGGACTAGTATAGGCTGATTGATAATAATAAGACTACCATATTTTGTTCCAATTTAATAAAATTATCTCTATCGGGGGAATAAACTAAATTATTAAATATAGTATGTATTTTAACTAATATGTCTAAAAGTATTGTGAAATTATGTATTGACTGATGAAGTGTACTTGATTTTTTAAATGCAATTACAGTTTCAATTTTCTAAATGGTAGAAAACGGAAATTCTACAAAATGGTTATGATAGATATAATAAAATATAGGAAGCACGGTTCTATCCGGAAATAATAAATCCGAGTTCGTGATGTTGTTTATTTGTAGACACACACAAAGTACAATTACTTATTTCGTTATTTAATTTTATAGAATCATCTTCATCCAAGTTTCTTGGTTGGTTTACTTCAAAAGTTTAATGGTCTTAATACAGCTCTTATAGAAATTCTTACGGTCAAGATTTGGTAAAACCTATTTTTCGTATATTTTCATAATTCTTGTAACTGTTGAATCGTTCCTGAAAATTCTATTTTTAGAAACTTATTGCTACTTACCATCTTCATAACATATTTAAATTTTTTTTAATTATTCATCAATGTTTTCTAAATCAAAAATAAAACTACTTAAATATATTGATTTGACGATAGTTTACTCGTTATTCTTCATTTCTGTCGTGCCAACTCTCAGGGCTGCTATTCCTGGGTTTTCATCTAATTTTGAAGGTCCAGGAATATGACGGAGATGATCAAACTTACTAATATGTGCAACGTGAGGAGGACTTTTTATATTTTTTATTGCTACCTTAGTATTTAGTTTTTTAAGTTGAACGGGGATAATATTTCTTTTACGATTTACCGAAATTTCAAAAGGTGTAAAATCAGTAGAGCATTGTGGAATGAAATTGTTCATCAATCGGCATTGATGAAGGATTATTTGGTGTGGAAATCAATTGCACAATCAAATCACAGTGCTCCGCCATCTCGATTGGTCTTGGGCTTCGCGCTTGACTTTACTTCACGTCTTTCCAATGGCCACCGGTTCTGCGATGATCGACCGCCGCCAGGATTGCTTAGGGCGGCCACGCTTCCGCTTTCCTTGGAGATTCCAGTCTAGGGCTTGCCTCGGAATGTGGTCGCGGTTCCTTCGGAGCGTGTGGTCGATCGGTGTCTCATCGCAGCGTTCCCCCAGATCTACGTTAGAGGTTTTCTCGGGCCAGTATATACTGTGAATACGGCGAAGACAGCGGTTGACGAAGACCTGAAGCTGTCGCGAGATGGTTTTAGTGACTTTCCATGTTTCACATCCGTACAAGCAATATGGTTTTCACATTGGACCGGAATATCTTGAGCTTAACTCTCCTAGTAAATTTCCGCGATTGCCATACAGGACGGAGTTGTGCAAAGGTCGATTTGCCTTTGGCGATCCTCGAAGTGATGTCCTCTTCGGCCCCTCCAGTTTCGGACATTACACTACCGAGGTAGGTGAACTTGTGGACTCTCTCTACCCCCTCCGTGCCGATGAGTAACGGTAATGAGCTCGTCGCCCCACACTTCATTTCCTGGGTTTTCCGTGTGTTAACTTTAAGTCCCTTCTTCAAAGCCTTTTGCTGTAAGTCGTCCAATTTGGCTTGCATGTCGGCGCGCGTGTGGCTCAAAAGGCATAGATCATTGGCATAACCCAAGTCCTCCAAGACGTCGGATAGTCCCCACTCTATGACGCGGCGCTTGTTGTTGGTGGTGATTGTAATAGATCTATTTTACAGTAGCATTATCATTATATATATTCTACATAAAGGGTTTGGAGACCTGCGAATCGAATCCGGGTTTTATTTACCAGCAAGGTAAAACTTAACGACTTAACTTAAGTATCTCAGGTTAAGCATATAAATAACTAACAAATAATAAAAACTAATGACAATAATCACAGTAAAATTAAGACAATAATGAGATTTATGTAATAGTGTTCAATCATGTGAGTGACGACCTCCATGGCACGAATGGTTAAGCACCTGAACGCTAGTCGTTACGTCTCGGGTTCGATTCCCGGTGGACGCATTAAGGATTACGCTTTTCTTCTTCTTTCCAGTGTGGTCGTTGGTTATACATATATGCTAAATATGTATTTTTCTTTATACAATAAGTATATATTTGTTAAATATACATTGACTAGACCCTAAACACAAGGCTAGTTCAATTGGTGTAATAATTCCTACAATCAATCAATAGTATCAATTTTACTTATACAATTTTAATTGTAAAAAGAGATTAAGTTGCCCATCGGTTAATTAAGATCTGTAAACATTCTTTGTGTACTCTTCATCATAATCTCATCTTGGAAAACGTTTTCTCACACAAGTAGTATTAAAAATAGTAATACCAAAGAAAGACTTAAAAAATTTCAACTAAGATTCATTTTGATATTTCTTCTTGATCATATGACCGCTCTGTAAATGAATAATTTCCATTGGGACTTCCGGAGCCTAGTTTTTCAATGTCAGAATGAAAAGAATTTAGAAAAACCTTAATTCTTTTCCGGAGTTTTAGCCCAAACATAACCTTCCAACACACTTCGACAACCCGGACACTATAGCACAACACATCCTGGCTCGGCCTCGCCTCCGCCTGCTCTCATCATCAGCCGGTAGTAATACACTGTTGGACATAGGCCTCCCTCAAATGATGCCATTTCTCCCTGTCAGTGGCTGTCCGAATCCATTCGATGCCGGCCAACCTGCGCAGATCGTCTTCCCACCTTGTCGAGGGGCGACCCACACTACGTTTACTCTTGGACTTTTTTGCTTCAACGACCTTCATCAGTCCTTCTGCATACGTGACCAGCCCAACTCCACTTCAGCGTGCTAATTCTTTTCATAATGTCGGTCACTTTAGTTCTCTGGCGTATAACCTCATTTCTGAAGCGATCTACCAGAGAAATCCTGAGCATCTTCCGCCCCATAGCACACTGTGCGACCTTGAATTTGTGGGCTTGTCCCGCAGTGAGTGTCCAAGTCTCAGATCCGTACGTCATAACGGGGAGCATACACTGATTGAAAACCTTTGTTTTCATTGTGGTAGAGACGACGTGAGGACATGCCTTAGCCTTCCAAATGCTGCCAACCCAACCTGTATTTTTCTGTCCGCCTCCATCTCGAAGTTGTTTCTGCCAAGCTGCATAATTTGGGCTAAGTAAGTGTATGGTGAATACCTGATTCCTCAAAAATGATTAATGAAACTGAATCAGTGCAAAACCGGACCGATCATATTACGACGACTTTTGGCATGAAAATACGGACACGAATTGCTTGTTGGAACGTGTGAACGTTGAGCGAGGATAGCCGACTTGCTCAAACAGAAGCAGAAATGCTAAGATACAAACTGCAAATACTCGGTGTTAGCGAAGTGCGCAGAAATGGATTCGGGGAACTGAGAACGTCCAGAGGCCTTACATTTCTCTACTCCGAGAAGGAAGATGAAGATGATGTACGTGAACACGGCGTAGGATTCCTCCTCTCCGACGCTGCGAAGAAGAGCCTACTGGACTGGAAACCGATCTCAGACCGTATCATCACAGCCCGGTTTAACAGCAAAACCCGCAATATAACCGTCGTTCAGTGCTACGCACCCACAAATCAGGCATCAGAGGAAGACAAGGTCGATTTCTATAGTGCACTTAACCTGACTTTGAAGAACATCCGAAACCCGGATATAGTCATTGTCATGGGTGATCTGAGTGCCAAGATTGGCACTGACAACGACGGCTGTCAAAAACATATGGGAACACACGGGATGGGAGTCCGGAACGAGAGCGGAGAGAGATTTTTGGGGTTCTGCCAGGACAACGACCTGACCATGGGAGGAACGCTATTCATCCATGGATACCACGATCAATACACATGGACCTCACCCGATGGAATCACTACGAACCAAATAGACAACCTCGCCATCGGCTCCCATTGGCGCTCGTCACTACTTGATGTCCGCAACCGACGTGGCCTAGATATCGGCAGCGATCACCATCTAGTCGCAGCCGAGGTGCGACTTAAAGTAGGTAAAGCTCGGACTCCTAGCGCGACAACCAAGGTGGGAACGCGATTTGACGTCAGCAAGTTGCAGAACCCAGGCGTAAGTGAAGCATTCCGATTAGAGCTGTGAAATCGTTTCTCTGTTCTTTAAAAGGAATCCACCACTTCTGTGGACGCGGAGTGGAGTCACATGAAAATGGCCCACACAGAGACCAGCTCCGTCGTCCTTTGACAAAAAACTTCAACTCGCGAGGACTGGATGTTTCCTGACGACTGGAACAAAGGCCTCCTCATCACCGTGCCCAAGAAAGGAGACGTCAGTGAATATGGCACCTAGAGAAGCATTACCTTACTCTCGATTCCATCTAAGGTACTCTGCCGGATCATACTGGATAGGCTGACACGAGCCGTTGAACCTCTCCGAAAAGAACAGGCTGGCTTCCGACCGAACCGATCTTGTACGGACCAGATCAACACCTTCCGCAACCGCTTCCGCTCGAATAGGCATCAGAATGGCAGAGGGAAATGTATTTGACCTTTGTCGATTTCGAAAAGGCCTTCGACATGCTGCGATGGAGTTGTATCTCGAACAGGCTTCGTGAGATTGGAGTCCCCGAGAAAATCACGAACATCGAAATGAAATGAAAATCTTTTTATTCAATATAAGGATCATAAAATCACTTATTGAAAGTAAAAAAAAATATATATGTTTATAAAAAAAATATTTCATTAATATATACTTATTATTAAAATAAATCAAATTAAATTAATAAAACTAATGGCACTTCGTAAAGAAAAATCTCTACAGAGAAGAAGTGCCAAGAAACTCTGCAGACAATGTGTACATTAAACTTAATAATAATTCATTACAACATGATCAAAGCTTCACATTCAACAAGGTTAGTGTTTAACAACAAACTTAAGGGGAGTCCCAATAAGAACTGAAACGGGAATCCATGACCACACAAAAATGACACGTCATATAACATCATTTAAAAAGTCTTTCACTTTGTAGTAGTCCTTCTCGATCAACGTCTCTTTAGTGCAAACTTTAAATTTGTCCAGAGGTAAGGACTTTATAGACTCTGGAAGTTTGTTATACATTTTTATGCCCAGGCCCATAAACGAATCGTTTATTCTTTTTAGTCTAGCGCCACTATAATACAATTTATTTTTTTACGTGTGTTACAATTATGCATGTCTCTTACAAGCCTGTAATCATTTATATTTTTTTTAACATAGACCAAGTTATCATATATATATTGAGAAGCCACAGTCAGTATATTTATTGTCTTAAACACATTTCTTAAAGACTCACGAGGGCCCATACGGTAGATCGAGCGAATAGCTCTCTTCGGCAGCACAAATACTGAATTAATATCGGCAGAATTGCCCTACAAAAGAAACCCGTATGACATGACGCTATGAAAATAACTAAAATACACAAGTCTCGCTGTGTCCACGTCAGTCAGGTGTCTAATTTTTTTTACCGCGTAGACAGCAAAACTAAGCCTCTTCGCTAGACCACCAATGTGCCCCCAAACTGTAATTTTGAGTCTATTGTGATACCCAGATAGGCTGTGGACTCAACAATATCCAATGCCACACCATTGTTTACAATGTTAGTACTAGAATTTCTAACATTGGGCAAAGTAAATCTCACACATTTCGTTTTATTAGAATCAAAAGCAAGATTATTTACTCTAAACCAGTGCTCCACGTCTGATATAACCTCCTTTACTGCTGCCGATTCATCCTTTCCCCGGTTAACTTTAAATAATATAGAGGTGTCGTCCGCAAACAATACTATGTGGCAACGGCCCTGAGTCAAATATGGCAAATCATTAATATATACCAAGAAAAGGAAGGGTCCAAGAATTGAACCCTGCGGGACACCCATAACAGCCGCGCTGCCACTAGATCTAGCTCCTCCAATTTCTACTGTTTGGACCCTTCGCTTCAGGTAGCAAACAAGCAGATCAAGTGCCCTATCACCTAAACCGTAATGCATCATCTAGGCCATCTAGGAAAATTACTCTTGTAGAGTGTGACACACGACGGCCTCGTCTCGGAGGACATACGTACAAGGGTGTCTCCTTTCACCTCTCCTTTTCCTTGTTGTCCTCGATGGCATCATGAACAACACCACCAACAACAAGCGCCGCGGCATAGAGTGGGGACTATCCGACGTCTTGGAGGACTTGGATTATGCCAATGATCTATGCCTATTGATCCACACGCGCGCCGTATGTATGGCAATTGCGGAAATTTACTAGGAGAGTTAAGCTCAAGATATTCCGGTCCAATGTGCTTCAGGTCTTCGTCAACCGCTGTCTTCGCCGTATGTTCGGTATAAACTGGCCCGAGAAAATCTCTAACGTAGATCTCTGGGAACGCTGTGATGAGACACCGATCGACCAGCAGATCAAACGCCGCAAGTGGAACTGGATCGGCCACACGCTCCGAAGATACCGCAACCACATTTCGAGGCAAGCCCTAGACTGGAATCCCCAAGGAAAGCGGAAGCGTGGCCGACCTAAGCAATCCTGGCGACGGTCGATTATCACGGAACCGGTGGCCATTGGAAAGACGTGGAGTGAAGTCACGTGCAGAGCACCAAGACCGATCGAGATGGCGGAGCACTGTGGATGGCCTCTGCCCCATCTGGGGACATATGACTTTAATTAAATGAATGAAGTGTATTGGGAAACAACTTGTACTGGAGTGCCCCCAAGTGCAAACTGTCTCGGGACCACCAAATAATAAAAATGATTTTGATTTTTTCTAAATTCATCCCGAGATGTATTCCCCATTGATATTATTCCTCGTTCAACCCAATTCAACATTATGAAAACATCTTCCAGGGCACTCGAGAACAGTTTCGGGGACATAACATCCCCCTGTCTGACTCCTCTCTGCAACTGGATAGGTTTCGCGCTGTGGCCTTGGAATTGAACGGTCATCATTTCGGAATCATAAGTATGTCGTGATGCGTGAGAGTGATACTGACGTTTCTCCAGTCGACTTCAGATCGCTACAAGGATTCCATGACCGCCCAGGTCTCGACCGAGTCAAGGTCAAAGCTTTCTCATAGTCCACAAACGCGAGGCAGAGTGGCTGGTTATACTCGTCAGTTTTCTGTATAACTTGCCTCAACGTGTGGATGTGGTCTATGGTACTAAAACCCCGTCAAAACCCGGCTTGCTCTGGAGGCTGAAAGCTACCTAGTCTGGCTGAGAGTCTATTGGAGATGACCCTCGAGAACAGCTTATAGATGTGGCTCGAAAGTATTATCGGCCTGTAGTTCTACAAGAGGGTTTTATCTCCCTTCGTAAAGAACAGATCTGGCACACCTCTGCCCCAACATATTGGAGTTCTTCCAGAGAAGATGACACTGATAAAAATTCTCTGGAGCTCCCTCGGAACTGGTCTTCCACCAGATAGAGGTGATTTCATCCTCTCTCAGAGCTTTTCCACTTTTAAGCTGTTTTAAGGATCTCATCTCAATCTCATCCAAAGCTATTTCAGGCATGTCCTCTGTGAAGTGGCGTGTCAATATGGCGCTTGAATCGGAATGTGACCGCCTGCTCTACTCTACTCATTTCATACGAGTCGCTATGGCTCACCGACCTTTGAATTGCATCCGGTGAGTGAGGCGTTCGTGTCTACGGTGATCGGGTCTATCAAGAGCAACGCCGTAGGATTTTGATGGGGTCTCAATGGACATGATGCATCTAATGTTGCCGGAGATACTCGATACCATAATGCAACTTGACAACGCTTCTATTACGTTAGGTACTTACCCGGTTGAATGGATAACGGCTTCCATAAACCCAAAACCGAAAATTGACCACCCGTTTGATGTGTCCGACCAGGGCCCTTACTCCACTAATTCATATTGGCCACAATATTACTTCAGTGTCGACATTGTGGTAGTTCAATGGCCGTAATTTGACACTTTTCGCACTCCACTAACAAATTTTGGCCACTGAAGCGCTATCGAAATACTTCTGCGTCTGACGTCCCTCAATATTAGTTCAATAGCCTTCATTTGGTACTCTACTATTGTTTTGACAGCTTTCTTTGTCTATGGTCAATATCTAATGTACACTCACACACTCAGTTAGTAGTTTTAGTTTCAATTAAAAACATAAAATATTTTTTCAGTTACGTTTTTAGTTACGTTTACGTTATAAACTTAAAACTTTTAACTGCTAAATTAATATGCATTAATTGACATTGCTGCATTGTCAGTGCAAATAGTTTTTTAAATTGTTGTAATCCATAGACAATAATTTCTGTACTTTGAGTGGCCACTAAAGTGCCATTGACTCGCTATTATGGCGCTATTGTGGCTGTCAAAATATTAGCAGAGTGCCATTTTTACGGCCGAGACGCAGAATTATCGCTATAGCGATGTAGTTGAGTGGCTGTCAAAGTTAATTAGTGGAGTAAGGGCCCTGAGACCCATCTGTATATTGCCCGATCTGTCGAAGATCCTAGAGAGATAGGTACATGGACAAGTTACATAATACATAAACAAACATAATCTATTTTATTACCTGTTTTTCGGAGACAGCATAGCACAACGACTGCATTGATAGACGTATCTGACAATATTTTGACAAACGTAAAGAATCATAACGCAACAATACTTGTGCTACCGGACTACTCTCGTACATGTGACTGTTTGAACACTGACCTGCTTTTGGCGGCAATGACTTATTATGGATTTAGTGACTTGACAGTTGAATGGTTAAACGCGACGCTTTATTACGACTTGAAACGATTATGTGACTGGTTACGTCGACAACTGCCTCGTTTTAAACCCAGCAAAGACTAAGTACATGGTGCTGGGCGGCCAGCGAGTGGTCTCCGGAGTTGTGTCGCTGCGACCACGTATTATTATAAATGGCTTAGATATTGGCATGGTTGAGGAGGCTAAAAGCTTGGGAGTCGTGGTGTATAGTGAATTGAATTTTGAGAAGCAAGACTCGCAGCTGGTTATTGCTTGTGTTTATCGCTTGAGGGGGTTATAACAGAGCCGGGCGTTTTTGAGTGTGGACACGCGAATAAGCATTTATTTACAGCCACCAAAACATACAAAATACAAATATTTTACAAATCAAACTAGTGGGCATAGCTTGTACATGTTATTGTCGCAGTAAAAAGGTTCTAACTCAGCTGGGTATATTATGTTTGGTGGCAAACGCAACGCTGATATTATGTTAGAACCAATAAGAGGGCAAAATTAACCATAAGAGCTCAATAAACATACATATTAATAAGTGTGAACTATAAATAAAATATTGTGTACAAAACATATTTTTACAAATAAATGCAATACAAAGATATACAACGTAAAATATGAAAATATTAATGTGTCACAATTACATGTTATTGTCCAGTGTAGCGGCCGGATCGAGGGACGACGTTGGGAGCACACGTCTCTTTTTGCTGGCTGAGGAAATGTTCCTTGAGTAACCGTTTTAGTTTAGGCTTAGATGTTACCTGCCTCATCAGTGGGGGGATGTTATTCCTGCACTTAGAGGTGGCGTACTTGAAGGCACCCCTGAAGGCAGTGGTGTGGTGTCGGGGCAGAACAAGCGGCGGCACACAAGTGCATGATGACCTAAAATGCTGGGATCGCCACGTTACTTTGTCGAATAAGTATTGCGGCTGTTTAGTGGAATGATGTAAAAAGAAGGCAACTAAGAAGTAGTTTTTGTCGGTTTTCAATGTTAACCTCTCAGGCGTCCTGTTACCTATAAAAGGAATTAAGAATGAAGATTGGGAGGTATCTGGATTCCTTTCATAGGTAACAGCTTTTTAGTTGGCAAAAGTGTTTTTGTTGGTCAAATCTTGTCATATTTCAATGAACAAAAAAGTTATGACCAATCCGTGACACTTCGGTATTCTCGATCTACTCTCGCGCGAACGCTGGATGGGTTAAGTAGTCTGTAACTATTCAAGAATGTTGAAACATGAGTTCGGGGCGAAACGGTGAAGCAGTAACGGTCACAAGCATTCTGCACACGCTGCAAAAGCCCACGGGTCTTCTTGTGCAGACAGGGGCGGTACGCTGTCAAGGCATGATTGAGCTTGGAAAATACCAAAATCTCGCGAAGCCTGACCCGCAAGTCTACACTGAAAACCCCCGACACTGATATAAAACCCGCAACCGATGGAAGCATGCAGAAAAAAGCTGAGCGCCGTGTTTCTTAAACCGCATCCATCACGACACCCAGGCCCTGAGCCTCTCCACCCTGTCTATGGCGACACTGTTGACATAAATACGTGGGCCCCTCAACAAGACACCAGACACCATTTGCTGGCTGTCAAGCACCATGTACTTGGTCTTGACAGGGTTGAGGACCAGACAGTTGTCTACAGACCAGTCATACACTCTCAAGTGTTCATTTAGTGCTTCGATAGCAGAGTCAAAATTATTAATGTCAATATGTGTGTAAAGTTGAATGTCAGCGGGATAGATATGATATTTACAGTTACTTATATGTAGTGCAATGTCAGATGTATATAAAATAATAAATAACTGACCTAGGATAGAGCCTTGTGGG
This sequence comes from Leucoptera coffeella, assembly GCA_030578115.1. NCBI lineage: Eukaryota > Metazoa > Arthropoda > Insecta > Lepidoptera > Lyonetiidae > Leucoptera > Leucoptera coffeella. Next base: position 3,616,175 of record JAMBLF010000002.1, read on the forward strand.
ACTATCCTACTAGTCGTGAGAACTGTCGAGTGTATTGTGTACCATATGGCCTTGTCAATGAAACTACTTGTTTGCGTCTGTTTCAATATGTATGTTTCGAACCATTCAATAGTCAAGTCGTTAAAGCCGTAATATTTCAATTTTGCCAAAAGGAGGTCAATGTTGAAACAGTCAAAAGCACGGGAATAGTCCAATAGCATGAGTATTGCTGCGTTAAGGTTGTGAAATACGTCCATCAATGCAGTGGTGGTGCTATGCTGTCTCCGAAAATCAGATTCATAAAATGGTAGAATGTTGTGTGTATGTACGTACTTCACCCTTTCAAGGATCTTAGGCAAATAAGGCAAAATACTGATAGGCCTCAAATCCGAAACAACATCAGGTCGTCTTAGGGATTGGCCTAATCGTTGCTGTCTTCCATGCCTCTGAGAAGACACTCGACGCAATGGAAACGTTCACAAGCCCCGTTAAAATCTCCAGCATTTCTGGCATCATCAGGTGAACCATGTCCCTTGATATACCATCATAACCGACTGCATCAATCTTAATGGACCGGATCACCCTAGTCATGAATGCCTCACTCATCGGATTCAACCCAAAAGTTGAAGAACCGAAACGACCCTCATGAAAAGAGCGGAACAGAGCAAGTGGGGATGATGTGGAGCCTGGGGTGTCAAGGAGGTGTTGTGCAATGGTGTTTGGGTCGTCCAAGTTTGGTGGTAGGTCTTATTTAGGCTTAACGTCCATAACAGAATTGCGTAGTGTTTTCCAGAGAACTTTCAGAGTCTTTGTGTATTTGTTTACGTGAAATTCAAAGTAAGCTCTCTTTCCTGTTTGCACACATGTGGTAACAAACTTTCTCAGGTCCTTATACTCTAGCAAATGAAGCTCAAGTTTAGGTTGTTTCTATTTGTTGTGTGCTCTATTTCTTAATTGCATCAGATGCCTGATATTGCTTGTGAGCCCCGGTTAGTGTTCTGAGTCATGTTTACCCTTAAAGGATGTCAGAGGTGCATGTCGGTCAAACAGCATAGCCACTAAAGTATTAAGATAAACCACTTTGTCAATTTGTCGTAAGTCATTGTTAAATTTATTAATGTCAATATTTTGTTAGGGCGATATGTTATGGTTTTTCTGAGCTGCTTCTGCCTGGCTATTTTTACTGTGGAATACAAAAGCATGCCCATCCATCTCAGGTATACGTGTTGTGTCTGTGTTGATGACGCGAGTTGACGATTTGCAATAGATTAAGTCAATGAGGGTTGTACTGTAACTGGTGAAATGTGTCGGCAGACTAACCGTGTTCCGAAATCCCATTACAGTTAAAAATGTCAAAAGTTGTTTTGTCAATGCACATTACGAAATAAAGCTGTGAGAGACTTTGGTTTTGTCAAAGCTCAATTACCCTTTGGCGGCATAAGGTCCGTGCCTCTATAAAAGCGGGGGGCTTTAAAAATGTGTGCAAAATCCGTGCGCCCGTTACTGTTGTGCCTTTTCGCCCTGAACCCATGTTTCACTCAGAACTGCTACTCAGTTGCTTACTTTTTGACATTATTAACAACAAAAAACCGCAATATTTATTTAATACACTGACGTGGCGATCCCAGCAACATAAATCGACTCGTGCTTATGTACCACCATTGTTTCTGCCCCGCCATCGAACCACCGTTTTCAAATGAGCTTTTAAGTACGCTGCCTACAAATGTTGGAACAATAGTGCACCACCAATAAGAAAACTGACCTCAACACATACATTTAAACGTTCTGTCCGAGATCATTTGCTCTGTCAGCAAAAGGAGGAGGGTACACCTTCCCTTGCCCCTCGGACTGGCCACTGACTTCAAATTGCCACTTGAACGATGTTATTATGACACATTGTATATATTTATTAATAATATATAAATCTTATATATAAAATTTTCGTGTCACAGTTTTCGTTCCCATACTCCTCCGAAACGGCTAGACCGATTCTCATGAAATTTTGTGAGCGTATTGAGTAAGTTTGAGAATCGGCTAACATCTATTTTTCATTTCCCTAAATGTTAGGGGTAGTCCACCCCTAAATGTTTTTATTTTATTTTTTAGACAAAAATTTTAGTTTCTATTTTTTATGCTATAACAACATACAAATATACATACAATCCTAAATTTTCACCCTTCTACGATCAACCCTTATTTTTTAATAGCCATTTTAGTAATTTAATCATTTATCATCTCCAGTCGAAAACTGATCAATCGTCATTTAATTAGTTATCCCCGCCAGATGTCTACAGGTGTCACTTCTGATCCAGTAAACAGCACGGAGCAGGGATGACAACGAAGCCGGTCTCATTTCTCTCTCACTCCCTACACAGTTGTCGGCCATCATTATTGTTTATGCATCAAGTGCAGTAGTAACGTTGACAATTATTATTTTGCTATCTCAGTGTAACACTCACATTAACAATTAATCATTCCTATTTTATCAATAATAATGAAATAATAAATTTTGAGTGTATTTTACAAGATTAGTTAATCAAGTAATTTTTATCACCTCAAAAGTACTCAACAAGTGGCACGAGCTTCCAATAACAACGGCTTTCGTGTTGTAAGTATACTTTTTTTATTTATATCGAAAATGTTGTTAATCTTATAAAAACGTAATTTTAATTTAAATTTATTAAAAAAATGTTATTGAACAATTAAGATTTTCATAGTTTCCAAAAATTTTAATCAATCATTATGAATCTTTATTTTGAAATGTCGATGGAAATATTGGTTGTATGAAAAAATTATAAGAGACAATGTTTTCTTGAAATATAATTTTTTACTTTACGTTTGAATTTTTTTTTCCATAAAACTTATATTTTTGTTATAATTTCACAAACTCAAAGCAATCATTTCAAAACTGCGGCAAAAATCCTAGCCCTAATTATACTTTTTACATTTTTCATCATTAAGTAATTTCATTAATTAATTCTATTTATGTGTGTTTTGTACAATGAGCAATGCCAAGAAAACGCAAAAGGGCTGATTTGAGCCGTGATACAAGTAAATCTCGAAACTTGCGAAATAGAAGATCCAAAAGAACCGAAGAACAAATCCAGCAAACAAAATACTGATGCACATGTCAGAATGGCGCAATTGCATCAAGAAGAGCCAGAAGATACACGAGCTGAACGCAATGAAGTCAGAAGATTAGAACAATGACAATCACGCCGTTTCACAGTCAATAGACCCAGAACAAATGACCAACAACGACAGCAGGTACATCGAGCATTTATATCTGATTCACTCCTGCGTCTAGCATTCCAGTATGTGCCCGATATTAAGAATTATGCTCATTCAAAAGTGGTAATTGGTGCTACGGACAAGGAATGTCCGCATTGTCATGCTCTGAAATTCAAAATTGAGCCAGCTGGGATGTGTTGCCCGTCAGGAAAAGTGCAACTACCTGAAATTGAAACACCACCTGCACCATTGAACGGCTTACCTCGGCTTATATCGGCACAGATCCACATTCGAACGTGTTCCTGAAATCAATTCGAACATTCCATTCATGCTTTCAAATGACATCGTTAGGAACAACAGAAATAGTTCGAAATACTAATGCAAACGGTCAACATTACAATTCTACATTCAAAATCAGACGCCAAGTTTATCATAAAATGGGCTCACTGCTGCCAATGCCAAACGAACCACATAAATTCTTACAAATCTACTTTACGGGCGGCGAGGATTCTGGACGCGCACTTGCCAATCGCGTGAATGCACGTTGTATTTATAATAACCTTGATTCATTTTATGCCAGACGAATCGTCAGCGAAAATATGTTGAAAATGTTGAAAATATTCAAATCACATATGCACCAATTACAAAGCGATAATCACGCTATCGTCATTCATCCTGATAAAACACCAGCTGGAGAGCATATTCGTAGATTCAATGCACCAGTTGTTGATGATGTTGCTGGAATCATGATTGGCGATTGTAAAGCTGCACGAGAAATTGTGATTCGTAGAAGAAATAATAATCTTCAGTTCATTGCTGATACACATCGTTCATATGACGCTCTCCAATATCCGCTAATATTCTGGAAGGGCCAAGACGGATATTGTATAAACATAAAACAACGAGATCCCGTATCAGGTACTTCATTGATTATGAATTTGATCATTAATCATTTAACAAAACTATTAAATCATTGAACGTAAGAAATTTAAATTAATTTTTATGAACAAATATTACAGGAGCTGAAACCAACAAGAACGTTAGCTCAAAGGATTATTATGCGTACCGATAAATGATTTGTTGTGGCCTGGACAACGTCATTCTCCGATGTCGTGAGCTTTGTCAACAATTCATGGTCGATATGTACGCGACGATTGAGAGCGAACGACTACGATACTTACGATATAATCAACTAAAGCTGCGCGCGGAAGAGTGCATTCACTTGCGAGACGCTATCAACAACAACGCCGACGTCGCCGAAATTAGTAACCATGTTATTTTACCATCATCATTATGCAGTCCACGTCATATGCAAGAATATATACAGAATGCTCTGACTTTCGTGCGCGAATATGGACGACCATGTTTATTTATCACGTTCACATGTAATCCATAATGGCCAGAGATTGCATCTTTGATACTGCCTGGCCAAAATGCAATACATCGCAAAAGTTGAAGTCTTTAATAAGTTTCATTACTAAATTACGTGTATTCGGTCCTACACGTTGCTGACTGTATTCGGTTGAGTGGCAAAGGCGAGGATTACCTCATGCACACATTTTGGTTTGGTTAATCGACAAAATCCGTCCTAAAGAAATCGATAGTATCATTTCTGCGGAAATTCCAGATCCATCTACTGACCAACTGCTGTTTGATATTGTTACAACAAACATGAGTCATGGTCCATGTGGTACTCTTAATAGTTCACTGCTTTACATGGCAGATGGAAAATGAACTAAAAATTTCTCTAAAGATTTTACCAATGATACGGTCACAAATGTCGACGGATACCCAATATATCGTCGAAGAAATCCTGATAATGGCGGACAATCATTTATTAAAAATATCATCAACACAGACATTGATAGTGACAATCGTTGTGTGCAAGACATATAATGCTCATATTAATGTTGAGTTCTGCAGTTCTGTAAAGAGCATCAAATACATTTGCAAGTATGTCCATAAAGGCAGTGATATGACTGTGTTTAGAGTGGAAAATACTAATGCACATTAATAAAAACGATGAAATAACGCTCTACCAAATTAGTCGGTACATCAGCTAAAATGAAGCTGCTTGGCGTATCTTTGGTTTTCAAATTCATGAACGGGATCCAGCAGTTGTTCAGTGAGCGTCCATCTTGAAAACGGTCAGCGTGTATTTTTCACGAACGAGACAGCGATTGATCGTGCAATAAATCCACCTAAAACTACACTCACTGCATTTTATGAATTGTGTAATCGTGCGGATGATTTTTGTGCCTTTACGAAGATTACTCTATTCACAAGTACCACGCTATTTCACATGGATTCAAACAAATCATGGATGCCCCGCAAGCAAGTCTCACCAGTTACTGCATGTCTCAATTTATTTAAATCAAACGCCTTGGGGCGATTATTTACAGTCAATCCAAGACACATTGAGTGCTTTTAGCTTCAACTGTTGTTGGTTAATGCTACTGGCCCATTATCATTTCAAGATATACTTAAAGTGAATGGGCAGCGCTATCCAACGTATAAAGATGCATGCCTTGCACTCGGCTTGCTGGAAGACGACAACCAGTGGGAATGCATGCTTGCTGAAGCTGCACTGAACTGTACAGCAATACAAATTTGTCTACTATTCGCTATAGTGTTGACTACATGTTTCCCAGCCCGAGCACAGATATTATGGGATAATCACAAAGATTCAATGACTGATGATATATTACATCAACATCGTATACAGTGCCACGATGTAACCATAGCATTCAGCGACGCAATGTACAATGAAGCAATGATTGCTATTAAGGATCTTTGCATTGTCATTGCCAACTTACCACTTAGTTATTTCTACTGAAATGGATCGTGAACTGCAGTACAGTACTGTAGAAATGGCAGCGATTGTTGCCCGCAATGTCCCACTAATGAATGAGGCACAAAGAACCATTTATGATCGCATTATGGTCGCAGTTTCAGTTTCAGTTTCAGGACAAGGTGGGTTCTTCTTTTTAGATGCACCGGGTGGAACTGGCAAAACATTCGTTATTTTGCTTATTTTTGCTGAAATACAATCAAATAATGGCATCGCATTGGCCGTTGCATCATCGGGCATTGCAGCAACTTTATTGGATGGAGGTAGAACAGCTCATTCAGTATTTAAGCTGCTACTCAATATTCAGAATAACCCTGACGCAAAATGCAATATTAAAAATCAATCGTGCATGGCCACCGAGCTGAATCGGTGTAAAATTATTATCTGGGATGAATGTACTATGGCACACAAACATTCACTTGAGGCGTTGAACAGGACATTGAAAGATATTAAAAACAACTACAAACTATTTAGCGGAACTCTGTTGGTTTCAGATGATTACAGACAAACACTTCCAGCCATTCCACGTTCAACATACGCTGACGAGATCAACGCTTGCTTAAGATCATCTCCATTGAAGCGTACTGTTGAAAAATTACAGCTAAAAGTAAATATGAGCGTTCAAATGCTTCAAGATCTATCCGCTGAAACATTTTCAAAACAACTCTTAGATATCGGTGATGGCAGAGTTGCTATAGATGAAACTGGATACGTAAAATTACCAACCGATTTCTGCACAATCGCTGATTCGCAAGATACTCTCATTAAACAAATATTTCCCGATGTTCGACGTAGCTCAGTTGTTTGGGACTTGGCTCTGTATCAGTGGGTACAGGGTTCAAATCCCGTTTGAGCATGTACCAATGGAAATGAAGTTTAATGAATTTCTATGTACATTTTCGTAATAAAAACACATTTACGAAATGCGTTGAATTATACGGTGAGGGAAAACATCGTTAGGAAACCTACCTGTTCGTCGAACAGGTAATAGTTAGTGCTTGTTAATGGCGACATGGCTGACCACCTGTCACATTGAGTACTGACTATCTGGTTAACACGTGGGTTCGAGGTATCCATAGAATTACTACCTTCGCAATTGCGGAGATGGACACCTGAACCTCTGACTACCTCGCAAGGGTTAATGGTCGTGAATGCGTTTGTTTTGTTTTTTGTTCCCGATGTACACACACAAAACATAAATCATGGGACGCTTGCAGAAAGAACAATTCTAGCGGCAAAAAATGTAGACGTTGACAGTTTAAATCTGAAGAAACAAATGTTGTTGCCAGGGAACTTGGTATCATATAAATCTATTGATACAGTTTGCGACGACAGCGAAGCAGTAAATTTTCCCACAGAGTTTTTGAACTCACTGGATTTGCCAGGCATGCCACCGCATAATTTACAGGTTGGAGTTTGGAGGTTGAATCTCCAATTATCTTACTTCGTAATTTGAACCCGCCCCGGCTGTGCAAAGGTACGCGATTAGTCATTCAAAAATTAATGAAAAACGTGATCGAAGCTAGCATTTTAAATGGCAAGTTCAGAGGTGAAAATATACTAACACCACGGGTTCCTATTATACCTACAGATATGCCAATTCAATTCAAACGTATTCAGTTTCCAATTAGAATGGCATTTGCAATGACTATCAACAAATCCCAAGGTGAAACGATGTCTATTTGTGGCTTAGATTTGAGGACACCATGTTTTTCAGACGGACAATTATACGTGGCATGCTCTCGAGTGGGTAAACCATCCAGTTTGTTTGTGTTAGCTAAAGATGGACTAACAAAAAATATTGTTTACGGTATAGCATTAAGAGATTGATATTGTTTGATAGTGTTACTGTCGTAATTGTTTAATTAATGATATATAATAAGTAATAAATTATAAAAACTTAAAAATAATGTTTGCCTTTTGTTATTTTTATATTCCCTCATCGTTCACAGCGCTGCATGCTTATTTCACGCGTATACCACATTCTTACATACATACTATATACACATTCTAACATACATACATACTTACAATAAGTAAGCTATTTTTTGTCTACACTAGAAATTACTTGAAAGTTATTTATATTGCAAAACAACGTTTGCCGGGTCAGATAGTATAATTTATATACATATATTTCTCATGCCGAAAATGTACACAGAAATTCTGACATAATTCTTTGCATCAATATATACACAGGTGGTGATCTAACTATGAAACATCTGATTAAGATACTTACATATATATTCACGCCTCTACGTCTCCAAATATCTATTGCTTCACCCACACGCATTAACTTTCGCATACATGCTCTTCTGTTATTAACATTGCGTACACCCGCTTTGACAAGAATGTCTCCAATTTGATCTGTATCAGTTATACGCGGCCTACCAACCAACCAACTCTTCCGGTTTGGCTTTATAGAGTCTTATTGTAACCTACTTTTCTTCCATCCGCTCCATGAGCCTAACGTTAACATACCTTTCTCTATTATTGTCACTACATCTTTTTTCATACCACAACGTTCACAAATTACTCTATTTCTTACCCTATTATACAATCTTACATTACAAATTTTCCTGAGGGAGCTCATCTCTACCGCATTAATTTGGCTTCCATGATTCTTCTACCAAACCGAACCCTCAGTTCCATGCATGAGCGTGGGGACCAGAACAGCGTTATGAATAGTCAATCGTGCCCGTTCTGACACCAACTGACTAGACATCATACCGCTCACGGCCCCATTCACTACATTTTCCTCCAACGATTTCCTTTCAGCCGCACTCTGACATTTACCATCTCTTGTAAACACACTTCCTAAATACACAAACTGAAAGAAAGAAAGAAAATACTGTATTCACTGCTTCAAATTACATTAAATACACAAAGAATATACATCAAGAATGAAAATCATTGATGCAGTGAAAATGTGCTGCCTCAGTATACAATGCAGCTAGGCTGCATCACTGGTCCTCCGGCAGCAACCGATTTGAAAACTGTCACAAGCTGCATCTAATAAAAATAATAAACGTACTCACAATAATATAATAATAAAAATCGCAATAATTACTTACATACATAACATAACTTGTATATAATATATTTTTAAATAAATATATAAATATACATATACATACGCAAAGATACATACATATATAAATTAATTCAGAAACATATTAAAAGGAAAAAATAATCAGGAACAATAATTAAAGACATACATATACATACAACTGCAACGCATACATCCATATAATATATAAACACATTTTATATCCAGTACATCATAATGATCACTCAATCAACTTAACATATAAATCAACACACAAGGAGGGTGATCGTGGATTTCGCTGAGAACGTACGCAATTATCGCGCGCTCTTTAAATTAATTACTTTCATTTTAAATTACGCCTTATTACTATATAAATATTGTTTTTTTAGTGCAAAGTGAACATGAAATCAATAATTAAATGATATAATAGTGTCTACTCGTGTAAATAAAAGACAATTGGCAATCTTACTTACCATAACGGACAAATTTTGAAAAGTTAAACAACATAATTTTACTTAATAAATCAAATTTAATTATATATCTTAGCACAATGAAGTGTGAGGCATGTAGGGGAGCAGTCAGTGATGTGGAGGTGCTGAAGTGCGTGCTGTGCAAGGACTGCTACCACCATGGATGCATGAACATGTCCTCGGCCGAGTACATGGCGTCGTTGGCCGCGCTGCGACGAAGTTGGCGCTGCCCGCACTGTGCCAATATCAGCGTCAACCGACGGCGCAGGGCGGACGACACTCCGGTGCGCCGGCAGCATTCCCTTGGGCCGGACGCTGACATGTCCTGCGACGACATCGACACCGCACCTGCTGTTGTTGGCGCTGGGCCCGCCGCCGGCGATGCCGCCCGGGCCGTGGCTCCGCGGGCTGGGCTGGCTGCCGCTGCGGGGGCTTTTTCACCTTCGGTCGTGTTGCCGGCTGTAGCTGCGCCTGCGACCCTCGAGGACATCGCCCTGCTCCTCGACGCGAAGCTTGATGTGAAACTCGAGGCTAGCCGAGCGCGCCTCGCCGCTGAGCTGGAGAGCAAGCTCGTGGATGCAGTGGTGCGTCGGGTACGGACCGAGATGTCGTCGGTGCTCGCCGGCGTGGCTGAGGAGCAGCGCGGCATGCAGGCGGCTATCACCGCTATGGGCGCTCAGCTTACAGCTCTGGACGCCGAGAATAAGAAGCTGCAGGAGGAAGTGCATTTGCTGCGCACGCGGCCGGTCGCCTCTTCGGCGCCTGATGAGTTGGCGCGGGTCGTGCAGCGGCTGGAGTGCGAGGCCAACGAGCGCGAGCAGGCGTCGCTGCGGTGCGGCGTTGAGATCGTCGGCGTGCCCGAGCTCCCGGGGGAGAGCCTGGAGCACATCGCGCGGTTGATTGCAGCCAAAGTGGGTGTCACGTTGCGGGACGAGGACGTCGTGGAGGCGACGCGCGTGGGCGCCGAGAGCTCGCGGAGGACTGAGGTGTCAGCGGCGGAGGGCGCGGGAGCCGCGGATTCACGAGCGAGTTCGTTCTCGCTCCCGCAAAGGCCCCGCCCCATCAATCTTACCTTGTCTCGCAAGGCAATCCGTGATCAGCTGATCAGCGGTGCCCGCGTGCGAAGGAGCCTCGACACAACGGGGGTAGTCACAGTGCCCAAACCCTACGCCATTTTTGTTAACGAAAAGTTAACAAGGATGAATCGTGTAATCTTCGCGAGGGCCAGAGAGCTGCTCCGCAAGCGCGGCGGTACCTTTCGCCGCCGCCCCGTCTGGACGAAAGAGGGCCGCGTGTATGCACGGCCTGAAGAAGGCGGGAGAGTGCTCTGGCTTCGCAGCGTCGAGATGCTGCGAGATCTCGAGAGACCGGGCCTCTCTAACTAGTGCTGCTTCGTGCTCATTGATAATTAATGTGCTGTTCAGTGTTACTTTGTATGTTCTATTGTGTTACTTTTCCTTCTATTTTAAATGTTTTTATGTTCTGTGTATAGCCAGTGTTTGTGATGCGTGTCATTGCGCCGTGAATGGGTTGCGTTGCAGTATTTTGGGGCCAGGATGTGCAAGGTATATATTTATATATGAATTTTATGTTTATTTTTCATATTGTATTATTTTTCATATTATATTCATATTATTTTATATATTTATGTCTATATCCTGCCATATTTATCATAATAGAATAATTTTATGTTCATGTTACATCTATTTTATACGTTTAACTGTTATAATATATCATATATTAATCATATTTATACGTTTACAGGCTATTTATATATTTGTGAGAATAAAATGTACTTTGCTAATGAGAGCTCGAAGGCGTTTGACGATATTTATGTGGGAATGGTTCGTGTGCGGTTTTGCTCATTCTGGTGACATATTAGCTTGTAGAAATGACGTATAGTAAATATTGCAAGATTGGTGTGTACAATGCGGGATCTCTGCAGGCGAAGCATGAGGAGCTGGAGGGGGCGATGGCCCGCTTAGAGCCAGAGGTGCTGGCCATCAACGAGACGTGGCTACCCCGCGGGGCGAGCGTCACGGCGCTTCGCGTGCCGGGCTACGCGTTTTGCCATGTGCCTCGGCCGGCGGAGCCCAAAGCGCGCGGCGGTGGGGTTGGCTTTTACGTCAAGAAGGGCTTGCAGGTCAGGGTGCTTCGCCACCCCTCGTCTCACGCTTGCGTTGAGCAAATGTGGCTCATGCTTACCATCAGATCGACTAAAATAATAATTGGGACGGCATATAGACCTCATTGGGTTGACAGTGACATATTTTTTGACGCATTGACCGAAAGCATTACGACATTTTATTCATATCACCACTTAATTTTATTGGGTGATTTTAATATTAATATACTGGACATACATAACTCTAACGTACATAAACTACAAACATTTTTAGACACTTTTAACTTGACAAATCACATAAGTGAGCCTACCCATTTGACAAGCCATAGCGCAACCCTTATTGACTTGGTCTGCTGCGAGCCCTCGTGCCGCATCATCGACTCAACAGTGGCGCACACGCCTGAGCTGGGTGGACACGCCATCGTCTGCGCAACTCTCAAGGTGCTCAAGCCTCGAGTGGTGAAGACTACGGTCGCTCAACGCCCTTTTAAAAAGATTAACTTAGATGACTTTAATGACGACCTAAGAGCGATTAACTTTGACATTATTTTTGAGCATTTATCTATTGACGAATGTGTTGCTAATCTCAATGACCTTATTCTGAAACTCTTTGACCGCCACGCGCCTATGACTACATACACTAGGACAGAACTAAACAAGCCCTGGCTCACCAGCAATATCAAATGTATGATGCGTTTGCGAGACAGGGCCTATCAGAAATATAAAAAAACTAAATCTGACATACATTTACACGAATACAAAACAATGAAAAAACACGTCAAAATTAGCTTGAACTGTGAGAAGCAAGCATTTTTTAATTTTCATGTTAATCGGCACCTAAAAAACCCTGCACTTCTATGGGACAATTTAAAAAAGACATCTATTAATCCTACACGTATAAATGACTTACCAGTAATTTTTGACAATCCTGACAGCATTGCGCAGCATTTCCTCGACATCCCGGGGCCGGTTTCTTCCCCGGCCTCTGTTATGAACTACTATGAGACACATCGTCATGGGCAGTCCACTTTTCAGCTGCAGCCAGTGAGTGAGGCCTTTGTGGCCAAGCTGCTTTTGCGGATAAAGACCAACGCTGTTGGGGACGACGGGATCTCCAGGGACATGGTCCGTCTCATGTTGCCGGAAATGTTGCCCGCTGTTACTAAGCTCGTAAATAATAATAAAAAGGTGGGCCAGCCTTCTAGCGTGTCGGAGCTGAGGCCTATCAGCATTCTTCCCTTCCTGTCTTAAGTTCTGGAGGGGATGGTTCACGCACAGGTTTCGGAGTACTTGACTTTTAATAAGATTTTGCCCGTCATGCAGTCTGGCTTCAGAAGGGGCCACAGCACTACGACTGCCCTGATCGATGTGATCGACAATGTTTTAACAGGGGTGGATGGGTCTTGTGGTACATTACTCGTATTATTGGACTATTCTCGGGCTTTTGACTGTATAAACATTGACCTTTTGTTGAAAAAATTGACATTTTACGGATTTGACACCCTTACTGTGAAGTGGTTTGCGAGCTACCTTAGAGGTCGCTCCCAGAGAGTAGTTGTGGTGAGATCGGATGGGACGCAGTGCTCATCGGGGGCTTACGCATCCGACAGGGGAGTGCCTCAAGGGTCTATCCTAGGACCACTTCTCTTTATAATCTACACAACTGACATTATTGCACACATAAGACATTCTAAATATCACATATACGCCGATGACATACAATTGTATATCCACACTGACGTGACTGATTTTGACTCTGCCGTGGAGGCCTTAAATGCAGATTTGGGGCGTGTATGCGAGTGGTCCGTTAATAACTGCCTGGTTCTTAACACCAACAAGACCAAGTATATGTGCCTGGGTAGCAAGGGGATGGTGAGTCGTATGGTAGCAAGGAGGCCGCGTGTGCTGGTCGGCGGCGCTCCCATCGAGCGGGTTGACGAGGCCCGCAATCTCGGTTTGAGAATGGATGGGGGGCTGCGTTTTGAGGGCCACGTGTCGCAACTGGCATCCAGTTGTTTTCATCGACTGAGGGTTCTCTACCAGCACAGGCCGTATTTGAGTGTGGAGATGCGGGTCAGCCTGTGTGAGGCATTGGTGCTATCGAAGCTGAACTACGCCCTGGCAGCTTACGGCCCATGTCTCTACAAGAAGACTCGCCGGGTGTTGCAGCGTGTGCAGAATGCGTGCGCCCGTTTCTGCTTCCCCATCCCTCCACGCACGCATGTGACGCCGTTTCTTGATGCGTCAAACATGCTGAAAATAGAAGCTCGACAGAGGCTGCTGCTCAGCTGCCTTTTGTTTGACGTCATCAAGACGGGGGAGCCTACCTACTTGCATGACAAGTTGTCTTGGCGGTCCCAGAGCGGGGGGCAGAGGTCCTGCGTGCCTCCACTGTTGATACCTCAGCACCGAACTGCCGCATTTAGGGGCGCTTTTAAATACGCAGCTACAAAGTGCTGGAATGATATCCCGCCACCAATAAGAAACGTCCGGGGTAAGCGTGATTTCAAAAGAAAGCTCAAGAAGCAGTTATTATTATTCCAGCACAACCAATGTAATATGTATATGTAATGAAATATGGAATATATTAATTATATCTATAATATATTATTTTTTATCTATAATATTCTTTTTATCTATGATATGTATATGTGTAATCTGTATCTATGATATGTATGTGTGTATTTTTTTATCAGAGGTTAATAGTATTTTTCTAATATATTTGTGTGTGTAAATTACGTTTTGTACAACTGGCTTGGCGAATGCACGTAACCCTCATGGTTCTAGCGTAAGATCAGCGCAGTGATTGTACTTCAATCATTGCATATATGCTGAGCTGGGACCATTTCACTGGACAATGACATGCACATGTAGGATTTAATTATTTACTTATAAACTCTTTCTCTCTTTCTCTTATTATTTTTAATTTCCTGTATGTGTATGTTTATGTGTTTTGTGAATAAACGTTATTATTATTATTATTATTACATTTATATTAATATCTGGTATTTGCACCGACAAGGTTAGACATAGGTAGGAGATTTAGGGTAAGGATTTCTATTGCTCCAGCAGATAAGCCTTAAACCTATGACAGAAGACTGTCCTAGAAGCAACGTCGCGGATAGGTGGCAGTATATCATTCCAGTATTTGGACGCCGCGTACTTGAAACATCCCTGAAACGCTGCTGAATTGTGCACTGGCAAAGCAGCCTTAACCTTGAACTGACGGGGGTTCGGTGACCACTTGAGTTTTAGGTACAAGTAAGAAGGGCTCTCCGACCGAATGACACTAAACAACAACGCCGCGAAGTGCAGCCGCCTACGCGACTGCATGTTCAATAAGTTCGCGTCGTTCAAGTACGGAGTGATGCGGGATCGGCGAGGTATATGAAAACAAAAACGGGTGCATGCGTTTTGAACCCGTTGTATCAGTTTCCTAGTTCGACCAAGTATACAGCTACCATAAACAACATCACAGTAGTTAAGCCTCGACAGTATCAACGTTTCACTCAGACAGACACACAAGTCGACACTGAGATATTCGCGAATATTGTAAAGCACATTTAAACGGTAGTGCTTCTTAAAACGAAGCTCACCATCCATCAGTAAGCCCAGGTTCCTAACCTCCTCCAACGCTTCTATGACGTTGCCACCGACAACTATACCATTGGGGGAAAGGACATCCAACGTACTTCGAATTTGCGACCGACTTCGAAGAACTAAAACCTTAGACTTGGAAGGGTTCAGCGTAATACCACTCCTATCAGACCAACGCACAATTAGTTCGAGCTCAGATTTAATGCTCCGTATGCATTCCGACATCCCCGAAAGCTTGGCGGACGCATACAGCTGCAAATCATCAGCGTAGATATGATATCGACTGCTTTCGACATCTGCGCTATACAGTATAAAAGCAAAGGACCTAAGATAGAACCCTGCGGAACTCCCCTCGTCAACACACGAGGGAAAGACCACCGAGTTCCACCGTCCATCCGCCGCAGCCCAACGACTTGCGTTCGATGAGATACATTACTGTCGAACCAATCCACAGCACCGGTAGAAAATCCATAATGCGACATCTTGGATAATAGCAAGAGTATGCTCAGACTATCGAAAGCTCTAGAAAAATCGAGTAATACCATTAGGGTGCTCATGCTATCGCCCTGGGCCTGCAGAACGTCATCGACCACATTTGCCAAGGCGGTCGCAGTAGAGCGGCCCTTCCGGAAGCCGTAAGCTGATCACTCACAACCTTCTCCACTATCTTTGACACACATGGAAGGATACCAATGGGACGGAGGTGAAAGGTTTTCGGCAACGGCAGGACCCTGGCAGCTTTCCAACTGGTCGGAAAGATACCAGTGCTAAGGCTCCTGTTCACAATCGCAGTCAATAGTCACTGGTAATGTCAACAGTAGCATGTCAATGTCGTCAACACCCTTGGCCCTCGTCTTGATCGCCGAAACAATCTTTGTCACCGCTGCAGCTGAAACCGGCTTCAACGAGAAAGACGAAAAACCAAACCGGTGAAATTCATAATATGTCATGTCACTAATAGTCACGTCTGCTTTTCCAGGTATGTCCAGGTAATGCCTGTTGATAGAGTCAGGATCGTAAAAAATTGTGGTCAGTTTGGTTATTGTCAGTAAGAATTAACTTTTTTAAGTGTTTCCACAATGTCTTTGAACTTGTCCTGTTATTGATTGACTCGTCAATATATGACGATGTTATGATTTTTTCAGAACGCAGAGCCTGAACCTCAAGTCGTTTCAGGTCCTTGTAGTACTGCATATGTGCCTCGATTCAAGTACGCTTGAAACGCTCGTAAGCGTTATCGTGTAGCCGCATCATAAGCAGTACAGTGCTCGTCAACCAAGGCTTAGGAGCATCCTTCACCAAAATACTCCTGTCCGGGGCAATATATGCAATGGCAAAAAAGGTAATATAGGTGTTTGTTAAAAAGTCGTGTTATATTGTTAGTCAAGAAAGTTACCATGTCATCAACGTTATCATGAGTTGTCATACTGGTCCAGTTTATTTCTGTAAAGTCATTGTTAAATTGGTCCAAGTCAATGTCCTTCAGCGGTCGGTACACGATGTGTTGGTACTGGTCCCTTTCGCTTCAGGTCAAATTCAGCCAAAACAAAGGCATGTCTGCCTAAGTCAGGGCTGTGTCGTATGTCAACAGACCGAACCAGTGCGTAAGATATTATCAGGTCAATTGTACTTTGTGAATGGTTAGTAAAGTGAGTCGGTTTATTTACATGCTGTGTTAGTTTTAAAATTGTCATAAAGTCCGTCAAAAATTTATAGTTTCTCTCATGTATGTCCTGAAAATTTATATTCATGTCACCTACTAAAACGTTGTCAATGCGTTCAAAAATTAGTCAGCGTCATGCCAAGGCGGCCGGTAAGCCGTGCCAACCACGAGCCGGGTGCCACCAACTACGACGCGGAACCACATTTGTTCCACTGTGGGCGAGCAGGCACGCACGCAAGCCACGCCGCAGGTAGAACCCATTGCCACCTCTGCGGGCACGCACGGAGCGTGGCCGCGGCACATGGCGCAGGCGATACCCGGGAATGGAGGGCGCGCGCTTGTTACAGTACATACTCGTATAAATTTAAAACATATTTTATACACATACATATGAATATAATGATTATAATATATGATAATAAAATTGGGGGGCGGTGTCTTTCGCGTCCGTAGGTCTTACCTTTGAGTCCCTACACGTGTCCCCTGGGTGGTGCTAAACGAAAGACAACGCCGAACCACAGGCGGCGGTTAAGTAACCTGTTTTAGGCCACCATAAGCCTTAGGGTATGGAAATACTCCCTAGAAAGCATGGAACTTGCCAAGACGTGTGGCCGACGTGGCAAGTATTGGGCTAAAATCCTCCAATCATGACAAACACACAAACAAAACGGCCCCCAGTCCCCAGCAGCTTCGCTATTCCTGACTACGGCAGCGGTTACGGTAACGGCGGAGCAGGGGGTGCCAAGAATCTCTGGGTTCGGTCCGGCTGCCAAACCAAACTGACCCTGGCTACGTATAATGCAAGGACACTGAGAGAAGACGCACGGTTGGAAGAGCTCCAGAAAGAGCTCAGACAGATAAAATATGACATAGTCGGACTGAGTGAAACTAGAAGAAATGGAGAGGGCACTATTCGGCTTGAGTTAGGTGACCTTTTCTACTTTAGAGGGGAAGATAAATCTTCGTATGGAGGTGTAGGCTTTATAATAAAACGCGGCATAGCAACGCATGTGACAGAGATGGCCAGTGTTTCACCGAGGGTAGCCTACATTATCCTAAGAATCAATCAGAAGTACTCTCTTAAAGTCATCCAAGTTTATGCACCAACCAGCAGCCACAACGACGAAGAGGTAAAAGCGTTCTATGAAGATATCGATACAGCGATAAAACGAGGACGCTCCCGTTACCTGATAATCTTGGGTGATTTAAACGCTAGAATAGGTCGGCGCATGGGGTTCGAAACTTGTGTGGGACCTCACGGGTTAGGACACCGTAATCCAAGAGGTGAAATCCTAGTGAACTTCATGGAAAGCAAAGGTCTCCTTGCTATGAATTCGTTCTTTCAGAAGAAAGAAAAGAGGAAGTGGACGTGGGTAAGCCCGGATGGGAATACGAAAAACGAAATTGATTTCGTCTTAACTAACATCAAGCACATTGTTACAGACGTCACAGTGCTTAATCGTTTTCAGACAGGCAGCGACCACAGACTTGTTCGAGGAACCATCATATTAAACACGAGACTGGAAAGAGCCAAACTCATTAGGAATAAGCTAGGAAAGCTGCAGATCCCGGAGGGAATAAATGTACAGTTTGAGACACTGCTTACTGAAGCCTTAAAAAGGACCGCTACAGAGCATTATGAAGATGATCTCCAAACTAAAAACAGTCGTTTTACAGGTATCCTTACGGCCGCAGCAAATAAGCAGTTCGCGAAAGCGACCAAATCCGTGAGCAAATTTCCAGAAGAAGTGGCAGATATGATGCATGAACGGAGAAAGATAGCAGCAGATGCCTTTAACAGCATTGAACATCGTGAGCTCAATAAGAAAATTCACAAGACTCTAAAACAGGCTATTAGGAAAAGAAACATCCTAAACATACAGGAACTCATTCAAAGGAACCGAGGATTGAAAGTTTTCCAGAGAAACAAAGCTTGTAGTAGTCTGAATACGCTGAGAGACAAAAACGGTATTCCTACTAGTAACAGTCAGGAAATCAAAGAGATCACGATGGACTTCTACAGAAATCTAAACGCAACGTCAATCCCACATCCCAGTTGTTTTGACCCAAGCGATAAGCGAGCTCCACTAAGGCGACACTACACGGAAGATATTCCTGAAATTAGTTTGTACGAAGTGAAGCAAGCTCTGAGACAACTCAAGAAGCTCAAGGCTCCGGAGAGGATGGCATTTCTGGTGGAAGAGCTGTCATTAAGGAGCTTAGTCTTTTGTACAACGAGGTTCTGTTCACTGGCGACATTCCCAATGATTGGACAAACAGTCTTGTTGTGCTTTTCCACAAAAAAGGTGACAAGACACTTTTGAAAAATTACCGTCCCATTTCGCTCTTGAGTCAGGTCTACAAAGTATTCTCCAGAATCCTGACTTCTCGCTTAACACGAAGATTGGACAAACACCAAACCACAGAACAAGCAGGCTTCAGGAAAGGCTATGGAACAAATGACCATATATTTACACTTCGGCAGGTCATCCAAAAGTCAGAAGAATACAACAGTCCTCTATATCTAGCCTTCATAGACTATGAGAAGGCATTTGACTCAATCGAACACTGGGCAGTAACAGAGTCACTCTAGCGTTGTCACATAGATTACCGGTACATTCAAATTCTGAAAAACCTGTATAAATCGGCTACTATGATGGTTCAATTAAAAGAAAAAACTGACTGATTAATACCAATCCAGAAAGGAGTTAGGCAAGGAGATGTAATCTCGCCAAAATTGTTCACAAATGCGATGGAGGACATCTTCAAAACCTTGGACTGGGAAAGGAAAGGTATCAATGTCGATGGTGTATACTTGAACCACCTACGCTATGCGGACGATACTGAATTAATTGCTAAATCAGTAGTGGACCTAAAGCAAATGATAGAGCAATTATACCAGGCGTCTTTGCGGACTGGCCTCAAGATGAATATGGATAAGACCAAGATTATGGCAACAGAAGATCTCTCGCACTATCCAATGTCACTTGTCGGTCAACCACTAGAACAGGTGGAGGAGTACCCATACCTTGGCCAAAACATAAAGCTGGGACGTGATTCTATGATGGCCGAGATAAGTCGGAGAGTACAGCTGGGCTGGGCAGCTTTTGGGAAGATGAGACATGTACTTCAGTCTAAGCTGCCACAGTCCCTCAAGACAAAAGTGTTTGGCCAGTGTGTTCTGCCGACTATGACATACGCATGTGAGACATGGACTTTGACAGACAAAATGATGCAAAGATTAAAGGTCACACAAAGACACATGGAACGCGCCATGCTCGGCATCACTTTACGGGATAGGGTCCGGAATGAGACCATAAGACAGCGCACCAAAGTTGTGGACATAGGACAACGAGTTGCTAAGCTGAAGTGGGCTTGGGCCGAACATGTGTGTCGTAGAGATGATGGACGTTGGAGTAAGCGCGTCCTGGAATGGAGACCTAGACATCTAAAAAGAAGTGTCGGCAGACCACCTGCCCGATGGTCTGATGATCTGTCGAAGGTAGCTGGCTCAATCTGGACTAGAAAAACAGAAAAGCGTGCACAGTGGAGGAAGATTGGAGAGGCATATGCCCTAAGGTGGGCGAATTAGTTAGTGCTGTAAAGAAGAAAGAAGAAGAAGAAAATTAAATATATAGGCAGCGACACAGATATCAAACCACACCGAATCAAAGGCATCCATCAGAACATGGTTCATAACAAACAAATAATCACAAAAACGAACACGTGTACATAAAATGTTTAACAAACAGGGAAAGAGCCAAAAACCCTCTCCACGTCCTCTTCTTCCCGGATGCGGTGAACAGGGGCCCCATCCGCCTTGCGCGCCATCACTCGCCCGTCACGAGTCCAGACGAAGCGCCAGCCGCAAACCACGGCCCGCTCGCGCGCCCGTCCGAACAGCTGCCGGTTGAAGCGGTTGAGGCGCTCGTTCAGGTAGAACCTACGAAGCTCAACCGGCACACCCATGTCCGTGGTGGTCGCACCACGGCGCACACGGGCCGCGCGGATCAGCTCGTCGCGAGTCGACCGCCACGCAAGCCGGACTACTATGGGGCGCGGTCGATGATCTGGTCCACCAGCAATATCGCGCTGCGTCCCGTTCTTCCAGCGCCACCCCCAACTTCGCAGCTACCAGCGCCGCCAAGTGTGACGGATTCTCACCCGGCACCTCCGGCACGCAACTGAGTTGGACATCATTTGCCCGCAGGTCCTGGTCCCTCTCCGCTAACTGATGCTGGAGCTCATGTATAGCCCGCTCCAGAGGCTTAGTAGCAACCGAGAGGACGACATCATCCAGTGCAGCACCAAACTCAAACTCTCTCAGTTGTTCCATTGGCTTACCATCCACTGTACATATAACACATTCTGTCATACTTTCCAGTCGCTCAAAAACTATAGTCTTGGTTTTACTTTCATACCCTTTCTTTCAAATGTCTGATAAGTAATGTCCATCATCTCCTGCAACTCATCCGCCTAAAAGGCAAGCAGCACTTGATCATCCGCGCACAAGAGGCACTTGATGACAAACTCACCCCATCCGTTCATCCACATACTTTGAAGAGCCAAGATGAGGATACGATAACGATAAGATTTGATCCATGCATCCAATTCCCTTTTGAATCCTGCTGGCACACCCAGATCTTAAAATAAGTTTATTTCATTACTATCTCAATCAACACTATTGCATACAGCATACCGACAACACTGAGAAGCTTGATGCCACGGTAACTCTCGGTCTGGTGACGTGAGCCCTTGCCTTATACAAGCGCGTGATGATGGCCCTCCTCCAATCTTCAGGCACATCACCCTCTGGCCAACATTTCTTGAAGAGGCAACAGAACCAGGAGGCCACCAAACCACCACCAGGTCTCAGCATCTCGACACTCTGTCACACCCAA
Organism: Leucoptera coffeella; assembly: GCA_030578115.1. Lineage (NCBI taxonomy): Eukaryota > Metazoa > Arthropoda > Insecta > Lepidoptera > Lyonetiidae > Leucoptera > Leucoptera coffeella. Next base: position 3,638,038 of record JAMBLF010000002.1, read on the forward strand.
CCTCTTTTCCTCTGTTCATGCTTTTCATTGCTTTTATCATTTAATCAATACTTATCTCACTGCCACTGTTATCGCCGGTGTCCCCGCACGACTATTCATCATCTGTGGTTTGAAACACCTGACCAGCATCTTTCACAAGCATTGCCTCAAAATAATTCTTCCAAATTCTCTTCATACTCTCACTGTCCATCACCATTTCACCCATATCATGTTTTCTACCATTCACTGTCATACCCAGCGAACCTCCTCTTTTCGAGCGTACATGCTATCAGAACATTTTCTGGTTATTATAAAAATCTTTTTAAACCCTCGCGATTTATTTGCTGGTTATTATAAAAATTATCTGAGAGCTTGAGCTCACTCCATTCTTTTACATCTCGCTTTCTCCGTTCCACTTTCTTCTTCACCTCACTCATCTGTCACATCTACATTCACCCGTTTGCCAGCCCGATTTGTTAGCAAATCCAACAAAGCTTTTTCTTACCACTCACGTCTTTCACACTAGTATCTATTTTTCCTTTTGCGTTCTCCACATACATTCTTAGCACACTCAACTGATGCACTCTTGAGGACGTGTCATTAATCTTCAATTTCCATTCTTTCCATCACCTGTACGCACCTTAACCATTCATGGAATTCCTTTCCTCTTTTTGTGGAACACAAAACTGAACAAAAAGAAGTAAAAGATTATTTTATGTACAAATTATGTTGTTGCTGTTTAAACAGGTTGATACCTCGTTACTAAAAAGTTATCTATTGTTCTTTCAATATATGAAACAATGCGTTGCACGATGATGATTAACGTCCGTCTACCTTGCTTGCTCAATAACGGGGAGAGGTCTTAACTTATTCTATTCACGTAAGCCGTCTGCAACTTGAAGGTTTGGTCACAACTGTACACTCTACTGCTAAATAATGAAAACCTATAATATATATTATTGTAAGAGGCCAAATTTAAAAAAAGCACACTTATTTACAGCCACAAAAACATACACAATACAATACGTTTACAATTAAAACTTAAAAACTAGGGGACAAAACTTGTGAATGTTACTGTCGCAGCAAAAGGATTTCAACTCAGCTGGGTATGTTGCATTTGATAGCAAACGCAATCTTATGTCGGAATCATTGGAGAAAAATTGCGAAATAGAGTGCTACTTAAATAATCAAAATAAATATATAGATAGATATGACATTTGATATCATATGTGTCAAGCTTATACTAAGATTTGAAAACCGATAATATACTTAACAATATGGTGAATCGAAATAGTATAAATTTATTTATATATTAATAATAAATATATACAATGTATTATAATAAAGTAAAGTGGAAACCCGATATCAGGGCTACTCCGTTAGGCAACAGAAGGAGCATCCGCCTCCTTTTGGCAGAGCAAATGATCCCGCACAGAACGTTTGAATGTTGGTCTTGACGTCAGTTTTCTAATTGGTGGAGGAATATTGTTCTAACATTTAAACGCCGCGTACTCAAAAGCTCCTCTGAAAGCGGTGGTGCGATGGCGAGGCAGAACAAGCAGTGGTACACAAGCACAAGTCAAGTTTTGTTGCTGGGATCGCCACAACAGTGTATTAAATAAATATTGCGGTTTTTTGTTATGAATAATGTCAAAAAGTAAGCAACTGAGTAGTAGTTTTTGTCGTGATTCAATATTTAGTATGTTAGTATTATTAAGGTACGGTGAAACATGGGTTAGGGGCGGAATGGGAAAGGTACCGCAATCCCATCGCTCAATGGATTCCATTAAAAACTAACCAAACCCAACAGTCCCACAAAAGAAACATTTTAAGCATTCTGTAGTATACTGTAGCGTACCGTAAGCTTTATTTATACGAATAAAAATATAAATTAATGTTTAAATTTATAATATAAATACAAAATCTATTATATATTAGTATAGATTCTATTGTTAAAATGTATTATAATAAATATAAAATTATTTCTTGTAAAAAAAAACAATTGTAAATTAGCTAATACTTACGGCGGCAACGGGTATTAAGATTTCTACGAATAGACCGGCCAAAGCATGTCTGATATCTTTATCTTTTACGTCAAGAAAATAGTGAGCAAACTCTTGCAAAAATTTAAATGATGCTTCAAATTCTTCAATAGGAACCATTTTTACTCTGAAGAACTTCATGCCCATAAGAAGAGATATTATACTTTGTGTAGTATGATGAGAAGGTTCACGAGCTTTCAATTCCTAAAATCGATAAATATTTAAAAAATTCTCGATATTATATAAAACGTAGCCTGGCCAAGCAATCTCAAAAAAGTCAATCTATATTTAATGACAACGGTATTGTTCAGAGAAATAAGGAACGCGAATTTTTCACTCTAGCTTCACCTTTTTAGAACTTACTGACACCTTTCATATTTGCAAGGTCGCATATTAAAAGAATGAAATTTATAACTAAGAAGTTTGAAGTGTTAAAAATAAATATTTCTGGTGGTGGTGGCTTTGTTCTTCAAAATGGGATAAAGGTACTCCTAAGCCACATCTTTAAGTTGTTTTCAAGAGTGCTTACATGTCATCTGGTCCCAAGACTTGAGGGGGTGCTCTGAAACAACTGAGTAATGGTAAGGTTGTCGGCGAAAGTGGCATTTAATTCTTTTAAAGGTGGGGAGAGTTCCAGTCTTACAGAAGCTCAAACATCTATTCAATTCCATCATAGATAATGGAGTTTCTCAAGATTTTAATGCTGTCTTTCTGCCACCGGAGTAGGCCGGATTTGATTTAGGTATATATTTATTATAGTATATTATTATTTATTATAGTATACCGTAGACACCGTTTACATCCATACATATCATCAGACAGGTAGAAGTCCCATGAGTACAACTAACCACTGTGTCTTGGATTCGTAGACTAAGAGAACGACTTAATCGAGATCTAAGCTGTTATGAAATATATATCTGGAGGATGTCTTTCAATACTCTTATAACAGCCGGTTTCTGGAACGCTATTCAAATCTCTTGTCAGCTAACAATTGATTATTAATTAACAAATTGTTGACAATTGGCGAGTTTCTCGAAGCGTTTTCATCCTCTTGTCAGCTAATTAGAGCTTAGCAATAGTTTGAATAGCGGATTGAGCAAATTTGATTAAAAACTTCACTCACTCGATCAATTTTGACATCTAGACGCAAGTCTAATGTCACTTTTTGACAAAAAAATGTTTGTTATTATTCAAACAGCCGGTTTCTGGAACGCTATTCATTTTTGACAAGAGTTTGAATAGTGTTTAGTATTAATAGTGAATAGTATGTAACAACATGAAGAGAGCAACTAGGCAGGAGCTCTCCAATGCTAATGTAATCATTCATACTTTTTGGCAGTGCCCTGATTTGACCATGTTAACAGAAGCTAACATTAAAACAGCAATATGTATCAAATTATTCTAGCCATTTTTTCCGTGATGTACAGAATTACTGGCTTGGAAACCCTATAGCGGGCTTTAAATTCGTCATCGTCCAAGGTCTCGATAGGGTTCATTCTTCGACGATACCTTCGCATTCTTCTGGGTACTTGTACCTCTTCATCAGTTGATGAAAAAGTAACGTCAGACACGCTCACATCGGACACACTCACATCAGACATGGTTTTAATAATATAATGTCCAAAAACGTGGAAATAAAGCAACGATAAGCACTTGAATATCAGTTAATTACTCAAGATCCGATGATTATTTATTTTCTTGTCAACAAATTGCTAACAAATTGTTGACAAGAGATTTCGTTTCGAGAAACCCAAACGCGCTACAACAATATTTAAGCACTTGTTAAACACTATTCAAACTCTTGTCAAAAATGAATAGCGTTCCAGAAACCGGCTGTAAATTGGACTAGAATGGGTACCTATAACAAAGACAAAAATCTCACGCAGATTCGCATCTCATTATAGATGCAGGAAATGCTGCAGTTTGACACTGCCTCACGGTCGGTCGGTATCCGGATGAGCATGGACAAGATTAAGGTCCAACGAACGTGTTATCTCGGAGCCAGCTAGCCCGCAGTAGAGAAACACTCGAAGTGATCCAGGAATATGTTTATTCAATCAGTGCACCCTACCCGTGATGACATACGGCGCCGAAACGTGGAACATTTTATCTGATCATTTTATAGATTATCTTGCAGAGAAACAAAGTGATAGGCATTGTCTATCAATATTGCATGCTGAAGTAACTGTGAACCGGCCACGTTTGTCGCAAAAGCAAGGACCTAAGCATGATGGAGCGAACTAGATTGAAGCCGTATCAGCCAACGCAGTGTAGAACGTCCTATTGCCCATGACCTGAAAAAGGAGCTGGTAGTAGCCGACTGATGGCCATAAGTGATCGTCAAAAAACTTACGCGTTAACGACCATTTACTCTTGCGAGATAGTCAGTTTCATTTTTCCATTTCCGCAAACGCGGAGATAGTAATTCTATGGCCACCTTGAACCCTAGATAGTCCGTACTCAATGTGACAGGTGGTAGGCCAAGTCACCATTTACAAGCACTAACTATTACCTGTTCAGGAAACACGAAGGTTTCCTCACGATGTTTTCCCTCACCGTAGAATTGGATGCATTTCAAAAAAGATTTCTCAGGATTGTGCAAGGTGGCGATCGATTGTCTCTGCCTATATCATTTGAGATGCAGGGGCATGAATATATGTATGTGTTTTTATAATTTCTATTATATTTGTATAATACTGTAAGCTTCTACATATGCATTAAAGAAAGTAAGAAAACACTTTATTCACTGCATTACATAACATAACCACAAACATGAAACATCAAGAATGAAAACTTTGATTAATTGAAAAGGTGCTGCCTCTTCTCCACTCCTCAGTATACGATGCAGCTAGGCTGCATCACTAGTCCCCCTCGGTGCTATCGAGCACCAAGTATAGTACAGTTATCAAGAAGAAGCGGTTATAGTTTCATATGTTAATATTTTTTAGTGATGGGACTCGAGTGGCTTTTCATACGAGTGACTCGAGTCATTTTCATATTTCGCTCACCCCAGTGAAATTTTTGACGACTCGAGTGGATGTTTACTCAAGTAGAACTCAAGTGAGACAGTTAAAAGGACCGAGTGACTAGAGTGAAAAAACATTACTCGAGTCCCATCACTAATCTTTTTGTTAATATTTTTCCTAGTCTAAGAAATTTGTAATACATAATGAAATGGAAATATAAATTCATATCTTCAATTGTTTATATCATTCGACGTAGCTCAGTTGTTAGGGGCTTGACTCTGTTTCAGTGTGTACAGGGTACAATCTCGTTGGAGCATGTACCAATAGAAATGAATTTCTATGTTATATTTTCGTAATAAAAATACATTTACACAATCGAATATTTTGGTGAGGGAAAACATCGTGAGGAAACCTACCCGTTCCCCGAACAGGTAATAGTTAGTGCTTGTAAATGGCGACAGTGCTTGCCACCTATCACATTGAGTACTAACTATCTGATCAACACGTGGGTTCGAGGTAGTCAAAAAATTACTACCTCCGCGATTGCGGAGACGGATACCTGTACCTCTGACTACTGGTGTTGTAACTCCGCATTGGTAAATGGTCTTAAACGCATTTTTGTCTTTATTTTCGATTACATTTTGGTTCTATGAGCACACTTCTCCAAGTTTTTCCGGCGGATATGATTGCATCCAATAACGTTTTTTACGGGTTAGGCTGTGTTCAGACGTGCGCGTTTTCTGCGCGCGCGGATTCAGCGCGCGTCGCGTGTTTTCCCATGAAAATAAACTTTATGTAATTAGCAATAAACCTCAAACTGCTTTAGCGTTTGGGAAAACACGCGACGCGAGCTGAATCCGCGCGCGCAGAAAACGCGCACAAAACGCGCACGTCTGAACACAGCCTTACAGTTTTAAGAGATTCGCGATTTATACTCATGATTAATAACTAGCGGGACTTATCGCGTATGTTTTTATACTACAGTAGAATTGTACGCGAGGCGATTGAAATAAAAAAACACAGCACATTCAATCGTGAAGGAGGTTACAAACTGTCTTCGGCGTGGAATACCGTAATTGATCGACATTCGGTTCAGCATGATCGTGTGAAGCCACAAGATACTGTGAGTGTAGTGTGTAGGTCGCGTGTGTTTAATAAAAACGTAGCAGTGAGGGTAGTCGGAGAAGAATCTGACAGGGCGCTGCGTTGGAGGCGAAGAAATATGCGTCGTCAGTCTGCCCGTGACCATGGCTGCTGCAACGTAGCCGAAACGTCGGGTTAATAAAGGTAACTTTATTATATAAAAACATACGCGATAAGTCCCGCTAGTTATTAATCATGAGTATAAATCGCGAATCTCTTAAAACTATAATTACAAACCGATACGGGCCGGAAGTTGTAAACAAACTTAAACATCTTGAATCACTTCGTAAAAAACGTGTACGCTTTGAAAGCTCGTTGTGTTTTCTTTTGAAATGCCGTGATAATAACATAATTCCGGTTTGTTTGAAATTGAAACCTCGTAGTGATATTGTGGGTTCTGAAGTGATTCTACGTGACGCAAGTATTCGTCTTTTAAAACGTTTAATACGTAACCGCCATTGTGAACTAAACAAAGTGCATAGTGAGCCATATAATTTACTCTCGGAATGCAGTGCTGTGTTATCTACTAGTGATTTTGATTTGTGCGACCGAATTACTTACATACAAGCTACTACAACACGTAAGTTATGTGAGGCGTCGCATGAAAAGAAATTCACGAAGTTGTCGGATAGTGAGAAACGTAAGGTGGATTCTCAATGTTGTGTCAATAGCAATCGCCCAGACAAGCAGCTAGTAATTAACCGTACTGACTTTTCCCTTGACGAGAGCACGCAGAGCATTCTAGAAAAGGGCTTTAATTTTGCAATGACTCCAAGAGCAATTCCAAAGGAGGCAATAATTTGTAGCATAGAGGAGGCCATTTCAATAAACAGAATACCCTCGAAGGAGGCGGACATTTTACGACAAGATGTGGCCGTTATCTTGCGAAAATCAAAACTGCCTAAGTCAAACGTTACTGCAGGTGAGCGAAAAGCATTGATGAACCTTAAAAAAAACAAAGACGTTTTAGTTCTCAAAGCTGATAAAGGGAATGCCACTGTAATAATGAATGTAGAAGAATATAACGCGAAAATAGGTCAGTTGTTGTCGGACACGAGTGTATATAAGTCGGTGTCGTATAACCCCACAGCGAGAGTAAATAAGCGAATACGTGAACTTTTGAAGTGCCATCAGAATGTCTTTACGGAGGATGAGTTTAAAACACTGTCACGACCCAGGATAACTCAACCACCTAAGTTATACGGATTGCCGAAGGTGCATAAAACGAATATGCCACTACGTCCTATTGTGAGTCAAATTGATTCACCTACGTATTATTTGGCAAAGCACGTTGCATCTGTACTGCAGTCACTAGTGGGTAAAACTCCATCTTTTGTGAAGGATTCTCGCCATTTCGTCGCCATTATTGATAATCTGAAGTTGGAACCGGATAAAATTATGGTGAGTTTTGATGTCGAGTCATTATTTACCAACGTTCCAGTGAGGGATTGTCTTGATGTTGTTAGAACTTTGCTTGTGAGTCATGATCTTCCTATCCATTATGCTGACTTGCTTGAAAATTGTGTGGCTGGGAATTACTTCATATACCAAGGACAGTTCTTTTTTCAAATTGATGGCGTGGCTATGGGTAGTCCTGTAGCCCCAGTGATGGCCAACATTTGGATGGAGCATTTTGAGCAGAAGGCTTTGAATAGTAGAGCTCAGAATATTAAACTGTGGTTAAGACATGTCGATGATATCTTTTGTATATTGAAAGGAGGCGCACAAGAAGTAGATAAGTGGTTGATATACCTGAATGCTATTCATGCGAATATAAGGTTCACTTGTGAGATGGAAGTTGATAGATCACTTGCATTCCTTGACGTTAAGGTTATGGTGAGACCTGATGGCACACTTTCGCATACTATCTACAGAAAGCCTACACACACAGATCGGTACCACCATGGATCCTCACATCATCATCCGAAACACATGGTTTCTGTGGCGACGTCTCTTACAATCAGGGCTAGGGATTTGTGCGACCCTGAGCATCTGGACGAGGAGCTGCAGTATGTTCGGGATGTACTTAGGAGAAATGGTCATTACGTGGGTACTAAGTTGGTAAGCCGTATATCCAAAAGAGAGAAGCCCCCGTGTGTGGATCGCGTGCCGGTGTTCCTGCCTTATGTGAAGGGTGTTACAGACAAAGTTGGAACAGTCTTGAAGAACTACTCGATCAAGCCTATTTTCGTTCCATCTTCGAAGGTAACAGACTTTCTGAGAACACCTAAAGATGTAATCCCGTACGAAACACCGGGTGTGTATAAGATTGATTGCAGCTGTGGGAAATCTTACGTCGGACAGACCATACGGTCTATAGCGGACAGAGTGAAGGAACACATTGCAGCGGTCAAGAAATTGGATACCAATAGGTCAGCAATAGCCGAACATCTGCTAAACGAGGGTTCAAATCATTGGATTGAGCTTCATAAACCCACTGTGCTCTCTAATGAACGCCGATACTACAGTAGAATTGTACGCGAGGCGATTGAAATAAAAAAGCACAGTACATTCAATCGTGAAGGAGGTTACAAACTGTCTTCGGCGTGGAATACCGTAATAGATCGACATTCGGTTCAGCATGATCGTGTGAAGCCACAAGATACTGTGAGTGTAGTGTGTAGGTCGCGTGTGTTTAATAAAAACGAAGCAGTGAGGGTAGTCGGACAAGAATCTGTCAGGGCGCTGCGTTGGAGGCGAAGAAATATGCGTCGTCAGTCTGCCCGTGACCATGGCTGCTGCAACGTAGCCGAAACGTCGGGTTAATAAAGGTAACTTTATTATATAAAAACATACGCGATAAGTCCCGCTAGTTATTAATCATGTTTTTTACGGGTATCTATAAATGTGTAAACACGTAGAGCTTTTTCTCCGGAATAGTAAAAATATGATTTGTTAAAGTCTTTTAATTGGTTTTAGTAGGTAAGTCTAAAATCTAGTATATTATCTATTATAGGTATATTAAAAAAATATTACTTAAAGTTTTAAAATCTTTATTACGCCATTAATCATTACGATTATGTCGGCGAAAGCACACACACTGATACCATGGCGTTTGCACTCCTTGACATTCCGTCGTCATGGATACGCTTACTCCGCCAGCCGCTGCATCCGAATGAAAACGAAGAAGTTATTTTCCTTGTTCCTTGGTTTGTTCCAATTGAAGATCCAAATATAATCCCAAATAGAACATTTTTATTCAGTTTGGCATTTTAAATTGATTAAACATTCTGCCAAAAATAAATGTTTGTATTAACAACTTTCACTCAGCTGTTGACTTTGTTAACTACCCACCGACGACGATATTAGTGTATTTTTGTCATTATTTTCAATAAATATTTTTCTTATTGAACATGTTCAATCCCTTCCACATTATTTTAATTTAAACTTAAACGTTTCGTGATTATTGGTAGGGTATAGTTTAAAGCTTGAAACATACTAAATCAGTATTAAAATAATAATAAATCTTAATTTCGTTCAAGTACTATCAGGAAATTTTACGATTTTGAATTGATTTTATATTATTGATTTTATAGCTCTCCTTAAATACAGACTAATGATTTAAAAAAATCTATCACGATTTATCTAGTCACCCGTCGTCGGTTTGTTGACAATGTTGAATGAGTCAACAGGGTCGGAGATAAAAGAGGAGTACATCGTTTTGTTATGTTGTGTTCCTGACCCTTTTAATGGCATTCTAAAGAAGCTTACTGTTCTCTCCTGCATGTTGTATTTTGTAAACATCCACCCCGCCCCGGCCTAAAAATTAACTGCTATATTCGTCAATTACACAGACTAAAACGAGCAAGATATAAATATTTCATATTAAAATAAATATCTATATATAATGCAAAATGCGATGGGTTAACAGCATGTTGATATGGATAATTACCAATTTTATACATTATCTTCCATTTCAAACTATTATTTTGATGATATCTGCTGTTCATGTTTTAACTAGAAATTTTGTATCTTTGTGTTTTACTATAAAAACATATTATAAAAGGAAACTAAGAAACAGGATTAAACATTAAAGACGTAGATTTATATATTTATTACATATTTGAATTTATTTCATTTATATGTAAAATTTATGATTGAAAACATTTATACGGACTCAGTTATTTATGTCAGGTAGATTTTAATTTCTAGTCTTTTCACGCGTTTTATACCTTCTCTTGCTTTAATGCAGGGATTGTCACTTAAATTTTAGTTAAGTTCAGTTTCTTGGAAAACTTATCAACAATAATGCTACATAAGGAAAAGCGCAAATTTTATATTATAACTACAACGTAATTTTTAATTACATTACGAGCGGCGAGAGCCCGTGCAGATAATATAATACTATACAGTACAGATACCCCATCCCATACAAATTTTTTGGTAAGTGCTAACTTCTTATTTTACTCCGCTTATTTTTGAAGCAAAATTGGAAAAACAGATGGCGTGAAATCAATCAATCATCGAATGCATAAAATCGTGCATCTTCTCAATAATAGAGGGCACTTTTTTGTTTGTCCATACTAGAGCGATTAGCTAGCTAAATTAAGTGAAATAGCTCCATCTAAATTTGAGTAGGGTATATTATACTCGCCGATACTTTTTTCATTATTTTTTATCTCTGTTTTAATTGGTTCCACCTAACACGTTTTACCGCTAAGACGGACCAGAGTGTGGACGCAAGGCACATATTTATTAGAAATTAGAAATAAACATTGGTGCCGCCGGGATTCGAACCTGGATCACCCAGAGAGTTAAGGCGCTAATCCACTCGGCTACCCCGCCACCTATGTATAGGTACCTTCTTTAAAAAACTTGAATGGCATACAAGTAGGTATAAAGGATCTGATAGGTAGGGCATGTCAAATACTGTTTGCTCAATTTACGGTTTATTTCATAAGGTGTTTAGATTCATAAGGTGTTTCTATAAAATAAAGTAGGTATGTAAAATTCACCCCTGAGTCTATTTCTAGCGTAAAAGTATCCGTCGTCAGACGATTTTACCTCGATGTGCCTCGATCACGATTCACGGACTCTTTAATAGGTACTCATAATTCAGCCTTCTGTGCTTGGTCACAGGTCTCACAGATATTATTATATATACCGGTTTTTTCCATTAAGCTGTAAGAGGCGACAAGGAGACTAGGGACTATGTTAATAATGGTCATGAGCGCATATACGTACGCATACATAATATTAAGTCATGAATTAGAATTACATATATACATACGCGTCACGCCCGCTTCCCCTTAGAGGGGTGACAGAGATTACGTAGCCCCATTTCTCCTGATCCTGGCATGCCACGTTCGCCTCTTTAACACCTTTGCATACATGGTTGCCAATTACAGGTACTCCTTACATCCCCTTTTCTCAGTACTTTTAACTAATATATAAAATTACAAATACAGCATGTCTGTTTGCTCATTTTATGGTTTATTTTCGATTCATAAGGTCACAGATAATAAAATACTAAGGTGTTTCTATCAAATTAAGTAGGTATGTAAATTTAATAAAGTGGTATGCCAGTATCAATATCAATCAATTCACGGGCACAGATAATATAATTCTGTCACGTGTGAGGGGTTGCCAACCCATCGCCCAAAATAAATAGTAAGCCAGTTTAATTTGCTTTGCATTATATTATTAGATTGAGATTATTAGATTACTATAGGCAGTTACATTTGGTCAAAGAGTTCACCTAAATAAATACCTAATCCTCATGAGTATTCTGGAATACCTACAATATATTATAGAATTTAAATGGATAATTAATCCGTGTTTCACCAATACAGTTTGACACCCTTCGTGTAGGTGTCGTAAAAGGCGACTGAGGGATGCCGACCGGAATGCCCTTCTCCGAAATTTCGAAGGCATGTTAGGTATGGGTCATTTGAATCCCGCGTATCACTAGATAGACAGCACCCAACGTGATAGGTAGTGAACCGTATCGCCGTATATAGGCACTGACTATTACCTATCCTGAGAAATAGGCAGGTTTCCTCACGATGTTTTACCTAACCGTTAGCGTCTGTAAATTTGTACGTAAATGAAAAACACATATTTAAATTTCATTCATTGGTACATGCCGGAGTTGGGATTCGAACCTAGGACCTTTCTCATACGAAGTCCGAGGTCTTACCCACTGGGCTACAGCCGCTTTTCAGCGCTTCTAATTTAGAGGAAATTGTTTAGATTAAATAAAAAACTATTATTACTTCGACTATTATTATTATTCGTTACATAGGTACATACGTATATTTACGCCTGTTTGCTCTTGCTTCACTCACACTCATAAACATTTTCATATATGCTCTTCTGTTCTTCACGCTACCTACACCTGCCTAGAAAGGATTGTCTCAATCATAATCTTCCTTCCACTTTGCCACTATAAATTACCTTCGCAACCTATATAAAATATATTATCATTATATTTCAGTAGTTAATTTTATAATAATGTTTTATATATGTACTTGTATACTTATATAGATCTAGCAATGCACATTTTAATCATTCTCTTTTTATTCGATTAAATAAGTCGATTAATTTTAACGCAATATACATACATAGTGACCACGCCACGCAATTGAAAAGAAATATAAAATTAATACCTATTGCATTTTAAATATTGCAAATGCATAAAATTGAAAATTAGTTTTAAAATTCTAATGCAATAAAGTCTAATTTTGCATCATCATAATATGATTAGATATTGACAGATGTTTACAGTACAAAAACATGCCAAAATGAAATACAAAATGCATACCTATTGCATTTTATTGAAATGTGTAAATGGAAAATATTTTTTCTGCATTTGTAATAAAGTCTATTTTGGATGGAACGCTGATTCTCAGCGATACCTATTATTTACATTTATTAGTGCCCGTAATAGAGCAGAGAGCGACTTGCAGCGCTCTCGGCGAGGTTGGCGGGGGCTGCCGCGTGCGCCGCTTCGCTCTATGCTTTCGCGTAAACTATGCCTACCCAATCTACGAGTGCGCGGGATCTCTGTTTATAGTATTATAATCCTGAATAGGTACAGAATACTGTGTTCACATTATGTCGCCGCCGCCGCCGACCCCGATTGATCCCCGATCCCCGTCGTTACCCGACAGACGAACACAAAAAACCTATGTGCAAAATATGCATTCACATCCCTTTCGGGGTAGTCAGATGTTGAGTGGCAACTAAGTTTTTTTGCAATCTTAAGTCAATCGAAACCCAATCGTTACCTGATAACCAATGTAATAGGTGATTAACTAAGTCCTTACATAACCAAACCAGGTTCCCTCACCAAAACAACAGCACGTGAGGAATTTCAATGGTCACCCATCCAATTACTTCCCACGCCCGCGTTGTTTCACTTCGGTGATACAACGATAACCGGTGTATGAATCACAACCGTAGAATCCTATATTTATGATCACAACTACACATCATAATTTTTCATAAGCGCGATTCAAATACCTACCCAATATTTAACAAAAAACATTGACATTACATACCTAACACATAAACTAATTATTGGCAGTATAATAGAAGTTTATCAGGATCAAAAGAAATCTGTATGGGAATCGAAACTTTTACATTTTTCGTACGACTGGCTGCCTATAAAAGTCGGTGACCTTGTATTCCGTTTGTATTTTAAATGTTTTTGAAATCATAATTATGTAAATAATAACATTATTTTATTATTAGTCACAAAATCAAACAGTGTTGGGGCAAAATTAAATTATATTTTATGCATTGCAACGAGTTTACACTTCCATTCACGAGCTCAATTTTGTTACGATGTATGTAGTGTAGATAAATGTAACTAATTAACTGTATGACTACCTACTAGGTATATCTACAATTTGGTAACAAGTATTGTAGAATATATAATTTTATCGTGAATGAACTGAATTAATCTAGGTAATCATAATACTTACGCATATGAAAAATTACTACAGCCGGTGAAGAACATATTTTATTTCAAAAGCATTATAATCTAAATACATAGTTTTACAAATTCGTTAACCTTTCGGAGTCAGTAAATAATTGGTTAGTTAGTTGCATACCTACATACATACATAATGTAATATGTACTAGCATCATTACAAACACTGGAAAGCTTGAATTTATTTCGTGTTGGATTGATTACCATCTGGATTTGGGTAAGAATATCAGTTTATACGTTGTAAATGTTGTATCATATGGAAACGATACGCATTTCTTGACATAAGTGTCTACAATTTACGGCGCGTAATCAAGAAGTGCTTAGTTTGAGCTAACAAACTATAAAAACCTATACTTAAGTAAATAAACAAGTATTCATAATACGTAATAACAATACATATTATGTATTGAAACTAGTTATCTAATTGTCAATCACATTTATTTATAGATTTATTTTAATTGACTGAATACATTTATTTATAGGTAGTTATACTAACCGCCAACACACACACACACACTATGTATGTATATGTCTATTTATACACAGCGACATCTGCTTTCGAATAGAAAACGTGCCTGAAATGTTGCTTCTACAAGTATTGACTAGATGGCAGGATTAAATAAGTTTTACTTTCTTTATTATTTATAAAATTGATATCCGCTGTGTCCATTACTCACTAGTAAGTAAATAAATTCATATTATGACATATTATGATGAATTATGTAAGAATAAAGCTAAAAATCGAAAAAATTTTCAATAATTATTTTTTTATCTGGCTTTGATGACTTATAGCGCCACCTATTGATGCTTCAAGTTTTGGTCGAAAAAAATAGTATGGGATGGGACCCCATGACCTAACCGAGTTAGTAGCTCAGTAACCCTAATAGATTCAGTATATACAGGATGACGCATTTAAAACGGTCAGTATGGGGAAGTCTGAAACTATAAGAGATACGAAGATTTGTTCTTAGGAACCATGTCACCGATTTTTATAAAAATAAAAACTGCATTCATACTTTCTTTGAAAAAACAACTGTAACCAGGACGGGAATCGAACCTAGTTTCTTTGAAAAAATAAATTTGCCCTTTTCACTTTTTCTTTTTAAATATCGATTGTGTAGGTCTAAGCTGTAAATGTCTCTATGAAACATGATGTCCAAAATGAATAAAATGCATTGTTTTGGCATACTTTAATTTATCATAGTAGCTGTTCTAAGTGACCACCGTTGTTTTCAATACAATATTCAACACGCATAGGTAACGACCTTTTTGTATTTTGTATTTTCATATGGTGAATTTGCGTTAAATTTGACTCTATTGCTACTTTTAGGTCTTCAACGGTGTCATAACTTGTTTTGTAAAATTCATTCTTAACGTTACCCCACAAGAAATTTTCAAATATGATTTAACACGTCACTTTAAGTGGACTTTTCAATAGATTGTTAGTGTTTGATTACTGTAGATAACAAAACTTTCTAAAAGGATTAATGCAATGCTAATGCCACATAATATGGTGTATGTAGCAAGTAGAGAGGTACAAAACTACAAACAGCCATAGAGACAATTTTACATGTCTGAACTTGTTGAGTATTGTAACGGTGTATGTAAACTACTATGATAAACTAAAGTTTGCCAAAACAATGCATTTTATTCATTTTGGACATCATGTTTCATAGAAACATTTACAGCTTAAGACCTACACAATCGATATTTAAAAAGAAAAAATGAAAATGGCAAGTTTATTTTTTCAAAGCAACCGGGTTCGATTCCCGTACTGGATACAGTTATTTCTTCAAAGAAAGTATGAATGCAGTTTTTATTTTTATCAAATTCGGTGACATGGTTCCTAAGAACAAATCTTCGTATCTCTTATAGTTTCAGACTTTCCCATACTGACCGTTTTGAATGCGCCATCCTGTATATTCCCACTCCCAGCCCAACAGACAGACATAGGCAGCACCTAACACGTTAGGTAGTGAACCTTATCGCCGTAAATATATTAATATTATAAATTGCTGTTAATGGCTAACTAGAGATCGGCTGAACGCATTTATCTTATCTTTGTCTTGAAATATTTGTGTAGGTCTAGGGAAGGATTTAAAAGTGAGAAAAAATCTAATAATTACAGGGAAACATCTCATAACAGCCCTATTCTATATCCCATACAAACATTTTCTAAATAAAATGGAGGCCAGAGTATTTGTGAATTCCCGTGCGCGTAAAAGGTCTGGTCGCGCTCTGAACTCAACATAAGTGATGATTATTAATTTACGGGACTTATCGCGTAAGTTTTTATATAATAAAGTTACCTTTATTAACCCGACGTTTCGGCTACGTTGCAGCAGCCATGGTCACGGGCAGACGGACTATTCATATTTCTTCCTATTTCCTATTTAGTATATATCCTCGTGGGCTCTTTGTATTACCTCATATTGACATATTCATACAATATTATGTAAGTATTGTCCTGTAAACGTCTGGTATGGAAATGTTTTTTTTATATTATATTTTAAAATTATGTGGAAAATCGGGGAAAACTTTATAGACTTTTAATGAAAGTGCAAATTCTACAGTTTTATAAAATTAAATATTTGTGCTGTACAAATGTGTACAACATGTTTAAAAATACTAATTAATTTGTAAAATTGGAAATAAATAAAGGATTAAATTATATTATTTTAATTGTGGGTTAATTATAAAAAATCAGATAAAATTACATAAAAAATGTGCTATCTGTAATATACATACTTTGATCTATCAAATGCTGAGTAATTTGTTTCTTAAAAAACACCTTAAACACAAAAAAATACGAGAAATAAATATGGAAGAAAACTAATGTCACAGCGACGTTTCGTATCAGCCGTTTAATCATTCATAAATGTTACATAATTGTGAATTAATCCTTAATTCGTTTTGGTTTAGTCTTGAAATAGTTGAGTTAAAATTAGTAATAGTTGATTTTTAAATGAATTAGAGGAAGAGATACTTTATTCACATTATTTATTTGAAAGAGTTTATATTTCGATTCAGGACATAATGACTGACCTTGACTCGTATGTGAGGAAAAAAAGAGTTGTCGCACAGAAGGGAAGACTTGATTTAGTAATTAAAGATTTAGTATTAGACTTATGAGTCATGTCCCTATTGCTCTTATAATTAATACGATCATAAAAAGATTTAGTGGAATGTGTCCTGTCGGTTTAGGGCTGGTTACCCTGTCGGTTAGGAGTAGGTCTCTTAATTTCATAAGTAAATTATAAACGGTTCTATAGGAACTTTCTTCGTAATGGTGAACTTTTGTAAATGGGAAAAAGAAGATGTGACTTTGATTATTTATGCATTGAATAGATTCGCATGTGCGTTCACCTTCAAGGACTTCATTAGGATTTTCCATTAAAGTTCATAAATTTTTTTAATGGGGTATGGAAGAATCAAAATCTAGTGATGTCGGGCATGCCATGAGCTTGAATTGAGAATAATGAAGAGCTTCATTATGCTCTTGAATAAGGGTGTCACGCGTTAAAGGTTTTTTTTAAGATATCGGTCACATGAATCCTGATTTAACCTAAAGTGAGTTATGGAATTTACAGGGTTGCGAGACAAGGCGTCTGCATTTGAATTTATTCAACCTGGTTTGTATACGATGTTATAATCGTACTGTTCTAATTTGAGGCGTCATCTTAGTAAGCGACCTCCAGCGTCTTTAAATTTACTAGCCCATTGAAGTGGTCGATGATCTGTGACTATCGTGAATTTGTAACCATAGATATATGGACGAAATGTGCCAGCAGCGAACACGATTGCCAGAAGTTCTTTTTCCGTGGTAGAATAGTTTCCTTTGGCCTTGTTTAGAGTACGGGAAGCAAAGGCTATGGGTTTATCTAAACCTATTTCACCTTGTGATAAGACTGCTCCGACGGCATAATTTGAGGCGTCGGTGGGAATGATAAAAGCCTTGGAAAAATCGGGATATTGGAGCAGATATTAATTTTTCCTTGAGAAGATTGAAAGCATGTTCTTGAATCTGAAAATTTTAATCTTTTTTATGAAGGGAAGTTAAAGGTTTCGTCAATTTCGAAAAGTTGTCATTGAATCGACGGTAGTAACCAGTCAGACCTAGAAATGACTTGACATCCTTTTGATTTTTGGGACAAGGGAAATTGGAGATGGCTTTGGTCTTTTCAGGGTTTGGCATAGCACCTTTATCGGTGATAACATGCTCCAAATAAGCAACTTCTCTTCTGAGAAATTCGCACTTATCGGGCTGAAGCTTAAGATTGTGTTGACAGAAGCGGTCAAACACTAACTCAAATTTTTGGATGTGGGAATCAAATTCGTGTGAATATATTATACAGTCATCGATATATATTAGCAGTGTAGGCCTTGCAAGCCGGAGAGAACTATATTCATAAGTCTCTGAAAAGTGGAAGGGGCATTTTTAGCCCAAAAGGCATCCTCACGAACTCGTAATGGTCTAAGGTGCTTGTACCAATGTAAACAGTGAACCCTGTTTTGGGAGCGTCTTCGGGAGACATTTTCAGTTGAAGAAACCCGGATGCGAGGTCCGGAGTGCTAAAATATTTAGAATGTCCTAACTGTTCTAAGATGTCAGTGATTAGAGGTAGTGGGTAAATTTCCGAGACTGTAACATCATTTAGTTATTTAGTTTACGATAGTCTATAACGACACGCCATTTTTGTCGTCCAGAAGCATTCAACTTCTTGGGGACGACCCAAACTGGAGCGCTCTATGGAGATACAGAGGGGCGAATGATGTTTTGGGTTAACATTTTCTTGATTTGGGAATCGAGTTCTTACTTGTTACATTCAGAGAATTCGTACGATTCTACGTGAATAGGTGATGCATTCCCAGAATTAATTGAATGCTCGATGGTACTTGTGAAAGATAAAGGTTCCTCATCGAGGTGAAAGATGTCAGTAAAATTAGAACAAAGATCTTAGAGCTTCTTCTTCTCTTCATAATTTAAATGTAAACAACGAATTTGTTCGATAACTTTTTGTGACCTGTAAGAACTATTAGCAAATAGATTAAAGATATGAGAAGAAGGTTCAGAGTTAGATTTGAGAAATTCAAACGAGGTAAGGATAAACTTCATAATTATTAATTAACACGTCGGACTCAGTGGTATTAAAAATAGTAATATTAACACGATAATTAGGCTTAATACTAACTAAACTATTAGCTACGTAGACACTGTCACTGCTGGTGTGGTCTAAGACAAGTGCTTTACCAAGATTATACACTTTATCTATATTTGAAACCTTGCATTTGACAATAACTTCGGAACAGGCAGGAATCGTATAACAAGTTTTCGAGAAACAAAGGGTTACAGAAAACTTATCAAAAACTAGGGAATTGGTAGAATAGTGTACATCTATATTAAAGTGTTGTCAAGTCTACTAATAGGTGAGTGGCGTGTTTCTTTTTGGCAAACGTAGAATTAAGAAATTCTTTTAATTCTGAATATTTAAAGTTAAAGGATTTAGTGTTAAGATCTTGTTCTTATTATAATATATTGGTTCCTTCTTATATATAGTGTCATGTACTTAGGTAAAGCATTGACGAAAAATTTCGACTTAATGAAAAACCAGAAGTACTTCGAATATTTTCTTCATTCAACTGACATCTTCACTTCATTCACTGAGGAGTCCAAACGTAGCTCCGTAGACAAGCCTTGATAGCCCCAAAATCAGCCGAACCGAACATAGGCCTTAAAACTTTGTTTGGCCTCAAGTAAGTAATGGATTGAACACGAAGCTCAATACCAAGAGCCTTATGATGGGGGTCTTCGCGAGTCAAAGGATGAGGACACGCGGCCACGGTGCAACCCGCGCCCGCCATAACAAGGGCCAACACGCGCCCGTTGATGTTCAAGCATCCGTTAAATTGGCACAAGTCAGTCAATGCCAAGAAATCAGACAACAGGCACAGCTTGTTATTTTCATTTCGATTAAGCAAACACAAATTAGAGGGACCTGGATTCCAGAAAGCATGCGATACGTTAAAATCTCCTAATGACAAAAACAAATCATTAGTATACTTTGTTATAATATCTGCAGTGTATTCGTACCTAAGTACATAATTTATTAAAGTGGTTGTCATTATGTGGAAAGTACGAACAAGAGATATCCAGGAACCTAGCAGCAGAGGAAGAGGGAGTGGCCCCGGGTCGCAGGTCAACAGTCACCCAGAGCTCCTCGGAGCACGACGAGGAGCGCCACTCGCCCCTGCGCCAAGCCACCAGCGAGCCACGCACCGCGCACCTCCCCACCGGCGCCAGGCACCCTATTTGCCCGAAACAGATCATACGATGGTGGGAAGAATTCGCCATCCATGAAATCCGGAGACAGCCAGGTCTCCGTGAGGCAGATGCAGCCGTAATTGCAGCGCAGTACCTCGGAAAAGAAGGAGTGTGATTTAGTGCGAAATCCCCTCACGTTCTGATAGTTAATTGATAATGCATTATACTGAGACATTTATACTTGTGTAACAATAAAATGCAGCAATATGACACGCACAACAACGCAAACATCACGAAATAAATAAAAAACTTAACACTTAATCATGATTATTTACACCATAACACTATACATAAGAAGGATCCAATATATTACTAAATAAACAGTTATAGTTTTAAAGAACACATTATGCTTATCTTCTAATAATAAGAACAAGATCTTAACACTAATATGAACCAAAGAATATAATGAGATAATAAGATAAATCTATCATAAATCTATCGCTACTGACGCAGACTTTATTAATAAAATTGAAATAATAATAATAAACGCAGCTTTCCGAACGATATGACGCAGCTTTCCGAATGCTGCTCAGCCTAGCTGCACTCTTCTGCCTTTGATATCGATACCGATCCCAGTCCAATCCCGTCTTGAAGACGTCCTCCAGTGCATTCGTGAACAGTTTCGGGCAGATTAAATCCCCCTGTCACACTCCTACGAGCAACTGTATAGAACTCGTCATTTGGTTTTGGACTTGAACCGACATTGATGCCACTCTGTATAGGCTTCTCAACACCTGCACATAACGCCAATCGACCTGGCATCGCTGCATGGATTCCAGAACAACCCAGATCTCGATGATGTCGAAAGCCTTCTCGTAAAAACTACTCTAACTAAAAGAAAACGTCATAGAGGCACTTGTCACTTGATTTAGTCATTTACGCAATTAACAATAATATCAAAATCAATTTTATGACAAAGAGCTCAATAAAGAATCATCAATGAAATAAAAGAATCACAAAATCACGTTTTAAATACCTAATAATTTCGGCGGATGCTGAAGCAGTACCCTTATATTGCATTGCGCTAGTTAAGTATCTTGTAATGTATATTAAATATTATTTTTTACACATATTTCTTTCATAATAATTCATATTTTTATAGGTAATATAGATATTGGCTTTAATTTTATTGATATAGAAAGCTAATTGCAAAGGATAAGTAATTGCAGTACGGTTCATTTTGTTGCTCGAACACACAATTCAATTTTTAGTTGCAATACGTGTGTGTGAGCACCAAAAATCAATCTTCAATTGTTATACAGGTTCATGATTTGAGGAGTATTTTGCATAAGTTTAGATAAACATTTATTGACTTCATTTAATCTATTATACGTATATACGATACATTTAAAACATACCTTTAATTCAGTCATAAATCGTCCCTTAACCGAAGAAAATCTTGAATACGCTAAAACACCGATGACTTCTGCATATAAATCAGCGATTATATGTAAATTTGCCGTATTTGGGTTACATTGCAATCTGTGAATTTAATTTAAAAATCATTGATAAATCATAAATATCATTAACAATCTAAATATTATTGGCCGTGCTTTTTCTCAGATGACGATTATAATGTAAGCCGATTGGTAACGACATACATATACAGCATATTGTGGGCGAACAGAATATCGCAGAAAAATACAAATTATAAAATACTGAATGCATACTAAAACATGTTATTAAATCTGCGTACCTTAATAGGTTTGTGACTATTGGTGAAACTATTTGGTGCACAATTCTTTATTTTTGATTATGTAGTTTATTTTCAATGTTAGTTTCAATACTACCCGATTTAAAAGCCCGTGTTCATAATGATAGCGTGTTATATGTAGCGACACTTGAAATATGCTAAGGCAGTTTTAGATCATTAATGTAATACTTATCTAAATTATGATAATTTATTTTCCAGATAGTACATGCTGATACACATATATATATATATATATAGAATATATATATAGAAGCATATATACATCCACGCTTCTACTAATAATAATAATAATCCTTTATTGAAACTCCACAATTCATTAAATGGCACAATAGTACCGACGAATAATTATACAATAAAAATAAAATAAGAAAAATGTTATACATGTTGATTAGAAAAATGTTTAAGTTATTATATTAAAATTATCAATCAGAATTAAATGTCAGTAAATTAGTTTGTGCCGTGGAGATCCCAATTAGCGTCCAGGTCGGCAGGAATCTACGGAGCGCGGATTCACTAAATCCGCCGATTATCAGCTGGCGGCTCACAGAGGGTAGAATTTTCAGGACCATGTTTGTCAATAAAATTTGATTTTCAGGATCGTGTTTGTAAGTAGTTTTATTTTCAGGACCATGTTTATAACTAAAGTTTCATTTTCAGGACGATGTTTATAAGTAAAGTTAAATTTTCAGGATCATGTTTGTAAGTGAATTTAAATTTTCAGGATCATGTTCGTCAGTAAAGTTTAATTTTCAGGACGATGTTTGTAAGTAGTTTAATTTTCAGGACCATGTTTGTAAGTAAATTTCAATTTTCAGGATCATGTTCGTAAATAAAGTTTAATTTTCAGGACGATGTTTGTAAGTAAAGTATAATTTTCAGGATCATGTTTGTTAGTAAATTTCAATTTTCAGGACCATGTTCGTAAGAAAAGTTTAATTTTCAGGACGATGTTTGTTAGAAAATTCCAATTTTCAGAACCATGTTCGTAACTAAAGTTTAATTTCCAGTACGATGTTTGTAACTAAAGTTTAGTTTTCAGGACCATGTCTGTAAGTAAAGTTTAATTTTCAGGATCATGTTTGTAAGTGAATTTAAATTTTCAGGATCATGTTCGTCAGTAAAGTTTAATTTTCAGGACGATGTTTGTAAGTAGTTTAATTTTCAGGACCATGTTTGTAAGTGAATTTCAATTTTCAGGATCATGTTCGTTAGTAAATTTCAATTTTCAGGACCATGTTTGTAAGCAAAGTTAAATTTTCAGGATGATGTTTGTAACTAAAGTTTAATTTTCAGTACGATGTTTGTAACTAAAGATAAATTTTCAGGACGATAATTGTAAGAAAAGTTTAATTTTCAGGACGATGTTTGTAAATAAAACTTAATTTTCAGGACCATGTTTGTCAGTAAATTTCGATTTTCAGGATCATGTTCGTAAGTAAAGATTCATTTTCAGGACCATGTTTGTAATCAAAGTTAAATTTTTAGTACGATATTTGTAACTAAAGTTTTATTTTCAGGACGATGGTTGTAACTAAAGTTTAATTTTCAGGACGATGTTTGTAAGAAAAGTTTAATTTTCAGGGCGATATTTGTAAGAAAAGTTTAATTTTCAGGACGATGTTTGAAATAAAAGTTTAATTTTCAGGACGATGTTTGTAAATAAAACTTAATTTTCAGGACCATGTTAGTGAGAAAATTTCTATTTTCAGGTCGATGGTTGTAAGAAAAGTTTAATTTTCAGGACGATGTTTCTAAGTAAATTTTGATTGTCAGGATCATGTTCGTTAGTAAAGTTTAATTTTCAGGACCATGTTTGTCAGTAAATTTTAATTTACAGGATCATGTTCGTTGGTAAATTTTCATTTTCAGGACCATGTTTGTAAGTAATGTTTAATTTTCAGGAAGATGTTGAAGCGTAAAGCTTGTTATTATGCGTTTTTAGAAATGAAAGAAAGAATGATAAAATAAAAAGAATTTAATTAGAAGAAAATATTTACAAATAAAAATAAGAACAAATAAACAGATTTATGCTTATCTGGCGGCTTTGTTTGAATAAAATGATAATAACCAAGCATACACTATCTCCAATAAATACAGTGAGCGCTCACCAATGATGGCTCTATAGTTTATACCGGCGCTTTCACTCAGTGACTCCAAGTCAATCAGTGCCTCTTTCAGACCCCACTTCTTAAGCAGAGCCTCCACCGACCAATCTGAGCTTCTCTCCTGATAAGAACACAGGAATCGGGCGTCAGTTCCTTTCAGCAAGTAAGCAACGGCGGCGATCACAGGCCCCAGGTGAGACCGACGATGCGCACGTCACGTTCAGGCACTAGTCCGTTGACTTCGCAGCACGACGCCAAGTGTTGCAGAGAACGCGGCAGCGCGACGCGTTTCTGTTAAGGTTATCGCTGCGTCCAAAGATACCAAGCGAGAACGGGAGCCGAAGGCCACGTGTAGAAAGACTAAACGGCCGTCAATAACTCGGGAATAACCATTTCTAGAAACTCTCCGCGAGTATCGCCGTTGCTGTTTGACTTCCCACGGAACACAAACTTCTTCAATGTACTATTCAGAGGAACACCATCGCTCATTGCATAAGCATTTCTTCTAAGTTAGATAAATACAGAAATGCTCTAGATATTTTTATAATTTTTTTATATTATATCACGTGACTTGTATCTCTTCCAGTCCGAATCTCCTCCAAAAATTATTTTTTCCATTGACAATCCCGATTTTTCCCTTTCAATGTCAATTCTGTCAGATCGCCTTCATCAAAAAAGTGTATAGACTCCTTTCATGTCAAGAATTAAATAGAATCGTATCCAAGGCTCAACCCGACAAAATTGATCTTAAAAAGTTTACACAATTTCTTTATAGACTTTCACCATAGAGGTCTAAAAATACTTTTTAGATGAAAGGAATGACCTAAGTCTCGTTAACATATAAAAATATATCGTTGTATAGATTCTGCATAACCTCACTTTCAAAACGTAAATAAACAAATTCCAGGACAGAATCATTGAGATGATTAATTGCATGAAAATACAAGAAATGATGAAAATACCTAACACAAAATACTAAATCCGCCGTTAGTAAGTTATATAATAATAATAACTTATGCTAAATGAACGTGAGTAATGAAAATTTCTAGAACCTATTAAAATTTAGGATATACCACGTTACATTTATCCCCCGACGAAGAGGAAAAAAAATACACTCATGTATTTTTTTTTTTTTTAGCTTCCTTACTACTTTTAGCTAAGTGATTTATTTAGTTTATACTTTTATATCTTTGATATGCCATTTAGCAATATGACCATTAGGATCTTTGAGCAAATAGACTAAGGGTGAAATTTTTTCTACAATTATGGATTTTTTGTATTTAGGAGCTAATTTGCTGCTTAAATATTTTCCAGCATTGCTTTGAATGTAGTTTTTACGCCAAACGAGGTCTCCTATTTGGAATTCTTTTACTTTGTGATGTTGGTCATAATATTTTGCATTTTTTGTATGAGATGGGAGTAAGTTACTTTTTACTTCTTCAAAAATTCCAGGGATTAAACCAATAGAATTAGCATAAATTTCTCTTGGTAAAAAGGTGATATTATCAAGGTTAGAAGATTTTGAGAACATTGAACCACAATTAATGATTTCTCTACCAAACACTAGGTAGTTAGGGGTATAACCTGTTACATCGTTTACAGAGTTGTTCATAGAAAATTGAATTTTAGCTAAAAATTTATCCCATATTCTATGATCATCATTGACTAATGACGATAAGGCTGTTAAAATTGTTCTGTTATATCTTTCAGTAGGATTTACTTGTGGACAATAATATGGAAGGAAAGATATATGTGGGATATTATATTTGTTCAATAAATTGACCAACTCATGGGATCTAAGTTGTGGGCCATTATCCATAAGAATGGTTTGTGGAATACCATGAACTAAAAACAAATTATTTTCCAATATATTACTAATATTGGAAGCAGTGGCATTTTTCAACGGGAAAATCAATGTATATTTAGTAAAATAACAGTTTATCACCAAAATATACTGATTTCTATTTCTTGTCATTGGTAAAGGACCTATTAAATCAAGAGATATATATTGGAATGGACGGGAACAAGTTTTTGGTTTACCCATCAAGCCATATGGTGAATGATTTGAGTGTTTATAAGACAAACATTTTTCACATTTTGAAATATATGATGAAACTTCTTGGTACATATTAGGCCAAAAGTATTGTAAAGATATTTTTTTTACAGTTTTAGCAATTCCCAAATGTGGTTCATCCTCTAAATGATTGATTGATTCCACTCCATGATTTCTTTTTATGAGATTTAGTCTCTCTTCAGGTTTAGGATGAATTTTCCATATAAAATCATCGTTTAAATTGTTAATATTAATTATCTTTTTAAGAAGAATATTATCTCTAATTATATAATCAGGGTGATTATCAGGATTATTACGACAACCTTCAAAAAGTTGGTCATGGAATTGTTTAGCTTTATTAAAATTGTTGTTTTCAAGGTTTATAGGAGAAACTTGAGTATTAAAACGAGAAAGTAGATCAGGTACTTTATTCTCAGATCCTTTCTTAGTTTTAATAATGATATTAAAACACGAAAGTCTAACTGACCAGCGAGCTAGTCTTCCTGTAGGGTTAGATAATTTTAAAAACCATTTTAAAGCAGCATGGTTAGTGTAAACTGTGAATTGTTTACCATTGTCTAAATAGCAACGCCAATGTTCTAAAGCTGTTATTACTGCCAAAGTTTCTCACTCTGTTGTGGAATAATGTCTTTCATTATTATTTAACGATTTGCTCATATAAGCAATCACAACTTCTTTATTATCTTGATATTGTGTTAACATTGCGCCCAAACCATAATTCGAGGCATCGCAATGAACAGAAAAGGGCAAATCAAAATTTGGGCAAGATAAAATTGGAGTAGACGTTAGTTTTTGTTTAAGAGTTTTAAACGCTATATCAGCTTCTTCTGACCAGGAAAAAGGAAAAAGCTTCTTGTTTAAAGGGGCAGCAAGAGTACTAAAATGAGGTATGAATCTGCGGAACCAGCTACAAGTTCCAATAAATCTTCGAACTTCTTTTTTACAAGTAGGAGTTGGATATTGAACAGTTGGATATTGACAGTTTTGAAACCATGTTCATCGACAATATAACCGAGGTATTTTAATTCTTTACGAAAGAATAAGCATTTAGAATAATTAATTGTAAGTTTAGCGAAGGATAGTTTTTCGAGTACACGCTTTAACAATGACACATGTTCATCAAAAGTTTTACTAACTATTATTATATCATCCAAATAGCAGAAAACTTTATATTCAAACTCAGGACCAAATAAACTGTCCATTAACCTTTGTTGAGTTAGGGGGGCATTAGTTAAACCAAAAGGCATTACTTTGAAACGAAGAAGGCCTCTCCCAGGGGCATAGAATGCAGTTTTATCTTTATCTATAGTTGAAAATAAAGGAATTTGCCAAAAAGCTTTAGAAAGATCTATACTTGAAAGATATTTAGCATTATTCAAGTGATCTAAGATATCAGCAATAAGAGGTAGATTATAAGTATCACGTTTAGTAATGGAATTAAGTTTCCTACTGTCCACGCAAATTCGCCACTCACCATTCTTTTTTGGTGAAATCAAAACAGGTGAAAGCCAAGGACTTTCACATTTTTCAACGACATCAAGTTCAATCATTTTATCAACCTCATTAATGAGTGCTTTTTGTTTTTCAGGTGATAAGCGATAACATCTTTGTTTAAAAGGACGTTCATCACTGGTATCAATAGAATGGAATATTAAATCAGTACGGCCAAGTTTACCTTGTTTTTCAAAAGAAATATCATGAAATGATTTAATCAACTCATCTGCAATCTTTCTTTGTTCGAGATTGAGATGTTCATAAGACAAAAGTTGTTTACTGTCATTTATAGAATTACATTTTAATTCGAGGTCAGATGATAAAATTTTTGGAATTAAATTAAAAGTTCTCCAAAAGTCTATGCCCAGAATTAATGAGGTGGAAAGATCTGGAAAAGCATTAGTTTTTATAACGTGGGTCTCGTTATTATACATCGTAGGTAAATTGAAATAACCTATTGATGTTATTTTATGATTACTAGCTGAAGTTACAGAAATAATATCCGACTTGATTAAAGTGTAACCCAATTTTAATATATCTAAATAAGCGTTGTTACCTAGTAAGTTAAGGGAACTTCCACTATCTAATAAGCCAGAAAATTGTGAATCTTAAATTTTTATAGAAATAAAAGGTCTAACAAAATCATTTTCTTCAGTGTAATAAACTGCAAGCAAGTAAAGAAATTTTTGATGGTAATAAGCCATTTATTGAAATCTATGGGGTCAAAATTATTTACTTTAATCAAGTCGCAATTTAGTTTTTTGGATTGCATTTAGGGCAATTTTGAATAGTATAATCTTTAAGACCACACTTGAAACAAATTAAAAATCGCGGTTGTGAACATTCTTTTAAATTATGTCCATTAATTCTACAACGGAAACAAAATTTATCAGAATTAATAACATTTGTAGCATTTGTGTCATTATTGTTAGAAGTGTTTGAATGATTAACAAAATTTTGTTCAATATTATTAACATTTTGTTTATGTTGAATATTGGGTCTTTGATAAAAGTTTGGTTTAGAATTATAGTTTATGTGATAATTAAAAGGTCTAGAGACAAAATTTTGTTGAGATTGAGGCAAAACATTTGGTTGAGGCAAATATTTTTGTTGGTTTTGGGGACCAAAATTCATATTAGGATTTGAATTTGGCAAAGAAGAAAAAACCTTTTGTTTAGATACAGTAAAATGACTTTTACCAGAAGTAGAGGCTTCGCTTTTATAGTTGAATTCGGTTAAATTTGAATTAAATTCAGGTTCCTTAAAGTTTTTTTCCTAGCTAAAAATTTTTCATAGTTTTGGCAAGTTTTTATCAGTGAATCAATATCATTTATATCTTTCAGTGCAACGAAAACGGAATAGCAAGGTCTGATATTTCTAAGAAGAATTTCAAGCTTTTCTTTTTCATTAAGTTTTTTAGATAATCTGTTAAACATTCCAGTCATTATTGAGACATAAACAATTATAGCTTCTTCAGAACCTTGAGTTCTGGCGTTAATTGATTTCAAAAGTTTAAAGTCAAAATCATGTTCACCAAAATCATTAATTAGTTTATCAGAGAGCAAATCCCAAGTAAGGTTGTCATTGGTAGATTTTAAAAATCTAAACCAATGAAGGGCATTGTCAATGAATAGTTCATAACAATGATTTATCAATGAATCTTTAGATATATTTCTCGAGATTGTAAATTCATCAATTTTCAATAAAAATGATCTCGGACAAGTTTTACCGTTAAAAGTTATTTTTTTAACTTTAATTCATTTAAGCTTCGATCAGAAATAGTATGTTGCTGAGGTTTATCAAATGTTGTGCAAATATCGTGAGTTAAAGGGATTGGTTGTTGTTGATTTTCACGAATACTTTCAATTTCATCATTTTCGAATTCATCTTCAGTTAAGTTTTCAAATTTAGTCTTAGCAGTTTGAAAAGAATCTAAAAGAGAGGCTTTTTTATTTTTTAGGTCATTATCATTTGAAGTATGAATATCAATTCGCCTTATGCGATTTTCGAGGTGAAAGAAAAATGTTATAAGTTTATTAAGCCATTTCTTTTCACCTGATTCAAACAATTCAAGTTTAATTTTTAAGTAATTCAAAGTTTGTTCAGATTCTTTAATGTCAATTTCGGGTGAAAAAGGAGAATCCAATATTGATTCACTTTCAAGATATTCAAATTGGTAAACTTGTTTTCTCAATTTTAGAAGAGTGCCTGCAGGTTCTTCAAGTCTAATGGCTAACTCATAAAGTATCTCAGATTTGTTAAGAAGTGTTGAGTTAATTTTGTTATTCATCTGTTTTTTTTTTGTGTTGTTAAATTTAAGGCAAGAATATAAGTTTAAATAAGAAGTTAAAATCTAGTTTTGTTAAAAATAAGATTAGAGTTTCAAGTTAAGATAAAAAAAATTTTTAAAAGTTTAGAGTTTCAAGTTAAAAAAAATTTTATTCAGATGCAAAAATCTAAAATTATTCGGGGATCAGTGTTAAGGAATATAAAGTTTAATTCTAGGTTTTAAGATTTAAATTAAAACTTTAGAGTAAATTAGAGTAAATGAGTATGAGAAATGAGTATGAGAAATGGGTTTTTTGTTGGGCGCCAGTGAAGCGTAAAGCTTGTTATTATGCGTTTTTAGAAATGAAAGAAAGAATGATAAAATAAAAAGAATTTATTTAGAAGAAAATATTTACAAATAAAAATAAGAACAAATAAACAGATTTATGCTTATCTGGCGGCTTTGTTTGAATAAAATGATAATAACCAAGCATACACTATCTCCAATAAATACAGTGAGCGCTCACCAATGATGACTCTATAGTTTATACCGGCGCTTTCACTCAGTGACTCCAAGTCAATCAGTGCCTCTTTCAGACCCCACTTCTTAAGCAGAGCCTCCACCGACCAATCTGAGCTTCTCTCCTGATAAGAACACAGGAATCGGGCGTCAGTTCCTTCCAGCAAGTAAGCAACGGCGGCGATCACAGGCCCCAGGTGAGACCGACGATGCGCACGTCACGTTCAGGCACTAGTCCGTTGACTTCGCAGCACGACGCCAAGTGTTGCAGAGAACGCGGCAGCGCGACGCGGTCTGTAAAGGTTATCGCTGCGTCCAAAGATACCAAGCGAGAACGGGAGCCGAAGGCCACGTGTAGAAAGACTAAACGGCCGTCAATAACTCGGGAATAACCATTTCTAGAAACTCTCCGCGAGTATCGCCGTTGCTGTTTGACTTCCCACGGAACACAAACTTCTTCAATGTACTATTCAGAGGAACACCATCGCTCATTGCATAAGCATTTCTTCTAAGTTAGATAAATACAGAAATGCTCTAGATATTTTTATAATTTTTTTATATTATATCACGTGACTTGTATCTCTTCCAGTCCGAATCTCCTCCAAAAATTATTTTTTCCATTGACAATCCCGATTTTTTCCTTTCAATGTCAATTCTGTCAGATCGCCTTCATCAAAAAAGTATATAGACTACTTTCATGTCAAGGATTAAATAGAATCGTATCCAAGGCTCGACCCGACAAAATTGATCTTAAAAAGTTTACACAATTTCTTTATAGACTTTCACCATAGAGGTCTAAAAATACTTTTTAGATGAAAGGAATGACCTAAGTCTCGTTAACATAAAAAAATATATCGTTGTATAGATTCTGCATAACCTCACTTTCAAAACATAAATAAACAAATTACAGGACAAAATCATTGAGATGATTAATTGCATGAAAATACAAGAAATGATGAAAATACCTAACACAAAATACTAAATCCGCCGTTAGTAAGTTATATAATAATAATAATAACTTATGCTAAATGAACGTAAGTAATGAAAATTTCTAGAACCTATTAAAATTTAGGATATACCACGTTACAATGTTTGAAATAAAAGTTTATTTTCAGGACGATGTTTGTCAATAAAGTTTAATTTCAGGACGATGGTTGTAAGCAAAGTTGAATTTTTAGTACGATGTTTGTAACTAAAGTTTTGTTTTCAGGACGATGGTTGTAAGGAAAGTTTAATTTTCAGGACGATGTTTGTAAGAAAAGTTTAATTTTCAGGACGATGTTTGTAACTAAAGTTTCATTTTCAGGACGATGTTTATAAACAAAACTTAATTTTCAGGACCATGTTTGTAAGTAAATTTCGATTTACAGGATCATGTTCGTTGATAAATTTTCATTTTCAGGACCATGTTTGTAAGTAAAGTTTAATTTTTAGGACCATGTTTGTAAAAAAAATTCAATTTTCAGGACGATGTTTGTAAATAAAATTTAATGTTCAGGATCGTGTTTGTAAGTAGTGTTTAATTTTCAGGACCATGTTTGAAATTAAAATTTAATTTTCAGAACGATGTTTGTCAATAAAGTTTAATTTCAGGACCATGTTTGTAAGTAAAGTTTAATTTTTAGTACGATGTTTGTAACTTCAGTTTAATTTTTAGGACCATGTTTGTAAGTAATGTTGAATTTTCAGTACGATGTTTGTGAGAAAATTTCGATTTTCAGGACCATGTTTGTAAGTAATGTTTAATTTTCAGGAAGATGTTTGAAATAAAAGTTTAATTTTCAGGACCATGTTTGAAATTAAAATTTAATTTTCAGAACGATGTTTGTCAATAAAGTTTAAATTTCAGGACCATGTTTGTAAGTAAAGTTTAATTTTTAGTACGATGTTTGTAACTTCAGTTTAATTTTCAGGACGATGTTTCTAAGTAAATTTTGATTGTCAGGATCATGTTCGTTAATAAAGTTTAATTTTCAGGACCATTTGTCAGTAAATTTTAATTTGCAGGATTATATTCACTAGTAAATTTCAATTTTCAGGACCATGTTTGTTTGTAAAGTTTAATTTTCAGGACCATGTTTGTAAGTAAATTTTAATATTCAGGACCATGTTCGTAGGAAAAGTTTAAATTTCAGGACGATGTTTGTAAATAAAATTTAATTTTCAGGAGGATGTTAGTAAGTAAAGTTTAATTTTCAGGACCATGTTTGTAAATAAAGTTTCATTTTCAGGACGATGGTTGTAAATAAAGTTTCATTTTCAGGACGATGGTTGTAACTATAGTTTAATTTTCAGGACGATATTTGTATCTAAAGTTTAATTTTCAGGACGATGTTTGTAAATAAAGTTTTATTTTCAGGACCATGTTTGTAAATAAAGTTTAATTTTCAGGATGATGTTTGTAAGTAAAGTTTAATTTTCAGGACCATGTTTGTACGTAAAGTTTAATTTTTAGGACCATGTTTGTAAGTAAAGCTTAATTTTCAGGACCACGTTTGTAAAAAAATTTTATTTTTAAGGACGATGTTTGTAAATAAAATTTAATATTCAGGACCATGTTTGTAAGTAATGTTCAATTTTCAGTACGATGTTTGTAACTAACGTTTAATTTTCAGGACGATGTTTGTAAGAAGAGTTTTATTTTCAGGACTATGTTTGTAAATAAAGTTTAATTTTCAGGATGATGTTTGTAAGTAAATTTTAATTTTCAGGACCATGTTTGTACGTAAAGTTTAATTTTCAGGACCATGTTTGAAATTAAAATTTCATTTTCAGGACCACGTTTGTAAGTAAATTTCGATTTTCAGGACGATGGTTGTAAGTAAAGTTTAATTTACAGGACGATCTTTGTAAGAAAAGTTTAATTTTCAGGACGATGTTTCTAAGTAAATTTTGATTGTCAGGATCATGTTCGATAGTAAAGTTAAATTTTCCGGACCATATTTGTCAGTAAATTTTAATTTTCAGGACCATGTTTGTAAGTAAAGTTTAATTTTCAGGACCACGTTTGTAAAAAAAATTTAATTTTAAGGACGATGTTTGTACATAAAATTTAATATTCAGTACCATGTTTGTAAGTAATGTTCAATTCTCAGTACGATGTTTGTAACTAACGTTTAATTTTCAGGACGATGTTTGTAAGTAAAGTTTAATTTTCAGGACCATGTTTGTCAGTAATGTTTAATTTTCAGTACGATGTTTCAAATAAAAGTTTAATTTTCAGGACGATGTTTGTAAATAACGTTTAATTTTCAGTACGATGTTTGAAATAAAAGTTTAATTTTCAGGACGATGTTTGTAAATAACGTTTAATTTTCAGGACGATGTTAGTAAGAAAAGTTTATTTTTCAGGACGATGTTTGTTAATAAAGTTTAATTTTCAGGACCATGTTTGTTAGTAAAGTTTAATTTTTAGTACGATGTTTGTAACTTTAGTTTCATTTTTAGGATTATGTTTGTAAGTAATGTTTAATTTTCAGTACGATGTTTGTAACTAATGTTTAATTTTCAGGACGATGTTTGTAAGGAAAGTTAAATTTTCAAGACGATGTTTGTAACTAACGTTTAATTTTCAGGACGATGTTAGTAAGAAAGGTTTATTTTTCAGGACGATATTTGTAAATAAAGTTTAATTTTCAGGACCATGTTTGTAAGTAAAGTTTAATTTTTAGAACGATGTTTGTAACTTAAGTTTAATTTTCAGGACCATGTTTGTAAGTAATGTTTAATTTTCAGTACGACGTTTTTATCTAAAGCTTAATTTTTAGGACGATGTTTGTAAATTAAATTTAATTTTTAGGAGGATGTTTGTAAGTAAAGTTTAATTTTCAGGACCATGTTTGTAAGTATAGTTTCATTTTCAGGACGATGGTTGTAACTAAAGTTTAATTTTCAGGACGATATTTGTATATAAAGTTTAATTTTCAGGACGATGTTTGTAAATAAAGTTTTATTTTCAGGAACATGTTTGTAAATAAAGTTTAATTTTCAGGATGATGTTTGTAAGTAAAGTTTAATTTTCAGGACCATGCTTGTAAGTAATGTTTAATTGTCAGTACGATGTTTTTATCTAAAGCTTAATTTTCAGGACGATGTTTGTAAGAAAAGTTTAATTTTCAGGACGATGTTTGTAAATAAAATTTAATTTTTAGGAGGATGTTTGTAAGTAAAGTTTAATTTTTAGGACCATGTTTGTAAGTAAAGCTTAATTTTCAGGACCACGTTTGTAAAAAAATTTTAATTTTAAGGACGATGTTCGTAAATAAAATTTAATATTCAGGACCATGTTTGTAAGTAATGTTCAATTTTCAGTACGATGTTTGTAACTAACGTTTAATTTTCAGGACGATGTTTGTAAGAAGAGTTTTATTTTCAGGACTATGTTTGTAAATAAAGTTTAATTTTCAGGATGATGTTTGTAAGTAAATTTTAATTTTCAGGACCATGTTTGTACGTAAAGTTTAATTTTCAGGACCATGTTTGAAATTAAAATTTCATTTTCAGGACCATGTTTGTAAGTAAATTTCGATTTTCAGGACGATGGTTGTAAGTAAAGTTTAATTTACAGGACGATCTTTGTAAGAAAAGTTTAATTTTCAGGACGATGTTTCTAAGTAAATTTTGATTGTCAGGATCATGTTCGATAGTAAAGTTAAATTTTCAGGACCATATTTGTCAGTAAATTTTAATTTTCAGGACCATGTTTGTAAGTAAAGTTTAATTTTCAGGACCACGTTTGTAAAAAAAATTTAATTTTAAGGACGATGTTTGTACATAAAATTTAATATTCAGTACCATGTTTGTAAGTAATGTTCAATTCTCAGTACGATGTTTGTAACTAACGTTTAATTTTCAGGACGATGTTTGTAAGTAAAGTTTAATTTTCAGGACCATGTTTGTCAGTAATGTTTAATTTTCAGTACGATGTTTCAAATAAAAGTTTAATTTTCAGGACGATGTTTGTAAATAACGTTTAATTTTCAGTACGATGTTTGAAATAAAAGTTTAATTTTCAGGACGATGTTTGTAAATAACGTTTAATTTTCAGGACGATGTTAGTAAGAAAAGTTTATTTTTCAGGACGATGTTTGTTAATAAAGTTTAATTTTCAGGACCATGATTGTTAGTAAAGTTTAATTTTTAGTACGATGTTTGTAACTTTAGTTTCATTTTTAGGATTATGTTTGTAAGTAATGTTTAATTTTCAGTACGATGTTTGTAACTAATGTTTAATTTTCAGGACGATGTTTGTAAGGAAAGTTAAATTTTCAAGACGATGTTTGTAACTAACGTTTAATTTTCAGGACGATGTTAGTAAGAAAGGTTTATTTTTCAGGACGATATTTGTAAATAAAGTTTAATTTTCAGGACCATGTTTGTAAGTAAAGTTTAATTTTTAGAACGATGTTTGTAACTTAAGTTTAATTTTCAGGACCATGTTTGTAAGTAATGTTTAATTTTCAGTACGACGTTTTTATCTAAAGCTTAATTTTCAGGACGATGTTTGTAAGAAAAGTTTAATTTTCAGGACGATGTTTGTAAATTAAATTTAATTTTTAGGAGGATGTTTGTAAGTAAAGTTTAATTTTCAGGACCATGTTTGTAAGTATAGTTTCATTTTCAGGACGATGGTTGTAACTAAAGTTTAATTTTCAGGACGATATTTGTATATAAAGTTTAATTTTCAGGACGATGTTTGTAAATAAAGTTTTATTTTCAGGAACATGTTTGTAAATAAAGTTTAATTTTCAGGATGATGTTTGTAAGTAAAGTTTAATTTTCAGGACCATGCTTGTAAGTAATGTTTAATTGTCAGTACGATGTTTTTATCTAAAGCTTAATTTTCAGGACGATGTTTGTAAGAAAAGTTTAATTTTCAGGACGATGTTTGTAAATAAAATTTAATTTTTAGGAGGATGTTTGTAAGTAAAGTTTAATTTTCAGGACCATGTTTGTAAGTATAGTTTCATTTTCAGGACGATGGTTGTAACTAAAGTTTAATTTTCAGGACGATATTTGTATATAAAGTTTAATTTTCAGGACGATGTTTGTAAATAAAGTTTTATTTTCAGGACCATGTTTGTAAATAAAGTTTAATTTTCAGGATGATGTTTGTAAGTAAATTTTAATTTTCAGGACCATGTTAGTAAGTAAAGTTTAATTTTCAGGACCATGCTTGTAAGTAAATTTAAATTTTCAGGACCATGTTCGTAAGAAAAGTTTAAATTTCAGGACGATGTTTGTAAGATAAGTTTAAATTTGAGGACGATGTTTGTAAGTAAAGTTTAGTCAAAGTCAAATGTTTTTATTCAATACAAGTTAAGTAAGGAGGAGTTTTTGATTGGGTGTGTTGTGGAGGCTCGTAATTTAGGGGTGACAATGGATGGGGAGCTGCGTTTCGAAAGTCACGTGGTCCAGTTTATGCGCAGCTGCTTCTACAGGTCAAAGTTAAAGTCAAATGTTTTTATTCAACATAAGTACATGTACAGTACATTCATTGAAAGTCAAAAACATTTGCCTGACACTGGTTGTCTCTTGGCATTGAAATTCTACCGTTGGTTCGGAAGCCCTGGCTCGGAGAAGAACCAACAAGAAACTCCGGCTTTCAGGATTTTTTGCCCAGTGCCAGTTACAAAAACAAATTATGTATAAAGAAACATAAAATTTATACACTTATTAACATAAATTATCTTTGCACATATAGCTTAGATGCACTCATTGCCAACCCTGAGCATCAGCGAGGTAGTCTCCGATCGCGTAGTAAGCGCCCCGGACTAGTCGGCCTCTAACTATAGTCTTAAATTTAGGTAAGGACAATCGCGTAATCCAGTCCGGTAAATGATTATAAAAACGCACGCAATTTCCAACAAAAGATTTCTTGACCTTTTGAAGCCTCGAGGGCGCCACATACAGCTTATGTTTGTTCCTAGTATTAATTTTATGAAAATCACAGTTTCTTCTAAAAATATTTATATTTTTATGTACATAAATGACACACTCATATATGTACTGAGCAACAACCGTCAAAATATCAATTTCTTTAAAGTTTTCGCGAAATGACTCTCTGGGGCCCATTCTGTAAATGCAGCGAACAGCCCTCTTCTGCAAAACGAATATTGTGTTTATGTCAGCAGCACAACCCCACAGCAAGATGCCATAAGACATGATGCTATGAAAGTAGCTGAAATAAACAATCCTAGCCGTGTACTCGTCCGTATATTCCCGAATCCGTTTAACAGCATATGCCGCGGAACTAAGTTTTTTAGATAAAACGCAAATGTGGTCTCCCCACTGCAGCTTTGAATCTAAAGTTATCCCTAAGAAGACAGTAGTATTTATTTTATCTAGTTTCTCATTATTTATTATTAGATAGGTTTCGACACCATTAACATTTGGCAAAGTAAATTTAATACATTTTGTTTTATTATTATTATTAGTAATTTTGAGGATCATGTTTGTTAGTAAATTTAAATTTTCAGGACGATGTTTCTACGTAAATTTTGATTGTCAGGATCATGTTCGTTAGTAAATTTTAATTTTCAGGATCATGTTCGTTAGTAAATTTCAATTTTCAGGACCATGTTTGTTAGTAAAGTTTAATTTTCAGGACCATGTTTGTAAATAAAGTTTAATTTTCAGGACTACGTTTGTAAAAAAATTTTAATTTTAAGGACGATATTTGTAAATAAAATTTAATATTCAGGACCATGTTTGTGAGTAATGTTTAATTTTCAGTACGATGTTTGTAACTAACGTTTAATTTTCAGGACGATGTTAGTAAGAAAAGTTTATTTTTCAGGACGATGTTTGTAAATAAAGTTTAATTTTCAGGACCATGTTTGTAAGTAAAGTTTTATTTGAGTACGATGTTTGTAACTTAGGTTTAATTTTCAGGACCATGTTTGTAATTAATGTTTAATTTTTAGTACTATGTTTGGAACTAAAGTTTAATTTTCAGGACGGACTAGAAGGACTAGGATCATAGCCCGGAGTCTGTCTTGGTTAGTCAGGATATTGTCAAAAACGTCAGTCAAGGCGGTCGTCGTACTGCGTCCCCTGCGAATCCCCGATTGGGAAACCTGCGAAACCGGCAGCATCCCATTATGCTCAACAAAACAGGCAACCTGATCATAGACCACCCTTTCGACTACCTTGGACAAACACGGCAGTATGCTAATGGGTCTCAAATCTGAGAAACCAACAGGGTCATCTTTTGGGCTTATTGGGCATGGGCTTAATCACCACCGACTTCCACACGTCAGGGAAAATTCCGCTAGCGAGAGAGATGTTGATAAGCCGCGTGACCGTCTCCAGCGCTTCTGGCATGAGCAAGTGCACCATGTCCCTCGAGATTTCGTCCTCCCCCGCTGCATTCGTCTTGATCGACAACATTATCTCCCCGACTCGTTTCTCACTTACCTGTTGCAAGCTAAAAACGGAGTCATTGAACCTGCGTGTGTGGAAGTGGGCCAGCAAAGAGGGCGACGCAGACACGGGGCCAGGAACATCAATGAAATGCTTGGCTGGAGCGTCGGGGTCGGCAAAATGTTGTGGCAGCTGACGCTTTGGCTTAAAATCTACACACTTTTTCCTCAAGTTTTTCCAGAACGTCTTAGGCTGCGATATGTGCTTGTTAATTTCATAGTGAAAAAATGCTCTCTTCTCACTGTGCAAGCAGACAGACGCACGACTCCTCATATCCTTATAAGATTTGAGATCACGCTCCCGTCTTGTCCGCCTGTACTTGTTATGTGCTTTGTCTCTAAGTCGCATTATATACTTAAGATTAGATGTCAGCCACGGTTTATTCTTATCGTCAATTTTGTATTTAATTTTTGGAGAGTGAATGTCAAAAAGATGAATTATTATGAAGTTTAAATATAATACCATGTCATTGATTTAATCATAAGTAAATATTAAGTCCCAGTCAATTCCCCGAAGGTCATCATTAAAATGGTCAAGGGGAATCCGGCGCAGAGGCCGCAGAGCCACGTACTTGATGAGTGCCCTAGGTTTGCGCACTTTGAGTGTCAGGCACACGATCGCATGCCCACCAAGCCGAGGTATATGCTCGACGCTGGCAACCATGACCGGACTCGAGCCCCTATAGCAAATTAGGTCAATGGCGGTTGCACTATGGTCAGTAAAATGGGTTGGCTCGCGAACATAATTGATTAGGTCAAAAGTGGCGAGGAACTGCTCGAGCCTTTTTGTCGATGCGTTATGCTTGTCCATAAAATTAACATTAAAGTCACCCATAAGAATTAAACAGTCATGTGAACCAAATGTTGCAATAGTTTCTGTCAAAGCGTCCATGTTCACCCAATGAGGCCTATACGCAGTGCCGACCACGAACCTGACCGAATGTGAAATGACAGCCACAACTGCTCCACTTGCCTGAAGGGAACCGGGTGCGCCAACGTGGTAGCCCGGAGGTGAGCGCACATGAAGAACCCCACCCCACAGCCCCGCGAGCGGCCGAGGCCGGCGGGCCGTGGCACGTAGCGCAGCCGGTATCCCGGCGCGGGAGGGATACAGAGCTTCGCCATCCTGAGCCCGAGCCCAGGTCTCATTCACGGCGAGCAGGTCTGGGGCCAACCGCCCCATCACGACGTCCAGCTCGTCGTGGACAGTCCTTAGTGAACCAGCATTGAATAGGGCCAACCTGAAATGCTTACATGTAGCCATCAATAGATATTTATAGCCCCAAAACCTGTACCCTAGTCATGAACGGCCCACACGTAAGCAAACCGGAACCAAACCACCAAAGCATTGCAGACACGCATCCAGATCACACACAACACACCCATAGACAAACACTGAATTCAAACAACACATGGGCTTTATATGAGCAATGTCACCGATAAGCAAAAAACTGGTAAGGAGCAAGCACAGTAGTAGTTCCGAGAACATACGCATAACGCACCCAAACGTAAATAAAGCAAATACGTAAAACAAGAAATTCTGAGTGTATAATTTACGTAAATAAATATTTAAATCATAGTAAGTAAAAAATAAAATAAATAAATAAGTAATAAACAAGAAATTCACGTTAACATAGTATATAGAATATCATTTAGTATATATAAACTATACATATATAAAATGCATACATAAACCAATCTCATACTGTAGCAACAATAAATGTATAAAATTCATAATTATTAAAATATAATATATCATCGGTGTAAAATGGCACAGTCGTACATAAACGAGTAAGCCCCTCCACAGCGCCAATAAGCACACACACTACGAAAAGATACAAAGGACTTACACATTGACAAAAACATACACAAAAATATAGTGGAAAACATGTAAAAAAGCATTCATGGTGCGGCGGTGGCTGGTCGCGGCTTCGAGAGCTCATCGACCATATGCATGCTCCGCAACCAGACGGGCCGGCTGTTCTCATTCCGGTGCGCGAACACTCTGCCCTCGCCAGTCCACACGGAACGCCAACGAAAGGATTTGAGCAATACATCGCGAGCTTTGCCGAATATATTTCGGTTGCATTTATTGAGCCTTTCGTTAACATACACGTATTTCATCGCCGAGGGCAGCTGTAGCGCCTGTACGATGTCCGAGCAGTCCAGTCGCCTTCATCACGAAGTGACCTACTGGCCAGTCGCAAAACGATGGGGCGCGGGCGCGGGGCGGGAGGTGCACAACTAGCACCGCTCCCGAGCAAGACACAGTTAAATATACACAACTAGATAAACAGGTTTATGACAACTTTGTTTAGCCAATATGTATGCATATGAATATTGCAACTCGCGTAACGCAAATTAGGTCCTCTCGCAACGATAATCGAGTACCCTCTCTATTGGTTAAAGTTCAAGAGAAATCAGCACTGTAGACATTAGCAGGTGTTTAAAATGTCTCCAGAAAAAGAAAAAATGTGATCGGTGGCGCAATTCAGTAAAGGTTTATTCAACCATTGTAGATTTGATTACACCTGAGTTAAAATGTATTAAATGCGGAGAATTTCCTGATCAAATGAAATACAGTAAAATTATTCCATAATTTAAATCTGATAGTACCACTGACCCTGCTAACTAGCATCCAAGCTCAAGACTACTAGCTATTAACAAAATATTTGAGAAACTTATTTTAAATCAATTACTAGTGCATTTTCTTCGTCATAATATTTCAAACAAGCAACAGTTTGGTTTTAAAAAGATTTGATCAACAACAGATGCTCGGCTTGATCTTATGAAATACATATATATATATATTTGAGTCCTGGGAGGAAGCAAGGGACGCTCTGGGTGTTTTGTTGCGATCTTACAAAGGCACTTAACTGCTTACACCAAGAATTCAGATCATGAAGCTTTACGCTTTACGATGTAGGTGAAGGAGTACTAGATCTGATTGTTTGTTACCTGGACGGAATGGTCCTAAATGTCGACTTTGGTGGGGTAGATTGAGCGGTAGTATGGCAGCTATGGGTGTTCCACAGGGTTCCATTCTTGGGCCTTTCCTATATAATAATGATTTGCCTTATTTAAATCAGGGCTGTAGACATATAGTGTTGCTTGCGAATGACAACTCTATATTGTTTAAAATTAATAGAGGAAAAGACGAAACAGAGAGGGAAAGTGAGATGTTTTCAGAGGTGAAACAATGGTTTAGAATAAACAATCTTGCTTTTAATTGTAATAAGATAAAATGTGTACCGTTTAGTTTGCCTAATGCTAGTAGTTAAATTACTAGCATCGTAATTAATAATGTGGCTTTAGATATTGTGGGGTCCACTACCTTCTTGGCTGTCACAAAGGAGTCAAAATTACAGTTCAGGTCTGGCGAAATGGCTCAGTTTTGCAGCCTATGCGGTAACAAAAATATGACACTTGACTTGACAGCAAGACTTGTTTAGTTTAGTTTTTTTATAGCGTCATGTCCTACGGGCTTCTTTTGTGCGGCAATTTTGCCGATATTCATTCAATATTTGAGCTGCAGAAAAGAGCTGTTCGTACGATCGACTGTATGGCTCCTCGTGAGTTTTAAAATGTTGTGTTTAAATAAAAATTAACTTTGGCTTTGCAATATACTTATGATAATATGGTCTATGTTAAAAAAAATTTTTTTTTATTTACTAAGCCATTCACCACTAAGGTTATGTCGGCTGAAGTACAAACACTGATGCCACGGCGTTTGAACTTCTTGTTATTCCATCGCCATGGTTACACCAACGCCGCCAGCCGCTACAACCGAAGAAAAACGAAATCGAAGCTCCAATTCTTCTCTTCCTTGTTCTTCGGTTCGTTCCAGTTGAGTATCCAAATCTTATCCCAAAGCGAACATATTTCGCTAGTTCGGCATCACAATTGACTAAATATTCAGCCGAAAATAATTATTTGGATTTTCAACTTTCACTGAGCTGCTGACTTTGTTGACGCACCATAGACGACGAACGAAGAAAAATGTTGATAATCACAAACTGGCGAGAGACATGACTATTATAATACATATTATAATACATAGACATGTATTATAATACATATTATAATACATAGACATGATAATTATAATACACGATATAAAAAACTGTATTTAAGTGGCATTAAGAAAATTAACAATACGTTGAGTGGCCTGGGCAAGAATAATAAGCTTCCAGAGTTTATCAGCAGGTTACTTCTTGGCCAATTTAAAACTAGCACTAAAGCTACATTAATGGAGAGGAGCTAATATAAAATGAGTGACTATATCAATTATGTTTAATTTAATGTGATTGCAGATTCATGGTGCAGGTTCTTACTGGAATCCTTAAAGTATATTGCACAGAAATATTCGTTGTATTGGAAGTGACTTCAATCACATTCTAATGGATTGTTATCAAATTTATTTTCAAT
Source organism: Leucoptera coffeella (assembly GCA_030578115.1). Taxonomy (NCBI): domain Eukaryota; kingdom Metazoa; phylum Arthropoda; class Insecta; order Lepidoptera; family Lyonetiidae; genus Leucoptera; species Leucoptera coffeella. The sequence goes on from JAMBLF010000002.1 coordinate 3,681,452, forward strand.
ATTGTCTGCAGAGTTTCGTGACATTTCTTCTCTGCAGATTTTACTTTATGAAATGCTAATAGTTCAATTAGATTAAGTTTTGTTTATTATGAATATTTCATAATTATGAATTTTATTATGAATGTTAATGACAATTTTTTCATGGGAAAATGTGTTTTTTTTCTTTCAATAAGTGATAACTATCTAGAATCCTTATATAGAATTAAAAGAATTTCATTTCAACTGACAGTTTGCAGCATATTTAATAAGCTACAACTACTGCGTGTATGTAAAAATATATTCATATACCTCTCAATTATATTATAACTGTGTAACTTTATCATGACCAATTTTAATGTAATTACGTATTGCGATAAAATTGGAGGAAACCTGAACAGGCTTGAAGAAAGTGAATGTTTATTGTATTTCCACTAATTCTATAAATTAATTCAGTATTTACATACCCTTCTTTATAATTGAACCTTTTAAATGCGAGGTTTTCAATATAATGAACGAGATCCTCGTGACCAGGGTGGAATTGCATTTGCTTCAAAACTTCAATTAAAACTAAACAAAAGAGGAATTCCACCGCTAGATCACGCCTTTCAGACACAAGTTCATCAGAAGTTTTTTCTATTGCATCAGTTTGTGCAGTACTGCCAGACACTATATACATGATGCTGTAAAATAGATAATAAAATTTAAAAAAACATTAAAACTTTTTAGTAATGAAAGGCTCAAAAACAAATTGACAATGTGAATGTTTCATCAGCAAGTAAAACATGAGTGGTAAAGTAGATGAGATCATGACAACAATAGCTTAAGCGTCACTTCCGTTTTCTTACAGAGCGATAGACAGAGATATACCAACCTTACACTGTCTTGGCAAGTTTACTGGTTTTGGTTTTTAATAAAACTATACATACCAAGTATTATATTATGTATTCACCATTTTAGTATGTAATTATTTCACATACCATATTACTTCATACGTTACAATTTATTTATTTACATATAGAAGTCCTGTGATCTATCAGTCACATATAGTCCCGTGCTAGTGTGTGCCGAAAAAGAATGTTAACTAGCTGCCGTTCTCCCCGGCATGTTGTAAGAGTAGAATAAGGGACTAGGTGTTTCTCAAATCTATTGGCGATAGGCAACAAGTCACCAATTTTTCATACCACATTACAACCCCAATGTTATTATGCCAATGAGTAACTAAGGAGATGTTTTCATGTCTCCAAGGTTCTGTCCACCCCAAAAGGAATTAACGGACGTAAATGTTTATGTATGTACATATTATATATGTACTTTATATTACCTTATGGATTATATGTACTTCAGTTTATTAAATAAATAATAGACGTATCAAAAATTTGTCTTTTTAATGCAGGTTAGCATAGTTCCAACCTTGACAAATGTATCGGTACATTCTTCCGAATTGACCCGAATCTGATAGCTATAAACGAAGCCTGGCTCGTGAGCCTGATGAGGAGCGTGTGCTCCGCCTACCAGGATTCCGAATGCACCACGTCCTGCACCCGGCCTCAGTTAAGGCTCGCCATGGCGGTTGCGTCATCTTCTGCGTACGCCGGGGCATGCGAGTGCAGGCGCTTTCTTCTTCTCCTTCACTTGATGATGATTTAATGATGTTGAGCAGATATAGATGTCTTTAGAGTGGGCTACATCTTTATCACCTTGAGCACTGCCTACCACCCGCCCGTCCTTGCTTTCCAAGTCTTCTTGGATGTTATGGCGGACGGTCTTACGTCCATTAAGCGGTTTTGATAAATCATCGTAATTATCCAGTAGAGGAATTTTAATTTAAACTTAATGGAGCCGTAGCATCCTCTATTAGTCAAGATGGAGCATTTTTGCCTCAAATGGACCTGACTTACTTATTTCGAAGGCTACCCACAGACATTACGTGCCATTGTGGGGCTCTATTTGACGTGATTGTCAAAAGTGCCAATGATCAAATATAAAATTTCTACAACTTACTGTTTGGAATATTCAAGAGAAGCTACCGTCTTGTCTCTGCGAAATCTCACCTGGTATCAATCACCAGAAATAAATGAATGCAAATTTATAATGACCTGCCTCTAGTGATGTGATTTACCAATTTCAGGGTGATTTTTCCATTGAGCAATTACATAAAAGAGTGCCTCTTAAGCCATATTTGTATGGGAATGTAGTATCGTAATATCATTACTATCCAACCTCTACCTCCATAGTGTCAGTCAAGTGCCAAACTGTTTGTCATCATAATATCTGTTATTAATCTGTGTACCTACGTAATGTCTGACTTTTCTTTTATGTTTATTAAAGCCTTTTATTCTGAGGTTTTCGCTTATTAATGTAGTTTACAGGGAAATAGCGCGGTATTACGCTGGGGTTAGGCTAGGGACGCTAGAGATTTAACCGCGGCTCTTTGAAAGATAAAACATACTTATTTTCTTTCTAAAACATATACAACATCTATTTGAAACCTCCGAACCAATAATGAATGGTCAATTCTTTATCATATTAATTCGAAATATTAAGTTAGCTGTAGAATGGAACTTTTTTTTGTCATCCAACCGCTTCCCGTTTATGTATTTGACATATTTCTTGTTTGCCCATTGTCTTACACCAGATACGTAAATAAATAGACGCGTAATCCACTGACTTTTACTTTCATTCGGGCTGGTAAGTACCACCCCCATAGACAGCTGTTGGATGACGTCACGAATCTTAGCCATTCACCCTCTTAGGCACTTCGGTCCACGGCTTTGTATTTAGTTCGTGGGTTTAAGTGGGATGAGTTGCTGGTTGCCGTATAACGCAAGAAGAAAGTCGGGTGCGTCAGGTGATAAAGTACATGAGGAAAACGTAATAGAAATATTAGGCATTTCAGAAACAAGATGGAAAGAGTACGGAGAAAATCTCATAGAAGACCACACATTGATGTACCACGATATCTTCCCGAAAATGCTCACAGCTCAACGATTCAATTCAAGAGAAAATCACAATCATACAATGCTACGGATCCACCCATTTCGCTCCTGCAGATGTGAAGGAGGAATTTAACAACAGCCTAACATCGAAAACATGGTCTGTTCCCAAAGGTGATGTTTTGATTCATATAGGAGACTTTAACGCCCAAGTAGGAAACAACAACCGAGGGATCAAATCTTGGGCAGGGTAGTATGTGCTAGGTGTCTAAATAGAAAACGGGAATATGGTTGTTGACTTCTGATGCGAGCATGATTTGAGAGTTTCGTCAGTGTCTCCTCTCAAAAACTGCCACAAGGTGTTAAGAGTCTCTCCGGATCTTCTTAATGAAATCACATAAAAAATCGATCACATTTTAATTAGTCGGAGACAACGCCGTGCTGGATGTGCGGAACAAGAGGGAAGCAGACGTAAACAGCGATCTTCATTTCATTGTGGTAAAGATTGTGGTCAAAGTAGCAGGAGTTATAAAGGTGACTAAAATATAGAGGCATCTCGATGTTCCAAAGCTGGAAGACATTGAAACAAGGCTTTAATTCGCTGCTAAGCTTCATCACTGTTACCAACAAAAGGCGTTTGCAAGTTCAGGCCTTGAGGAGGAATGAAAAGGGTTGTCAAATTGTCTGCAATTTCTGTAGGACACTCATTGGTCACCCACAGCTCGTGATGAATGACTGGATATCTAGGAGTACTTGGGCGACGATCTTGGAGGGAACACTCCTATACAACGATTCACCCCCGCTCACGATTTGAATGCTACGCATATTCTCGTTTACGAGCGAGAGTGATGTCAAGCATGGTGCAAGACATGATAAGAGAGCTAGATCAGCGAAAATTGCCTACAGACCCGTAGAGGATGAGAAACGCAACGACATGAGAGAACTGTATCGAGCTCTGGGGCTCTGTCACTGCAAACCAGGCTCATGGCAGACAAGAGACGAGACATCTACGGAAGGAGAAGAACCAACAAGAAATTTCGACTTTCAGGATTTTTCGCCCTGAGACAGTTACAATATTAAATACAAAATAAATAAAAAAACACACATTATAATTATTTTTTGCACATATAACTTAGATGCACTCATTGCCAACTCTGTGTATCGGTTAGGTAATCCCCGAACGCGTAGAAAGCGTATAAATCCAATACAGGTTGAGGTTAATTCGACGTAGCTCAGTTGTTTGGGGCTTGGCTCTGTATCAATGGGTACAGGGTTCAAATCCCGCTTGAGCATGTACCAATGGAAATGAATTTTAAGGAATTTCTATGTACATTTTCGTAATAAAAACACATTTACGAAATGCATCGAATTATACGGTGAGGGAAAACATCGTGAGGAAACCTACCTGTTCGTCGAACAGGTAGTAGTTAGTGCTCTTAAATGGCGAAATGGCTGACCACCTGTCACATTGATTACTGACTATCTGGTTAACACGTGGGTTCGAGGTGTCCATAGAATTACTACCTTCGCAATTGCGGAGATGGACATCTGAACCTCTGACTACCCCGCAAGGGTTAATGGTCGTGAATGCGTTTGTTTTTTGTCAGGTTGAGAACTACCAGTGGCGCTATCTAATGTAACTGTGTATGATATCAATAGTGTATGAAATGAACAAGTGCAAAGCATGTTGACCGGAGCAACTCTTATGTTATGTCGCCAACAACGCCCTAGCGTAGAGTGAAAAGGAATCGGTCTAGTTTACAGTGAAATTGACAATCTTTTATTGTTCTTAAAACTAATTGCGCAACATCCCCTCAACCGGAAAATTATTTCTTAATAAATTAGGCAAAACTTGCTAAAATGGTTAAAATATAACGTCAATACTTTATATCATACATAAAACGAATGTACCATCAAATAATATCAGATTAATAATATGTACATGTATGGGTTTCATTAATGGTAAACCCTTACATAATGCCCCTTCAGACAATAAAAGAAAACTATTAAATAACAATAAAATTGGAGCATAAAAAAAGACTTTTAAACCACAAAATTATTAAATGGTGTCTATGGTTTCGTTAAGGGAATCCATTCATTCTGCCAACACAGTTAATGAAAAAAATCGTACAAAATAACATATACGCTTTACGACTTGGGTATACACATCTCCCTTTTTTTGTGGCGGAGTAGTTAGAGACCTGAGTGCCCGTATGAACAATAAATTAGGCATATCAGGTATGAGTCACTCAAAGCCCGGACAACTCCCAACGGGTTGTCTATTGTTTTCTCGAAGAATATATGCCATGAAATTGAAATGCCAGAATATTTGTTTGCCATACTATACATTTAACATTTTATTTTATACATTTAAAATATTCTTGTTTCTTCGTAAATTTGAGTAAAGATTCTATAATTATACGAGTGCAATACGTATTGTAATCCACGCTATTAAATTGGAATTATATTATCTAAGAGATTATTTAAAAGCCATACTTACAAGATTGTTCTAGAATGTATCGTAGCTATGCATTTGCACGCAGTCTTACATTTCCCAACCTAACCGAACCAACTTACATAACCTAAACCTAAAATCGAAGGACATGTGAAATTTACTTGTATTTGTGCACACTAAAGTTATGAATTCTCAGTTCTTCTTCAAAACATTGATAAATTACACTAGCTTTTGAGTAAAAAGTCTATATTTACCTTTTATTTCTGTGATCTAGGTGAGGCTTCTTCGAATGTTCCATCAAAGGCGCTGACTCTATCATTTGTCTGTCCAACCAAGCAAATAAAGCTTTTAAGAGCGATGGTAAACAATGTTCAGCAACTGCTCCAAATGCAGATAAAATCTGATCTAATTGAGGATCTTCACCACGTTGTAGGCTTTTACTAATAGGTTTTTCCTGTCGATTAATTTCTTGGATGTACATTACGTTTAATTTAAGTTAAAATTTCAATGAGCGCTCTATGATTTGAACGATTAGATGATGAATTTAAGATTAACTTGTTAAATGAAAACAATAGCATTAGATGCTCAAACAAGATGTCGATACCATAAATAAAAAAAACTAGAATTCTTATGAAAACCTGATCAAATTTAGTCGTTTTAGTAAATTAAAAAAATGGTTGGTGATTACTGAATTAACATAATTTCGTACGATCAGATGATTATACATTCCAAGGGCACCACAAAACGACTTGAATATCTCCATTTATCCGAGTATCAATCGGGCTTCCGGAAGGGCCGCTCTACTGCGACCGCCTTGGCGAATGTGGTCGACGACGTTCTGCAGGCCCAGGGCGATGGCATGAGCACCCTAATGGTATTACTCGATTTTTCTAGAGCTTTCGATAGTCTGAGCATACCCTTGCTATTATCCAAGATGTCGTATTATGGATTTTCTACCGGTGCTGTGAAGTGGTTCGACAGTTATCTATCTCATCGAACACAAGTCGTTGGGCTGCGGGGGATGGACGGTGGAACTCGGTGGTCTTCTCCTCGTGTGTTGACGAGGGGAGTTCCACAGGGTTCTATCTTAGGTCCTCTGCTTTTTATACTGTATAGCGCGGATGTCGTTAGCTGTATCGAAAGCAGTCGATATCATCTCTACGCTGATGATTTGCAGCTGTATGCGTCCGCCAAGCCTTCGGGAATGCCGGAATGCATACGGAGCATTAATTCTGAGCTCGAACGAATTGCGCGTTGGTCTGATAGGAGTGGTCTTTCGCTGAATCCTTCCAAGTCTAAGGTTTTAGTTCTTGGAAGTCGGTCGCAAATTCGAAGTACGATGGATGTCCTTTCCACCAATGGTATAGTTGTCGGGGACAACGTCATAGAAGCGGTGGAGGAGGTTAGGAACCTGGGCTTACTGATGGATGGTGAGCTTCGTTTTGAGAAGCACGTCCTCAGTATGGTTGGGAACTGCTTCTACCGTTTAAAGGTGCTTTACAATATCCGCGAATATCTCAGTGTCGACTTGCGTGTCTGTCTGAGTGAAACGCTGATACTGTCGAGGCTTAACTACTGTGATGTTGTTTATGGTAGCTGTATACTTTGTCGAACTAGGAAACTGATACAACGGGTTCAAAACGCATGCACCCGTTTTTGCTTTCATATACCTCGCCGATCCCGCATCACTCCGTATTTGAACGACGCGAACTTGTTGAACATGCAGTCGCGGAGGCGGCTGCACTTCGCGGCGTTGTTGTTTGGTGTCATTCGGTCGGAGAGCCCTTCTTACTTGTACCAAAAACTCAAGTGGTCAACGAACCCCCGTCACTTTAAGGTTAGGGCTACTTTGCCAGTGCACCATTCGGCAGCGTTTCGGGGATGTTTCAAGTTCGCTGCGTACAAGTGCTGGAATGATATACCGCCACCTATCCGTGACGTTGCTTCTAGGACAGTCTTCTGCCGTAGGTTTAAGGCTTATCTGCTGGAGCAACAGAAATCCTTACCCTAAATCCTACCTATGTCTAACCTTGTCGGTGCAAATACCAGATATTTATATAAATGTGTTTGTTTTAATATGTCTGTATATGAAATATTTTAATGTGTGGTTGAGTGATAATTGTGATGTACTGGATATATAGGTATTGAGTTTATATTGTCTATATTATATGGATGTATGTGTTGTAGTGGTATGTATATGTATGTCTTTAAATACGAGTATGTTCCTGAATTGATTTATATATGTATTTGTAAATATATTTACATACGTATGTATATTTGTGTATATATATATATATATTTGTATATTTATTTAAAAATCTATTTAGTTAAAGTTATGTATGTAAGTAATTATTGCGATGTTTATTACAATTATATAATTGTGTGTACGTTTATTATCTTTACTATATGCAGCTTGTGACAGTTTTCGAATCGGGTGCTGCCGGAGGACCAGTGATGCAGCCTAGCTGCATCGTATACTGAGGCAGCACCTTTTCACTGCATCAATGGTTTTCATTCATTCTTGATGTTTATTGTTTGTGTGTTTGATGTAATTTGTGTAGTTGTGGTGCAGTGAATAAAGTGTTTTCTTTCTTTCTTTCATTTAGTTTTATTTGTTTTCAAGTAGCAAGATAAAACGGCTGTAGCCGAATGCGATATAGCAACTGTAGCCTAGTGGGTAAGACATCTGAAGAACTAACTAACTAACAGAATCTAACGGTGAGGGTGAACATCGTTAGGAAATCTGCCTGTCCAATCGGAATAGGTAAGGACCAATGCTGGCATACGGCGATACGGTTAACTACCTATCACGTTGGGTGCAGTCTATCAAGTGAAACGCAGCCTTCCAATGGCGCATCCCTAATACACCTTCGAAATTTCGGAGACGGGCACTCAAGTCTCTGACTACCCCACCACAATAAAAATGGGAGTGTGTATACACAAGTTGAAAAGTGTATGTATGTAGCAACATAATGTTTATATGATTATATTATGTTCTTTGTCAGCCAACCTTTGTTCTTCCGCTTCAGTTCATCATTTTGCTCCATTCGACATCAACATTCTTTTTTCGTCCCATACTAGCACGAGACATCTGCTTACATTCCTTTAATACGTCCCTAACTTTCTTCACCGCTGAAGTTTGTCTAGACATATTAGGAGTATATAGTCCCGTGAACCTTAAGCCTTTGCCATAGGAATCTGGGACTCACACATTTAAATTCTTTTAGAAAGCGATTCAAATGCTCTAATAGCAGAATACTAACCCCATGACAAGTCCGCTCTTCTTGCCGAACTCCTGTCCAATAAGCCACGTAAGCGCCATAAAAGGTGCTTCCAACTCTTTTTCGCCGTGTTTCATTTACACCTAGAATATCTAATCTCTAAAATTCCATCATATTACTAATTCCGTCTATGTTACTCACAAATCCTTCGCATACATTTTAATAATAATCCATTGAAGACTTACTCGCGATCCAACGACTAGTTCTGTGAATAGTTATGGGTGGTAGAATCAGAATAAGAAGTGAATAATAATGAAAGTAATATTATTATGGAAGATATGATATGATTGGATGGCTGCAGGGTATAACAGGATTTTCGTAGATATGTTGAGGGCAGGTGGGCCAGTGGTTGCTAACATCTTTTACTGAAGAACCGACAAGAAACTCCGGCTTTCGGGATTTTTTATCCAGTGCCTCTTACTAAACAAAATTAAAACAAACATTTAATCATTCTTATTATTTTTGTTTGCACATAAAGCTCAGAAAAACTCTTAGCTAACTTTAGTATTGGCAAAGCTATCTCTGAGAGTGTAGAAAGCGACTTGGACCGACCAGCTCTGAAATATGGCTTTATCTTAAAAACAGTTTTGTTAAATAAATTATTAAGTTACATACTGTAAAGATAATTTTAAATAATATACTACATACATGTTTCTTAATGTTTATCTAATGTATTCAATACATATATTACGCTTTGTACAATACATATACTTCACTCATACATAAATACAATTAATAAACTGTAAATACATATATACCCAAACATATGCAGACGAAAGTAATACAATGATACACAACGTAACAATGATACAAACCTTATCGCCCAGTCAAGTCAGTGCAGCGGCCGGTTTGAGGGGCAACATTAGAAGCAGACGCCTCTTTTTGCTGGCAAAGGAAATATTGTTTAAGTAACCGCTTTAATTTTGGTTTACACATAGCTTGCCTAATCAGGTTTGGAATGTTGATATAGCAATTAAAGGCAGCAAACAACAACCGGTGGCACACAATCTCGGTTAGACCTAAATTTCTGTGATCGCTGCGTTAGCGTTTAGTGTGAATTATGCCAAAAATTAGGCAATATAGATTTTGTCGGTTATCGATGTAAAGTTGTCCATGATTAATAACTAACGGGACTTATCTCGTAAGTTTTTATATTCCAGCCCGCTCAGTCTGCCCGTGACCAAGGCTGCTGATATGTAATCAAAACGTCGGGCTAATAAAGGTAACTTTATTTTATAAAAACTTACGCGATAAGTCCTGTTTGTTATTAATCATGAGTATAAATCGCGAATCTCTTAAAACTGTAAAGTTGTCCGTTACAATTTCACATGGGTGGTGGTATCAGGAAGTAGTACCGGGTTCAAAAGCCTAGGGAAAAAGCCGGGCACACGCTGCAAAAGCCTAGGGGTTGTATACAAGCATTAATTGATGACAATATAAACGTTCAAAATTAAAACTTACCAATGAGAGGATATCGTTTCTGCATGTTATTGTTGCAGCAAAAAGGTTTTAACTCAGCTCGGTATGTTGCGTTTGGAAGGTATTTTGCTTCTTCCTAGCATGAATTTGATAAACCTCACCATTTTAATCTAATTTTTTTGTTTTAATTTCTTGCAATGGAATTTTCTTGGGCTCCTTTTGTAGAAGAAAAAACCCTATGCTAAGAACTCCAAAATATAAACATTGATATCACCGCAAGGATTATTTGGTTTTATAAGATTTGCTTAGTTAACACGGTTTCTAAAATATTTTCAAGCACCATTATGAGGCCTATAAAAGGTGCAAGTAATGAATGCATCTGTCTCCACACATGATATCTCTATTATCGTCACTTCATTTTGTGGGTTTTAATGAAGCCTCACGCTAATATTTTTATTTTTTTGCATTACGTAACTAAAGACTTTGTGCAAACATGAAGTATTTTGTTCTGAAATGTGCCGATTACGTAAGGTAGCGATTATGTCATTACTTACTGTATAAAGTTTGTTGTTTAGTTACTTTAATAAGATAAAAAATACATTATTTGAAAGCAAAATATCCAGAGGAGAGGATTTTTTCTACTAACATGTCTTTTGATCCATAAAAGGATGGACATAATTGAAGAACTCTGTAGGTCTTTGTTTATTCTTTAAATAATGAAAATTGCACTTGCATTCTTTTAGTGCTACTAAATTATCAAAAATCACAAGTCAGGACCGTGTAGGTAGGTTTCTTAAATATATTTTATTAATATTGGTTATTATAATAAGTGGAAAGTATAAGATTATATAATGATAAGATAAACAAAGACAAACGCATTCACGACCATTACCCCTTGCGGGGTGGTCAGAGGTTCAGGTGTACATCTCCGCAATTGCGAATTCTGCCTCCACCGAGAATAGAACCCGGGGACAGCACTATCAGCGTTCAGGTGGTTAACCAATCGCGCCACGGAGGTCATCCTTAGTTATCATATAGGAATATAATACTATTAGGGATGAACGGGGGCGAGTGGGGGTAGACCCTATATAAGCAGGTGTAATGTCGTCCTAGGGCTCACTTTGGTACGAGATCTCAAGAGGAAACGCTGCTCTGGTGACGTCTGTGTTATTCTGTAAGACTATTCCAATTTACTTGTAATTAAAGCTGATTGTAAGATTAGGGTATTTCCGTGTTCTTTTTTTAAAAAAACCTTTGGTTAAACCTTTTCTTAGAATACTTTAACTACGAAAGTTCAAAGGAATAGTTCTATATATAGGTTCTTGTGCAATTAGTATTTAGTTTAACTATCTACTAAGAGAAATACCTTTCAACATGAATAAACAATTTATTGTTACAAAAATTAATAATTAATAATTAAAATAATTAATCGAAATTTAATTAAGCTAACTCAGAGTCTTTAACTTTGGCACCGCACATTAAATGATTGAACTACCTCCGGAATTCTTCCGCGTGGCTCGTCATCACAAGGGCTCCGACTTCGCTCTGCTGGCTAGGCACCGACTTCGCTCTGGCCTTATACTGTGCCTCAGCTGGCAAGGCACCGACTTAGCTCTCCGTCACCTCTAGTTCAACCATTGATCGGACAGATCTGGCGATTCGTGGGATGGTATCAGATCTTGGATTCCCTTCAGTTTCTTTGGCTGAGTACGTCAGGGTGTCGTGGTCATGTTAAGTTGTTGTTTAGTACAGCTGCCGACTGGTTCTTCTTCGAGGGTGGGGTCCGCTGTTCCGTTTTATGCGGGAAGATACAACACAGAATTAGGTTAAAAGAAAACTAAAATATTAGCCCGCCCAATGCGGACCACTTGAACAATGGGTAGATCACCAAGGAAAAAGCCGCGTTTTCTATCATTTTACTCCCATGAAACTTTTACAAAAATCTCAAATTCGATAATATTATTGTTTATATTTTGACAACAGAGTGAAAGATCGAAGATGAGGTCGAACAAATCCTCCATGGCTTCATGGTAGCAAAATAACATTACCTATATATAAAACGCTAAACGCGAGGTCCTGGTCCTATATACTAGCCCCGTGCGTTGATATTGCGATGAAACCTTGTCAGCAATCACAAAAATATCAGCTGCGTAACGTCATCCGTCGCATAAAAGCACGGATAGGCAAAATATTAGTTTTGTATGTTGCTTATAAAAAACAATGATTGAATGATCACATCCATAAAAACATAATAATTATATTGTTGATGTGTAAATTTGTGTAAGTATTTTCATACTCGTTTTTTAATGAGTAACAGATAACAAAGACTAAATAACAAAACAGGATAACAAAGTAAACTATCGGTTACAAGTACTACATGCGCGTAGGCAAGCAAAACTCTTGACAACATTTTTGGCATTTCTTAATTTTTTTGAACGTATAATTTTTAATCCTAAACACAAACCTTTTCGAAAATCGTAGAAGAGTTATTTACATAGTTTATAAGAACGGCTATAGTGCAGTTCCTTAATATGGAAGTCATTTTTGTCGGTTTCAATTTCAATTATTTTCCAAGACTCTTGACAACATTTGTGACATTTCTTAATTTTTTCTGAACGTATAATTTTTTATCCTAAACACAAACCTTTTCAAAAATCGTAGAATAGTTATTGACATAGTTTATAAGAACTGCACTATAATATACAGATTTTTCCTTATATAGCTCGTACAACCTTTGTCTACTAATTCGGACCTACCTACCTTCAAATACCCAAATGAATCAAAAAAGCCAACAAATGAGCAACACATGTTATTTGGTGTATCTCTTCTTAATTGTATAGGCAAACATCTCGAAATGGTTTCCTTGAAATTATTTAAGCGAGCCCCAGTCACAGGAATTACAAGTAACATTCTTTGGTTAGACCCCCTGGTGACAACTAAACTTGATCAACTGACCCTGGAAGTCAGAATTAATAACAGGAATAAGTTCTATATGGTATACCCTAAAATCAGTAAAAATGTTGTAAATACAAGTAAACTATGCGCGTGTAACACTAGTCGGTTGGTTAAAATTGAGGATCTAAATTATAATGAAAAGTAAGGTTAAAAAATGTATACAAACCGCAGTGTCCTCAAGTATATTAACATTGAAGTCACCACACATTATTATACAAACTGTATTGTGCCTGGAGATTGTAGAACAGCCATCATTGTGGTCTAGTACAAGGGGAAGGGACACCCCAGGTAATCGGGAGTTACCATGTCCTCAGTGTTATAGAGAAACTGTATGCAAAATGGTTTGTTGAAAGTGATCTAAAAGAAGAAGATCTAGAATGTGCATGCATGAGTGAGATTTTCTCGCTAAGGAGCAACACCAAAAAGTGTTAGCGAAGGACTTTCGGTAACATTGCTCCTTTCTAGACTGTATGGAGTTGGGATGTTGTCTCTGCTCAAACGTAACAATTAATTAAAACTCTCTGCCACTGCCAGTGATTTGGCGGATATATTTTATTTGTACATTTATTTACCTTTAAGTTTTTTTTTAAATCATTAGTTTGTTTTAAGCTTTACTTATTTAGTGAGTATTAATTTAGTATTATCTTTTAGATTTATTCCTTCATGTAAATATTGATTAAATAAATCCACGTGAAACTGATACTTTATATAATAAAATCATTATAAACAGGGTATAAATAAAAACTGGTGTTACCTATCAACATAAACATACGTATAGTCACAGAAATCCAAATAGGTTAGTTTAGTATATGATAAACAACGCAAGAGCCGAGCGAGCGAGGTGCCAGAAGGGAATCATTTTGTAATGGTAGATTGTTATACAAGGGTTCAATTAAATCAATGTCCATACGAGGTAGACATTAATTGAGAAAACCTTAGTGCGGTGCTTACAGAGGTTAGGCTGGAATATGCTTTATGTGTTCGGGTTGCTGTGCTTGACCAGGTCATACCGCTTAAAATACCTTATTAATTTAGGAATTTGCCGCTCTCCGTCCCAGCATAATGCAACAAACTTCATTAAATCTTTGAGTGACTATTTAGAAACAATAGCGGCTCAAGCAAAATTTATTGTGACTGGCGATATCAATATAAACTTCATTTAAAAAACCTTATCAACAGGAATGTAATAATAGAACTAGTTAATATGTTGGCCTCGCACGGATTATTGCCTGGACACTTATATCCAACTAGACTAAACAACTGCCTTGATCATGTACTGCTTAGCACTAGTAGATCACTACACTGTATTTTTTTTCTTCACTGAAATGGGCTCACTCTTGACCCTGTTTGCACCTCGAAGGAGGCGACAGACAGAGTCTAAGATGTAGCGAGCTTGCCCAGAAAATGCCTATGCACCCTAGCTTTGAACATCTGTGGATTAAATACCTCCGGAAATACAGAGGCAGGCAGGGAATTCCATTCCTTACCGGCCCGCATTATGAATGACGCTTTAAAGCGATTTGTGCAAGCACGCGGTAGATCTACCAAATGGGGATGGTATCCCGCCGTTTTCCGGGAGGTTCGATGATAAAAAGGCGAAGGAGGTACGAGCTGGTGCAGCTCATTCGCACACTCGCCATAATAGCGCCCGTAAAACACACAAAGATTGGCAACCCTACGTCTGTGCGCTAGGGTATTCAGACTGGACGCAAGTTTTTGGTCGCCAATCATGCGCTTGGCTCTACGCTCTATAGAGTCAAGGGAATTTAGCTGGTACTTGGCAGAGTCATCCCATAGGTGACTGCAATATTCCACACACGACCGCACTTGTGCTTTGTAGAGAACTAACAGGTGCTCCGGTGTGAAACATTGCTTAACCTTGTTCAGGATGCCAAGTTTCCCCGCTGCAAGCTTGGCCTTTGATTCTATATTCTCACCAAAGTTTAAGTCGTTTGTAAGCTCGATACCAAGCATACTCAAACGACTGGTGACTGGCAACTGCGTTCCTTGAAAGAGTGGAGCAATACTCATTTTCGACTTCTTAGCAGAGAAAAGGCATCCTTGGGTCTTTTTGGCGTTGAATCTCACGAGGTTCATATCTCCCCAATGGGATGTGTTCCAGCGTTTGATTCACTCGCGAGACCATTGCTTCCCTTTGGAGTCCTATTTCATCCACGTTGGCCCCAGGACCAGGGAGGTACCTCTCTACAACTGTGTTGTCATCCGCGTAGCCTATTATCCCTGGCCTCAGCAGATCATTTATATGTAGCAAGAACAACGTTGCAGAGAGGACCGATCCTTGTGGAACTCCTGCTTCAAGGGTCTTAAGGTCCGATGTGCAACCGTCAACCACCACCCTGATGCTTCGGGCACTGAGGAAACTTCTGGTCCATTGACAAAAACTGTCTGGAAGTCCGTAGGCTGGAAGTTTACTCAGGAGTCACGCATGCCAAACCCTGTCAAAGGCCTTGGAGATATCTAAGGAGACCGCAAAGGCCTCACCATGCTTCTCAATGGCCTCGCCCCATAAGTGTGTGACGTACACCAGCAGATCCCCAGTAGATCGACCATTACGAAATCCGTACTGGTGATCACTGAGGATGTCATTCGCCTCAAGGTACGACAACAGTTTTCTATTGAGGACACGTTCCATCACCTTACAGATGATGGAGGTGATCGCTATGGGACGATAGTTGGCAGGGTCAGTGCGATTTCCCTTTTTTGGCACAGGTTGCACGTTAGCGACCTTCCTATTAGCTGTTTTCCTGTTAGCGTTCTTCGTTTATTTTTATGTGTCAAAAAAATCAAACATAATAATAAAAGCACAGATGATAAAATACTATAGTACAGATACCCCATCCCATACTGATTTTTTGGTAAGTGCTAACTTTTTAATTTACTCCGCTTATTTTTAGATCCAAATTGGGAAAACAGATGGCGTGACATAAAGATTGCTTCTTCTCAATAATAGAGGTCACTTTTTTATTTGTCAATACTAGAGCGAGTAGCTAGCTAAATTAAGTCAAAATAGCTCAATCTAAATATGAGTGGGTTCATTATACTCGCCGATTGTAGGCACTCCTAACGCTCCCTGAGTACTTTCTCCTATTTATCTAAAGTTACTTTTTTCATTATTTTTTATCTCTGTTTTAATTGGTCCCACCTAACACGATTTGCGGCTAAGACGGACCAGAGTGTGGACGCAAGGCACATATTTATTAGAAATTAGAAATAAACATTGGTGCCGCCGGGATTCGAACCTGGATCACCCAGAGAGTTAAGGCGATAATCCACTCGGCTACTGCGCCACCTATGAATAGGTACCTTCAAGGTGCCTTCCTTAAAAAACTTGAATGACATACGAGTAGGTATAAAGGATCTGATAGGCAGGGCATGTCAAATACTGTTTGCTCAATTTATGGTTTATTTCATAAGGTGTTTAGATTCATAAGGTGTTTCTATAAAATAAAGTAGGTATGTAAAATTCACCGCAGAGTCTATTTCTAGCGAGCAAGTATCCGTCGTTAGACGATTATACCTCGATATGCCTCGATCACGATTCACGGCCTCTTTAATAGGTACTCACAATTCAGCCTTCTGTGCTTGGTCACAGGTCTCACAGATATTATAATATATACAGGTTTTTTCCATCAAGCTGTAAGAGGCGATAAGAAAACTAGGGACAATGTTAATAATGGTCGTGAGCGCATATACGTTCGCATACATAATATTAAGTCATGAATTAGAATTACATATATACATACGCGTCACGCCCGCTTCCCCTTAGAGGGGTGACAAAGATTACGTAGCCCCATTTCTCCTGATCCTGGCATGCCACGTTCGCCTCTTTAACACCTTTGCATACATGGTTGCCAATTACAGGTACTCCTTACATCCCCTTTTCTCAGTACTTCTAACTAATATAGGTATGTATAAAATTACAAATACAGCATGTCTAATACAGTTTGCTCATTTTATGCTTTATTTTAGATTCATAGGGTCACAGCTAATAAAATACCAAGGTGTGCTATGGTGTTTCTATAAAATTAAGTAGGTATGTAAATTTAATAAAGTGGTATGCCACTTGCCAGCATCAATATCAATCAAGTCACGGGTGAGGGGTTGCCATCGCCTAAAATAGATAAAAATCACTTTAGAGCCCTTATTCCACTCATACAACATCCACGGTGACAAATCGGGTGGTGGACTTCAAATTAAGTCATGGGGTGACGGGATGCCAACCCATTGCCCAAAATAGATAAAAATCAACCTAGAGCCCTTATTCCACTCTTACAACATCCACGGGGAGAGATGGGGTGGCGGACTGCTGATTAAGTCCTATTAATCCGTGTATCGCCAGTATAGTTGGACACTCCCATCCCCCATGTAGGTGTAAAAGGCGACTGAGGGATTGAGGTAATTTCTAGTATTACTAGAGTTAAGACAGTTTAATTTGCTTTGCATTATATTATTAGATTGAGATTATTAGATTACTATAGGCAGTTACATTTGGTCAAAGAGTTCACCTAAATAAATACTTAATCCTAATGAGTATTCTGGAATACCTACAATATATTATAGAATTTAAATGCATAATTAATCCGTGTTTCATCAATACAGTTTGACACCCTTCGTGTAGGTGTCGTAAAAGGCGACTGAGGAATGCAGACCGGTAAAAGTAGGTACTGTCTTGTGTGCGTTCGCGCAGCGGAATGTTGTTGAATTTAAAGATTTTAATTATGCAGATATTTAGTGTATGACGTCGTATAATTGTGTATGGTAAAAAAAAATTTGTGCACGCAGCCATTGTGGAGAAATTCACCAAAAACTGATTCCGCTGGGCGAACGTTCGCCCAGCGGAACTTTTTTTGATCCATTGACTTTAGAAGAAAAGAGATGTGTCCAAAAATTAGTGTGTATTTGTGTGTAATTGTGTATGTATGAATAAAATTAGTGCATGCATAAACTTCGGAGAAATTCAAGTTTCCGCTGCGCGAACGTTTGGCCATTAGCTAGTTTTCATACAAAGCGCTTACATAGAGAGCTGTACATAATTAATCCGTGTTTCATCAATACAGTTTGACACCCTTCGTGTAGGTGTCGTAAAAGGCGACTGAGGAATGCAGACCGGTAAAAGTAGGTACTGTCTTGTGTGCGTTCGCGCAGCGGAATGTTGTTGAATTTAAAGATTTTAATTATGCAGATATTTAGTGTATGACGTCGTATAATTGTGTATGGTAAAAAAAAATTTGTGCACGCAGCCATTGTGGAGAAATTCACCAAAAACTGATTCCGCTGGGCGAACGTTCGCCCAGCGGAACTTTTTTTGATCCATTGACTTTAGAAGAAAAGAGATGTGTCCAAAAATTAGTGTGTATTTGTGTGTAATTGTGTATGTATGAATAAAATTAGTGCATGCATAAACTTCGGAGAAATTCAAGTTTCCGCTGCGCGAACGTTTGGCCATTAGCTAGTTTTCATACAAAGCGCTTACATAGAGAGCTGTAGATTTTTACATACGTTGTTTTGAATTTGTTTATATTTGTTTAAAAACAGATTTAGAAAAAAAACGTAAGGCTTAAAAGATAAAAATATAAACGTAAAATACGCTTATTAGGTCTTAGTTCTTAAAGTATGCACTTTGGGGTCTAGATTTTCACGTTTATACAAACCTTGTAAGTGTCTGCAACACGTTGCCAAGTATCAATGATGTTCCGTTAGTAATTAAAGAGTTATAGGACAATTTACCACGAATAGATCACTGTTTACAAAGCAGTCAAATATCATGACGTTCTAAAGGAATTGCATGGTAAAATGTATGCCAATAATTAGTGTATTCATTCAACTATTCACATGCAAAATTTCATGTCATTAAATTCAGTAATTAAAGAAAAACAATTATAATACTGACGAAGCATCGAAAACCTACATAACCCGACCAAGTTCGGATAGCTACAAAAAAGCGGCCGTGCAATATATTTAGGTAACATCTCAAAATTTACAGTATAATACCGGTATTGAATTGGTACTGGTGATAACACAATTGTTGTTTCGATATAATTTATAGGTCCTTTATTTTTGTACACCTACTTTTTTAAATGTATTTGACTATGACAGAAAGTAGGTACCGTTTACGTAGGTACTTTATTTAAGTATGCGCTTGAGACTTGAGATATAATCTAAATACAGTGTAAACTCTTTATAACATTATTCTCTATAACGATAAACTCTCTATAACATAGAAAAGACCACAATTAAGTATTCTTCGTAATAGAGAATGGCGGCTGCGCTATAAAGAGTGTATCAATGTATGGGTTTTAAGGTAAACCAACCAAATTGTGGTCTTTTCTATGTTATAGAGAGTTTATCGTTATAGAGAATAATGTTATAAAGAGTTACATAATTAAAATCTT
Organism: Leucoptera coffeella; assembly: GCA_030578115.1. Lineage (NCBI taxonomy): Eukaryota > Metazoa > Arthropoda > Insecta > Lepidoptera > Lyonetiidae > Leucoptera > Leucoptera coffeella. Next base: position 3,700,887 of record JAMBLF010000002.1, read on the forward strand.
TAAATTCAACAACATTCCGCTGCGCGAACGCACACTACTGTCTTAGCAGTGAGCGCATACACGTACGTATACATATTTATGAAATAGAATTACGTACATACGCGTCACGCCCGCTTCTCCCTAGAGGGGTGGCAGAAATCACGTACTTAGCCCCATTTCTGCCATGAACGTAAGGAACCTATTCATTTATAAATCAAAATCAAACGACGCGCGCGACTACCTCGACTACAGACAGGCGACGCGTCTTATCGCGCGAGTTTGCGTGACTTGTGTTTATGTGCGTAGTACCTAGCTAGGTAGAAACTAAAAAGTAAAATTCGAACTTGTTATATTCACATTTTGGGGAAGATTGTAAAGGTTTTCACTGTGAAGTGTATGCTAGTAATAAAATGTGTAACAGGAATTAAAAATCTCAAAATCATCAATTATTTACCACAAGTGATTAAAAATTTAAATAATAAATACTTTTATATTTTATTATCATTATATTTCAGTAGTTAATTTTATATTAATGTTTTATATACATTGTGTTGTATATACTATATGTATATCTAGCAATGCACATTTCAATCATTCCCTTTTTATTCGATTAAATAAGTCGATTGATTCTATCTAACGCAATATACATACATAGTGACCACGCCACGCAAATGAAAAGAAAGAAAAGAAATTAATACCTATTATTGCATTTTATTCAAATGCATAAAATTGAAAAATAGTTTTAAAATTTAAATGCAATAAAGTCTAATTTTGCATCATCATAAAATAATTAGGTATTGACAGATGTTTACAGTCCAAAAACATGCCAAAATGACTGATAATATAATAAAATGAAACATAAAATAGGTATTCTATTGCATTTTATTAAAATGTGCAAATTGAAAATATTTTTTCTGCATTTGTAATAAAGTCTATTTTGCATTATCATAAAATGATTAGTATTTTTACAGTCCAAAAACATGCCAAAATGAACTTGAATTACGAATAACCGGTATCGTTTCGGTCTTTGCTCTAAAGGCTGGTTTACACTTTTATTAGTACGAATATAAGTGTGTGGTGCGATTAGTGTCCAATAAACTGCGAATGCAGGTGATTTAAGGACATAAAGTAGGTAGGTACGCTTTGTCAGGTCAGGTGTATGTGTTTTGAGTATACCGAGAAGACACAACATCGTGACAAAATGCATATAATTAAATCGTTGTTACTAAAGTAACTGAAAACTATCTACGAGTGCGCGAGATCTCTGTTTATAGTTTTATAATCCTGAATAGGTACGAAATACTGCGCTCACATTATGTCGCTGCCGCCGACCCCGATTGATATGGCTACGTCGCGTCGTGTCGTTACCCGACAGACGCACACAAAAAACTATTTACAAAATATGCATTCACATCCATTTCGGGGTAGTCAGATGTTGAGTGGCAACTAAGTTTTTTTGCTATCTTTGGTCAATCGAAACCCAATCGTTACCTGATTATCATAAGACAATGTAATAGGTCAGGGGTGTCCAAACTAGATGGGACCCAGGGCCAATAAAAAAGACTAAATACATTGGTGGGCCGCAAAATATTCATTAAAATGACAAAATGGTAATAAGACCAATCCAACTACTTGGATTAGTACGTTTCAAGAGCAATCCCATTCTAAAAAAAAAAAAAGGTCAATAATGTATTTTAAAAAGGTTCAATGGGCCGCGGCCGCAGTAACCTAAGCCGCGGGCCGCAGTAATCAACACCGCGGGCCGCATGCGGCCCGCGGGCAGTGGTTTGGACAGCCCTGTAATAGGTGATTAACTAAGTCCTTACATAACCAAGCCAGGTTCCATCACCAAAACAACAGCACGTGAACAATTTAAATGGTCACCCATCCAATTACTACCCACGCCCGCGTTGCTTAACTTCGGTGATAGAACGAGTACCGGTGTATAAATCACAACCGTAAAATCCGATATTTATGATCACAACTACACATCATAATTTTTCATAAGCGCGATTCAACTATCTACTCAATATTTAAGCAAAATCATTGACATTACATAACATATAAACTAATTATTGGCCGTATAATAGAAGAGTTTATATATATTCTAAGAATAGAAGTTTATCAGGATCAAAAGAAATCTGTATGGGAATCGAGACTTTTACATTTTTCGTACGACTGCCTGCCTATAAAAGTCGGTGACCTTGTATTCCGTTTGTATTTTAGATGTTTTTGAAACCATAATAATGTAAATAATAACATTATATTATTATTAGTCACAAAATCAAACAGTGTTGAGGCAAAATTAAATTAGATTTTATGCATTGTAACGAGTTTACACTTCCAGTCACGAGCTAATTTTGTTACAATGTATGTAGTGTAGATAAATGTAACTAATTAAGTGTATGACTACCTACTATATCTACAATTTGCTAAAAAGTATTGTAGATTATATAATTTTATCGTGAATGACCTGAATTAATCTAGGTAATCATAATACTTTCGCTGCTTACGCATATGAAAATTACTTCAGCCGATCTTTCGGTGAAGAACATATTTTATTTCAAAAGCATTATAATCTAAATACATAGTTTTACAAATTCATTATCCTTTCGGAGTCAGTAAATAATTGGTTAGGTAGTTGCATACCTACATACATACATAATGTAATCTGTACTAGCATCATTACAAACACTGGAAAGCTTGAATTTATTTCGTGTTGGATCGATTACCATCTGGATTTGGGTGAGAATATCAGTTTATACGTTATATGATATGGAAACGATACGCATTTCTTAATATAACTGTCTACAATTTACGGCGCGTAATCAAGAAGTGCTTAGTTTGAGCTAACAAACTATAAAAACCTATACTTAAGTAAATAAACAAGTATTCATAATACGTTATAACAATACATATTATGTATTGAAACTAGTTATCTAATTGACAATCACATTTATTTATAGATTTATTTTAACTGACTGAATACATTTATTTATAGGTAGTTATACTAACCGCCAACACACAAATACACACTATGTATGTATATGTCTATGTATACACAGCGACATTTGCTTTCGAATAGAAAACGTGCCTGAAGTGTTGCTTCTACAAGTATTGAATAGATGTGACTAGATGGCAGGATTAAATAAATTTTACTTACTTTATTATTTATAAAATTGATATCCGCACTTTCCATTACTCACTAGTAAGTAAATAATTTCATATTATCACATATTATGATGAATTATGTATGAATATAGCTAAAAACCGCAAAATTTTTCAATAATTATTTTTTATCTGGCTTTGATGACTTATAGCGCCACCTATTGATACTTTAACTTTTGGTCGGAAATATAGTATGAAACGGGACCCCATGATAAAAGTATAAAAGAAGTTGAAAGAAGTTAATAGTCTATGATAGAGCTTATAAAAATCTACTAGATAAACATTTAGATCAATTGTAGTTCTGTACAGAGCCAAATGATGTTATTGATGGCTAGTTACGTAATATAAGTGAGGCCCTAGAAGAAGCTAAGTATATCAGATACCTTACAAGTAATAAACGTACTACTAAACTTTAGGTTACCCCTGGGATCCGGCGCTGCTTTAGAAGTCGTAATACGGAATTAAAATTAAGATCTGACCTATAGGTACAACCAGTGCTTTAAAGTCACATACAGAAGATACCGCATACATACATACACATCACGCCTGATTCCCTGTACAGGGGTAGGCAGAGATCACGGATCCCCATTTGTCCCGATCCTGACATACCACTTTCCCTTCATTGACACTCATACATATTTTCATACACACTCGGCGGTTATAGGGGCTCCTAACGTCACCTTTTTTTTAATATAGCGTCTATCTGATTGTTATATGTCTTATTAGGCCGGCCCCTGCGGAACCGCCCTTACACTTCACTCATATATATTCCTTTTGTCAATCTGCTATCATTCATCCGCATGACATGATCACACCATCGAAGCATGCTCTTTTCAATCTTAGTCACTACATCTTCTTTCAAACCGCAACCTTTCCTTATCATCATTCAATGTCACTCCTAGCAGGCTTCTCAGTGACCGCATTTCGACGTCACTGATTCTACTTTCATGCTTCTTTTGCCATACCCAACTTTCACTACCATAAGTCAATGTTGGAACAATCACAGCCCTATGGATAGCCATACGTGCCGATTGAGAAACCAGCTGGCTACACATAACACTAGAGTACCCGCCACATAAGGTGGCAGTTGGAGGCGTCGCCACAATCGCGTAATCCAGTGTTGCCAGTAAACACGCCAAAACTAGCACTCACTGTGCCATACGGCTCGATACATTATATTGAGGTTTCATTTGTAACGATCTTTGGTTGCAGAGCTATAAACTCAAATTAATATGCCAAAGTCAAAAGTCAAAATATTTTTATTCAAAATAGGCCCTATCATAAGCTCTCTTTGAAAGTTATTTTATGATCTAAGTACAAATTAAAAAAACTATATATTGACAAAAGGAATATATATGAGTGAAGTGGAAGGGCGGTTACGTAGGGGCCGGCCTAATAAGACATATATGTAACAGTCAGATAGACGCTATATTGAAAAAAGGTGACGTTAGGAGTACCTATAACCGCCGAGAGTGTATTAGAGAATGTATGAATGTCAATGAAGCGAAAGTGGTCTGTCAGGATCGGGACAAATGGGGATCCGTGATCTCTGCCTACCCCTCTACAGGGAATCAGGCGTGATGTGTATGTATGTATGTAAAAAAACTATTTCAAACATGGCACTGAGCATTGTCTTTACATATTTTTACCGAGGTTAGTTCACCAACCATTTCGGCTGTTCAAGATGCCACGTCATGAAGACCACGACCGCTCTGATAAGAGCGTAACGATTGAGAAGAAGAAGTTCAGCGGAGACCCTTGGAGAAGAACTAACAAGAAACTCCAAAAATCAATTTATTATAATCACCCTTAACAAACATAAAAATTACAAAGAGTGGGCAAAAAACACAACGCTGGTAATACTAAATTTACCTTTCATACAAAATAACACGCAATGGCGGAAACGTCAAATTTAGTTCCAAGTTTGGCTACTGCCACCTTATGTGGCGGGTACTCTATACATGGTCCTATTAATCGTATTACCTGCACTCTCCACGTTTAATATCTCCCTCACACTTTCCGTTATTAAGATACCGCACTTACCGCAAAATTATTAAAGAAATTAAACCGACAGTACGAGAGAGAACTTAAATTTTCCAATAATAATAAGACTTAGTAGGCTGCAATAAAATCTGTCACTCTTCTTAATAGTAGTAGGTCGAAAAGTGTTGAACTTCTAACTATAAAATCAACTCCGGACGAATCCATAATTTTTTAAATCATTTCTTTGCTAATGTAGGTAAAAACCACGCTTCTGAAATTAAATATACGATAAATAGTACGTATAAAGCCACTCCCAATGATTTTACTACAGAGCGCCTACAGTCCTCGTTTGTTTTGTTAGTCACTGATTCATATGAAGTAAGGAGTGTTATAGCTTACATAAAATCATCCAGTGCCCCTAGGTAGGATAACATCCCTATCGCTTTTGTCTGATCTGTGTAACACTTTTAGCCACGGATATAAGTCATCTTGCAAACTTGTGCTTCAGTTCCAGCGTTTTTCAGAATTCTTGAAGAGGTCTCTTGTTACTCCTATTCATGAGAGTGGAGAGAAAAAGAATGTGAGCAACTATCTTCCCATATCGGTTCTTATCCGTGTGTTTAAAATAATAGAGAATTTGATTCATTCTCGTCTTATCAACTATCTTGATGAAAAGTCGTGTGAAATAAATATCTTAATTAATTTATCGTAATACGACCCGGTCTCACATAGTTAATATCTTGATTATAACTCAATTCATTCGAACTCACAGTATGGGTTTCGTAAGAACGTGTCGACAAGAGGATGCAGTTTTGGACTTGAAATCCACAATAATCAGTGAGATGGATGTGAGACATAAATGCTTGACAGTCTTCCTTGACCTCAAAATGCCTTTCGATACTGTCGATGTTTCTGCTCCTGTTCGGAAGATTGAGGAGATGAGCAATTAGGTGTGTTGGAACTATTGCGAACCCAAAGAGTTAAAATAGGCTCATATTGATTATACCAGTGCTAGAATACGAAAACTTGTCTGAGTGTTTAGGACTTTGAGACACATTGTGACCCCTGGCCTTTTAAATCGGGTTTAAGCATCGCTTGTCAGGTCAGTAATTACTTATTGCATTTCGGCCTGGGGCGGTGCAGCGAAATGGAAACTTATAAACGTTGAAGAAACTGTTGTTTCTCAAAGTCATGTATTTTAAGCCTTGTAGATACCCTACCAAAGAGCTTTATAAAATAGCTAATTTACTGACAGTGCTACAGCTCAACATTTTACAATGCATCCATCGCCACCACAAGGGGCTTGCTCATGATCCTGCTCTCAGGCGCCGTCAAATATATGTGATCCAAACCAATAACGACAGTTTTGAAATAGGGTGCTGCCGGAGGACCAGTGATGCAGACTAGCTGCATCGTATACTGAGGCAGCACCTTTTCACTGCATCAATGGTTTTCATTCTTGATGTTTATTCTTTGTGTGTTTAATGTAATTTGAAGCAGTCAATTAAGTATTTTCTTTCTATCTTTGTTTATAAATGCAGAACGTTTGCCCAAATACAATTACAATATCAATCCAAATTAATAGATAAGAAAGTAAACATTTATTTATCTCATCTTTATGAATGTAAAACAGCAATAATGAAACAGCAATGGCTTAAAACTTGAACAAAAAATTGGCCTCGACTCTAGAGACAGATCTGTAGTGTTCATCGAAGTACAGAGTGTATTAATGGTGGCCTACATTGATACCTACGCAAAAACTAGCGAAGTTTCTTATAGCTTGTATCAACTTTTGAAGACTAAAGATTATCACTTTCATGAAGGTAAAGTTGGGATCACACTAGCCGATGGAGTACAAAAGAACAGAATGTACTAGTCACCACCGCCTGTGTCGTATTTCACGGTCGCATTATACCAACGAAGTTTTTACTTTTACCTGGCTCTAAAAAAATCATTTTTTTTAATTACATATTGCGAAAAAAAAATTAAAGTTTTTCAAATAGCCCGCATTGAGATCTATCTATGGGTATCAGATTGTCTATTCCTTACGCCACACCCTATCACTACATAGTATAAAACAAAGTCGCTTTCTCTGTCCGCGGTTTTTTTTTATAGATAGAGTGATTCAAGAGGAAGGTTTATGTGTATAATAACATCCATTAAATAGTGGAGAAGTACTGTTATTTTTGAGGTTTCTAATGTGATGTACATAATTTCACTTTTTCCGCTTACTTTGCAAACGCAGGCTAAACCCTACGAGTTTCTTATCACATAGGCTATATATTTTATACCCGTGCGAAGCCGGAGCGGGTCGCTAGTATACAATAAAATAAAAAGACAAACGGGTGCACGACCATTAACCCATGCAGGATAGTCAGAGGTTCAGATATCTATCTCCGCAATTGCGAAGGCAGCTATTCTATGGCTACCTCGAACCCACGTGTTGATCAGATAGTACTCAATGTGGGAGGTGGCAAGACATGTCACTATTTACAAGCACTAACTTTTACTTGTTCGGGGAACAGGTAAATTTCATATTTATGATTTCAGGCATCACAAATGCATACTGAACCTTTAACTACCCTGAATGGGATTACGGTCGTTATGCACAATATATAATTGTGTATATGAGTGTGATGATATACATACATATATATATTTTAACCTTTTCAAAAAGGGGTTCACTAATTGCTGCCTACCTACTAGGAAGAAAGCTGATTGTTTCAAATCATGTCTGGTTTCTTAAAATATACATGTAGAATAAATCAACTTTAGCAGTTAACTTCGAAAGAAAAATAAAGAAAAAGAAAAAAAAATAGTTTATTCACTGCATATTTACATTAGCACGCAATACAAACATTACAACAATACAAACATTACAACAAACAAAATGGTAACCTTGATGCAGTGAAAAGGTGCTGCCTCAGTATACGATGCAGCTAGGCTGCATCACTGGTCCTCCGGCAGCACCCGATTCGGAATCTGTCACAAGCTATAAATAATAAACATACACAAAATAATATACTTATAATAAAACATCATAGCAATAACGGATATAATATAACTTGTATATAAAGTTGATAATATATAATTCAAATTCAAATTTAAAATAGCGCTTGTAATAGAATAAGAAATGACCTAACACTACAAAATGATTAATTCTTGTTTTCCAAATTTCACTTAAGGGTATTGTATTCCAAAAATAAATTCACGAACTGTCAAAAATCCGACATTTCTAGCGCAGCGGCGCTGATTACCGTGCGGGTCAGTGCTGTTTTTAGCGGCCGGACTGAATATGAAATAAAAAAAGGCGCGAATTTCAAAACATCGCGACACGTTTACGGGAGTTTTATATTAAGGGTATTGTATTCCAAAAATAAACTCACGAACTGTCAAAAATCCGACATTTCTAGCGCAGCGGCGCTGAGTACCGTGCGGGTCAGTGCTGTTTTTAGCGGCCGAACAGCATATAAAATATAAAAAGGCGCGAATTTCAAAACATCGCGACACGTTTACGGGAGTTTTATATTAATAATATAGTTGATTTTTAAACTAAATAGTGTGCCGATTGCAAGTCAATTTTTTAATTGCTAAATAAAACGTACATTATTATCTATCTAGCATAAAATAAACATTGTGATGATTTTTCGACAATCCAGACCGACTTCTTAGCAGATATTCTCTGTCGAACGTGACAAATAGTTTTGATCATGACGACGCGCCGCCGCGGCGTGTAAAATGCAGACAATAAATACGTATCGTTTTCATATGATGCAACGTATAAACTGATATTCTCACCCAAATCCGGATGGTAATCAATTCAACACGAAATAAATTCAAGCTTTCCAGTGTTTGTAATGATGCTAGTACAGATTACATTATGTATGTATGCTACCACCTAACCAATTATTTACTGACTCCGAAAAGTTAGCGAATTTGTAAAACTATGTATTTAGATTATAATGCTTTTGAAATAAAATAATATGTTCTTCACCGAAAGATCGGCTGCAGTCATTTATCATATGCGTAAGTATTATGATTACTTAGGTTAATTCAGTTCATTCACGGTAAAATTATATACCTATTATACAATACTTTTTACCAAATTATAGATATAGTAGTCATTCAATTTATTAGTTACATTTACCTACATTACATACATTGAAACAAAATTGAGCTCATGAATCTAAGTGTGAACTCATTACAATGCATAAAACCTAATTTAAATTTGCCCTAATACTGCTTGATTTTACGACTAAATTTACAAACGGAATATGTACCAGGGTCACAGACTTATAGGCGGGCAGTCGTACGAAAAATGTAAATGTCTCGATTTCCATACAGATTTCTTTTGATCCTGATAAACTACTATTATACAGTCAATTAGTTTATGTGTTATGTTATGTTATGTGTTTATGTGTGTTATAATGCCAATAATGTTTTTGCTGAAATATTGGGTAGGTATTTGAATCGCGATCGTAAATAATAGGATTTTACGGTTGTGATTTATACACCGGTTCTCGTTCTATCACCGAAGTTAAGCAACACAGGCGTGGGAAGTAATTGGATTATAAACTATTCAGGATTATAAAGCTATAAACAGAGTTCCTGCGCACTCGGAGATAGTTTTCAGATACTTTAGTAACTACGATTTAATTATATGCATTGAAATTGTCTTGTTGCTTGTTGTTGTTGTTTTGTCACGATGATGTTTCTTCTCGGCATACTCACAACACATGCACCTGACCTCACAAAGCGTACCTACCTATTTTATTATTTGTTTATTTGATATAGTAACAGTCTGGCGTATTTAAAATGAAAGTAGTAAAATAATTATTATCTAAAAGAAACTGTAACTGTCAGCTATTCTTTTACGTTTAAATATGGTTTAGAACACGAACCTTTGTAATTGCTCTTTGGTTTAGAAACTAATACCTCTGTGGGTGTTAAAATTTTTAAACACACATCGTATATTGATATACAATTTACTACTTATATAACCTCCTGAAATAAGTATACCATAATGTTTGTAAGTAATAGTTACTGCACTAAAATATTTGTAAAAATAGGTACCTATTATTTAATTTTATAAATGCTCGCATTAAGGTTGCTTTACACTTTGATTAGTGACTAGGTATGGACAGCTACTGATTAGTGCAAGTTATTTCCTGTGCATGGAAGTGAATGGAAGTGAGTTCTATTTTTTGCGAGTAACCTCGTCCAGCGTGCCGGCACTGCCCCCTACTTACAGCGTGTCTGCCACTAAATACGTCTGATCTGGTCAGAGTTTAGAAAGCGTGCACGCTTGTTGTTATACAAAATGGCAAAGTGGAACGGAACATAACTTATAAATTTGTAAAGGAGTATATAAAATATGCCTTTACAACTTTAAATCCTTATTTTAATATCCTTAAATCACCTGCACTCAAAGTTTATTGGACACTAATCGCACCACACACTTACACTCGTACTAATCATAGTGTAAACCAGCCTTTAGAGCAGAGAGCGAGCACAGCGCGCTCGCGTCAACTATGTGCACTTCTGTGCCGCTAATCTAAAGCTTTTTGCGTCACAGAAAAATATATAGGTTTAAACTCAGCTTTGAACCACGGGACTACCAGATAATAAAAATTAGTGTTATAATTTAATAAATAATATTTTATAGCAATAACAATTAACCACCTAAAGCACCTATACACATTATACCGTATTTTACGACATTATGTATGTAAATATGAGATGAGACATGTATGAGAGAGATCATTACAGTCCCTCACTGCATGTAAACTATTTTGCTTCTTTTGATTAACTCCTGGATGACTTGGTACCTTGGTATGAAAATATTGTCGTAATGGGTGATTTTAGTACGCGTTTACTCAAAAATTACAACCGATCTAGTCATAATTCTTTGCTAAATGCATAAAACCTTCTTATTTTACCGATCAACGCTACTCAAAGGTTACCAAACTGTAATCCGTCTCTGTTAAACTAAATCAGAAATTCATCACCTGAACGATTATTAAGCACGGCAAATGTTTCAGAGACGATTTCGTCTCATGACGTTTATTTATGTGTCATATAAAATACGTCCACCTAAATTTAAAACCAAAATACTTGTGCAACGTGCTTTTTGAGCTACGAACGTGGAATGAAGCAAAAGATGCAGTGACCAACCAAATTTATCCATAAATGTATGTTATGGTGGTCTGGGCACATGGGACCGAGAAATGAAAGAACATTCAGGAAAGGAATTTTTAGAACCTAAGTGAATGGTTGAGTTGGACGGTATAGGCCACGTAGCGTAGCGTGTCAAATTGGAAACATTCTTCTCAAGGCGGGTGTGCGCAGCATGAAGAATATAAGAACATGTATGAGAAAGTGAATGGGTGTGAGTTAAGCAAGGCAGATTTGTCAGGATCGTTCCAGGTGGCGATCTATAGTCTCGGCCTATACTCTTGGGGATGTAGAGACGTGAATATACCTTTGTATGTATGTCATAGCGTCGTACGGGTTTCTTGTGTGGGGCAATTCTGCTGATGCTCATTGTATATTTGTGCTGCAAATAAGACCTGTTCGTTCGATACACTGTGAGGGCTATGCGAGTCTTTAAAAGAAATAAATATATTAACGATGGCTTAGATATTTATGATGAGTTGATCTATGTTAAGAAAGATATGGAGAATTAAAAACGTGTATGAGACATGCTAAATGTTATATACGAAATAAAACAAAACTGTATAAAAGTGAGACGAGTGAAAGTGAGAAAAGTCGAGACTTGAGGGAGGATATAAACCATTCGTTTAGTGGCTTGTGCATAAAAATGTATAAGTTCATCAAGAGCTTACCCCTAGACAAATTTAAAACTAGCACTAAAGCGACATTAATGGAAAGGTGTACTACAAAATAAATGACTATTTGAATGATGTGGCGTAAAATTTCATTGTAATGTGATTGTAGCTTCACGATGCGTGTTCTTATTGAGACACCGTTAAGTTTATTTTAGAATTTTTTGTTGAATTGTAAGTAAGACTACAGAGTTTCTAGGCATTTCTTCTCTGCTGATTTAAGTAATGTCAATAGTTTCATTAGATTTATTTTGAATTATTAGGAATATTTTATTGTAATATTATTGTCATTAATTACATGACTCTTAATGAGTGATAGTCGAGATCCTTTAATTAATTAAAAAAATAATTTCATTACATATCACTTAAAAAACGGTTGGAATTGCAAGCATTTGTACAATATACATCATAATTAAAAAAAAGAAGACTATAAAGTCTATAGGTGGACTCACCGAAACACACTAACGATTACGTTCCTACATACATACATCATATATATATAATTAAGTAATTTTGATTTCGAAAGCCTTAAGTTTTATGGTGAATAAAGATGTTTCGATCTTTCTTATATTTTACTTATACTATCCCATCAACTGAAATAATATTATAATGTTAATCGTAATTAGACTAATTAATTAAATTCACTGAAAAATACTTAGAATGAAGGAAGAAAGTGGCAGATTAAGTATCAAACAATATATGTACGTTATACTATATAATAGCGTACGTTCAAAGTCAATATAGACGATAAAAATAGATGGGATGATTACCAATGGCTCAGCCATTATAAGCTCCATTTTCTTTTCAGCAAGAACGGTGAATTCAGTAAATAATATCCTCATAACATATTCTCCAAGCCTCAATTCTGGATTGGCCGGTACACCAGTTGAGGCCTTATTGATTGCCCAAGGCAATAAGCCACCTAAATAAATATAAGTCTTTTGGAATCGTAAATTGACAAACGTTGTGTAGGCCATGGCAACATCGAACTATCTCTTTTTTAAATAATATATTATAGTGCTCAATATCTGATGTGTTAGTGATAAATTCGATAAGGCCATACATGAGCTACGCCTCAAGAGTTGATGATTAAAAAGAATGAGCTTGTCTTTAGTTTAAAAATATTTTAAATATGCCAGATTAGGAAAAGATAACGGAAGACAACCATTTTTCTCGAACCACATTAAATTATATACATTAACTTCCTAACTAACATCTATAAAATTTGCGATTTACAGTGACGACCTCCAAAGGGCGAATGGACACAACGCTAATCGTATGGTTCCGAGTTCTATTTCCGGTGGAGCCAAAGTTAAGAAACTCGCTTCTGCTTTCTTCTGCTTCCCAGTCTGGTCGTAGATTATATATGTATTTATATATCTATAATATTAATATATTCCGTGAACATACATTGATAAGAACTATTAACACATTTCTTCAATTAGAGTAACTACATTATTTTTATCGGTTGTATATATACTATAGTTTTAAGAGATTGGCCATTTATACTCATGATTAATAACTAACGGGACTTATCGCGTCAGTTTTTATATAACATTATTAACTTGAAGTTGCAGCTACGTTGCAGCAGCCATGGTCACGGGCAGATTGACGATTCATATTTCTTCGTCTCCACCGCAGCGCCCTGTCAGATTCTTCTTTGACTATCCTCACTGCTACGTTTTTATTAAACACACGCGACCTACAAACTACACTCACAGTATCTTGTGGCTTCTCACAATCATGCTGAGCCGAATGGCAATCTATTGCGGTATTCCACGACGAAGACAGTTTGTAGCCCCCTTCACGATTAAATGTACTGTGCTTTTTTATTTCAATTGCCTCGCGTACAATTCTACTGTAATATCGGCGTTCATTAGAGAGCACAGTGGATTTATAAAGCTGGATTTATGAAGATATTACAGTAGAATTGTACGCGAGAAGATTGAAATAAAAAAGCACAGTACATTTAATCGTGAAGGGGGCTACAAACTGTCTTCGTCGTGGAATACCGCAATAGATTGCCATTCGGCTCAGCATGATTGTGAGAAGCTACAAGATACTGTGAGTGTAGTGTGTAGGCCGCGGGTTATTGATAAAAACGTAGCAGTGAGGGTAGTCAGAGAAGAATCTGACAGGGAGCTGCGGTGGAGACGAAGAAATATAAATTGTCAGTCTGCCCGTGACCATGACTGCTGCAACGTAGCCGAAACGTCGAGTTAATAAATGTAACTTTATTATATAAAAACTAACGCGATAAGTCCAGTTAGTTGTTAATCATGTGTATATATACTAACGTAATCTTTTTTCAGTGTGTCGCTTAGTTGATCATAGTACGTTTAATTTAGAATAATAATCATATTTAATATTATTATTACAGTCCTAAAACTCCCGCCGCTACTCAGTCATATACTACCAAAAGAACAATAGTTTGAGACCAGACTTTATAAACACTTATTCAAAAGCTAATATAGAAAAAGGCCAATCCCTTTCACGACCGCTCTTCTTGGCCGTCTCTGGACCACTAACTGTGTATGAGCCATGAGGGATATCGTCCACATTTTTTTGCTTTGTTTCAGTTAGATATATTATATCTAACATATTACATTGCATTATTTCATAAATTACGTCAATATTACTCTGCACACATTCATAGATTCAAAACATGTTCATGATCACCGTGACCTTTTCTGAATACATAAATACACATCACGCCTGATTCCCTGTAGAGGGGTATGCAGAGATCACGGTACCCCATTTGTACCGATCCTGACAGACCACTTTCGCCTTATAGACCTTTTCTGAATCTTATACGCCATCAAATTTTTTGAAAAACATGTAAGTATTTAACAATTTATGTATTTTTATAAAAAGTAATTTGAACTAACCTCTGTTAGACATCACAGCTTCTTTTATTACAATGTTCCGAGTTGCAATATTTTCCTAAAAAACAATGTTAAAATTTTAATAAAAAACCATAAGCAAGCTATGTATTAAAGATTGCACTTACACGATATTAGATAGATGTAATGAACGGAAAGTATCAACAAAGCTCAAAAAATAATATTTCTGCAAATCTTTTGTATTTCTATACTCTCTGTTCGTTATATAAAACATTAATAAGAATATGGCCAAAATTACTAGGATCATGTACAATAATCTGTATCTAGCGTGTACTTATAATTAATAAATATACATACATTCATACGCATCATTCACGACCGTTCAACCATTTACGAGTAGTCGGACTTTAAGTGTCCACCTTCAATTAAAGTTATTGTAACGCTCTTTGGTTACTAAAGCCTACTTTAGTTGATTATCAATATCCAACGTGGCAGGAGGTTAATGGTATTTCCTTCTAGGATTTAGGCAGAGATCACGAATCTCTATTTGCCTTGATCCTAATAAACCACTTCAGTTTCATTGACATCCATACAACTCCTTATGCACACTCGGCGGTTATAGGTACTTCTAACGTCACTCTTTTCTTTAATATGTCATCTATCTGACTACTATCTGATATATTCCTACAGGCGTTTCAATATTCGCATTTCTACGGCATTGTTGACTGTCAAGCAAATATTGCCATATCCAACTTTTGATACGATAAGTCAATGTCAGGCCCGGCAAAGCCCTTAAATAGCCATATAAGAAACTAATTAACTACGCATATCAATGGGTTCCATCCATCATCCACTATGGGTTTAATATAACCTTAATATATAACTTTCCGTCAGTAATAATTAGACTTTCCAAATAAAAATATCTTTCAAGTGTTTAACCCTTTCATTATATATGTCAATCTTACACTCTGTCTTGCCAAGTCCCTCCAAAACACTACTATCGGTTTACATAAATTACATGAAATTTCTCTTATCTTTAGGCACCCATTCATGCAAGTGTGCATCTCTGGCAGATCACACGCCGACGAAGCAAGAATAAGTTGAACGCAAAGCATTTTATGATCGACTTTCCAACATGCAGTCCGCAGTCACCTTCTTACACTTCAACCAAGCAACTATCTATGACCAGGTTGAACATACAAGGCGAAGATACACAGTCATGCCTCACGACCTTTCGGATACAAAACCAGTCTGAGTAGGGTCCATTTACTTTAACAGAAGCTTTACAGTCCATATATAAAAAAATTAAAGGTCGTATCAAGGTACTGCCCTAATCGAACTGAGACATTGCCGCCTACTAATCATTCCGGGGTACATGAAACCTTTTCCGAATCCATTCATACACAGAATTTAATTTATTCTTCACCAATAAGTTTTACGATATAGGTAATAATCGGAAACCCAAGCTGCTTATTAGAATAACAAACATATTATTAAGAAATTCAGGTAAACTTTTTTTAAAACCCTGAGTTTACATATAATATAGACGCAGCACGTCTGAAGCCAGTTACCACACTGAGAGATCTTGGTGTCATAATCGCAAGTAACTTAAAGTGCGATGTCCAGTTTTCTTCAATAACTAAAAAAGCAAGCTTTATTCTGTAAATGATCAGAACAGCATTTTATATTATTACAAAAGACTTGTACATCATAATATACAAAACAATTGGGATATGCATTTCTAATATGGAGTCCTTATTTCCGGAAAGATATAGAAAAGCTCGAAAAAGTTTAGAGAACAGCAACTAATTTTGTTGCTGGTCTTAAAGTCCTACGAAGAACGTTTTTGGAATAGAGAAGAGGTGCCCTAATTGAGACGTATAGGATACTGAAAGGTTATTACTATGTATCTGATTTGCAATAAATGTGTTCGGAAAACCACTTAACAGATGGTGCTAGGGGTGCTTTAAAACTCGAGGCAGGTTTCACATAAGATTTGATGACTACTCGTTTATGCTGTATGAATGTTAAGAGTAAAAATAAAAAGTATTCTGTAAAGTGAAGTGTTTCAATCAGTAATGGGTGAAGGGAGTGCTTAACATTATATGGTGCCGAAACCCGGGAATGACCGAAAGTGGACTTTGGGACTTTGCCAAAATCTGAAACGGTTTATTCTATATACTTCGTCTATCGTAGTGACGAAGTTATACTATGGACTTAGAAATTTTGGACTAAAAACGGACTTTTTGACCGAAAAATTGGTACGAAAAACACAAGTTTTAGTCACACAAAAAAAGACAGAAATTTTTTATTAATACTACAAGTAAAATTACGTTAAATTACTCGCAGGTTTCTTTGGCCAGTTCTGAGAAAAATTTTGAATATTCATCATCAAAACAACCTAAGTAAAATAAAAAGTTAAACTATCGATTCGTTCATATGTATGGTGATGAAATGGTTAAAAAGGTGAACTTTGCTACAATCACAGGTCCATTGAACAATACTTTAAAGAAAAATCAACCCTTTTTTATAATTGAACTGTTGTATGTCAAAATTCATTTGAAAGAAGCTCTTGTGACACATTACACCCCAAGAGTATCCCAATTTTTCAAATGATAACATTCACTTTTATTTTACAAACGGACGCTTCGAACAATGATGTTGGCGCAGTTTTATGCAACAGTAATATGAAGTCCGTAGCTTTCACTATAAATATTATAGTAGACCATTAAATAAGGCTGAAAGAAGTTACCCTATTATTAAAAAAAAATAGTTGTTTTTTTGGTCAGTTCTTTATCCAACGATTTCATAGATAACACAGGAAAACAAAATCCGGTACCGTCTTGAATTTACAGAAGTAGTCGATAGTTTCTATCAATAGTGGTGTAACTTAACTAGTTTCTTTATTAATTTCATTATGTCTTCCTCAAGAAGGACGAGTTTAAATAATCCTGATTGTTTTTGTGGTATTTGTGGAGAATATATGTTCAAAAAAATTCATTTCAATGTGTCGGCCTTTGTGAAAAAGGCATACTTCGACTACATTGGGTTTCCGTTGCCGTCAAACGCTTAACCATGGGTACCAAGTTTGGTATGTACAAGTTGTGTTGACTTTTGCGACTGTAGGCAAACAAAAAAGAGCCACTTTTAAGTACAAAGTTCCTATGATTTGGCGTGAACCATCATGACGACTGTTATTTCTGTGTAACGAAAATCATAGGAATAAACCATAAAAATTGCTCTAAGTGGATATATCCAAACCTAAAATCTGCCATAAGACCACTATTGAGTATTAGTGACACATCAACACCACAGCAGCCATGTACATCTTCAGAAAATCCAGACCAGTGCAGCGGACAAACCGAAAACGCCAGTAGTCGTAGTGACAGTGATTTTGATTGCTACGATAGTCCCCGACCACTAAATCAAGATAATCTAAATGACTTGATCAGGAACCTTTGACTGTCTAAAACGGCATAAGAAATTTTAGCTTCCTGATTGAAAGAAAGACATTTGTTGACCAGAGAAACGAATAATAGAATTTTTTGGGCAATTGGAAGTCTGACGGCTACATTCAGCACGTTGAACAGTTGCTGAGACACTTCGAGCGGCTTGGATGCAACATGAGTATTAAGCTTCACTACCTTCACAGCCATCTACACTAT
The DNA here is from genome assembly GCA_030578115.1 of Leucoptera coffeella. Taxonomy (NCBI): domain Eukaryota; kingdom Metazoa; phylum Arthropoda; class Insecta; order Lepidoptera; family Lyonetiidae; genus Leucoptera; species Leucoptera coffeella. The sequence continues at coordinate 3,719,370 of JAMBLF010000002.1, forward strand.
TTTCCTGAAAATATCGGTGACCTAAGCGAAGAACAAAGAGAGCGCTTTCACCAGGATATTCGCACTATGGAGGAGTGGTATCAGGGGTACTGAAATGAACATATGATGGCTGATTATTGTTGGAGCATTAAAAATAGTATTAATAATACTTCTCACTCTAGAAAATCCAAAAAAGGGAATTTTATTCAGTATAAATATATTTAACCCTTATCTTGGCAAGATCAAAAAGTTACTTGTTTTTCAAAAATGAATGTTTTTTTCAGTAGGTGAAAAGAACTTATTTCAGTTTTCAGATTCCTGAAAATAGTGTGTATCATATTTAATACATTGCCAAGTGCACACCGATTCAAGTGCTAAAAACTATGTATATCATATTTTATGATACATCGCCAAATGGGCTGAATTGTTACTTCAAAAAAGTATGTATTAAGTATGATACTGTACTTAGAAAGGGGTGTTGAATTAAAAGACATGTTTTATTGTAATAATGTTTATTGAAGTTAAGAAAATAGTTAAAACTTATCTAGTGTTGGTGAAAATTATAAAAACAGTTGCGTTCTTCAACTAAACAAAGTCGTTGGTTACATTTACTACACTTTATGTAAGTTTGTCCATTCTTACAACACCTACATCGACCCCGGCTTACAAAAACAGGCCAGTGATCTTTGTTATCAAACCTGATACCATCTAAAGGTCTCGGAGCCACAGGTGCTTTGATTTTAATAACGTTGACGAGACTGTCAGGATTATTAGTTTGCTTGACATCTCTCTCTTTGTGCAGTAATTCTTTATAAATATTGAGTCGGAAAGTTTTAAGTTTTAGTTTTTCATTTGGATTATTCTTGCGCCAAACAAGTCAAGCATTATTAACACAAATATCCAAAAGTTGAGCAAAAATACTTAGATACCACCTGTGGCTCCGAAACTCTGTACGATATAAAGCTATAAGCATATCCGACAAGACCACCCCACCCATATGACGATTATATTGCATGATTACTTCAGGACAGTTTACATCTACCTTTCGTATTTGTTCTTTACAGAACCTTCTTACTTTGTTCAGAGGATATGAATCACAATAAGTACTCGCCACATGGACAGAGCGGTTGTCGTACCATTTAGTGACAGATACTTTCTTTTCATTACATACAACCTGACAGAAACTACCTCTACCTTTTTTTTCAGTTCTTTGTCAGTCATCAAATATTTTTCCCCACCTTTCAAACGATTTGGTCTTACAGTACCCAAACTAAGTATACCGTACTTATCACGCAGAAGAATCATGAGTGGTATACTAGTGAAAAAATTATCGAAATATACTACTGATCCACTTTTATTTTGAATAGACTGGCAAAGTGCAAGAACTACTAATGCCCCCAAACCTAGAGCTTTTTCATCTTGAGGAAAAGTATAGCCTCTGAATGTATCATCTCCACCGTAAAGAATAAAATCATGTACAAAACCCGTAATACTAGATCTAGCAAACATTTTAAATCCCCACTTAGTAGGTTTTTTCTGCATATACTGTCTACGGTTACCAGCTTTTTTACCTTTGTACGGTATCATCATTTCGTCGACACTGAAATGTTGTTCTTCTTCTTGCTTTAAACAATTTTGCCTGATAGCTTCAAACACTGGTCTTATCTTGAAGTATTTGTCACCATCTTCACTACAATTGTCGACGAAATGAAGATACCGTCGTATTTGTTGATATTTTTTTAGATGTCAGCCACACCTGGGATTCTGGTTTCTTTAGCCCAGTAATCAGTATACGCCGGTAACTTAACTACACCCATGTACAACATTATACTCAAAAAATCTTTTACATCATTAGCTGTTATATTTATTGATTTGCCGGTTTTTTGTGTGGAATATAAATTTGTTTGTTCTACAATCAACTGCAGAATTTCATCAGAAATAAAAAGAAAATAATCGAGTGGAGACGATACATTAGAGCGTGGTAGGAATAGATTCTTTTCAGGTCTTTCAAAGTAATCGACGAAAACTTTATGCAAGAATTGTTTGTTTTTCTGCCAATAATATTTCGGTGTAGATGTAACTACATCCGGGGATCTTGGTGAAAAGACTCCAGCGGTATAGTCTATGGATTTTTTCAAAACGTGTTTTATAAGTGAATTATCTTGCTGTATTTGTACTGCTGCTGAGCTTGTACTGGGAACTGGACTTGTGGGCGTTGCTGGAGAAGGTGATGGTATTTCAGAAAAACTCTGGTCCAAAACATGACGAACCAAAGAACTATTTGCTTCTTCTTTAACTATGTCATTTTCCGTGTCTGATAAAATGATCATGTTTTCTAAGGAACTACTAATTGAAAGTGCTGGGGAGCTTTCGTAGGCATCATCATCATCATTATTATTAGTAAAGCGGAAAACATTATCCTCAGAGTTATTTGACGAATTATCGTCATCGGAACAAGCATTCTCAGATGGAACAAGCGCAAGAATTTTTTTGCATCTCTGCAGCATAGCCGAATTACCACCACCACCCTAAACCAAAACGAAAATGCTTGTTAAAAGAGAAGAAAAAAACAAACTCCAAGCATATTTTTTTTAGTAAAAGTGTTATAAAATAAATACAAATATCACCCCCCTATAATTGGCAATGAAACAAATACAACAGATAGTTGACATTGAAGCATTATTCGTCCAACGGGCAATGAAACAAATACGATACATGCTTTGAAAACACCCAAGTGTTAGGAAGTTGGCAAAGTAACATATTTGATACATTCAACGTAGGGCCCACAAAAATCAATGACATATGAAAATTTGCAGCAAAAAAAGATGCATTCACAATAATTAACTAGTATCTAAGTTATTTAGCCTAAAAATTTTATTACTTCTGGAGAAAAAGCTAATAAAAAATAATTTCACTTACCGAACGGGTGAAGAACGAGTTCCGCCGCATCGTTAATTTAAATTTGACAGGTGAATGACCTTGCCAATTGACGATTTTGACGTTTGATTGTCATTCAAATTGAATGACATTTGCATTCTATACTTTATTTTATTTTCTAACGAAATCGTTGTCTTTTAAACTTAATTTAAACAGAGTGTATCATAGGTGTTACGGTACCAAGATAAGGGCTAAAAACATTTTTTAAACTTTAACTATATTCACTTTCACTGAAAAAACCTGTCACTCCGTAACTCCAAAACTAGACCTGCTTCATAAAAACGGCACATATTTTTGAAATCAGCAAAGAAAAACTGTTCAGATTCATGTGAAAAATCACATGCAACAGACATGCTGTTTTCCAGTGTAATATTTAAACACTGTTCAATACTGACAATTATCCATTGGAATTAAACAATAAACTCCAAATCACTTATAAACATGCACATGAAAATTTAGTTGTTAGTAAAATTAAGGCATTTAGGAAATGCGTCTTATGTCTAATTATACAGTGAGAGAAAACATCGTGAGGACACATACCTGTTCGTCGAACAGGTAATAGTTGGTGCTTGTAAATGGCGACATGACTCACACATTTCGGTCACATTTGGTACTGACTATCTGGTTAACACGTGGGTTCGAGGTGTCCATAGAATTCCTACCTTCGCAATTGCGGAGAACCTGACCTAACCTGAACCTCTGACTACTCCGCGAGGGTTAATGGTCCTGAATGCGTTTGTTTTTGTTAAAAAATAAGAACGAAATTAGATTATCTCTATGAAGGCCCATACATCGTAATAGAAAAAGCAGTGACTAATGTGAAAATTTTGAATAACAAAGTAGAGACCGTTCATAAAAACTGAACAAAACCGTACGATGTTTAAATTTCATATTATGGACAATACATTATGTTTATTTGTTATAGAAATATATTGCATTTCTTTTTGCCACCGGTGAGGTGTAGTATGTGTAGACTCACCTTTAACCATTTAACTTAGTTTTACTTTATATTCATAAACAATCAGTCTAAGCTCAACCCGTGTATTATTCACACCTCTCCACATACAATATCATACCTCAAAAGTGACAAGGTCTTCTTGCGACGATGTCATTCGTTCCCGTTCCCGCCAGACAACGCTTTCATATAGTTACCGTAAATAACTACAGATTAGAATCAACTCTTTGACCCATAAAATGATACGGATAAAGATACAGTAAGACCAGGTGCACAAGAATGAATAAAAACTAGATGTATTGCATTCGGACCTGCACCTTTATTAATGTCAATGACTTTTAAACACCTATTAACTAAGTCTACATTAATTTCTATAGAATTTATATCCAATACAGCTAACTGACATAGTTTACAATACTCTAAAGGGGTGTCATACATCATTCACACCTTGGTGTTAGAAAATGGACTCCAGTCGGGTGTGAGAATGAAGACAAGGTACGATCGTAAGGCCAATGTAAACGGGTTTGAAGAAGGATCTTTGGTGTGGTTGCACAACTTGGTTCGCCGAAAAGAGAAGTCCCTGTACAAGGTAGTTACTAAACTGAACGACTTGACTTACCGAATTCAAAAGCCGTCACGGTGTGCCCCAAAGGTTGTCAACATTGATCGATTGGCGAAGTATCACGGCAGTAACAGTGATGCTCAGGACGAGCATGCCTAAGAGGGGGACAGTGTTACGAGCATCGCCTGGAACATCCGGTGCACAGCCGCAGCACGCATACTTATACTTATGTAGGTTGTTTACGATATCGAATCAACGAAGGTACCAGGAACCTATTGTTCGCAAACAATAGACGCTCGGGACGCTTCTACGACTTTAATGTCGGTAGAGTTGTAAGACAACCAGTGCCACTCAATATATTTCAACGTTAAATGTATGTACTATTACTGTACTTATAATAAAAAAAATTAATTGAATTTACGCGCGATGAGCAGCAGATCTTGCGTGTAGAGCAGAACGCCTAGTAAGAGGCCATGCGTGAAGACCAGAAGGCTTTGCGTGAAGAGTAGAACGCCAAGCTTGAGAGTATGGGAGACGAACAAAAAATAATTCTAGATGCTGTCCAAGGCATTAGTCGCCCAGTATGCAAGCTTAGAGATGACGGGTCACATCATTAAAGATTAACGATAAAGCATCCCATGACAGAAACCAGTTGAACAGGTTCCTGTGTTCCTGCCATGCGTCTCTGACAAGTTTGGAGTGTTCTTAAGAAATTTATTGATCACGTCCGTATATACTCCGTTATGACCAAGTTGCTCAGGATACCTAAGAATGTGATTACATATCAAACATCGGGTGTTTATAAGACTGTAATTGAGAGAAACCTTATATCAAGCAAACCAAATGGTCTATATATATAATGTAATTTGTGCAGTGAATAAAGTATTTTCTTTCTATAAGCCAAGACATGTATGCAAAGTAAGTGAAGGCACACATAGGTCTAGTCAATAAAATGGAACTCAATAAGTCTGCCGTAGCGTAACATCTACTCATCTAAGGACCTAACCAATGAATTGAGTTGCACTATCCCAATGTTCTCTCCTGTGAATGCCGTTATTGCAGTAGAATTTTCCGTGAGGTGATAAAAATTGAAAAGCATAACAAGTTCAATCATGAAGAACGTTATAAACTGTCTTTGTCGGAGAATTAAGCGATTGAACGAGGTTTGACAAATGTGAAAGTCTACAACCCCAAGATACTGTAAGTGTAGTAGATGTGACCAAAGAACCGTTGAAATGTGGGTAGACGGTAAATCTAACCAACAATTTCCATGGAGGCGTAGACATCTTGTTAGCACGTCAGTTGAACCGTGGCCAAGGCCATTGCAACATGGCCGAAACTTCGTAACAAAGGTAATACTTTGTTTATGAAATATACGCGATAAGTCATGATTTTCTTGTAAAAAGTCAAACGTAAAAAAATTCTTTACAAAAAATATTGTTTATTTCATTGACACACTAGGGTTAAATTAAAAAGATATGTTCTTTTTGAATTTACCTGGTTTGCAAAATGCAACACCGGCTTTTTGTGAATTGCGATTGATTTTTGCATTTTTCGCAAAACAGTCACAATGCAAAAAAGAATTCTTATAATTGAGCAATGTTGTCAGGAAACGTAACATAATTTAAGCGTTGTTTTTTTGGAATTTCGAATACTAAAGTGTCATATTCCTTAGTCTATCAGCATTATTTCAAGAAATTGAATTTTTAATTTGAATACATCAGTGCCGTATTCTATTATAATTCTGTTTTGTAATACACTAATTTGATAAAAAATTTATAGTTTCAATATACCTTTGGGTGTGTTACTATATATTATACTTGTTCCTTCCTTTTCATGATAAAAATTGCCTTTGAGCAAGAAAGTTTTTGCTCATGGCTGTTGCTAATCCCGATTTATGACAAATTAAGCAATTATGAAGACCAGCCTATGGAAAACATAATATAACATCCCGTTTTCCCATCTTCACATGACTTAATAGATGAAAAAGACATTAATTTGTATAGGGACAACCTCCATGGTGCAACTAGTTAACCACATGAATGCTAATGAAGAGGTATGGATTTCGATTTCAATTGGATGCTGAGTTAAAAACTGTGCTTTTCTTCAGCTTTCCAGGTCATAATTATTATGCATGCTATGTTTGTATGTATTTATCTATAACTATACGTATATATTTCTTAAAAATATAATGACCTTGACCTGTTAATTAATTACTTGATGTACCCTTAACACAGTTCTTAAGGGTATTGTAATTTCAAAAACTAAATTCACTAACTTTAAAAAATCCGATATTTCAAGCGTAGCGGCGCTGGGAACCGCGCGTGTCAGGGCTCTTTTTAACGGTTGCCGGAATATACAATAAAAAAAAGGCGGGAGATTCAAAACATCGCGACGCGTTTACGAGAGTTTTATATCAATAATAGTTAATTGGTAAAAGAAATACTGTATCGATTGAAAAATATTTTTATTAATTGCTGAATATAACAAATACTAACTATCCATCTTCAATTGAAAATTGTGGTGGTTTTTCGCCAATCCAGGTCGACTTCTTACCAGATATTCACTATCAAAGTGACAGGTAGTTTTAATCATGTTGACGCGCCGCCGCCGTGTATATTGCAGACAGTTTAATCACGAAGTACAGTGAACGCTAAAAGTGCAGTCCCAGTATTTTTTTATAAGTTTTAAGTTTATAAGAATAAAAGACAAATTTTACATTTTAAAACTGTTGCCACTATCCATTGTCATGGCCACTATACGTTCGCGTGCTTCGATATGAAAAGTAATGTCTTTTGTTCTTATAAACGTAAACCTCAATAAAAGTTGCTGGGACTGCACTTTAGGCGTTGACTATATGTAGCGTTACGTGCGTTTCCATAGATGCAACATTTAAACTGATATTCTCACCCAAATCCAGATAGTACTAAATGCAACACGAAATAAATTCAAGCTTTCCAATGTTTGTAATTATGCTAGTACAGATTACATTATACACCTACCTAACCTATTATTTATTGACTCCAAAAGGTTACCGAATTTGTAAGACTATGTATTTACATTATATGCTATTGAAATAAAATGGTTTTCTTTACCGAAAGTTCATCTGTAGTATTTTTTCATATGTATAAAAATTATGATTACCTAAAAATCTGTAAAAGCGCTCTTTCTTGATCATTAAACGGTTTAGTATTGACAGTCCATTGTGTGAGTCTTATTCATAATGACTTTTCGTAAGGTTAGTTCATTTACGCTAGAATTATATATTCTCCAATACTTTTCACCAAATTGTAGATACTGTCGTCATACAGTTTATTAGTTTATTGGGGTGCCAGGAGGCACACTCATCACCCAAGTGCCTCAAGTTAACCGCACCTGCCCGTGGTGCACCCTGCTGACCAACGAACGAGGCTCTGGCGACCGACAAATGGCGGTATAACCATTTCTTAAATTAGCATAACTAAATACATTAGGCAAGTGACGGGCAGCGGACGGTCACTGGTGCGACAAGCTATGCTCTGCGCTCACCAACCTACCTGCCCAGCGTGGTTAGTATGGGCAACAACTCCCAATGAGTCGCAACACGAAAGGTTGGCCCTCAGTTCCCGGTCGCCCTACTATTCTGGACCATGGCAGAGGTCCCAGTTACGGTAGGGCTGGGGGTGCTAAAAATCCCCGGGTTACGGACGGCTCCCACAAACTGACCCTGGCGACGTTTAAGGTGGATGTGTGAAGCGCAGGACGGCCGTGTCGTCGCATCACAAAGATAGATCACATTAGTTTTAATTTACAGGGCGTTGTATTCAGTTTAGTCACAAGCGCCATCTATTGTTAATTGAAAAAATTAGAATCTCTTACTAAGTAGAGCAGAAGTTGTTTGCAACTGGTATGGTATGTTAATAACTTCACGTGAATGAGGTAGGGGAATCTCACGGACTGAGTTGTCATGGTGATCACTGTTGATACCATCGAGCGAGCAACACGGGTTGAATCGGGTGTCCGTTACTTGCAAACAACTTCTCGCCATTTTTAATCCGTTTCCATCCTAAATTTATGTGCACATTTGGTAACAAAGGTTCACTAAAGTAATAGACACAACTAGCTGTTCTACCTGTGGGTTTTGTTTCGGACAACAACCATGGATGAAGACATCCCCCAGTCACATACACAAGGTTACAGGAAAAGTTGTGCTAGATCCGTTAAGGGCGTGGAGTACTCATTATTTCTAACTTATTTTACTATTAAGCACCTACCCTAAACTTAACCCTTTTTGAGATATTCGACTTTTGATTTTTTTATTTAAAATTGCTGATTTTATCCTAATATTTTTATTTGCGAGTCTTATTATTATTATTGCATTTTAACATGTGTAGTAAGATGCTTGAGAACATCCACCATTAAAATTTTACATAAGTTAATTAAATAGGCCGTAGGAGAAAAGTGAAAGGTAAAAAATAAAAAAAGATATTAGAAAGTTTATTTTTCTCTAAGGGATATCTACAAAAATTATTATTACAGTTGTTCGGCAGATGTGATATGAAATATATGCGTTAATATATGTATTGCACATTATCGTCTGATGTTATTTTTATCATTATGCAAAAGTAGAAAGCATAATCTAATTGTTAAAAAATAACCTCACAGATACTCACGGCTTGTAAGAATGCTCCAAAAATGTTCTGAAATTATATGAAATATATTCATTTACAACATACCGATATGCCTCATCAATAGCCTCGTCCAGACAGGGTGAGCTGCGCGCCCCTGTGTGGACGGACTTAACCAAACGTGACGCACAAAAATCCTTATGTTAGTTCGTAGGCACTAAGGAGCAGGAATATTCGATGTCTTCCACAGACATGCGAGCAAAATTTGACACTGAATGGTCGACTGCTAGTTCTTTTAACAAAGAGTTACCGTATTGGTTCGGTTTTGGTACAATTTTTTAATCCAGTTTTCGTTTTCGTTTGTCTTTTCTTTTTTTTATTATGTATGCAGCAAACAACATTTGCGCCGTAGCAGCTATAAATACGTGGTTTTCCATCGTTAGTCTGAGAGAATCTGATGCTCAAATCAGCTCACCTCGGCTCGCGATCCCGGCTCGGAACTTTTCACAGTGCCACGGCTCGCGAGCAGGAAGTCCGAGCGAGACTCGCGAGCCGCGCTCACCCTGTCTGGACGCGGCTAATGATTTCATTTCTTTAATCACTTAGTTCGATAACAAGTACATTAAAACTAAAGGGCTGCCAGACAACGATAATAAGTGTACTAATTTAATCAACAACATTTTACAGCAGCAATAATTACTTATATATACATAATAATTACTACATGCAGTAATAATTACGAGTACATATATGGGCGATTTGCACGAAATGTGTTATTAACTTTTTTTTTCAAAATCATTTTATTTTCATGAAATCCATAGTTTCCATAGCCAGCTAACTCGTGGTATATGTCGCCATGCTTACAACCCCCTAAATTAGAAAATATAACCCCCCCAAAAAATAAGCGCCACGTGCCTTGACAAATGCGTTCACGTTTTTGACAAAAAGCCATAAAGGGAGCTACGTTAACGACAATAAAATATTTAAGTAGATTTTTTAATAGAAAACTATTTTTTACTTAATTTCACAGTTATACCATAAAGACACATGTACATTCATGTTATATTAAGGTACACACAAAGCAGAACGGTGAAACAATATAAATTTGTATTGTTTTAGTGTGCTATCAAAAAGGATTAAGCAAGATTCAAAAAGGAAAGCATGGTTCAAATCTTCCCATTAAAGAGCATCACCGAGAAGTTTCTAGCGAAGGACTTTCAGATGTATTGCTCCTTTATAGACTTAGAGACGAAAAGACCTTTGACTCCATCGAGATCTGGGCTGTTCTGGAATCCTTGCAGCGATGCCTGGTCGATTGGAGTTATGTGCAGGTGTTGAGGAGCCTATACAGCGTGGCATCGATATCTGTTCAAGTCCAAAACAGGATGACGAGTTCTATACAGTTGCTCAGAGGAGTGAGACAGGGGGATGTCATCTCCCCGAAACTGTTCACGAACGCACTGGAGGACGTCTTCAAAACTCTGGATTGGACTGGGATGGGTATCAATGTCAATGGCAGATACCTCACTCATCTCCGCTTCGCTGACGACATTGTCATAATAGCAGAGTCGCTGCAGGATTTACAGGGAATGCTGCACAGTCTTAACGCTGCTTCACGGTCGGTCGGTCTCCGGATGAACTTGGACAAGACGAAAGTCATGTCCAATGAACTCGTTGTCCCTGAGCCGATCACGATCAGTGGAGAAACGCTCGAAGTGGTCCAGGAATATGTCTACCTGGGCCAGGTTCTGCAAATGGGTAGGGACAGCTTCGAGCGTGAGATTTCCAGAATATTGCAGCTGGGCTGGGCAACATTCGGGAAGCTGCATCACATCTTCTCGTCGCCACTACCGCAGTGTCTTAAGACCAGGGTTTTCAATCAGTGCGTCCTACCTGTAATGACATACGGTGCCGAGACGTGGAATATGACAGTCGGGCTGGTTCACCGATTGCATGTCGCTCAGTGAGCAATGGAACGTTCGATGCTGGGTATCTCGTTAAGGGACAGAGTCCGGAACGAGATTATCCGGCAGAGAACCAAAGTCGTAGACATTCTATCGATGTTGCAAGGTGAAGTGGCAGTGGGACGGTCACGTCTGTCGCAGAACCGACGACCGTTGAAGCCAAGCGGTTCTCGAATGGCGACCGCGTCTCGGTAAACGTAGTGTAGGACGCCCCCCTGCTAGATGGACCGATGACCTTAAAAATGGTCGCTGGTAGTGGTTGGCAGAGGGCCACGAGTGATCGTGTTTTGTGGCGTTACCTTGGGAAGGCTTACGTCCTGCAGTGGACTGACATAGGCTGATTGATTGAGACTTAGAGAAGGCTTATGATAAGGTGGTAAATAGGTGGATGAAAATGTGGAAAGCATTGTCTCCGTTTGGGTTGGAGGGTCAGCTTGTGCGTGCACTCTAATCATTGTGTTATGGTTCGAGTACATGTGTGAGAGTGGGTGATGGTTTCACGGACTGATTTGCCACCTCTCGGGGTGTTCACCAGGGTTCACCTCACCATGTCTCTTCAACCTATTGCTAGGATATTGCTAGACACATTTGCATGAAAGTAGGCGAGTTTTTCATCAAGCGCGTCTTGTACGCGAACAATCAAGTGTTGCTTGCTTCATCGACTAATGAGTTGCAGGAGATGATAGACATTACATGTAAGGCTTTTGAAAGAAAAAATGAAAGTTAGTAATACCAATACTATGAATTTTGAGAGACAGAAAAGTATGACAAAATGTGTTATTAAAAGGGATGGTAAGGAAATGGGACAAGTTAGGGAGTTTGTGCATTTGGAACGTGTGCATACAAGAGAAGGAAACTGTGATGGTGATATTGAAAGAAGAGCGAAGAAGGGAAATGCAGTGAATGGGACTATGAGCAGCAGTATGATGTCTAGTCAGTTGATGTTGGAACAAATGTGACACGATAACTTATTAAATGTGGTAGATGTACGTAAAAACTATTCTAAAATTTAATTTGCTGCTACTTAATAGTAGAAAACAATCACGATCAAGTGTTGCTTGCGTCGTCGGCGGATGAGTTGCGGAAGATGATGGATAGATGTAAAGCTTTTAAAAGAAAAGGTACATAGGTGAATGTAAATTAAACCAAAAGTATGGTTTTTGAGAGACTGAAAAGTATAACACAATGTGTTATTAAAGTGGAAACGGAATAAGTAAGAGCTAGTTAATTTGGGAAGTGTGTTTACAGGAGATGGAAATTACAAGAGTGAAGAAGGGAAATGCGGTGAATGTGGGGCTGTGAGTGGTATGACGTATAGTCAGTTGATGTCAGAAATGACACGACTGGCTATCCATAACGCTGTTCCGGTTCCTACGGTCATGTATGGCAGTGAGTGTTGGGTTCGTCCGGAGAGTCATGAAAGCAGTGGAGTAGTGAAAGGAGAGTTACGAAAGGAATAGAGCCATCTGTTCAGAAATAATGGTCTCAACGTGAAAGACTATGAAACCCTGAAATAAACCCGCGTAAGCACAAACAAAATCAAAGGAAATAGGTTAAATATATCTTGTGTCAATCAAGGTGAAGACTGTCGGATAGGCGTATCTCCAGCAGTGGAATATATACTGTGAGGAAGAAGAAATAAAACCTAGAAGTTCTAAACTCACGAATCAAGCCTATTAAAAGTTTCTCGCGATTTTAAATCCTAGTAATTATATCTTAAGTTGAATAAAATGTCAATACCAAGAAATTAATGTCAAAAACGTGTTTAACAATGTACCACAAAACACAGGTTTTTGACAAAAATTACGAACCACCTTTTTGAGTTTCTTCGAGCGTGTCTGCAAAACATTACCTAAAACTTATATGATGGCGTCGTTATTGTTTTGGAGACATTTTGACATTTCTTAAGTTATATGTAAAAACCGACACTAAAAATATTTCCCAAAAAATACTGATTCGACTCACTTCCTTGATAGGTTATGCTATACATTTTTAACACCAAAAATTTGAAATTCATTATCTCGGCCCCAGAAACAATCTCTATTCACCCGACGCTGCAAATAAATGGCCGAGTTTGTTTTCTTTCGAAACGTGTTAAAATTTATTTTTTCTTAAATAGTATAATTAGTTGGAGAAAAAATATCTGCGACTTTAGAGTACCACGTCATAGACCGATTTTTTAGTCATAAAAGTAAGTTCGTGTGAACAATATATTTTATTATTGGATTGTAGGTCTGATACTTATAATTAATAACAAATTTATACTCCAACACCTGTCAACAAAAAATATTCCTCAATTCTGCGTAGAATTTTAGTTATAAAGGCAGGAGTACAAAAAATGGCTTAGTCACACATCATGTTTCATGACATTTTGACTTTTGAAAAGCTGTACTTTTTTTATTTATTAAGACAAAAAAAATTACTCATGCTTGCTGGATTTTAGACGCTACAATAATATACGAAATAAATATTAAAAAAAAAAACAGGACTCAGATTTTAGAAAATATAACCGTCACAAAAATTTTTTGCCCATGCAAAACGCCTATATATATACATAATAATTACTACATATAGTAATAATTACTTATATATATATATATATATTATACCGTATTTTACGAGCTTGTATACCAACGTAAATAATAAGATATAAATAACTTAATATTTTTCATATTTTCAAAATGAAACATTAAATATCAAAATAAAAAGTTCATGCTACGTACAAAGTATCGTATCGTAAAAAGAATTGGGAATGAAATTGTGCGTAATGTGAGTTTGTAAATTTTAATACCTAAAGAGGTACACTGGTGTCTAAACCATGGAGTAATTAATAAGAGGAGTGGGCCTCACGCAATATGTGTATGGAAACTAGCGTGACATTATGCGGGGTGAAACGAGGTACGCGTGATGGAGGGATGATATTACAACCAATCAAAACACGTCATCGGCCAATTAAAACACGCCATTTGGACTCCGCGCCGCGTAGCGGTGACCGCTCCTTACGCCGAGTCCTCTTTATATTTGGTTCGTGGTCTAAACATACAAGAACAGCTGACACTTACAGTATCCGAGCACTAATCTTACTGCTTTCATTCTAAATTCTAAATCCAATTTTCACTTGATAATCAATATCCGATCTGATAGGTGGTAACCGATGTTTTAATATAAGTAACTAAACCAGGTTTCCTCACCGAAACAACAGCGAATGGTAAATTTATATGGTCACTCATCCTCTTCCATCTACTCACGCGTTGCTTAACTTTGGTGATAGAACGAGAAACGGTGTATTAATATTACTATAAAATTACAATTATTTACCATAAGTAATTATTTATATAGTGAATACTTTTATATATTTATGACTGAAATGTTTTTTATATATATTAATAAATAATAAGTTGTTGAATAATCTGATTACAATTTATTAGTATTTGTTTCGTTTACAACTCAGTTGATACACGGAACGTAATGCGAACCGCCATGACAATAAAGTTTGTTATGATTTTGTTATATCAAGTTTGATGTGATTTATTTCAGTGTTTTTGAAAATATCTATAAATGTACAGGGTGGCGCATTCAAAACGGTCAGTATGGGAAAGTCTGAAGCTATAAGAGATACGAAGATTTGTTCTTAGGAACCATGTCACCGATTTTGATAAAAATAAAAACTGCATTCATACTTTCTTTGAAAAAAACACTGTATCCAGTACGAGAATCGAACCCGGTTGCTTTGAAAAAATAAACTTGCCATTTTTATTTTTTCTTTTTAAATATCGATTGTGTAGGTCTTAAGCTGTAAATGTCTGTATGAAACATGATGTCCAAAATGAATAAAATGCATTATTTTGGCATACTTTAGTTTATCATACTAGTTTACATACACCGTTACAATACTCAAAAATTTCAGACATGTAAAATTCTCTCTATTGCAACGTTTGTAGTTCTGTAGCTCTCTACTTGTTACATACACCACATCATGTGGCATTAGCATTGCATTAATCCGTTTAGAAAGTTTTGTCATCTACAGTAATCAAACACTAACAATCTATTGAAAAGTCCACTTAAAGTGACGTGTTAAAACATATGTGAAAATTTCTTGTAGGGTTACGTTAAGGATGATTTTTTATAAAACAAGCTATGACAACGTTGAAGGCCTAAAAGCAGCAATAAAGTCAATTATAACGCAAATTCACCACATGAAAATACAAAATTCAATACTAAGATCGTTACCTAAACGTGTTGAATATTGTATTGAAAACAACGGTGGGCACTTAGAACACCTACTATGATGAACTAAAGTATGCCAAAACAATGCATTTTATTCATTTTAAATATCATGTTTCATATAGAAATTTACAGCTTAAGACCTATACAATCGACATTTAAAAAGAAAAAGTGAAAAGGGCAAGTTTATTTTTTCAAAGAAAGTATGAAGTTTTTATTTTTATCAAAATCGGTGACATGGTTCATAAGAACGGGTTCAACGGTAGAATATCAATGTAAGAGACAACCAGTGTCAGGCAAATGTTTTGACTTTCAATGAATGTACTGTACATGTACTTATGTTGAATAAAAACATTTGACTTTGACTTTGAACAAATCTTCGTATCTCTTATAGTTTCAGACTTTCCCATACTGACCGTTTTGAATGCGCCACCCTGTATATACATAGTGTGGAACCTGTTTATATCGCAAACATAAATAACATTACATAAAATATCCGCTATTATTCCGCCGAATTGCTTTGTGAATCGATATTTATAGAAAAATGCTTCGTCACTATACACATCACATGTCGTGCACATAGCATAAGAATTTACAAATGAAATAACAACAATTTATCTGCAAGAAATCTAATTCAGCATACTGATTTGATATTGGCTTATATTAGCTTTGATTTTAACTTATTTTAGATATAAAAACATACTTGGCCACTACTAAAACAGAAAGGTAACCTTAAAAATATTTATCCCAGACATAAACTAGGGGCTACAATTGTTTTACAGCGGACTTGTTTCTATAATACTACCTACACTTACTACTACTATACTACCCACTAAAACAGAATATTGTGTCATACATCAATCAATATCGTAAATGTGAGTAATTTTGCATTTTTGAAGAAAATATAAGCTAATTACAAATAAAATACAAACCACTGGACTTTTGGAGAGTGGTCAAACAAGGCAGGCGATATATCTCGGCATATACCTCTCACGAATTTACTGCAAACAAAATCTGTTGCCCCTGCTCTCTCACCGTGGGTGGCTCAGGCAGCGTGTTGGCTATTGAATATCCCTGGGTGAGTGATATAACCTCATTCTTGCAATCTGCATTGGCACAGCCACGGCACAGCGGTACCACTGCGCTGGCGCGTCAGACTGGTTTCGCCATGCAACGCCATCTAGTGTTAATCAGGTGAACTCTTTCGCTTTGATTTGTTTCGCGGGGAGTCGGATTGTCGATCGTCTGATTGTTTCATAGTACCATTAAAATAACATAGAGGGCCAGAGCTTATTTAGATCATGAGCTGCATTGGATGTAAATCTATACTTGAAGAAAATTTCTTCGTAAAATGCAGTTCATGCAGATCTCGTTATTGCTTTTTATGCTTAAATATAGACCAGAATGAAGTGCAGAGTATGAGTACTGAGAAATTTTTAAAATTAAAGTGCCCATCGTGCATGAATGTTAATACCTCTAATGAAAACACGCCAATTGGTTCACCTCGCCTCGATGTCAATTAGAAGATGCCGCGCACTGGTGAGCCCTCAACTCCTGCTCAACCGAATGTTTCGAAAGCACACAATTTGTCTATTCATGACATTAGCATCCTGCTTGATCAAAAACTGTCGCCTACTTCTGTAGCTATGACTCACTTACGCTCGGCCTGGAAGGATGATGTTAAATCCATGATAAAAACTGAAATCAATATTGCCATCATAATACTATAGTTAGATTTCTCAGCAACGACGGATTTCATCATTAAAGAAACTGAAGATTTAAAAATCATTATAAAACAAAAAAACCATGTCATAAAGGACCTGGAGGATAAATATTTGAAATTGGAAAGAGAGTGTCTTGAGCTGCGTACAAGGGTGACTTCAATTGACAAGATCTCACGTGACTGTAACCTAGAAATACAAGCCGTACCCGAAAAGAAAAATGAAAATGTTACTGAAGTGTTTAAGAAGCCCTGCAGCGCTGTGAGTTGTTCGATCCCAGATGGTGAGATACGATCGTGCAGGCGTGTGGCCAAGATGAACCCAATCTCTACCAGACCCCGCAGCATAATCGTTTCTCTTGCCTCGCCGCTGCACCGCGATATCGTACTGTCGGCAACTCTTCGCTATAATAAAAATCATCCGTACGATAGGCTGAGCTCTAAGCATGTCAGCCTAATGGAAGACACTCGCAGGATCTACGTCTCTGAGCATTTGTCATTGGCGGATAAACAACTGTAACGGGAAACCCGCGAGTTCGCTAAAGCTAATGACTACAGATATGCGTGGATTAAATATGGAAGGATTTACTTACGAAAAAACCCTGAAACCGAGGCTATCAGAGTTAAAGATCAGAACTTTCTCATCAAACTTAAAAAAATAATTTGTGCATGGTATTCTTTTGTCAAAATTCATACTTTCAGGCTATCAATATCTTTAGTGAGTAGTCAATATTATAATTTAATTTCTACCACTGTTATTGATTATAACTTGAGAAACATATTTAATTGTTCTTGCATTGGAATATCTTATGTCTTGGAGTTTAATATTCATAAAATGGTTTCTTGTTTGGTCTGTATTATAAAATTAGTATATGGTATGATATTTATTTACAGTTGTAATTTGTGTTTTCAGGATAATATTGTAATTTTTTATAAGCATCATAATCTATTAATTCACTTGTTTTGCTTGGTTTTTATATTAAGTTATAGTCAGTTCGGAGCCTCAGTAAAATGAATGAACTCGTATTAATAATAACCTCACATTCACTCTATCGCAATTACTCTAGGTTTATCACACTATACCAAACCTTGCGCGTTCGACCAATGGATTTACATCCATGTTATGCTATTGAGTACATATTGAGTTTCATGAACCAAAATGTAAGAGGCCTCAGGACTAAAACTCTGCAGTTCTACCAGAGCACACTGAACTCAGACGCGGATATCATCCTTGTGACGGAATCATGGCTGCATTCCGCTATTCTGGACTCTGATCTCTGTGACAACAGTTATGATGTTTTCCGAAGTGATAGAGATACAACTACACAGGGCGGGGGAGTCATGATTTGCCCAAAAAAGCACCTTTTGGCGTGGCCACCCATTGATTGGTCTGGCGGATCGGAAATAATATATAATTAATATATATTTGACGACCTCCGTGGCGCGATCGGTTAGACACCTGAACGCTAATCGTGAGGTCCCGGGTTCGATTCCCGGTGGAGGCAGAGTTAAGAACTACGCTTTTCTACTGCTTTCCAGTCTGGTCGTTGATTATATATGCTATATATGTATTTATCTATATATAATATGTATACATTTCTTAAATATACGTTGACTAGTACCCTTAACACAAGTCTTAAATGTACTTACCAAGGGGCTAGTTCAATTGGTGTAATAATGTCCAAATATTATTATTATTATTAATATGGATTACTATCCCACTTGGTTCAATCAATAGTCAATCTTCTGGTTTGCATGTCTGTTTAGTGTACATGGTGGGTGGTAAAAGCGATCAAGCCGCTCATATCAATAATCTGATTGCATCAGTCTCTCACGTGGTATCCACGTATCCAAACGATTTTATAATGGTTGAAGGTGATTTCAATCTTCCTTGTATTAAATGGGGTGGCCCAAGTCCATCTGTTGAGCATAAAGGATTCGTGGATATACAGTTAGCCGACAGTCTACTTCTGACCGAATTTAGTACGTACGGGCTAACTCAATACAATCACAACATTAACCCTTTCGACAATGTCCTTGATTTAGTGAACGCGAATTTCTTCATAAAAATTAAGTTATCTTCTGCCCCACTAGTAAGCAAAGAGGACAAAAGTCATAATACCTTAGAATTTGAAGCTACTGACATTCATCTCCCACCTCTTCATAATATACCCGTAGACAAGTTTCGATTCTACAAGGCTGATTACAAGGTAGTTAATGATAGCATTAATGGTGTGGACTGGCAAAACATTTTTTATCATGGTTGCATAGAGGAAGCCACGTCTAGATTCTATGAACAAATTCGAAATATAATAAATCAACTGGTTCCATGCTATTCAGATGGATACGTTCAGCAATTTCCAGTTTGGTATACAAGGCCTCTAATGAAGCTCATTCATGAGAAAACCAAAATTCATAAAAAATGGAATAAGTTTTAGAATACCCGCGATTATGATGAATTTTCTTTACTCCGCCGTAGACAGAAACTATTACAAGAAATATGTTACAATAACATTTCAAACTAAAAGAAAAGTCCAACCAAAGCTATTGTGGAATTTTGTTCACACGATGCGTGGCAAAAGAAAAAGATGTGGGTCTAATTTTCCCAACGCAATGACTGATGGTCATAATACATTTAGTAATGGGAGATATATCTGCCAGGGTTTCAGCGATTTTTTCGAGAGGTTTTTATTTCGCCTGCATCTAATTACCGTGCTTCTTCAAAGTTGCTGAGCCCTGCCAGGGGCGATTGTGGCCATGTTAGCACTCTGGACATCACACCTGATTATGTTGCGAAGTATATTAAAGCACTGGACATTAATAAAGGAGCAGGCAGTGACGGAATTCCGCCAATTTTTATCAAAAATACTGGTAATAGCATATCAGTTCTTCTATCTATTCTATTTAAGGCTCTTTGCGTGAAAGCACGTTCCCAGAATTGTGGAAGGAAGCGCATGTCATTCCTATACATAAAAAGGCTCGAAGGGAACAATTCAGAATTACCGTCCTATCTCTATATTGAATGCAATGTCCAAACTCTTCGAGAGGATCGTCTATGATGTAATATATCCTACTATAGCGTCTAACGTGAGTGATTTTGAACATGGATTCCTACGAAAAAAATCAGTCAATACAAATTTATGTAGTTTCTTTAACAAGGTAATGCGCTGTATGGATCAACCTTCTCAGGTGGATGCAATTTACACAGACGTAGAAAAAGCCTTTGATAGAGTGGACCACATTATTCTTCTTAATAAGCTTTTCACATTAGGTGTACATGGTGTTTTGTATCGTTGGATTTCTTTTTATATTTCTAACCGATCACAAGCGGTTGTCGTGGCGAGATTCAAATCGGATTTCATTACAATCACCTCCGGAGTCCCACAAGGATCCCATTTGAGGCCCTTATTTTATAACGCGTATCTCTATGACATGCATACATGTTTTGAACATTTCGAACACCTCTTGTACGCAGCCGACACCAAATTTTACATTAAGGTGAATGACTTAAATGATAGTTATAACTTAACTAAGTGTGCCATCAGGTCTCACCATAACCTTAACGTCAAGGAATGCAAGTGACTTTCGCATACTATCTACAGAAAACCTACACACATAGATCGCTACCTCCATGGATCCTCACATCATCATCCGAAACACATGGTTTCTGTGGCGACGTCTCTTACAAGCAGGGCAAGGGGTTTGTGTGTCCCTGAGCATCTGGACGAGGAGCTGCAGTATGTTCGGGATGTACTTAGGAGAAATGTTCATTACGTAGGTACTAAGTTGGTAAGCCGTATATCCAAAAGAGATAAACCCCCGTGTGTGGATCGCGTGCCGGTGTTCCTGCCTTATGTGAAGGGTGTTACAGACAAAGTTGGAACAGTCTTGAAGAACTACTCGATCAAGCCTATTTTCGTTCCATCTTCGAAGGTAACAGACTTTCTGAGAACACCTTAAGATGTAATCCCGTACCAAACACCGGGTGTGTATAAGATTGATTGCAGCTGTGGGAAATCTTACGTCGGACAGACCAAACGGTCTATAGCGGACAGAGTGAAGGAACACATTGCAGCGGTCAAGAAATTGGATACCAATAGGTCAGCAATAGTCGAAAATCTGCTAAACGAGGGTTCAAATCATTGAATTGAGCTTCATAAACCCACTGTGCTCTCTAATGAACGCCGATACTACAGTAGAATTGTACGCGAGGCGATTGAAATAAAAAAGCACAGTACATTCAATCGTGAAGGAGGTTACAAACTGTCTTCGGCGTGGAATACCGTAATAGATCGACATTCGGTTCAGCATGATCGTGTAAAGCCACAAGATACTGTGAGTGTAGTGTGTAGGTCGCGTGTGTTTAATAAAAACGTAGCAGTGAAGGTAGTCGGAGAAGAATCTGACAGGGCGCTGCGTTGGAGGCGAAGAAATATGCGTCGTCAGTCTGCCCGTGACCATGGCTGCTGCAACGTAGCCGAAACGTCGGGTTAATAAAGGTAACTTTATTATATAAAAACATACGCGATAAGTCCCGCTAGTTATTAATCATGAGTATAAATTGCGAATCTCTTAAAACTATGGTAATCTGGTGTTTATGGACCAGGATATCATCTAAAATGAAACTTTTTTCATTAAAATTGAGACAGTGTTTCACAGGTCAGGAAGCCATTAGAACAAACTCAAATTCAAATTCAAATTCTTTAATTCAAATTCTTTATTAGTCCAAACAATATTTGACTTAAAAATATAGTAAGCTGCACCCGTCAATAGGTTGCGATAGCAACCTGAATAGATAGGGTGCAGGCCCATCCCCTTAAAAACATAACAATTAATTTAATGAACATCTTAAAATAGGTTACCAATTAATGGAGTATTAATAATTAAAGTGAGTATAAACATACTTATATATTCATATGAATAAATATATACAATAAAAGATTTAAATGAAATATGTAACTATAAATATAAATCAAATAAATATCCATAATAATTTCAATATATATAATATACACATACATAAACATATACATGCACATATATACACACGCGTATAATCACATACAGTTTATAAGTTTTTCTGTGTCAGTGTAAGAGAGAGTGGATAGAAATCTTTTTACTTTTCGTTTGCATGCGTTTAAGTGAAGAGGGTATATATAATGAAAACGATTCAATTTGTTATATAACGAGGGTGCAAGATAGAAGTGAAAACGTCGAATAAACGCAGATTTGGTAATTGGGACAGCAGATATATTATCTTTTCTGCGCTTAGTTGAAGGTGTGTATGTTGTTGCTGTGTGGTGTTGCAAGATTGTATGAAGGATAAATAATTGTCGAACTGTTAAAACCTTACAGTTTTGGTAGAGCTCATATGTAGGGTATCTGATTGGGCGTTTTGTGGCAACTTTTAGTACAGCTCTTTGTGCCACCTCTAAAGACTTCAAGGTAGTTTTTGGGGCGCCTCCCCAGCAAGTAATGCCGTATGTAATGATGGATTGACACAATGCGTAATAGGTTGTTTGTAGAATGGAAGGAGTTGCTATATCTCTAAGGATTTTAAAAACGTACATTAATTTGCGAACCCTGGAAGTTAGGTGACCAATGTGTGTCCTAAAGTCTAAAAACTTATTTAGTGTTATACCTAAATATTTGATAGAATGGTTTCCTTTCAACATTAATTATGACAATGTTACGCACTATTCTTTTATTTCATCCAAATAATCATCACTGCACACAATAACACTACATAAATATAAGTCTGTTATGGATTGTACCTAATTTAATCGCGTGATTACTCAATACTGATTACTAATTAATCTCCCTTTAGTTTACGCTTTGATAAGTTCTTTAAAACATTTGATTCCATTAAAATTTCTGTTTCATTTTGATGATTAGGTATCGAAGACAGTAACTAATTTCACTTCATTTCCACTAAATTATGAATTTACATTCACATAACTAAACCATTAAACCATGTTTTACTTTCACATCATTAATAAACATCATCCACCATTATTGTACTATGAAATAGCAATTTAATATTAAATTGTAATTCAGACGTCAAAAATACTTTTAACAATGCTAGAACGGCATTGGGTACACCAGAAATGGAGTTAAGTAAAAAAATTTAGATTTTTACTTGGATGTTTTGTTGTTGATAGTTTTTTTTTTTGGGTACTGGAAGATGTTTAATTGGATGAGAACTTATGAATGAAATAATGCAGGGTGTACATGTATTCTGAATTGGCTTCCAAACTTTGAGGCTTTTCTCAATATTTTTGTTCTGGAGGGCACTAAAATAATCATGTCAAACCGCATATTTTTCACCATAGAATCTATCTTTGAAGTATTCTTAGTGATGAAAATTTCACCCTGTATACCATAAGAAACTATTTCAGTATTTTTTTTGAATTTTTTAAATGACATTTAGGGGTCGCTACCAAGGTTTGAATTTTAAATAAACTCATAATTAGTATTTGTTGGATTTTTTTTTCATTCATAAAGTCAGGACATGAAAAATATTACAAAATTATTGTTGTTGTTGTAAATTAAGTTATAATTTAGATATTTGAATAATTTTTTTAAGATACAAGGGTTGACTTGTTAGTATAAGGGTACTTTTTCCTATACTCTTTCACCATCAAAAGTAAATATTGCTTTTGTTCTTATTTGGTTGTAATTAAATTATTATATTCTTTCATTAAAGCAACACCGCGCTCAGCTATGTCGTTCACTACTTGCAAATAATGAACGATATTTTAGGCAGCTATATAATCAGTGTCTTCGTTCCAAGTTTCTACGTCTTTAATCAAAAAAATTTATGTGATACTAGGTACTGGAAAAATCTTAAGGAATTACTACTCACGAAGTTTTCGTTTTTTTTTTGTGGATATGTGTGATATCAAGGTTTATTCTCTTTAAGCAATCTCATGTGCCTTCCAATTTCAGTGCTTCTACCATTTCTTTTTTCTCTCGAACTCAAATACCACAAATGATTTAGAATCTTTTTCAGTGCAACAGTAGCTATATTTTTATTAAAGCTTTCAAAGACTTTAAGGTCTTTCAATAATTGTAAGTCGTTTCTTGGAGCTGACCATCCGGTAGAGGCTTGGGACCAATATTTAACATAAATCATCACCGTGAAAATGCATATTTCTTTCACAGCCTTTTCTTCCTTCTTCGTCAGCTTAAACTGATGTTTAAATAAATAAATTTTCAAACAATACAAGGCCCTTGCCATCCATCTAGCTCGATGTAGACCAGCAGGTCTCCTAAATGAAACGCCTTTTTCAGGAACACCTCCTAAGAAAATGGTTGTGAGATTCAACAGTTCTCTGTAGTCATCTCGAGGTTGATATACTTTTAGTTGTTTTTCGTCAAAAGAAATCCTCTCTGCGGTCATCTGTTACTGTTTTGTAGTCGCTTTGATCAATAGTATTCCAATAGTTCTTAAATTTTTTAAATAATCGTATATCAGGACCACTAGATGGGGCAAGCAATTGATCCACTACAGCTGACAACATAATTTCCATTATGTGGTGACGACAAGCAAGCCAAAGCATATTTTTATAATTTTTTCGCTCCAAAAGAACGCATACTCCACTTTTTAAGCCGGTATTTACAGCAGTAGTGTCAAAACACAAACATTTTACCTTATCGCTCAAATTCCATGAATTTATAGTTTCATAGACAGCTGATGCAGATGCTTCACTCGTTCCACGTTCCAATTATGGAAGTGCTAGAAGTTGATCTACTCCATGTCCTGATACCAAAATTGGCAGCCGATCTACAGTTTCGTGTCCATTAATATCTTATATAAGTGCCGTGCGCTACCGTGTACCGTGAGAATTGTAATCGAGAAAGCCACAGAATACCAGAAACCGCTTAGGTAAGCATTTATTGATTATAAGAAGGCATTCGATAGTGTGGAATCGTGGGCAGTTGTTCAATCACTTCAAAATGCTCGAATAGATCACAGATACACTACGCTTATTAAAAACATCTACAGTAACGCTACTATGAAAGTAAACTTGATGGATCATACCAACCACATAGACATCAAAAGGGGCGTAAGTCAGGGCGACACTTTGTCACCCTAGTATAGTAGCCTCAAAACGAAAGTGGTAAAAAACACTTGAAACGATAACAATAATGCTGTTAAACATTACCTTTCAAGGGAAGGGTCAGGTATTAAAATTTGAGTTTATTGTATTTATTGCTGCTAGGGTTGCCAAAACAAGTAAAACACAAACCGACATCTAAAACATTTAATATTATCAAAAGTACAATATTTACAAATAACTTTTTACCAACACTTAGTAACTACGGACTAAAAGTAAACTTGTAATCTTATAACTATTAATCACAATTGTCTTCAGATTCTGATGATGATGACGACTGTAAATTTATCACTAATTGGCAAACATTATCTAGCTTGCAATAATAATTTTCTACACGTAGGGTGTGATTAAAGCATTCTTGCCACAGAGATGAGCTAGTTTTGCTAACATCCTGTCTTATGACTTCAATGACGGAAGCATTGTTAGTAGGATTAGTGTTATTTCGGCGGATTCGTCTTTTTAAACTGTCACTCCAAACTAATTCTATTGGATTCAGGTCACAATAGTACGGTGGTAGTCTATGGACTAGATGACCCTTCTGTGCAGCCATTTCGTCGATAACCATCACCTTCTTAGGGTTATAAGTCTTCACAATTTGAAGTAAAGTTTCATTGGTGGCTTTGTCAGGAACCTCTAAGTTATATTTTTTCAAAAAATTTATTATATCAGCCTTTTTAGTTCCTTTCCTAGGAATTTTTTCCAGTAATCTGGAATGATATGAGGCGTTGTCAAGCACAATAACACTATTTGGTGGTAGATTTGGTAATAGTTGTTCTTGAAACCATTTTTCAAACAGATTAGCGGTCATATCTTCATGATAATCGGCTGAACTACATTTGATATTTTTAGCTGATAGTAATAATGATCCTGGTATCACACCTGTGTCACTTCCTGCACATAGAATAATTACTCGTTGTCCTCTTGGACTAGGTGCTTTTAGAGAACAGTGACCTGAATTATCCATCCACCCTTTGCTTATAATAACGTCATGAGTACCAAACCAGGTTTCGTCCAGCACTACTATCTTTCTGCCTTGTGTCCTAAATTCTCTGATTTTATCAATAAACTCGAATCTTGCTTTTATTAGTCGCGGAGACTGTTTTATATTCATCCGGCTATCTAATTTTCCGTACTTGAAACCGATGTGTTTTAAATATTTTCTTAAAGTGGATTGTTGATATGGAAAATCTTCACAGAGTTCAGTTTTTATCCCCATAAATACACTGTTTACAGTAGGAACAATATTATTATGATAACTGTCATATATCTTGCGCTGTATTACTTCACCGGTAAAGCTATCTATTTTGGAAAACTTTTTATTCGCAAGCTTGGTTGTTGAAATTTCTTCTCTCACATAATTATATCGGTTGATTATATAACGCACATTCCTAATCGGTATTTTTGTAAGCTCTGCCGTTTTTTTTATGGCTTTGGGTCCAAAGTCTTTCTGAAGCCCACAAAACACATTGAACACTATTTTTTTGTTTTCTTCAGACAAGTATTTATAATGATAATCTAATTGGTTACTTGAAGATGAGATATCACGATTATTTTCCCAAGGCCGGAACATATTTGTCGGTAAATGCACAGTGTGAACACTTGAAACAGTTGCAAATAACCATGCTAGCTGACGTTTTGACCTATACTGAAGATAAATATTTTTGTTTACCCTTAAACAAGTTCCTTGCAATTCTATTGTCTTTTGTTGCACGTGGTTTTTTGTGAATGGTTATTTCAAAAATGGCTTTTATTGTATGTATTTAAAGCTCATTCTGGTTTAGCATGAACTTGTTTTGTTTATCTATAATAAATTTCAATACTTGAAATATTAACAACAGTTATCGGATTAACTACTAACAATGATACCCGTCTGAAGTGCTTTTTACCACTTTCGTTTTGAGGCTACTATACTTGAGGATGAGTTCAAAAAACTTTCATGGGATGAACGTGGTCTTGTGTTACCTGGAGCCAGGTTGAACAATCTGAGATTCGCTGATGATATCGTCCTCCTCAGTGACAATCCCGAGGATTTACAGATTATGATTCGAGAGTTGAACGAAACTTCACTACAGGTTGGTTTCGAAATGAAGCTCAATAAAACCAAGGTTGACTAACGAAAGTGTAAATCCTGCGAAGATCTCAGTAAACCAAAGCACCATAGAAAGAGTTGAGAAATATGTTTATCTCGGTCAAGAAGTAAAATTGGGGAAAGATAACCAGCTCAACGAAATCAACAGACGCGTACGCTTGATGTGGGCCGCCTACTCGAAGCTTGAGTTTGCTTTTAAAATGAACATCACAGCAGAACAAAAAGCCAGAGTGTTCAATCAGTGTATCCTGCCAGTACTTACTTATGGAGCCGAAACCTGGGTTCTGACAAGAGACTGTATCCATAAAATACAGGTAGCACACAGGGCATTAGAAAGAAAACTGGTGGAGGTTACACTGATGGATCGCAACACCAATATTTGGCTTAGAGAGCAGAGTAAAGTTGCAGACGCCCAAGTGGCAGTGGGCGGGTCCCGTAGCCCGGAAGCATGGGTCATGGTGCAAGAAAGTCTTTTAGTGAAGACTTTGGGGGAAAAAGCGGCCCAGAGGAAGACCACAGATGAGGTGGAAGGACGACATCCAAAAGATAGGGGGTCAAACTGGATGCACGTGGCCCAGAACCGTGTTAAGTGGCGCAAACTGAAGGAGGCCCACACCAAACTGGTCGAGAATGGCTGAGAAGAACAAGAATATCTTCTATAAGTTTACCGTCCCAATGGATTGTTAATGATGAATTAGGTTTAAACTCGCTTTTGAGAGACTCTGCAACTGCTTTGCGATTTTTCGCACGCTGCCGACGAATAGAAGATCTATTGACATTAAATTCTGATGGATCACATCCTGCACTTTTTAAAGTTGCTTTTCTATCACTCAATTTAGAGACTTCAAGACTTGAAGCTAGTTGGCTGTTAATAATGTCTTTTCGAGCTCGTTTCTGAGGTGGTTACATTATGGACAATTCTGATATGCATTCGGAATCAGATGAAATTGCTTCTTTACTGGTCGTGGCAGACGATGACGAAAGAAACGACAATGAAGAAAAAGAGCGCTTTTCTGTTAAAGCTGAGATATCTTTGTTTTCACGTTCGCGCAATTTTTCAAGGCGTTCTCCTTTCTCTTTTATTTTCTTACATTTGTTTAAACTTTTCCTGTCCTCTGAACCAATTAAAAATTGGTGTCGATTTTGTCGCATTGCTAATAAAAACTGCTTGTCTTCCTCTACTCTACAGTCATAATATTTAAAGCATCACGATGAGCAACATCAAATAAATCTTCTAATTTTTGTTGCCAGTTTTGTTCTTTAATTCTTCTGAACGTTTTTTATTGTTTTCTTTATATTTTTTTTAGATTCTGCCAGTCATTGAATACTTTTTAAATTTTACTGATGATATGTTTTTTTTAATTGAATTGGTATACTAACTTTTTCCCACAAATTTATAACTTCGCAAGCCGCCGAAGTCGCAGATACACGAATGCTTTTCTTCATTTTTGTAATAAAAAAACAAACGCAATACTTCACCGATGGATGGCAACGTTGATTGTTTTAATTCAGATAATAATTGACCGATAAGCCAAACCTTACTTTTATTTCTAGTAGCTTTACTGAGTCCGCTACTTGTAGACGCCATTGCAAGTTGAAACACGTTACTATGACTTTTATGAATAAAACGCGTGCGCTCTCTTTAATGACTTATTAGAACTGAAGTGCGGGGCGTGCCAAATCTCGACGCGTCGGTACAGAAGAGAGGTCGAGCGGAGAAGGGATAAGGAGCGATTATCTATGCCAGTTTCACTTGCACGTAAAATGTGATAAAAGCACATAAATGAAACATTAGTGAAACTATCATTTAACCTGTCCTTCAAGCCTTTTTGTAAAAACTTTGACAGCTGGTAGCGACCTTTAAATCTTCACAAAAAAAATAAAAAAGAAACTTGTTTCATATTTAGATGTATATAATCAAATGACAAAGTGCCCCGGGGATAATTCATAAGTCGAAAAATAAGGACCACCTGTATGGTGTCTGTTTGTGTATGTATGTATATGTGCATATATTATAATATAGCTGTATTACGATATGATAATTTAATTAAACGTATCTGTTATTGGATGTTGTATATATACGCAGACGTTTATTTGTGTATGGAAGTTGCTTTACGAATGTAATGTGATAGTGTGTATGAATTGTATGTGTATTTTGAATTGTCTTGTTTAGCTTAGATCAACAAGTGGATGACGAAATTTTTTTTTACACTGATTTGTGTAATACTCTCGTAAGGATGTCCTGTAATTGGCTACCATTAATGGCTTCTTAGTTTTAAGTTCTTGAACTGTTATTTTGCTGTTGGATGTCTTAATAAATAAATAACAAAACATCGACTTTGTTTTGGAATAAGGTGGTAGGTATCTATGAGAACATAGTAAACTAACTTGACGCATACTGTTTAGAAATGATATCAAATGTATTCATAGTATTTACAACAAACCGATACCTATAAAGAATAATTCGATATTTTATAATATCAAGTACTAAATTTTATGTAAATCCACTAAGTTCGGTAACAAATAAAAGCTAAAAAATGTAAGAAATTCTAGATTCCCATACAGATTTTTCTTGAGTCTGACAAACCACTTTTACGCAACCAATTATTAGTTTATGTTTTATACGTCAAAACGTAAAAGTAACTAGTATAGTTTATTCTTATATATAGTATATTCTTATATCCGAGGTATTGTTTTTAATTATAACGATTAATTATGCTGAACTATTAGGTAGGCATAGTTGAAGCGAGAGCATGGAGCAAGCCAGCGCAGCTTCCGCCGCCGCCGCCGGGAGCGCCCCAAGTCGTTCTCTGCTCTATTACGGACACAAATAAAATTAAATAATAGGTATCACTGAAAATAACTTATTCATCCAAGTAATAACATTACATTATTTTCATACATAACGTCGTAAAATACGGTATAATGTGTATAGGTGCTTTAGGTGGTTAATTGTTATTGCTATAAAATATTGTTTACTAAATTAAAATACTAATTTTTATTCTCGTGTAGTTCTGTAGTTCAAAGCTGAGTTTATACCTATGTAATTTTCTGTGACATATAAAAGCTTTAGATAAGCGTTAGACATAGTTGACGCGAGCGCGCACTGGCAAAAGGGCGCAGCGGCAGACGCAAATCGTTCTCTGCTCTAAAGGCTGGTTTACACTTTGATTAGTGCGAGTGTAAGTGTGTACTGCGATTAGTGTCCAATAAACTGCGAGTGCGGGTGATTTAAGGATAATAAAATAAGTATTTAGCCGACATAATCTATAAGATTGTATGGCAGATAGAAAATAAATAAATTAAAAAATAAGGATTTAAAGTTGTAAAGGCATTCATGTTTTATATACTCCTGCACAAATTTATAAGTTATGTATTCGTTCCACTTTGTCATTTTGTATAACAACAAGCGTGCACGCTTTCTAAACTCTGATCAGAACAAGACGTGTTTAGTGGCAGCCACGCTGCAAGTGAGGGGGGGCAGTGAGGGCACGCCGGACGACGTAACTCGCAAAAAAAATAGATCACACTACTAATCACTTCCCTACACAGGAAAACAGTAGCTGTCCACACCACGAACCAAATATAAAGAGGACCCGGCGTAAGGAGCGGTTCCCGTTACGTGGTGCGGAGGCCAAATGGTGTGTTTTAATTGGTGCGGGGTCTAAAAATGTCTAGTAGAAAGAAGATAACTAATTTGATTGGCCGATGCCGTGTTTTGATTGGTTGTAATATCCTTCCTCCGTCACGCGTACCTCGTTTCACCCCGCGTAGTACCACGCTAGTTTCCATACAAATATTGCGTAATGCCCACTCCTCTTAATAATTACTCTATGGTCCACACCTAGTCACTAATCAAAGTGTAAAGCAACCTTAATGCAAGCACCTACAAAATTAAATAATAGGTACCTATTTTTACAAACAACATTTTAGAGCAGTAACCATTACTTACATACATTATAACATATTTAATTGTAGTTAATTGTATATCAATACACGATGCGTGTTTGCACATTTTAACACCTTAAAAGGTACTTACATCTGGTAGTAGTGTCTAAACCAAGGAGCAATTACAAAGGTTCGTGGTCTAAACCATATTTGTACGTGAAAGAATAGCTGACAGTAATAGTATCTGAGAGCTAATCTTACCACTTTCATTTTGTCCAGACTGTTACTATATCAAATTAACAAATAATAAAATAGGTAGATACGCTTTGTCAGGTCAGGTGTATGTATTTTGAGTACGCCGAGAAGACACATCATCGTGACA
The DNA here is from genome assembly GCA_030578115.1 of Leucoptera coffeella. Lineage (NCBI taxonomy): Eukaryota > Metazoa > Arthropoda > Insecta > Lepidoptera > Lyonetiidae > Leucoptera > Leucoptera coffeella. The sequence goes on from JAMBLF010000002.1 coordinate 3,750,797, forward strand.
AAATGCATATTATTAAATCGTAGTTACTAAAGTCACTGAAAACTATCTACGAGTGCGCGGGATCTCTGTTTATAGTTTTATAATCCTGAATAGGTACATAACTTCATAATACTGTGCTCACATTTTGCCGCCGATCCCGATTGATATGGCTACGTCGCGTCGTGTCGTTACCCGACAGACTAACAAAAAAAACCCTATATACAAAATATGCATTCACATCCATTCCGGGGTAGTCAGATGTTGAGTGGCAATTAAGTTTTTTGCAATCTTTGGTCAATTGAAATAGCCAATGTAATAGGTGATTAACTATGTCCTTGCATTAACCAAACCAGGTTTCCTCACCGAAACAACAGCACGTGAACAATTTCAATGGTCGCCCATCCAATAACTTCTCACGCCCGCGTAGCTTAACTTCGGTGATAGAACGAGAACCGGTGTATAAATCACAACCGTAAATTCCTATATTTATGATCACAACTACACATCGTAAATTTTCATAAGCGCGATTCAAATACCTACCCTAATATTTCAGCAAAAACATTATTGACATTACATAACACATAAACTAATAATTCACTGTATAATAATAGTCTATAAGGATCAAAAGAAATCTGTATGGGAATCGAGACATTTACATTTTTCGTACGACGGACAGCCTATAAAAGTCTGTGACCCTGGTATTTTAGTCTGTAAATTTAGTCGCAAATTCAAGCAAAGCAAAAATAAATGAGAATTTATGCATTGTAACGAGTTTAAACTTAGATTCATGGGCTCAATTTTGTTACAATGTATGTAGTGTAGGTAAATGTAACTATAATTTTACCGTTAATGAACTGAATAAATATTGGTAATCATAATACTTACGCATATGAAAAATTACTACAGCCGATCTTTCGGTGAAGAACATATTTTATTTCAAAAGCATTATAATCTAAATACATAGTTTTACAAATTCGTTAACCTTTCGGAGACAGTAAATAATTGATTAGGTAGTAGTATACCTACATACATACATAATGGTATCCGTACTAGCATCATTAAAAATTTGAATTTATTTCGTGTTGGATTGATTACCATCTTGATTTGGGTGAGAATATCAGTTTATACGTCGCATCATATGGAAACAATACGTATTTCTTGATATAACTGTCTGCAATTTACACGCTGCGGGTGCGCGTCGACATGATCAAAACTATCTGTCTCATTCGACAGAGAATATCTGGTAAGAAGTCGGTCTGGAGTGTCGAAAAATGATCACAATGTTTATTTTATGCTAGATAGATAATGTATGTTATATTTAGCAATTCATAAAATTTAATCGTTACACTATTTCGTTTAAAAACTCTATTATTAATATAAAACTCTCGTAAACGTGTCGCGATGTTTTGAAATTTGCGCCTTTTATATTTCATATTCCGTCCGGCCGCTAAAAACAGCCCAGCCGCGCGGTGCGCTTGAAATGTCGGATTTTTGATTGCTCGTGAATTTATTTTTGGAATACAATACCCTTAAGTCGGAATGTATCAATGTATATTTTGATTTCAGATCTTTTTCTATGACGAAATAAACAAAAAATAAAAGACCCTGTTTGTGCCATTTTTCACATTTTTTGTCAACTTTATACATATGTATATATTTACATAATTATTGATATTTAACTTTTGTAACTACTTCAGTCCTTAATGATAGTTTTTCATTATGCTACCTTGAAAGTATGATAGGTGTCTGTAAGTTCTAAATAGGTTTAAACTGAAAATCAATTAATTCATTCCCTTCATTGTACTTATCAAGGGGCTTCTTCATTTGATGTAATAGTGTCCCAAATACTATAATTATTAATACAACTTTATTTTGATACAAAATATTGTAGGACACTAATACACCAATTGGACAAACCCCTCGTTATGTTAACTACATAAGAAGATTTTTGCACCAACATCTTATTTGAAAGATCTGACAACTGATTTAGAGAATCAAGTGACAAGGATAGCAATTCAGACACAAGTAGTGATTCTGACTATTAAAACTTTACAGATTTGATCTAGCACATACAAACATACATATTATGCCCGTTTTCTTGCAGAGGCGTAGCGTAGGGAAAAATCATGAACCCTATTTCCTCACAAACCACTTTCGCTTCATTGACATCTATACACCTAGTTATACACACTCAGCAGTTATATGTACTTGAAATGTTACCCTTTTTACAATATATAGTTGTGATGTCTGACTTATTGGGCCTATTCATTAATAAAAAATTTTTAATACAATTATTAAAGTTTTTAAAACATTTTAAATAGTAAGCTACACTGTTACTGTTATATTTTTCTAATTTTCTGTAATAAATGTTTAACAGACAATGTCAAATTCATACTTCAGCTTTTCATTTTTCAAATATTTCCAATAATTAATTCCATAACGCTATTATGAAAAATTTTAATGCAAAAGGGACTGATCTGCTTTTTATTCTGCATTGTATAATAAAAAAAAAAATATATATGGAAAGCGGCAGTCAGAAATAACATTTTTGATAATAATCATTTTAGTTTCTGAACTACTAAAAATACATAACTTCAAAAGATACAAAAATGTTTTTATTTTTCCATCCTGTAAAAAACATTAAATGAAGATTATTTTGCCTTCAAGTAGTAACATATGTGACTATGTTTATAAAGATTGAAATTTCAGAACAATAAAATTACATCAGTGCTAATGAAATGCTACTATAGATCTTACAACTTAAAAAAAATAATTGCCCATCTTTGAGTGTAGCAACCAAGATGAAATAATCAGCCTGTCATAGGGGGTTCAATGCATTCAAAGCAACCCAAACTATTTTTGGCATTCCTGAACATTTTAATAAAACTGATATTATAGTTTTAAACTGAATTTGGTAGAAGAAAAGACATATTATTAGATTACAAAATTAATACAGAAATCCATAATTATAACGTTTAGTTTTATAACTATTATAAATTATTTTATAATATTTGACACAAATAAACCGTGCAAATCCAACCCAATATAACAAATCGAATTATTCAAACTTTCAATATTATAAAAAATACGTGAATTGTTCGAAATTATCATTAAGTACCTAAGTCAATGTTTGGATGACTATTATTATAACCTTGTTCCACAACAAGTGTTATAAATAGTTCAAATTACTTACATGATAAACGTTAGTATAACCAAATCCACGACAAAACACAAAACAAACTCAATTATAGAAGATTTTGAGTAAACCGATCGAAATTGCTCTAGAGATCCCGCCACATAAATTGGCAGTAGCCAAACTTGGAACTAAATTTGACGTTTCCGCCATTGCGTGTTATTTTGTATGAAAGGTAAATTTAGTATTACCAGCGTTGTGTTTTTTGCCCACTCTTTGTAATTTTTATGTTTGTTAAGGGTGATTATAATAAATTGATTTCCGAAGTTTCTTGTCAGTTCTTCTCCATGCTAGGGTCTCCGGTGATCTAACCTCGGTAAAAAATATGTAAAGACAATGCTCAGTGCCATGTTTGAAATAGTTTTTTAAATTTATACTTAGATCATAAGATAACTTTCAAAGAGAGCTTGTGATATTTATAATTTTGAATATATCATGGCTTAGATCATATAACCAGAGAAGAGGTTGCTCGAAACCTTTCTATTCCATCGCATATTTTCGGGGGCGACCAAAATACAGTCATTTTGGTGGTTGACGGCACATACCTAAATGTGCAAAAGAGTGCCAATTTTTTGTTCCAAAGAATTACATATAGCTTGCACAAATTCAGGAACCTGGTAAAGCCGTTCATGATAGTTTGCACAGATGGCTATATTTTAGATGTATTAGGACCTTACGCAGCAACAACATCAGATGCAACAATTATGCGTTCCATAATGGAAGATGAAGAGTCGCCTTGGCATTGGTTTCTACAGACTGACGATGTTTTCATACTAGACCGCGGCTTTCGGGACTCAATCTCCTCTATTCAAGAATTTGGCTATAATCCTCAGATGCCAACATCCAGATCTAGAGGAGAGCAACTTACAACCGAAGATGCGAACAAGTCTAGACTTATAACAATGTGCCGGTGGGTTGTCGAGACAATGAACGGTCGTTTCAAAAAAGATTATAAGCTATTCCGACACACATATTTTAATGTTTCTTTGCCTAACATGATGGCGGATTTCCGAATCACTGCAGCGATCATCAACGCTACTCGGCGACCATACGCGGATAGCATATACGCCGAGCAATTCATTGATATAATTAATGAAAATATTAATAGAAGAAATGAGGTGGTGGAATATGTGAGTGGGCACAACTTGAATAGGCAAAGGGTAGCATTCACTGCAATTGATGCCAGTGATGCAGCGTTTGATTTCCCACAATTATCGTACGAAGATTTAATTCTTTTTACGCTGGGCAGCTATCACCTCAGGATAGCAAGATCATACGTCCATGAGCACATGCGACCAAATGGTCTATATATCATCGAGCTCTACCGGCACCACGAATTGGTCAACAACAGATCATTGATACGCGGTAGAATTCAGTCCCGACACGTCAGGAGTAAGCAGTATTATACATACATATTGGTGAACCCTACAATAGAGGGCAGAGAGAGCATAGAAGACTATTACTGTTCTTGTATCCACGGCCGCCGAACTATCGGATGCTGCGCGCATATTGCCAGCATGGTGTATTTTTTATCTTAGGCCAGACACCAAGAACAAATAGATGCGCCAGCCATGTTCTTGGACAACACTATTGTGCCTGTTAACATAGATTATGTTGAATAAAAACTGTTTGATTTAAACACACATTTGTTTGATTTGAAAATGCATCAGATTATTCCTATCGTAATAGTTCATTACCTATCAATTCAATGCAAATAGTCGAAAATGTCTTATCATTACCGTATATCACTTACATTTATTTTTTTCAATTTTTGGGCAGATTCCCATACTATACATTGATGCGACATATATATTCGTAAACTAGGGACGTTTATCTAAACACCCATACCAATTTTGTCTCTGTAGGCCGTGGGTATAGTTTTCATAGTAAGTTGCCGAGTAACCTTTATCGCGAATCTCTTAAATCTCTTAAAACTATTATTTCAAACATGGCACTGAGCATTGTCTTTACATATTTTTTACCGAGGTTAGTTGAGCGGATACCCTAGTTTGGAGAAGAACTAACAAGAAACTCCGGAAATCAATTTATTATAATCGACCTTAACAAACATAAAAATTACAAAAAGTGAGCAAAAAACACAACGCTGGTAATACTAAATTTACCTTTCATACGAAATAACACGCAATGGCGGAAACGTCAAATTTAGTTCCAAGTTTGCCGACTGCCAATTTATGTGGCCGATCTCTATACATCGATACAACTCAAGTATCAGTTCAAAAGTATCGAGTAAAGAATTACTAGATACTTGTTGCGATCCCTAGTGGATGGTACTGCTAGAGATCGCGCCACATAAATTGGCAGTAGGCAAACTTGGAACTAAATTTGACGTTTCCACCTTTGCGTGTTAGAGATCGCCCCACATAAATTGGCAGTTGGAGGCGTCGCCACAGTCGCGTAATTCAGTGTTACCAGTAAACACGCCAAAACTAGCACTCACTGTGCCATACCCTATCACAAGCTCTCTTTGAATGTTATCTTATGATCTAAGTATAACAACAATAAAGATTATTATTTTTATAATTAACAAACATAAAGATTACAAAGAAAGTGAGCAGTGTGCCAGTTTTTCCTTAACAATAATTATGATCCATATGGATACGTTTATCGCCTAACGTGGTAAACGGTAAAAATCTGCCATAATATATCAAAAATAATAAATATCATAAGCTCTCTTTGAAAGTTATCTTATGATCTAAGTATAAATTAAAAAAACTATTTCAAACATGGCACTGAGCATTGTCTTTACATATTTTTTACCGAGGTTAGATCAGCGGAGACCCTAGCTTGGAGAAGAACTAACAAGAAACTCCGGAAATCAATTTATTATAATCACCCTTAACAAACATAAAATTTACAAAGAGTGGGCAAAAAACAACGCTGGTAATACTAAATTTACCTTTCATACAAAATAACACGCAATGGCGGAAACGTCAAATTTAGTTCCAAGTTTGGCTACTGCCAATTTATGTGGGGCGATCTCTATTTTGTATGAAAGGTAAATTTAGTATTACCAGCGTTGTGTTTTTTGCCCACTCTTTGTAATTTTTATGTTTGTTAAGGGTGATTATAATAAATTGATTTCCGGAGTTTCTTGTTAGTTCTTCTCCAAGCTAGGGTCTCCGCTGATCTAACCTCGGTAAAAAATATGTAAAGACAATGCTCAGTGCCATGTTTGAAATAATAGTTTTAAGAGATTCGCGATTTATAATCATGATATAAGATATAAGGGTGTGTATAAGATTGATTGCAGCTGTGGGAAATCCTACGTCGGACAGACTAAACGGTCTATTGCGGACAGAGTGAAGGAACACATAATATATGTAATATATAATAAGAAGGATAAGTCCCGTTAATTATTAATCATGTTTGAAATAGTTTTTTTAATTTATACTTAGATCATAAGATAACATTCAAAGAGAGCTTGTGATGGGGCCTATTTTAAATAAACATATTTTGACTTTGATATATTAATTTGTTTTATTTGAGTTTATAGCTCTGCAACCAAAGACCGTTACAAATGAAACCTATAATGTATCGAGCCATATGGCAAAGTGAGTGCTAGTTTTGGCGTATTTACTGGTAACACTGAATTACGCGACTGTGGCGACGCCTCCAACTGCCAATTTATGTGACGCGATCTCTATAATACTTTGCTAAACATAGGATCATGAATATATATTGGAAACATTGTTTTTTCGCTGGAACGTGAATTCAAGGTATCTATCAAGTTTTTTAGTTAGTGTTCCTTTGGTTCGTGACTATGTCAGTGTTTGTTAATTAGTTCTGATTTTGTTTCGCACTCGAGAATTTTAGTTATCTTTTATATTGTTCTCTGAGTCGTTTGACTGGGGTATGTTGATCCCTTTATTAACTGAATGTACTTGCTATTTATACTGGGCGGTTACAGGTACTTCTAACGTGTTGTTTTTTCAATATGTTGTCTATCTGACTGTCTCGTTTTTAATTGCACCATCCTTTAAGTAACCACTCGTCTCCCTTGCCCACATATATAGAATTCGTTTATCTAGTATCATTCATCCGCTAAATATGTTCAGACTATCGAAACATGTCATTTCAACCCTATCCAATGATTCTACTCCCAAACTGCAACCTTCCACTCACTCTATTTTTAATACTGTCATTTAATGCAAACCCAAAAAAATACTTCACAAACACCACATCTGAACAACTTGGGTTTTGCACTCATGTTTATTTTGCTACTAGTTGTCAATGTTCAGACTATGAATAGTTATACTTGTAAATTGAGAAACTAACTGGCTTGTCCTAACACTGCATGGCCCTATTGATCTCATTACCTGTACATACTATACTTTTCATATCACCCTTACACATACTGTTTCTAATAAGGAAAACTCATTCACTTATATAGTCGTTTAGTATCTATGTCTGTCTTGCCAAGTCCCTCCATAACCATTGCTGACATTAGCTTTCATTTGTTTCTTGCTAGGAGAATCATTAATGCAATGCACAGTGTTCAAGCGTAGAATAAACAACAATGTCAAACATATAATTGTATTTTCCGTTCTTGATTACTTAAAAAAATAATTTTTAAATTGTTAACACTAGAAAGACGGGAAAATCTTGCTACCTATAAAGACGGCAAGCGGTCAAATGACCGCTGAACTTTATTTATGATGCTTTAATCTAGGGTAATGTTTGAAAAAACAATAAAAATGTATAAAAACACTTGCTTTACTCACTTCTATAATATTTCACACAATTCTTCAATTAATTAACTCAAAATTACATTCTAAAGCCCATAAAGTAGCTTCTTGCATATTTTGCATACTTTGTTGGTTTAATTTTCACATTTAAAAATATGTCATTCTCGCCTTTTCCTACTTTCTGGAGTGATGGGAATTGTTGACAGCGAAGTTGAAGGTCAAGGATCCATAGAAGAAGACTACGTTACAGGAATTTTTAAACTAGATTCAGAAATACCTGTGAATTCGCTAGCTAAGCTCTAAATGAATTTTCTTCGTCTTATATTTTTACCCGTCATTTTTTTAATAACACGTAAGTATTGATCCCGGTAAGCCAAAAAATATGAAATAAATAATTGAACAGGCCACTCTGCTGCGTGATGCTGCTTTAACACTGTATTTTTGCCATTTGATCTACTACATCCACTGCACACTTGGTAGCATTGTAAAAAGTTACAGTTTCTTGTATCGATTGCAGCATTATCATGTAGTGTGCTTAGCCATAGCACGTTTTGTTCCGTTTTCCTTGATAAACAGTAAGACTACAGTTATCAGTTTTTAGGATTTTTGTATCAAATAAGTTCAAAGGGATAGTTTTGACATAAGATAGTACTTCACGTCGCGCCTTATTCAGGGTACCTACAATGATAGTGCGTTTCAGGAGCAAGTTCTTAGCCAAACTAACACTCGTGAAAAAGTTATCAGTAGTTACGTTTCGTCAAGTATTCAGAAAAGGTTCCATTAGTCCACAACAGATTCACTAAGTCTTTGTGATTGTGGACTGCTCTCATCTTTTGCTAAGTATGGTTTCGCGTTCGGGTTCACAGTCAGAGTCATTCTCGGAAAGCTCTTGTAAATAGGCAAATATTTCATTATTTCTTAGATGATTAGACATTTTGTTTACATTATAGGAGTCGTGTGTAGTAACAAACACTTCATTGTTCTATGAAGGACCGACACAGAAAGAATGTAAACATTGAAATAATTAACTACCCTGTCAAAATACTATAAGCAAAATGCACTTTTGACTGACTGCGGTCATATGACCGCTTCCGTCTTTGGTCCCAAATTGTAAAATATATAAGAAAACAACTAAATTTATAATAATTTGAATTCGTTTATTTACGTAGGTTTGTAAAATAATAAAAGTCACGAATTAACAGATCATAGATTAAAATATTTTTAAAAATATTGCACTTCAAACTTTTAAAAGCGGTCATTTGACCGCTTCCGTCTTTCTAGTGTTAAGGGTCAGAACACATGCACACTACTGCAAGAAGTAATATCTTCTCAGTGTTTCTTCTGTGTGAATTCTTCTTCTCTTTTATTATATCATCAAATATAAGTTATAGTGTATTATATTATATAGAATTGTGTAAATGAAAAATAATAGGCTACTTTCCTATATGAAAAATATAGGATATATTTTTGTCATCTGCATACTTTGGTAGATTTTAAATAGTTCTGAAGTGTTTAAAACCCCAAATTATTAAGATTAAATGCTAAAAACTAATCTTGAAGATTGTAAATTATTATATGGATATCACGTGACCGAAAACGGCAGAAAATTATTGACTGAATGATGACTGATTGACTATGACGTCACGGGGTACCTTGTACCGTCTGATGACGTCAGTGAAAAATAACATTGCATCGTTGCCATTTTGATTAAAATAATGTTTTGGCGGAACTATCAGAAATTCAACTTTAAAATGATTGACTATGATGTCACGGGGTACCTTGTACCGTCTGATGACATCAGGGAAAAATGACATCGTCGCCATTTTGATCAAAATAGTGTTTTGGCGGAACTATCAGAAATTCAACTTTAAATTGATATTTATAAATTAAAATCTCACTTTAATTAAAAAATATACTCGATATAGTAATACTATGAGGTAACTTTACGAGATGGTATACTTGTCTTACATGAGGAAAACTGCCTATTATAGAGAAAAATTTATTATTATTTATAGCTCAATGAGCAATACCCAGGGGTGTTAGTCCCCTAATTAACTATGACAGCAATACTACTGTGTCACTACTGCATCTCTGCTGTAAAAGTGGTAGTCTACTAAAATTTTGAGTGCTCGTTAAATGAATATGGATTAAAAAATTAACTCAATTAAAATTTCTTTTTGTCACACTGTCTTTAATGCATATTTTTGAGACTGATCAAAATGATAATGTTGGCATTGCGGTTGTTTAGTTTACTGGGCTTCTTTGGTTTACACAATTAGTCCTCATTGGGACTATTTGTGTGATGTTGCTTGCTATTCCAGCCAGCCCAGCTCCCGCCAGAAGCGCAGAAGGCGTCTAGTGTCTTCACAGGCTTCCCGAAGCGACCCCGGTTTCCCAAGGATTTTAGCCCGTTCTTCAGCCACGGTCCCGCAATCCAGGATAACGTGACCAATGGTTTCCATGGAGTCAATACAGCTCCTGCACAGTGGGCTATCCGTGATTCCGAGCTTGAATCAGTGCCCGTTTAGTCTGCTATGGCCGGTGATATTTTCGGTCATCACACAGTTCTCTTCTCGTTAAATGAAGTAATTTATTCCTTAATTTGGGGGGCAGCTCCGGAAAAACTTCTTTTGAATGGCTCCAGCTATTGTGTTCCCTCCATCTCAAATTATGTAATTCCCTGGTCCAGGTTCTTATCCATGATCTGAACTTGCTAAAGGGGAGGGGCAACAAAGGCTCCGGACCCACCAAGGCCGTCCTGCGCCTCTTTTTGCAAGCTCATCTGCTGTGTCGTTCCCAAGTGATCCAATATGTCCTCTTATCCACTGCAGTGTCACATAATACATAGTGGACACCCTGGTAAGCTGAAGATGACACTCGTTTATTAGTTTTGATGTTATTGTCATACTGGACAGCGCCATCAAAACGGAAGCGCTGGGCTGGCTGGAATAGTCAGCGACATCATGCAAAGTGGACCCTAATTGCGGAAACCACGGAGCCCAATAAACTAAAAAATAAACTAACTAGGTCATCAGTCCATTTAGCAGGGGGGCGTCCCACTACGTTTAGCGAGACGTGGTCGCCATTCGAGAACCGCTTTGCTCCAACGGTCTTCGGTTTTGCGACAGACGTGACTGGCCCACTGCCACTTCAGTTTGCAACATCGATAGACAATGTCTACGACATTGGTTCTCTGCCGGATTATCTCGTTCCTGACTCTGTCCCTTAACGAGATACCCAGGATCGAACGCTCCATCGCTCGCTGAGCGACATGACATCGGTGAGCCAGCCCGACTGTCATGTTCCACGTCTCGGCACTGTATGTCATTACAGGTAGGACGCACTGATTGAAAACCCTGATCTTAAGACACTGCGGTAGTAGCGACGAGAAGATATGACGCAGGCTCCCGAAGCTGCCCGGCCCAGCTGCACTCTTCTGAAAATCTCAAGCTCGAAGCTGTCCCTACACATTTTCAGAATCTGGCCCACGTAGACATATTCTTGGACCACTTGAGCGTTTCTCCACTGATCGTGATCGGCTCCGGGACATAAAGTTCATCCGGAAAGCGACCGACCGAGATGCAGCGTTAAAACTGTGCAGCATTCCTTGCAAATCCTGCAGCGACTGCGCCGTTCTGACAATGTCGTCAGCGAAGCGTAGGTGTGTTAGGCATTTGTCATTGACATTGATACCCATCCCAGTCCAATCCAGAGTTTTGAAGACGTCCTCCAGTGCGTTCGTGAACAGTTTCAGGGAGATGGCATCCCCCTGTCTCACTCCTCTGAGCAACTGTATAAGACTCTTCTCTTTGTTTTGGACTTGAACCTATTGACTCCTCAACATCTGCACATAACGCCAAACGACCTGTCATCGCTGCAAGAATTCCAGATCAGCCCAGAGCTCGATGGAGTCGAAGACCTTCTCGTAGTCCACAAAGGCAAAACACAGCGGCTGGTTATACTCATGAGACTTCTGTATAACCTGCTGCACCGTGTGTATGTGATTTACGGTACTGAAACCTTTTCGTAATCCGCCCTGCCGGAGCAAGTTGGAAGGCGTCAAATCTTGAGGCCAGACGATTGGTGAGCACACTCGAGAACAACTTGTAGACGTGGCTTAGGAGCGCGATAGGCCTATAATTCTTCAATAGAGCCTTGTCTCCCTCTTTGAAGAACAAGGCCAACACGCTCTCAGTCCACGCCGCCGGGGTAGTTCCATTAGCTATGACGAAATTAAATAAGTGCTTGAGCTTCTGCAGGACAGGATCTCCTCCCGCTTGTAGAAGCTCAGAGGTTATTCCGTCTTCGCTGGGAGCCTTCTCATCATGCAGTTGTTTGAGAGCGCTCCCAACAAGCGGGAGATCATCAGTGTAGTGGCACACTAATGTGGCTCGCTCGCATCGCAGTTCTCTTCTCGTTAGTTTAAGTAATTTGTTAGTTAATTTGGGCGCCAGCTCCGGAAGAACTTCTTTTGAATGGCTCGAGCCATTGTTTCCCTCCATCTCAAATTTTGTAATTCCCTGGTCCAAGTTCTTATCCATGATCTGATTTTGTTAAAGAGGAGGGGCAACAGAGGTTCCTCAGCAACCAAGACCGTCCCCACTCCCGTTCTTGCAAGTTGATCCATTATGACATCTAATCAACCGCAGAATCACACTATTTGTAGTAGACACCCTGGTTAGTTGGAGATGGCACTCGTGCATTAGTTTTGATGTGATTGTCGTACTGGATAGAGCCATCAAAACGGAAGCGCTGTTCGAGACCATCTTTATGTGATATCCCTGGAGTCCACGTCGCAGAACGGCCACCGCCGCCTCGATAATTGTCACTGATTCACATCGGAATATGGAGCTGTGGACTCCAAAAGACAGCGATATATTTATGTTGCCGCTTGATCTCTGTTCTCATGCATGCATTACTCACACGGCAAGGATTCTGTCACATGATGCCTCCAACAGCGGATGACTGAGCCATAAACCACTATGAGCCGGATTAGCGTTGTGTATATCTACTTGGTAATTTCAGGTTTGAGGCCCTATGTTTTGCCTATAAGCCGTTTCCACTGAAAAAAAGCCCGCAGGCCCTTGTGAGCTTGTTTCAACGTGGGTTTTCATCGAGAATTATCTCCAAGTATTTCACTTCTGTTGCAGGGGACAGGGGCTCGCCGAACAGCCGCCCGCTTCCTCATGGTGAACAGCATAAGTTCGATCTTTGACGGATTCACAGAGAGTTTGTTGTTTCTACACAAATCTTCGACCGCCCTGAGCGCCATACCCATCCGATCACACAATGTGCTATCAACAGGCCCGCTTAGGAGAATGACAATGTCGTCAGCATAGCCTACAGTGAAGAAGTACATGTGACTCAGTTCCGTAATAAGCCCATCACCTACCCAATTCTAGAGAAGTGTTGAAAGCACACCTCCCTGAGGGCAGTCCTGTACAACTTTAGTACGCACAGCCTCGCCCACAGTCACGATGACGGCCCTGCCCTTCAGCATGCCGAGGCCATCCACCCAACCAGCGAGGGCGGGCTCTACGCCACGCCTCTCCAGGGCCCTTGTTATGCTCACAAAGCTTGTTTTATCGAATACTCCCTCAATGTCGATGAAACATCCCAGTGTAGATTGTTTGTGGATGGCCGTCTCTACGCGTGTAATAACTGTGTAATGCAGAGTCTGTTAATTTGCCTTGTGTATACGCATGTTGATTTTTGTGTAGTGGTGGTTTTAGTGTTGTCTTTCTTATGTGTTTGTCGCATATCCTCTCTAGTAGTGGTGAGACTTATCGACATGAAGGATTTTGCTTGTAGTCACTTTTACCTGGTTTCAGAATGAATATTATTTTTACTTCTCTCCATTGCCTTGGTATGTAATGAAACACCAGGCAACCACTGTACATGGAGATGATATGGCCACATATATGGCCAGAGCACCAACGCATCAGACCAGCAAACACACATCGAAGCCAGGTGATTTAAATGGATGGAAGCTGTTGATTGCTGTAAGAACTGCTTCGCCGGTTATTATGGATTTTACCGCGTCCCATTTGGATGATTTTCCCGTGCATCGTCATTTCTTTCTTAAGAACCTTGGTTATTCTGCTGGGTTGGTAAGTAGTTTCAATGTTACTGCAGAAATGACGCCACTTATTGCATTTTCTGATTAGTTTCTTGTATTCTGCTCGAGTGTTGGTATAAGCCAGCCAATCGTCGTCGTCCCTAGTATTCATCGCTCTGTTGAAGAGTTTGCGTATCTTGTTCCTAAGGGTTTTCATGTCCGGACTCCACCATTAAGACCAGACCAGACTTATTGGCCTTATTAAAGCAGTAGTTACTGCTTCCACGTTTACATCAATTTCATTACAAGTGTTGTATAAGCTATATACGTTGATGTTATTAAGAGTAGCTGCAGCAAGCAGGGTATACCGCTTTCGGCTATTTCTCTTAGGGCGTGGTTTACTCATAATCGTTTCTGTTGTCATGTCGAAACGAACCCACCTATGGTCCGAGCACGACGCTTCATCCGACACGTGCCAACCTCGCACAAAGTCGCTGACGCACTCTGAAGCTAGCGTCAGGTCTATAATGGTTGGAGCTCTGGAAGTAACATAAGTGGGTTCGGACCCGTGAAAAAAAGGTGGAAAAAATGGTTAAGCTAGTAGAGGAAAGAAATTGTACTAATTCCTCACTTCTCCTGTTTGTACTGTTGCTGCACCACAGTGTGTGATGCTCATTCGTATCCGTGGCAATGACCAGTTGTAGCCCATTGGGCTCGCAGTAGCTTACCAGTTCATCACAGTAGGCATCTCAGCGTCACCCGGTAATTAGGTCGATGGTAGTATGACCTGTGGAACCTTTAAATCGTGGTAACGTAGTTTTATGGTGGTTAGATCTCTGGAACAGAACTCAGTCATTAATGTATGATTTCGAATGTATATACATGATATTGGGTTGATAATTTTTAAGGCTGCCAAAATCATACCATTTTGCTAGGTAGGTAGGTAGGTCCCTGTTTTTTCCATTGTTGATCCATAGCTCGTAGATCAGCGCTATGGTATTGTGATTAACCTCCAGCACCACCCTACGCAAGGTGCAGTCCGGCTGTGTGGGAGGTTAGTCTGCATTATGTTAATTGAGAAAAGCAAGGAGAGGGGCTGACGGAGCCATCGTCCTCGTCGTCAGACGTAAGGTTGCGGTAGTTTTCACATTGAATTAATGAATGCATCAAAATTTAAGATGAAAATGAAAAGACAGTGTGGGCGTAGCTTCAAACTACAACTCACTTACAAAGCTGTCAAAGCTATAATGAATTACCAAAACTAACGCGATTGAACTGATATTTAGGCACGATTGATAAGTGGAATAGCCTTTTGTTCTTCAGTCGCAGTTCGATAACGCTTGAGTGGTGTAAAGTTGTTAGTGGACTACCAAAACTGACAAATTACTACTACTGAAATGCTTTTGTGCCTAAAATACATTAGAAGAATAAGGGCCCAGGTCATCAGTAAGATATCCAGCGAACAGTAATCAGATTCAGATTTCCTTTTCCTCTCGCGTATTGAGTAATAAGCCAGATGTCATTGCTACTATGTATGTTGGCATGAAAAAACGGACTACGATATGTTGCTTGAATCTGCGTACAATGCGAGAAAAAGGGAGAGGGTTCTTAGCTTTCAAAATTGAATGTTGCATTTAAAATCTTCAAATTACTTCTGTTCTTGAAAGTTTTAATAATGCAGATACAATTAATGATCTTTTCCTCAATATCCCAGGTTCAGATAAAGACCCAGTTACTGAAATTACTAAAAACGCCTGCTTCAGCAATAATAGGTTGCACTTACATGAGGTCTCGGAGGATACAGTATTGAAAGCCTGAAAGAAAGTAAGATGACATTAGTAGGGATATGGTACTGTGCATATTGCCGCGGACATTATCAAGTATTACTCACATGATAAATGGGTCTATTTCTCATGGGGGAGGTGCCGCGGCGTTGGAAGCATGTTCTGGTGACTCCTATAAGCACTGAAGGATCTTAGAACAATTAGCATATTGCCGTTTCTCTCCTAAGTGTTGGAAAAAAATTTAAGTTTACAACCTTTCATAAATTACGAGAGAATTCTCTCTAAATATCAATCTTCTTTACTCAAGGTAACTGATGACATTTTGACGGACCAGGACAGGGGATTGGGCACAATACTGACATTATTGGATTATTCGCGTGCATTTGACTGCCTAAATATAAATTTACTACTTTCCAAGCTCCAATACTATTGTCTTGGCCCTGGACCACTGAAAAGGTTTATCTCTTACCTCCGTAACAGGAAACAAATAGTGAAATTGACTAAAAACGATGGTTCCACTATTTTCTCCCAGCCAGGCGATATGAGTCGGGGAGTTCCTCAAGGATCTATCCTTGGGCCTCTGTTAATTATTATTTATACTGCAGACTTTTTTTGATCCCAGGGCTGGAGCATATTTCTCTAAAATAATTAGCATAGCTTTTCATAGGGGGAATGCTATCAGTGTCTTGGGAACCCTACCACCCTCTGACAGCGATGATTATAAAGATATTTACTGTGTAATTTAATTTTTATTTCTACTTTAGGTTTATAGTTTTAATTCTTTGTATTGTGTATGTTTTTGTGGCTGCAGACTTACACCATGAAATTCAAAACTGCCGATATCACCTGTACGCAAACGATGTCCAACTTTACATTTTTGCTCCTCCAAGGGAGATTGTCTCTTCACAACTGTGTAGATCTGCATAATCAGAAAATAAATGTTATAGAACAATCAAGCCAACATTCGTCAGAACTCAAATTACTTTATTGTTCTTATGTTGAGGGACAGTATGGATACGTTATGCGTTGAAAGATTCCCAACATAGTTATCACAATTCTCAGGGAGGCTATATAATTGGAACAATAATCTTACTTAAACTTATGATTCCAATGTAAACTTTAATATTACCCTTGCGGGGTAGTCGGACTTTGACTTTAATAGGGCAATTTTTTTCACAATCGTTTTTAAAAGATTTGGTGCGTTTTTGTGACTTTAATAGTATTAGAATATTTTATGTAAGAAAACCCTGTGATATAAATATTTTTACTGTTATATAACGGGACTTATCGCGTATGTTAATAAAGGTAACTTTGTTATATAAAAACATACGCGATAAGTCCCGCTAGTTGTTAATCATTGAAAGTTTTGTTGTCATATTACATAGGAATCGAATTCCATTTTACAGGCTATAGTAAAAAAGTCCTATATGCATATTATATTTTTGTAGTTTAAAATTTTTAGCTTGTTATACTATTTCTATGACTGTATTAAATTTTTTTATAAGATAACCTGTACCTTCATAATTTGAACAATACTCCTTTTAATGACTGACGACTCCAATATGGTTCTATATCTATTTGACAGTTCTGGTTACTCTGTAACTGCGAGGGGCAGTATTGGTTACAGGGGCCTTAGTCTACTAATTCATTTTAGGCACAATATTAGTTCAATATTAGGCACTAATTTGACTCTTTTAGTACTCCACTAACATCTTTACGCCTCTGAAGCGCTATCGAACTGCGTCTGGAGTACAAAAAAACCTACTCCACTAATCAATTGTGCCTCAATATCAGTTCAATCGCGTTATTTTTGGTACTCCACGATTGTTTTGACAGATTTGTCTATGCTCAATTGTAAGCGACTGTGCTATTGAGTTGCCACTTGAGCATTACTGATGTGCTATTGATTCATTATCGAGGTACAACTGTGATAGATCAAAATTTTAGTAGATTACCACTTTTATTGCAGAGACGCAGTAGCAACGCAGTTGTATCGCCGTTATAGTTAATTAGTGGAATGAGGCCCCAGATTGTATGCTGAACTACAGGGGCGTACCAGAGTAGCCCGCGAGGGCCAGCTAATTGGTTTGCTGAGTACAGCCTTCGAAGCTAAAGTTACAGTTGTCTGCATGAAGCCAAAAGGTTTTTCTTACACCTCCAACCTTTGTGCTGGCCATAGTGGAAACATTTGCCTTAAAAAGATGATGATTTGATGGTAGCAGAAAAAGATCAAGGTGTATTTCGCCAATGGAACGCGAATGTACAATCCCATCTCCCCTCATCTGTACCACCTTCTCACTATGCCCACAAATCATGTGCGGCAGATCACAAGATATCGTCTGGAAATCACCCCTCAGGGTGAAAATAGTTACATTCTCTAAGACGACTTAGAAGCTCACGGTGCTGTCTTAAAGCTCTCTCAAAAATGGTCTCACTCTGTTTAAATACATACAAAGTCAAGTTCGCATAAGCTTTCTCCGTTTGAGCCAAATGGCGCAAGGAACCACACGATTTTACTTCATTGTAAAATCATATGCATTTGATTGCAACTCAATGAAACCTGGAGATCTGTTCTAGGGTTGTAGGTATCAGCGTATCTTAGATCAGACTAGTACTATCAAAAAATTGGACATTACTCCTGGTCGCTTTACGTGACGACATTAAAAAAGTATTACTACACAAGGAGCTGTCCATTAATTATCATGTGTTTTTTTTTCGATTCATATTTATACAGTAGTATTTTTTATAGCTTAGGCCAGGGGTGTCCAAACTAGATGGGACCCAGGGCCAATAAAAAAGACTAAATACATTGGTGCACCGTATTATTATATGCAGTGGGTACAGATCTCTTTGTAGTCGGTGTACCCGAACCGAACTTTTTTTTTAAGTCGGTTAAAAAGGTTCAATGGGCCGCAGTAATCTAAACCGCAGGCCGCATGCGGCCCGCGGGCAGTGGTTTGGACAGCCCTGGCTTAGGCTATCAGCACCCAAATAAAATGTGCTACTAGTGAAATAAGAATGAACGAAGGAAATGCGTGGGATGGGGCTATGAGCGGTATGTCGTCTAGTCAGGTCATTTAGAAATATGGTCCTTACGCCTATATATCATTTTGGCAAAAGAGTCATTAAATCATAAATAACATGGTAGAGAAAAGGTACCTTAGGAGAATATGTAAACTAAGATTTAATGATGTAGGACTTAATAATATAATTCGTGAACGTTGTCGTTTGTAACAAGATGTAGTTACGATAACAGAAAAGTATGTTATCTTAACATTTGGGAGTGGATGGGTGAAAGGAGGGTTACGTGAAAAATGTATAGAGCTAAAGTGAAAGACAGAATTGGACGGGGTAGGCCGCATAGAACATATATAGATCAAATTGGAGACAACAACAACAGTCAAATAAGCTACACAATATTGAAATGTAATACGATTTAAAATCGTCTGGATTGAAGTACTGGTACTGTACAATCACAGGGTCGATAAGGTGTTCTATAAGATTGACAACACAATGTCTTTTACAACCAGTGTTCGGAAAACCCATTTAAAAGGTTAACCGATATAAACGGTTAACACCCTAAACAGTTAATTGATATAAACGGTTAACACCCTAAACGGTTAACCGAAATAAACGGTTAATCGTATTAAAAGATTTTATCGGAAATAAAAAGTTATAGAGTGAGCGCAGACCATTGGACCATACCTACTCGGTAGCTTGCAGTGTGAGCCGAAACATGTAGACGGGTGGCGTACGTTTTGATGTTCGTATTGTAATGTAAACCATTGTTGAAGACGAAATGCGATCATCATATTACTAATTGATCTAGTGATAGATGAGTTACTAGACGGGGAGGGAGACGTGACGAGGAAACCTACCTCTCATTCGAGATAGGGATATTCTTGGTATATAGCGGCGGCTAGTTAGTTATGGATAAATCCATAATTTTATTGAGATAAAATTCAACTGGAACAGTAATAAGTGAGAATTATGGAATGTGTTTTCGGTGCTTCTAATTGGGAGGAATTTGTTTAGATTAAATAAAAAATAAATTTTGATTAAGAGAAATATTTATTAATCCATGACATAAAACAATAAATCACATTCATTCTCATGTTAAAAGATAAGCAGTTAGGGACTATAAATTCTTACGCGGTAAGATAATCAGTACTCAATGTTACAGGTGATAAGCCACTGACCATTACCACTATTTAGACCAGGGGTGTCCAAACTAGATGGGACCCAGGGCCAATAAAAAAGACTAAATACATTGGTGGGCCGTATTATTATATGCAGTGGGTACAGATCTCTTTGTAGTCGGTGTACCCGAACCGAACTTTTTTTTAAGTCGGTTAAAAAGGTTCAATGGGCCGCAGTAATCT
This sequence comes from Leucoptera coffeella, assembly GCA_030578115.1. Classification (NCBI taxonomy): domain Eukaryota; kingdom Metazoa; phylum Arthropoda; class Insecta; order Lepidoptera; family Lyonetiidae; genus Leucoptera; species Leucoptera coffeella. The sequence continues at coordinate 3,770,899 of JAMBLF010000002.1, forward strand.
AAACAGTGCAGTGGTTTGGACAGCCCTGATTTAGACTATTATTATTATTCGTTACATACATATATTTACGCCTGTTTGTTCTTACTTCACTTACACCCATAAACCTTTTCATAGATGCTCTTCTGTTCTTTACGCTACCTACACCCGTCTTGACAAGATTGTTTCCATTTGATCTGAATAAATCCTACACGGCCTATCCCTCCAACTCTTCCATCCACTTTGCCACTATAATTTACCTTCATAACCCTCCCTTTCATCCATCTGCCCCATATGCCTAAACCACCTCAACATACCTTTCTCTATTTTTATTGTATTATTACAACCTATAGTTTAGTTATTATGTAAAAGTTTTATTATGTGTTAAACAAATCTTCGTTTCATTTTAACAGAATTATGCCATTAATGGTCTGATCCAAGAGACGGTTTCTATTTGGAGTTAAAATAAACTTTAAAGTGGAAAATAACCGCTCTACAGAGACTTGGGTGGCCGGAGCAGCTTGCACAACGAAAGCTACTGCAGCAAGAACGTTAGGAAGCTTTTGTGTCCAGTACTCTATAACATTCTCTGTCATAGATATTCTCCCAGCAACACTATATTCTGCTAGGTAATAATCGAAATCAAGTCTTCTGGAATCTATACCTTGGTCTCTTTTATTTAAAGTGATTTGGCAAATCTATTTTTAATATCGGTACATGCTCAGACGAGATTTGAACATTGTGCCCAATACAGAGTCAAGGGCCAAACAACTGACCTATACTGAATATTTCCTATATTTTTTTAATATTAGAAATATATTATCATTATATTTCAGTACTCAATTTTATATTAATGTTTTATATACGTACTATATGTATATCTATCAATGCACATTCTCTTTTTATTCGATTAAATAAGTCGATTGATTTTAAAGCAATATACATACACAGTGACCACGCCACGCAAATGAAAAGAAATATAAAATTAATACCTATTGCATTTCATTCAAATGCATAAAATTTAAAATTAGTTTTAAAATTCTAATGCAATAAAGTCTAATTTTGCATCATCATAAAATGATTAGATATTGACAGATGTTTACAGTCCAAAAACATGCCAACGTGTATTATAAAATAGGTATTCTATTGCATTTTATTAAAATGTGCAAATTGAAAATATTTTTTCTGCATTTGTAATAAAGTCTATTTTGCATCATCATATAATGATTTGTGTTTTTACAGTCCAAAACATGCCAAAATAAACTTTAATTACGAATAACCGGTATCGTTTCGGTTTCTGTTAACCGCTATATTTTGGTTATTTTCTTTACCTGTTAACCGAAATCTGTTTGGGTTAATAACAGATACATTTCGGTTATTAACCGTAACCATCGGAACGCTGTTTACAACTTTTGACAAGAAATGTGATTTATACCATAAGAAGTATTTCACCTAAAATGAATAGCATCCGAGAATCCTGTTATAGCAAATGGTTTGTTAAAGACTATTAGAATACGAGGATTTAAAAGATATGCAATATTCTGCATTCTAAGATGAAAATATTAAATTTGAAAATCATATCAAATATTTATCTAATAACGAATGCATCTACTGATCATCAGATGTTAAATATTCTCATTATGTTTTAAATAAATGATAACGAAGACTGCCCCTATTCAATGATTTACACAATGAAGACAAGTATCTCGGTTCTCCTTTTTTTAAATACGTTCCATTAAAAGCTTCTTATATGTTAAAAGCATTTATGCGAACATGGATCGTACTTGAATTCAACATATGCTTTCCTTCAGTCTGAAATATCTCTATCACAGTTATGATTCCACCAGGGTAAACTAACCAATCTAGTTTATTAAATAATATTGTCCTTGGTGTTGACTATTAACATTGTGCTTTCGTTTCATCCTATAATTCTTTTGAAAACTATGTCATCTAAAAAAAATATAAGCATATAGAGACATAATATCGTTTATGCTAGAAAATGGTAAATAATAATCGCAAACATAAGTATATTTATATCGGCCGATAATAATTACCATGAGCCGGGCGGATCAAGACATTAAAATGCTGCATGCCTGGTCAAGCGACCAGCACTACGTGACCAGGAGTGATAATGGGATCCAGATTGGTCCACCCGCGCTCCACAGCGACAGCAAAATGATCCTAGCACCCAACCTTAGCGTCAGGATCCCAATCTTCGCTGATGGCAATGCATTCAATCAGTACCCTGACTCACGCCTAGCAACACTGATGAGACGAGAATGTTCTGCCTGAGCAAGAACAGAATTTAGCAAAGCAATAGAGACAGAAATACTCTGGTTAAAATATCTATATGTCCGTATAATAAGGACATAATTTTGTGAAAATGATCTGAACATCCTTGGCAGAAGACAAAAATGCGTTGACAAAAATGTATGGTACTTAATTTTGGATTTACATAAAATTCACATATGTCAATATTGTACTGTAGGCCTATGGAGCCAAAATTGATAATTAAGGATTCGAAATCGGAAAATACAGTACTCACGTCTCATCCTAGGGTGCCATCATTCAGGTATCACGCGTTGAATCCGGACGCCAAAGCCTCAACGTGTGGATGTATACCTAAACTAAATAATGAAAACTTATAATTTGAATTCTGATACCAATAATTCTCCTGGTAATTATTATCGGCCGATATAAATATACTTATGCTCACAATAAGCACTAACAATTTCCTGTTCGACGAACAGGTAGGTTTCCTCACGATGCTATCCTTCACCGTAGTATTCGACGCATTCCGTAAGTGTATTTTTATTACGAATATATACATAGAAATTCATTAAACTTAATTTCCATTAGTACGTACTCAAGCAGGATTTGAACCCTGTACTAACTAATCCCGCCTTCACTGAGGAATTTCGCAGCGTGCAAGGAATCATGGCGCAGTTCGGCACGCGGCTTACCACCCTTGAGGCCGAGAACGTCGAGCTGCGCGGCCAGCTGCGCGCGCTCCGAGGGAGTACTTCGTGCGCGGTGCCGGCGGCGCTTGAAGACACGGAGCTGCGCCTCGAATGCGAGCTGAGTAAGCGTAATCAGGTGTCACTCATCAACGATGTGGAGATTAGCGGTGTTCCGGAACTTCCTGGCGAGAGTCTCGGCCACGTGGTGACGCTAGTGGCGCGGAAGCTGGGTTTTGAGCTCGACAGCAGGGACGTAGTCGACCTGAGGCGGTGGGGCTGCGCGTGCTAGTTGTGCGCCTCCCGCCCCGCGCCCGCGCCTCATCGTTTTGCGACTGGCCAGGAGGTCACTTCGTGATGACTTCATCAGGTGTGCGCGCGTCAGAAGGCGACTGGACTGCTCGGACATCGTACAGGCGCCACAGCTGCCCTCGGCGATGAAATACGTGTGTTAACGAAAGGCTCAATAAATGCAACCGAAATATATTCGGCAAAGCTCGCAATGTATTGCTCAAATCCTTTCGTTGGCGTTCCGTGTGGACTCGCGAGGGCAAAGTGTTCGCGCATCGGAATGAGAACAGCCGGCCCGTCTGGTTGCGGAGCATGCATACGGTCGATGAGCTCTCGAAGCCGTAACCAGCCAACGCCGCACCATGAATGCTTTTTTACATGTTTTCCACTATATTTTTGTGTATGCTTCTTGTTTATTACTTCTTTATTTGTTTATTTTGAAGTTCGTATTATAGAATTATTATATTTTTTACTTACTATGGTAAAAAATAACAGGTTGGGTTTCGACAAAATAATTATTTTTGTCTATAAGTCTCAAAGATACGAGTGATACAATAAATAGATTGGCGTCTGATACTTTTCCTCCCGTAAAATTTGCTTGTATTCACTTTGTCCTGATGGACCATCACATCCCCATTTACTAAACAGCTGAAGGTGCTTCGAATCTGTTGTCACTGAATTTATTTTCATAATGCGTCTTACTGTATGATCCAAAAGATTATGCAACTTTACGTTAGCACCGATATTAGTAACAATGATATTAGGTGGGGAACATTCCTTTTAAGCTTAATTTATCTGACTTTAAGGCGGTAAAATAGCTTTTAAATGCTTCTGAATAAGAGCTATTGTCAAATAACTGTATGTATTGAGCTTTTGACAAATCTATGTATAACGGGTATAATTATGTATAACGCAAGAGCTTCTTCTTTATCGAATGTTAAGTGCTCTGACTTGTGCAGTATGTTTTCCAAAACATTGCGTTTTTCGTCTTTCTCTATAATGTGCACGATGCTCACAATTGAAGCTTCTTTGTTCTCACCTGACGATCTCAGCCCTTGAACATAAGCGTTATGCACAAATCCCATGCCATGCTCTTGGATGAGTTTCATATTTTTGCGCTTCTTTGTCCTTTCAGAACATTCTTCATAACTCTTAGATAGCCGACCACAGACACTGGAAGAGTCATGAGTGCAGGGTTCGAGGGTTAAGGAAATTCTGAATTCACCATTTAACCATTCCAAATTCTCCGGCTCAAAACGATCTTATTTTTTTTGGGCCTTACCATTTGGATAACAATTGCTTCTGGAAACTTTTTATTACAGTAACAGCAATTCCACTCAATTTTATGCAAACTCAACGAGTGCAAAATCGCATAACCTTCCTTTATTTTATTATCAACATTATTTTTAACATCGTTATCATTTGTTAACACAAATCTGAAACCACTAGTGATATCCAGTGTCTATCTTGCTTCATCATAAACGACAAACATTGCACTAAAATAACTACTTAAATACTAAGTAACAACAAAGAGTAAGTAATTGTATTCTCATCAAAAACTATAATCAATTAATATTTATTGAAAAAAGGTTCATTTTATATTAGTTAATACTTAAAATAACAATTTACCATAAAATCGAGATTTTACGATTCCCTTCCCTTTTGCGTGTTTTACCTAATAAATCCATTTTGCGCAAAATGTGCGCAAAATTTTATTTTGGATTATTATAATTTAATAGATCAAGCATCCAAAACTGTAAAAAAATCAACGGAGGCAGCTGGAGCTAACAATGATATCTCTGTTCAAAAATCGGAGTAATTGAAATCAGCTCTCGTTTTTTATTGATGTGTATAATTATTTTTTTATGATTATTTGGATTTTTATTTCTTTATTCTTTAAAAGACTAAGAAATGAGCTTTCTAAAAATATATAATATGTATATGTTTCAGACGTATATAGGGTCGGAAACGTATCATGAAGTCAACAATTTTATTCATGTGATTTTACGTAGAATCAAAGTTTGAACTTTAGGTGTTCTAAACACATATTAATACTAAAAATATGATAAAAAAAACTTTACCATTGGAAAGAACGTTTATTTATGTACATAAAACCATGCATAGTTGATTCATATCTAACCATTTGTAAAACCTATTTTCGGCACGGTAAGTACTTCATATTCCCATAGTGCGCCGTCCAAGACCACCTTTATGTGGTATCCCTCGAGTCCACATCGCAGAACGGCGACCGCCGCCTCGATAATTGCCACACATTCACATTGGAATATGGAGCTGTGGACCCCCAGAGACAGTGATATATTTATGTTGAGATCTATTGAGTATATACCCGCTCCAGTGCCATTATGGGTCTTGGAGCCATCCGTGTATATACGGACGTACTTGGTGTCCGCTCGATCTCCGTCTTCCTGCATGTTGATGCTGTAGTTTTTTTGCATTGTCCACACGGCAGGGATTCTGTCAGACAATGCCCCCAACAGCAGTTCCCTTGCCAGGGCCCTTTTTAGTATCCTAGTGTGAGCGCTGCGAGCCCAGTGGCCCGAGTTATAGATTCTAATTGCGGCCATAGTAGCTTCTTGCTGAATGTACAGATCCAAGGGCGCCAAGTCCACCAGGACCTCAAGGGCAGCCGATGGAGTCGTCCTCATGCATCCGGTTATTGCGGTCGTAGCGATTCTCTGGAATCTTTGAAGTTTCTGTACCACCGTGAACAATTCAGTTCTTTGCCACCAGACGACTGAACCATAAGCCACTACGGGCCGGATCAGCGTCGTGTACATCCACTTGGTAATTTCAGGTTTGAGGCCCAATGTTTTGCCTATAAGCTGTTTGCACTGGAAGAAGAGCCCGCAGGCCCTAGCGAGCTTCCTGTCCAGATGGTTGTTCCAGCGTAAGTTGTCATCACGAATTATCCCCAAGTATTTCACCTCTGTTGCCAGAGACAGGCGCTCGCCGAACAGCCGTGGCAGCTTCAGTGGCGCCCTCTTGCTCCTCTTGGTGAACAAAACAAGTTCGGTCTTTGACGGATTCACAGACAGTCCGTTATTTCTACACCAATCCTCGACCGTCCTGAGCGCCATACTTATCCTGTCGCACAATGTGCTCTCAACAGGCCCGCTCAGGAGAATAGCAATGTCATCAGCATAGCCCACGGTGAAGAAAGATCCGTGATTCAGCTCCGTGATGAGCCCATCAGCCACCAGATTCCAGAGAAGTGGCGAAAGCAAACCTCCCTGAGGGCAGCCCTGCACAACCTGAGCACGGACAGCCCCTCCCACAGTCACGGTGACGGCCCTGCCCTTCAGCGTGCCGTCCACCCAACCAGCGAGGGCGGGCTCAACGCCACGCCCCTCTAAGACCCTTGCTATGGTCACAAAGCTCGTTCTGTCGAATGCTCCCTCAATGTTGATGAAGCATCCCAGTGAAGACTGTTTGTGGTGGATGGCCTGCTCCACGCGTGCAATTACAGTGTGTAATGCCGAGTCCGTTGATTTGCCTTGAGTGTACGCATGTTGATTTTTGTGTAGTGGTGCACTTATTAGTGTTGTGTTTCTTATGTGTTTGACGCATATCCTCTCCAGTGCCTTTAGAAGAAATGAGGTGAGACTTATCGGCCTGAAGGACTTTGCTTGTGTGTAGTCACTTTTACCCGGTTTTGGTATGAATATTATTTTGACTTCCCTCCACTGCCTTGGTGTGTAACGAAACGCCGGGCAGCCCGTGTAGATGGAGATGAGATGGCCAGAGCACCAACGCATCAGTCCGGGAAAAACACCATCGAAGCCTGGTGATTTAAATGGGTGGAAGCTGTCGATTGCTGCAAGAACTGCTTCGGCGGTTGTTATAGATTTTGCCGCGTCCCAGTCGTTCTCTTTGGTTGGAAACCCGGTGCATCGTCATTACTTCCCACGCTAGCACGAATGCTTCCTGGGAAGTGCACATCGAGCAAGAGAGAGCAGTTTGGGGGGGGGGGGGTTATAAATATCTATTGATGGCTATATGTAAGCATTTCAGGTTGGCCCTTTTCAATGCCGGTTCACTAATGACTGTCCACGACGAGCTGGAGGTCGCGATAGGGCGGTTGGCCCCAGACCTGCTCGCCGTGAATGAGACCTGGGCTCGGGCTCAGGATGGCGAAGCTCTGTATCCTCCCGCGCCGGGATACCGGCTGCGCTACGTGCCACGGCCCGCCGGCCTCGGCCGCTCGCGGGGCTGTGGGGTGGGGTTCTTCATGTGCGCTCACCTCCGGGCTACCACGTTGGCGCACCCGGTTCCCTTCAGGCAAGTGGAGCAGATGTGGCTGTCATTTCACATTCGGTCAGGTTCGTGGTCGGCACTGCGTATAGGCCTCATTGGGTTAACATGGACGCTTTGACAGAGACTATTGCAACATTTGGTTCACATGACTGTTTAATTCTTATGGGTGACTTTAATGTTAATTTTATGGACAAGCATAACGCATCGACAAAAAGGCTCGAGCAGTTCCTCGCCACTTTTGACCTAATCAATTACGTTCGCGAGCCAACCCATTTTACTGACCATAGTGCAACCGCCATTGACCTAATTTGCTATAGGGGCTCGAGTCCGGTCGTGGGTGCCAGCGTCGAGCACATACCTCGGCTTGGTGGGCTTGCGATCGTGTGCCTGACACTCAAAGTGCGCAAACCTAGGGCACTCATCAAGTACGTGGCTCTGCGGCCTCTGCGCCGGATTCCCCTTGACCATTTTAATGATGACCTTCGGGGAATTGACTGGGACTTAATATTTACTTATGATTCAATCAATGACATGGTATTATATTTTAACTTCATAATAATTCATCTTTTTGACATTCACTCTCCAAAAATTAAATACAAAATTGACGATAAGAATAAACCGTGGCTGACATCTAATCTTAAGTATAGAATGCGACTTAGGGACAAAACACATAACAAGTACAGTCGGACAAGACGGGAGCGTGATCTCAAATCTTATAAGGATATGAGGAGTCTTGCGTCTGTCTGCTTGTACAGTGAGAAGAAAGCATTTTTTCACTATGAAATTAACAAGCACATATCGCAGCCTAAGACGCTTTGGAAAAATTTGAGGAAAAAGTGTGTAGATTTTAAGCCAAAGTGTCAGCTGCCACAACATTTTGCCGACCCCGACGCTCCAGCCAAGCATTTCATTGATGTTCCAGGCCCCGTGTCTGCGTCACCCTCTTTGCTGGCCCACTTCCACTCACGCAGGTTCAATGACTCCGTTTTTAGCTTGCAACAGGTAAGTGAGAAACGAGTCGGGGAGATAATGTTGTCGATCAAGACGAATGCAGCGGGGGAGGACGACATCACGAGGGGCATGGTGCACTTGCTCATGCCAGAAGCGCTGGAGACGGTCACGCGGCTCATCAATATCTCTCTCGCTAGCAGAGTTTTCCCTGACGTGTGGAAGTCGGTGGTGATTAAGCCCATGCCCAATAAGCCCAAAAGATGACCCTGTTGGTTTCTCAGATTTGAGACCCATTAGCATACTGCCGTATTTGTCCAAGGTAATCGAGAGGGTGGTATATGATCAGGTTGCCTGTTTCGTTGAGCGTAATGGGATTCTGCCGATTTCGCAGGTTTCCCAATCGGGGTTTCGCAGGGGACGCAGTGCGACAACCGCCTTGACTGACGTTTTTGACAATATCCTGACTAACCAAGACAGACTCCGGGCTACGATCCTAGTCCTTCTAGATTATACAAGGGCTTTTGATTTTTTGTGTGTCGATCTACTTATTAGTAAGATGACCTACTACGGTTTGGACACTTGTCTTTGTCGTTGTTCCAGAGCTATTTAACCGAACGCAAGCAAAGAGTGGTGTTGATGAGACCTGATGGGTCGTGTACTTCGTTGGCCTCCTACGATGTTAGCAAGGGGGGGGTCTCACAGGGCTCAATACTGGGCCGTTATTATTTATCATTTACACATCCGACATAATAAATCACATCAAACATTGCCAATATCATATTTATTCAGATGACGTCTAACTATACATACCTATTGACATTCCAACCTTTGACTACGCGATCCGAACGATGACTTAGAACAAATATATTCATGGTCCACTGACATTTGCCTGATGCTTAATCCCAGTAAAACGAAATACATGGTCCTGGGAACTATAAAGTATATTTCAGATATCGTTGCAAGGGGTCCCTGTATAGCTGTAGGAGGAGTTTTTGATTGGGTGTGTTGTGGAGGCTCGTAATTTAGGTGTGACAATGGATGGGGAGCTGCGTTTCGAAAGTCACGTGGTCCAGTTTATGCGCAGCTGCTTCTACAGGTCAAAGTTAAAGTCAAATGTTTTTATTCAACATAAGTACATGTACAGTACATTCATTGAAAGTCAAAACATTTTTCTGACACTGGTTGTCTCTTAGAATTGATATTCTACCGTTGGTTTAGAAGCCCTGGCTCGGAGAAGAACCAACAAGAAACTCCGGCTTTCAGGTTTTTTTGCCTAGTGCCAGTTACAAGAACAAATTACAAAGAAACATAATTATCTATGTACATATACCTTAGATGCACTCAATGCCAACCCTGAGCATCGGCAAGGTAGTCCCCGACCGCGTAGTAAGCGCCCCAGACTAGTCGGCCTCTAACTATAGTCTTAAATTTAGGTAAGGGCGAACGCGTAATCCAGTCCGGTAAATGATTATAAAAACGCACGCAATTTTCAACAAACGATTTCTTAACCTTTTGAAGCCTCGAGTGCGCCACATACAGCTTATGTTTGTTCATAGTATTAATTTTATGAACATCACAGTTTCTTTCAAAAATTTCTTTATATTTTTATGTACATAAATGACACACTCATATATGTACTGAGCAACAACCGTCAAAATATCAATTTCTTTATATTTTTCGCGAAGTGACTCTCTGGGGCCCATTCTGTAAATGCAGCGAACAGCCCTCTTCTGCAAAACGAATATTGTGTTTATGTCAGCAGCACAACCCCACAGCAAAATGCCATACGACATAATGCTATGAAAGTAGCTGAAATATACAATCCTAGCAGTGTACTCGTCCGTATATTCGCTAATCCGTTAACAGCATATGCCGCAGAAATAAGTTTTTTAGATTAAACGCGAATGTGGTCTCCTCACTGCAGTTTTGAATCTAAAGTTATGCCTACGAAGACATTAGTATTTATTTTATCTATTTTCTCATTATTTATTACTAGATTGCTTTCGACGCATTTTACATTACATTATTTACATTTTGTTTTATTATTATTAAGAACTAAATTGTTATATTGAAACCATTGAACTACATCTCCTGTCACCGAGTTTATTGCTTGCGACTCATCAATCTTCCTGCTAATTTTAAAGATTAGGGTTGTGTCATCAGCAAAAAGGACCATCATGCACCTATCTTTAGTTACAAAAGGAAAGTCATTTATGTATACTAGGAAAAGAAACGGACCTAATATTGAGCCTTGAGGCACCCCCATCTGGACTGAACGACCCGATGACTGCTCCACACCAATAGTTACTTTTGGTACTCTATTACTTAAATATGATTTTATTACATTTAGTGAATTGTTTTTAATTCCATAATACTCTAATTTTCTTATTATTATATCATGCCGGACCAATCGAACGCTTTAGAAAGGTCGCAGAAAATACCAAATGCATCCTGTGACCGTTCCCAGGCATCAAAAATCCCTTTTATTAGTTCTACACCAGCATCAATGGTGGACAAACCCTTTGTGAAGCCGAATTGTTTACAATGTAGCAGTCCGTTCAAATTAAAATGGTACAACATCTGATTTAACAAGATTTTCTCAAATACTTTACTTAATGCTGGTAGCACGGATATTGGACGGTAATTAGATGGGTCCAAGGTACTACCAGATTTATATATCTGGTTTACTCTACTTAGTTTCATTAAATCAGGGTACGAACCTGATTCTATCGAGGCATTGAAAACCGATGCCAGATAAGGTGCCAACAAGTCAACAATAACACTAATTGTTTTGACAGAGTGTTTTGTGAGTGTGAGTGACAGAGAAACAAATCCACAGTTTTTTTCTTACTAAAAGTTTTGAATGTTTTTATTATTTCTAATGGAGTTGTAGGCCTAAAACGGAACCCACCATCACAACACGGGGCCGACAACACAAGCAGATTGCAAGCCTTATCAGCGCAACTGTTTAGTGAGCTGGATGTCATTAAAGGGAGGTTTCCAAAATATTCTTCAAAACATGAAGCAACATCTGCTTCGCCCAGTGTTCGGAAAACCCATTTAAAAGGTTAACCGATATAAACGGCCTAAACAGTCAACCGATATAAACGGTTAACACCCTAAACGGTTTACCGAAATAAACTGTTAATTGAAATAAACGATTAACCTAAATAAACTGTTAACCGAATTAAACGGTTAACCGAAATAAACGGTTATTATAACGGTATTAAAAGATTTTATCGGAAATAAAAAGTTATTGAGTGTGAATTTTTGGTAAGTAGGTATATATAAAAAATCTTAATACTACTAGACCTTATTTTAAACATGTGGAAAATAAAAACAATCTTAGTATAAATTTCAAATTCCTAAAGGTATTATTTACTATCGATATGGTTATAATTTGGAAATATGTAATCTTGTAACAATTAACTTATATATATATATATATATATATATATATATATATATATATTTACTCGATTAAAATATTATATTATATATTAATTATTTAAATATATATACATATACATCACACCTGTATTCCGAGCGGGAGACTGAGACTTAGTTAAAACTTACACTTCTTACACAGCTCTTCGGCTTCATTCGTATCCCATTGTATATGTTTTTATTCCACTGCTTTACAGTTTGGCACCAAATCACGTACAATTATAAGGATTAATCCAGATTCAGAGCCAATAGATTAGGACAATGTCCGCCTCGTCCGGCAGCTGTCAACCGAATCCCCGCTGCCATCACCCGTGGCGACATCTACTACTCTATTCTGGGTTACCCGCTCTTATTTTAGCGATTGTAAGATAATAGACTACAGAATCGAATAAAACTGAAATAATATGAACAAACCGGAATATAAATCTCAATTAAATAATTGCTAATTTACTATTAAAATTAATCTATAATCAGCGCGCTGTATATATATATATATATATATATATATATAAGCCCACCGTCTAATTGTTTCGGCTGTGAGCCGCAAGCTACTGAGTAGGTATGGCCCAATGGTCTGCGCGCAAAGCGGTAGGTATTTTTGCCGGTACTTTCGACATTGATTTGCTGTCTACAAATTTAAATACGTAATATACTTCCTATTGAAACTTGATAGAATGGCACTTATCCTTGCAGCAGACCATTGGGCCATACCTACTCAGTAGCTTGCGGTGTGAGCCGAAACATGTAAACGGTGCGCTTTGATGTTCTTGTAATGTAAAGCATTGATGAAGACGAAATGCGATCATCATATTACTAATTATTCTAGTGATAGATGAGTTACTAGACGGGGAGGGAGACGTGGCGAGGAAACCTACCTTTCATACAAGATAGAGATAGTCTTGGTATGTAGCGGCGGCTAGTTTCTAGATAAAATCTATAATTTTATTTAGATAAAATTAAACTGGAACAGTAATAAGTGAGAATTATGGAATGTGTTTTAGGTGCTTCTAATTGGGAGGAAATTGTTTAGATTAAATAAAAAATAAAGTTTGATTAAGAAAAACATTTATTAATCCATGACATAAAACAATAAATATATTATTCTTTACATACATATATTTACGCCTGTTTGCTCTTGCTTCACTCACACCTATATACCTTTTCATAGATGCTCTTCTGTTCTTCACGCTACCTACACCCGTCTTGACAATATTGTCTCCATTTGATCTGAATAAATTCTACCCGGCCTACCCCTCTAACTCTTCCTTCCACTTTGCTACTATAAATTAGCTTTGTAACCCTCCCTTTCATTCATCTGCCTCATATGTCCAAACCACCTCACCATACCTTTCTCTATTTTCATTGTATTATTAGTACCTACATATAGTTTAGTTATTATGTAAAAGTTATATTATGTGTTAAACAAATCTTCGTTACATTTTAACAGAATTATGCTTTTAATTGCTATTAATAATTTGCTATTAATAATCGTATCCAGGAGTTAAAACAAACTTTAAAGTGGAAAACAACCGCTCTACAGAGTCTTGAGTGGCCGGAGCAGCTAGCACAACGAAAGCTACTGCAGCAAGAACGTTAGGAAGCTTTTGTGTCCAGTACTCTATAACATTCTCTGTCATAGATATTCTCCCAGCAACACTATATTTGCTAGGTAATAATCGAAATCAAGTCTTCTGGAATCAATACCTTGGGCTCTTTGATTTAAAGTGATTTGGCAAATCTATTTTTAATATCGGTACATGATCAGACGAGATTTGAACATTGTACCCAATACAAAGTCAAGGGCCAAACAACTGACCTACACTGAATATTTCCTATATTTTTTTATTATTAGAAATATATTATCATTATATTTCAGTACTTAATTTTATATTAATGTTTTATATACATACTATATGTATATCTAGCAATGCAAATTCTCATTTTATTCGATTGATCTTAACGCAATATACTTACTTAGTGACCATGCCACGCAAATGCAAAAGAAATATAAAGTAACACCTATTGCATTTTATTCAAATGCATAAAATTTAAAATTAAATTTAAATTGTAATAATGTTAAATAATAATGTTAATAATGTTAAATTGTTGTAGGAAACTTATCCGGAACTAGGGAATATATCATCATTATCAATTCATTGGAAGTGGCTCAATTCAGTTCTTATTCGCATCCATTCTTTAATCCATCGTTTTTTTTTTAGTCAGCGGTTTCTTATTTAACAGGCTTATATCTTTTCTTATTTAATAGGCCATACATAATATGACACATTTTTTTTCATTATCCATACATCCGCGTAGCTCAAGGATCAGTTCGAGACTAAGCCTTTGAAAATTAGTAAATATTGCCAATAATATTGAGTAATATGCGGAGGCATATATTGTTAAAACAAATTGACAAACTTGTATTGACATATAAAATAGGTATTCTATTGCATTTTATTAAAATGTGCAAATTGAAAATATTTTTTCTGCATTTGTAATAAAGTCTATTTTGCATCATCATAAAATGATTAGTGTTTTTACAGTCCAAAACATGCCAAAATGAACTTTAATTACGAATAACCGGTATCGTTTCGGTTTCTGTTAACCGCTATATTTTGGTTATTTTCTTTACCTGTTAATCGATATCTGTTTGGGTTAATAACATTCTGAGAATTAATAGAATATATATTTTTGTTTAATATAGCTGACTGGCCACTGTGATCAGACCTCAAAACATTAATAATTTTGCTGCTGTTTGGGTTCTCATTACTGAAAATGTTATCAATACATGTAGCAGAATGGCTGGTCACCCTTGTTGGGCTTTCAAATATTCTATCCAACCCAAAATACCAAAACAAATTTAGAAGTCTAGTAGCCCGTGTCGAGGACTCCAAAAGATCAACATTGAAATCACCAGAAAAGATTATGGTCTTATTAGATTTACACAGTTTAAGCAATACCATTACCAAAATGTTCTCAAAGACACAGAAGTCGCCATTAGGTGGCCTATATAAGCAACAAACAATGAATGCATCTGCCTCCACACAGGACATTTCTATAATTTTTTCTACACTTTCTGACATTATATCATTCCGAACCTTATTTTTAATACTTTTATGCATAATTATCATAGAGCCACCATGTATTGAATTTTGACGGCAAAAAGAACTAACAATATTATGATTTTTAAAATTATATATTAATTCATAATCTTTGGCCCAGTGTTCACAAATACAAAATACATTTATATTATTATTATTTAATTTTTTTATATTATTTTAATTCCTTTCCAGCTATGCTTTGAATGTTCTGATGAACAACACTAAGACATTGTGTGGAGTTAAGCTGTGCACAAGTTTCATTTCTGATGCAAGGGGAATCCACTTTTGTCAAATAACTTAATTTAAATAAATATTTGCATCCTCTTCCTTTGAAGAGATGCATGAATCAAGCTCAAAAGGGACAATGTCAGAGGCAAGTGAATTGGCTTGGTCAGAACTAAAATTAAAATTGTAGCATTTCAGCTACTTGTTTCTTACAACTATTGGTGAGATAGTAAGTATCTCTAGTAAAATATAATTTGTTTTTTAAAATACAATTGGTATCTATTAACTCAATATTTCTATTATGCACTGAAATAGTGTGCATAGTCTGATTTAATATATATCTAGATTTATTTTCTGCCGGGGTCAATGCCTTAGAATAAGGCAAGATACACAGAATTATATGTTTTTGAATTATTAAATTATCAATATGTTTATTAATCTATATTTATTCAGATTCCCCCTGCGAGAACACATTAGAAGCAACGTCATATTGCATTCTAACCTAGTTTTTAATACATTGTCAATTATGTAGTCAAAATCAGCTCCCGGTAGGCAATTGTTGTAAATTGCCCTATTTGAAAGTTCACCTCTCACCATGACACCGATATTTATTACTATTTCATCACCATACATATGCACGAATTGATGGTTTAACTTTTTATTCTATTTAAGTTATTTGGATGATAAACATTCAATAATTTTCTGAGAACTGGCCATAGAAACTTGCGACTCACCGGCACAAGGACATCCTGCAACCATAAGTGAATCAAAACGTTCCTGGTTCTCCCTACAAAGTTTTAGGAGCTCATCCATCTCCTCAGTATATCGGGCAATATCTGCCTGAGAACACTCATAACTTTGAGTCATAGCACTCAATTCACCTTCAAGCATAACTACCTTCCGGTGAAAAGCCTGTATCTCGCAGTCATGCCTACTACTAGCTAACTTGTGGTGAATGTAAACTGATTTTAGTTTATTATTTTTAAAAGATTTTTTGTTACCTACACAAAGATAAGTTTTATTTATTAATTTATTCAACTTTCTTAACCTTTTCCTACAATTTCTTGACATAGGGGTGGCAGAAGCACTTAAGCCGGTCTTCATGACAAGGCGCTGATACTGCTGGTTAGCTTCTGCAGATTGTAGTCTCTTCACCTCCGTGTTAAGGGATCTCACCACCTCTTCGGACTCACGCAGGGCCAACTTCAGTTGTGAGATCTGCAACAGGGCAACTTCATACTCCAAACCGCACTGATGAAAACCAGCCAGAGCACTGCGCACATAGTTCCGTTCCGCCACCACCTCTGCTAAATCACGGTCTTTCAAAACCAATTCTGACTTTAACCTAGTGTTTTTCTCAACTATGAGTAAAACTTCCTTCTCACTATCCTCGTGCTCCGAGATTAGTCCGGAACACTTGTCCTTAGTAGCCTGAAGTTCACTAACGGTGTTTCTGAGTTTTGTTTCTAGTTCACGAATGGTTTGAGACCGAGTATTCATTTGATAAGTCGCCATTAAGGTAGACAAGATAATTGATGATGATTTGATAATTGAAGATAATTGTATGTTGAAATTGATATTTTGCTAAAGTTATTTTTAGAAGATTAAACTAGGAAACGAGAAAGAAATGCACCACACTACAATTATACCACGAATATTTAGTACAATTATACGTTTTTAGCAATTAAATGAGAGAGAACGAGAAAGTAACAGATACTTTAAGTTGATCAAAAACACTTTATATTAATATAATTTACACTTAAAACACTAAAACACTGTTTAGCTTATTTCGGTTTTTAAAGTCTCAAAATACTCAGAATGAGCATATAAACAATCAAATATCAATTAAAAAGTTAGAGCTGATTTTGCCCGTTACAAAGGTTTTTTTGAAAGGTTTGAGGGTTTCGTACCAGTACAGGCAGTTCCTGAGCGTCACCTTGCGCATTAACCTGTGTGAGGTATTGGTCTTGTCAAAGATCAGCTATGCGTTGACTGCTTATGGCCCGTGCTTGTACAGGAAGGCGCAGAGGCTGCTACAGAGGGTGCAGAACGCATGTGCTAGGTTTTGCTTTCCCGTTCCACCCAGAGCTCATGTTACCCCATTTTTAAAACGATTCGGAGAGCTTAAAATGGAGAACCGGCAGATGCTTTATCTTAGCTGTCTTCTCTTTGACGTGCTCAGGTCAGGTGAGCCGAGTTATCTCTACGAGAAACTCGACTGGCGTGCTCGCTCTAGGAAGACGAGGGAGTGCGTGCCACCGCTCGTGGTGCCTCAGAATCGGACGGCGGCTTTCAGAGGCGCGTTGAAGTACATGGCGACGAAGTGCTGGAATGACATCCCACCACCTATTAGGCAGTTGAAGTCTAAATCAAGCTTCAAAAGACTTTTGAAATTAGAACTTCTTATCCAGCAATATTAATTACACTCCCATTATTCATTCATTTATTTATTTATCGACCGATATATGTATGTGTGCATGTATGTATATAATATGTGATGATATGTATATATGTATGTGTTTATATGTGTATATGTATGTTTTATATACATATATTTCATTTTTATTTTAGTTAATGTATCTTTTAAAGCTGAAGCCCTTTTAAATATATTATGTTTTTGTTTATTAGTATATACATATGTATGTATTTGTCTAGGTGCAACAAATGTGCGTACCCTCCACGGCTCAGGCGCAAGATCGGCGTTGTGGTGTTTCTGCCCACAACATATGCTGAGTTAGGCCCTTTCACAGTGGCAATAGTATACACAATATCTTTTTGTTCTGAATGTTTTCATTATTATTTTTGATCTGTTTAGTTTTTGTATTTATTTAAATGTTCAAAAATTAGTGCAGTTATTATGTGTTTGTATTGTGTATTGTATTGTCCCTGTAAATAAATTGTTTTCAATTTCATCAATGCTTTACATTACAATACGGAAAGTGCAGCCCACACTGGTTCACACAGAAAGCTACAGAGTCGGCATTGGCCAACGGTATGCCCTCAAAGCGGTAGGTGTTTTTGCCGGTACCTTTGATTCTGATATGTTGAGCTAAAATTTAGGCAGTATACTTTCAATTGAAACTTGATAGAATTGCAGTTATCCTTTTATCCAACGATATTGAAAACGTATGTACTTCAGTAATTACAGTCGACTCTGTAATTGCAGTTCCACCGGAAGGGTGATAATCGTGTGCACCACAGACCTCTATAACCCTAGATGCCGCAAATGCACTCATTTCTATGAAAACCGCGCGTGCCGAAATATGCGTAGGTATTATGACGTCACAGCGGCGATTTAGTGATGGGAAAATACTCGCGCATCAAAACGATTCAACGGAGTGCGACGCATAATAGTACAAATTATTGGTGCCAAATAAAACTTCAAATGTGATTATGAAAAGTTTATTCATGTAAGATATTGTTATGTTATATAATATAGTTTTAAGTTAATCTAAAGTTACTATTAAATAGGTATATTATTGGCTTAGTGGTACACACAAGTGACTTATCTAATTAATGAGACTTATTTAATTATTCTTTTGACCAACAAACATAATAAAAATTTAAATCAAATCGTTGTTTTATGACTTATAATAAATACTATTTACAGATATTATATTTCACGAAGTCCGTTTAACTTTGGTTGTAGTTGTGTATACAAGTAGTTCGATTCTGTGCGTTAAGGTGGGGATCGTTGGCACCTACCTACACTAAACAATGTATAGGTACACGTGCATGCCGGCACACATTCATAATCAAACGGACTTCGTAAAACAGAAAATCTCTAATTACTCTCTCTGAAATAAAATAAGCTTATTGTACTGTAATTTGTTGGAAACCAATTAATTTGCCCCGTAGCATCAATCCACCTTTCTTTAATATAGGGGTCG
This sequence comes from Leucoptera coffeella, assembly GCA_030578115.1. Lineage (NCBI taxonomy): Eukaryota > Metazoa > Arthropoda > Insecta > Lepidoptera > Lyonetiidae > Leucoptera > Leucoptera coffeella. Next base: position 3,790,012 of record JAMBLF010000002.1, read on the forward strand.
CTTGGAAACCTGTAATGAAAATTTACTTTACGTTATTCTAATTCTTAACAAATAAATACAACATGAACAAATTTTACAAACATAATTTTCTTATAATTTTAATCAGTTAGAGTACCTATTTGTAGTTTTGAAATCGATTCGAATCGACAACCACAACTGGAATCGATTCATGTGCACAACACTATTTGCCTATTTGGTAAGATGAATAAGAATAACCTCTGTACCACGAAGCGCAACTAGCACTGAAAGTATCGATCGATTCCGTGTTCACTGCTTGCTTTATATGAACTGATACAACACCTTTGGAACTAAATGCAGCAATGTAATTGAAACACGTAGTATGCACACATTTACATGTATTTTGGTGGTTTACATAGTAATAGACACAAATAAGATAAAATAATTGATTTATAAATAAAATACGCACAATTAAATAACAAATTTACTTACCGGTGAAAAGAAATATTTCCATGATCTCGGCTTACTTTTCTTGAATCATTTTTACAAGATATTACGGCACAACTAGGCATTTTTCTGAGGAGCACTTCACGTTCGCCAACGATGACGGTCCGGACGGAACTAAATGACCGCAGTCAAAAGGTTGATCAATTATAATCTTTTTGACACGCAAAGTACGTACACTTGCGGTATCTAGGTTATAGAGGTCTGTGGTGTGCACGATATAGATTTCTTTGTGTGCGTAAGTTAAAATAGAGCAGTGTTGGGCGTTAATTAATTAAAAATTTAATCATCTCATTATTTGATTAAAATATAATTGCAACTAATTCAATTGCAATTAATTTATTAGTTGTGATGTTACAATTAATTTATTAATAATTAACATAAGTTAATTGAAAAGTACAATTAAAAATGCAACTAATATTTTCAATTGTTTAAAAAAAAAAATAACTGCAAGGTAAAATTAAAATAACAATTAAATTTATTAATTGTTTATTGTAACGTCACAATTAACAATTAAATAATTGTTAATTGCAACATCACAATTAACAATTAATTTGTTGTTAATTACAGCGTCACAATTAAAAATTAATTAATTGTTATTTTTAATTGTGCTTTGCAGTTAAATTTTGCCCAACACTGAAACACGAGTGATTTGGAATCTTAATACATAGAAGGGAAGGTCTACTTTATTTTGTACATACTAAATTAAATATAAAAATGTAAATCTATATATGAACTTCAACAACACTTTTGGCCTAGCGGTGTATGCAGTGGTTTCATAACGAGACAGTTGTGGGTTCGATCATGTGATCACAGATTATTTTTGTTAAGTATTTTAATGATTTAAAATTTAACTGATAGCAATTCTATATAATTTCATGCTGTTGAAAATAAAACTCATTTAAAGAATTCATGATTGATTAATTAATTCTAAACAACAGTAGTTTATTTGGTAAAATTATATATTTGGAATTATATTCTTCTTACATAACAAATAGCTAATTTTTCACTACCTACCCTTACAAATTAAATAATTGCAAGTGAAAGCTAAGCAAAGCAACAGTTTATGATTTCTATATTACCTACTTAAATATTGTATTACAGCAGTTCCGTATAAATTTTCTTTTTCAATACGAAAAGAGGCTTGAAACCGACCTACCATATCTTTAAATGCCTAATTTATTTTAATTCAATATAGTTTTTGTTTTCTTTCTTTTCTGTGAGCCCTTTTACGAGTCATGTTTTCATTTATATTAAAAAATTTAAATATAACATGTTTATTCATATAGTCAAAGAAAAAATATAGCAGTAAAAATGTTGTTAGAAAAAGCTATATATTTGACATGGATTACCGAAATTATCAAATTTAATAATTCATAATAGTAAAAGGCAAGATGAGTTTAAAGCAATAGCTGATAATTATTTATCTATGTTAACACGTTAGGTTCAATGCAAAAATGATAGCATGTTACGACACACTTTATTTTTTAATATTTTGTGTAACCACCATCTGCTGCAATAACGGCCAACTAGCGGTTACGCATGGAGCCCACGATCTTGGAACATATATCTGATCCTCTGAAATCATCCCAGATGTCTTGACAATGAATCAAAGACTTCTGACATCCCTTGTCTCGCAAAGTCCACCTTCGAACCATCAAAGCCCATAGATGTTCTGTGGGGTTGAGGTCAGGAGACTTCGCGGGCCAGAAATGTCAGGGTGCTAACTAAACCATTCACCTACAGCCTGTGCACGGTGTATGGGACAGTTGTCGTGAACGAATGTCACTACACCCAATTCATCGACAGGGTAAACTTTTCGCACAGTAGGTAACAGGGTTTCAGCCAGCACCTCGACATAATCCTGCCCAGTGCAACCAGAAGGGATAAATATAAGCTCACCTGGGCCGTCGGCACTCGTCCATCTCCACATGTTGGCCGTTGTCCGGCCAGAATTAGTATTACGGACAACAGATTTTACTGACCAGCGTATGTTATTTCGTCTCCATAAATGTCGTCCATTTTGGCTGAACATGAACGTTTTTTCTTCACAGAACACTCCCAGTTAAAGTCGACATATTGAAGAGCAAATTCCAGAAGAGCCCGCTTGTGATTCTCCGTTAAATGGGGTTTTGTGGCTAGCTTCCTGTGACGGAATTCCTTTGAGTGAAGCTCACGTCGAATCACAGCACACGAAGTTTTGAACTTTTCTGCTAACTCTCTTGTTCGTGTGAAGCTGTTGTCTTCATATGCCGCTACCAGACTGTTCCTCTGGGCCTCGTCGAGGACTGGTCGTCTGCCTGTTCGTGGTCGGCAAATTAGCGAACCTTCCTGCAATTGCCTGGTTACCCATCGCCTCACTGTTTTTCTCCAAAAAGTAATAAAATGAAATTACTTTATTTACTATGAGAGACCGGTAGGGTTATTATGTAAAAATTTGCAATCAGCAGTGATCGCAAAGTGATCGCGCGATCGATTGCTATTCGTTCATACAAATTGGTATTATGTAAGGTGTTCGCTCGCTGGTCGCGTTCTTACTGCTATCCAAAACCATACCAACATAACCGAAATCATTCATTCAAATTGACACGTAGAAACTAGCGCCAAAAGCAATCAAGTAGCAATCGGTGGAACTAGCAAGTTTGTTATTGTTTATGTTTGAAAATATTCAATAGGTTAGAAATTTTTAACTTGAAATATTTGTACATTGTACCACAACTGTACACGTGGAAAGTCAAGAGCTGGCGGATAAGGCATAATTTGAAATAATGGTAAGTATTTTACACTAAAATCAATAGTGAAATGAACATAAATGTGGAAATATGTAATTTATTACTTGAGCACTAAAAGTTTATGTTTTTTCAGACTGAAAACTTCGATATGCCAGGCCATATCAAGAGCAAGAAGAGGAGAGCTAGCCTTATCTCTTTGAAAATGCAGGTATTGTCTTCTTGAATAATATATTTTAGTGTAAAAACTTATAACACATAATAACAATAACAATGAGTATACTACAGTTACTTGGGCCATCTGAGTAACTTACTTACTAAAATACACTTTACTCAGTCTCGCTACACACGGTAAAACAGATATCATGAATTCCCATTGATACCAATCATGGAAAATAACTCTTACTAGATCTATATCATACACCTTTATTCTTTACCCTACATTACTCTTGTCATATTCATCATTGCACTTCCACGGGCATATGCACGCTAAACCATACCCATAGGTCACACAAATAAGCATGTTAGGAGTGACATTGAATGACAGAATTAAAAATAGATGTAGAGGCTAAGATTTAAAAGGGCATGCTTCGATCGTTTATACATGTTATAAGGCTAAAGGATAGTAGATTGACAAAAGGAATATATGTGTGTGAATTGGAAGGGCGATTACCCAATGGGACAAATGACAGTTAGACAGACTCCATATTGAAAGTGATATTAGAAGTATATACACAGACCTCTATAACCCTAGATGCCGCAAATGCACTCATTTCTATGAAAACCGCGCGTGCCGAAATATGCGTAGGTATTATGACGTCACAGCGGCGATTTAGTGATGGGAAAATACTCGCGCATCAAAACGATTCAACGGAGTGCGACGCATAATAGTACAAATTATTGGTGCCAAATAAAACTTCAAATGTGATTATGAAAAGTTTATTCATGTTAGATATTGTTATGTTATATAAAATAGTTTTAAGTTAATCTAAAGTTACTATTAAGTAGGTATATGATTGGCTTAGTGGTACACACAAGTGACTTATCTAATTAATGAGACTTATTTAATTATTCTTTTAACCAAAAAACATAATAATAATTAATTTGTAAAAAACAATTAATTTGCCCCGTAGCATCAATCCACCTTTCTTTAATATAGGGGTCGCTTGGAAACCTGTAATGAAAATTTACTTTACGTTATTCTAATTCTTAACAAATAAATACAACATGAACAAATTTTACAAACATAATTTTCTTATAATTTTAATCAGTTAGAGTACCTATTTGTAGTTTTGAAATCCATTCGAATCGACAACCATAACTGGAATCGATTCATGTGCACAACACTATTTGCCTATTTGGTACGATGAATGAGAATAACCTCTGTACCACGAAGCGCAACTACCACTGAAAGTATCGATCGATTCCGTGTTCACTGCTTGCTTTATATGAACTGATACAACACCTTTGGAACTAAATGCAGCAATGTAATTTAAACACGTAGTATGCACACATTTACATGTATTTTGGTGGTTTACATAGTAATAGACACAAATAAGATAAAATAATTGATTTATAAATAAAATACGCACAATTAAATAACAAATTTACTTACCGGTGAAAAGAAATATTTTCATGATCTCGGCTTACTTTTCTTGAATCATTTTTACAAGATATTACGGCACATCTAGGCATTTTTCTGAGGAGCGCTTCACGTTCGCCAACGATGACGGTCGGGACGGAACTAAATGATCAATGATCAACCTTTTGACACGCAAAGTACGTACACTTGCGGTATCTAGGGTTATAGAGGTCTGTGAGTATATATAACCACTGAGAGTATATAAGTATATAATGAAACAAAAATGGTATGTCAGGGTGGGTATCTGTGATCTCTGACTACTCCTCTTCAGGGAATTGAGTGTGATGTGTATGTATGTGATTAGTCAGGATCATTTGAGTTGGCGATCAATAGTCTCTGCTTGTCCCCTTAGGGACATAGGAGGTGTGAATATATGCATGTACTACAAATATTGTTGTTTTCATCATAATATAATATGTATTTAGAAGGTCAGGCAGTAAAAAACATTAAAATCTACCAAATTGAATAACTTATGACTTCTGGGTGCTAATAAACTAGTATATTTGGAGTTTGATTTCTGGTAGAAAAAAGGTACAATTTAATGTTATATGAATTTTTATTTGTTTCCATAATTGTGTATGATTTAACATTGTTATTGTGTTTATTAATTTATGCATTGTTTATATTTACTAGGTGGAGGCTTTTTGTGTGTTGAAATCATTGATTAACATGGAGCAAAAGAGAGTGGCAGCTAAAGAAAAACCTGCCAATGCTACCATGACCACTGCTGAAGCAGCTCGCATCCAAGCCAAGTCAACTTAATGTATAGATGGAAATTTTAAACTAAATTTAAAAATTAAAACTACATATTTGAATTTTCTATAAGATTTTTTATTTCTTCCTTTTGCCATCTACACAATTTCAATGATCAGGGTGCACAACTTCATCCACATTCTAAATGATTCACTTGATCTGAAAATAAAAAAAATATTTACAATTAGAATACAAATATACCCACAATATCTATCCTTCCAGGGAAAAACCTAATTACTTTCTATCTTAACGCTACTTTTGCCTCCTCGACATACATTCATCTTAACAGACATGTATGACATACATACAGACATGCCCACTGGTTGCACATATGAGATGAAATATTAATATGGATACATATATTCATGGCTCTACGTCCCTAACGGGATAGACTCTTTTATTCTTCACGCTGCGTACACCCACCTTGACAAGAATGTTTCTAATTCTCATCTATCTGCTCCATATGCCCAAACCTCATAACATACCTTTCTCTATGTTTGAAATTACATATTCTCCCATACCACAATATTCATGAATCACACTATCATTGACAAAGCGTTCATGAATCCATTCTAAGCTATCACACAATCTTGCATAATACATTTTTCTGAGGGAGATCATCTCTAACTATTATTCTTCATTTCAGACTTCACCATTCTGCCAAACCAAACACTCACTACCATACATAAGTGTAGGAAATAGAACATCATTATGAATAGCCAGTCTTCTGTTTCATTCTGAATCAACTAACTAGACATCAGTCTGCTCACAGCCGCATATTAATATCTTAAATGATGGAAGTGATATGCACAAATATTGTGTAGTGTAAAGGGTAACAGTCAAATTATAATACATAGACATGTTAAGCCCGTTTCTCTCTATGTACATACATACACATCACGCATGATTCCCTGTAGAAGGGTAGGCAGAGATCACAGATCCCCATTTGTCCCGATCCTGACAGAGCACTTTCGCTTCATTGACTCTCATACATCTTCTCATACACACTCAGCGGTTATAGATACTCCTAATGTCACCTTTTTTCAATATAGCGTCTATCTGACTGTTATATGTCTTATTAGGCCGGCCCCTACGTAACCGCCCTTCCACTTCACTCATATATATATTCCTTTTGTCAATCTGCTATCATTCATCTGCATAACATGTCCAAACCATCAAAGCATGCTCTTTTCAATCTTAGTCACTACATCTTCTTTCAAACCGCAACCTTCCCTCATCACAGTATTTTTAATTCTATCATTCAATGTCACTCCTAACATGCTTCTCAGTGACCGCATTCATACTTCTTTTGCCATACCCAACTTTCACTACCATAAGTCAATGTTGGAACCAGGACAGCCCTATGAATAGCCATACGTGCCGATTAAGAAATCAACTGGCTACCCATAACAATATACATGGCCCCATTGATCTTATCGCCTGCACACACTCTACGTTTAATATCTCCCTCACACTTTCCTCTCTCTATGTAATAAAAATAATATAATTCTATTAAATTATTATATATTACTGACCTTCAAACTATATACATCCAGTCTGATTGACCCTGAGGAAACTATAATATTTCCTGAATATATTGTTATTGTTAAGTGCAGCCGTAACCCCCCCCCCATGAGAAAGGCTACGAACATGGCCCCCAGTTCCCGGTCGCCCTACTATTCCGGCCCACGGCAGCGGTCTCGGTTACGGTAGGGCAGGGGGTGCTAAGAATCCCCGGGTTACGGACAGCTGCCACAAATTGACACTGGCGACGTACAATGGACGCAGTCTACGGCTGGACGAAAGCCTGGCGCAACTGGAGGTAGAACTGAATAATTTAAGGTGGCATGTTCTGGGGATATCGGAGGTCCGAAGATCTGGTGAGGACACCATTACCCTAGAATCAGGCCATCTGTTCTACTTCCGGGAGGGCGACCAGAAGTCACAAGGTGGCGTAGGTTTTCTCGTCAACAAGGTTCTCCGTGACAACGTGCTGGAGGTTTCGAGTGTGTCGACCCGGGTAGCGTACCTAGTACTGAAACTGACCAAGAGATACTCTCTTAAGGTCGTGCAGGTATATGCGCCGACGTCGGCATACCCAGACAGTGAGGTCGAGGTGGTTTATGAAGATATCGCCAAGGCGATGCATAACACCACCAAGACCCACTACACCGTTGTCATGGGGGACTTCAATGCCAAAGTGGGAGTGCGCGAATGCGATGAATCGCGTATCGGAGCGCACGGGGTTGGATGCAGAAATGCCAGATGGCAGATGCTGGTCAACTTCCTGGATAAAGAGGGGCTGTTCTGCATGAACACATTCTTTGAGAAAAAGCCCCATAGGAAGTGGACCTGGCAGAGCCCAGATGGTAGGACGAAGAACGAGATCGACTTCATCTTGGCAGACAAGAAGTACGTGTTCAGGGATGTCTCAGTGGTTAATAGGTTTAAGACCGGCAGTGACCACCGCCTTGTGAGAGGCACCCTGAATTTCGACTTTAAGGCCGAGAGAAGCCGATTAAGACGATCCGTTCTTCGCCCAACGATGCTCCAATCCGTGCACAGCTCTGAAGCGTTCCAGCTGGAACTACGCAATCGCTTCGAAGCACTGAATACCACGGCAAGTGTTGACGAGAACCTCGATGATGTGGTGAGGGTACTTCGCGAAGTGGGTGGAAGATGCTTCAAGGGAGGGCGAGGCAGCCGAAGGTCTAAACTCTCAAGCGGAATCCTGGAATTGATGCGGATTCGACGTGAATTGCCAGAATGAGCTTCGTCAGATACCCAACGTCTCAATAAAACTATCCGAAAATCGGTGAGACGCGACCTCCGAAGCTACAATGCGCAACTCATCAAAGAGGCCATTGAGCAAAATCGGGGGTCGAAAGTCTTCTGTAAAAGAATGGGTACGTCTAATCTGACGAAGCTGAAAACCTCAGAGGGCAGAACCGTCACTTCAATTCCGGGGATTCTTAAAGAGGTTGAGGGCTTTTACGGCCATCTATACTCCTCGCATGCCCCGAAACCTCCACCCGATGCGAAGGACCCAAGAGCCACATTGGTGCGCCACTACACTGATGATCTCCCGTTCGTGGACGAAGACGAAATTGGGAGCGCTCTCAAACAACTTCGTAATGGGAAGGCTCCCGGCGAAGACAGAATAACCTCAGAGCTTCTAAAGGCGGGAGGAGCTCCAGTCCTGCAGAAGCTCAAGCACCTATTTGATTCCGTCATAGCTAATGGGACTACCCCGACGGCGTGGAGCGAGAGCGTGGTGGCCTTGTTCTTCAAAAAGGGAGACAAGGCCCTATTGAAGAATTATAGGCCTATCGCGCTCCTAAGCCACGTCTACAAGTTGTTTTCGAGAGTGCTCACAAATCGTCTGGCCTCAAGATTTGACGCCTTCCAGCCGCCGGAGCAGGCCGGATTTCGAAAAGGTTTCAGTACCGTAGACCACATCCACACAGTGCGGCAGGTTATACAGAAGTCTCATGAGTATAACCAGCCGCTGTGTCTTGCCTTTGTGGACTACGAGAAGGCCTTCGACTCCATCGAGATCTGGGCTGTTCTGGAATCCTTGCAGCGATGCCAGGTCGATTGGCGTTATGTGCAGGTGTTGAGGAGCCTATACAGCGTGGCATCGATATCTGTTCAAGTCCAAAACCAAAAGACAAGTCCTATACAGTTGCTCAGAGGAGTGAGACAGGGGGATGTCATCTCCCCGAAACTGTTCACGAACGCACTGGAGGACGTCTTCAAAACTCTGGATTGGACTGGGATGGGTATCAATGTCAATGGCAGATACCTCACGCACCTCCGTTTCGCTGACGACATTGTTATAATGGCGGGTTCGCTGCAGGATTTACGGGGAATGCTGCACAGCCTTAACGCTGCCTCACGGTCGGTCGGTCTCCGGATGAACTTGGACAAGACAAAAGTCATGTTCAATGAGCTCGTTGTTCCGGGGCCGATCACGATCAGTGGAGAAACGCTCGAAGTGGTCCAGGAATATGTCTACCTGGGCCAGGTTCTACAAATGGGTAGGGACAGCTTCGAGCGTGAGATATCCAGAAGAGTGCAGCTGGGCTGGGCAGCATTCGGGAAGTTGCGTCATATCTTCTCGTCGCCACTATCGCAGTGTCTTAAGACCAGGGTTTTCAATCAGTGCGTCCTACCTGTAATGACATACGGTGCCGAGACGTGGAACATGACAGTCGGGCTGGCTCACCGATTACATGTCGCTCAGCGGGCAATGGAACGTTCGATGCTGGGTATCTCGTTAAGGGACAGAGTCCGGAACGAGATTATCCGGCAGAGAACCAATGTCGTAGACATTGTCTATCGATGTTGCAAGCTGAAGTGGCAGTGGGCCGGTCACGTCTGTCGCAGAACCGACGACCGTTGGAGCAAAGCGGTTCTCGAATGGCGACCGCGTCTCGGTAAACGTAGTGTAGGACGCCCCCCTGCCAGATGGACTGATGACCTGAAAAAGGTCGCTGGTAGTGGTTGGCTGAGGGCCACGAGTGATCGTGTTTTGTGGCGTTACCTTGGGGAGGCCTACGTCCAGCAGTGGACTGTCATAGGCTGATTGATTGACAGCCGTAACTTCACGCACAGAGTTTGGGACACTGGGCTGGTCCAAATGTTATCTGTAGCTCATCCCAATAGATTTGTGGTCTGAAGCAGTAGCAAATAAATGCAAAAGCCGCGAAAATCTGTAAATAAAATTATGTTTTAGTACATAAAATTATGACAACCAAATGGTGGAAATTTATATTTGAGTATAAGTTACCTTACCTTGCGTTCAAAGCTCAAACTTGTGCAATGACTTTGTTATGGACATAAAGGGCCTTAAATCATCGAAAGGCTGAAGAAACTCCTCGTCAGGCAGAAAATTAGGAGTTTTCGTCTTCTCAATTGTTACGCAGTTTTGCTCGCGCTTTCGCCGATATTCGCCTGCGTTGTGTTTCCCTCTACTATCTCCTCACTCTCCACACTTATAAATTACTAGTGCGACTGCCTAAACTACTTTTTTAGCTTGTTTAAAGTTGCAAAACTTTCTAACAATCTGAAAGCAACCACCTTTTTACTGATCGCTGTTTGACATTTGAGTTTGCAAAATTTTCGCTCGTGATTGCTGTCAAAACTGCTTACATAATACCAATTATTATTGCTTTCATACATTTTCTTCGTTTTCGTTCGTTCTTTGATTGCTGTGTTGTTGTGGTGTTGTTGGCAGCACTGTTTCGATTGCTGTTGCAAATGCTATTCCATGATACATAATACGAAAGTCGTGTTTGACAGCGAAAATCGCACAATTTTCGTCGTTTGCTTACTGATCGCAAGATACATAATAACCCTGCGGGCCATATCACGATAAATTAATAAAGATATTTGATTACCTTTATGTTTGCCCGACGTTTCGACCCAGTTGCATAGGCCGTGGTCGCGGGAAGATTAGCTAGCTAGCTAGACTAGCGGGAAGTCCGTCTCAGCTAATGTCTGTCTACCCTCACAATTAGAATTTTTGTCAATTCATTGCACGACACACTACACTCACACTATCCGAAGACACATCCTTAGTTACGCCACGTAATCGTGATATCGTGATACCGGTCTCTCATAGATAGTAAATAAAATGAGTATAAATCGCGAGTGTTTAAAAATAACTAAAATAATTGAAAGCCCAAATTTTATTAAACATTATCGAAGGAATTACTTTAAATGTCCTCGAGAGTTATTTTTATAAACAATGGATAACATGCATTAATATTCGATGATAAAATATTTTTTTTGTAAAAAATACATACACATAATCCAGTTTCCTCGCTAATTTAAGATTTATTATAAGCCAAATTAAAAAAAACAATAATTTTGCACTTTGTTGCTAAATCAATATTAGTTGGCATTGTATTAAATATTTTTTTAATATGTATAACTAAAATTATTCACAGCTTACGAGCACAAATCACTCAAGACAAAGTTTCATTTCTTAAAATAGAGTAGTTAAATAATACTTAGGGCAATGATGTGTATTTCTTATGTCTCAAAATCGAAATGGTCTTTTATTTATCTATTTCTGTTATTTAGAGTACCCGCCACATAAGGTGGCAGTTGGAGGCGTCGCCACAGTCGCGTAATCCAGTCTTGCCAGTAAACACGCCAAAACTAGCACTCACTGTGCCATACGGCTCGATACATTATATTGAGGTTTCATTTGTAACGATCTTTGGTTGCAGAGCTATAAACTCAAATAAAACAAATTAATATACCAAAGTCAAAAGTCAAAATATTTTTATTCAAAATAGGCCCTATCATAAGCTCTCTTTGAAAGTTATTTTATGATCTAAGTACAAATTAAAAAAACTATATATTGACAAAAGGAATATATATGAGTGAAGTGGAAGGGCGGTTACGTAGGGGCCGGTCTAATAAGACATATATGTAACAGTCAGATAGACGCTATATTGAAAAAAGGTGACGTTAGGAGTACCTATAACCGCCGAGAGTGTATTAGAGAATGTATGAATGTCAATGAAGCGAAAGTGGTCTGTCAGGATCGGGACAAATGGGGATCCGTGATCTCTGCCTACCCCTCTACAGGGAATCAGGCGTTATGTGTATGTATGTATGTAAAAAAACTATTTCAAACATGGCACTGAGCATTGTCTTTACATATTTTTACCGAGGTTAGTTCACCAACCATTTCGGCTGCTCAAGATGCCACGTCATGAAGACCACGACCGCTCTGATAAGAGCGTAACGATTGAGAAGAAGAAGTTCAGCGGAGACCCAAGGTCTCCAAGGAGAAGAACTAACAAGAAACTCCAGAAATCAATTTATTATAATCACCCTTAACAAACATAAAAATTACAAAGAGTGGGCAAAAAACACAACGCTGGTAATACTAAATTTACCTTTCATACAAAATAACACGCAATGGCGGAAACGTCAAATTTAGTTCCAAGTTTGGCTACTGCCACCTTATGTGGCGGGTACTCTAATTAGTTATTGAGTACTGTTTGATTTTTAAATAAAATAAAAAACTCTCGACAAACTTCAATAATATAAAAAAATAAAATATGTATACCTTATGAAGATTTGAACCCACGACCTCTCTTCGTAATAGCAACGCTTCCCAAACTCCGCTACAGCTATTTAAGAAGTTTCAAGGACAATGTGCAAGTTTGGCATGAATTTTTGAAGCAAATTATCATTTATAATAAAAGATGTATAGTAAATCATAGCTAAAATTTTAGCTATCACATTTTTTTCATTATTTAAAATAACAATGATTTATTATATACAATACAACAAGGAATTAAAACTATAAACCTAAAGTAGAAATAAAAATTAAATTACATAGAAAATATCTTTATAGTCATCGCTTCAGTAGTATTGGGTGATATGGTTTATGTGTGCGTTTTTACGGCTATATTGTGTACGAATATACGCGCATAATATTTTAATTGAAGAAATTCGTAAGTGGGAAAAATATTTTACAGATCACTTTATAAATTTAGGGACTCTATGTTTAAAGTCGACTGTACGTATGTACATACATAAAAATGTATGTACATATGAAGAGTGTATAATAATATGAATGAATCCAAAGAGGTGTGTAAGAAATGTGAGAGATGAGCCAGGTGGTCTCAATCTTCCGCTCGGATTACGGGTGTGATGTATTTACTCGTTTAATGTAATAGGTTAACTATTACAAGATTATTTCCAAATCATAACCGTATCGAAAGTAAATATTACCATTAGGAATTTGAGATTTATACTAAGTTTGTTTTTATTTTGCTCATGTCGGAGGTAATGCGACTTTAAAAACTAGTGTACGTGTTTTAGACAAGCTCTATAAATTACAAAAAAAACAAAACGAACGCATTCACGACCATTAACCCTTGCGGGGTAGTCAGAGGTTCAGGTGTCCATCTCCGCAATAGCGAAGGTAGTAATTCTATGGACACATCGAACCCACGTGTTAACCAGATAGTCAGTACTCAATGTGACAGGTGGTCAGCCATGTTGCCATTTACAAGCACTAACTATTACCCGTTCGACGAACAGGTAGGTTTCCTCACGATATGTTTTCCCTCACCGTATAATTCAACGCATTTCGTAAATGTGTTTTTATTACGAAAATGTACATAGAAATTCATTAAACTTCATTTCCATTGGTACATGCTCAAACGGGATTTGAACCCTGTACCCACTGATACAGAGCCAAGCCCCAAACAACTGAGCTACGTCGAATTAAATCTCTATAAATTAATTCCGAAATATTTTAAATCGCTTTTAATTTTGTTGTCTGTAGTTTCATGTATTTAGTGGAGAGTTTATAATTTAGTAATTGTTAAGTGTATTAAGTGTTGTGTGTGAAAAATCAGTTTAACGTATTTATTTTAAAAAATCAAAAATTCAGTTAAGTGTCGGATACATTTATTAGGCTTTTTATAATGAAGTGTGAGGCGTGCAAGACGGCGGTTGTAGGCGAGGCGGTGCTGGTGTGCGTGCTTTGCAGCGCACCCTTCTACCACGGCTGCGTCGGGATGTCGGCGGCGCGGTACGCGGCCTCACTCGAGGTCCTGCGCCGCACCTGGTGCGCTGCGACAATGTCACAGTGGGCCGGCGCCGCGCCGATGACACCCCGGTGCGCCGGCAGCACGACCCCATCGACATGCCCTAAGAGGACTTGGACTGATCTGTGCTTGGGCATACGGTTCCTGGCGTGCCTCTCGCTGCGTCGCCCCCGGCGGCCGCGCGCGTCATGCTGGTGGCCATCGCCGCCCTGCTGGATGCTCGGCTGGCGGCGAGCGCCGAGCGATTCTATGCGCGGCTGGAGGCCAGTCGGGTGCTCGGCGATGAAAACCGCCGTTTGCGTGATGAGCTGGCTGCGTTGCGGGCGCGACTGGCCGAGTTGTCGGCCCCGGTCGAGCTCGTCGTCATCCTGGACATTCCTGGCCCGGCTTCGCCGGCGCCTGCTCTACTTCACTCATTCCATACGAGTCGCTATGGCTCGGCAACCTTTGAATTGCATCCGGTGAGCGAGGCGTTCATGGCTAGGGTGATCGGGTCTATCAAGAGTAACGCCGTTGTGTCTGATGGGGTCTCAAGGGACATGATGAATCTGATGTTGCCGGAGATACTCGGAACCATAACGCAACTTGTCAACGCTTCTTATTAATATTGATGGCGTTGTCATCGGCAGGGTTGAGGAGGCTCAAAGCATGGGCGTCGTGTTGGATAGTGGGATGCGTTTTGAGAAGCACGTCTCGCAGCTGGTTTCTGCATGTTTTTATCGCTTGAGGGTGTTATACCAGGGCCGAGCGTTTTTGAGTGTAGACATGCGGATAAAGCTGTGTGAGACTTAGATTTCAATTATGCTCTGGCAGCGTACGGTCCGTGCCTTTATAAGAAAACACGTAGACTTTTACAACGTGTGCAAAATGTGTGCGCCCGGTACTGCTTTCCCATCCCGCCCCGAACCCATGTTTCACCGTACCTTAATAATTCTGACATATTAAATATTGAATCTCGACAAAAACTGCTAATCAGTTGCTTACTTTTTGACATTATTCAAAACAAAAAACCGCAATATTTATTTAGGAAACCGACGTGCCGATCCCAGCAACATAAATCGACCCGTGCTTGTGTACCACCGCTTGTTCTGTCTCGCCATCGCACCACCGCTTTCAGGGGAGGTTTTAGGTATGCCGCCTCCAAACGTTGGAACAATATTCCCCCACCCATAAGACAATTATCCTCTAAATCTCCGGGAACATTGCTCTGCCAGCAAGAGGAGACGGGTGCTCGGCTCCTTCTATTAGCCCTCGGACATTTTATTTATAATACACTATATATCATTTTTAATATTATATAAATAGATCTATATTACTTATACTAAACCTTGGCTGTGCGTGCTCAGGTTGTGCAGGGCTGCCCCCAGGGAGGTGTGCTTCCGCCACTTCTCTGGAATCTGGTTGCTGATGGGCTCATCACGGAGCTGAATCACGGATCTTTCTTCACTGTGGGCTATGCTAATGACATTGCTATTCTCCTGAGCGGGCCTGTTGAGAGCACATTGTGCGACAGGATAAGTATGGCGCTCAGGACGGTCGAGGATTGGTGTAGAAATAACGGACTGTCTGTGAATCCGTCAAAGACCGAACTTGTTTTGTTCACCAAGAGGAGGAAGAGGGTGCCACTGAAGCTGCCACGGCTGTTCGGCGAGCGCCTGTCCCTGGCAACAGAGGTGAAATACTTGGGGATAATTCTTGATGACAACTTACGCTGGAACAACCATCTGGACAGGAAGCTCGCTAGGGCCTGCGGGCTCTTCTTCCAGTGCAAACGGCTTATAGGCAAAACATGGGGCCTCAAACCTGAAATTACCAAGTGGATGTACACGACGCTGATCCGGCCCGTAGTGGCTTATGGATCAGTCGTCTGGTGGCAAAGAACTGAATTGTCCACGGTGGTACAGAAACTTCAAAGATTCCAGAGAATCGCTGCAACCGCAATAACCGGATGCATGAGGACGACTCCATCGGCTGCCCTTGAGGTCCTGGTGGACTTGGCGCCTTTGGATCTGTACATTCAGCAAGAAGCTACTATGGCTGCAATTAGAATCGATAACTCGGGCCAATGGGCTCGCAGCGCTCACACTAGGATACTAAAAAGGGCCCTCGCAAGGGAACCGCTGTTGGGGGCATTGTCTGACAGAATCCCTGCCGTGTGGACAATGCAAAAAAACTACAGCATCAACATGCAGGAAGACGGAGATCGAGCGGACACCAAGTACGTCCGTATATACACGGATGGCTACAAGACCCATCATGGCACTGGAGCGGGTATATACTCAATAGATCTCAACATAAATATATCACTGCCTCTGGGGGTCCACAGCTCCATATTCCAATGTGAATGTGTGGCAATTATCGAGGCGGCGGTCGCCATTCTGCGACGTGGACTCAAGGGATACCACATAAAGGTGGTCTCGGACGGCGCTTCCGTTTTGATGGCGCTATCCAGTACGACAATAACATCAAAGATAATACACGAGTGTCATCTCCAGCTTACCAAGGTGTCCATTATGAATAGTGTGACACTGCAGTGGATTAGAGTGCATAGTGGATCATTTGGGAACGTCGCAGCGGATGAGCTTGCAAGAAGGGGCGCGGGGGTGGCCATGGTGGCTCCGGAGCCTTTGTTGCCCCTCCCCTTTAGCAAGTTCAGACCATGGATAAGAACCTGGACCACGGAACTGCAAAAGTGGAGATGGAGGGAACACGATGGCTCGAGCTATTCAAAGGAAGTTTTTCCGGAGTTCGCCCCCAAATTAACGAACAAATTACTTCAACTAACGAGAAGAGAAATGCGTGTTATGACCGAAAATATCACCGGCCATTGCAGACTAAACGGGCACCTACTCAAGCTTGGAATCACGGATAGCCCACTGGCAGGGGCTGCATTGACTCCACTGAAACCATTGGCCACGTTGTCCTGGAGTGCGGGGCCGTGGCTGAAGAACGGGCTAAAATCCTTGGGAAACCGGGATCGCTTCGGGAAGCCTGTGAAGACACTAGGCGTCTTCTGCGCTTCTGGCGGGTGCTGGGCTGGCTGGAATAGTCAGCGACATCACGCAAAAAGGTCCCAGTGGGGACTAATTGCGGAAACCACGGAGCCCAATAAACTAAACTAAACTAATACTAAACCAAAATTTAAACGATATCTTCGGGAACATTTGCTCTGCCAGCAAGAGGAGGCGGGTGCTCCTTCTATTGCCCCTCGGACACTTAATTCATAATACACTATATATCGTTTTAATATTATATAAATAGATCTATATTACTTATACTAAACCTTATTATAGAATAATTCCGTTTTTAAATCTTTGCATATGCTATCCACACACATGTTATCATATCTCATATCTACGTATATTAATTAATTCTATGTATATGTTTTATACTGTTTATTTTACGTAGCACTCTATTTAACTATTTTCTTTAAAATATAAATGTTGCTGTCCAGTGGTTCTGACATAAAACCAGCGTTGCGTTTGCCACCAGACGCAACATACCCAGCTGGGTTAGAACCCTTTTACTGCGACAATAACATGCACAAGTTATACCCCTTACTTTGTAAGTTTGTTATTGTAAACGTTTTGTATTGTGTATGTTTATGTGGCCATAAATAAACGCTTTTATTATTATTATTATCATGTTTCATGTAAGGTCTGAGATTATAATAATAACGATGAAATGACATGAAAGGCTTTTTATTCAACATGAGGATTATAAAACCACTTATTGAAATGCCAAGAAACTCTGCAGACATATTTCAATACAACTTAATTAAAAAAATCCATCAGAATGAGACTGCAGCCAAACCAGAAACCAACGAATATTATGAGCAACATATTAAAGGGGTCCCAATAAGAACATGCATCGTGAGGCTGCAATCACACCAAGATGAAACGTCATAACGACGACATAACATCATTTAGATAATCTTTCACTTTGTACTAGCCCGATCAACGTCGCTTTAGTGCAAACTTTAAATTTGTCTAGAGGTAAGGACTTTATAGCCTCTGGAAGTTTGTAGTACATTTTTATGCCCAGGCCCATAAACAAATTGTTTATTCTTTTTAGTCTCGAGCCACTATAATACAATTTTTTTTTATTGCGTGTGTTACATTTATGCATGTCTCTTACAAGCCTGTAGTCATTAATATTTTTTTTAACGTAGACTAAGTTATCATATATATATATATATATTGAGAAGCCACAATGAGTATATTTATTGTCTTAAACACATCTTTTAAAGACTCACGAAGGCCCATCCGGTAGATCGAGCGAATGGCTCTCTTCTGCAGCACAAATACTGAATTAATATCAGCAGAAGTGCCCCACAAAAGAAGCCCGTATTACATGACGCTAGGGAAATTACTAAAATTAACAAGTCTTTGCTGTATTCACTTCAGTCAAGTGTCTTATTCTCCTAACCGCATAGGCTGCAGAACTTAGCCGTTTCGCCAGACCACCGATGTGCTCACTAAACTGTAACTTCGAGTCCATTGTGACTTCCAAGAAGGTAGTGGACCCCGCAATATCGAAAGCCACATTAATAATTACGATACTAGTAGTTGAGCTCCTAACGTTTGGCAAAGTAAACCGTACACATATTGTCTTATTACAATTTAAAGCAAGATTGTTTATTCTTAACCATTGTTCCACCTCTGAAATTATCCCACATATCCTCTCTGTTTCGTCTTTTCCTCTATTAACTTTAAACAATATAGAAGTGTCATCCGCAAACAACACCATGTGGCAACGGCCCAGACTTAAATAAGGTAAATCATTTATATAAACTAGGAAAAGGAAGAGCCCAAGAATGGAACCCTGCGGAACACCTATAGCAGCCGAGCTGCCACTCGATCTAGCTCCTCCGAATTCAACAGTCTGGATCCTTCCCCCCAGGTAACTTGCAATTAGATCCAGTACCCTATCACCTATACCGTAATGCTTAAGCTTCATGATCAGAGTTTTGTGGTGCATGCAATCAAACGCCTTAGAAAGGTCGCAAAATGCACACATAGTATCCTTTGCTTCCTCCTAGGACTCAAATATATATTTCATAAGATCAACCCCAGCATCTGTTGTTGATCGACCCTTTGTAAAACCAAACTGTTGCTCATTAAAAATATTATAACGGTTAAAATGTACTAGCAATTGATTTAGAATAAGTTTCTCAAATATTTTGCTAAAAGCTGGTAGTATTGAGATACTAGATTTAAATAATGGAATGATTTTACCATATTTTATCTGATCAGGAAACTCTTCGCATTTAGTACATTGATTAAATATAATGTTTAATAGTATAATGTTTCTGGAGCGATTTAAAACATTTGATTACATCTATATTACTCATTTTTCTGAAACTAAAACAACTATCACATTTAGGCACATTCTTTTCTTTTTTATATCTTGCACTCTCTGAACAATCATTTAGTGGCTTAGTTAATGAGACAGGAATATTAGAGAAAAAATCCTGAAACGCACTTGAGATCTGCTGATGGTCTGTGATTACATTTTTATCAACTATAAGTTTTGGTTCATTAAAAGTTCATCTTTACCAGTTTCAAGTTTAATTGTGTTCCAGGTTTCCTTCACAACATTAGTGTTATTTTTTATTTTATTCTGTATGTACAATTTTTTGGCCTGAGAACAAACTTTTTTGAAAAGCTTAGAATAATTTCTTATATAGTTTTGAAAATCTGGGCCATAATTACCACTAGTTGCGCTGACTACTAATTTTTATATCTCTAGTTGCCCAATCACAGAAAGATATTTTTCTAGTTATTTTAAAACTCTTTGTTGTAAAAATTTTTTTCTATATAGTATCAACAATTTTGAAAAATGAGCTATAGATATTATTTGGAATATCGGTTTCCAATTGTGTAGGGAAACGCCTCAAAACGTTTTAATTAATTAATTAAGCGAATCCCCGTTACAGGAATGCAAGTAACATTCCTAGGCTGGACTTTTCGGTGACACGTAAACTTATTCATTTGACCATAGTCTTCTTCATCTTCTACTTCTTCAGCACAATTGTGTCCATAGTTGGACGTATGCCTCCTGCATTTCTTTCCATCGGGATCTTTGTGCGGCGCATCTACTCCAGGTCGGCCCTGCCGTCTTTCGGATGTCGTCCGACCATCTGGCTGTTGGTCTGCCAGCGCTTCTCGCTCCCGTCCGAGGTCGCCACATCAGATATTTATATGACCATCTGTCATCTTTGCACGCAAAAAACGTGACCGGCCCATCGCCACTTTAGTTTTGCGACTCTCTTTACAATGTCAGCAACTCTGGTGCGTCGTCGTATTTCGACGTTCCGCACTCTATCCCGTAACGAGATGCCAAGGATTGCTCTCTCCATCGCTCTCTGAGTGACCTCTAGCCTTCTCACTCTTTCGACTGTCAGCGTCCACGTTTCGCAAGCGTACGTTAATACAGGGAGGACACATTGATTGAAAACCCGTGTTTTAAGGCTCTGTGGGATTTTTGACTTGAACACGTCACGTAATTTCCCAGAAGCTCCCCATCCTAGCTGGATTCTTCTTTTAATTTCGAGTCTGATTTTTTGCCCAAGGTAAATGTACTCTTGTACTTTTACAATGGTGGTGCCTGTGATTTTAATCACATCTGAGTTCTGTGGGCCCTTCTTCTCAATCGTTACGCTCTTATCAGAGCGGTCGTGATCCTCATGATGTGGCATCTTGAGCAGCCGACATGGTTTGCCGCACAACCTCCCGCCACCTCTGCCTGTTGGCCGTCATGCGGGTGCATTCGTGTACCAGGGCACAAACGGCAGCCTTGATCTGGTCTGTCCACCGCATCGACGACCTACCACGAGGTCTTGTTCCCTCCACCTTTCCTTGCACAACGAGGCGTTCAATGGAGCAATTCCCGCGTCGACTGATGTGGCCAAAGAAGCTCAAAATGCGCCCACGGACCAATGCAGATAAACGCTGCTGGATGCCTAGCTCTTCAAAGATTGAATCGTTAGTGCGGAATTCAGTCCATGACACTCCGAGCATTCTCCTCCAGCACCACATCTCCATAGCATCTATCCTTTGGACTCTAGTTGCCGCAAGGTCCAAGTTTCAGAAGCGTACAGAAAAATGGGAAACACCAGGTTTCTTACTAGTCTGGTTTTCGTAGCCTTAGTTATGCGTTTGTTTCTCCATATTTTCTTCAGCTTATCCATTGCATTTCTAGACATGGCCATCCGTCGCTTAACTTCATCGATGCAGCCTCCTTGGTTCGAGATAAGAGTCCCAAGATATGTATAAGACGGAACGACGTCACAATTGGCCATCTTGGTGTGCTGTGGCAAGTTGTTCGCCCTATCGACCATCATAATCTTGGTTTTGCTGCGATTAATTTTTAAACCAAACTCCATGCTGACACGTTCCATTTTAAGGAGAAGTTCTTCCATGCGGTCACTGCTTTTGGCAAATAAGGTTGTGTCGTCTGCATAGCGCAAGTTGGCAATTTTATATCCACCAATAGTAACACCGTCCGTCCAGTCTTCTAGGGTAATACGCATAATGAGTTCAGTGTATATGTTGAACAAAAGTGGCGATATTATGCACCCCTGTCTGACTCCACCGCTAGGATGAAAACCGTCTGACAAGAGCTCATCTGCCCGCACCGATGCTGTTCCGTCTTCGTAGAGGCGCCGCAACATATACACAAGGTGTTTCGGGGTTCCCATTAATAGTTGGAGAGCCAGTGAACCCTGGGAGTAACGGTCTTCCTGTAAGGTTAAAAATTTCCATACCTACAATTTATGGCATTCTGAAAGCAATAGCCATGACCTGGCAGGCGTCAGCCCTGCACGTCATCAACAACGTACAGAGAAGAATTTCGTCAGTTGTGCCAACGATTTTTACTTGTGTGTATGACGATGACGATACGATACGATGACGTTGTTGCTCGAGAGTAGGTATACGTCCCTTCGTATTAAATAAACGGCCTCACTCGCACTATAGGCATTCACGCAACACCTATCACTCGCACGCCCTTAGCAGCTGACCAACATTGCGAAGCCGAAGCATAAAACTTAGAGGTGTCACTGATATTTAACTTCTGCTGTCTTGCAGACTTAAGCTTCAACTTCAGCCTCGCAACCAGAAGCTGATGGTCAGAACCACAATCTGCACCGGGGAGGGACGGATTAAGTATGGAGGTTCTCCATCGTGACCTTATTAAGATGTAGTCAATTTGATTCCTTGCAAGGTCCTTGCGGCAACTAGAGTCCAAAGGATAGATGCTATGGAGATGTGGTGCTGGAGGAGAATGCTCGGAGTGTCATGGACTGAATTCCGCACTAACGATTCAATCTTTGAAGAGCTAGGCATCCAGCAGCGTTTATCTGCATTGGTCCGTGGGCGCATTTTGAGCTTCTTTGGCCACATAAGTCGTTTGTCACATACAGAACTTGTTACGGACATTAGCTATGACCACCATGGTCAGATGATTAAGTTTAGGTGTCACCGAAAAGTCCAGCCTAGGAATGTTACTTGCATTCCTGTGACGGGGGCTCGCTTAGTTAATTTCAGGGAAAACGTTTTAAGGCGTTTCCCTATACAATTAGAAACCGATACTCCAAATAATATGTATAGCTCATTTTTCAAAATTATTGACATTGAATATAAAAAAATTTTTAAAACAAAGAGTTTTAAAATAACCAGTAAAAAATCTTTCTGTGATTGGGCAACTAGAGGTATAAAAACTAGTAGACAGCGATTATATGAACTATATAAAGAAAAATCTGTTAATTATTGCCCAGATTTTCAAAACTATATAAGAAGTTATTCTAAGGTCTTCAAAAAAGTTTGTGCTCAGGCCAAAAAATTGTACATACAGAATAAAATAAAAAATGCCACTAATGTAGTGAAGGAAACCTGGAACACAATTAAACTTGAAAGTGGTAAAGATGTCTCTCACGTTCATGAACCAAAACTTATAGTTAGTTAAAATGTAATCACAGACCATCAGCAGATCTCAAGTGTGTTTCAGGATTTTTTCTCTAATATTCCTGTCTCTATAACTAAGCCACTAAATGCTTGTTCAGAGAGTGCTACATATATATTAGAAAGGAATGTACCGAAATTTGACAGTGTTTTTAGTTTCAGAGAAATCAGTACTATAGATGTCATCAAATGTTTTAAATCACTCCAGAAAAAGAAAACATCTGATCTGTGGGGCCATTCAGTAAAGGTTTATTCAACCATTGTAGATTTAGTTGCACCTGAGTTGAACATTATATTTAATCAATGTGTTAAATGCGGAGAGTTTCCTGATCAGATGAAATACGGTAAAATCATTCCATTATTTAAATCTGGTAGTACCACTGACCCTGCTAACTATCGTCCTATCTCAATACTACCAGCTTTTAGCAAAATATTTGGGAAACTTATTCTAAATCAATTGCTAGTACATTTTAACCGTTATAATATTTTTAATAAGCAACAGTTTGGTTTTACAAAGGGTCGATCAACAACAGATGCTGGGGTTGATCTTATGAAATATATATTTGAGTCTTGGGAGGAGGCAAAGGATACTCTGGGTGTCTTTTGCGATCTTTCTAAGGCGTTCGATTGCGTGGACCACAAAACTCTGATCATGAAGCTTAAGCATTACGGTATAGGTGATAGGGCACTGGATCTAATTGCATGTTACCTGGGGGGAAGGATCCAGAGTGTTGAATTCGGCGGAGCTAGATCGAGCGGCAGCTTGGCTGCTATGGGTGTTCCGCAGGGTTCCATTCTTGGGCCCTTCCTTTTCTTAGTTTATATAAATGACTTACCTTATTTAAGTCAGGGCCGTTGCCACATGGTGTTGTTTGCGGATGACACTTCTATATTGTTTAAAGTTAACAGAGGAAAAGACGAAACAGAGAGAATATGTGGGATGATTTCAGAGGTGGAACAATGGTTTAGAATAAACAATCTTGCTTTTAATTGTAATAAGACAAAATGTGTACGGTTTACTTTGCCAAATGTTAGGAGCTCAACTGCTAGCATCGTAATTAATAATGTGGCTTTAGATATTGCGGGGTCCACTACCTTCCTAGGGGTCACAATGGACTCAAAATTACAGTTTAGTGAGCACATCGGTGGTCTGGCGAAAAGGCTAAGTTCTGCAGCCTATGCGGTAAGGAAAATAAGACACTTGACTGACGTGAATACCGCGAGACTTGTTTATTTTAGTTATTTCCATAGCGTCATGTCATACGGGCTTCTTTTGTGGGGCAATTCTGCTGATATTAATTCAGTATTTGTGCTGCAGAAGAGAGCCATTCGCTCGATCTACCGTATGGGCCCTCGTGAATCTTTAAGAGATGTGTTTAAGACAATAAATATACTCACTGCGGCTTCTCAATATATATATGATAACTTAGTCTAATGTTAAAAAAATATTAATAATTACAGGCTTGTAAGAGACATGCATAATTGTAACACACGCAATAAAAACAAATTGTATTATAGTGGCTCGAGACTAAAAAGAATAAACAATTCGTTTATGGGCCTGGGCATAAAAATGTATAACAAACTTCCAGAGTCTATAAAGTCCTTACCTCTAGACAAATTTAAAGTTTGCACTAAAGCGACGTTGATCGAGAAGGGCTACTACAAAGTGAAAGATTATCTAAATGATGTTATGTGACGTTTCATCTTGGTGTGATTGCAGCCTCACGATGCATGTCCTTATTGGGACACCTTTAATATGTTGCTCATAATATTCGTTGGTTGCTAGTCAGGTTGCAGTCTCATTCTGATGGATTATTTAATTAAGTTGTATTGTATTGAAATATGTCTGCAGAGCTTCTTGGCATTTCTTCTCTGCAGGATTTTGCTTTACGAAATGCCATTAGTTTAATTAGATTTATTTAATATTTTTATTTCAATTGATTAACTGTAATGACAACTTTTCCGATGGAAATGTTTTTTTTTTTTTTTTTTTGACCTTCAATAAGTGATTTTATGATCCTGATATTGAATAAAAGAATTTCATTTCATTTCATTATATTAACATTATAATAATAATATCTTTATTCATGAACTAGCGACCCGCTCCGGCTTCGCACGGGTATAAAATATATAGCCTACTCCACTATTTAATGGATGTTATTATGCATATACACCTTCCTCTTGAATCACTCTATCTATTAAAAAAATCTGCATCAAAATCCGTTGCGTAGTTTCAAAGAGTTAAGCATACAAAGGGACATAGGGACAGAGAAAGCGACTTTGTTTTATACTATGTAATGAAGAGGCAACATAACTACAAATACCTTACTGCCATCACTAGATTACCGAGATAACCTGTATCGATGACAGCAGGCTCAAAACCATTGGACACACAGTGTAAAGCTTATTCTATAGTTACAGATTCAAGGAATATAACCCACAATTGACAAAGTCAAAACAGCACCTAAAATTTCCAAATAGTGACGACCGTAATCTCGCCAGCTCCACATATACGCAAATAAAACCTATCTTAACTTAAACAGAGTTTCTCATTGCATAAATTATTTCACTTATGACTCAATATTCCAGTATACTTAATCTTTACATATACAAGAGACTTATATATACAAACATATTATATGAATATAGTTGTCTTGAAAAGTCTCTTATTTTTGTATGTCAAACAGTTGCTCCACCTCCAAATACGAGAGGCTCAGCAGATATTTAGTAACCAATGCTTTGCATTCGTTCTCATTCTTGGGGTGAAAATCTAAAATTTTTATTGACTTTGTTATATAAAAAGGGGCCAAGGAAGTATAAGTGTCGGTTTGTGAAGGTCAGAGTTGTAGTGAGCACTTTATATGCGAAATACTTTTTCCTCCCCGTAACAGGAGTGTACTGCAGAGAGGTATGTTGCAGGAGGATAACAGGTAAAATGTAGAGCTTACAAACCGATAGAACACTACACAATTTGTATAGCTCTTCTGTTGGGAACAAAATAGGTCTACTAGTAGCCGTTTTCAAAATCCTCCGTTGGGCAATTTCCAAAGATTTCAACACAGACTTAGCAACTCCACCCCACGACGTTATACAGTAGGACAATAAACTCTGGCATAGTGAGTAGTATGTGGTGTTGATTACTCTATCGCTTGCAATATCCCTTAACTTATAGAAAACGTAACTCAGTTTACGGATTCTAGAAGTCAAAGCCATAACGTGAGTCTTATATGTCAAGTGTTGATCTATGGTGGCGTCTAAATATTTGATAGTCTGTGTATTCGATGGAAGGGCACGCACACAATGAGTGATCATGACAGTTATATACTTTGATAGTAAGAGGCACAGTGGGTCTGATAAGGAACACACGACTGGAACCAGATGAGGTATTGGTGAGTTTCGATGTCGAGTCGTTGTTTACCAATGTTCCAGTGGACGAGTGTTTGTCAGTTAAAAAGAAAAAAAATGTCTTCGGATAGTGTGAATGTAGTGTGTCGTGCTATGAATTAACAAAAATTGTGAGGGTAGACAGATATTAGCTGAGACTAGAGCTAGTCTTCCCGCGACCACGGCCTATGCAACTTGGTCGAAACGTAGGGCAAAATAAAGGTAATCAGATATCTTTATAAACAACATAGAGTAATTCTATTTATTTTTATTTAATGGTCTGGTTACATGTCTTGAAAAGTACATGATATTAATAGTGACAAAATAGTACATAACACATAAGTGAAATATCCAATTTTATTATTCTTTATTTACTTTTCATTGTTTATTCTTCATCTCATGTATATTTATTAATTAATCATACAAAATATTGAAATATTTATGCTCGTAGTAAGTCGAAAATATGAAATGTAATGCACTTTACACTGGCTGTATGACGCGGACTTAACTTTATGTTTTCTTCATCTGTGGCTAATTTATTTATTTGACTATGTTTGTTGTCATTTTAACAATGCTATGGCGGTAAAAAGTAATTTTGTTGTCTGAATTAATAATTTAATGTTAAATTGCTTTTTCATAGTACAATAATGGTGGATGATGTCTATTATTGATGTGAAAGTAAAACATGGTTTCGTTATGTGAATGTAAATTCATACTTTAGTGGAAATGAAATTAATTACTGAAGTGTTTTCGAGGTTATAATATCGATCTTATTTTAGACATTTTAATGGAATCATATGTTTTAAAGAAGTTATCAAAGCGTAAACTTATGGAAGATAAGTAATCACGCGATTAAATTAAGTACAACCCATAACCGGCTAGTGTTCATGTTGTGTTATTGTGTGCAGTGATGATTATTTGGATTAAAAAATGAATAGTGCGTAACATTGTCGTGATTAATGTTTAAAGGAAACCACATAAGTATGTTCTATTGGCTTCCTATCCTGTGAAAACAATGTCTCAATAATGAAAAAAATTCATTCAAGATGCTCCCGGTCCACAAACACTAGATTATCATAGAGAATGTAAAATTACAAATTATGAATGAATATGACCTTGGTAAGTAGTACGTAAATAGGGTACCCATAAGTTATGGAAAATTTAAAATGTAAATTAAAAAAATTGTCCAAAATTTCTTACCCTTTTTATTATGAAAATGGGTTCTATAGGTGCTACTAATAGCCAGGTTAAAATATTGCCAGTGATGAATCTGTCACCCTGTATATGCAAAGATAATTGTTTCTGTATAATTTGTTTTTGTAACTGGTACTGCACTGGGGAAAAAATCCTGAAATCCGGAGTTTCTTGTTGGTTCTTCTCCGAGCCAGGGCTTCCGAAGCAACGGTAGAATTTCAATGCTAAGAGACAACCAGTGTCAGGCAAATGTTTTGACTTTCAATGAATGTACTGTACTTGTACTTATGTTGAATAAAAACGTTTGACTTTGACTCTAAATAGTTTGAATTGGACGGTCTGTAAACACACAAAATTATAACATCCTCCTTCTCTATTCATGACATATCTGTTTCTCGCTCAATAGATAAACTAACAATATCTTTCCGTTCCTTAAATTTAATATCGTTATGAACCAATATTAGGGAGCCTCCACGGATTGCACTATCCTACAATATGAATTTGCGACCTTGTGGGCTCCAAAATCAAACATTAATGGATAGTACCTCGCCCAATATTCCGTCACACAAAATATTCCTACCCCACAAGAAACCAAAAAAAGCTCAACTTCTAACTCTTTACCTAATAAACTTTGTATGTTCTGATGCACTAAAGTGTCGTCAGGCGCTACTATCAGCTTATAGAATTTACCAGTGTCTCTTTTGTCTGCTTTATTAATTTAAATTGAAATTATTCCCTGGAACTTTTTCTAGGGAAAAGTCATTACTCAATTGGGTATTCTGGCCAATAGGGGCCTGGTCAGATACCAAAACTTTAGTTCGTCTACATAAAGAATAATGCAGCGCAAAGAATAATGTAGAATATTTGGGACACTATTACACCAATTGAACTAGCTCCGTGGTAAGTTAGTTTAAGATTTGTGTTAAGGGTACTAGTCAACGTATATTTAAGAAATATATACATATTATATATAGATAAATGCATATATAGCATACGTAGTAAACAGCCAGGCTGGAAAGCAGAAGAAGAGCGTAGTTCTTAACTCTGCCTCGAGCGGGAATCGAACCCGGGACCTCACGATTGGTGTTCAGGCGGCTTACCGGACGCACCACGGAGGTCGTCAGAATCAGAATTAGAATTTTTAATATATACCTACTTACCCAAGACTCACTACATAAAATTTTGATAATCATTGAATACAATTTACTGTTTATTTCGGTTAACCGTTTAGAGTGTCAACTGTTTATATTGGTTAAACTTTAAAATGGGTTTGTTGAACATTGGTCTTTGCCTATCCCATTGCGGATGTAATGGCGTGAATGTATGCTTGTATGTTTACTTGGTAACGGAGTGAGATTTTAAATCAAAATATACGATGATTGATTCTCTAAATACTAACTACGACGAACATTTTAGGTCTATTCATAATTGTGCTGTTTTCATGCATATAAAACGTCCAATTTCGAACGCGTTTTCTACATTCAATTTTGTATGACGACGTTTACGCTTGCGCCGGTTATGTCCATCTCAATTCGATAGCGCAGTCCCTAGGCTATTGTTAGAGTGAGACAACGTCCATTTTATGGTCGTTCGCAGCTAAACCGCTAGATGATTACGCTGAATCAGTCATTTCTTAATTAAATACTGGAAGACTTAAATAAATATTTTTATTGTTTGAGCTTATTACATTTTAAGTTATATTTAAAACTAACTTTTTTTTTAATATTATTAGATTTTAGATTTTAGAACTACTAAAGTTAATTTATTTTACATAAGCATTGAGGTCATGTTTGTCAATTACAAATTATTCCTTTGGTAGTCATTCTTGTGCCAGGTGTGTGTCAGTCATGATTTGAAACAAATCAATATATTATTTTGGTTTACCATTTGATGTTGCAGATAAGATGACAAGAAGTTTAGGACATACATACTGACATCACTTGAGGATTCTTCCCAAGAGGTAAGAAGAGATCAGTGAACCCCATTTTAATAGGTAAGTGAAAACTGTTCTCTGTTTGTATTTTTTGTTCCAAAAATACGTATCAAGACTTTTCTTGACCTAAACATTAATTTAAATTTTGGTAAAAGTCCTATAAAGAAACTGCAAAATGAGCTGATACACGAGAGTATAACAGTGTTATTTCATTAAACAGTTATTTAATTCTTTAAGCTGATAACGGGTTTCCTCTTATATGTATATATATATACGGCTCAAATAACTTATGCATGATATGACGTTTCTTGTAAGCGACTTGTCTGAACAGGTTTTATTTGCATTTTCTTTGTTCGTCTTACGTTCTAATTTTAATCGTCAGTACCTGAATTTTAATGATTTTTCCAGTATTTGAAATTTCTTCTTTCTATGATTTATTTTTATCTAATTAAATAAGTACGATACACTTTTAAAAATATGCCGCTACCCAGTCCTGGGAATTTTCTTGACTTGATTTCAGAAAGAAGACGAAGCGTAAGGGAAAACAAAAACATACATACAACATACACACAAACACCTTATAACAAAAAAAAACGAGTTCACCACCATTAACCCTTGCGAGGTAGTCAGAGGTTTAGGTGTCCATCTCCGCAATTGTGAAGGTAGTAATTCTATGACCACCTCGACCTACGTGACAGGTACTCAGGTACAGTACAGTACAAGCACTAACTATTACCTGTTCTGGAAACAGGTAGGTTTCTTCACGATATTTTCTCTCACCGTAGTATTCGATTGTAGGATTCGAGCTTGGAAAGTAATTAATTTATATTTAGGAAGTCAAATGCACGCGAATAATCCAATAATGTCAGTATTGTACCCAATCCCCTGTCCTGGTCCGTCAAAATGTCATCAGTTACTTTGAGTAGAGATGTGATCGTTCCCCGCCTTCTCTTAAATCCAGATTGATATTTGGAAAGAATAATAATAATCGTAATTTATGAAAGATGACAGTTGTGAATAAATGATTTTTTCCAAAATTTTGGATAGGAAAGGCAATATGCTAATTGGTTTAAGATCCTTCAGTGTTGCCGCATTATCATGCTTGGGTATAGGAGTCACCAGAGCATTCTTCCACCGCCGCGGCACCATCGCATGGGAAATGGACACATTTATCATGTGAGTAATACTTGATAGTGTCCGCGGCAATGTGCATAGTACCATATCCCTACTAATGCCATCAATTCCCAAAGCGTTAGATTATATGGACATGATGGCTTTCAGCAATGATACGCAATGATATCATTAATCTAATGTTATACGAGCCTTAAGCAGATGTTATCGGAACCGACTCACTTGACATCAGAAAAAGAAAACTTAATTAACCTAGTATGCAGTAATACTCACATAAATGACTTTTATTTAATGTTAATGGCTTATATGGCCAGTTAAGGTTAAATTTATCTGTTTATCTGCCAAAACTTAAAGCAACTCCAAGGCTTATAACGTACAGACCATTTAAAGATATGGATATGGATTTATTGAATTTTATGATAGACATTTTGAGCATTTATTGACATGACATGATTGATTATTTTGAATATTGCATTAAATTTTTGTTTGATATTCATGCTCCAATTAAAACGGTAAAGCTGAAACATGACTGCTTGCCCCCTTGGTTAACTGATAACATCAGGCATGATATATCTGCACAACAAGGCCTTTGCCAGGTTCAGGAGAAGCCAGAAAGATAGTCATAGGTGATAGGGACAGGTGATAGGTAGTGTTGTAAAGAACTCGAGTCTTTTAGTCTTATTCGATAGACTCGACTCAATTTTCTAAGACTCAGTGAACTAACTGAACTCGGAGTCTTGAGTCGAGCCGAGTCTGAGTCCTATCATGAAGACTCGAGCGCCATTATTGAACTCGAAACTTTAAATAGAACTCGAGTGACTCGAGTCTTATAAAGAGCTCGAGTCTTAAAAGAGCTCGAGTCTTAAAAGAGCTCGAGTCTTCTTCAAACTGGTCTTCGAAATGCTGACAGTGATTTATTTAGAATAAATGTCTATACTTATATAATAAAGCGGAAGAGTTTATTTGTTTGGTAGAACGCGCTAATCTCAGGAATTACTGGTCCAATTTGGAAATTGTTTCAGTGTTAAATAGCCCTTTTATTGGGGAAGCCTATAGGGTATATAATATCACGCTATGACAAATAGTGTAATTTTCAACTTCTACGAGGACGAAGTACTACTTCTACGAGCAAAAGTTATACTTATATAATAATAATA
Source organism: Leucoptera coffeella (assembly GCA_030578115.1). Lineage (NCBI taxonomy): Eukaryota > Metazoa > Arthropoda > Insecta > Lepidoptera > Lyonetiidae > Leucoptera > Leucoptera coffeella. The sequence goes on from JAMBLF010000002.1 coordinate 3,821,945, forward strand.
TAACAACATTATTTGAGCATACCAGGGTTAAATAATGTTTAAATACATAGTTACAGGTTAGACATATTTTATTATGGTAAATAATATTTTCAATCAGCCCTCAGTTATGTATTATTTTTATTTCTTTACCTTCTATTACAATAGTATTTTTTTCAAATTTTAAATAAACATCCATAATTTTGAAAGATTTAATCGAGTGAATATCTATTCAGAATCAGAGAAACTAGGCAAACTAACATTCCTGAAGCTATCCTCCTCTCGTACTTTTCGAATAAAGTCTAATATTCTGGAGTAAGTCATAGTACGTTTCTCTTCGGGTACTCGATCCATCTCAAATGCTATAAGTTTAGCAAACTCTTGATTCCTTGGGTCACACGGTTTCTTTGAACCAAAATCAATATCTTTTAGTAAGCTTGTACGGGGTCGTACATCAGACGAATTCCAACGATTTCTTTGATAAATATTGGAATCAATAATGTCTCCATATGTGACCTGCGTTCCTTTATCGACTTTTACCGAAGTTGTTGATAATTTTCTCTTCTTTTCCCGATACAATCCTGTTAAAATACTTGGAGAAGTAGATCTTTCACCACCAGCACTTGACATTATCAAAAAATAACGCACCACCTTTGAGATTAATTAAATAATTCTCGTAGAACAAAATGTTGTCACTTTTTGAATGATTGTGCACATGCTATGGCTGACAAATTAAATCAATACATCCCAATTTTGCGCTCAAAATATGCAAAGTTCGCGGTTATTCTGGACCCCCGTCTAAAAAACCATTATTTTTCTGAAAAAGAGGAAAGTCAGCCACTTGAGTTGTTGACTACATTTTTCCAAACAGAATATGGTCAACGTTGTACTCGTAACACAAATGAAGAAACAGGAGACAGTTCAAGGAAAAGTATATTTTCGATAATTTATAAAAAAAATACATTTTTTACGGATGAACTTCAAGAATATTTAATGATGCCAGTAGAAACTGAAGACACCGATATTATATTCTGGTGGACACAGCAAGCTAATAGATTACCACAGCTTCAGAAGTTAGCGTTTCAGATACTAAGTATTCCCGCAACGAGCGTCCCGAGCGTACAGGCATTTTCAAAATCCGGTAACTTAATTACCAAAAGAAGAAACAGACTTGGTAATAAGACCATACAAGCTTCAATGTGTCTTGCATCATGGCTAGATTTTTTTAAATAAATCTTTGTATGCACTTATAATCATAAACACATGAATTACTCTCCAATAATAACAAAAATAATGACATCATACCTACTGTTTAATGTGACTAAAATTACATTTGTTTAATTAATGTTTTCTTTTGTAATATTTTTCATGTTAATTAAAACTTTACTTCTTTCATTTATTTTTCGACATCTCCTTCTGGTTACACATGATTATATCTCACAAAAATAGCCTTTTATTGGCTGCTTTAAAAAGAATGACTCAAAGCGGAAAAGAACTCGAGCGCGACTCGGCGCGTAAAAAGGACTCGAGCGCTAAAGAAGACTCGAGTCTCGAGTCTCGCGTTCAAGAGCTCATATAGACTCGAGTTCTTTATTCTTTAGAGTCTTATTGTTATGAGTCGAGTCGTGTAATGCAGAGTCGAGCTCTAAATTTAGGACTCAAAGACTCGAGTTCTTTACAACACTAGGTGATAGTGATGAAAGAACCTTTTGGAAAAACGATAAATCAAAACTCCCCAATATTACAAAGTATAATAATTTCTCTAACAATTTCACGAACGCTGATCAAATCAATAGTGATGTCATTGAAACTTCAGGCACAAATCGTGTGCCTGCGAGTGAAATCAATAGGTTTCTAAGTAATTCTCATGGCTTAAATAAGTTCAACTTGCATTGCATATAAGAAGAGTTTTGAAAGCTATAAAGTCAATTAAATCGAATGCTATTTTTCATATTCCAGTTTGGTACATTTAACATCAGCTCTACGAATTTAATGTAATGAACATTATAGAAGTGACGGTAATAGGACTGGTGAGGTGCAGAAGAGTTATTCTACCCAAATGAAGTTGTTTTAAAAAATTGTTTGGTCAAGAGCACGGCTATATCAATAAGTGTAAACTTTTGAGTAAACTTATGCAGTGTTTTTATGTTATTAGTAAAGTACTAGTGTTGAAACAAGAATTTGTGTGTTCTTTTAAGGTTTAGTGTTAAATATCGTACTATTTCTTCTATATTTCTTGTGTCCAATTAAGTGCAAGAGGGCGTGATAAATTGGAGAGTTACACAGTATTGTAGAGTCCGCATATGCGTTATAGAGCCAGCAAGAAAGAGATGGAGCCAACAAATACGCTTTGTAGATCCAGCATACAATTTAGTTTAACTAACAAAATAGTGTCAAAAATCGGTTAATTATTGTCATTACAAGTGCTGAGACATTAGTAATCTCAAAATAAAATAGATATTGGCGTATTTGAATTTAAGCCTGGCCAACGCAGCGGAATTTGCATCAATTACTGCAGTAGTTACAACGAGATATTGCTACAGAACTGTTTGCATATAATAACTGCAACCCTAATACAAATCATGCCTAAGGTACAACGCTCGCCTCCACGGACTCTGGAAATACAATTTCAGTCTGGATTGGGCAACTCAATTTCTTTTGTGATTTCGAGACCAAGCAAAACCCGTTCCCCTGCTAGCAAAACTGAACCCCAAGATGCGACTCTAGCAGTTACAGAAAGTCTGCGTAACGTCAGGGACAACAATTACGCATCGAAGTCTTTAAAAATCTGGACATGTCGATCGGGATCGACATTGAACACGTATCCAAAACAGTTAGTTTTCTCTCGGAGTGCCATGACTCACAAAACACTATAAAATGTATCAATTAGAATGCAACCTAGAACTGCAATGCGTACCTGAAAAACAGAAGGAAAATTTGTTGAGTCTCTTCAATGCTATGCTGCCCTCTATTGCATGTGTCATTCCAGATTCGAGTGTTATCTCAATTCAACGTGGTGCCAAGATGAATTCAGAGCCCATGCGTCCCCGTAACATTATTGTAAAACTTGCTTCGCTACTGCTCGGGGCAATATCTTAACCTGACTATTAGTAGCACCTATAGACTTACTACGAGCATAAACATTTTAATATTTTTTATGACTAATAAATAAATATTCATGAAACGGAGAAGAAACAATGAATAGTAAACTAAAAATAATAACATTGTTGTCACTTTGTTTCACTTACGTGTTCATTACTATTTTGTCATTAATAATATCATGTATTTTTTAAGACATGTATCAATCAATCAGCCTATATCAGTCCACTGCTGGACGTAGGCCTCCCCAAGGTTACGCCACAAAACACGATCACTCGTAGCCTTCAGCTAACCACTACCAGCGACCCTTTTCAGGTCATCGGTCCGCGCAGCAGGGGGCGTCCTACACTACTTTTACCGAGATGTGGTTCACATGCGAGAACCGCTTTGCTCCAACGGTCGTTGGTTTTGCGACAGACGTGATCGGCCCACTGCCACTTCAGCTTGCAACATCGATAGACAATGTCTACGACTTTGGTTCTATGCCTGATGATCTCGTTCCAGACTCTGTCCCTTAACGAGATACCCAGCTTCGAAAGTTCCAATGCTCGCTGAGCGACATAATCGGTGAGCCAGCCCGACTGTCATGTTTCACGTCTCGACACTGTATGTGATTACAGGTAGGACGCACTGATTGATCTGATGATTGTTAGAAAACCTTGATCTTAAAACACTGCGGTAGTAGCGACGAGAAGATATGACGTAGCTCGCGAATACTGCTCAGCCTATCTGCACTCGTCTCGAAATCTCACGCTCGAAGCTGTCCCTACCCATTTATTATTTGCCATTGACATTGATACCCATCCCAGTCCAATCCAGAGTCTTGAAGACGTCCTCTAGTACGTTCGTGAACAGTTTCCGGGAGATGACATCCCACTGTCTCACTCCTCTGAGCAACTGTATAGGATTTATCTTTCTGGTTTGGACTTGAACAGATATTGATGCCACGCTGAATAGGCTCCTCAACACCTGCACATAAAGCCAATTAATCTGGTATCGCTGCATGGATTCCAGAACAGCCCAGATCTCGATAGAGTCAAAGGCCTTCTCGTTTTCAAAGGCAAGACACAGCGGCTGGTTATACTCACGAGACTTCTGTGTAACCTGCCGCACTGTGTGGATGAGCTCTACGGTACTGAAACCTTTTCGAAATACGGCCTGCTCCGGAGGCTCGAAGGTGTCAAATCTCGAGGCCAGACGAATAGCGAGCACTCGCTCTCGAGAACAACTTGTAGACGTGGCTTAGGAGCGAGTTAAGTGTTCCGCGAATAATAATAAAAATAATAATTTATTAATTTATTACAATCAGAACATTAAACTTTTACAAATTTAGAAGTAGAAAGAACAATTGTTATAATTAGAATCACTATTTATAATATTATACTGCTGACTTAACTTACTTATTAATAGCAAAGCTAAAATAATTGGGTTCTTTACTTATAACTCCTCCCCCCTTAGGATTGAAATTTACGGAGGAAGAATTCTTACGTAAATTACAACAAATAATCAACTTATTACTAAACATAATAATTATTATATATACTAAAACATTTAACATCAATACACGAATCAAATAAAGCACAATTGTTCAAACACTAATATTCCAGGTAACGATTCGTTCTGGGGCGTTGAGGCTCTTCAAGGAATCTGCAATTTCGCTCAGCTCTGGGACGTCCGTTTCCTGTAATGAAATGAAATGAAAATCTTTTATTCAACATAAGGATATTAATATCACTTATTGAACGTCAAAAAAAAAACATTTTTCATAAAACGATGTCATTAACATAAAAGTTATTCTTAAAATAAATCAATTTAGATTAATCAAACTAAAAACTAACACTTCGTAAAGACAAACTCTGCAGAGAAGAAATGCCAAGAAACTCTGCAGACAATATGTACAATAATACATAATTCATTAGAACATGATCAAAGCTTCACATGCAACAAATAGTGTTTTATAACAAATTTAAGAGAGTCCCAATAAGAATCGGAACGTGAAGCCATGACCACACAAAAATGAAACGTCACAAAACATCATTTATATAGTCTTGAACGGTGTAGTAGCCCTTCTCCATCAGCATCGCTTTAGTGCCAACTTTAAATTTGTCTAAAGGTAAGGACTTGATAGACTCTGGAAGTTTGTTATACATTTTTATGCCCAGGCCCATAAACGAATCGTTTATTCTTTTAAGTCTAGAGCCACTATAATACAATTTATTTTTATTACGTGTGTTACAATTATGCATGTCTCTTACAAGTTTGTAAACATTAATATTTCTTTTAACATATACCAAGTTGTCATATATATATATGTCGGCGAGGCGCGCTAGCAACAAGGAACGCTGTATGGCTGTACCAATCACGGGGCTCTCACGGGTGCAGCCATGACGGAGTCTAAGCGGGTATCGAGGGAGGGGAGGTTCGCCCCTACCGAGGCATTATTTGTGGCCGATCGACAGATGGATACCACATTATTCCTGCACTCAGTTCGATCACTACGTCTTGGGAACCGTCTAGCGTTGGTTTTGTGAGCCTTAATAAACCCCGTTTTGTGAAGCCAGTGTTTTAACTTAGCTTCTGTCCCAACGCCTAAGAAATAAAATCAAGTGCAAGATGGATAGCACAGAAAATCAGGCCCCTGACGTCGACATCAGAAGTGGGATCAGAAGAACGATCCAAGAACCAAGCGATCTGAACAAAGAAAATCCAAACTGCAACGGCCAAAATCAAGCAATTTTGCAGAAAATGTTCGAGCTCCAAAACGAGAATATGAAGGCGCTAATTGAAGCTCTCAAGACTCCAAGTGGGAGTGTCGAGGAAATTGCAACTTCTACTGTACTGGCACATTTGTCTCAGTTCGATTCACGTTTGAGCAGCACAGCATTCACCACCGAAATAAAAACGCGTGAACGGTTGCAACAAGAACTGCAGTCATTCAACTTCCTAAAAAGGAAAAATTCGATGGCAGATACCAGTGAAGACATCGCAAAACGCACAAAGTTTGCACCACCGACTACTACTAAATGTTTTCGCTGCGGGAAATCGGGCCACAAGCAACAACAGTGCCCACAGCGAAATAACGACACGCATGTACAAAAATTGGCGGCCCAAGGTACCGGGCAGCCCAACGAGCTGATCTGCTACAAGTGGGGTGGAGCGGGACACGTGGCCAGCCGCTGCGGTAATGGCGCGAGCAGCAGCAGCAGCCAAGGTGCGGGTGCGCCATCCACGTCGCGAGCGGCATCGGGCGCCCCTCAAAACGAGCGCCAGATCAATGAATGCACCGTGAAGGCGCCAAGCAGCGTGCTTATGCACAAAGGTTAGTGTATCGTGTTTCAGTATGATTCGGGTGCCGAGTGTTCTCTGGTTAGGGAAAGCGTGGCCACCAAGTTTAGTGGCAAAAGAATTGAGAATATTGTAAATTTGGTGGGTATTGGTAACACGAGAACAGTCAGCACTCGACAGATTCTTGCTATTGTGAGCATTGATGATTGTGTATTGGAAATTTTATTGCACCTTTTGCCCGATTTTTGCCTTCAGTATGATGTTCTAATAGGCCGAGAAATTTTACAACTAGGTTTTTCTATTAGCATGACGGCTACCTCATTTAAAATGAACAAACTACCCTGTGTGCCTATTAATTCGTGTAATGTAGAATCTATCGGAAATCAGCTAGAAAACATCGATTTAGATTTACCTTCCCATCAAAAATCTAGCCTAATTAATGTTTTAAATCGGTTTAGTGACAAATAGTCATTAAACAACAAACAAATAGTATTACTGGCATGTGTTACGAAGTAATTGGCCTTTTTAACTTTTTAAAAACTATTTATTAAAGATTACAAAGTTATATTGTTTCAAACTTAAAATTACAGAATTTATTATAAGCAAAGTAACATAGAAATAAAAATGAACTAGAAATAGTAGAGCGTTAGAAATAGAATTGAGTTTGAAATAGAAGTTGAAATAGTAGTGTGTTGGAAAGTGCGAGTGTCTTGCTTTTATATATTCCCTAATTACAGTTTTTATCTAATAGTTCACAAACATATTAATTAGTTTTGTGGGAATAGCAAACAATAGTTATTTTGATGGGAATGGCAAACATATTAACTTAATTACATATTTAACAATCAATCAGAGATATATTAACTAATGGTATATTAATGTTATCGGATATTGTAACACATGCCAAAAACCAGGGTAACTACCGGCGAATTAGTAATTCGATTAATTGACCCCACTAAGACGGTACAAAGACGCCCCTTTCGGCTTAGTCAAGAAGAACGTACCATAATGCGTGAGAAAGTAAAGGAATTGCTAGAAGCTAATATTGTTCGCCCTAGTTGTTCACCATTTTCAAGTCCAGCCCTTCTAGTAGCAAAGAAAGATGGCTCTCATCGCATGTGTATTGATTATCGTGAGCTAAACAGCAATACCGTATCCGATAGGTACCCTCTGCCACTTATTGCGGACCTCATACCAAGGCTACATGGTGCTAACTATTTTTCTAAGCTTGATTGCGCGAGCGGTTTTCATTTAATCCCTATCAATGACGAAAAATCTATCGAACGGACAGCATTTATAACCCCTGACGGTCAATTCGAGTACTTATCCATGGGTTTCGGGCTTAAGAACTCTGTTTCTGTTTTCTGTAGAGCAATTACAAAAGCCCTCGGTGAAATGGCCTACACTTTTGTAGTAGTTTACGTAGACGATATTCTTGTTTTATCCGAAAATGTACAGCAAGGCATAGAACGACTCGAAATTGTACTGCAAACCTTGACCGCATCAGGATTTTCTTTAAATTTAAAAAAGTGCTCATTTTTGAAAACTAAGGTAGAATTTTTAGGGTATGAAATAAGCAATGGTGAAGTAAAACCCAACCAACGCAAAATCGAGGCCCTAACATTGCTCCCTCCGCCATCTACAGTCACTCAGTTACGTCAGTTTATAGGCTTGGCGACTTATTTCAGACAATTCATCCCTAAATTTGCATATTTTATGGGACCACTATACAAACTAACCTCTAAAAGTGTTCAATTTGATTGGAAACCACATCATGAGGAAATACGGCAAAAAGTGATAACAACACTGACACAGCAACCCGTACTTGTGATTTTCGATCCGAAATGTCCTATAGAGTTGCATACGGACGCAAGTTGCGAAGGCTATGGTGGCATATTATTTCAACAAGTCAACGGTAAGCGCAGAGTTGTAGCGTACTTTAGCAAACGCACTTCACCCGCTGAATCTAAGTATCATAGCTATGAACTAGAAACGTTAGCAGTTGTCAATTCTATTAAACATTTCCGACAGTATTTACACGGGCGCAAGTTTACAGTTTTAACCGATTGCAATTCACTAAAGCTATCTAGTAAGAAAGCCGAGCTAACGCCTCGCGTGCATAGGTGGTGGGCATTCTTGCAGTTATTTGATTTTGACATTGTTTACAAGAAGGGGAAGGAAATGGCACATGTAGATTTTCTTTCTCGCAATATTTTTCCAACTGCTACAATTTCACACACCAATCAGTCACACAACAACGAAAACAAAACACGGCAAACGACAGAACAAAAGCGAGTAAACTTAACCGAACTGTCAGACAATAGGCTGTTAGCCGAGCAAAAGCGAGACAGCGAATTGAATAAGCTATTTTTAGACATAAGCAACGGATCGTTGCCAACCGAAACTGCGAATACCTATGAAGTTCGTTCAGGTATACTACATAGGAAAGTACAACGCAACGGGCGCACTAAATGTTTACCAATAGTTCACAAGAGCTCTTAAATGGTCAGTTTTGAATAATATTCACGATTCTTTAGTTCACCTAGGTTACGAAAAGACCCTAGACAAGTTGTATGACTATTATTGGTTTGAAGGAATGTCTCGTTATGCGAAAAAGTTCGTTGAAAACTGTGTAACCTGCAAAATAGCTAAGTCTAATTCAGGTAAGACTCAAGTGCAATTACACCCTATACCTAAAGTTCCCATACCTTGGCACACAGTACACATAGACGCGACTGGAAAATTAAGCGGCAAAAGTGATTCTAAGGAGTATGCGTTTGTTTTGATTGATGCTTTTACGAAATATGTTCTTTTGTACCACACTCAAAATATTGACTCTATAAGCAGTATAAAAGCAGTGAGAAATAGTACTTATTTGTTCGGTTCACCTTCTCGGCTAGTCGCTGATCAGGGCAGGTGTTTTGCTAATCGTGAATTCAAAGAATTTTGTGATGCAAGTAACATCAAGTTACATCTTATAGCTACAGGGTCATCTCGTGCGAATGGTCAGGTAGAACGCGTTATGTCTGTCCTAAAGAACATGTTGACAGCAGTTGAGTGTAACCCTAATCGGTCGTGGCAAGATGCATTAGGAGACGTTCGATTAGCTATTAACTGCACCATCAGTAGGGTGACCAAGGCATCCCCATTAGAGCTTTTAATAGGAAAAGTGGCGAGACCATTGGCACTCATGGCGTGCGATGGTGAGAGTGAGTTAGATTTACCTGTACTAAGAGATAATGCGGTACGCCGCATAGAAGAGGCGGCTTCCTATGATAAAAGGCGGTTCGATAGAACTAAGGCAAAGGTCAATAAATTTTCCATTGGTGACTTTGTATTATTACAGAATGAGGTAAATTTAGAGAACCATTTCAAATAACAGAAGTTTTGGATGGTTATCGATACATGATAAAATCTTTGAATTGTAGTCGTACCTATAAGTACGCGCATGATAGGCTGAGGCCTATGCCTGTGGATCATAGCACCATTAATGACTTGTCTGATGATTCAGAGGGTTAGCTGAGTTATTGTGAACTGCCTGTGAGGTGGTAGCCTGCGTGGTCTCGTGTGGTTGTTGTGAGCCTGTATGGTCACAATGTTGTGTTGGTGAGCCGCTTTCGTAGCCGTAGCCTAAGCGAAATCTGGTCGGCTTGCGAGCTGTTTCAGTGGGTACGCGGTAGTGCGATTCGGCCCCAAGTAGACTTTGAGGAAGTCTGTTGGGTAACGGAGGTTACCGGAGACACGAGGTACCCACACATGGCATGGTTTAAAGATGATTTTGTACTATGAGTACTTGGATCAAGGGGTTGTTAGTGCTGCTATGGTCTTGTTTTAATATGATTTTAATGAGTAATCGACTATTGATGATTATTGTTTATAAACCTTAAGAATTTGATGATCACTTAAGATGATATTGAAAGATTAAATGATTTTTCTTGATTTAATTGAAAATGCCTAGAGGTTCATAAATTTGGATACCCAAGTAGGCTGTCATGTGTCGGTCAGATATGGCCGAGTTATAAGAGAGATACTGTGGGAGATTTTCTCTTCTTTCCAGGCTACGCGTGGACGCGTCATCGTCAGGATGGGCGTGTTGGCGAGGCGCGCTAGCAACAAGGAACGCTGTATGGCTGTACCAATCACGGGGCTCTCACGGGTGCAGCCATGACGGAGTCTAAGCGGGTATCGAGGGAGGGGAGGTTCGCCCCTACCGAGGCATTATTTGTGGCCGATCGACAGATGGATACCACATTATTCCTGCACTCGGTTCGATCACTACGTCTTGGGAACCGTCTAGCGTTGGTTTTGTGAGCCTTAATAAACCCCGTTTTGTGAAGCCAGTGTTTTAACTTAGCTTCTGTCCCAACGCCTAAGAAATAAAATCAAGTGCAAGATGGATAGCACAGAAAATCAGGCCCCTGACGTCGACATCAGAAGTGGGATCAGAAGAACGATCCAAGAACCAAGCGATCTGAACAAAGAAAATCCAAACTGCAACGGCCAAATCAATATCCATCTTGCACTTGATTTTATTTATTAGGTGTTGGGACAGAAGCTAAGCTAAAACACTGGCTTCACAAAACTTGGTTTATTAAGGCTCACAAAACCAACGCTAGACGGTTCCCAAGACGTAGTGATCGAACCGAGTGCAGAAATTAATATGCCATCTGTCGATCGGCCATAAAAATGCCTCGGTAGGGGCGAACCTCCCCTCCCTCGATACTCGCTTAGACTCCGTCATGGCTGCACCCGTGAGAGCCCCGTGATTGGTACAGCCATACAGCGTTCCTTGTTGCTTACGCGCCTCGCCGACACGCCCATCCTGACGATGACGCGTCCACGCGTAGCCTGGAAAGAGGAGAAAATCTCCCACAGTATCTCTCTTATAACTCGGCCATATCTGACCAACACATGACAGCCTACTTGGGTATCCAAATTTATGAACCTCTAGGCATTTACAATTAAATCAAGAAAAATCATTTAACCTTTCAATATCATCTTAAGTGATCATCAAATTCTTAAGGTTAATAAACAATCATCATCAATAGTCGATTACTCATTAAAATCATATCAAAACAAGACCATAGCAGCACTAACAACCCCTTGATCCAAGTACTCATAGTACAAAATCATCTTTAAACCATGCCATGTGTGGGTACCTCGTGTCTCCGGTAACCTCCGTTACCCAACAGACTTCCTCAAAGTCTACTTGGGGCCGAATCGCACTACCGCGTACCCACTGAAACAGCTCGCAAGCCGACCAGATTTCGCTTAGGCTACGGCTACGAAAGCGGCTCACCAACACAACATTGTGACCATACAGGCTCACAACAACACTCACGAGACCACGCAGACTACCACCCCACAGGCCTAGGCAGTTCACAATAACTCGGCTAACTCTCTGAATCATCAGACAAGTCATTAATGGTGCTATGATCTACAGGCATAGGCCTCAGCCTATCATGCGCGTACTTATAGGTACGCCTATAGCTCAAAGATTTTATCGTATATCGATCACCATCCAAAACTTCTGTTATTTGAAATGGTCCTCTAAATTTAGGGTTTAACTTGGACTAGTTCCTTTCCTCATTCTGTAATAATATAAAGTCACCAATGGAAAATTTATTGACCTTTGCCTTAGTTCTATCGAACCGCCTTTTATCATAGGAAGCCGCCTCTTCTATGCGGCCTACCGCATTATCTCTTAGTACAGGTAAATCTAACTCACTTTCATCATCGCACGCCATGAGTGCCAATGGTCTCGCCACTGTTCCTATTAGAAGCTCTAATGGGGATGCCTTGGTCACCCTTCTGATGGTGCAATTAATAGCTAATTGAACGTCTCCTAATGCATTTTGCAACGACCGATTAGGGTTACACTCAACTGCTGTCAACATGTTCTTTAGGACAGACATAACGCGTTCTACCTGACCGTTCGCACGAGATGATCCTGTAGCTATAAGATGTAACTTGATGTTACTTGCATCACAAAATTCTTTGAATTCACGATTAGCAAAACACCTGCCCTGATCAGCGACTAGCCGAGAAGGTGAACCGAACAAATAAGTACTATTTCTTACTGCTTTTATACTGCTTACAGAGTCAATATTTTGAGTGTGGTACAAAAGAACGTATTTCATAAAAGCATCAATCAAAACAAACGCATACTTCTTAGAATCACTTTTCCCGCAAAAGTGTCAAGTGGTGTTTGACAAGATATATGGCCGCTTGTCAAATGAATAAAAAAAATAAAAGGTCCTTAAGGGGCAAGCAACCTTTTTGGTGAATTGGCAATAGATTATGTTTGGAGGCAACATTTATTGCTAACACATGGTATAAGACTATTGTTTTTGAACAAAAACTTAGACCCTTTTTAACTTTTTGTACAATAAACTAACTTAAGAAACATAAGTAGTGTAGAAATATTGACACAAGTTTTATTTACGTAGAAAATAACCAAAAGAACTTAGACCGTAATTCTTAAGCCATGTTACCACTTAAAACACAAGAGGTACGTTTCCTCACGATGTTTTCTAGCTGATTTCCGATAGATTCTACATTACACGAATTAATAGACACACAGGGTATTTTGCTCATTTTAGATGAGGTAGCCGTCATGCTAATAGAAAACCTAGTTGTAAAATTTCACGCCCTATTAGAACATCACACTGAAGGCAAAATCGGGCAAAAGGTGCAATAAAATTTCCAATACACAATCATCAATGCTCACAATAGCAAGAATCTGTCGAGTGCTGACTGTTCTCGTGTTACCAATACCCACCAAATTTACAATATTCTCAATTCTTTTGCCACTAAACTTGGTTCCCTAACCAGAGAACACTCGGCACCCGAATCATAGTGAAACACGATACACTGACCTTTGTACATAAGCACGCTGCTCGTTTTGAGGGGCGCCCGATGCCGCTCACGACGTGGATGGCGCACCCGCACCTTGGCTGCTGCTGCTGCTCGCGCCATTACCGCAGCGACTGGCCACGTGTCCCGCTCCTCCACACTTGTAGCAGATCAGCTTGTTGGGCTGCCCGGTACCTGTGACAGCCATGATGATGCACTTCCTTTGAGCGCCTTGCTGATGGCCATCACTAATTGACCACCGGTTGGAGGGTTGCCTTCGAAGCACATGTCGACTGTGGCGCACCAGGATCGTGCGTCCGCATCGCCTTTGTCTGGGTAGAATTCAGGCAACGACACATTTTTGCTGCCACTGGGAGTCTTGAGAGCTTCAATTAGCGCGTTCATATTCTCGTTTTGGAGCTCGAACATATTCTGCAAAATTGCTTGATTTTGGCCATTGCAGTTTGGATTTTCTTTGTACAGATCGCTTGGTTCTTGAATCGTTCTTCTGATCCCACTTCTGATGTCGACGTCAGGGGCCTGATTTTGTGTGCTATCCATCTTGCACTTGATTTTATTTATTAGGCGTTGGGACAGAAGCTAAGCTAAAACACTGGCTTCACAAAACTTGGTTTATTAAGGCTCTCAAAACCAACGCTAGACGGTTCCCAAGACGTAGTGATCGAACCGAGTGCAGAAATTAATATGCCATCTGTCGATCGGCCATAAAAATGCCTCGGTAAATGAAATGAAATTCTTTTTATTCAATATCAGGATCATAAAAATCACTTATTGAAGGTCAAAAAAAATAAAAAAACATTTCCATCGGAAAAGTTGTCATTACAGTTAATCAATTGAAATAAAAATATTAAATAAATCTAATTAAACTAATGGCATTTCGTAAAGCAAAATCCTGCAGAGAAGAAATGCCAAGAAACTCTGCAGACATATTTCAATACAATACAACTTAATTAAATAATCCATCAGAATGAGACCGCAGCCTGACTAGCAACCAACGAATATTATGAGCAACATATTAAAGGTGTCCCAATAAGAACATGCATCGTGAGGCTGCAATCACACCAAGATGAAACGTCACATAACATCATTAAGATAATCTTTCTTCTTAGTACTTCTCAGTATATATATATATATATATATATATATACTGAGAAGCCACAGTCAGAACATTTATTGTCTTAAACATATCTCTTAAAGACTCACGAGGGCCCAAACGGTAGATCGAGCGAAAGGCTCTTTTCTGCAGCACAAATACTGAATTAATATCAGCAGAACTGCCCCACAAAAGAAGCCCGTATGACATGACGCTATGAAAATAACCAAAATACACAAGTCTCACTGTGTCCACGTCAGTCAGGTGTCTAAATTTTTTTACGGCGTAGGTAGCAGAACTTAGCCTTTTCGCCAGACCACCGATGTGCTCACTAAACTTTAATTTTGAGTCCATTGTGAGTCCCAAGAATGTAGTGGACCCCACAATATCTAAAGCCACATTATTAATTACGATGCTAGTAATTGAACTCCTAACATTAGGCAAACTAAACCTTACACATTTAGTCTAATTACAATTAAAAGCAAGGTTGTTTATTCTAAACCATTGCTCCACCTCTGAAATCATATTACATATCCTTTCTGTTTCGTCATTTCTTCTACTAATTTTAAATAATATTGAAGTGTCATCCGCAAACCACACCATGTGGCAACGGCCCAGACTTAGATAAGGTAAATCATTTATATGAAGAACATATATAGACCAAGAAAAAGAAGGGCCCAAGAATGGAACCCTGCTGAACCCCCATAGCAGCCAAGCTGCCGCTCGATCGAGCTCCACCGAATTCAACACTCTGAATCCTTCACCTCAGGTAACATACAATCAGATCTAGTGCCCTATCACCTATACCGTAATGTTTAAGCTTCATGATCAGAGTTTTGTGGTGCACGCAGTCGAACGCCTTAGAAAGATCGCAAAGACACCCAGAGTATCCTTTGCTTCCTCCCAGGACTCAAATATATATTTCATAAGATCAACCCCATCATCTGTTGTTGATCGACCCTTTGTAAAACCAAATTATTGCTTGTTGAAAATATTATAACTACTAAAATGTACTAGTAATTGATTTAAAATAAGTTTCTCAAATATTTTGCTAAAAGCTGGTAGTATTGAGATAGGACGATAGTAAGCAGGGTCAGTGGTACTACCAGATTTAAATAATAGAAGAATTTTACCGTATTTCATCTGATCAGGAAACTCCCCGCACCTAATACATTGATTAAAAATAATGCTCAACTCAGGTGCAATCAGATCTACAATGGCTGAATAAAGCTTAACCGAATGGCCCCACAAATTAAGTAAACACACAAACAAATGTAAGTCTATGATCTCATCATGGTTCACGTTCATTGAGGATTCCAGTTTGGGTATGTCGATTGTTGGTAACACGTACTTCTTTGTTTCTTGGCTTCTAGAAGATGACGAAAGAATGTTTTTGCCAATGGATGTCTCACATGTATCTTTATGTAGGATCCTGCCAGACTATATTTCCTTATTTGTTGTCCGCAATTGTCGGTTACAATTATGTTTTGTTCTGCATACAGTAACCATAAGTTTTTATGTATTAACTGTGTTCTGGGGCTTTTTATCTTCACTACATAGATGGACGCATTACGTGTATTTTGCAGAACGCTATGGCCTTCTCAATTTTTGCTATCATGAAGTATAAAGAATGAAAGTTATTTAAAATTTGTTAAAGGTGTTAATTAATGAATAGAGTTTTTCATGATCACTAGTGTTATTCAAAAAGATCTCTATATTTCGGATCTTAAATTTAAGAAAATTAAAATTTTTACTAAATTGTTGCTTGACGTTATTCATCTTATCAAAACCATTAGAAACCATTGATATCTTATGATCTATTAACGTTTCGTGATTACTTAATCTATCTATTGCATTACTATATTTTGTAGCATCTTCGTTAGCTAAGTTTGCTGTAATAAATTTAATTACCGACCCTAAAAGATTAAGTACACCTCTGTTTGCTCGGATAGTAGGTAATATTTGCTGTAATCTATCTTTCCATATTTGTTCCTGGAACTCAATTTGATATTTTAACCTGACAGTTCTCTTTTGAATAATCCGTTTTTATTGCCAAAATGACTTAAGCTGACAAATTCTCTATATTCTAGTTGTTCGTCTAGTGAACCTAAATCTATCACCTTAAGAATCTCCCATTTTCCATTCTGGATCATCGCTGTCCCCATCTGAATCGCTTGACTCCCTGGGCTGTTTTCTTGGTTTTGAGACGATAGGCTTAGTCTTGCTGCAGCTAGGGCCAGGATTATGGTGAGGTAACACCACCTGCGTTTTATGTTTAGTTTGAACTGGCAATATATTGTGTATATTTTCATCTATAACTATAGATTTGTCGTATCTGGGAAGTCCTTTAGCCTTTCTAGTATATGTGTTTTTCATGAATACTACATCACTTTTCTTAAATTCTGGAAGTTCTTTTTGGCCACCTTTTTTTTCTTTGAATTTTCTTTTGTTTTCAAGCATGGTTTCACTGACTAATTCGTATAAGTATCTGAGTCTTTTTATATGATCTTGTATAATTTTCTGTGTACAATTTCTTTCTAAGTCGATATCAAAGGCGTTGCCAGCATCCGTATGGCTTAATCATATTTCAAACGAAGTAAGGTTTGTGACACTGTGAATGCTATGGTTATAAGCCATTATAACATATGTCATGACGTTGGCAGCATCTTGATCTGTCTTATCGTATCTAACTAATCTATAGATCTCTCCTAATGTAGAATGGAATCGTTCTACTACTGACATAGAATTTGGGTTATTAGGTATGAATTTCAATTTTATTTAACTTATATTTTATTTTGAATACTTTTTGTAAACTTGTGTAAGATAATTATTATGATTGAGATAATTATTAAACAGGTATTTTTCATCTAAACTCCTTTGTGAATAAAAGTTTAATTTAATTAACTCATCATCAGCCTGTATCAATCCACTGTTGGACATAGGCCTCCCCCAAATTACGTCATTTGGGGGAGGCCTAATTAACTCATTCGGAGCCAACCACACGCCTTGCGTGTCCATGAAAATTCTACTCGCCACGCCGCGGACACGCCTCGCGTGTCCATAAGTTTTCGATTATATCTCGAAAAGTACATGAAAAAATTTAATAAGAATTTGTGTACATGGTATTTACCACACGAATAACCATATATTCACGTGGTTTCTACTTTGAAAGAAGTTATGTTTATACGAAAAACTAATACCTTGTGGGATGCCAAGAACACGCTACGCGTGTCCACTTTGAGTATGCGACCAGAGGTTCTAAAAGTTTGTTTAACTTTCCATCAAACTCACTACGTTAGCTTGTTTATTATAATATTAGTACGTACACAATAATATGTTTCTGAGTGATTTTAGTCGATAGATGAGTAAATAATGTATATACTATACAAACAACAAAAAATATTATAAATTTAATAATATATACGAAAGTTTGAGAATCACATCATATTTAATTTACCTATTTACCTAAATATCCATATTCCGCCATAATTCCTGGTTTAAAATCACTATACTGTTGCCACAACCTTATCTCTCTCGTTGCACAAACAGAACTAAGGAAATAAACTACCACAATGTATTATTAACGTATTTAGAAACATTAAACTTCGCGCGGAGCCAGTGGACACGCGTAGCGTGTTCATTTTTTCTTAGTCGCGGAGCCGCGGACACGCCTCGCGTGTTCATGACCGTTTGTATGGCGGCTCCGCTAGTAAGACGCTGAAAAATGGCGCGGCGTCGAATGAGTGAATTAAATAAGCGTATAATTATATGAAATAGCGCTAGTAATAATAGTAATATATATTATATACTATTATACCAATATATTAAACTAAAGATTAGAAATATTGTATGGTTTTACCAAAGGCTTTGCTAATACAATATCTGCAGGCGTTAAAGATTCCAATGAAATCTATATTCAATAATATATGCATCCATATTGAATAGGCAGACTAATTCTCTGGCAAAGGAAGTTACCAGACGTTTGACGTTTCACCAAGAGCAACAGAGTCCCCGAGACTTCTTATTGGCCAAGGGAGGCGAATCTCCTTAGATACGAGGAAGCTGCGCCAAGGCCTGCGCGTCAGCTCAAACTTCCATACACAAATATTGTTTATATTTTCCTTTTTTAATAGACTTTATGTAAATATATTTCTTTATCGGATGTGTATATTTGAAGTGTAATTGTGTGGTACAATATTTCGATATTTATAAGGTATTTTATTTTCTATTTTTAATTAATATTTAGCCTAGCTTAAGTTATATGCATAGTTGTGTAGTTATTTATTATTTGGGTGTTTATATTTAGATGTCTCACTTTTCGGACGGCGCGAGTTGTTCGGAGGGTTCAGAGCAATGCCACTTTTGTAGTCAACCTCGTTATTTCAAGGGCAAAAGGGGATTAAACATACACATAGGTCGTGTTCATAAGAACAACACATTTGAAAATGGCAATTCGGAACCAAATTTTATTAAATTACTTTCAAATTTCAAAAATACAAAACCAATAGTAAAAAGAATACCAAGGGGGGCCAGAGTCTCTGTGGCTCGGGCCCTCACTAAAGTGATAGACGACGTGGTTGACTACAATGATTTCGAGAGCCGTCCATTCAGTGCGCACTTACCTGGAGAGTCACGTCGGCGAGGTTTTGCTCAAGGTGGATGTACGGAATGCATTTAATTCTGTTAACAGGGCAGCCTTGTTGACACAAATAAGAGAAAAAATACCTCTGGCATATAGTTATCTTTGGCAATGTTATAGTAAATCTTCAAAATTAAAATACAAGCAAAATTTTTTAGACTCAAGTGTTGGATGTCAACAAGGCGACCCCCTTGGGACCAGCCATTTTCAGTCTCGCGATACAGCCACATATTGAAGCTTTATCATCAGGGTTCTATGTGTGGTATCTCGATGACGGCACTCTTGGTGGCGAAGCGAATTCAGTACTTAATGATTTACAAAAACTAATTCAAAATTTCTCTACAATAGGTCTTACATTAAATTATCAAAAATGTGAACTTTATATAAATCAACAATTGAGTTTGCAACAAAAAGCCGAAATTAGTAAAAAATTTGATTCAATAGCACCAAATATAAAAATTCTATCTAAAGACTCGCTTCGTCTCCTCGGCGCCCCACTATGGGAATATAAGGTACTCTCCGTGTCAAAAATCTGTAACTTTCTTTCTGTACCTCCTTTTTATGTGAAATTTGGCCCATATATACTTTAATAAATTTCCCATCGAATGAATGCAGCAAATATAATGGTTTTGTATTTATTTGATAAAAAAATTTGAAAATTTATAAAATTTCATACTTTATGTAGAGAAATGAATTCAAAACTAAGTTTCAAAATAAAATTAAACATTAAAAATATCATACAATATAAGAGTACATTATAATTATATATAAAATATTTTATTTTAAATGATGTGCCTTATTGCTAATATTAATTTATATTCGGAGGTACGAATTGACTAACTTGTAACTTCAAGGAGAGATTTCGCTTCTTCAAGCAACTCTTGATGTATCACAACACTCGGCTTGCTTAAACTTGTAATATACGGATCAGAAGTATAGAGCAAAGTATGAAAAACATCTTCGTTTGTAGCTGATCGCGAACATTTTCTGGCATGATGCAATCGAAATTTCTTGTAATCCTTATTACGCGCTTCTTGCGCATCTTCAGAAAGTTCACCGATTGGTAACACAGCAAAAAATTCAATAATCTTTGCTCCATGTATAAGAATTTTGTGTACAGATGAGGGCATATAGTACCAATTATACTTACTAACATATAATCGAGCTGTATCAAATGTATACTGTCCAAAGTTTGTTACATTTATAGAAAAACCAGAAGACATAACTTGTAAAATAATATACAATCGTTTTATCAATTCTATATCAACTCCAGTAATTTCCGCTGAACATTCATAATTCTGAAAAAACCTACGAGCAGTATTACCGTCATTACTGTTACCAGCACCTTGTCGTGGCTTATCTATATGTAAGCCAAGTAATTCCCGGAAACGTAATTGAACTTGCTTTTTCTTCTCTTCTTTCATTTTTTTGTTTTCATCTGTTGTTGCTGACCACGTTTGAAATGTCAAGTTGTAGGAAATGTGCAGAATCATCTCCATACACCTGATCCAGGCGTGTAAGGTGGAGAGGCCAAATTTAAATGAATTTTCGTTCACATCTCTAGCTATGACTTTGGCCAAGTCATTCATTTGTTTAGGAGTGGCACCACAAACCGTACAAGAAGCGCTAGACCGCGTTTCAGTCAGTACCTGTGCAACTTTTCCATCAATCATCGTCAAGAATAATTTGTGTTCCACTTGTATGACATCTTCATTGTGAGCTATAAGTGTTGGAGCTAGTTCGTTAATGTCGTTTTCGATCTCTCGAACTGTAGATTTTGTTTTTTGCGGAGTTTCCTTGGAAAATTCAATTGAAATTGGCCTGCAATACCTTACAGAGGAACAGGTTGGGTTTCTCCATACTACAACATCATTATTTTTGTCTATAAGTCTCAAAGGTACGAGTGATACAATAAATAGATTGGCGTCTGATACTTGCTCGTTTTCCTCCCGTAAAATTTGCTTGTATTCACTTTGTCCTGATGAACCATCACATCCCCATTTACAATACAGCTCAAGGTGCTTCGAATCTGTTGTCACTGAATTTATTTTCAAAATCCGTCTTACTGTATGATCCAAAAGATCTTGCAACTTTACGTTAGCACCGATATTAGTAACAGTGATATTAGGCGGGTAACATTCCTTTTTAGCTTCATTTATCTGACTGTAAGACGGTAAAATAGCTCTTAAGTTCTTCTGAATGAGAGCTATTGTCAAATAACTGTATTGAGCTTTTGACAAATCAATATCTATGTATAATGCAAGAGCTTCTTCTTTATCGAATGTTAAGTGCTCTGAAATGTGCAATATGTTTTGCAAAACATTGCGTTTTTCGTCTTTCTCAATGTTGTGCACGATGCTCACAATTGAAGCTTCTTCATTCTCACCTGACGATCTCAGCCCTTGAACATAAGCGTTGTGCACAAATCCCATGCCATGCTCTTGGATGAGCTCCATATTTTTGCGCTTCTTTGTCCTTTCAGAACATTCTTCATAATTCTTAGATGGCCGACCACGGGCACTGGAAGAGTCATCAGTGCAGGGTTCGAGGGTTAAGGAAACTTTGAATTCACCATTTAACCATTCCAAATTCTCCTGCTCAAAACGATCTTTTTTCCTTTGGGCCTTTTTTCCTTTTTATTCCACCTGTCATTACATTTGGATAACAATTGCCTCTGGAAACTTTTTAGAACAGTCTTTACATTATCGGGGGACAAATGATAGTTGTTCGCCAAATACTCCTCAATTGCTAGTGGATTTACTCCATTTATAATCAAAGTACACAAATCACGTCGAGTACAAACGAATTCACTCATATTGAAAGCTTTTTCTACAAAGACTTGTTATTCTTATAATTTAATCAAATTAATTGTTAGGTTGCTTCAAACTGGTATTCCTATTTATACCTATACAATTGCACTCAATTTTATGTAAACTCAACGAGTGCAAAACCGCATAACCTTCCTTTATTTTATTATCAACATTATTTTTAACATCGTTATCATTTGTTAACACAAATCGGAAACCACTAGTGATATCCAGTGTCTATCTTGCTTCATCATAGACCACAAACATTGCACTAAAATAACTAATTAAATTAATATTGATTAATAAAAAAAGCGGCTGTAACCCATTAGGACCTCGGACTTCTTATAAGAAAGGTCCTAGGTTCGAATCCCGAATCTGGCATCTCCGACTGCAGCATGAAATTTAAATGTGTTTTTCATTTACGTACATAATTTACAGCTGCTAACGGTGAGCGAAAACATTGTGAGGAAACCTGCCTATGCCTCAGGATAGGTAATAGTCAGTGCCTATTACGGCGATACGGTTCACTACCTATCACAGTGGGTGCTTTCTATCTAGTGATACGCGGGCTTCGAATGACCCATACCTAACATGCCTTCGAAATTTCGGAGATGGGCACTCAAGCCTCTGACTACCCCGCCATAATAAAAAAGGGAGTGTGTATACACAAGTCGTGAAGTTTATTTGATTGTTTATAAAAGCTTCATTGTATATTAGTATGTAAAATACTAAAAAATGGCCATTTACCATAAAATGAAGATTTAACAAAAAATCCCTCTTTGCGTGTTTTATCTAATAAATCCATTTTGCGCAAAATTTGCGCAAAATTTTATTTTGGATTATTATAATTTAATAGATTAAGCATCCAAAACTGTAAAAAAATCAACGGAGGCAGCTGGAGCTAACAATGATATTTCTGTTGAAAAATCGGAGTAATTGAAATTTGGTCTCATTCTTTATTGATTTGTATATTTATTTTTTCATGATTATTTGGATTTTTATTTCTTTAGTTTTTAAAAGACTAAGAAATGAGCTTTCCAAAAATATATAATATGTATATGTTTT
Source organism: Leucoptera coffeella (assembly GCA_030578115.1). Lineage (NCBI taxonomy): Eukaryota > Metazoa > Arthropoda > Insecta > Lepidoptera > Lyonetiidae > Leucoptera > Leucoptera coffeella. The sequence goes on from JAMBLF010000002.1 coordinate 3,844,785, forward strand.
AGACATATATAGGGTCGGAAACGTATCACGAAATCTACAATTTTATTCATGTGATTTTACGTAGAATCAAAGTTTGTACTTTAGGTGTTCTAAACACATATTAATACTAAAAATATGATAAAAAAAACTTTACCATTGGAAAGAACGTTTATTTATGTACATAAAACCATGCATAGTTAATTCATACCTAACCATTTGTAAAACCTATTTTCGGCACGGTAAGTATGTCATATTCCCATAGTGCGCCCCTTTGAACGACAAATCCTTACCCGCCTTCATTCATGAAAAAATTGCAAAATTTCAGGAATCATCCGTACGATTGGAAAACATATCACCGCATTTGGTTTACACCATCATTAAATATTGTATATTTATTCCAAATTTTTTATATTTTCTTAGAACTAGTTATCTTTGGAAACATCATTTCTTTTTAGAACAGTTGGACAATACTCTCGGCTCTTGGGGGGCGCGGCTCATGGGGTCATAAGAGATCTTGCCCATCGCCTGCAAGAGTCCAGTGGGGATCGCAGGGCTGGTAGCTTCCTCCGCCAGAGAATTAGTCTGGCTATTCAGAGGGGGAATGCTGCCAGCATATTGGGCACTTAGCGCTCCAACGACAGCGACAATTTTTTAAACATATTTAATTTATAGGTAATTTATTTTAATTACAAAAACAAAAAAACAAAAACAAACGCATTCACGACCATTAACCCTTACGGGGTAGTCAGAGGTTCAGGTGTCCATCTCCGCAATTGCGAAGGTAGTAATTCTATGGACACCTCGAACCCACGTGTTAACCAGATAGATGATTATTTTAATTAGTTTTAAGTTTGTAAATATTTTGTTAGTTTTAATTCCTTGTTTTATTGTATATAACTTCAATTTGAATTTATTTAACCATTTCGTTATTAAATTCTGTTCCGGGATCCCAATTTATTGTCATTGTGTACCATACATACTAAAATATTTTATGAGAGCTTTAACTACTTCAGGCGTGTTTCTATTGCAAATAGAAATGGGTTGACCTAACTTACTAGACGAGTCTACAACAGTTAAATAATAATTCTTTTGTACAAAAACAGAACTATAAATAGTTCTATTATACTTCATTTCCCTAAATTCTTCGCATGAGTTAATAAATGCCTATATTGTTTCTTTCATATTATTCCACCAATAGTGACGCTGAATTTTCGAAAGGGTTTCTCTAATTCCTCGATGACAGGTTTTGCCAACATGATAATTTTCGATGATTTTCTTGTCTTTGGTCTATTTCTGAATCTGACAAATTCACAACTCTTTCAATGCATTCTATGAATTTCTTAAATAACCCAATTATCACATTTACAACAGTTCTTCTATGTTCTACATCTTCGAAGTAAATGTAATATTTGTAATCTACGTATTCTCTAAGAAGCTCTTTTACTAGTTTTGCGTTATTGAGAGGTAGATGTACTTCTAATATCTTTTGTTTGGGGTTTGAGATATCCTTAACACTAATTTGGCGAGGTTTAGAATCTATTGCTTCTTGTAAGCTAGTAGAGAATAAAATAACGTCGTCAAGGTAAGTAAGGCAATGTAGTCCTTAAAATCCTCTTAGTACGCTATCCATAGTCCTCTGGAATGTTGAAAGGTACTATGCTGCGTCACGTCGGGTCTGTTGCCATCCTTCGGAATGGCTGACACCAACGCTATTTTCCACGCTTCGACGAAAACCCCGGTCGATACCGTTTCATTTTAATTTAAATAACTTGCTTCATAGGAAACAGTTTGGATTAACTAAGAGGCCTTTCCACTACCGATGCTGGTGTGAAGCTTATAAAAGGCATTTTTGACGCCTGGGAGCGGTCACAAGATGCATTGGGTGTTTCCTGTGATTTCTCAAAGGCTTTTGATTGAGTAAAACATGACATAATGATTAGGAAATTGGAACATTATGGCATTTAAAATAATTCCTTAAACGTTTTAAAATCATACTTCAGTAATAGAATTCAAAAAGTGAAAATTGGAGATAAACTGTCGGGGGGTCGTCCTGTTCATACGGAAGTGCATCAGGTATATTAGGTCCGTTTTTTTTTTTAGTATACATAAACGATTTACCATTCATAACAAATGACAGTTGTAGGATGGTCCTTTTTTGCTCATGAAACATCCTAAATTTTCAATATTAGTAAGTTTATCCTAAATTTTCAATATTAGTAAGTTCTCTGTAGTCATCTCGAGGTTGATATACTCTTAGTTGTTTTTCAGCATAAGAAATCATGTCTGCGGCCACTTCTGCAAGAATATTTGCTTCAGGGTCATCTGTTACTGTTTTGTAGTCGCTTTGATCAATAGTATTCCAATTGTTCTTAAATCTTTTGAATGTCATATAATATTGTATATCAGGACCACTAGATGGGGCAAGCGGTTGATCCACAACAGCTGACAAAATAATTTCCATTTTGTGGTGACGACAAGCTACTATATTTTTATACATTTTTCGCTCCAAAAGAACGCATTCTCCACTTTTTAAGCCTGTATTTACAGCAGTAGTGTCAAAACACAAACATTTTACCTTATCGCTCAAATTCCATGAATTTATAGTTTCATAGACAGCTGATGCAGATGCTTCACTCGTTCCACGTTCCAATTTTGGAACTGCTAGAAGTTGATCTACTCCATGTCCTGATACCAAAATTGGCAGCCGATCTACAGTTTCGTGTCCGGTAATCTATATATATATATAAATGAATTGCTGTTCGTTAGTCTCACTAAAACTCGAGAACGGCTGAACGGATTTATCTTATCTTAGTCTTGAAATGATCGTGGAGGTCTAAGGAAGGTTTAAAAGGCAAAAATGAATCGAATAGTTTCCGGGAAGATCCTAAAAACAGCCCTTTTCTATTTTCCATACAAATGTTTTCCAACTAAAACGTAGTCAATTTGAGCTTTATTGCTATTGCATAAAGTTTATATTGAATTACAAGCACTGACTATTGTCTAAGCAATGTAGGTGTGTTCCTAATGTCAAAAATCATATCTGTCAAAACAGTGTGCGTGTGTGCGTTGAAACACAGAAAGCATCGTTGGCCATACACTTTCGGCCATAGATAAATAGAGTCAAACACAAAGACTTCAAGTCATATCATAAGAGTGTTTATGTCGATTTGCCGGTGTACAAGTGTTGTTTTTCTTGGATTTTCTGTTGCCCAATCTACTGAGTTTGCTTTTATCAACTTTTCTGTCACACTTCAGAACAACGCGGAGATATAAGGCTTAAAATAAAGATAAACTCCAAAAAAAGGAAATTAGAAAACGGAAAAAAATGTTATCAAGTAAACGGTGACACTGGCAAAATTGTGGTGTCTAAAACAAAAAAAAAGAAGAAGTGAAGTCAAAAAGTATTACGATCGACGACGATATTGCTTTGCTTAGAGTATTATTATCTTAATAAAAATATTTTAAGAGTGCATTTTGTTGATATTTTGTGGTAGTGGCGGCACTTTACTTTAAAGTTTTTGTCAAGTGAGTCACTTTGATCAAACGTAACGATGCCGAGGAGAAGACGACTGACTTAGGTCGTCGCAGTCAGTCAAATGTACGAAGAGCTACCTCACGTGCTAACCGCACTGATGACCAGAGAGAGACAGATCGAAAAAATAATCGTATTGCTATGTCACAATTGCGTAATTTAGTGAGTGACAATGAAGTGGATAGGCTTAGAATGCAACGAGTTCGTGCACATCAAACACGTCAACAGCAAGCGCGACATAATAAAATTGAGCAAATCCGCAGACGCAGTGCTCCTGTGATTCTTGAACGAGCTGCATTTCACTATGATCCGGCAATTTATTATTGTGCCGACAAGTCTGTAACAATTGGGGAAATGAAAAAAATTATTTTCATTGTGTCATTGTACCAAATTATAATTTGTAAATATTGTAAGGCGTTAAAATACACTGGTGAATTTATTGGATTATGTTGTGCTGGAGGCAAAGTAAAATTGCCACAATTGGTCTCACCACCAGATCCTTTACGCTCTTTAGTTTCTGGGATTGGAGATGATTCTAAGCACTTCTTGACCAACATTCAGAAATATAACAAATGTTTCCAGATGACATCATTTGGCGCTACACATATTATACAAGTCAATTTCATGCCCACTATCAAGGTATTATATACCAAAATTTTTTTTTCATACGTATTTATGTTTGTACTAAAGTATACATTATTTATGATGTACAAGTTTATACTAAGATATCTATATAAATCTATATAAATATGAATAAAATTTAATATATTACAGATACAAGGACAAATTTATCACTTACTGGGGGCAATGTTACCACTACCTGATGCAAATCATCAATTTTTACAAATTTATTTTATGGGCAATTCAGATGCGGAAGTTGATTATAATCGTTGTGCTCACAATCCAACAGTGAAGAGAGCAATTGTCCAAGAATTACAAATGTTTCTTCATCAGAATAACAATTTAGTAAACATCTTCAAAATAGCATTGGATCGGATGCCATCTGATAGCCATAATATTATCATTCGAGCTGATAAAACACCTGCCGGTGAACACATAAGGAGGTTTAATTCATCTACTATTGATGTTGTCATTGTGGGAGAAAATTTACAATTAAGATATATCGTGCTTCATCGTCGGAATAGTAATTTAAAACGTGTATCTGAAACACACAGGAGCTATGATGGATTACAGTATCCTTTGATCTTCTGGCAGGGGGAAGATGAATACCATTTTAATATCAAAATGGTAAGTCAAGTAACAGGTAAATACATTGAGCAAAAATAAATAATATTTTTAAATTACATTCATCTAAGTAAAATTTATCATTTTTGATTGCAGGTGCTGAAACCAACAAAAAAGTTAGTGCTATGAATTTCTATTCATACAGACTCATGATCCGTCAAGATGAAATAAATCATATTTTGATGTGTCAACGACTTTTTCATCAGTTGGCAGTTGACATATATGTCAAAATAGAGACTAAACGATTAATATACATCCGTTTGAACCAACGCCAGCTACGATCAGAGGAATACATTCGTCTCCGCGATGCTATAAATGACGATGGCAATGAATAATGTAGGAAGAATGACAATTTTGCCAGCCACTTATATAGGAAGCCCACGCCACATGCACGAATATGCTCAGGATGCTATGTCATATGTTAGGCACTATGGCCGCCCAGACTTATTTGTTACATTCACATGTAACCCAAATTGGCCCGAAATCAAGAGGGAATTGCTACATAGCCAAACACCAGTTGTTAGACATGACATAATTGCCAGAGTTTTTCAACAAAAGTTAATATCTCTGATGAAATTGTTTACAAAGCATTGTGTGTTTGGCCGAGTCCGTTGTTGGATGTACTCCATAGAATGGCAAAAGCGTGGATTGCCACATGCACACATTTCACATTGGTTAGTGGACAAAATAAGGCCAGATGAGATTGATTCAATAATTTCAGCCGAAATCCCAGATGAAACAGTTGACCCAAAATTGCATGCAGTAGTTACCAAACACATGATCTATGGACCTTGCGGACTTTTCAACTACAACTCACCCTGTATGGTCGACGGCAAGTGTTCCAAGCGATACCCAAGAGCCCTGCTTGCTGAAACCATAACGGGAAATGATGGATACCCAATGTATCGCCGGCGATCAGTTGCGGACAGTGGGCGATCGGTAGTTGTGAAGGTGAGAGGACAAAATGTGGATGTAGACAATCGTTGGATTGTGCCATACTCGCTAATATTGTCCAAAGCTTTTGAGACTCATATCGATGTGGAATATTGTAACTCTGTAAAGTCGATAAAGTACATATGTAAATATGTTAACAAAGGCAGCGATATGGCTGTAAATATCACAGTACCAGATGGGGCGCTATGTAATGTAATTTGGCGTATATTTTCATTTGCGATCCATGAAAGATACCCTACAGTTATCTTTTTGGCGGTCCATTTAGAAAATGGTCGACGAGTGTATTTTAATGAAAAAAATTTTAATGAAATCGAATGCGGCAGACAGAGCGGCACGTCCACATTAACAAGTTTCTTCACAGTTTGTCAAACTGATGATTTTGCTCGCACTTTGCTGTATGCTGACATGCCACGCTATTACACATGGAATGCATCATCGAAATCGTTTCAGCATCGAAAGCAAGGAACACCAGTTGAAGGACATCCAAATTTATTTCCTTCAGACGCTCTGGGTCGCATATACACAGTACATCCAAATAACGATGAATGTTATTATTTGCGATTGTTGTTTCTGAATGTTCGTGGTCCGACATCATTCAAACTGAGAACAATTAATGGGCAGCTGTGTGCGGCTTACCGTGAGGCATGCCAATTATTACATTTACTTGAGAATGATTCGCACTGGGATGATACGCTCAAGGGTTCCGTAATATCTTCATCACCGCATCAAATTCGTTCATTGTTTGCGATTATCATATCGACATTCTTCCCCTCGAATCCAAAAGATTTGTGGATTAAGTATGGAGATTATATGTCTTAGGATGTTTTGTATCGTGTGCGCCGTGACACTTTGAATCCTATACTACAAATAACTGAAGAAATTTACAATGAGACATTGATCATGATAGAAGATGTGTGTTTATTGATAGCAAATAAAGTATTGTCGTGTTTGGGAATGACAGCACCCAATCGTCATATGCACGATGCATTAAACCACAATTTGCAAAGGGAACAACAGTACGACATTGAAGCATTAGCCGAATCAGTTCGTATAAATGTTCCATTATTAAATCAACAACAAAGAATTGCGCACGACACTTTGATAGAAGCTGTGAACAGTAGATCTGGTGGAATTTATTTCCTTGATGTTCCCGGTGGAACTGGAAAAACGTTCCTAATTTCATTGGTTTTGGCGTGGATCAGATCGCGAAATGATGTTGCTTTGGCGTTGGCTTCATCTGCAATAGCTGCGACTCTGCTAGAAAGCGGACTGCGTATTCTGGCTTGAAATTACCATTAAACATGCAAATCACTGAAAGACCAATTTGCAACATCACCAAAAATAGCGCAATGGCCAAGATCCTACAGGTATGCAAATTAATTGTTTGGGATGAATGCGCAATGGCCCATAAGAGATCACTGGAGGCGTTGGACAGAACATTGAAAGATCTTCATGACGACCAAATTTTTTTTGGTGGGGCCAAGATTCTGTTGTCGGGTGATTTTCGTCAAACTCTTCCAGTTATTCCCCGATCGACTGTTGCTGATGAACTTAATGCATGTCTTAAATCATTGAATTTGTGGCAGTACGTAAAGACACTCCAATTAACAACTAACATGCGAGTATTTTTGCAACATGATGAAACAGCAAACGTGTTTGCGAAGCAGTAGTTAGATAAAGTTGCAAGTTGGAAATAATAAAGTTGCAAGGGACACCTCGACCGGATTCATCACATTACCCACAGATTTCTGTCAGATCACAAATTCAAAAGAGGAGCTTATTCAGCGTGTTTTTCTAGATATAGCGCAAAAGTTCAATAACCATAATTGGCTGGGTGAACGAGCAATATTGGCAGCGAAAAATAAAGATGTCGAGGATCTCAATGCGACCATTCAGAATTTTCTTCCAGGACAGTTGGTTTCCTTCAAATCAGTCGACACCATTATGAACCAAGATGACGTAGTCAACTATCCCACGGAGTTTTTAAATTCACTGGAATTGTCTGGATTACCACCTCACAATTTGCAGTTAAAAGTAGGATCAGTGGTCATCATGCTGCGTAACATTAACCAACGTCGACTATGCAATGGAACACGACTGGCTGTGAAAAAACTAATGAATAACGTCATTGAGGCAACAATCATAAAAGGAAAATACGAAGGAGAGGATGTCTTGATCCCGCGAATACCGATGATTCCAACGGATTTACCATTCGATTTTAAACGCTTACAATTTCCAGTACGTCTGGCCTTTGCGATGACAATAAATAAATTACAAGAATCTTTAGAAGTTTGCGGAATCAACTTGGAGTTTCTTTGTTTTGCGCATGGACAATTATACGTCGCGTGTTCGCGCGTCGGAAAACCGTCTTCTTTGTTTATTTACCCACCACAAAGCAAAACACAAAATATAGTTTATGAAAAAGCTTTAAATTGATGAACAAACTGTTTTTGATTTTTTAAGTGAGCAACATGATGTGTCGAACGAAAGTATTAATAAAATTTCATGCTTCATTTAAAAATGCTTTTTTATTCAATACGTTTTGTTTGATTTCTAATTAATTTATACAAAATTTTAGGCAGTACGAAGTCTGCTGGGTCAGTCTAGTATCTGCTATAAGTTTACCGTTCCAATGGATTGTTAATGACGAATTAGGTTTAAACTCGCTTTTGAGAGACTCTGCAACTTTTTTGCGATTTTTCACACGCTGCCGACGAATTGAGGATCTATTGACATTAAATTCTTATGAATCACATCCTTTACTTTTCGAAGTAGATGTCAAGACCATAGTTGCTTCTCTGTCACTCAATTTAGAGACATCGAATGGAAGCTAGTTGGCTGTTAATAATGTCTTTTCGAACTCGTTTCTGAGGTGGTTACATTTTGGACCATTCTGATATGCATTCGGAATCAGATGGAATTGCTTCTTTACTGGTGGTGGCAGACGATGACGAAAGAAACGACAATGAAGAAAAAGAGCGCTTTTCTGTTAAAGCTGAGATATCATTGCTTTCACGTTCGCGCAATTTTTCAAGGCGTTCTCCTTTCTCTTTTATTTTCTTACATTTGTTTAAACTTTTCCTGTCCTCTGAACCAATTCAAAATTAGTGTCGATTTTGTCGCATTGCTAATAAAAACTGCTTGTCTTCTTCTACAGTCATAATATTTAAAGCATCAAGATGAGCAATATCAAATAAATCTTCTAATTTTTGTTGCCAGTTTTGTTCTTTTTTCTTTAATGCTTCTGAACGTTTTTTATTGTTTTCTTTATTTTTTTTTAGATTCTGCCAGTCATTGAATAGTTTTTAAATTTTACTGATGACATGTTTTTTTAATTGAAGTGCGGGGCGTGCTAAATCTCGACGCGTCGGTACAGAAGAGAGGTCGAGCGGAGGAGGGATAAGGAGCGATTATCTATGCCAGTTTCACTTGCACGTAAAATGTGATATAAGCACTTAAATGTAACATTAGTAAAACCATCATTTAAGCTGTCCTTCCAGCCTTTTTGTAAAAACTTTGACAGCTGGTAGCAACCTCTAAATCTTAACAACAAAATAAATAAAAAAGAAACTTGTTTCATATATAATCAAATAACAAAGTGCCTTGGGGATAGTTCAAAAGTCGAATAATAAGGACCACCCTAATATGAATACTGGTGTAAATTGTTTATGTGTATTGTTTTTGTTTAAATTGTGTTTATAAATTATATATAATGTTTTTTGCAACTGTAGGTAATTGTGAATGTAAATATTTGTTATTTTCTAGAATAGTAAATGAAAAAAAAAATCTTCTCTCCGACTAGCGAAGGTTGGTAGTCAACTCGGCGAATCTGGCCAGATTTCTCGCGTGATTAAACAGCTCGGTGGCACTAGCGATGCCTGCGCATTCTCTAATGTTGCGGTGCCACGACTTTTCCCTTCGCCCGATACCCCTTTTTCCCATCATAATCAGCTACAGTAAGTCGTATCTCTCATGTTTCAAGACGACGTCCCGAATATTTAACCTTCTTCTGTTTGATGTTCTACAGTAGCTCTGTTATCTGGTTGATTTGGCGCTGCACAAGTACTTCTGCATTTGACACCTTGTGAGTACAGCTGATAGAAAGCATGCGCCTATAGGCCCACATCTCAAATGCCCCCACACGTCTGCCGAGACCTCCCAACAAGGTCCAAGCCTCGCAGCCATACAAAACAGTTAAGAAGCCGAATGAGCCGGTCATGGCGCACGCGATCAAAAGTCTTCTCGTAATTGATGAAGCAAAGACCTCCTGCCTCATATCCAGGCACTTTTGAACCAGCACCTGAATTGCAAATAGAGCTTCCCGGGTTCCCATTCCGGAACAAAAACCAAACTAGCTATCATTAAATTGTTCATTGCATTGAAGTCTGATTCGCTCATGAACAATACTTAAGAATACCTTTAGCGCCTGGCTCATAAAACTGATTGTTCGATAGTCTTCACACTTCGCTGCATTACGTTTTGGAAGCATATCAGTTTATATATACATAGCAACGCAATAAAACGCTGCATACTTTTTTAAATAAAAATCTGCGTGTCACGGTGGCGGCGCGTCGACATGATCAGTACTACTTGTCATGTTCAATAATTAATATCTTGTGAGAATTCGGTCAGGAGTGGCGAAAAACCGTCACAATGTTCATTTGATGGTGGACAGTTTCTAATAAAATTATCTTATTAAATTGATACAATATTTCAGTTACAAATTAACTCTTTTATTTATATAAAAATCCCGTAAAGGTGTCGCGATGTTTTGAAACTCGCTCCTTTCTTATATTCGATATTCCGGCCGGCTACTGAAAACAGCCCTGACACACGCAGTACTGAGCGTCGCTGCACTTGAATTGTCGGATTTTTTGGATGCTCGTGAATTTATACTTGGAATACAATACCCGCAAGGGAACTATGAGGTGAACATATAAAAAAGAATGAATAAGGTAAATGCGTTAAATTTGATGGAACGGTGAGACATCAAGTCTTGTAAGCTGTTATTAATAATTTACTCTGGAATTGTGCAGATTGCCATGGTTACCTCTGAATAGGTATACCAAGATATACTGGGTGTGATGTGTGTTCTTAAAACTATTTGTCTAACAAAAATATTTGTACACGTGTTTTTGTTATTATTTTATTCTTTATATATTTTTCAGGTACCTTCGAAATTCGCGATGAATTCCACGGGCATCGAGAAATCCGATACAACAGTCGCTCTGGAAATATTCGAACACTTCTGCTCAGCTAATTCAATGAAACAAATTTTAGCTATGCATAGAGCAATATGCAACTGTCTTCATTTGCGCCCGGATAGATTATTAAATTTTTATCCTAAACTAAAAGTAAGTCCCACCTGAGTAAGATCATTTCCTAACATAAAAATCCATCATGCTCATCTCGCTATAAAAGGTAGGCAGATTTTCTGGATCCCTATTTTTATCGATCCTGACGAGCCCTTCGATTCATTGACATCCATACACCTTCTCATACTCACTCGATGGGTAAAAAGAATTTTAATATCACACTTTTTCAGTATACCACCTACGATATGCCAAAAGAACAGCAGCTAGTTAGCATTCTATTACATGCACGACTAGCAGGGGCAATACATTTAAGTGTTCCTATGTAGATTCTACGATATTAATAGGAGGTTTACTTAAATATTTACACGGTTTTATTTTTCATAGAAAGGGGGTATATAGGAGGAAACGAAACAACACATCTTATTTATTACTAAACAATTTACAGTGTATCATAAATTACTAAAGGCCTCTTCTTACCTAACAGGATAAGACGAGCCTATCGATCATCACCTTGAACAATCCTAAAAATATCTCTTCATTAACTCACACTCTTGATGGACCTTCTTAAAAATGGTTTTTCTGTTTAATATGCTACGTACAGCCACCTCCTGAAGAATGTGTTCAATTTAATCGGTTAATGTTCAACACGGCCCTAAAAAATCCTTTCAGAAACCTCCTTCCATAAATTGGTCCTATTGCTCAAACATAGATCAAATAACATTTGATCGTTCGTGTGCAAGTATACGCTTCAGTTCAACATAACCATGAAAATCTCCAATTCAATACATATCCTAAAATATTAAAAACTTCTTTTCGGATTTAGATGCCCAGATTATACAGAAAGACATAACATATCCAAACTAAACCTACCTCCAAATTTATCTAAAGACGCCTTGGACTCTGAACTGACTTCAGTTAATTGGTGTGATCTTCTTTCCCTCACGCTTCGTCTCATTTAAAGACAATCTAAATTTCTATTTTTCATTAACATGCATGCTTTTTCTAACTTCTGCAGCTTATCTCTAGAAAATTCATCGTAGCAAAGCGGTCACTTTAGCTCGTTTGCCGCTTCAGCCAAAATTTAATTACACTTTTTTTTCAATTACATAAAAATAGCTTTATGTTTGAATATTGTTTTTAAATTTCGCTACGTCCCCAGTAGTTTGGCTGATAATGCCAGAGCAAGGTGTATGGGACGGTCTGACAAAAAATTTAACCATCAACTCTCAGTAAGTAATAGACAAAAGACCAAAAAAATACACACGCGTTTACAACAATTAACCCTTGCGGGGCAATCAAAGGTTAAGACTTCCATTTCCGCTATCACGGAGGTTGTTATTCTATGGTCACCTTGAAACTGACGTGTTGACCAGATAATCAGTACTAAATGTGACAGGTTAGGTTCGGCTAGTAAGTATGTAAGTTTAGTAAGTTAAATCGTCATTTACAAGCACTAACTAATAACTGTTCGGGAATGAAGTAGATTTCCTCTCCGTCTTTTTCGCTCACCGTATTATTCGGCGCATTATCTCAATGTATTTTTATTACTAAAATATACTTAAAAATTCATGAAACTTCATTTCCATTGGTACATGTTCAGGCGGGATTTGAACCGTGTACCCACTGATACAGAGTCAAGGCCCAAACAACTGAGCTACATCGAATCTTTGAAATGAAATTGAAATGAAAATCTTTTTATTCAACATAAGGATATTTAAATCACTTATTGAAAGTCAAAAAAAAATAACATTTTTCATAAAAAATATGTCATTAACATAAACCTTATTAAATCAAATAAATCAATTTAAATTAATAAAACTAATGGCACTTCGTAAAGACAAACTCTGCATAGAAGAAATGCCAAGAAACTCTGCAGACAATGTGTACATTAAATTTAATAATAATTCATTAGAACATGATCAAAGCTTCACATCCACCAAATAGTGTTTTATAACAAATTTAAGGGGAGTCCCAATAAGAACCGGAACGTGAAGCCATGACCATACAAAAATGAAACGTCATAAAACATCATTTATATAGTCTTTCACGGTGTGGTAGCCCTTCTCCATCAGCATCGCTCTAGTGCCAACTTTAAATTTGTCTAAAGGTAAGGACTTGATAGACTCTGGAAGTTTGTTATACATTTTTATGCTCAGGCCCTTAAACGAATCGTTTATTTTTTAAATTTAGAGCCACTATAATACAATTTATTTTTATTGCGTGTGTTACAATTATGCATATCTCTTACAAGCCTGTAATCATCAATATTTTTTTTAACATAGACCAAGTTGTCATATATATATATATATATATTGAGGAGACACAGTCAGTATATTTATTGTCTTAAAGACTCACGATGACCCATATGGTAGAACTCGCGAATGGCTCTCTTCCGCAGCACAAATACTTATACGAATTAATATCAGCAGAATTGCCCCACAAAAGAAGCCCGTATGACATGACGCTATGAAAATAACCAAAATACACAAGTCTCGCTGTGTCCACGTCAGTCAGGTGTCAAATTTTTTTACGAGTAGGCAGCAGAACTTAGTCTTTTCGCCAGACCACCGATGTGCTCACTAAATTGTAATTTTGAGTCTATTGTGACTCCCAAGAATGTAGTAGACCCCACAATATCTAAAGCCACATTATTAATTACGATGCTAGTTGTTGAGTTCCTAACATTTGGCAAAGAAAACCGTACACATTTTGTCTTATTACAATTAAAAGCAAGATTGTTCATTCTAAACCATTGTTCCACCTCTGAAATCATCGTACATATCCTCTCTGTTTCGTCTTTTCCTCTATTAACTTTAAACAATATGGAAGTGTCATCCGCAAGCAACACCATGTGGCAACAGCCCTGACTTAAATAAGGTAAATCATTTATATAAACTAAGAAAAGGAAGGACCCAAGAATGGAACCCTGCGGAACACCCATAGCAGCCGAGCTGCCGCTCGATCTAGCTCCGCCGAATTCAACACTCTGGATCCTTCCCCCCAGGTAACATGCAATTAGATCCAGTGCCCTATCATCTATATCTTAATGCTTAAGCTTTATGATCAGAGTTTTGTGGTGCACGCAATCGAACACCTTAGAAAGATCGCAAAGACACCCAGAGTATCCTTTGCTTCCTCCCAGGACTCAAATATATATTTCATAAGATCAACCCCAGCATCTATTGTTGATCGACCCTTTGTAAAACCAAACTCTAGCTTGTTGAAAATGTTATAACCGTTAAAATGTACTAGTAATTGATTTAAAATAAGTTTCTCAAACATTTTGCTAAACGCTGGTAGTATTGAGATAGGACGATAGTTAGTAGGGTCAGTGGTACTACCAGAATTAAATAATGGAAGAATTTTACCGTATTTCATCTGATCAGGAAACTCCCCGCACCTAATACATTGATTAAAAATAATGCTCAACTCAGGTGCAATCAGATCTACAATAACTGAATAAACCTTAACCGAATGGCCCCACAAATCACATGTTTTCTTCTTTTGGAGCAATTTCAACCTTTTGATATATATACATTATATCTAGAGTGCTGATTTCTCTAAATCTAAAACAACTATCAAATTGTGGCACATTCTCTGAACAAGATTTTAGTGGCTCAGTAATTGAAATAGGAATTTTGGAGAAAAAATCCTGAAACACATTTGCTATCTTCTGATTGTCTGTAATGACATTATAATTAACTATAAGTTTGGGTTCTTTTATGTAAGAGACAGCCCTTCTAGTTTCAAATTTAATTGTTTTCCAAGTATCCTTGACAACATTTGAGGCATTTTTTATCTTGTACAATACAAATGTACTGTGTTGTGTACAATTCTTTGGCCTGAGCACAATGCTTTTGGTATACTTTTTAATAATTTCTTATGTAATTTTTAAATTCAGGGCTATAATTAAAAGATCTTTCTTTAAATAATTCACATAGCCGTTGTCTACTTATTTTTATACCCCCAGTGGCCCAATCACAAAAATTCTTCCCACCGATTATATTATAACTTTTTGTTGTAAAGATTTTTTTATATTGAAAATCAATAATGCTGAAAAATGAGCTATACATATTATTTGGAGCATCGGTTTTCAATTGCATAGGGAACCGACTCATAACGTTTTCCCTGAAACTACTCAAACGAGCTCCCGTGACAGGAATACCGGTAACATTCCTGAGCTGGAAACTGCGGTGACACTTAAACTTCACCAACTGACCATGGTGGTCAGATCTAATATCAGTAATAAGTTCAGTATGGGATAAACTAAAATTTGAAAATATATTGTCAATACAGGTAAAGGAGGTGCTTGTTATTCTAGTAGGTTGACTAAAATTATGTTTTAAATTTTAACTTAGAAATAAAGTTAAAATTAATTTGACCTCCTGGAAGAGCTGGATGACGAGGACGTGGATGAATCTTGGGACCGTGTGTCCACTGCTTTTACTTAAGCTGGTCAGAAAGTCCTCGGCTATAAACGCAATAAGCAAGAACCGTGGTTGTCTCAAGAGCTGTGGTCTACGATAAAGAGAAGGCAGGGTATTAAGATAGAGCTGTTGGCAGCTGACACCACAGTTGCAAAAGACGCCCTCGGTGAGGAATACACTGCCCTACGTTTGCGAATCAAACAACTGGGCAGACGCGCCGCAGATGAGCTGGCGGACCAGGCTAACGCAGCAGCTAAGATAGCTAACATGAAGGAGTTGTATGACTTTACCAAGCGCCTATGCAATAAAAAACTCTCCTCCAAAAAGCCGCTGAAGGACGCCTCGGGACAACTGCTGTGTACCACAGAGGAACAACTAAAACGATGGACTGAGCACTTCCCCAACCTGCTGACCATATGCCAAAGCCAATCAAAAAGACCCAGATCGCTCCTTAATCTGTTTACGACTCCACCAAATTACGCAGAAGTAGTCACCGTCATCAAACAACTGAAGGCGGGTAAGGCACCGGGAGTAGATAATATAAATGCGGAGCTCCTAAAAGCGGATCCGGTTAGGTCAGCCGAATTACTTCAGCCCCTCTTATAGCGTGTTTGGGAGTCAGAGCGTGTTCCTAATGGGTGGAAGCAAGGTTTGCTAGTAAGGGTACCGAAAAATGTGACTTATCAGCCTGCGATAACTGGAGGGGTATAACCCTTCTACCAACGGCGGCTAAGGTACTGGCAAAAGTACTCAACCTGTATGTAGAACTGCGAACCCCTGAAATTGCGATGACACTTCGCGAAGAACAGGCCGGTTTCCGCCCTGGACGATCATGCACTGCTCACACGGACACCTTGCGCATACTAATAGAGTCGTACGTGGAGTGGCGAGCCGATCTTTTCCTGGAATTCGTTGACTTTCAGAAAGCGTTTGACTCCGTGCAGTGGAGCGCACTGTGGTCCAGTCTCAGAAGGAGAGGAGTACCCGGCAAGTATATAGGTATCATCCAGTCCCTATATAACGGCAGCATCTGCAGGGTGGTACATGAGCGGGTTCTAGGTGAACCAATTCCGATGGCCACAGGGGTCAAACAGGGTTGCCTCCTGTCACCACTGCTCTTCTTCATCCTGCTGGACGACGTCATGAGGAATGTCACAGTAACACCCAGAGGCATTCCGTGACACAATGGCTCGCACCTGGAGGACCTGGACTACGCAGACGACATAGTGTTGATTTCGTCTTCACTATCGGATCTCCAAAGGAAACTTGACTCGTTAAAAAAAAGGACTACGAATCAACGCTAAGAAAACAGTAGAAATGCGTGTTCAGTTGTGTGAGAATCTGCCTGTAATGCTCAACGGTGCCCCGCTAGAATCTGTCGCAAAGTTGACTTGTCTCGGCAGCACGGTGACTGATAGTGGTGGAGCTAGTGACGACGTTGACGCCAGAATAAGAAAAGCGAAAGGCGCCTTTGCCCAGCTAAATCCAGTCTGGGACTCTAATGTGCTGACCAGGCGGATCAAGATTTCCCTCTTCAATTCCATAGTGAAGTCTGTTTTGCTCTTCGACAGCGAGACGTGGAAGGAGACAAAGGGACTGACGAACAAACTGCAAGTGTTCGTCAATAAATGCCTGAGGTTCATCCTTCGCATATTCTGACCGAACACTATCAGCAACGGGGATCTATGGAAGCGATGCCACCAAGTCCCAATCAAGCGTGAAATTGCTCAGCGTAAGTGGAAGTGGATAGGGCGCACACTCCGAAGAGCGGAGGACAACACCGGCAGGGCAGCATTCACATGGAGACCGCGCGGGAGCAGAAACCCAGGCCGGCCAGCGCCCACCTGGCAGCGCACAGTCGACGCTGAGTTGAGGGCGGCTGGGTTGAGTTGGAGGGACGCGGAGCGCAAGGCACAGGACACGAGCGGTCGGCGACGTCTCACGAAGGCCCTCTGTACCACTGGCAGCACGAGCAAGAAGCACCTCCTCCATAATCTTTCCAAACCCTATAACATCTGAATTGGGTGGTCTATAACCACTCAAAATTACATCCTCCATCTCTATTACTCGCTCCATAGAAAGATTAACAACTGTAGGCGCAAGGTCTGGTGAGTACGGTGGATGATGGAGAGCTTCCAACCCCAGTTCTTGCAACTTGGAGACCGTCTGCTGTGCAGTATGAGGTCGCGCGTTGTCGTGCAGGAGCAGCGGAGACGAGCGATTGACCAATGCTGGTTGGAGATGTGCCAGCTTCTCCATCATTGTGTTCAGTTCTTCACAGTACACATCTGCAGTAATGCTCACCCCGTTTGGTAAGAAGCTGTGATGAATCACACCGGCGCTAGACCACCAAACAGTGACCATCACTTTTCTAGGGGTAAGTTTTCGTTTAGGGCACTGTTTAGGTGCTGAACCAGGATCCAACCAACTTGCTGAGCGCTTGCGGTTGTCAAACAGAATCCATTTTTCGTCGCAGGTAACAATGCGGTTCAAAATTCCTTCATTTGTGTGTCTGTTGAGCAGTGCAAGGCACGTCTCGACGCGTACTTCGCGCTGGTGATTATTGAGTTCGTGGGGCACCCATTTGTCAAGCTTTTTTACCTTGCCAGTTTGACGCAAATGGACCGATATTGTTTTGACGCTAACGTCGAAAGCTGCTGCTAATTCCGCCGTAGATTGTGTATCATCAGCTTCCACAATCGCCTTTAATTCGTCATTGTCGACCAAAGTCTTCGAACGACCACGAGGTTCATTTTTCAGGTCGAAATTTCCAGAACGGAAGCGAGCAAACCAATAACAGGCGGTGCGTTGGTTTGTAGTGTTAGCTCCGTAAACGTCATTGATGTTGCGTGCCGCTTGTGCCGCGTTGCTGCCACGACGGTACTCATATTCCATAATTACTCGAATTTTTAACGTATCCATGATGACGAAAAAGATTGAAATGCGATGAAAGCGTAACACTAATCAATAAACAAATGACTACTTTTGGAAAAAAAATTCCATGTTTTTAAAATAAAATTAATTTGAAATTAGAATTCTTAGTCAAACAAAAATTATTTTGATTTGAAATGGCCAGTACTGCAGAACGGCTATATACGTTCTTAAAATATTATATCATTATGAGCTAATATCAAGGAGCCTCCACGGATTGCACCATTCCTACAAAATGAACTTGCAACGTTGTGGGCTCCAAAACCAAATATTAATTCACAGGACCTCGCCCAATGTTTAGTTACACAGATTATTCCAACCCTGGAAGAAACCAAAAAAAAGCTCTACTTCTAACTCTTTATCTAACAAACCTTGTATGTTTTGATGCACTAAAGTGACGTCAGGCGCTACTACCAACTCATTTAATATGCTAGAGTCTATTTATTTTGTCTCTCCTAGTAATTTAAATTTAAATTATTCCCTGGAACTTTTTCAGTTCAGTTTTGGCCAACATAATTGAAAGCTTTCTTGTTCCGCGCTCGAGAGTCAAATCCAGTCCGTTTGTAACCATTGAGAAGAATAGTGGATTATAGTTTTAAGAGATTCGCGATTTATACTCATGATTAATAACTAGCGGGACTTATCGCGTATGTTTTGTATAATAAAGTTACCTTTATTAACCCGACGTTACGGCTACGTTGCAGCAGCCATGGTCACGGGCAGACTGACGATGCATATTTCTTCGCCTCCAACGCAGCGCCCTGTCAGATTCTTCTCCGACTACCCTCACTGCTACGTTTTTATTAAACACACGCGACCTACACACTACACTCATAGTATCTTGTGGCTTCACACGATCATGCTGAACCGAATGACGATCTATTACGGTATTCCACGCCGAAGACAGTTTGTAACCTCCTTCACGATTGAATGTACTGTGCTTTTGTATTTCAATCGCCTCGCGTACAATTCTACTGTAATATCGGCGTTCATTAGAGAGCACAGTGGGTTTATGAAGCTCAATCCAATGATTTGAACCCTCGTTTAACAGATGTTCGGCTATTGCTGACCTATTGGTATCCAATTTCTTGACCGCTGCAATGTGTTCCTTCACTCTGTCAGCTATAGACCGTTTGGTCTGTCCGACGTAAGATTTCCCACAGCTGCAATCAATCTTATACACACCCGGTGTTTGGTACGGGATTATATCTTTAGGTGTTCTCAGAAAGTCTGTTACCTTCGAAGATGGAACGAAAATAGGCTTGATCGAGTAGTTCTTCAAGACTGTTCCAACTTTGTCTGTAACACCCTTCACATAAGGCAGGAACACCGGCACGCGATCCACACACGGGGGTTACTTTCTTTTGGATTTACGGCTTACCAATTTTGTACCTACGTGATGACCATTTCTCCTAAGTACATCCCGAACATACTGCAGCTCCTCGTCCAGATGCTCAGGGTCGCACAAATCCCTTGCCCTGCTTGTAAGAGACGTCGCCACAGAAACCACGTGTTTCGGATGATGATGTGAGGATCCATGGAGGTACCGATCTGTGTGTGTAGGTTTTCTGTAGATAGAATGCGAAAGTGTGCCATCAGGTCTCACCATAACCTTAACGTCAAGGAATGCAAGTGATCTATCAATTTCCATCTCACAAGTGAACCTTATATTCGGATGAATAGCATTCAGGTATATCAACCACTTATCTACTTCTTGTGCGCCTCCTTTCAATATACAAAAGATATCATCGACATATCTTAACCACAGTTTAATATTCTGAGCTCCACTATTCAAAGCCTTCTGCTCAAAATGCTCCATCCAAATGTTGGCCATCACTGGGGCTACAGGACTACCCATAGCCACGCCATCAATTTGAAAGAAGAACTGTCCTTGGTATATGAAGTAATTCCCAGCCACACAATTTTCAAGCAAGTCAGCATAATGGATAGGAAGATCATGACTCACAAGCAACGTTCTAACAACATCAAGACAATCCCTCACTGGAACGTTGGTAAATAATGACTCGACATCAAAACTCACCATAATTTCATCCGGTTCCAACTTCAGATTATCAATAATGGCGACGAAATGGCGAGAATCCTTCACAAAAGATGGAGTTTTACCCACTAGTGACTGCAGTATAGATGCAACGCGCTTTGCCAAATAATACTTAGGTGAATCAATTTGACTCATAATAGGACGTAGTGGCATATTCGTTTTATGCACCTTCGGCAATCCGTATAACTTAGGTGGTTGAGTTATCCTGGGTCGTGAAAGTGTTTTAAACTCATCCTCCGTAAAGACGTTCTGATGGCACTTCAAAAGTTCACATATTCGCTTATTTACTCTCGCTGTGGGGTTATACGACACCGACTTATATACACTCGTGTCCGACAACAACTGACCTATTTTAGCGTTATATTCTTCTACATTCATTATTACAGTGGCATTCCCTTTATAAGCTTTGAGAACTAAAACGTCTTTGTTTTTTCTAAGGTTCATCAATGCTTTTTGCTCACCTGCAGTAGCGTTTGATTTAGGCAATTTTGATTTTCGCAAGATAAAGGCCACATCTTACGGTTAACGTCGGGTTCATAAAGGTAACTTAATTATACAAAACATACGCGATAAGTCCCGCTAGTTATTAATCATGAGTATAAATCGCGAATCTCTTAAAACTATAATTACAAACCGATACGGGCCGGAAGTTGTAAACAAAATTAAACATCTTGAATCACTTCGTAAAAAACGTGTACGCATTGAAAGCTCGTTGTGTTTTCTTTTGAAATGCCGTGATCATAACATAATTCCGGTTTGTTTGAAATTGAAACATCGTAGTGATATTGTGGGTTATGAAGGGCAAATTTTTTGGTGCGACCGCCTACTCCGTCATGAGAGCCTATTGACTTAATTCGGATTACCATAGCAATTTAAAGTCTCGTCTCTAAAAAATTGCTCCGCGGTCTACAATTCTTGAGAGAGATTAGTCAGGGTCGTAAAAAAAACAAAATCTAACTATCTGCCGTTCTTTCCGTATGTCTGTCCACCGGTATAATCAATTCCGCATTATGCTAAAAACTCTAATTCAAGTTCTTCAGCACCTTCTCTAAGTCAAGTATATTTATGATTTCGAGCATCACAAATGCATACTCAACCTCTGACTACCCTGAACTTTTTATCGCGGAACTAGTTTCTAATGTATTACTAAACACTTTTTATTATTAATTGAGCTATACCGGGTGTAACAGAAGAGTGTAGTTATACTTTAGGGCTAGATTCTCTATCACCTACTTAGTGTAATTGTAAAGTTTTAGCTCGATATCTTAAAATCTAGAATTTTCCATAATCTGATACTCAAAAATGAGTAAGTACAAATATTACAATGTCCCATCCCTTTTTTTTTTAACGTCAGGAAATCCCCACGGATACCCGTCCGGCCCTGGGGAGCCAGAGGGTTATGTCGGACTCGAACCGACTAAAACCTGACGGTGTCCACCGGGGCACCTTACTCGGCGGGGTCACGGGAACTGCGTGAGCATTACATCACGCGACCCCACCGGCGCTGTCCGGCCGAAGCCGAACTCACCTCAGCTGGGCGAAGGCGAACCCCCGCCCAGCAACACCGAGGGCCGCGCGGGACACGCGCGCACCACCTCTAGGCCGAACGCGAAGGAGCGGCAAGCCCCAGCTTACCACCCCACGGCCAAGGCGTGGGGGGAGGAGGCCGCGATTATAATGACATCGCGGCCCCCTCTCACTGCCACCCATCCCATCTCTAGGGCCCAGTATCCCGAACCGGGACCCAAGTAATTTTTTATAGAGGTTTTCATCCTCGCAGTCCAAGGGGCAAGCCCCGTAGACCCTCGGCCCTGACCAGAGAAGAACTCCAGAACAGGGTTACGAGATTTAACGGTGGCAGCGCTGAAGCTGCCTGCCCAGCAATCGCGTCAATTGCCGAGCCCGCCCAAAAGCCAGGGACGGACAACCCAGTGCCCGGACCAGACACCGAGAAGCCGTCCCGGCACCTGCTGCTCCAGGACTCCGTCGGGTCCATCGACGGAGATGGAGCAGCCCCAGGGGCAATTGGTTTCACGGCCGCTCTGTCCTTCGGCCGCTACTCACAGGGTGGGCCACGAGAAGGCTTGCCCCATCCACCCCACATTGTCCCATCCCTAGTGCAACTGAAACCAACTAGTAAACAGAGAAAGACCAAAGAAAGTTCGGCGCCTTCATGATTACCGCAAGGAAATTCAATTCGCACTATTTCCTTAGCATTAAGTCTCATTTTCCTGAGACATTGGCATTAGTCAAAAGAATCAGTGCGCCGCCGCACGGCCGCGCACCTCCTACCTATTGCAGTACATTGTGTCATTGAGAATTGAACGTTATTCATTACGCAATAAGGCTCAAAATCTGTTTGTAGTAAATATGGATTGGGATTTTTGTCGGCGATTCAAAGTTTGATTACTTTTCAGTAGGTTATTGAGAATTTTAGTCCCGTGCTGGTCTGGGACTAAAATAGAATGTAACCGGCTGCCTTCTACCCGGCATGTCGTAAAAGGTGACTAAAGGACTAGGGGGTTTGTTAGGTATTTTGGGCGATTGGCTAGCCACCATCCCCAGTGTACCAAAATCTTTTATATCTTTGTCCCCCAACAACAGGCTAAACGTGACAAAAGTGTCTTTGGAATCTTTTGTTCTGTCCACCCCTTCGGGGATTATGGACGTGATGCATATGTATGTAGGTAACCAAACAAATTTATCTGACCTTTCTTTCACATACAAGATAATTTATTGAAGCCTGCCAACCCGGTTATTATTTTTCTCATAAACATCACGACTGTAATGCCTTGTTCAGTAGTTACCAGGTACCTACATAAAAACTAAACGTGACGGAAGAGGTTTTATGTTATATCTCTTTAGGATTTGAAGTCAACGTTTAGCGTAACCTAATCATACAAACTTTCTCTCTTTAATAGGTAAGTGACAGGTAGTTAATCCTCGTAAGGGTAGACTGAACTTAGGGTGACTTAAGATAATTAGCATTGGGTCACATTAGAATTTCAATAGAATCAATACTTAGGATAATAACTGTGACACGGAGTCACTTTAGAAATAAATAGAGATTGTCAGCCTTTCGACCAATGATAGTTTAGTCTCTTAGTCGCGTTTTAGGACTTAGGTACCGAAAGAATGAATTCAAACTGGATACGTACATAAACACAAGACAAAGTATTACATATCTTTATGTTTTAAATAAAAACTATTTAAAACATAAATTGAATTTCATTATTTGAATAATCTTATTACCCTTCAAATTATGTTATTATTAACTAAGACTGACCTGTTGGTTTTTATTGAGTTAGCAAATTCTTGATAAGATTCCGTACAGTTTCACAACTTTCACATCAATGGTAGGTATCATGACACTGAACCACTACACTTCTTAGTTAATAATAAACTAAGATAATTATCAGCTATTTGCTCAAAACGGTCGGCGCCAAACACTCCCGGTGGGGCGGATCCACTATGTGTGTACTGATGTGGCCATCCGCTTAATCACTCAGACCAGCTCTTGCAGTCCACTAACTATGTGTAATTCATTCGGGTTATTCACAAATATAATAAATAGGTGACTTTTTAGTTATCTAGCTGCTCAAAATGTCTTCCAGCTTGTGATAAACATAGTTCAGTGCGCTTGTACATGGCACTGCGTACGTATCATTTCGGGGGTCACCGTCCTAAATGCTGCCACTTCTCTTCTTTCATTTCTTCAGCAGTTGAACATTCTACAGCATAAACGATGTTCTTAATGTGACCCCACAGAAAGTAGTCCAGTGGAGTGAGATCTGGAGATCGCGGCGGCCATTCAATACGACCAGCTCTGCCTATCCATTGTCTGTAGTTGTGGTCAAGGTGCTCTCGAACTTCTCGTGCGAAATGGGCAGGGGCACCATCATGTTGGTAAATCATCTGGTGGTTCATGACCAAGGATATGTAAACGGAGGCTGGCAAGTGGGTCATGAGCTGCTGATCCAACCCTTCTCTCAAGAAGTGCAAATAATTTTGCCCATTTAAGTTCGGCGGCAAGAAGACCGGCCTCAAAACATAGGGGAACTATATTTTCTATCACCAAAATTTATATTTGTCATCAAGTTGTATCACCTAATAAATAGATCTATCGCCACCAAATATTTTCGTTCTCAGATAAACAAAAATTGTTCCCAGGTACGAATTATCAAATAACCAATAAAATTATATTGCATTACATAAATATAAACTTCGTTCTTATAATAACAGTTTTGTTACTTAAATAATAGCTCTGTGCTCAGAATGGTAGATCTGTCACCAAATAAATCGATTATCGATCCCTGACTGCGACTCCTTTTTATTTGATATTTTGTCACCAGTACAGTAGTTACATTTTATTTCGTTCAGATATTAAATTAATAGTATTCGTTAACAATTTAAAACATCAATTTATAATTTTAATGAAAAAATTATCAAAGCGGCGGAGACAAATTGGCGCTCTTTAAAAATTGACCAATCCGGCGTCAACGATGGGTAGTAGGTAATTAGGTTCGATCACACGATGCGCGACGCGGGTGGGTTAGGTTAGGTATAATTTTTTTTAAGAAAAACTACAGGCATTGTTCGCCCGTACCATTATTATAAATTTTTGTATCTTTATTCACATCTTTTTTTTAACATGCATACTCATATAGTCCAGTTTTATTATACTACCAAATTAATACTTAATTACTACTTAATAAATTTCTTACATTATACATGAAATCATTATTATTATGATGATACATATAATTATTTAATTCTATACTTCGATTATATATTATTAATCACTTAACTGGTTAGGTTAGGTTTTTATTTGCACTTAATGCAATTTTCTAGTAACATAAAATGATTTATTGGTGATCTCTTTAAATTAGTTTGCTTAAATACTTATTAGGACACACCTATTATAATACATACAAAAACATTTATTTGGTACTAGACCTTATATCTCAGGATTTTAGGTGATTTATTGTGGAACTGATTTTGCATTGTTTGATGACTACATTTAGGTGACAGATCTACTATTTTGAGGACAAACCCTATTATTTAAGAAACACAAAACTAATTAAATTGGTGATAGCTTAAATGATACCCAAACATAGTCCCCAACAATACCCGCCCATACGTTTATCCTCCACTGGTGCTGAAAACTTGTAACAGTGGTTGCGCGGGGATTTTGACGGGCCCACAAATGTTCGTTATGCAAGTTCTTTATTCCTCCTCTGGTTAAGGATGCCTCGTCTGTCCACAGAATGGTGGATGCGAACTCTGCAGATAGACCCACCTGTTCTCGATACCATCTGCAGAAACTTATGCGCCGGTCTAAGTCAACAGGTAATAGATTTTGAACGCCGAGGAAATGGTACGGATGCCGTTGGTCTTTGCGGAGGACGCGCCAAACTGCCATGTGATTAATGATTCCGAACTCGGCTGCAGCGCTTCCTTGGATTCTCACTGAAGTGGTCAAGGATTTCTTCTTCCAAGTCAGCATCCATAGAAGTAGGTCTACCAGGCCTGCGATCACCATGGAAGGAGCCAGTCTGGTGTAGGCGGATGACCATACGCTGAAATGTTTCCACACATGGAAGAGTAATCTCTCCACCTGTGTAGGCAACGTGCCTTTCGTTGTACAAATCACGCGCTCGTGAGAGGCTTCCGTCGCATGCTCCCACACACAACATCATATTATAGTATTCATTATTACTAAAAGACATATTAATTAGTTTACTTTCACGCACGAATCTCGAAAATCTCAATATGCAAAAACGTTGCCAAATGGACAGGTGTCAAAAATCAACTGAGTAACTAAAACAAACAAAATAAACAATAGGTAAATTTCACTCAAAATTCTAAGGGCGATTCCATACAAGCGTAATTTGATTAGGTACCTGTATTTGTGGTTACTTACCTACATTACATTTGAACATGAGAATTTTATTTAATTTAATGATCTACAACTAAAGATACTGAAATGATGGTGTTACGTGCCTACTGATAATGTATTATGAAATGCCCGTGCTAGTCCGGGACTGTCCAGTGCTGGTCTGGCATAAGTTAAATAGAATGTAACCGGCTGATTTCTTCCCGGGATGTCGTAAATGGCAACCAAGAGACCACATGGTCGGAATGTGTGGATAGATGGTATCCACATGACTAAATCATACACACAATCGTACACGATATCTCCCATAATCCCCATAAAAATTAAAAGGAACGAGGAAGCCTCCGTCTCGGTAGGTATTTAGGTAAACAAAAAAGCCCATATAGCCCCTTAAACGCCTCTTACGACATGCCGGGAATAAGGCAGTTGTTTACCTTTAAGTCCAGACCGTTACGAAGATAAATAGATAGGTAATAATTATAAAAATACCTATTATAAGAATGCGCAAGCGACGGAATGTAACATAACTACGTTTACAGGTAGCTATACGTAACATACCTAACAAACGCCGTAATCTTCTTAGGTTTGGACTTTGGACAGAATTTAGGCTTCTAGCAGTCTCCACGGTCTCATTTATTATGTGACGTCACGGGATCTTGCAAGACTTGATGGCAATAGGTAATAAGTGATAAAAGGTAATTCTACTTCTTCTCGGTACTACCAGCAATTAGCAAAATATTTGAAAAACTTATTCTAAATCAACTACTAGCACATTTTAGTCAATATAATATCTTTAATAAACAGCAGTTTGGATTTTTAAAGGGTCGATCAACAACCGATGCTGGAGTTGATCTTATGAAATTTATATTTGGGGCCTGGGAGGAAGCAAGGGATGCTCTGGGTGTTTTTTGCGATCTCTCTAAGGCATTCGATTGCGTGGACCACAAAACTCTGATCATGAAGCTGAAGCATTACGGTTTGGGTGATAGGGCACTTGATCTGCTTGTTTGCTACCTGAAGGGAAGGGTCCAAACAGTAGAAATTGGCGGAGCAAGATCTAGTGGCAGCTCGGCTGTTATGGGTGTCCCGCAGGGTTCAATTCTTGGACCCTTCCTTTTCTTGGTATATATTAATGATTTGCCATATTTGACTCAGGGCCGTTGCCACATGGTGTTGTTTGCGGACGACACCTCTATATTATTTAAGGTTAACCGGGGAAAGGACGAATCGGCATCAGTAAATGAGGTTATTTCGGACGTGGAGCACTGGTTTAGAGTAAATAATCTTGCTTTTAATTCTAATAAAACGAAATGTGTGAGATTTACATTGCCCAATGTTAGAAATTCTAGTACTAACATTGTAATCAATAGTGTGGCATTGGATATTGTTGAGTCCACAGCCTTCCTGGGTATCACAATGGACTCAAAATTACAGTTCGGGGGGCACATTCGTGGTCTAGCGAAGAGGCTAAGTTCTGCTGCCTACGCGGTAAAAAAAATTAGACACCTGACTGACGTGGACACAGCGAGACTTGTGTATTTTAGTTACTTTCATAGCGTCATGTCATAGGGGCTTCTTTTGTGGGGCAATTCTGCCGATTTTAATTCAGTATTTGTGCTGCAGAAGAGAGCCATTCGCTCGATCTACCGTATGGGCCCTCGTGAGTCTTTAAGAAATGTGTTTAAGACAATAAATATACTGACTGTGGCTTCTCAATATATATATGATAACTTGGTCTATGTTAAAAAAAATATAAATGATTACAAGCTTGTAAGAGACATGCATAATTGTAACACACGTAATAAAAATAAATTGTATTATAGTGGCTCTAGACTAAAAAGAATAAACGATTCGTTTATGGGCCTGGGCATAAAAATGTATAACAAACTGCCAGAGTCTATAAAGTCCTTACCTCTAGATAAATTTAAAGTTTGCACTAAAGCGACGTTGATCGAGAAGGGCTACTACAAAGTGAAAGACTTTATAAATGATGTTATGTGACGTTTCATTTTTGCGTGGTCATGGCTTCCCGTTCCAGTTCTTATTGGGACTCCCTTAAGTTTGTTGTTAAACACTATTTGTTGAATGTGAAGCTTTGATCATGTTCTAATGAATTATTATTAAGTTTAATGTACACATTGTCTGCAGAGTTTCTTGGCACTTCTTCTCTGCAGAGATTTTTCTTTACGAAGTGCCATTAGTTTTATTGATTTAATTTGATTTATTTTAATAACTAGTGTATATTAATGACATGTTTTTTTTATAAAAAATGTTTTTTTTTTTTTTTGACTTTCAATAAGTGATTTTATGATCCTTATATTGAATAAAAAGATTTTCATTTTCATTTTCATTTTCATTCATTTCATTTTCATTTTCATTTTTCATTTTCATTTTCTACGACGACCCTAAGCGATGACTTACGACATTAGGAATGCTAAGCTAATCAAGTACCTAACATGTTCCACGCGTTAATTATGTAAAAAAGTGAACGCATAATATTACAATTGTATGTGAACTCGCCCTCATATCAGTGGCGGCGGCGGGCGGCTTTTCACAAAGAATGGACGGCACCTTCAAGGTGTTGGGGGTGGAGCCTATAGCTTTGAGCGGCTTTCCTGAAAGCGTTTCACTTCGCCACCTACCTAGACAAGCAGTATTTACTCATAGTGATGGGTCGGAATTTTGTTGCGATCAGCTGATCGTGATGTTACTCATTTTCAGATAGCTGTAAAAAAGGCAATTTCAGTCCGATCCCACTGAAACGTGGTATTTAGACTAATTAGGTGATGCTTTATACGACCCTGAAGTATTGCTACACTCTTCTGTTACATCCTGTATAGTTCATGTAATACCTATTTACGAATCTATTTCCTCAGAGCTCAAATTTTACGTTTACTTATAAGTAGGCTTGCCAGCCAAAAAAGTCTTAAGTAAGAAAGTTTTAAGTAATAGACTACATATATGAAGTCATTTTCATTCGAAAATACGTAAAATACCTTAGGTATTATTTGATTTCAACGATGTGCAATTAATAGCGCTAGCCATAAACGCTTGTTCAGGGTATTGTTCGCGGAAATGAGCGAAACGAGTGTTTTCATTTTTCAGCTTAAACCTATTTAGAATTTACTGACCCCTATCATACTTTCAAGATATCATAATGAAACACTGAAATTGATGACTGAAGTAGTTTCAAGGGTTAAATATCAATCATTTCGCAAATATAAACGCATCAAGTTGATAAAAAATCAGAAAAATGGCGCAAACACGGTTTTGTATTTTTTCGTTTATTTTGTCACGGAGTAAGATCTGAAATCAAAATATACAATAATGGGCTCTCTAAATACTAAATAATTTGACTAAAAACATATCAGCTCCTGTTTTATTCATAATACTTCAGTTTTCGTAAGTATAAAACGCCCAATTTTGGGCCGCCATCTTTTCATACATTTTTATATGGACAGTTTACTCGTCCGCCGCGAGTAGCGAGTTTCAATAGATCGCGAGCAGTCTTTGGTGAATGCCAGCGTGAGAGCACGTCCATTTTGTTGGCGATCACAGCTAAACCGTTAGAATATCACACCTGTGGGCCTAATATGGTCATATGAAGCAGAACGTTAGATGAACATATTCCTTTCATAATATGAATCATCTTAATTTGGTAATATGGCCGTTCATTTTTGAGAACGGAAAACAAACATTCATCGGTCACTCTGCATTTTTGACAGATAAATTTGTTATTGTACGTAAAATGGTAATATGGCTGTTCGGACTTTTCACCTCAAACGTCAAAATAGAGGAACAAAAGCATGAATGTTAATACGTTCATCTTTGATTCTCCCTAGCCAGTTGTTCGAGTTTTATGGTTATTTAAAACTCTGACCAAGTTTTGCCAGCACTTAGTAACCTTTTACCGCCCCTTTGATGAGTTTTTATATCCAGCAATGATGGTTTGTTATTGTTGTTATTTAGTTTGTTATTTATTTATATGCATCACGGGGTGACAGCCCATTATAATAGTGTTACCATTATACAAAAAATTCAACTTAAATAAGCTTGAGGTACTTACCTACAATAAGTTAATAAAAATGTTATGAAAGCATAATAACAATTTATTTTATCAAAACTAGTGAGTAAAATCAAATGCGCTTTTATAATAATCAGTACAGGTTTTCGTGTCCCGTATCGCTTTTGATTTTTAATTACAGCAACACAAACCAAAAGAGGAATGAATGATGAAACGATAGATATCCGAATCAATGATGAAACGAAAGGCAAAACGTCCATATTACGGCCAATTAGCAACTTCTGCTTTCGTTCTCCTTTCAAACAGGATTCATTTCATCTTTGCTTCATATGACCACATTAGCCCCACTGATCAGTTCTTATTTAGTTCAATAAGTGAAATTTTGAAAACAATGAGTAATCATTGGTTATTGCTTATTATTTTACAGGAGCTTTTTTCTTTCGAAGTGAACTGATAGATTTATTCTACATGTATATTTTAAGAAGTATTTTAGTTGATACGACGCCATATTTGATATCAAATCACTCATGCGTCATTTATGCCTGTGACAGGTATATAGTACTTCTTGTGCGCCTCCTTTCAATATACAAAAGATATCATCGACATATCTTAACCACAGTTTAATATTCTGAGCTCCACTATTCAAAGCCTTCTGCTCAAAATGCTCCATCCAAATGTTGGCCATCACTGGGGCTACAGGACTACCCATAGCCACGCCATCAATTTGAAAGAAGAACTGTCCTTGGTATATGAAGTAATTCCCAGCCACACAATTTTCAAGCAAGTCAGCATAATGGATAGGAAGATCATGACTCACAAGCAACGTTCTAACAACATCAAGACAATCCCTCACTGGAACGTTGGTAAATAATGACTCGACATCAAAACTCACCATAATTTCATCCGGTTCCAACTTCAGATTATCAATAATGGCGACGAAATGGCGAGAATCCTTCACAAAAGATGGAGTTTTACCCACTAGTGACTGCAGTATAGATGCAACGCGCTTTGCCAAATAATACTTAGGTGAATCAATTTGACTCATAATAGGACGTAGTGGCATATTCGTTTTATGCACCTTCGGCAATCCGTATAACTTAGGTGGTTGAGTTATCCTGGGTCGTGAAAGTGTTTTAAACTCATCCTCCGTAAAGACGTTCTGATGGCACTTCAAAAGTTCACATATTCGCTTATTTACTCTCGCTGTGGGGTTATACGACACCGACTTATATACACTCGTGTCCGACAACAACTGACCTATTTTAGCGTTATATTCTTCTACATTCATTATTACAGTGGCATTCCCTTTATAAGCTTTGAGAACTAAAACGTCTTTGTTTTTTCTAAGGTTCATCAATGCTTTTTGCTCACCTGCAGTAGCGTTTGATTTAGGCAATTTTGATTTTCGCAAGATAAAGGCCACATCTTACGGTTAACGTCGGGTTCATAAAGGTAACTTAATTATACAAAACATACGCGATAAGTCCCGCTAGTTATTAATCATGAGTATAAATCGCGAATCTCTTAAAACTATAATTACAAACCGATACGGGCCGGAAGTTGTAAACAAAATTAAACATCTTGAATCACTTCGTAAAAAACGTGTACGCATTGAAAGCTCGTTGTGTTTTCTTTTGAAATGCCGTGATCATAACATAATTCCGGTTTGTTTGAAATTGAAACATCGTAGTGATATTGTGGGTTATGAAGGGCAAATTTTTTGGTGCGACCGCCTACTCCGTCATGAGAGCCTATTGACTTAATTCGGATTACCATAGCAATTTAAAGTCTCGTCTCTAAAAAATTGCTCCGCGGTCTACAATTCTTGAGAGAGATTAGTCAGGGTCGTAAAAAAAACAAAATCTAACTATCTGCCGTTCTTTCCGTATGTCTGTCCACCGGTATAATCAATTCCGCATTATGCTAAAAACTCTAATTCAAGTTCTTCAGCACCTTCTCTAAGTCAAGTATATTTATGATTTCGAGCATCACAAATGCATACTCAACCTCTGACTACCCTGAACTTTTTATCGCGGAACTAGTTTCTAATGTATTACTAAACACTTTTTATTATTAATTGAGCTATACCGGGTGTAACAGAAGAGTGTAGTTATACTTTAGGGCTAGATTCTCTATCACCTACTTAGTGTAATTGTAAAGTTTTAGCTCGATATCTTAAAATCTAGAATTTTCCATAATCTGATACTCAAAAATGAGTAAGTACAAATATTACAATGTCCCATCCCTTTTTTTTTTTTTAACGTCAGGAAATCCCCACGGATA
The DNA here is from genome assembly GCA_030578115.1 of Leucoptera coffeella. Lineage (NCBI taxonomy): Eukaryota > Metazoa > Arthropoda > Insecta > Lepidoptera > Lyonetiidae > Leucoptera > Leucoptera coffeella. Next base: position 3,877,430 of record JAMBLF010000002.1, read on the forward strand.
CCCGTCCGGCCCTGGGGAGCCAGAGGGTTATGTCGGACTCGAACCGACTAAAACCTGACGGTGTCCACCGGGGCACCTTACTCGGCGGGGTCACGGGAACTGCGTGAGCATTACATCACGCGACCCCACCGGCGCTGTCCGGCCGAAGCCGAACTCACCTCAGCTGGGCGAAGGCGAACCCCCGCCCAGCAACACCGAGGGCCGCGCGGGACACGCGCGCACCACCTCTAGGCCGAACGCGAAGGAGCGGCAAGCCCCAGCTTACCACCCCACGGCCAAGGCGTGGGGGGAGGAGGCCGCGATTATAATGACATCGCGGCCCCCTCTCACTGCCACCCATCCCATCTCTAGGGCCCAGTATCCCGAACCGGGACCCAAGTAATTTTTTATAGAGGTTTTCATCCTCGCAGTCCAAGGGGCAAGCCCCGTAGACCCTCGGCCCTGACCAGAGAAGAACTCCAGAACAGGGTTACGAGATTTAACGGTGGCAGCGCTGAAGCTGCCTGCCCAGCAATCGCGTCAATTGCCGAGCCCGCCCAAAAGCCAGGGACGGACAACCCAGTGCCCGGACCAGACACCGAGAAGCCGTCCCGGCACCTGCTGCTCCAGGACTCCGTCGGGTCCATCGACGGAGATGGAGCAGCCCCAGGGGCAATTGGTTTCACGGCCGCTCTGTCCTTCGGCCGCTACTCACAGGGTGGGCCACGAGAAGGCTTGCCCCATCCACCCCACATTGTCCCATCCCTAGTGCAACTGAAACCAACTAGTAAACAGAGAAAGACCAAAGAAAGTTCGGCGCCTTCATGATTACCGCAAGGAAATTCAATTCGCACTATTTCCTTAGCATTAAGTCTCATTTTCCTGAGACATTGGCATTAGTCAAAAGAATCAGTGCGCCGCCGCACGGCCGCGCACCTCCTACCTATTGCAGTACATTGTGTCATTGAGAATTGAACGTTATTCATTACGCAATAAGGCTCAAAATCTGTTTGTAGTAAATATGGATTGGGATTTTTGTCGGCGATTCAAAGTTTGATTACTTTTCAGTAGGTTATTGAGAATTTTAGTCCCGTGCTGGTCTGGGACTAAAATAGAATGTAACCGGCTGCCTTCTACCCGGCATGTCGTAAAAGGTGACTAAAGGACTAGGGGGTTTGTTAGGTATTTTGGGCGATTGGCTAGCCACCATCCCCAGTGTACCAAAATCTTTTATATCTTTGTCCCCCAACAACAGGCTAAACGTGACAAAAGTGTCTTTGGAATCTTTTGTTCTGTCCACCCCTTCGGGGATTATGGACGTGATGCATATGTATGTAGGTAACCAAACAAATTTATCTGACCTTTCTTTCACATACAAGATAATTTATTGAAGCCTGCCAACCCGGTTATTATTTTTCTCATAAACATCACGACTGTAATGCCTTGTTCAGTAGTTACCAGGTACCTACATAAAAACTAAACGTGACGGAAGAGGTTTTATGTTATATCTCTTTAGGATTTGAAGTCAACGTTTAGCGTAACCTAATCATACAAACTTTCTCTCTTTAATAGGTAAGTGACAGGTAGTTAATCCTCGTAAGGGTAGACTGAACTTAGGGTGACTTAAGATAATTAGCATTGGGTCACATTAGAATTTCAATAGAATCAATACTTAGGATAATAACTGTGACACGGAGTCACTTTAGAAATAAATAGAGATTGTCAGCCTTTCGACCAATGATAGTTTAGTCCCTTAGTCGCGTTTTAGGACTTAGGTACCGAAAGAATGAATTCAAACTGGATACGTACATAAACACAAGACAAAGTATTACATATCTTTATGTTTTAAATAAAAACTATTTAAAACATAAATTGAATTTCATTATTTGAATAATCTTATTACCCTTCAAATTATGTTATTATTAACTAAGTTAGACTGACCTGTTGGTTTTTATTGAGTTAGCAAATTCTTGATAAGATTCCGTACAGTTTCACAACTTTCACATCAATGGTAGGTATCATGACACTGAACCACTACACTTCTTAGTTAATAATAAACTAAGATAATTATCAGCTATTTGCTCAAAACGGTCGGCGCCAAACACTCCCGGTGGGGCGGATCCACTATGTGTGTACTGATGTGGCCATCCGCTTAATCACTCAGACCAGCTCTTGCAGTCCACTAACTATGTGTAATTCATTCGGGTTATTCACAAATATAATAAATAGGTGACTTTTTAGTTATCTAGCTGCTCAAAATGTCTTCCAGCTTGTGATAAACATAGTTCAGTGCGCTTGTACATGGCACTGCGTACGTATCATTTCGGGGGTCACCGTCCTAAATGCTGCCACTTCTCTTCTTTCATTTCTTCAGCAGTTGAACATTCTACAGCATAAACGATGTTCTTAATGTGACCCCACAGAAAGTAGTCCAGTGGAGTGAGATCTGGAGATCGCGGCGGCCATTCAATACGACCAGCTCTGCCTATCCATTGTCTATAGTTGTGGTCAAGGTGCTCTCGAACTTCTTGTGCGAAATGGGCAGGGGCACCATCATGTTGGCAAATCATCTGGTGGTTCATGACCAAGGATATGTAAACGGAGGCTGGCAAGTGGGTCATGAGCTGCTGATCCAACCCTTCTCTCAAGAAGTGCAAATAATTTTGCCCATTTAAGTTCGGCGGCAAGAAGACCGGCCTCAAAACATAGGGGAACTATATTTTCTATCACCAAAATTTATATTTGTCATCAAGTTGTATCACCTAATAAATAGATCTATCGCCACCAAATATTTTCGTTCTCAGATAAACAAAAATTGTTCCCAGGTACGAATTATCAAATAACCAATAAAATTATATTGCATTACATAAATATAAACTTCGTTCTTATAATAACAGTTTTGTTACTTAAATAATAGCTCTGTGCCCAGAATGGTAGATCTGTCACCAAATAAATCGATTATCGATCCCTGACTGCGACTCCTTTTTATTTGATATTTTGTCACCAGTACAGTAGTTACATTTTATTTCGTTCAGATATTAAATTAATAGTATTCGTTACCAATTTAAAACATCAATTTATAATTTTAATGAAAAAATTATCAAAGCGGCGGAGACAAATTGGCGCTCTTTAAAAATTGACCAATCCGGCGTCAACGATGGGTAGTAGGTAATTAGGTTCGATCACACGATGCGCGACGCGGGTGGGTTAGGTTAGGTATAATTTTTTTTAAGAAAAACTACAGGCATTGTTCGCCCGTACCATTATTATAAATTTTTGTATCTTTATTCACATCTTTTTTTTAACATGCATACTCATATAGTCCAGTTTTGTTATACTACCAAATTAATACTTAATTACTACTTAATAAATTTCTTACATTATACATGAAATCATTATTATTATGATCCTATACATATAATTATTTAATTCTATACTTCGATTATATATTATTAATCACTTAACTGGTTAGGTTAGGTTAGGTTTTTATTTGCACTTAATGCAATTTTCTAGTAACATAAAATGATTTATTGGTGATCTCTTTAAATTAGTTTGCTTAAATACTTATTAGGACACACCTATTATAATACATACAAAAACATTTATTTGGTACTAGACCTTATATCTCAGGATTTTAGGTGATTTATTGTGGAACTGATTTTGCATTGTTTGATGACTACATTTAGGTGACAGATCTACTATTTTGAGGACAAACCCTATTATTTAAGAAACACAAAACTAATTAAATTGGTGATAGCTTAAATGATACCCAAACATAGTCCCCAACAATACCCGCCCATACGTTTATCCTCCACTGGTGCTGAAAACTTGTAACAGTGGTTGCGCGGGGATTTTGACGGGCCCACAAATGTTCGTTATGCAAGTTCTTTATTCCTCCTCTGGTTAAGGATGCCTCGTCTGTCCACAGAATGGTGGATGCGAACTCTGCAGATAGACCCACCTGTTCTCGATACCATCTGCAGAAACTTATGCGCCGGTCTAAGTCAACAGGTAATAGATTTTGAACGCCGAGGAAATGGTACGGATGCCGTTGGTCTTTGCGGAGGACGCGCCAAACTGCCATGTGATTAATGATTCCGAACTCGGCTGCAGCGCTTCCTTGGATTCTCACTGAAGTGGTCAAGGATTTCTTCTTCCAAGTCAGCATCCATAGAAGTAGGTCTACCAGGCCTGCGATCACCATGGAAGGAGCCAGTCTGGTGTAGGCGGATGACCATACGCTGAAATGTTTCCACACATGGAAGAGTAATCTCTCCACCTGTGTAGGCAACGTGCCTTTCGTTGTACAAATCACGCGCTCGTGAGAGGCTTCCGTCGCATGCTCCCACACACAACATCATATTATAGTATTCATTATTACTAAAAGACATATTAATTAGTTTACTTTCACGCACGAATCTCGAAAATCTCAATATGCAAAAACGTTGCCAAATGGACAGGTGTCAAAAATCAACTGAGTAACTAAAACAAACAAAATAAACAATAGGTAAATTTCACTCAAAATTCTAAGGGCGATTCCATACAAGCGTAATTTGATTAGGTACCTGTATTTGTGGTTACTTACCTACATTACATTTGAACATGAGAATTTTATTTAATTTAATGATCTACAACTAAAGATACTGAAATGATGGTGTTACGTGCCTACTGATAATGTATTATGAAATGCCCGTGCTAGTCCGGGACTGTCCAGTGCTGGTCTGGCATAAGTTAAATAGAATGTAACCGGCTGATTTCTTCCCGGGATGTCGTAAATGGCAACCAAGAGACCACATGGTCGGAATGTGTGGATAGATGGTATCCACATGACTAAATCATACACACAATCGTACACGATATCTCCCATAATCCCCATAAAAATTAAAAGGAACGAGGAAGCCTCCGTCTCGGTAGGTATTTAGGTAAACAAAAAAGCCCATATAGCCCCTTAAACGCCTCTTACGACATGCCGGGAATAAGGCAGTTGTTTACCTTTAAGTCCAGACCGTTACGAAGATAAATAGATAGGTAATAATTATAAAAATACCTATTATAAGAATGCGCAAGCGACGGAATGTAACATAACTACGTTTACAGGTAGCTATACGTAACATACCTAACAAACGCCGTAATCTTCTTAGGTTTGGACTTTGGACAGAATTTAGGCTTCTAGCAGTCTCCACGGTCTCATTTATTATGTGACGTCACGGGATCTTGCAAGACTTGATGGCAATAGGTAATAAGTGATAAAAGGTAATTCTACGACGACCCTAAGCGATGACTTACGACATTAGGAATGCTAAGCTAATCAAGTACCTAACATGTTCCACGCGTTAATTATGTAAAAAAGTGAACGCATAATATTACAATTGTATGTGAACTCGCCCTCATATCAGTGGCGGCGGCGGGCGGCTTTTCACAAAGAATGGACGGCACCTTCAAGGTGTTGGGGGTGGAGCCTATAGCTTTGAGCGGCTTTCCTGAAAGCGTTTCACTTCGCCACCTACCTAGACAAGCAGTATTTACTCATAGTGATGGGTCGGAATTTTGTTGCGATCAGCTGATCGTGATGTTACTCATTTTCAGATAGCTGTAAAAAAGGCAATTTCAGTCCGATCCCACTGAAACGTGGTATTTAGACTAATTAGGTGATGCTTTATACGGCCCTGAAGTATTGCTACACTCTTCTGTTACATCCTGTATAGTTCATGTAATACCTATTTACGAATCTATTTCCTCAGAGCTCAAATTTTACGTTTACTTATAAGTAGGCTTGCCAGCCAAAAAAGTCTTAAGTAAGAAAGTTTTAAGTAATAGACTACATATATGAAGTCATTTTCATTCGAAAATACGTAAAATACCTTAGGTATTATTTGATTTCAACGATGTGCAATTAATAGCGCTAGCCATAAACGCTTGTTCAGGGTATTGTTCGCGGAAATGAGCGAAACGAGTGTTTTCATTTTTCAGCTTAAACCTATTTAGAATTTACTGACCCCTATCATACTTTCAAGATATCATAATGAAACACTGAAATTGATGACTGAAGTAGTTTCAAGGGTTAAATATCAATCATTTCGCAAATATAAACGCATCAAGTTGATAAAAAATCAGAAAAATGGCGCAAACACGGTTTTGTATTTTTTCGTTTATTTTGTCACGGAGTAAGATCTGAAATCAAAATATACAATAATGGGCTCTCTAAATACTAAATAATTTGACTAAAAACATATCAGCTCCTGTTTTATTCATAATACTTCAGTTTTCGTAAGTATAAAACGCCCAATTTTGGGCCGCCATCTTTTCATACATTTTTATATGGACAGTTTACTCGTCCGCCGCGAGTAGCGAGTTTCAATAGATCGCGAGCAGTCTTTGGTGAATGCCAGCGTGAGAGCACGTCCATTTTGTTGGCGATCACAGCTAAACCGTTAGAATATCACACCTGTGGGCCTAATATGGTCATATGAAGCAGAACGTTAGATGAACATATTCCTTTCATAATATGAATCATCTTAATTTGGTAATATGGCCGTTCATTTTTGAGAACGGAAAACAAACATTCATCGGTCACTCTGCATTTTTGACAGATAAATTTGTTATTGTACGTAAAATGGTAATATGGCTGTTCGGACTTTTCACCTCAAACGTCAAAATAGAGGAACAAAAGCATGAATGTTAATACGTTCATCTTTGATTCTCCCTAGCCAGTTGTTCGAGTTTTATGGTTATTTAAAACTCTGACCAAGTTTTGCCAGCACTTAGTAACCTTTTACCGCCCCTTTGATGAGTTTTTATATCCAGCAATGATGGTTTGTTATTGTTGTTATTTAGTTTGTTATTTATTTATATGCATCACGGGGTGACAGCCCATTATAATAGTGTTACCATTATACAAAAAATTCAACTTAAATAAGCTTGAGGTACTTACCTACAATAAGTTAATAAAAATGTTATGAAAGCATAATAACAATTTATTTTATCAAAACTAGTGAGTAAAATCAAATGCGCTTTTATAATAATCAGTACAGGTTTTCGTGTCCCGTATCGCTTTTGATTTTTAATTACAGCAACACAAACCAAAAGAGGAATGAATGATGAAACGATAGATATCCGAATCAATGATGAAACGAAAGGCAAAACGTCCATATTACGGCCAATTAGCAACTTCTGCTTTCGTTCTCCTTTCAAACAGGATTCATTTCATCTTTGCTTCATATGACCACATTAGCCCCACTGATCAGTTCTTATTTAGTTCAATAAGTGAAATTTTGAAAACAATGAGTAATCATTGGTTATGGCTTATTATTTTACAGGAGCTTTTTTCTTTCGAAGTGAACTGATAGATTTATTCTACATGTATATACCGCTTGATGTTTCGGATATTATGATAAGAAGTTGCGAATATACATACATGATACATACTGACATCACTTCAGCTATCTTCCCAGGAGGTAGGCAGCAATCAGTGAACCCCATTTTGAATAGGTTATTTATTCTCTATATATATATATATATATTTATATACACGTATACATGACTATATATTATACTATAATAAATAACCCATATATATACATATAGGCACTTATATATTATATATATATATATATATATTATGCATTACGACCGTGACCGTAGTCAGAGGTTGGGTATGCATTCGTGATGCTCGAAATCATAAATATACATTTGGGATGCTCTTTGGCAACTTGAATTAGAGTTTTTGCATAATGCGGAATAGTTATAACGGTGGACAGACATACGGAAAGAACGGCAGCTAGTTAGATTTTGTTTTTTTTTTACGACCCTGACTAATCTCTCTCAAGAATTGTAGACCGCGGAGCAATTTTTTAGAGACGAGACTTTAAATTGCTATGGTAATCCGAATTAAGTCAATAGGCTCTCATGACGGAGTAGGCGGTCGCACCAAAAAATTTGCCTATTTATTGTACATATCCTGCTGCCCAAAATTTTACTCTGTAGGTAATTTTACTCTGTTTTAGGTCTGTAGGTATTTGTTTGCCTCGTCAAACTGTATGCATAAATCGAAGAATTTAAATTTTTTGTTAAGTTCTTTTTCAGTTCAAAACCATACGAAAAGTGTTTTTGAAACTATCGTAGTGTAGAACCTGTTTATATCGCAAACATTACATAAAATATCCGCTATTATCCCGCCGAATTGCTTTGTGAATCGATATTTATCGAAAAATTCTTCGTCACTCATAGCATAAGACTTTACAAATGAAATAACAACAATTTATTTGATAAATGAAATGCTTTTTATTCAATATGAGGATTATGAAATCACTTATTGAAAGTAAAAAAAAACAAAAGTTGTCATTACAATTAGTTAATTAAAAAAAAAACTAATTAAACTATTGGCATTTCGTAAAGCAAAATCCTGCAGAGAAGAAATGCCAAAAACTCTGCAGACATATTTCATTACAACTTAATTAAATGATCCATCAGAATGAGACTGCAGCCCAACCAGCAACCAACGAATATTATGAGCAACATATTAAAGGGGTCCCAATAAAAAACATGCATCGTGAGGCTGCAATCACACCAAGATGAAACGTCACATAACATTATTTAGATAGCCTTTCACTTTGTAGTAGCCCTACTCGATCAACGACGCTTTAGTGAAAACTTTAAATTTGTGTAGAGGTAAGGACTTTATAAACTCTAGAAGTTTGTCATGCATTTTTATGCCCAGGCCCATAAATGAATCGTTTATTATTTTAAATCTAGAGCCAGTATAATACAATTTATTTTTATTGCGTGTGTAACAATTATGCATGTCTCTTACAAGTTTGTAATAATTAATATTCTTTTTAACATAGACCAAATTATCATATATATATATTGAGTAGTGTACTGGTATTTACTGTCTTAAAAACATCTCTTAAAGACTCACGAGGGCCCATACGGTAGATCGAGCGAATGGCTCTCTTCTGGAGCACAAATACTGAATTAATATCAGCAGAAGTGCCCCACAAAAGAAACCCGTATTACATGACGCTATGAAAATAACTAAAATAAACAAGTGTCACTGTATTCACGTCAGTCTAGTGTCTTATTTTCCTAACCGCATAGGCTGCAGAACTTAGCTTTTTCGCCAGACCACCGATGTGCTCACTATACAGTAATTTTGAGTCCATTGTGACCCCCAAGAAGGTAGTGGAGCCCGCAATATCTAAAGCCACATTATTAATTACGATGCTAGTAGTTGAGCTCCTAACATTTGGCAAAGTAAACCTTACACATGTAGTATTATTACAATTAAAAGCAAGATTGCTTATTCTAAACCATTGTTCCACCTCTGAAATCATCTGACATATCCTCTCTGTTTTGTCTTTACTTCTATTACTTAAAAGAATATAGAAGTGTCATCCGCAAACAACACCATGTGGCAACGGCCCTGACTTAAATAAGGTAAATCATTTATACAAATTAAGAAAAGGAAGGGCCCAGAAATCTAATCTATCATACTGATTTGATATTGACTTGTCTTAGCTTTGATTTTAACTTATTTTACATATAAAAACATACTTTGCTACTACTAAAACAGAAAGGTAACCTCAAAAATATTTATCCCAGAGATAAACTAGGGGCTGCCATTGTTTTACACCGGACTTGTTTCTATAACAAAACATCGACTTTGTTTTGGACTAAGGTGGTAGGTATCTGTGAGAGCATAGTAAACTAACTTGACGCATGCTGTTTAGAAATGATATCAAATGTATTCATAGTATTTACAACAAACCGATACCTATAAAGAATGATTCGATATTTTATAATATCAAGTACTAAATATTATGTAAATCCACTAAGTTCGATAACAAATAAAAGCTAAAAGATGTAAGAAATTCTAGATTCCCATACAGATTTCTCTCGAGTCTGACAGACCACTTTTACACAACCAATAATTAGTTTATGTTTTATACGTCAAAACGTAAAACTAGCTAGTAAAGTATTTTTATATCCGAGATTTTAATATCTGTGTCTTAGGTATTGTTTTTAATTATAACGATTAATTATGCTAAACTATTAGGTAGGCATAGTTGACGCGAGACGCGCCGCAAGTCGCTCTCTGCTCTATTACGGGCACTAATAAAATTAAATAATAGGTATCTCTGAGAAAACACTGAAAATAACTGCTTCATCGAAGTAATAACTTTAATTTATTTTAATTTAATTATTTACAAAGATAACATCGTAAAATACGGTATAATGTGTATAGGTGGTTAATTGTTATTGCTATAAAATATTGTTTATTAAATTAAAACACCAATTTTTATCATCTGGTAGTCCTTTAGTTCAAAGCTGAGTTTAAACCTTCATAATTTTCTGTGACGTAAAAAGCTTTAGATAAGCGGCGCAGAAGTGCACATACGGGCGCGACGGCGGCAGACGCAAATCGCTCTCTGCTCTAAAGGCTGGTTTACACTTTAATTAGTGCGAGAGTATGTGTGTACTGCGATTAGTGTCCAATAAACTGCGAGTGCGGGTGATTTAAGGATAATTAAATAAGGATTTAAAGTTGTAAAGGAATTCATGTTTTATATACTCCTGCACAAATTTATAAGTTATGTATTCGTTCCACTTTGTAATTTTGTATAACTAAACTCTGACCAGACCAGACGTGTTTAGTGGCGCCGCAAGTGAGGGCACGCCGGACGAGGTTACTCGCAAAAAAATAGAACACTCTTTTAATCACTTCCTTACACAGGAAATCAGTAGCTGTCCACACCTAGTCACTAATCAAAGTGTAAAGCAACCTTAATGCAAACACCTATAAAATTAAGTAATAGGTACCTATCTTTACAAACAACATTTTAGTGCAGTAACCATTACTTACATACATTATAACATATTTAATTGTACATACATACATACATACACATCACGCCTGATTCCCTGTAGAGGGGTAGGCAGAGATCACGGATCCCCATTTGTCTCGATCCTGACAGACCACTTTCGCTTCATTGACATTCATACATCCTCTCATACACTCTCGGCGGTTATAGGTACTCCTAACATCACCTTTTTTCAATATAGCGTCTATCTGACTGTTATATGTCTTATTAGGCCGGCCCCTACGTAACCGCCCTTCCACTTCACTCATATATATTCCTTTTGTCAATCTGCTATCATTCATCCGCATAACATGTCCAAACCATCGAAGCATGCTCTTTTCAATCTTAGTCACTACATCTTCTTTCAAACCGCAACCTTCCCTTATCACACTATTTTTAATTCTATCATTCAATGTTACTCCTAACATGCTTCTCAGTGACCGCATTTCGACGGCATTGATTCTACTTTCATGCTTCTTTTGCCATACCCAACTTTCACTACCATAAGTCAATGTTGGAACCAGCACAGCCCTATGAATAGCCATACGTGCCGATTGAGAAATCAACTGGCTACCCATAACACTATACATAGCCCCATTAATCTTATTACCTGCACACACTCTACGTTCAATATCTCCCTCACATTTTCCGTTACTAGTAAAAAGTGTTCCCAGATACACAAAATCATTCACTTGTTCGACTCTTTCATTATCTATGTCAATCTTGCACTCTGTCTTGCTAAGTCCCTCCATGACCATTACTTTCGTTTTATTTACATTAATTTTCATTCCTTTCCTCTTAAGGGACTCATTCATGCAAGTGACCATCTCCTGCAACTCACACGCCGATGATGCAAGAAGAACCTGATCGTCAGCGTACAAGAGGCATTTAATGATCAACTCGCCCATACGCAATCCTCTGTCACTTTCTTTCAAATCAGTCAAGCAACTATCCATGAACAGATTGAACAGCCACGGCGAAGCTACACAGCCCTGCCTCACACCCTTTCGGATACTGAACCAGTCTGAGTAGGCCCCATTAACCCTAACACAGGCTCCCGAATCCATATATAAAGACTTTATAGCCCGTATTAAGGTACTGCCCAAACCAAACGCAGATAGCGCCCTCCACAAATCGTTCCGGGATACACGATCATACGCCTTTTCCAAATCCATAAAAGCACAGAAAACCTTTTGGTTCTTCGCCAAAAACTTTTCAGCCACCTGTCGTAAGGAAAAAACCTGATCAGTACATCCCATTCCCTTCCGAAAACCTGCCTGTACATCCCATATCTTGGTTTCAGTCTCACGAACAACTCTTTCAATCAATACTTTTGCATATATTTTTCCGACGATGCTCAGAAGGCTAATCCCCCGGTAGTTCTTGCAGTCTTGCAAGGGTCCCTTCCCCTTGTACAAAGGGACGATAACGGCCCTGCACCAATCTTTAGGCACACGGCCATACCGCCAACACGCATTAAAAAGTAAGTACAAGAGGTTGGCAACCACCGGGCCACCAGCCCTCAACATCTCCACGGAAATCCTATCGTACCCTGCAGCTTTACCAGTTTTCATAGCTTTCAAAGCTTTGAAGATTTCTTCCATACTAATATCACTGCCATTATCATCCAAACTTAATTCAGATGTACCATCCTGAAATGATACATCCTCATTTTCAAACAACTCTTCAAAGTATTCCTTCCATCTTTTTAACGCCAAACACTCATCATTTATCAAATCCCCATTCTTATTTCTAACAACACTCATTCTGGATCCTCCAGAGAGTCCCCTGGCCGTTTTGACCATTTTCCAAAATAGTTTGATATTTTGATGGAAACTCTCGGAGAACTTCCTTTCAGTCCTCTCTTTCACTTCTAACTTCTTTCGTTTCACGATCTCTTTCACTCTCTTTTTCAATTCTTTAAATAGTAACAATTTCCGTTCATAGTCTATAACATTCATATTGGTTGCTTTATTGTTGGCCTTACTTGCCAACAAATCCTGCCATGCTTTTCTCTTATCTTTTACAACCTTTCTTACTTCTTCATCCCACCATAGAGCTTGATTCTTTGGGGGAGCATTCGTCCTCTTACGTACTCCACATACTTCGATGGCAGATTCCACCATAACATCCTTCAACATCCTCCAAACATTCTCAATTTCGTCCTCCTTGACATCTTCATTCAATGTACTAATTTGTTCTTCCACTCTTTTTCTATATCTTTCATTTACACAATCATCTTTCAATTTTCCTACATTTATTCTTTCCAATCCTGTAGTGGACACAGGAGCACGATGACGCCAACATTGGAACAGACCTCTCAATCGGCTGACGACCAAATGATGATCCGTTCCCACATTAACGCCCCGATACACTCTGGCGTCCACCACATGCCTTCTCAATCGATCATCCACAATAACAAAATCTATCATACTTCTGTCTACACCCCTTTCCTAAGTATACATGTGGATCTTTTTATGACAAAACATTGTGTTTGCCACAAAAAGTCCCCTTTCCAAACATATCTCGAGAAGACTTTCTCCATTCTCGTTCACTTTTTCATCTCCATACTTACCTAAAACACATTCATAAGAATCTCTCTGTACACCTACTCGACCATTAAAGTCCCCAATCATAACAACATTTTCATTCTGCTTACATTCTTTTAGTACTTCCCTTACATTCTCCCAGAACTCCCTCCGCTCCTCAGTTGGCCTCGACATGTCAGGAGCATATACTCCAACCACGAACAAAAGTTTGAGGCCAACCTTAAGCCTTAACCATAAGAGTCTGGGATTCACACATTTATGCTCTTTTACACATTTATTCATTCGCTCTGATAGGACAATACCAACACCCTGGCACGCCCGCTTATCTTGTTGAACTCCAGTCCAATACGCGGTGTACGTGCCATGAAGGGTATTACCCATTCCCTTTCGCTTCGTTTCATTCACACATAAAATATCTAATTTCTTACATTCCATCATCTTGCAAATTTCGTCTATTTTGCTCTCCACTGCTCCACAAACATTCAATGAAGCAAATCGGGTCTCCGTGACCCACGCTCCGCCTCTCCGGGGAGCCATACGTGACGGGTGGCGAACCTCGTCGCCGCTTTCCCCCCCGGAGATTATCTGCGCCCCTGCTCCATTTAAGGAGCGCCGGGGACTCGGGGCCATGAGATAATCGCCCATGCAGTTTTTTTTTATATATTTTTTTTATTATTAATTTTTATACACAAATTTATTTTTGAATCTTCTTGAAACACAAATAAACACAAAATTATCTTCTTCATAATCTTGAAAATTTTTTGCATCCCCATAACCTTCAAATAGTCCCTGGTCAATCCACCTTCCGTATTAAGAATATGGTACTCCAACTGCAGTTTGACGGGCAAGGTCCGCTTCTCTATTATGGCTTGGAAGTTCTCAAAAAACCAGCGTAGAAAATCAAAGGGCTGCGTTCTAAAGGCCGCTTTAGCACATTTTTTCGAAATATACGTGAATTTCGATAGAATCTTATATTGTTGAGAACAATGACGTTCTTCTTCTATTAATTTTGGCATGATTTATCTTATTTATCCGTTCAAAACATTAATTGTAGTTAATTGTATATCAATACACGATGCGTGTTTGCAAATTTTAACACCTTAAGAGGTACTTACATCTTGTACTAGTGTCTAAACCATATTTAAATGTAAAAGAATAGCTGACAGTTACAATATCTGAGAGCTAATAATCATCTTATCACTTTCATTTTAAATGCGCCAGACTGTTACTATATCAAATTAACAAATAATAAAGTAAGTAGGTACGCTTTGTCAGATCTGGTGTATGTATTTTGAGTACGCCGTGAAGACACATCATCGTGACAAAATGCATATATGTCATTAAATCGTAGTAACTTACGTAACTGAAAACTATCTAAGAGGGCGCGGGATCTCTGTTTATAGTTTTATAATCCTGAATAGGTACATAACTACATAATACTGTGCTCACATTATGTCGCCCCGCCGACCCCGATTGATATGGCTACGTCGCGTCGTGTCGTTACCCGACAGACTAACAAAAAAAACCTATATACAAAATATACATTCACATCCCTTCCGGGGTAGTCAGATGTTGAGTGGCAATTAAGTTTTTTTGCAATCTTTGGTCAATCAAAATCCAATCGGTACCTGCTTATAAATATAAATAGCCAATGTAAAAGGTGATTAACTATGTCCTTGCATAACCAAACCAGGTTTCCTCACCGAAACAACAGCACGCGAACAATTTAAATGGTCACCCATCCAATTACTTGTCACGCCCGCGTAGCTTAACTTCGGTGATAGCACGAGAACCGGTGTATAAATCACAACCGTAAATTCCTATATTTATGATCACAACTACACATCAAAAATTTTCATAAGCGCGATTCAAATACCTACCCAATATTTCAGCGTAAACATTATTGACATTACATAACACATAAACTAATAATTGACTGTATAATAGTAGTTTATCAGGATCATAAGAAATCTGTATAGAAATTGAGACATTAAATTTTTCGTACGACTGCCCGCCTATAAAAGTCTGTGACCCTGGTATTCCGTTTGTAAATTTAGTCGCAAAATCCAAGAGTATTAGGGCAAAATTAAATTTTATTCATTGTAACGAGTTAACACTTAAATTCATGAGCTCAATTTTGTTACAATGTATGTATTGTAGGTAAATGTAACTAAAAAATTGTATGACTATTATAGCGGCAATTTGGTGAAAAGCATTGTAGAATAGGTGTATAATTTTACCGTGAATGGACTGAATTAATCTAGGTAATCATAATACTTACGCATCTGAAAAATTACTACATGAAGAACATATTTTATTTCAAAAGTATTATCATCTAGATCAAGGGTGTCCAAACTAGATGGGACCCTGGGCCAATAAAAAAGACTAAATACATTGGTGGGCCGTATTATTATATACAGATCTCTTTGTAGTCGGTGTACCCGAACCGATTTTTTTTTAAGTCGGTTAAAAAGGTTCAATGGGCCGCGGACAGTGGTTTGGACAGCCCTGATCTCGATACATAGTTTTACAAATTCGTTAAACATTCGGAGACAGTAAATAATTGTTTAGGTAGTTGCATACCTACATACATACATAATGGAATCCGTACTAGCATCATTAAAAATTTGAATTTATTTCGTGTTGGATTGATTACCATCTGGATTTGGGTGAGAATATCAGTTTATACGTTGCATCATATGGAAACAATACGTATTTCTTGATATAACTGTCTGCAATTTACATGCCGCGGCATCGCGTCGACATGGTCAAAACTATCTGTCTCATTCGACAGAGAATATCTGCTAAGAAGTCGGTCTGGAGTGTCGAAAAATGATCACAATGTTTATTTTATGACTTACTTGACTTGACTTATTCTCCTTTGTCCCCGGGTGGGGCAGTGGGCGTCCACAACAGTCTTCCATCCCGAACGGTCTTGAGCTTCGTGTTTTATCTCGCTCCAGGTCTTCCCTATTCTCTTCGCTTCATCTGTAACGGTGCGCCGCCAGGATTGCTTGGGGTGACCACGCTTGCGCTTTCCCTGGAGATTCCAGTCCATCGCCTGCTTTGGGATGTGACTTGGGTCTCTGCGCAGCGAGTGGCCAATCCAGTTCCATTTTATTATCCAGCGTTCCAATAGTTGTTCGTTGGATATTTTCTCAGGCTAGAATATACCGAGAATTCGGCGAAGGGAACGATTCACAGAGACCTGGAGACGGTGCGAGATGGCTTTTGTAACCTTCCACGTTTCGCACCCGCATAGCAGCACGGACTTGACGTTTGACGTGAATATTTTTGAGCTTGACTCGCTGGGTCAATTTCCGCGACTGCCACACCGGCCGAAGTTGTGCAAAAAGGCAGTATCCGACACGACGCTACCGAGGTAAGTGAAATCGTGGACGCGCTCCACATCCTCTGCACCAATCCGCAGCGGAGTGTTGTTTCCGACACCAGCGCCCATCTCTTGGGTCTTCCGCGTGTTAATTTTTAATCCCGCAGTAATTGCCTCCCTGTTCAGGTCGTCCAGCTTAGACTGCATATCGCGGTGCGTTTGGCTCAGCAGGCATAGGTCGTCTGCGTAATCCAGGTCCTCAAGAACATGGGTCACGCCCAACTCTATCCCACGTCGCCTGTCGAGGTACGCGTGATGCATAATCCCGTCGAGGACAACCAGAAAGAGAAGCGGCGAGAGTAAGCAGCGCTGTCGGACGCCAGCATGTACTGCGATGTCTTCGGAGATGAGGCCGTCATGTGTCACTCTGCAGGAATAATTTCTGTAGATGGCCTTTTGAGGTTAAGAGGTTGAGTATCTTCTCCGGTACACCAATGTCAGCCAGTCGAGACCAAATGCTT
Source organism: Leucoptera coffeella (assembly GCA_030578115.1). NCBI lineage: Eukaryota > Metazoa > Arthropoda > Insecta > Lepidoptera > Lyonetiidae > Leucoptera > Leucoptera coffeella. The sequence continues at coordinate 3,894,669 of JAMBLF010000002.1, forward strand.
TCCCACTTCAGCGTATCGAAGGCCTTTTCGAAATCAACAAAGGTAAGGTAAACCTCCCTTTGCCATTCTGATTCCTGTTCGAGGATGATGCGCAAAGTGTTGATCTGGTCGATGCACGAGCGGTTGGGGCGGAAGCCAGCCTGCTCCTTGCGGATCAGAGGTTCAATAGCTCGCGACAGCCTATCTAGGATGATCCTGCAGAACACCTTCGATGGTATCGAGAGCAAAGTGATACCCCTCCAGTTGTTGCATTGGCTTAGGTCGCCCTTTTTTGGTACCGTTATTAAGAGCCCCTTGTTCCAGTCTTCAGGTAGCTCTTCATTCGACCATATGTAGATAATGTATGTTATATTTAGCAATTCATAAAATTTTCTTTTAATCGTTACACTATTTCGTTTAAAAACTATTATTAATATGAAACTCTCGAAAACGTGTCGCGATGTTTTGAAATTCGCGCCTCTTTATATTTCATATTCCGCCCGGCCGCTAAAAACAGCCCTGACCCGCGCGATACTCAGCGCCGCTGCGCTTGAAATGTTGGATTTTTGACAGCTCGTGAAATTATTTTTGGAATACAATACCCTTAAAGAAAGTGTTGCTCGCGCGCCTTATAATATCTACATCGTGGTGCCAGACGGCACTGTGGAAAATGGCGGCCGGTATCGGAACAAAAATCTGTATCTTGGTGAATTTTTGACGCATCAAGATAAAATTTGGTACAGATGTGTACAGTATACTTTGAATACTCAAGTAATATATTAAATAAGATACTTTTTGAATAATTATGATGTATTATTCATCATAGAAGTAAAAAACTGCGTTTAATTCTATAACAAAATATATTTGAATATTAATTACTGTAAATAAATGTTTTTTCTTATTTCATCACAAGATTATTTTATTTATTTATTATTAATTAAAAAAATATTTAATTTTTTTATATTTATACGGTAATAAAAAAATATTTATAAAATGCGTCGAATACTACGGTGAGGGAAAATCATCGTGAGGAAACCAACCTGTTCCCCGAACAGCTAATAGTTTGTTTGTAAATGGTGACATGGCTGACCACCTGTCACATTGTGTACTGACTATCTGGTCAACACGTCGGTTCGAAGTGAACATAGAATTACTACCTTCGCAATTGCGGAGATGAACACTTGAACCTCTGACTACCCTGCAAGGGTTAATGGTCCCTGATTCCGCCAACCCAAGGTCTGCCGTGCCGGTAGATGCGTGGCCAAGGGCGGTCTAGATTCTTTAGCGTGCTTTAGTCCCGATACCTGGCGATTGGGTACTAATAGCCTTACCTCATTAAACCGGGGCTCTGAATAAGTGGAGTTGTTGATATTCCTGGAATTGTGGGACTTAAAATGTGTTTAAAAGATTTAATACACGGAGTCAGCGACAAGACAAGCTACATGTCACGCCACTGCGTCCTACGTGGCGGCAAGCGGGCTAAAGAGACCCGCTTTGCGATGATGAATGTTAATGGAGGAAATCATAAAAAGTTAGATGAAATATGCTTGATAATGAAAGAGAGGTATTTGAAATCACTGTGAGTGCATGAGGCGAAGCGTAAGGATATCACATAACTTGACTGCTGTTTGACTGTCTTATCTTGACTGTTGGTTAGTTGGTCTGTTGTTGGGATGGAGAGTAGGGTCGGCAGGGGGCGGGTCATCTTTTATCAGAAAGGATAGCTCCGTGCATGAAAGGGTTTGAGCTCGTGAGTACAAGGCTGGGATTAGCCCAGATGCGTATCATAATGTGTATACTCCGGACTCTCGAAGCCGAAATCCGCATAGGAGGAGTTTTAGAATGTGTTAAGTGATGTTTTGGACGGTTGTGTTGCTAATAAAGAATAGTTATGTTGGGAGATTATAATGAAACCAGAACCTCTGCCCCCCCAAGGGTTAATAGTCGTGAAAGCGTTTGTTTTTTGGATTATAGAGGTATTGGTAATGGCTCACATGCGGCTCCGAGTTCCACCAGCGCACGGCGAGCACCGCGAAGAAGTAGGAATAGGTACTCGTGCTGTGGCCCACCCACAGTGCAAAGGAGCGTTTCTACCAAAATTATAAATCAATAACATATCTAGGATATATGTTTTCGCTTAGTACACTTCTCATAGTATTCGTCTGTTTATTTTATATGTTGTACACTTTCCTACCATTGCTTTTCATTCCCTCTTATTTAGTTCCGCTATAGACTTAAATTTTACTTAGGAATATTTATCCAATCCCATTTTGTTATGCGAACCAGATATTGTGTTTCAAGGCAACTGATGAATTACTTCTTACGGATGGATAGTGTCACATGGGCGCATAAGATGTGTAGAATATGTTAAAAAGAGAAAAAAGGTACATAATATATCTAACACAACCAATAGCACAAAGAAAAATAATAAAATACACATCAAAAATACTAAAATGTGCACCAAATATATAGCTAAACGTTAGGGGTGGATAACGACTATAATTTTGACTATATCAATTAGTATTTTTAATGTGAAAATTTCTATGTTTTGATGGTCGCTTAAATACTAATTTATCACAATATACTATTAAGTATTCAAGATTTGAAATAACACACGTGGTTACGTACTTCCAAAATTAATTTTGAACGTTAACTTATGCATATTTGTTACACCTTAAAAGAAATTCATTATCTTAAATTCTACTTACTGAGAACCAAAGCTATTATTTTACAGATGAAGTTAGCGAAATCATGGAAAGCACAGGCATTGTTTAAAAAATTTGATACTAGAGCCAGTCAAAAAATATATGGTAAAGGTAAAGCATGTCTAACGCTTCGAGTTCTTATAATAGGAGCCGGACCATGTGGTTTACGGGCAGCCATTGAATGTCAGCTACTGGGTGCTCAAGTTGTAAGTATGAGTACATTTCTTAACTAAACAATATTGCAAATCCGTGTGTACTTTAAATTTCAAGTAATATGATGGCTGTTTTGGCTGACATGGCATAAGTAGAAACCACACTGACATGCTTATACATCATACATTCAGGTCCTTCCAATTAATTGAAATACAAAATTATATTAATCCGTAAATACTACAAATTATTTAATAGTACTCTTAGATCATTTTAAACAATTGAGACTTAAGAAGATTGCTAACTCGATGCCGTTCTTTGCGGCTTGTTGTAGTTGCTGATTCTGGGACTAGGGGTCAGTTGAATCTCTTAGGCGTTGGCCTAGCAACCCGTCACCAGTGGTCCATATGATATCACAATATCAATGTTATTGCTAATAAGTGACCAGGAGATGTTTCCATGTCTCCATGGTCCTGTCCACCACAAAAGGAATTAGGAGGTGAATGTATATGAAAGAAAGAAAAAAAAACATTTATTCATTGCTATTTATTATTATTAATATTACTATTTACTATTTAGAGATCCCGCTATATAAATAGGCAGTTGGGGGCGTCGCCACAGTCGCGTAATTCAGTGTTACCAGTAAACACGCCAAAACTAGCACTCACTGTGCCATACGGCTCGATACATTATAGGTTTCATTTGTAACGGTCTTTGGTTGCAGAGCTATAAACTCAAATAAAACAAATTAATATATCAAAGTCAAAATATGTTTATTAAACTATTTCAAACATGATTAATAATTAACAGGACTTATCCTTCATATTATATATTACATATATTATGTGTTCCTTCACTCTGTCCGCAATAGACCGTTTAGTCTGTCCGACGTAGGATTTCCCACAGCTGCAATCAATCTTATACACACCCTTATATCTTATATCATGAGTATAAATCGCGAATCTCTTAAAACTATTATTTCAAACATGGCACTGAGCATTGTCTTTATATATTTTTTACCGAGGTTAGATCAGCGGAGACCCTAGCTTGGAGAAGATCTAACAAGAAACTCCGGAAATCAATTTATTATAATCACCCTTAACAAACATAAAAATTACAAAGAGTGGGCAAAAAACACAACGCTGGTAATACTAAATTTACCTTTCATACAAAATAACACGCAATGGCGGAAACGTCAAATTTAGTTCCAAGTTTGGCTACTGCCAATTTATGTGGCGGGATCTCTATACACACTTTGATACAACAAGAATACTCGTACATATAAGGAGTAGGCACTTGATGCAGTGAAAGGTCTCAGTATTTGATGCAGCTAAGCTGCATCAGTGATCCTCCGACAGCACCCAAACCTAAGTCTGTCACTAGCTGAATATCATATATGTATACTTTACATACATACACACACATACATACAAATACATTCATAGTAAATACGTATGATAATGAAAAAAACTGATAAACGTACTTAGGTGTTTAATATTATATATTTATATAATACTGATGATCTCCCGCTCGTGGACGAAGACGAAATTGGGAGCGCTCTCAAACAACTTCGTAATGGGAAGGCTCCCGGCGAAGACGGAATAACCTCTGAGCTTCTAAAGGCGGGAGGAGCTCCAGTCCTGCAGAAGCTCAAGCACCTATTTAATTCCGTCATAGCTAATGGGACTACCCCGACGGCGTGGAGTGAGAGCGTGGTGGCCTTGTTTTTCAAAAAGGGAGACAAGGCCCTATTGAAGAATTATAGGCCTATCGCGCTCCTAAGCCACGTCTACAAGTTGTTCTCGAGAGTGCTCACAAATCGTCTGGCCTCAAGATTTTGACGCCTTCCAGCCGCCGGAGCAGGCCGGATTTCGAAAAGGTTTTAGTACCGTAGACCACATCCACACAGTGCGGCAGGTTATACAGAAGTCTCATGAGTATAACCAGCCGCTGTGTCTTGCCTTTGTGGACTACGAGAAGGCCTTCGACTCCATCGAGATCTGGGCTGTTCTGGAATCCTTGCAGCGATGCCAGGTCGATTGGCGTTATGTGCAGGTGTTGAGGAGCCTATACAGCGTGGCATCGATATCTGTTCAAGTCCAAAACCAAAAGACAAGTCCTATACAGTTGCTCAGAGGAGTGAGACAGGGGGATGTCATATCCCCGAAACTGTTCACGAACGCACTGGAGGACGTCTTCAAAACTCTGGGTTGGAGTGGGATGGGTATCAATGTCAATGGCAGATACCTCACACACCTCCGCTTCGCTGACGACATTGTCGTAATGGCGGAGTCGCTGCAGGATTTGCAGGGAATGCTGCACAGTCTTAACGCTGCCTCACGGTCGGTCGGTCTCCGGATGAACTTGGACAAGACGAAAGTCATGTTCAACGAACTCGTTGTCCCGGGGCCGATCACGATCAGTGGAGAAACGCTCGAAGTGGTCCAGGAATATGTCTACCTGGGCCAGGTTCTGCAAATGGGTAGGGACAGCTTCGAGCGTGAGATTTCCAGAAGAGTGCAGCTGGGCTGGGCAGCATTCGGGAAGTTGCGTCATATCTTCTCGTCGCCACTACCGCAGTGTCTTAAGACCAGGGTTTTTAATCAGTGCGTCCTACCTGTAATGACATACGGTGCCGAGACGTGGAACATGACGGTCGGGCTGGCTCACCGATTACATGTCACTCAGCGAGCAATGGAACGTTCGATGCTGGGTATCTCGTTAAGGGACAGAGTCCGGAACGAGATTATCCGGCAGAGAACCAATGTCGTAGACATTGTCTATCGATGTTGCAAGCTGAAGTGGCAGTGGGCCGGTCACGTCTGTCGCAGAACCGACGACCGTTGGAGCAAAGCGGTTCTCGAATGGCGACCGCGTCTCGGTAAACGTAGTGTAGGACGCCCCCTGCCAGGTGGACTGATGACCTGAAAAAGGTCGCTGGTAGTGGTTGGCTGAGGGCCACGAGTGATCGTGTGTTGTGGCGTTACCTTGGGGAGGCCTACGTCCAGCAGTGGACTGTCATAGGCTGATTGATTGATTGATTTGATTGATTTATATAATTGATACTATACGTAGATACACAAAAGCTGTATCATTAAATACGTATAAAAGTAAAACATATTTATTCATATATAATACACAAGCAAACACATATAAACACATACATAGACCTATGTACACAATCTTAAATATGTAAATACATCCAATAAATGAATACAATTATAGAAATTTGGTATTTTTAAACACAAGGTAAGATCATTGACAGGATTTTGGATTTCGGTTGCTCCAGAAGATAAGCTTTGAACCTACGGTTGAAGACTCCCCTAGAAACAACATCGCGGATAGATTGCGGTATATCATTCCAGCACTTGGACGCCGCAAACTTGAAACATCCCCAAAACGCTGCTGAATGGTGCTGAATATGTATGCAACTGTAACATACTTTAAATTATATAAATATAAAAATTATTATGACTGCTGGTTATCATGAAAAGAATCGTATTGATTAATCGTATTGTATGTGGTCAGTATTTATACAATTCAGATAATAACGAAATAGAAGTATTTGAGACTAGAGTGCCATTAGAAATAAAAAATAAAGAAATAGAATAGGGATTTTATACGCGATGAGTTTTTGGCTTTAAGAGGTTGCAGAAATACTTTGAGAGTGCGTATTTACCAAAATATCCGCGCATCCGCTTTTGGTATAGATGACAGTAAAAGTGTTTTCATAAAGAAATAACTGTGGAATTGCTGAGATGTGCTGGGCTGGCGGCGTGTTGGTCTTGTGGCCCTTGCCTAAGGATCGGTGAATAACCGCCATCATCACGTTGTATAAGAAGAAGGGTTGGAAAATTCTATGCAAACGTATTGATTGATATAGTTGTTCGAAAGACTGAAAACGAACTAAAGTTTTTGTCGTTGAAACAAAAGGTTCACTGTCAGTTCAAAGTTGAGAAAAGGAAGTATGATCGTATACTCCGAATAATAAGCATATGGCCCACAGTTCCCGGTCGCCATATTATTTCAGCTCATAGCAGGGGTTTCGCTTTCGTTAGGGCAGGGGGTGCTAAGAGTCGTCGGGTTGCGGACAGCTGCCACAAATTGACCTTGGCGACGAACAACGGATGCAGACTACGGCTGGACGAAAGCCTGGCGCAACTGGAAGAATAACTGACTAATATAAGGCATGTTTATTTTTATATATAATAGTTTAAATTAAGGCATGTTCTGGGGATATCGGAGGCCCGTAGGTGGTGAGGACACCATTACCTTAGAATCAGGTCATCTATTCTACTTCAAGGAGGCCAACCAGAGGTCACAGGCTGGCGTAGGTATTCTCATCAACTAGATTCGCTGTGTCTGTGTGGAGAGGGTTGTGAGTGATCAGCTTACGAAATATCTAGAAGGAAACGGTATTTTGCCCGAGTATCAATCGGGATTCCGGAAGGGCCGCTCTACTACGACCGCCTTGGCGAATGTGGTAGACGACGTTCTGCAGGCCCAGGGCGATGGCATGAGCACCCTAATGCTATTACTCGATTTTTCTAGAGCTTTCGATAGTCTGAGCATACCCTTGCTATTATCCAAGATCACGTATTATGGATTTTCTACCGGTGCTGTGAAGTGGTTCGATAGTTATTTGTCTCACCGAACTTAAGTCGGTGGTCTTCACCTCGTGTGTTGACGAGGGGAGTGCCACAGGGTTCTATCTTAGGTCCTCTGCTTTTTATACTGTATAGCGCGGATGTTGTTAGCAGTATCGAAAGCAGTCGATATCATCTCTACGCTGATGATTTGCAGCTGTATGCATCTGCCAAGCCTTCGGGTATGTCGGAGTGCATACGGAGCATTAATTCTGAGCTCGAGCGAATTGCGTGTTGGTCTGATAGAAGCTGTCTTACGCTTAACCCTTCCAAATCTAAGATTTTAGTTCTTGGAAGTCGGTTGCAAATTCGAAGTACGATGGATGTCCTGTCCACCAATGATATAGTTGTCAGGGGCAACGTGATAGAGGCGGTGGAGGAGGTTAGGAACCTGGGCTTGCTGATGGACGGGGAGCTACGTTTTGAGAAGCACGTCCTTAGTATGGTTGGGAACTGCTTCTACCGCTTAAGGGTGCTCTACAGTATCCGCGAATATCTCAGCGTAGACTTGCGTGTCTGTCTGAGTGAAACGTTGATACTGTCGAGGCTTAACTACTGTGATGTTGTTAATGGTAGCTGTATACTTGGTCGAACTAGGAAGTTGATACAGCGGGTACAAAACGCATGCACCCGTTTTAGTTTTAATATACCTCGACGATCCCGCATCACTCCATACTTGAACGACGCGAACTTGCTGAACACGCAGTCACGTAGGGGGCTGCACTTTCAGCAAGTTCGCGTCGTTGTTGTTTGGTGTCATTCGGTCAGAGAGCCCTACTTACTTGTACCGTAAATTCAAGTGGTCGTCGAGCCCCCGTCATTTTAAGGTTAGGGCTGCTTTGCCAGTGCACCATTCAGCAGCGTTTCGGGGGTGTTTCAAGTTCGCTGCGTCCAAGTGCTGGAATGATATACCGCCACCTATCCGCGACGTTGCTTCTAGGGGAATCTTCTGCCGTAGGTTTAAGACTTACCTGCTGGAGCAACAGAAATCCTTACCTAAATGCAACCTATGTCTTACCTTGTCGGTGCAAATACCATATATATATATCATTGTGTGTATGTATATATGTGTGTGTGTGTCTATATATATATATATTTGTGTGTGTGTATGTATATATAAAACATATTAAACTTATTTGAATTAATATGTACGTATATGTTTATGTGACGTATTTGTTCTTATTGTCTTTAACTATATTAAATATAATATATATGTGTAATATGTATATATATATATATATGCGAGTTAACCCCAGTTATATTAATTATGTTTATGAATTATAGATTATCAACTTTATATACAAGTTATATTATATCCGTTATTGCTATGATGTTTTATTATAAGTATATTATTTTGTGTATGTTTATTATTTATAGCTTGTGACAGATTCCGAATCGGGTGCTGCCGGAGGACCAGTGATGCAGCCTAGCTGCATCGTATACTGAGGCAGCACCTTTTCACTGCATCAAGGTTACCATTTTGTTTGTTGTAATGTTTGTATTGCGTGCTAATGTAAATATGCAGTGAATAAACTATTTTTCTTTCTTTCTTTCAAATACTGGTCAACTTCCTGGACAAATAGAGGCTGCATAAATACGTTCTTATAGAAAAAGCCCCATAGAAAGTGGACCTGGTAGAGCCCAGTTAGTAGAACAAAGAACAAAGAACGAGATCGATCTTGGTGTTGAAAGGGTACGAATTCAGGGATGTGTCAGTGGTTAACAAGTTCAAAGCCAGCAGTGACCACCGCCTAGTGAGAGGCACCCTGAATTCTGAATTCAGCGTTACCTCAAGGCTGAGAGATGAGAATGAGACGACCCGTACTTCGCCCGGCGATGCTACAATAGCAAGGCAGGCGAAAGTCCAAGCTTTCAAGCGAAACCCTGGAATTGATTCGGATTTGACGTGAATGGGCAAAGGGAGCTTCATCAGGTATTCATCTTCTCAAAAAGACTATCCGTAAATCGGTGAAAAGTGACCTCCGAAACTAAAATGTGCATCTGCAATATACCATTGAGCAAAATGGTGGGTCGAAGGTATTTAATGAAAGAATGTGTAGGTCTAATCTGACGAAGCTGAAAACGTCAGAGGACTATACCATTACTTGTATTTTAGAGATTTTTACTGTGGTTGAGAGATTTTACGATCGTCTATACGCCTCACATGCCTCGAAGCCTTCACCCGATGAAGTAGTCACTTGATATGCACTATACTTGCGTTAAGGGTACGAGTCAACGTGTATTTCGGAAATATATACTTATTATACAGGGTTATTTGAAAAACATCAACAACCTCGCACGACTATATAGCTAAAATCATAAACAACAACATTTGTTCTACGAGTTTTATCATAACTCAATACATTAATTAATAATGATTTTTCAAGCTATTATTGTACTGTTGTGACATTTGTAGGTCTATGTTCGCAACGCCCTCCCCCGCCCCGCCCGTGATTCGGAAAGGGTTTGTTTACCTCATTTTGCGATGCGATGCGCATAGAGTTAAGAACATTCAAACGTAAAATTAAATTCATATTTATTTTTGTATGAAAGTAAAATGTGTCAAATTATCAAAAGTCGTAGAACAAATGTTGTTGTTTACGATGATAGCTACCTGGTCTTGCGAGGTTGTTGATGTTTTACAAATAACCCTGTAGATGGATAAATACATGTATATCATAAATAATCAACGACCAGCCTGGAAAGCAGAAGAAAAGCGATGTTATTCACTTTGCTTCCACCGGGAATCGAATCTGGACCTCACGATTAGCGTTCAGGTGGTTCGCGCCACGGAGGTCGTCACAATGTACATTGGTGCGCTTTTTCACTAACGATTTGCTCGAGGACGAAGGCAAGATTGGAGGCGCTCTCAAACATCTGCGTAATAAGAAAACTCACGGCGAAGACGGATTTACTTCTTAGCTTCTACAGGCGGGGGGCGCTCCAGTCCTGCATAAACTCAAGGATCATTTTAATTCCGTCATAGCCAATGGGACTACCCAGACTGTGTGGAGTCGGACTGTAGTGGCCTTGTTCTTCAAAAAGGTTCACAAGACCCTACTGAAGAATTATAGGCCTATCGCGCTCCTAAACCACGTCAACAAGTTGTTTTCAAGAGTGCTCACAAATTATCTGGCAGCAAGACTTGACGTCTTCCAGCCACCTGAGTAGGACGAATTTCAAAAAGGTTTCAGTACCGTATACCACATGCACACAGTGCACCAGTTTATATAGTTGTCCCATGAGTATAGCCAGCCTCTGCGTCTTGCCCTTGTAGCGATCGACTTTGTCGAGACGGTGCTGTTCTGGAATCCATGCAGCGATTTCAGGTCGATTAGTGTTATGTGCAGGTGTTGAGGAGCCTATACAACATGAAATCGCTATCTATTTAAGTCCAAAACTTTTACTTTTGCTCAGCGGCGTCTATGACCCTGGCACTGCGTTTGTATTTCCGGAGGATTTTAAACTTAAAAAGGACTTTATATTTTTTTGAGCAGCACCGATTCATCAAAAGCAATGCAGTCGGCTCTGATCGTGTTTCAAGGGACATGGACGACCGCCGAGGCCATTATGGACTTGCTTTTGCAAAAGCAATCCAAACAGTACTACTACCAACGAGCAATCAAAGAACTAAAAAACATATGAAAACAATAATATTTGGTATTATGTAAGCATTTTTGACAGCAATCAAGAGTGATAATTTTGCAAACACAAATGTCAAATAGCGATCAACAAAAAGGCGATTGCTTCTGAATTCTTAGAAAGTTTTGCAACTGTAAAAACAAAAGAAAAAAAAAAGTAATTTAGGCATTCGCATTAGTAAATTATGAATCTGGAGAGCGAGGAGACAGAAGACGGACGCATAACGCAGGTGAAAAACGGCGAGAGCGCGACTTAAATTGCATAACAATTAAGAAGATGAAAACTCCTGTTTCTCTGTCTGACGAGGAGTTTCTTCAGCCTTGCGATAATCTAAGGCCCTTTATGTTCATTACAAAGTCATAGCACGAGTTTGAGCTTTGAACGCAAGGTAAGAACCCATATTCAAATATAAATTGCAAACATTTATTTGTTATAATTGTATGTACAAAAAACATACATTTTTTTACAGATATTGGCTGCCTTTGCATTTATTTGCTCCTGCTTCAGACCAAAAATCTACTAGGATTAGCTACAGAGAGCATTTGATCCAGTACTGTGTTTCGAACACTGTGCGTGAAGTTACAGCTGCACTTAACAGTAACAATATATTCAGGAAATATTTTAGTTTCCTCAGGGTCAATCAGACTGGATGTATATAGTTTGAAGGTCAGTATTATATACTAATTAAAGAGAATTATATTATTTTTATTACATAGAGAAACGGGCTTAACATCTCTATGTATGTATTATAAATTCACTATTACCCTTTACACTACACAATATTTGTGCAATTCACTTATCAATAAAATTCTATTTTTATCATTTAGGATATTAATAAGGGGCTGTGAGCGGCCTGATGTTTAGTCTAGTCTACAGTTGACTCAGAATGAAACAGAAGAGTCGCTATTCATAATGGTGTTCTATTTCCTACACGTATGGTAGTGAGTGATAGGTTTGGCAGAAGTGTCATGAATGCAGAATTAATAGTTAGAGATGATCACCCTCAGGAAAATATATTATGTAAGATTGGGTGATAGCACAGAATGGATTCATGGACGCTGTGTTAATAATAGTGGTATGTTAGGAGGTTTTGGCATATAGAGCGGATAGATGATAGGAGGATTACGAAAGGAATCTACAGAGCTCAAGTGGAAGGTAGAGTAGGACAGGCTAGGCTGCGTAGAACATAGTTATTTTTAATAAAGGTAATCACATATCTTTATAAATTTATCGTGTTTTGACCCGGTCTCAGATAATTAATAAAATGCGTAGAACATATTATACAGATCAAATTGGAAACATTCTTGTCAAGGTGGGTGTACGCAGCGTGAAAAATAAAAGAGAATGTATGAGAAGGGTAATGGGTGTGAGGGAAGCAAGGGACGTTAGCTAGGATCGTTCCAGGTGGCGATCGATAGTCTCTGTATATCCCCATAGGGACGTAGAGTCATGAATATATGTATCCATATTAATATTTTATATCATATCTGCAACTAGGGGCGAAGGCCAGCCATACAACTACGTCGCTACTGCGTCACTACTGCGTCTCGGCTGTAAAAGTGGCACTCTGCTAAAATTTTAATCTGTCACAGTTGTACCTCAATAGCATGCATAAAGCATTGATGATTGAGCAGGTAAAAAGTTTTTAGTTATTAAAAATACATCCCCGGTTGATACTTATTTTGCTAATGTAAGTAAAACAACTTTTATTCTAATTAATCAATCAGCCTATGACAATCCACTGCTGGACGTAGGCCTCCCCAAGGTAACGCCACAAAACACGATCACTCGTGGCCCTCAGCCAACCACTACCAGCGACCTTTTTCAGGTCAACAGTCCATCTGGCAGGGGGGCGTCCTACACTACGTTTACCGAGACGCGGTCGCCATTCGAGAACCGCTTTGCTCCAACGGTCGTCGGTTCTGCGACAGACGTGACCGGCCCACTGCCACTTCAGCTTGCAACATCGATAGACAATGTCTACGACATTGGTTCTCTGCCGGATAATCTCGTTCCGGACTCTGTCCCTTAACGAGATACCCAGCATCGAACGTTCCATTGCCCGCTGAGCGACATGTAATCGGTGAGCCAGCCCGACTGTCATGTTCCACGTCTCGGCACCGTATGTCATTACAGGTAGGACGCACTGATTGAAAACCCTGGTCTTAAGACACTGCGGTTGTGGCGACGAGAAGATATGACGCAACTTCCCGAATGCTGCCCAGCCCAGCTGCACTCTTCTGGAAATCTCACGCTCGAAGCTGTCCCTACCCATTTGTAGAACCTGGCCCAGGTAGACATATTCCTGGACCACTTCGAGCGTTTCTCCACTGATCGTGATCGGCCCCGGGACAACGAGCTCATTGAACATGACTTTTGTCTTGTCCAAGTTCATCCGGAGACCGACCGACCGTGAGGCAGCGTTAAGACTGTGCAGCATTCCCTGTAAATCCTGCAGCGAATCCACCATTATCCGATTCTTTTACAGAAGACTTTCGACCCCCTTTAATTTAATTTATTTTATAATTAATAATTTAATTTATTAATTAATAAAATAATAATTATATAATTTCATTTATTTTTAATTTATTCTAATGTTATTTTGTAAATATTTCATTATGTAAATATTATTAATCGGATTGATATCAAAATGAGTACTTTAAAACTAAAAAAAGGTGTTTTATATATATGTTTTTATTGAAACTAAAACAACTGAGTGTGTGAGTATACATCAGATATTGAGCATAGACAAAGCTGTCAATACAATAGTGGAGTACCAAAAATAAGGCTATTGAACTGATATTGAGGCACGTTTGATTGGTGGAGTAGCTTTTTTGTACTTCAGACGCAGTAGTACTTTAGTAGTGTAGTTCGATAGCGCTTCAGTGGCGTAAATTTGTTAGTGGAGTGCCAAAATGAAGTATTACTTTATCACTACTGAAGTCATTACCGTTGCCACATGGTGTTGTTTGCGGATGACCCTTCTATATTATTTAAAGTTAATAGAGGGAAAGACGAAACAGAGAGGATATGTGTGGTGATTTCAGAGGTGGAACAATGGGTTAGAATAAACAATGTTGTTTTTAATTGTAATAAGTTAAAATGTGTACGGTTTGCTTTGCCAAATGTTAGGAGTTCAACTACTAGCATCGTAATTAATAATGTGGCTTTAGATATTGTGGGGTCCACTACCTTCTTGGGAGTCACAATGGACTCGAAATTACAGTTTAGTGAGCACATCGGTGGTTTGGCGAAACTGCTAAGTTCTGCATCCTATGCGGTTAGGAAAATAAGACACTTGACTGACGTGAACACAGCGAGACTTGTTTATTTTAGTTATTACCATAGCGTCATGTAATATGGGCTTCTTTTGTGGGGCACTTCTGCAGAAGAGAGCCATCCGCTCGATCTACCACATGGGCCCTAGTGAGTCTTTAAGAGATGTGTTTAAGACAATAAATATAGTCACTGTGGCTTTTCAATGTATATATGATGTGTTAAAAAAAATATTTATGATTACAGGCTTGTAAGAGACATGCATAATTGTAACATACGCAATAAAAATAAATATTATTATAATAGCTCTAGACTAAAAAGAATAAACGATTCGTTTATCGGCCTGAGCATAAAAATGTCTATAAAGTCCTGACCTCTAGACAAATTTAAAGTTTTCACTAAAGCGGCGTTGATTGAGAAGGGCTACTACAAAGTGAAATACTATCTAAATGATGTTATGTGACGTTTCATCTTGGTGTGATTGCAGCCTCACGATGCATGTTCTTATTGAGACCCCTGAAGTATGTTGCTCATAATATTCGTTGGTTGCTGGTTGCGCTGCAGTCTCATTCTGATGGATTATTTAATTAAGTTGTATTGAAATGTGTCTGCAGAGTTTCTTGGCATTCCTTCTCTGCAGGATTTTGCTTTACGAAATGCCAATAATAAATTAGTTATTTTTTATTTATTTATTTTATCAGGAGTGGCTCGGCTGGTGGCCTCGATGGCCTAACGCCTCAACACCTGAAGGATTTATTGTGTGGGGCCGTCGGGGTCACTGGTGAGGACCTCCTGGCGCAGCTGACGCGGCTCGTGAACCTCATGCTGGCGGGCAAAGTGTGTGGGGAGGTCACGGACTTGCTTTACGGGGCAAGTCTGTGTGCTTTGAAGAAGAAGGATGGTGGTATACGGCCCATTGAAGTCGGCAACACTGTACGTCACGTTGTGTCAAAGAACTGCTGTCGCCATATTGCACCAATTATCGGGCCTTATTTCGAACCCACACAGTTGCGATTTGGCACGCGCGGTGGGTGTGAAGCTGCAGTGCATGCTGCGCGCACTTTTTGTAAGCATGGCTCGGGTGAGGTCCTTTTGAAGGTTGACGTCAAGAATGCTTTCAACTCGGTAGATAGAGCTGCCTTGTTGGATCAGGTGAAAGAGAAAGTACCCAACATTTATAATTACATTTGGCAAAGTTACGGAAATCCATCAAAATTAATTTATAATCAAAATTTTATGTATTCGTGTACTGGATGTCAACAAGTTGACCCTCTTGGTCCGGCATTGTTCAGCCTAGCAATCCATCCACATATTGAGGCTCTTACGTCGGGCTTCAATGTGTGGTATCTGGCCGATGGTGCTCTAGGAGACGAAGTGACTGCCGTTCTAAGGGATTTGGAAAAAAATCAAAACAGTTTCTTATCTGTAGGTTTATATCTAAATTCATCTAAATACGAAATTTTCATAAATGATGCCATACCAAACTAGACAAAATTCAACATTGAAAAATTAGAATCAATAGCACCTGGTATTAAAATTTTGCAAAAGTATTCGCTTCTCCTCCTTGGTGCCCCTTTGAACTCCGATTCATCCGCTGCCTTCACCGATACAAAAATGAAAAAAATCCTCGAATCGAATTCAATTTTTAGAATCTATCAACTCTCATTTGGCTTATACAATTATAAAATTCTGCTTATTCGTTCCTAAATTCACATATTATCTCAGATGTTCGGAACTTTGGCGAAATATATCGGCTTTAAATCATTTAGATTCCCTTCTACGTGAAACACTTTCGAAAATTCTAAATTTAAATTTTGATGATGGCAGTTGGACCCAGGCCACTTTATCAATTTGGTTTGGTGGTCTTGGGATTCGGAGTGCGTCCAGTGTTGCTTTGCCAGCATTTCTGTCTTCGGCGCATGCTACTCAGGGTCTGCACGCAAAAATTATTTATGGGGCTTTGAGTTCGGTGCAGACGTCGGGTTCGTCCGATGCCAGAGTTGCTTGGCTGTCTCTGCTGGGGCAGGATGCCGAGCTTCCGTCAGGGGCCGTTTTTCAGAGGTCCTGGGATGATCCACTGTGCAGGCAGATTCAATTGTCCATAATTAATTCTGGTTCTACTCCTGCATAGCGGGCGCGTCTCCGGGCTGCGGCCGAGCCTGAATCGGGGCTTTGGTTGAATGCATTGCCGTCTGAGAAGATTGGGACGCTTCTAGATGGAACTACTTTCTGTCTGGGAGTGGGTTTGAGGCTCGGCGTAAGGATAAACGAAGCTCATCGCTGTGGTTGTAGGGCACGTGTTGACGAGTTTGGCCACCACGGGTTGTCTTGCCAGCGAAGCGCTGGTCGTCTGTCTCGACACTCAGCATTAAATGATATTATTCGTCGGGCCCTTGTCACCGCTCGTGTGCCGGCGGTGCTTGAGCCGTGTGGCTTGGCGCGTGAGGATGGCAAGAGGCCTGATGGAATGTCTTTGATGCCTTGGAAGAATGGCAGGGCAATTGTTTGGGAAGCCACGTGCGTCGACACTTTGTCGCCCTGCTATTTGTCCAAGTCTGAGGTCGAGGCGGCAGCTGTGGCGGCGCTGGCTGAGAGTTTCAAGCGGCGAAAATATGAAAATTTAGCTAATGACTACTTTTTCGTACCTTTCGCCGTTGAAACTCTTGGCACGTGGGGAAATGAAATGAAAATCTTTTTATTCAATATAAGGATCATAAAAATCGGTTATTGATAGTAAAAAAAAAATTTCATTAAATTAATAAAACTAACACTTCGTAAAGAAAAATCTCTGCAGAGAAGAAGTGCCAAGAAACTCTGCAGATAATGTGTACATTAAACTTAATAATAATTCATTAGAACATGATCAAAGTTTCACATTCAACAAATAGTGTTTAGCAACAAACTTAAGGGAAGTCCCAATAAGAACTGGAACGGGAAGCCATGACCACACAAAACTTTGTAGTAGTCTTTCACTTTGTAGTAGTCCTTCTCGATCAACGTCGCTTTAGTGCAAACTTTAAATTTGTCTAAAGGTAAGGACTTTATAGACTCTGGAAGTTTGTTATACATTTTTATGCCCAGGCCCATAAACGAATCGTTTACTTTTTTTAGTCTAGAGCCACTATAATACAATTTATTTTTATTACGTGTGTTACAATTATGCATGTCTCTTACAAGCCTGTAATCATTTTTTTTAACATAGACTAAGTTATCATATATATTTATATTGAGAAGCCACAGTCAGTATATTTATTGTCTTAAACACATTTCTAAAAGACTCACGAGGGCCCATACGGTAGATCGAGCGAATGGCTCTCTTCTGCAGCACAAATACGAAAATAACTACAATACATAAGTCTCGCTGTGTCCACGTCAGTCAGGTGTCCAATTTTTTTTACCGCGTAGGCAGCAGAACTTAGCCTCTTCGCTAGACCACCAATGTGCCTCCCAAACTGTAATTTTGAGTCTATTCTGATACCCAGGAAGGCTGTCGACTCAACAATTTCCAATGCCACACTATTGATTACAATGTTAGTACTAAGATTTCTAACATTGGGTAAAGTAAATCTCACACATTTCGTTTTATTAGAATTAAAAGCAAGATTATTTACTCTAAACCAGTGCTCCACGTCCGATATAACCTCATTTATTGGTGCCGATTCATCCTTTCCTCGGCTAACTTTAACCACTAGATCTAACTCTTCCAATTTCTACTGTTTGGACCCTTCCCTTCAGGTAGCAAACAAGCAGCTCAAGTGCCCTATTACCTAAACCGTAATGCTTTAGTTTCATGATCAGAGTTTCGTGGTGGACGCAGTCGAATGCTTTAGAGAGATCGCAAAAAACACCCAGAGCATCCTTTGCTTCCTCCCAGGCCCCAAATATAAATTTCATAATATCAACTCCAGCATCGGTTGTTGATCGACCCTTTAAAAATCCAAAATGTTGTTTATTAAAGATATTATATTGACTAAAATGCGCTAGAAGTTGATTTAGAATAAGTTTTTCAAATATTTTGCTAATTGCTGGTAGTACCGAGATTGGACGATAATTAGCTGGGTCAATGTTACTACCAGATTTAAATAATGGAAGGCGAGGCACGACATTTTATAAAGGAGGTGTCTGTTCGCCTCTCCAAGGCCTGTGGTGATCCAAAGGCTGGCACTTACCTCGGCCAACGCATTAGTTTGGCCATTCAGAGAGGTAATGTTGCCAGTTTGTTGGGGACCGTGCCTTTCTCGGACAGCGATGAGCTAAAGGAGATATTTTTCCTTTAAAGTTTTATTTTATTTGTTTTCCTTTTTTTTTATTGTAAATAGTAGTTTTATTTTGAATTCATTAAATGAAATAAAAAATGTATATTAGTTAACTAATTTTAATGACAACTTTTCCTGTGGGTATGTTTTTTTTCTGAGTTTCAATAAGTGATTTTATATTCCTCATGTTGAGTGAAAAGCATTTCATTTCATGAAGTAATATTGGGCCTAAAATGCATTAGGGGAGTGAGATCCCAGTGGGCATGTCTGTATTTATGCCATGTCATGCATGTCTCTGTTAAGATGAATGTAGGAGGCAAAAGTAGCATTAGGATAGGAAGTAATTGGGTTTTCCCCTACAAGGATAGATGTTGTGTGTATGTTTGTAATCTCATTATAAATATTTCATTATTTTCACATGAAGTGCATCATTTAGAATGTGGATGAAGAATGTGCACCCTGACCATTGAATTTGTAGATGACAAGAGGACAAAATAAACATTTTTATTGAAAATTTAAATATGTAGTATTAATTTGTAAATTTCGTTTAAATTAAATCTAAAAAATAAGTAAACTTGACTTGGATGCGAGCTGCTTCAGGAGTGGTCATGGCAGCATTGGCAGGTTTTACTTTAGCTGCTACAAATTTAATTGTAGCTTGTTTCTTTTAACCCTTTAATTCTTTTGCTTTATCAGAAATTAAACTCCAAATATACTAATTTCTCAGCACCCAGAAGTCATAAGTTATCTAATACGGTAGATTTTAATGATTTTTACTGTCTGACCTTTTAAATACGTGTTATGTTAGGATGTAAACAACAATATTTGTAGTACATACATATATTCACACCTCCTATGTCCCTAAGGGGATAAGCAGAGACTATTGATTGCCACCTAGAACGATCCTGACTATTAACATACATACATACACATCACACTCAAACCCCTGTTGAGGGGTAGTCAGAGATCACAGATACCCATCCTGACAAACCACTTTTGCTTCATGGTACATTTATACACTCGCATATGTCGACTTCGCAGTGGTCATATATACTTCTAACATCACTTTCAATATGGAGTCTGTCTAACTGTCATTTGTCCTTTTAGGCCGGCCCCTACGTAATCGCCCTTCCAATTCACCCATATATATATTTCTTTTTTCAATCTATTAACCTTTATCTTCATAACATGCACAAACGATCGAAGCAAGCCCCTTTTAAATCTTAGCCTCTGCATATATTTTTAATTCTGTCATTCAATGTCACTCCTAAAATGCTTCGGTGTGTGACCTATGGGTATGGTTCGGCTTACATATACCCGTGGAAATGCGATGATGACTATGATAAGACTAAGGTAGGATAAAGAATAAAGGTGTATGATGTAGATGAAGTAAAAGTTTTTTTCCATGATTGGTATCAATGGGAATTCATGATCTCTGTTCAACCGTGTGTAGCGAGTTTGAGTAAAGTGTATTTTGGTAAGTTATTTAGATGGTCCAAGTAATTGTGATATAGTCACTTTTATTATGGGTTATTAGTTTTACACTAAAACATATTAGTCAAAAAGACAATATCTGCATTTTCATTGATATGACCTGGCATATGGAAGTTTTCAGTCTGAAATAACATAAACTTTTAGTACTAAAGTAACAAATTAAATTTTTCCATATTTATGTTCATTTCACTATAGATTTTAGTGTAAAATACTTACCATTTTTTATTTTATGCCTTATCCGCCAGCTCTTGACTTTCCACATGTACAGTTATGACAAAATGTAGAAAATATTTCAAGATTAAAATTTCTAATATATGGATAATTTTGAAACATAAACAATCTCTCGCTATTTCCACCGATTGCTCCTTGATCGCTAGTGGCGCTAGTTTCTACGTGTCATTGAATGAACGAATTTCTGTTATGTTGGTAATTTCAGCAAGATCGCTATCAGCGAGCGAACACCTTACATAATACAAATTTGTATAATCGATCGCGCAATCACTTTGCGACCACTGCTGATTGCAAATTTTTACATAAATTTACATACATAACCCTACATAAATAACCCTACCGAAATAAGTGTTCTAATGTCAATAACAACATTTTACTGCAGTAACCATTACTTGCATACATTATACTGTATTTCAATAGCTTATATAAGTAATTATAAAATATATGTAACTTTATTTATATATAATTAATATAAATAAAGCTATAAATCTTTTATAAAGTTCATAAACATGTATCTTATTTTATGTTATCAAAGTTCATGCTACAAGTAGGTAAATAGAATTAGGAATGAAATTCTGCGCTAAGTGTGTTTTTAAATTTTAACACCAATATAGGTTCTTACATCTGGTGCTAGTATCTACACATACAAGAATAGCTGGCTGTTACAGTGTCTTAACACTAATTATCATCTTACCACTTTCATTTTAAATTCGCCAGTCTTTTGCTAAATAATATCAAATTAGCAAACGATGAAGTAGGGAGGTACGCTTTGTCACGTACTCATGAAACATATATTTAGCGTGTGTGTTTGCGTACGCCGAGAACACACATGCATATAACTAACTCATAGTTGCTACAGTAACTGAATACTATCGAGAGAGCGGGATCTCTGTTTATAGTTTTGGAAACCTAAATACATATTGTGCTTAAATTATGTCGCCGCCGCCGCTGCTCCCCATTGATATGGCTACGTCGTGTCGTTAACGTATAGACTACCAATCCTATATACTACCTATGCATTCACGATCGTACATCTCTTCCGGGATAGTCAGATATTGAGTGTCAACTAAGTTATTGTGTAATCTTTGGTCAATCGAAACCTAATCTTTACCTGATACTCAATAGCCAATGTAATAGGTGATAAACAATGTCTTAACTTAACCAAACCAGGTTCATCATCATCATCAGCCTGTAGTAATGCACTGTTGGACTAGGCCTCCCCCAAAGACGCCACTTCTGCCTGTCAGTGGCCGTTCGCATACATTCGATGCCAGCCAACCTACGTTTACTAAGACGCGGTCTCCACTCTTGGACTTTTTCGCTCCAGCGACCATCAGTCCTTCTGCATACGTGACCAGCCCAACTCCACTTCAGCGTGCTAATTCTTTTCATATGTCAGTACCTTTAGTTCTCTGGCGTATCTTGCGATCGTACTATGAGAATATGAGGTACTCTCCGTGTCGAAATTCTGTATGAAACTTTCTTTCTGTACTTCCTTTTTTGTGAAATTTGGCCCATATATACTTTAATAAATTTTCCATCGAATGAATGCAGCTATAATATAATAATATAATGGTTTTATATTTATTTGATAATAAAATTTAAAATTTCATACTTTATGTAGATAGATGAATTCAAAACTAAATTTCAAAAAAGAATTTAACATTAAAAATATCTTACTATAAAAGGACCAAAAGCAGGTTTTATTAAAAAAAGACACAACAAAATTACACAATCACTTATTTATAACAAAACAATCTTAAAAATAATTTACAAGATAGGTACATCTAAATAGGAACTTAGATAATAAAAACACGTGGTAATTACAATTCTCTAGGCACAAAGATAATCAGAAAATGGCTCACGTGACCCTGGATAGGCAAACCGACAGTAGACTTCCCTTCGATGTTGACTTGACGAGCGCCGAGGAGCCAATGCGTCACGGCGGTCTCGCACGGGTTTTATAAGAGAGGTCGACTGGCAAGGGGACATGGTGGGGGATTCTGCTTATACGGCCTCTCCTGACGCTGGGGCGTCCTCGACCCTGGCGGCCGTGGAGGTGTCAGCGTGGTCACCGTCGTTGGAGGCAGCAGCATTGGAGGGACCTGCATTCAGCATCTGAAACATGGACGCGACACACGCATCCCCCGACTAGCGACACACGCTACGGGCTGTAAGCATCGTGTGGGCCTCACACGACACTTCTATGCGACTTGACGACACACGTCAACGCTTTGTGCGACTTGGCGACGAACGCCAACGCTATGCGACTTGACGACTAACGTCAACGCTTTGTGCGACTTGGCGACGAACGCCAACGCTATGCGACTTGACGACTAACGTCAACTCGGTGCGACTTGACGACTGACGTCAACGCTGTGCGACTTGACGACTAACGTCAACGCGGTGCGACTTGACGACTAACGTCAACGCGGTTCGACTTGACGACTGACGTCAACGCTGTGAGACTTGACGACTAACGTCAACGCGGTGCGACTTGACGACTAACGTCAACGCTGTGCGACTTGACGACTAACGTCAACGCTGTGCGACTTGACGACTAACGTCAACGCTGTGCGACTTGACGACTAACGTCAACGCTGTGCGACTTGACGACTAACGTCAACGCTGTGCGACTTGACGACTAACGTCAACGCTGTGCGACTTGACGACTAACGTCAACGCTGATTCGTCTTATTAAATTACCAGGATATTGCTCGTCGATTTTATTTAGATTTTAAGCAATTAGCAAACAATGGAAAGGGACTCTATTTAGCAAAGTACTCGTATAGCGAGAAGCAAAAATGAATGGGGAGGGACTTGCGTGGTTTTCTGCTAAGTGATGTTTAGATCGAGCTGCACCTTCCAGAGAGTACCTGACCATTCTGCCTTTTTATGATTGGCCTCGATCCTAAGCATATTAAGGATCGTCCGCATATATCTCTCCGCCTGGCCATTCGCGTGATGCATCTCCGGTGTTATAAAGTGGAGTTCACACCCCAGGTCATTAATCCACTGTGAAAACTCACGCGACTCGAACATCCGCCCCTTGTCTGTTACCAGCAGCTTGGGTACGCCGAAGTGTGCGACTGCTTGCATGATAACGCGCTTTAGCTCACCTACGTCCTGTCGTTTGATAGCGTACAGCATCGAGTATTTACTGAAGGCGTCCACCAAGACAAGAATAAATTTGTAGCCCTCTGACACTGGCAGTGGGCCCAGTGCATCCGCATGCACGGTATGGAACGGCCCTTCAGGTTTCGGCCACGAGGTGATGTTCTGCAGTGGAGCACGCGGGACGCGCTTTTTAGACACGCAGACTAGACAATGTGCTACGTACTTTTTCACAAACTGTCTGAGCCCCGGGAACCAGAAGTGTTTGAGGATCAGGTCCATAGTCTTCTCTACGCCTATGTGTTCGTGCTCATCGTGGAATACACGTAAGCAGCTGAGTCGATGGCCCTTGGGAATGTAGCACAGGAACCGTGGCTCTTCTCCTACAGGTACGTACTTGTAATAGAGGATATCATTCTTGACAACGTACCTGTTTGCATCGATGTTACCATCTTGAAGTCTCTGCATGAGCTCCTGCGTCTCGTTGTCCGCTGCTTGTGCGATTTGCGCCCAGTTTCAAGGCCTGGAGATCTGGTTCACTGCAAGAGGAGCTGGATTGCGACTTAAGTAGTCAGCGTGTGGCATGAGCACCCCCTTCCTGTACTCAATCGCGAAGTCAAAGTCCTGCAGGTAGATCCACCAGCGCGCCACACGGGGTAGTAAGTCCTTTTTGCGCTCCGTGGACTTAAGCGCATTGCAGTCGGTGACGACAATGAATTTCAAGCCTACAAGGTAATGTCGGAAATGTTGGAGTGCTTTTACGACTGCGAGCGTCTCCAGCTCGTAGGAGTGATATTTGCTTTCAGCTCCTTGGGTCACCTTGCTAAAATATGCCACCACATGTTTTTTTCCATCAGGATGTGTTTGGAGTAAGACCGCGCCGTAACCCACACTACTGGCGTCGGTATGGACTTCAGTGGGGAGAGCAGGACTGAAGATGGTAAGTACCGGCTCGCTGGTAAGTATTCCTATTAGCTCTCTGCGAATCGACTCATGTTCTGTGGTCCAGTGGAACTCGACACCCTTTTTGGTAAGATGTGCAATCGGCGCAGTCTTAGAAGCATACCCCGCGATATATCTCCGGAAGTAGCCTGCGAGTCCAAGCAGTTGTCGCACCTGCCTTACATTTTGAGGTGGAGCCGTGTTTACTAAGGCCTCAACTTTACGGGGGCTCGGCCGTACCTGACCACCACTTATGACCCTGCCTAGGTATTCTACTTCGCCTACTAAATATGAACATTTCTTAAGGTTAACCGAGAACCCGGCCTGAGTAAGTGTATATGGATAAGAACGACACCAAACTATCGGGAGTGAGATTCGCGTTAGCAGCTGCTGCGCGGACTTGCGCATTATCGATGCCTCGAATTACAATAAGAGTACGCAGTTCATCATTAATGCCTTGAATTATTCTTAACCGTAACAGCGTTCGGCGTGCGTACTCAGCATACGTTTGATATTTATCAGACGTTGTGTTCATCGCGTCGAACAATATATTTGCGAAATCTAACTTACTAGGACAGAGCGGCTTAAACTCCCGTTTGAAATTGGACCACGTGCGATCATTCGAGACCCACTCACTAAGCCAAATTGTGACATTGTGGGGGATTCTGCTTATATTACAATATAAGACTACATTATATTTTTATATAAAATATTCTATTTATATAAATGCTGTGCTTTATTGCTAATATTAATTTATATTCGGAGGTACGAATTGACTAACTTGTAACTTCAAGGAGAGATTTCGCTTCTTCAAGCAACTCTTGGTGTATCACAACACTCTTGCTTGCTTAAACTTGTAATATACGGATCAGAAGTATAGAGCAAAGTATGAAAATCATCTTCGTTTGTAGCCGATCGCGAACATTTTCTGGTATGATGCAACCGAAATTTCTTGTAATCCTTATTACGCGCTTCTTGCGCACCTTCAGAAAGTTCACCGATTTGTAACACAGCAAAATATTCAATAATCTGCTCCATGTATAAGAATTTTGTGTACAGATGAGGGCATATAGTACCAATTATACTTATTAACATACAATAGAGCTGTATCCAATGTATACTGTCCAAAGTTTGTTACATTTATAGAAAAACCAGAAGACATAACTTGTAAAATAATATACAATCGTTTTATCAATTCTATATCAACTTCAGTAATTTCTGCTGAAATTCATAATTCTGAAAAAACCTACGAGCAGTATTACCGTCATAACTGTTACCAGCACCTTGTTGTTGCTTATCTATATGTAAGCCAAGTTATTATTGTCAAATAACTGTATTGAGCTTTTGACAAATCTATATCTATGTATAACGCAAGAGCTTCTTCTTTATCGAATGTTAAGTGCTCTGACTTTGCGTTTTTCGTCTTTCTCAATGTTGTGCACGATGCTTACAATTGAAGCTTCTTCATTCTCACCTGACGATCTCAGCCCTTGAACATAAGCGTTGTGCACAAATCCCATGCCATGCTCTTGGATGAGCTCCATATTTTTGCGCTTCTTCATTTTCTTAGTCCTTTCAGAACATTCTTCATAACTCTTAGATGGCCGACCACGGGCTCTGGAAGAGCCATCAGTGCAGGGTTCGAGGGTTAAGGAAACTTTGAATTCACCATTTAACCATTCCAAATTCTCCTGTTCAAAACGATCTTTTTTCCTTTGGGCCTTATTCCACCTGTCATTACATTTGGATAAAAATTTCTTTTGGAAAGTTTTTATAACAGTCTTTACATTATCGGGGGTCAAATGATAGTTGTTGGCCAAATACTCCTCAATTGCTAGTAGATTTACTCCATTTATAATCAAAGTACACAAATCAAGTCGAGTACAAACGAATTAAGGTAATCACATATCTTTATAAATTTATCGGGTTTTGACCCGGTCTCAGATAAATTAATAGAATTAACTCATATTGAAAGCTTTTTCTACAAAGACTTGTTATTCTTATAATTTGATCAAATTAATTGTTAGGTTGCTTCAAACTGGTATTCCTATTTATACCTTGGCAATTGCACTCAATTTTATGCAAACTCAACGAGTTCACAACCGCATAACCTTACCTTATTTTATTATCAACATTATTTTTAACGTCGTTATCATTTGTCAACACAAATCGGAAACAATAGTGATATCCAGTGTCTATCTTGCTTCATCATAAACCACAAACATTGCACTAAAATAACTACTTAAATACTAAGTAAAAACAAAGAGTAAGTAATTGTATTCTCATCAGAAACTATAATAAATTATATACATAGATATTCTATTGATAAAAGCTTCATTTTATATTAGTATGTAAAATACTAATAAATAGCCATTTACCATAAAATCGAGATTTAACGAAAAATCCCTCTTTGCGTGTTTTACCTAATAAATTCATTTTGCGCAAATTTTTCGCAAAATTTTATTTTGGATTATTATAATTTAGTAGATTGAGCATCCACAACTGTAAAAAAAATCAACGGAGGCAGCTGCAGCTAACAATGATATTTCGGTTGAAAAATCGGAGTAATTGAAATCAGCTCTCATTCTTTACCTATTGATTTGTATATTTACTGTTTGGATTTTTATTTCTTTATTCTTTAAAAGACTAAGAAATGAGCTTTCCAAAAATATATAATATGTATATGTTTCAGATGTATATAGGGTTGGAAACGTACCATGAAGTCAACAATTTTATTCATGTGATTTTACGTAGAATCAAAGTTTGTACTTTAGGTGTTCTAAACACATATTAATACAAAAAATATGATAAAAAAAAACTTTCCCATTGGAAAAAACGTTTATTTATGTACATAAAACAATGTATAGTTAATTCATACCTGACCATTTGTAAAACCTATTTTCGGCACGGTATCTTATACTACAACAGTGCGCCGCTGCGGCGTGTAAATTGCAGACAGTTATATCAAGAAGTACGGATCGTTTCTATACGATGCAACGTATAAACTGATACTCCCCAAATCCAGATAGATGGTAATCAATCCGACACGAAATAAATTCAAGCTTTCCAGTGTTTGTAATGATGCTAGTACAGATTACATTATGTATGTATGTACGAGTAGGTATGCAACTGCCCAACCAATTATTTACTGACTCCGAAAGGTTACCGGATTTGTAAAAAGACATATGTATTTAGATTTTAGTGCTTTTGAAATAAAATGTGTTCTATACCGAAAGGTCGGCTGTAGTAATTCTTCATATGCGTAAGTATTATGATTACCTAAAATCTAAAATGGTCTCTTTCTTAGTCGTCAATCAGTTTAGCATTGACTGTCCATTGTGCGAGTCTTTTCACAATAACTTTTCGTAAGGTAGTTCAGTTCATATACGATAAAATTATATATTGTACAATACTTTTTAGCAAAACTGTAGATATAGCAGTCAAACAGTTTATTAATTACATTTATCTACACTACATACATTGTAACAAAATTGTGCTCATGAATCTAAGTGTAAGCTCGTTACAGTGCATAAAATCTAATTAAATTTTGTGACTAAAAATAATATTTTGTATATTTTACATAGCGTATGATTAAAAAACATCTGAAATACAAGCGGAACACCAGGCTCACAGACTTTTATAGGCGGGCAGTCGTACGAAAAATATAAATGTCTCGATTCCCATACAGATTTCTCTTGATCCTGATAAACTACTATTATTATACAGCCAATTATTAGTTTATGTGTTATGTAATGTCAATAATGTGATTGCAAAAATTTTTGCTTATGAAAAATTATGATGTGTAGTTGTGATGATAAATATAGGATTTTTCGTTTGTGATTTATACACCGGTTCGCGTTCTATCACCGAAGTTAAGCACCGCGGGCGTGGAAAGTAATTGGATGGGTGACTATTTAAATAGTTCATGTGCTGTTTTTTCGGTGAGGGAACCTGTTTGGTTATTAAGGACATAGTTAATCACTTATTCGATTGACCAAAGATTGCAAAAAAAATTAGTTGCCACGCAACATCAGTCTATCCCGAAAGGGATGTGAATGCATATTTTGTATATAGGATTTTTTTGTTAGTCTGTTGGGTAACGGCACGACGCGACGTAGATATATATATCAATCGGGGTCGGCTGCGGCGACTCAATGTAAGCACATTATTATGTAGACACTAGCACCAGATTGAAGTACCTCTTTAGGTGTTAAAATTTTCAAACACACATCGTGTATTTTTGTATAATTAACAACTTACATAAGCTCCTGAAATACGCTATAATGTATGTTAGTAATGGTTACTGCTCTAAATTATTGTTTGTTAAAATACCTATTATTTAATTTTATTTGTGCACACATTAAGGTTGCTTTACACTATGATTAGTGACTAGGTTTGGACAGCTACTGATTAGTGCAACTGATTTCCTGTTTGGGGAAGTGAACAGAAGTGTGTTCTAATTTTTTGCAAGTAATCTTGTCCGGTGTGCCCTCACTTGCAGCGAGCCTGCCACTATTCAGGTCTGGTTTAGTCAGTAGTCGGGTCAGAGTTTAGCGTTTAGTGAGCGTCGACGCTTGTTGTTGTACAAAAATGGGTAAGTGGAACGAATACATAACTTATAAAATTTGTGCAGGAGTATATAAAACATGAATGCCTTTACAACTTTAACTTATTTTATTATCCTTTAATCACCGAACCTCGCAGTCGCAGTATTATTGGACACTACTCGCACTACACACTTACTCTCGCACTAATCAAAGTGTAAGCTAGCCTTTAGAACAGAGCGCAACTTGCGTGTGCCGCCGCGCCAGTTTGCCACGGCGCGCTCGCGTCACCAATGTGTACTTCTGTGCCGCTTATCTAAAGCTGTTTTACGTCACAGAAAATTATATAGGTATAAACTAAACTTTGAACTGCCGCCGCCGCCAACGCTGCTCGCTTCTATTTAAATGAACACCTTACACTCAGAAATAAAATTCTTTATTGTAAGGCCAGAGAGATTGCCGGTCAAAAGAAATACAAATATATGTGGGTGCGTACTGCGAATATACTGCTACGTAAAAGTGATGAGTCACGTGTGCTGCATATCCGTAATGATGATGATTTACACAAGATCTTATGACTTTTTAGTGGCGTAAACGTTGTTCCTTTAATGTTATATTTTATTTATTCCACTTATACATTTAAACTATTTACGTTCATTTTTAATTGTAGCCTAAATATTTCTAATGAAATGAAATGAAATGAAATGAAATTCTTTTTATTCAATACCAGGATCATAAAATCACTTATTGAAGGTCAAAAAAAAAAAAAAAACATTTCCATCGGAAAAGTTGTCATTACAGTTAATCAATTGAAATAAAAATATTAAATAAATCTAATTAAACTAATGGCATTTCGTAAAGCAAAATCCTGCAGAGAAGAAATGCCAAGAAACTCTGCAGACATGTTTCAATACAATACAACTTAATTAAATAATCCATCAGAATGAGACTGCAGCCTGACTAGCAACCAACGAATATTATGAGCAACATATTAAAGGTGTCCCAATAAGAACATGCATCGTGAGGCTGCAATCACACCAAGATGAAACGTCACATAACATCATTTAGATAATCTTTCACTTTGTAGTAGCCCTTCTCGATCAACGTCGCTTTAGTGCAAACTTTGAATTTGTCTAGAGGTAAGGACTTTATAGACTCTGGAAGTTTGTTATACATTTTTATTTTTATGCCCAGGCCCATAAACGAATTGTTTATTCTTTTTAGTCTCGAGCCACTATAATACAATTTGTTTTTATTGCGTGTGTTACAATTATGCATGTCTCTTACAAGCCTGTAATCATTAATATTTTTTTTAACATAGACTAAGTTATCATATATATATTGAGAAGCCACAGTGAGTATATTTATTGTCTTAAACACATCTCTTAAAGATTCACGAGGACCCATACGGTAGATCGAGCGAATGGCTCTCTTCTGCAGCACAAATACTGAATTAATATCAGCAGAATTGCCCCACAAAAGAAGCCCGTATGACATGACGCTATGGAAATAACTAAAATAAACAAGTCTCGCGGTATTCACGTCAGTCAAGTGTCTTATTTTCCTAACCGCGTAGGCTGCAGAACTTAGCCTTTTCGCCAGACCACCGATGTGCTCACTAAACTGTAATTTTGAGTCCATTGTGACCCCCAAGAAGGTAGTGGACCCCGCAATATCTAAAGCCACATTATTAATTACGATGCTAGTAGTTGAGCTCCTAACATTTGGCAAAGTAAACCGTACACATTTTGTCTTATTACAATTAAAAGCAAGATTGTTTATTCTAAACCATTGTTCCACCTCTGAAATCACATTACATATCCTTTCTGTTTCGTCTTTTCCTCTGTTAACTTTAAACAATATAGAAGTGTCATCCGCAAACAACACCATGTGGCAACGGCCCTGACTTAAATAAGGTAAGTCATTTATATAAACTAAGAAAAGGAAGGGCCCAAGAATGGAACCCTGCGGAACACCCATAGCAGCCGAGCTGCCGCTCGATCTAGCTCCGCCGAATTCAACACTCTGGATCCTTCCCCCCAGGTAACATGCAATTAGATCCATAATGTTATTACCAGATATCCACGTAACGTCGCATTCATGTTATTATTATTGATGTGCATATTTTACTCCTTTTCATTATTGTGTTTGCTAGGTAATTGTAAGATAAATGTCTGTGGGAGAGCGAGCTCATTTAACTTTATTTTATTTGATACTTATTCTTAGCAATGCTTGCAAAAAAAATTACATTTCTCTACCAAAACAAATATACAGAATCATAAATGATAATGTCCCACAGCACTACCTGAAGGCGAATAGATATCCCGCGTGGTTTTCAAAGGCCTTAATAAGCACTCTTACTCGTAAAAACAAATTATGGTTACGTTGGAAAACATATAAATCGTTGGTTGATTATCTTGAGTATTCACTACTTAGGAAGAGATCGAAATTGCTCCTGAAGAAGTGTTATTCTGGTTACATTAGTAACGTTGAGGATTCATTAAAAAATAATGTAAAACATTTTTGGAAATAAACTTCTACTCTATAAGCTACTAACTCAGGATACCCACGCACAATGAAATTAAGATCTCTTTCCTCGGATCAGCCCAATGATATCGCAGACATGTTTTCTTCTTTTTTTAAGTCAGTTCTTGAGCCAGGCCAGTGGAATGCTTATGACATTGATGCTTTTGATTCGAATACATCTGATATGATGCAACGTATAAACTGATACTCTCCAAATCCAGATAGATGGTAATCAATCCAACACGAAATAAATTCAAGCTTTCCAGTGTTTGTAATGATGCTAGTACAGATTACATTATGTATGTATGTACGAGTAGGTATGCAACTGTCCAACCAATTATTTACTGACTCCGAAAGGTTACCGGATTTGTAAAAAGTCATATGTATTTAGATTTTAGTGCTTTTGAAATAAAATGTGTTCTATACCGAAAGGTCGGCTGTAGTAATTCTTCATATGCGTAAGTATTATGATTACCTAAAATCTAAAATGGTCTCTTTCTTAGACGTCAATCAGTTTAGCATTGACTGTCCATTGTGCGAGTCTTTTCACAATAACTTTTGGTAAGGTAGTTCAGTTCATATACGATAAAATTATATATTCTACAATACTTTTTAGCAAAACTGTAGATATAGCAGTCAAACAGTTTATTAATTCCATTTATCTGCACTACATACATTGTAACAAAATTGTGCTCATGAATCTAAGTGTAAGCTCGTTACAGTGCATAAAATCTAATTAAATTTTGTGACTAAAAATAATATTTTGTATATTTTACATAGCGTATGATTAAAAAAACATCTGAAATACAAGCGGAACACCAGGCTCACAGACTTTTATAGGCGGGCAGTCGTACGAAAAATATAAATGTCTCGATTCCCATACAGATTTCTCTTGATCCTGATAAACTACTATTATTATACAGCCAATTATTAGTTTATGTGTTATGTAATGTCAATAATGTGAATGCAAAAATTTTTGCTTATGAAAAATTATGATGTGTAGTTGTGATGATAAATATAGGATTTTTTGTTTGTGATTTATACACCGGTTCGCGTTCTATTACCGAAGTTAAGCACCAAGTCGGCGCAATTCTTCTTGTCTTCCTGTGCCATGTCCCGAATAAGAGATCTAATTACTGGAGTAGCTGATACAGTGCCAATCATCAAGCTTAGAGCAGAATTCTGGGTTGTCTTCTGCTTGATTACGTTAATCGTTAATTGCAGTTTCCACAAGTTACTTGACCAATCATAATTATTAGCCTGGATGCGAATCATATTAAGCACTGTCCTAGCGTACCTCTCTACTTGACCATTTGATTGGTGCATCTCAGGAGTAATTAGGTGGATGTCAGAACCCATATCTTTTATAAACTCAATAAACCTGGCAGACTCAAACATACGGCCCTTGTCTGTTAACAATTCAGTTACATCCTTTTTCCTCATTGGATAAAGAAGCGTGTACTTAGTAAAAGCATCTATGATTAGCAAGACAAACTTGTACCCGTTCGACTCTGGTAGCGCACCCAATGCATCCAAATGTATGACCGAAAATGGTTCGTCAGGTTTCTCCCACGAGGTAATTATTTGGTGTGCGTTCGCGCAGCGGAATGTTGTTGAATTTAAAGATTTGAATTATGCAGATATTTAGTGTATGACGTCGTATAATTGTGTATGGTAAAAAAAAATTTGTGCACGCAGCCATTGTGGAGAAATTCACCAAAAACTGATTCCGCTGGGCGAACGTTCGCCCAGCGGAACTTTTTTTGATCCATTGACTTTAGAAGAAAAGAGATGTGTCCAAAAATTAGTGTGTATTTGTGTGTAATTGTGTATGTATGAATAAAATTAGTGC
This sequence comes from Leucoptera coffeella, assembly GCA_030578115.1. NCBI lineage: Eukaryota > Metazoa > Arthropoda > Insecta > Lepidoptera > Lyonetiidae > Leucoptera > Leucoptera coffeella. The sequence goes on from JAMBLF010000002.1 coordinate 3,928,026, forward strand.
ATGCATAAACTTCGGAGAAATTCAAGTTTCCGCTACGCGAACGTTTGGCCATTAGCTAGTTTTCATACAAAGCGCTTACATAGAGAGCTGTAGATTTTTACATACGTTGTTTTGAATTTGTTTATATTTGTTTAAAAACAGATTTAGAAAAAAAACGTAAGGCTTAAAAGATAAAAATATAAACGTAAAATACGCTTATTAGGTCTTAGTTCTTAAAGTATGCACTTTGGGGTCTAGATTTTCACGTTTATACAAACCTTGTAAGTGTCTGCAACACGTTGCCAAGTATCAATGATGTTCCGTTAGTAATTAAAGAGTTATAGGACAATTTACCACGAATAGATCACTGTTTACAAAGCAGTCAAATATCATGACGTTCTAAAGGAATTGCATGGTAAAATGTATGCCAATAATTAGTGTATTCATTCAACTATTCACATGCAAAATTTCATGTCATTAAATTCAGTAATTAAAGAAAAACAATTATAATACTGACGAAGCATCGAAAACCTACATAACCCGACCAAGTTCGGATAGCTACAAAAAAGCGGCCGTGCAATATATTTAGGTAACATCCCAAAATTTACAGTATAATACCGGTATTGAATTGGTACAGGTGATAACACAATTGTTGTTTCGATATAATTTATAGGTCATTTATTTTTGTACACCTACTTTTTTAAATGTATTTGACTATGACAGAAAGTAGGTACCGTTTACGTAGGTACTTTATTTAAGTATGCGCTTGAGACTTGAGATATAATCTAAATACAGTGTAAACTCTTTATAATATTATTCTCTATAACGATAAACTCTCTATAACATAGAAAAGACCGGAATCAGTTTTTGGTGAATTTCTCCACAATGGCTGCGTGCACAAATTTTTTTTTACCATACACAATTATACGACGTCATACACTAAATATCTGCATAATTCAAATCTTTAAATTCAACAACATTCCGCTGCGCGAACGCACACAATTATTTGTTCTGGGGCTATAGGTACAGGTTTGTCAAAGAAGCGCTCTTTGACAAACATATAAGGCAGTGTTGTACGTATTTTTTTACGAACTGCCTGAGACCCGGAAACCAAAAATGGCGCTGTATCAGATCTACGGTTTTATCATAACCAACATGATAGTGCTCGTCGTGAAAGACGCGCAGCTGACTTAATCGATGCCCTTTTGGAATATAACATAGAAACCGAGAATCTTCACCTTTGGGAGTTTATTTGTAGTACAAAAGGTCATTTCTTGGGACATAGCGGTTTGAGTCCAAATTACCTTCGCTAAGCTTCTGAAGGAGGTCTTTTGTTTCTTCATCCGCTTGCTGAGCTATTTGGGCCCAATTACGCGGACGACTAATATTATTGACCTCATAGGGTGGATTCCGGCTTAGGTGATCAGCGTGTGACATTTGTATACCTTTACGATATTCAATTACAAAATCAAAATCTTGCAAATAAATCCACCACCGTGTCACGCGCGGCAATAAGTCTTTTTTTCGTTCGGTAGATTTGATTGCGTTGCAGTCGGTCATGACAGTGAATCTAATGCTGATCAAGTAATGGCGGAAGGCCTGTAATGCTTTGACTACGGCGAGTGTTTCCAATTCATAAGAGTAGTACCTGCTTTCCGCTCCTTGGGTGGTCTTGCTGAAATAGGCTACAACTTTTTTATTACATTTGTCGTCAATTTTAAACAAAATCGCCCCATATCCAATACTGCTAGCGTCCGTGTGGACTTCAGTTGGGAGGCTAGGGTCAACAATGGTAAGCACTGGTTCGTTAGTTAAGATACTAATTATTTCTAAACGAACCTTTTCCCTAACATCGTTCCATTCGAAAACGGTTCTTCCTTTAGTAAATGAGATATGCAAGCTGTTTTTATTGCATAGCTCCTGACATATTTATGGAAATACCCAGCGAATCCCAAAAATTGCCGTACCTGCTTGACGTTTTGCGGTGGTAACGAATTAATCAGAGCCTGCACCTTACAAGGGCTCGGCCTCACCTGACCCCGACTAATCACACGGCCTAGGTACTCAACTTCAGTGGACAGGAACGTACATTTACGTAAGTTAATAGAAAATCCCGACTCAGGGTTGTTAAAACTTGTCGCAGGAGCTCTATACCCTCACATACGGTAGTACTCATAAGAAGCACGTCGTCAATGTAAACCAGGACCCTTCCAGACTCAATAAACCGCTTCAGCGACCTGTTTATTATTCTCTGAAAGACAATTGGTGAATTTGACAATCCAAAGGGCATTTTGAGGTACTCGTAGTGACCCTCGGGAGTGACGAAAGCTGTACGGTGTATTGAGTCCTCATTGATCCTGATTTGATGGAATCCGGAGACCATGTCGAGTGAGGTAAAGTGGTGATGCGCTTATCACCCAGCCTATCTATGTGGTCATTTTTCAGCGGTAACGGGTACCGATTTTTAATTGTCACACGATTAAGAGCGCGTTTCTAAGAGGTCCCTAACGATTTTGCGCACCTTAAGTTTTTCAGTGTAAGACAGCTTATATGGCCTGTAGACGATGGGTACGTTGCTAGTAACGTTAATTTGTAACTCTCCGGTCGTTACGGTGGTAACAGCTGTTTCCGTAATCAAAAACTTGGAAAACTCCCCAATCATCTTGACGAACGCATCACGTTCCTCGCCTTGGAGGGGAGTGTTGATATCAGGCGGAACCTTGGAGCTAGTAACGAGGCCTCGGTACGTGATCGGAATGAGTAATAACGTGCCTATCGTTAGTCCTAATGTAGGCAATTCCATCTCTGTTGAGTACGTCCGTGCCTATAATTAAAAGTACCGACATATAGGTCGCCGGAACAATAACAAAATCTGCCTCAAGTGCGATATCGCTTAACTCGACAATGAGGGTAACATACGAGTCAGTTTTTATAGTAATAATGTCCAAATATTAATATATATATTATATTAAACATAAACTAAAATTCCAAATTTCGTGTTACATTTCTTGACACTGAAAACCTAATAAAATCTACGTTTCTTTAGTATATCCTTATTAATAGTAGAACTAGTATGCTGATATAAAATAAAAGTTTTGAAAAAAAGTTGTCTACCTGAAAGAAATTTACAAGATTGATACAATAAAATGGTCGGGTAACGGTATGACTTGAACATTATCACTTTAAGAAGAAGTCTCTGAGAGATTTCCAAATGTTTTAAAGTTGTTTTATGTGTTCCACCCCAAGAGACAATGTAGTATGTTAAGACACTTTCAGCAAGTGCAATATAGACTGATCTTAAAAGTGTTTTGTCTAAAACATGCCTCAGATTTTTGAAAATGAAGATAATTTTTCTTACTCTTGCGCTTAGTTTTTAATGTGTAGACGCCTAAGTATTTGATTGATGAAGATCTTTCGAGTGAAGGACAAACACATGAGTCATCACAACGAGTAAGATGAGCTTTTATGTCTAAGGAAGAAGAAGGTTGAGTATTGTTTCTAATTGAAAATGCAAGATACTTTGTTTTATCTACATTTAGTGTTAAAGTGTTTACTCTTAGCCAATTAGTGACCATTTTCAGACCTTGATTAGCAATATTGAATACACTTTCCCAAGTATCCTCTACAAAAACCAAAGCTGTATGGCGTCGCATCAAGTAAAATACTTCTTAAAATATACATGTAGAATAAATCAACTTTAGCAGCTTCACTTCAGAAGAAAAAAGCCGCTTGTAATATATTAAGCAATGACCTCAAACATCAAAATGATTACTTATTGCTTTCCAAATTTCACTTATTGAACTAAGAAATAATTGATCTGGTGTAATTATCCAGCAGTTTAGCTGTGGTCGCCAACAAAATGGACGTGCTTTCATGCTGGCATTAGCCCAAAACTGAACGCGATCTATTGAAAATCGATACTCGCGGCGGACGCGTAAGTTATCCATAGATAAATGTATGAAAAGATGGCGGCCCATAATTGGGCGTTCTATACTTACGAATACTGCAGTATTATGAATAAAACAGGACCTAATATGTTTTTAGTCAAATTATTTAGTATTTAGAGAACCCATTATTGTATATTTTGATTTCAGATCTGACTCCGTGACGATACGAAAAAGTACAAAACCCTGTTTGCGCTATTTTTCGGATTTTTCATCAACTTTATACATTTATATTTACGTAATTATTGATATTTAACTCTTGAAACTACTTCATTAATCATTAATTTCCGTGATTCATTATGCTACCTTGAAAGTATGATAGGTGTTAGTAAGTTCTAAGTAGGTTTAAACTGAATAATGAAAACACTCGTTTCGCTCATTTCCGCGAACAATAACCTTAAACTATTGGCATTTCGTAAAATAAAACCTGCAGAGAAGAAATGCCAAGAAACTCTGCAAACATTATTAAACACTAATTAAATAATATCCATCCATTAGAATGTGACTGCAGCCCAAACAGCAATCAAACGACATATTCTGAGCAACAACTTAGGGGGGTTACAATAAAGGCACGCATCATGAACCTGCAATCACACCAAATTTAACCTGTTTTATATTTTGTTTACCGAGACGCGGCCGCCATTCGAGAACCACTTTGCTCCAACGGTCGTCCAGTTTACAACAGACGTGTCCGGCCAACTGCCACTTTAGCTAGCAACATCGATAGACAATGTCTACGACTTTAGTTCTCTGCCGGATAATCTCGTTCCGGACTCTGTCCTTAACGGACATCCAGCATTGAACGTTTCATTGCTCGCTGAGCGACACGAAACCGCTGAGCCAACCCGACTGTCATCTTCCACGTCTCGGCACTGTATGTCATTACAGGTACGACGCACTGATTGAAAACCCTGGTCTTAAGACACTGCGGTAGTGGCGACGAGAAGATATGACGCAGTCTCTCGAATGCTGCCCAGTCCAGCTGCACTCTTCTGGAAATCTCAAGCTCGAAGCTGTTCCTACACATTTGCAGAACCTGGCCCAGGTAGACATATTCCTGGACCACTCCGAGCGTTTCTCCACTCATCGTGATCGGCTCCGGTACGACGAGTTCATTAAACATGACTTTCGTCTTGTCCAAGTTCATCCGGAACGACCTTGAGGCAGCGTTAAGACTGTGCAGCATTCTCTGCAAATCCTGCAGCGACTTCGTCATTATGACAATGTTGTCAGCGAAGCGGATGAGCGTAAGGTATCTGCCATTGACAATGATACCCATCCCAGTCCAATTCAGAGTCTTGAAGACGTTCTCCGGTGCGTTTGTGAATAGTTTCGGGGAGATGTCATCTCCCAGTCTCAATCCTCAGAACAACTGTATAGGATTCGTATTTTAGTTTTGGACTTAAACAGATATCGTCGCCATCATGTATAGGCTCCTAAACATGTGCACATAACGCCAACTGACTACGGTATGGTCTACGGTACTTAAACCTTTTAAAAATTCTGCCTGCTGCGGTTGGAAGGTGTCAAATCTTGAGACCAGACGATTAGTGAGCACTCTTGAGAACAATTTGTAGACGTGGATTAGGAGCGCGATAGGCCTATAAATCTTCAATATATATAGATAGATAGGCTTTGTTTCCCTTTTTGAAGAACAAGGCCACCACGCTCGCACTCCACGCCGTCGGGGTAGTCCCATTAGCTATGACGGAATTAAATAGATGTTTGAGCTTCTGCAGGGGTGGAGCTCCTCCCGCCTTTAGATGCTCAGAGGTAATTCCGTCTTCGCCGGGAGCCTTCCCATTACGCAATTGTTTGTGAGCACTCCCAATCTCGTCTTCGTCCACGAGGAGGTCATCATCAATGTAATGGCGCACCAATGTGGCTCTTGGGTCCTCCGCATCGGGTGGAGGCTTAGGACATGCAAGGCGTATATACGGCCGTAAAAGCCCTCCACCTCGATAAGAATCCTCGGAATTGAAGTGACGGTTCTGCCCTCTGAGGTTTTCAGCTTCGTCAGATTTGACGTAGCCATTCTTTTACTGAAGACAGTCGACCCTCCGATTTCGCTCAATGGCATCTTGAGTGAGCTGCGTATTGTACCTTCAGAGGTCACGTCTCACCGATTTACGGATGGTCTTATTGAGACGTTGAGTATCTGACGAAGTTGCCTCTGACAATTCACGTCGAATCCGCATTTATTCCAAGGTTTCGCTTGAGAGCTTGTACTTTCAGATACCTTGCCCTCCCTTGAAGTATCTTTCACGCATTTCGCGAAGTACCCTCAACACTTGCTGTGGTATGCAGTACCTCGAAGCGATTGCGTAATTCTAACTGGAACGCTTGAGAGCTGTGCGCGGATTGGAGCATCTTCGGGTGAAGAACGGATCGTCTTCTCTCGGCCTTGAAGTCGAAATTCAGGGTGCCTGTCACCAGGTGGTGGTCACTGCCGGTTTCAAACCTATTGACCACTGAGACATCCCTGAACACGTACCTTTTGTCAGCCAAGACGATCTCGTTCTTCGTCCTACCATCTGGGCTCTGCCAGGGCCACTTCCAATGGGGCTTCATCTTGAAGAACGTATTCATACAAAACAGCTCCTCTTTATCCAGGAATTTGATCAGCATTCTTCCTCTGGCACTTCTGCGTCTAACTCCGTGCGCTCCGTTACGTAATTAATCGCATTCGCGCACTCCTACTTTGGCATTTAAGTCCCCCATGACAACGGTGTAGTGGGTCTTGGTGGTGTTATTCATCGCCTTGGCGATATCTTCATAAAGCACTTCGACCTCACTATTGTCAGTTTCAGTACAAGGTACGCTACCCGGGTCACGGAGAACCCTGTTGACGAGAAAACTTACGCCACCCTGTGACCTCTGGTTGCCCTCCCGGAAGTAGAACAGATGACCTGATTCTAGGGTAATGGTGTCCTCACCAAGTCTTCAGACTTCCGAAGAAGAACGCATATGCAGTGACAAAACAATTATAAGGCAATCACTATATTCATGGCACATTCAATGTATCAGCGTGTTGGTTTGATTTATATTTCTGGTATAAGTATGTATACAGTGTCCATCTTTTCAGATCGTAATTGAAAAACGTGATCGTTTTTCTCGGAATAACGTGTTGCATTTATGGCCTTTTGTGATTCAGGATTTAAAGTCTCTAGGCGCAAAAAAATTTTTTGGGAAATTTTGTGCTGGATCTATTGATCATATAAGTATCCGACAGTTACAATGTATTTTAATGAAGGTTTGTTAAAACAGTAAACGTAGTCTATATATAGATGTAATAATCTTCTAGTAAAAAAAAATTGGTTCATAAAACACATTTAGTCATATCTATAAAATCATAAAGTTTTTATTCTACGTAAATTATTAATTTATTGAGATATTTTTTATATTGATATTTGATCAATTCGGAGATTATTTAGACTTCACATTCAAAGAAAATTTTTGAGTCAGTAGGGATGATATGAATTAGTGTCAGTCTAGTCAAGTGGTTAGCCGTGTCACCATTTACAAGCACTGACTATTTATTACCTGTTCGAGGAACAGATAGGTTTCATCACAATGTTTTCATTCACCGTAGTATTAATAGTATTAGTATTATAGTCGAATGTATTTATGATACATGTACAAATCGAAAAACTTCATTTCCATTGCATTGGTACGAGTACAAATCGGTTCTTGGCTCGAAGTTTTCTATTTAATGAATCTTTTATTATATTTTTATTATTATACTATTAATTATATTTATAAACCGTATTAAAAACAGTATAGTATTTCACAATCATAAAAAACTATTTTATTAAACTAATTTTTTTATGCAGCCCCGCATTTAGCATTTTTCGCACGTGTATACTTTCGCAATGACTATGTGTAATGTTTCGTCCGTGAACTACCAAGCAAAATACTTTGGACGACTTCAGCGCCGCTCAGTCGACGCCGCTCACGGAGTCGCTAATTGGTGTCGTCCCACCGGTACGGTCAGCTGACGAAACTACGGGAGGACGCTTCGAATTTCCTATTCTAGTTGGTTACTACCTTTAATGACCAAACAATGACGCGCAAGGCCTGTTTAAACAAAGTCTTTGAACTATTGAATGCTAAGGCTGTCAACTATTTTATTACTTAAGGAGTTTGATATGATGACGCTGGAGGCAAATTCAATCTTTCTTCGCTTTTTTTTTCTCAGGGTGCTCATTTCGGTTCGGTAATTCTGTAAATGCGCTTATCTTTCTTTTCATTTCTTCGAAATTATTTTTGTTTCCGCCGATTTACTGCAGAACTGGCAACATCTCCTCTCTACGTCTAGGCATTCATTTTGTAAAATAAAAATAAGTAAAGATTTAGACAAAAATATTTACGTAAAAGTGAAGTTCGTTATGACAAGGAAATATAAATTATTTATTTAACAAAACAAGACTAAACCATTCCCTTGTACTCAAATTTAAACTATAAAGTTAAAGTACTTATAAAATTAAATTATATAAAAAGTAATTGGAATTCTGAATTTCACACTAGCGACAATGACGACCTACACTGATTATTGCACCCAATGTCAAACTGACACACAGACAGAAATTTTTACGGACAAATAGCACTGCTATTTGAATATGAGGATAAATAGCCAAACTGAACAAAGCTAATCCCGAGGATCACCCTGTTGGCAACCTGAAATCGAATAAATTAATTTGTTTTTGAATAATAGTTTAGTTTTGTTGAATAATAAACCGAATGGAACCGACACGACAAAAACGTCGGGTTAATAAAGGTAACTTTATTATATAAAAACACATGCGATAAGTCCCGTTAGTTATTAATCTTGAGTATAAATCCTTACGTATTCGTATTACTCCAAGTATTCGTCTTTTCAAAAGTTTAATACGTAACCGCCATTATGAATTAATCAAAGTGCATAGTGAGCTATATAATTTACTCTCGGAATGCAGTGCTGTTTTATTAATTATCTGAGACCGGGTCAAAACACGATAAATTTATAAAGATATGTGATTACCTTTATTTTTGCCCGACGTTTCGTCAGATGAAACCGTGTATAAACCGGTGAACTACAATCCAACGGCAAGAGTTTATCGCCGTATTCGTACACTGATCAAGGACCAGGAGGATCGTTTCACTGAAGACGAGTATGGGCAACTGCACAGGGCGAGAGTGGTACATCCACCGAAACTTTATGGCTTGCCGAAAATACATAAAGCTAACGTGCCTTTGCGACCGATTGTCAGCCAAATTGGATCACCCACGTACGACCTGGCAAAGCACGTGTCAAAAGTATTGCAGCAACTGGTGGGCCTGACGTCGTCCTATGTGAAAGATTCACGTCACTTTGTTGGAATGATAAGGAACACACGACTGGAACCAGGTGAGGTATTGGTGAGTTTCGATGTCGAGTCGTTGTTTACCAATGTTCCAGTGGACGAGTGTTTGGCAGTCATAAAAGACAAGTTTAGGCAGAGAGACGTATCAGATAGATACATCACGTTGTTAGAGCACTGCTTGAAGGGAAGCTACTTTTTGTACCAAGGCCAGTATTTCCTTCAGATCGATGGTGTGGCAATGGGCAGCCCTTTGGCGCCGGTACTTGCCAATATCTGGATGGAACATTTTGAAGAAAGGGCTTTAAATGGGGGACCTTCAAGTATTAGACTTTGGAAGAGATACGTGGATGACATCTTTTGTATCATTGGAGGAGGTGAAAATAGTGCGAGAGAATATGCCAGTTACCTAAACTCCATCCATCCAAAAGTCAAGTTCACCGTTGAGGTTGAAGAGGATCGAACGTTGGCCTTTTTAGACGTTAAAGTAATGGTCAGATCGGATGGAACCTTGGCGCATTCTGTACCCAGGAAACCTACACACACGGACAGATACCTGCACGCCACGTCACATCACCACCCACGTCATACGCAGTCTGTTGTGAGGACTTTGGTAAACCGGGCATATGATCTGTGTGACCCTGACCATTTAAGCGGAGAACTGGCTCACATCCAGGAGGTGCTGACGAAAAATGGTTACAAAACGACAGGTCTCACGGTGAAACCAAAGAGATAAACATCCAATTGTACGCAGACAACCGGCATTTCTACCATATGTGAAAGGAATAACGGACAAAATAGGTGCAATCTTAAAACAGTATTCGATTGACACCGTTTTTAAACCAGTATTCAAAGTAGCAAGCAAATTACGGAGCGCGAAGGATGTTATCCCTTTTCAAAACCCGGGTGTTTATAAAATTCAATGCAGTTGCGGTAAAGTTTACATTGGCCAAACAAAAAGAAGTGTCCAGGAACGGGTCAAGGAACACATAGCAGCTGTAAAGAATAGGCAACCACAAAAGTCAGCGATAGTGGAACACCTGATGTCTGGTTCAAACCATTGGATTGAATTACATCAGCCTCAAATCATCTCCACGGAACAACATTATTATCCCAGAGTTGTTCGTGAGGCTATTGAAATTAAAAAACATTCCAATAATTTCAATCGTGAGGATGGTTTTAGGCTGTCAGAAACATGGGAACCAGTAATCATGGGATTATATTCGCGTAGCGTAACTGCGGATGTGTCTTCGGATAGTGTGAGTGTAGTGTGTCGTGCTATGAATTAACAAAAATTCCAATTGTGAGGGTAGACAGACATTTTAGCTGTGACGGACTTCCCGCTAGTCTAGCTTGCTAGCTAGTCTTTCCGCGACCACGGCCTATGCAACTGGGTCGAAACGTCGGGCAAAAATAAAGGTAATCACATATCTTTATAAATTTATCGTGTTTTGACCCGGTCTCAGATAATTAATAAAATGAGTATAAAACGCGAGTGTTTAAAAATAACTAATGCAGTGCTGTGTTATCTACTAGTGATTTTGATTTATGCGATCGAATTACTTACATACAAGCTACTACAACACGTAAGTTATGTGAGGCGTCGCATGAAAAGAAATTCACGAAGTTGGCGGATAGTGGAAAATGTAAAGTGGATTCTGAATGTTGTGTCAATAGCAATCGCCCAGACAAGCAGCTAGTAATCAACCGTACTGACCTTTCCCTTGACGAGAGCACGCAAAGCATTCTAGAAAAGGGCTTTAATTTTGCAACGACTCCAAGAGCAATTCCAAAGGAGGCAATAATTTGTAGCATAGAGGAGGCAATTTCAATAAACAGAATACCTTCGAAGGAGGCGGAAATTTTACGACAAGATGTGGCCGTTATCTTGCGAAAATCAAAATTGCCCAAGTCAAACGTTACTGCAGGTGAGCGAAAAGCATTGATGAACCTTAGAAAAAACAAAGACGTTTTAGTTCTCAAAGTTGATAAAGAGAATGCCACTGTATTAATGAAATGTACAAGAATATAACGCTAAAATATGTCGGTTGTTGTCGGACACGAGTGTATATAAGTCGGTGTCGTATAACCCTACAGCGAGAGTAAACAAGCGAATACGTGAACTTATGAAGTGCCATCAGAATGTCTTTACGGAGGATGAATTTAAAACACTTTCACGACCCAGGATAACTCAACCATATAAGCTATATATTTTCCTATATACGAGTATATTCGAGAAAATCATGTTAAATCAGATGTTGTACCATTTTAATTTGAACGGACTGCTACATTGTAAAATATTCGGCTTCACAAAGGGTATGGCCACCACTGATGCTGGTGTAGAACTAATAAAAGGGATTTTTGATGCCTGGGAACGGTTACAAGATGCATTTGGTATTTTCTACGACCTTTCTAAAGTGTTCGATTGTGTCCGGCATGATATAATAATAAGAAAAAAGTATTATGGAGTTAAAAATAATTCACCAAAATTTAATAAAATCATATTTAAGTAATAGAGTACAAAAAGTAACTATTGGTGTGGAGCAGTCGTCGGGTCGTTCAGTCCAGATGGGGGTGCCTCGGCTCAATATTAGGTCCGTTTCTTTTCCTACTATACATAAATGACTTGCCTTTTGTAACTAAAGATAGGTGCAGGATGGTCCTTTTTGCTGATGACACATCCCTAATCTTTAAAATTAGCAGAAAGATTGATGAGTCGCAAGCAATAAACTCGGTGACAGGAGATGTAGTTCAATGGTTTCAATATAACAATTTAGTTCTTAATAATAATAAAACAAAATGTATTAAATTTACTTTGCCAAATGTTAATAGTGTCGAAACCAATCTAATAATAAATAATGAGAAAATAGATAAAATAAATACTACTGTCTTTTTAGGGATAACTTTAGATTCAAAACTGCAGTGGGGAGACCACATTCGCGTTTTATCTAAAAAACTTAATTCCGCGGCATATGTTAAACGGATTAGGGAATATACGGACGAGTATACGGCTAAGGTTGTTTATTTCAACTACTTTCATAGCATTATGTCGTATGGCATTTTGCTGTGGGGTTGTGCTGCTGACATAAACACAATATTCGTTTTGCAGAAGAGGGCTGTTCGCTGCATATACAGAATGGGTCCCAGAGAGTCACTTCGCGAAAAATTTAAAGAAATTGATATTTTGACGGTTGTTGCTCAGTACATAATATATGAGTGTGTCATTTATGTACATAAAAATATAAATATTAATATAAATATTAATATAATATTAATATTATATCGTACGCCTTCTAAGTATATGAAGGAGCTGAATATACCCGAAAGTCCTAAGCTAGAAACTTCTCGATGATGTTTCCAATACATCCCATTCCTTGCTTGCACGTCCCAGATCTTACTGTCAGTTTCTTTCATCACTTTGTCAATCAACACTTTTGCATACAGTTTATTGACGCCACGGTTACTATCGGTCTCCTGGCATAACCCCTTTCCTTTTAATAAGGGCACTATTATGGCCTCCCCCAATCTTCAGGAACCAACATTTCCTGAAGAGGCAACACAACCAGTTCACAAACCACCACTAGCTCTCAGCTTCTCGATACTCACTCTGTCACACCGATCCGCTTTTTCTCTCTTCATACTTTTCATTGCTTTCATAACTTCATCCATACTTATCTCACTGCCATTCTTTTCGTCAGTGTCTCCCGAAGCCCAGTGACAGCTGTCTTTCCCAAACAATCCCTTAAAATTTTTTTTTTCTAATTCTCTTCATACCTCTACCTATGTCCATCACCATTTCACCCTTATCATCTTTTATAACATTCACTGAGAACATTTTCTGGTAATTTTAAAAATCGTCGAAGAGCGTCAGCTCATTGCATTCTTTGACATATTGCTTTCTCTGTTCCAGTTTCTTCTTCACTGTGTATATTCTAATATTACTGTTCTATACTTTGTACTTTGTCATCTGTCACATCTGCCAGTCATCAGTCGCATTTACAAAGTGCAAACAAATCAAACCATGCTTTCTTCTTACCACTCAGAATGTCTTTCATACTAGAATCCCACCAACGAGTAGGTGGTATATTCTTCCTTTTGCTTTCTCCGCATATATTCTTAACACACTCAACTCTCACTCTTGAGCACATGCCATCTTTCAATTCAATTAATTTCATTTCAATTTCCATTCCCTCCATCACATATACGCATCTTAACCGTTCATGCCATTCCTTTCTATACTTTACCTCAACACTTCTCATCGACCGGTCTCTCAACTTTTATCCTTGTCTTGTGTACAGTAGTTGATACCTTTGGTCAGTGGCGCCAACGTGTGGACAGTGTTCAACGGTGAATGGCAAACTAAAAGAAAGTGATCTGATCCCAAGTTAGCACCCCTATGAACCTTGGTATTCACCACTCTCAATCTCAATCTTACATCATCTATTACAAAGCAAACATACTTCTCGCATAATCTTTCCCAAATACACATTTGAATATCTTTATACGCAAACATTGTATTTGTCAAACAAAGATTCAGCTCTAAACATACTTCAATCAAACTTTCACCATTTTCATTTATTCTTGCTCTTCTCTCCAACCCAACCAGGCTATAAAAACGAGTTAGAAAAGTTTGGAGATGTAAGAATTGATGGAAAAGGTAAAAATTAGGATGAATTATGATTTGAGCGGGAACCAGGTCATACACCTGGGAAAAAGCAAATGAGAGAAGTATATTTAATTAAAATCACCAAACATCCTTTCATTAGCAACACATCCCCTTACATATTCCAAAAAATAAAATAAAAAACATCTTTTTTTAAGATTTGGGTTTCGAGATGTCCGGAACATACATACAAATGACTCGCATCCGTCCCACCTTAAATTTCACCCATAGGAGCTTTGGACTCCCACTCTCAAACTCTTTCATACTTAGCCATCCTTTCAGATTACAGAAGACCAATTCCCTAAAGACCCCGCTTTCCATCATCAGACCAGGTAGTTATCCAACCGTAATCAAGTGGTCTGGTCTCCTTTACGCTTCGTCACATTTACACACAGTAAACACAAATACTTCTCCTTCATTATCAAGCATACTTCATCTAACTTTTTACGCATTCCTTCACAGATATTCATCGTCGCAGAGCGGGTCTCTTTAGCCCACGTGCCGCCTCGTGAAACGCAGTGGCGTGACATGTGACGAGTATTGTCGCTGCCTCCGTGTAGTATATTCTTTAGATACATTCTGTTCCCACGATTACCAGGGGTATCAACAAGTCCACCACTTATCAAATAATTAGGAAAAGCTACTAGTAGCCGATAGTACCGAAAAGGCACGTTAAAGACCAATCTCGCCCTTGGCCACGCATCCATCGGCACGGCAGACCTTGGATTGCTAAAATAATATATTGCATTATTATAATATATTTGTAATATAAACCTAATTTTTATATATAGATTTCACAATTAAGATATATAAGAACAATACATTTGAAAATGGCAATTCGGAACCAAATTTAATTAAATTACTTTCAAAATTTAAAAATACAAAACCAATAATAAAAAGAATACTAAGGGGGGGGCAGAGTCTCTGAGGCTCGGGCCCTCACTAAAGTGATAGACGACGTGCTTGACTACAATGATTTCAAGAGCTGGAAATCATTATTTATTTTTTCATATTCAACTCTCCACGCATCGGAATCATGTAATAATCAATCCCTCACATCAACCATTAAAGAAAATTGTACTCATCCAATCACTGTAGATACTTCATTACACTATTCACACAAAAACAGCTCTTTTAACATCAACAAAAAAATAGAATCAAATCTTTCTGATGAAGATGTTAAAGGGGCTGCTCAGCTCTTGTTTTCTAGTGATTCTTTGGCTCCGGATAACTCTGATACCTTGGTTAGCTTGCGGACGAAGCATGCACCTTCGAGAGGAACCTCGACATTGCCCGATGCACCGGACTCTGGGCCGCACTCTTTTGAGGCGACGGCAGAGGAGACGCTGGCCGGGGTCATGTCCTTCAAGAATGGTTCTGCTGGTGGCATCGACGGTCTTACCCCTCATCACCTGAAGGATCTGATGGGTGAGATCATGGGTGAGACTGGTAGGTCATTGTTGTTGCCTTTGACGCGTCTGGTTAATCTGATGCTGTGGGGTAAAGTGTGTGAGGCCATTTTAGATGTATTATTTGGTGCTAATCTTTGCACGCTGAGGAACAAGGACGGTGGCATAAGGCCTATTGCGGTAGGAAGCACCATTCGGCGCTTGGTTTCCAAGATCTGCTGCCAGCGCATCTTGCCCCTTGTGCAGCCATTTAGCAGCCGATCCAGATGGGTTTCGGCACGAGGGGGGGGGGGGGGGGGCTGTGAGGCCGCCGTCCATTCAGCGCGCACTTACCTGGAGAGTGACGTCGGCGAGGTTTTGCTCAAGGTGGATGTACGGAATGCCTTTAATTCTGTTAACAGAGCAGCCTTGTTGACACAAATAAGAGAAAAAATACCTATGGCATATAGTTATCTTTGGCAATGTTATAGTAAATATTCAAAATTAAAATACAAGCAAAATTTTTTAGACTCAAGTGTTGGATGTCAACAAGGCGACCCCCTTGGGACCAGCCATTTTCAGTCTCACGATACAGCCACATATTGAAGCTTTATCATCAGGGTTCAATGTGTGGTATCTCGATGACGGCACTCTTGGTGGCGAAGCGAATTCAGTATTTAATGATTTACTAAAACTAATTCAAATTTTCTCTACAATAGGTCTTACATTAAATTATCAAAAATGTGAACTTTATATAAATCAACAATTGAGTTTGCAACAAAAAGCCGAAATTAGTAAAAAAATTGATTCAATAGCACCAAATATAAAAATTTTATCTAAAAACTCGCTTCGTCTCCTCGGCGCCCCTTTGAACGACGAATCCTTACCCGCCTTCATTCATGAAAAAATTGCAAAATTTCATGAATCATCCGTACGATTGGAAAACATATCACCGCATTTGGTTTGGAAACATCATTTCTTTTTAGAACAGTTGGACAATATTATTCGGTCAACCTTATCCAAAATCCAAAATTGAAATTTCACTGATCATTGTTGGACACAGACATCACTTCCCATTCGTTTTGGCGGGTTGGGCATTCATTGCGCTTCGGGTGTGGCGCTCCCAGCCTTCCTCTCTTCCGTCTATGGCACGTCGGAATTGTGCCTGAAAATCGTCGACCCTAGTATGGGTCATACATTAATGACGAGTCTAGATGAAGCGAGGGAGGCCTGGTTAGCTTTGGTTGTCCCCGAGACCGATACTCCTCTTGTTTTGGCATCGCAAAGGCTATGGGACGAGCCGCTGTGTAAACAGATTCAATTAAACCTTTTAAATTCAGTTTCATGTGATACACAGCGTGCTCGGCTCTTAGCGGCTGCCAGGCCAGAGTCGGGGTATTGGTTAAACGCACTGCCTTCCGCAGTTATCGGCACGCTGCTAGATAGAACCAGCTTCTGTCTAGCAGTGTGTCTCAGGGTAGGCGCTAAGATTTGTGAGACACATCGCTGTCGTTGTGGGACAGATGTTGATCCCTACGGGCACCATCGGCTGTCGTGCCAGCGCAGTGCAGGTCGCCTGTCACGTCACGCGGCTCTGAATGACGTCATCGGCCGCGCTCTTGTCAGCGCTCGTGTACCTGCAGTGCTAGAGCCTTCCGGTCTGGTGCGCGACGATGGCAAGAGACCGGATGGTATGACGCTCATTCGTATCGCTCGCCGGATGGTATGAAGCTTAATAAACATACATATTAATAAGTGTAAACTATAAATAAATTATTGTGTTATGTATTGTAATAACATTGAAATTATACAGTATATGAATGTTTTTTAATGCTTATATTATGTGTACGATACATATATTTACAAATACATACAATACAAAGATATACAACGTAAAATGTGAAAAAATTAATGTGTCACAATTACATGTTATTGTCCAGTCAACACAGTGTAGCGGCCGGATCGGGGGGGCAACGTTGGGAGCACATGCCTCTTTTTGCTGACTGAGGAAATGTTCCTTGAGCAACCGTTTTAGTTTTGGCTTAGACTTTACCTGCCTCATCGGTGGGGGGATGTTATTCCAGCACTTAGAGGCGGCGTACTTGAACCCCTGAAGGCAATGGTGCGGTGTCGGGGCAGTACAAACGGCGGCACACAAGCGCGGGATGACCTAAAATGCTGGGATCGCCACGTTAGTTTGTCAAATAAGTATTTCGGTTGTTTAGTGTAAATGATGTCAAAAAGTAGGCAACTAAGGAGTAGTTTTTGTCGGTTTTCAATGTTAAGTAGTCTGTAACTATTCAAGAATGGTGAAACATGGGTTCGGGGTGGAACGGGGAAGCAGTAACGGGCACAAGCATTCTGCACACGCTGCAAAAGCCCACGGGTCTTTTTGTACAGCCACGGGCCGTACGCTGTCAAGGCATAGAGCTTGGACAATACCAAAGTCTCGCAAAGCCTGACCCGCAAGTCTACACTCAAAAACCCCCGACACTGATATAAAACCCGCAACCGATGGAAGCAAGCAAAAACCAGCTGAGCGACGTGCTTCTCAAACCGCATCCCACTATCCATCACGGCCCCGAGGCTTCGAGCCTCTTGCACCCTATCTATGGCGACACTGTTGACGCGAATACGTGGCCCCCTCATCCAGACACCAGACACCATTCGCTGGCTGCCCAGCACCATGTACTTGGTCTTGACAGGGTTGAGGACCAGACAGTTGTCTACAGATCAGTCATACACCTTTCTCAAGTCCTCATTTAGTGCTTCTATAGCAGACTCAAAATTATTAATGTCAATATGTGTGTAGAGTTGAATGTCATCGGCATAGATATGATATTTACAGTTATGTGTAGTGCAATGTCAGAGGAATATAAAATAAATAATAATGGACCTAGGATAGAGCCCTATGGGACTCCCCTACTAGTCGTATGAACTGTCGAGTGTATTGTAGTACCATCTGGCCTTGTCAATGAAACTACTTGTTTGCGTCCGTTTAAATATGATTTGAACCATTCAATAGTCAACTCGTTAAAGCCGTAATATTTTAATTTTGCCAAAAGTAGGTCAATGTTCAAACAGTCAAAAGCACGGGAATAGTCCAATAGCACGAGTATTGTTGCGTTATGATTGTCCACGTTTGTCAAAATATTGTCAAATACGTCCATCAATGCAGTGGTGGTGCTATGCTGTCTCCGAAAACCAGATTGATAAAGTGGTAGAATATTGTGTGTATGTACATACTCTGTTACCTGCCCATGCACCACCTTCTCAAGGATTTTAGACAAATAAGGCAAAATACTGATAGGCCTCAAATCAGAAACAACAGCAGGGTCGTCAACCTTAGAGATTGGTCTAATCGTTGCTGTCTTCCATGCCTCTGGGAAGACACCCGACGCGATGGAAGCGTTCACAAGCCCCGTTAAAGTCTCGAGCATTTCTGGCATCATCAGGTGAACCATGTCCCTTGATATACTATCATAACCGACTGCATCACTCTTAATGGACCGGTTCACCCTAGCCTCGAAACGCTTCACTCACCGTATGCAACCCAAAAGTAGAAGAACCGAAACGACCCTCATGAAAAGAGCGGAGCAGAGCAAGTGGGGATGATGTGGTGCCTGGGGTGTTAAGGAAGTGTTGTGCAATGGTGTTTGGGTCGTCAAAGTGTGGTGGTAGTTCTTGTTTGGGCTTAAAGTCCACAACAGAATTGCGTAGTGTTTTCCAGAGAACTTTCGGGGTCTTTAGGTATTTGTTTACGTGAAATTCAAAGTAAGCTCTCTTTTCTGTTTGCATACATGTGTTCACAAACTTTCTCAGGTCCTTATACTGTTGCAAATGAAGCTCGAGTTAAGATTGTTCGTATTTGTTGTGTGCTCTATTTCTTAATTGCATCAGATGCCTGATATTGCTTGTGAGCCACGGTTTGTGTTGTGAGTCATGTTTACCCTTAAAGGATGTCAGAGGTGCATGTCGGTCAAACAGCATAGCCGCCAAAGCATTAAGATGAACCACTTTGTCATTAACAGTGTCATGGCGTTGTAACACAGTCCAGTCAATTAGTCGTAAGTCATTGTTGAATTTATTAATGTCAATATGTTTGATAGGGCGATATGTTATGGTTTTTCTGAGCTGCTTCTGCCTGGCTATTTTTATTGTCGTAGTTCAGCTCAGGTATACGTGTTGTGTCTGTGTTGATGACGCGAGTGGACGATTGGCAACAGATTAAATCAATGAGGGTTGCACTGTGACTGGTGAAATGTGTCGACTGAGTAACTGTGTTCCTAAGTCCCATTGTAGTTAAAAATGTCAAAAGTTGTTTCGTCAATGCACATTGCGAGTCCAAAATATTAATATTAAAGTCACCTAAAAGAATTATATGTTCGTACGAGTTAAATGTGGTCATAGTCTCTGTCAAAGCGTCAAAGAATGTAGCTGCGTCCACCCAGATAGGCCGATGGGATGGGACGACGCTTGACGCAGCACTGTAGCCCTCAAGCATATTTTGGTGTAGAAGCCCAACCCGCCGCCGCGCGCCCTGGTGCCGGGCGGCTGCGGGATGTGCGAGAGGTGGTAGCCCGGGAGTCGCGGTGCCCCGGCGCTGCCGCGGCCTCGGAGCCAGGTCTCGTTCACCGCCAGCAGGCACGGGTCTAAATTCGCCACCGCGACCTAGAGCTCATCGTGTTTTGTGTTTAGCGACCCAGCATTAAACAGTCCAAGTTTCAAAAATTTTCGGTCAGGCATGTTACAGGTGAAATGTTATACTAGTAAAATAAATCGAAAGCCGCACTTCATACCACCGGATCGCACCCCGACCCAAAGCCTCAAAGACCGTATCTACAAATGAGCACCGTATATGTGAACTTCCCACGTATTTAAGTAAAATATAATAAATAAATAATGAAAATAGCAAAGTACTTGATATATTACACATTTAAATGTGGGATGTAGTTGATATTGTATAATATTGTTGAGCATTAAATATTAAGTGATTGACCACAATAAATAAATAAACAATGTTTATATATAAATGAAAATAATTATAAATAAATACAATAGGTAAATTATAAAAGTTATTTTTAAACATACAGTTTAAGGCAACCTCATGTTTTTCCGCAATGCGATAACACACACAAGCCATAACCGTACAAACAACACGAAGTAAACAATATGCACAATTAATTAACATTAAACAAAAGTAATAACAAGACAAAAAACACAATATAAGTAGCATGCCGTATCCGTATGGGACGAAACTAGGAGGGCGGGGCCGCGCCAGCAGCCGAGAGCTCATCCAGCACCTGCAAGCTGCGCAGCCAGACAGGACGGCTGCTGGGCCCACGGCGAGCGAACACTCGCCCTCCGCGGACCCACACCGACTGCCACCGAAAGGTGCGCAGCAGACGCTCCCTGGCCCTCGCCAACAACACCCGGTTCGTCGTAGTGAGGCGCTCGTTAACATAAACGCGGCTCGCCTTGCTATGCCGCACGATGTCGCCAGCCTCGACCCCTCGACGCATGCGCACTGCCGACACCAACTTGTCCCTCACTTCCCGCTGAACGAACTTCACCACGATGGGCCGCGGCCGTAGCGGGGATGCGGAATGCGCGGGCGCAGCGGGGTCGGGTGACCACTCAGTAGTAAGAGAGCACGATGCACCGACGCTCGTCGCCTCCACGATATCGCGCGCCTCCAGTGCTACGCCGGCTTTCTGCGCTATGCACAGTACGATGTGCTCCAGCGACTCGCCCGTCAGCTCCGGCACCCCCGCGACGTCCACATCGCACACGAGGCCAGCCTGCTCCGTCTCGTTCAGCCGCTCCCGCAGCTGCCGCACGGCGTCCTCGAGCTCCGGCGAAGCAGACGCACCCGCCTTCCGCAACGATTGCAGCTCGTCGCGCAGCTGCTGGTTCTCGGCGCCGAGCGCAACGACCTGGGCGCCAAAAGCCGCTATGGACGCCCTCATTGCGCGCTGCTCCTCAGCCACAACCGCGAGTGCAGAGGCCACCTCGGCCTTCACGTGGCGCACCACCGCCTGCACCAGCTTGGCCTCGAGCTTTGCGGTGAGCTGCGCCCTACTGGCCTCCAGCTTGGCATCAAACCACTCCGCGCTAGCTGCCAGTTTGGCGTCGAGCAGAGCGGCAATTGCCACCAGCGTCACGGGCGCCGGGGACGCAGGCTTCACCGCGAGCGACACGCCAAGGCCGGAACGGTCAGCCCCCGACTCACCCGCAGAAGCCTCACCGACAACGGAGCAGTCGACGTCCTCGCAGGACATATCGACGTCGTGCTGGTGGCGCACCGGGGTGTCGTCGGCCCTTCGGCGGCCCACGGTGACGTCGCAGCGGGGGCAGCGCCAGCCGCGGCGCAGGCTCTCCAGGGCAGCAGAGTACCGCGCCGTTGACATGCCCACGCAGCCATGGTGGAAGGGCGCGCTACAGAGCACGCACACCAACAGCTCCTCACTCCCTACCGGTGATTTGCAGGCCTCGCACTTCATTTTTATACAATTAAACAAGTAAAATTAAGTCTTTGTTCTAAATTTAAAAAAGAAACCGTTAATTTATAATTTTCAATTTTTAACACTAACACTTTAAGATTTATGAGAATAAACACTATTTCCACATACACAACACAATACTACACAAAATATAACTATAATTGAAATTTTACGATTTATTTAATTATGAGCTCTTATGAACACACGTATGTATTTGGTAAGAATTCGATTACCCTAAATCAATTCGATTACCCTCAATCTTTTTTTACATCCCTAACTACCCCTTATTGTTCAAGGCCAATTTATTGAGACATTTCAACTGGTGTAGCCAGACCTTACTTACTTACTGCATTTAGAAAGCCCATCTTTGACAGTTTATATAACTTGTGCCACCTTGGAGTAAGGAGCACAAGAAAGATGTTAACCCAGAAGTACTTTTGGCCGAGCATGAACCAAGATGTAGGTTCCTGGGCTAAGACAGGTACCAACTGTCAAATGTCAAAAGTGAACAGGCACACAATTTGTAAATTAGGTAAGTACGAAGAAAGTGAGAAATTAGCACACATCAACATGGACATCATCGGACCTCTTTCTACCACTTCACAAGGTTACAGGTACTGTGTCACAATGATAGACAGGTTTATCCGCTGGACAGAGGCATGCCCACTAGCAGATATCACAGCAGAAACCGTATCCAGAGCATTCTACGAAACTTGGATAAGTCATACTGCTACATTCATCCCCTTCTAAAAAGAAAAGGAAAGGGAAAGGAAAAAGGCATTACGTGCATAATTGCAATTTAAGATGTTTACTTGGAATAGTGCCGATTTTGCAAATTAAACCAATCTATTATTTTTGTGATTGCAAATTTAACTCATCTTTAGTTATTTTTAATTGGGTTATGAAATTATTATTGTTAATTTTTAGCACGTATACTTAGAATCACGTTTAGATAAATTTAAGATGATTTTATTATTAGCTGTCAATAGCGATTCGCGTGTAAAAAAACTAACTACTAACTATCTTTTAAGTAACTATCGAAAATTGTTGAGCATGGGTAACTACGGAGCTAAGCAGCAAGAAGACAAAGTAATCATCGCACAGAACGGAGCGAACGATGCCACCAACGCACACAGGCGGGAAATTAGTAAAAGCTGGCATTAATGTAAATTATTGAATTAATGAAACCGGTTTTTAATTGTTGTTGTCGGCATAACAAAGAAATAGGCCGTCTACCTGCGCTTGCCCCGGCCCTTTTTGAGTTATCAAACAGACGCACGATCAGTTCAAAGTTTGACTTGTTAAACGGCGAATGTGTTTTTCTCAGATAGAAGGTGATTTTGCGTTATATTTATTTCCATTATCTTGGTGTGGTTGTTGGTGTTTCATTATGGATTCTGCTGCAGAAGGTAATACATTTTGATTATTTAACTTTGTATCTATACAATTTAAAGTGCAGTCACTGTTTTGTACCTATTTTATTGAAATTGTCTTGATTTTATTTATACAAACACTTCAACTATATAAAAAGTAGCATTTCTTGTCATTTCATTCATTGAAATAACTTTCATTGCACTCATTGGTTATCAGTTTATTATGTAAAAGTTAAATCAGATGCGACCGAATGCGACGCTCAAACAAAGTTAGTAATTTTATAAATAGAAGTCGCTAGTTTGATCAAATTATCTATTAAGACAAAATACTTATTGTTTCAAGTATTTCATTTTTATTTGCCGAAACTGCAATTGTAATCATGTGTACCGGCTTTTAAAACACATACACTTAAATGTTTCTCTAGGATAATTACGTATAACGTATCTTTTTTATTATTTACAGGGTGTTCAAATGAAGAAATATGCTTAAGCAGATTGACTCTTGTGAACTATTACCGTGAGTCAAAGTACAAGAATAGTACCACTAGAATGGAAGATTTGTGTAACAAGGTCAAGAATGTATTAAACTTACCAGAACTATCAAAGGACACTAGGAGTCTTTTGAGTAAGATCATATACACATATAAACAAAAGCTTGAAAAATCTGGTAGAAACTTCGAACGTTGTAATCAAAGCAACCCTGATTGGTTTGCTTTTTACGTGACCTTTTATGTACCAAATCCTAAGCGAAAGAGTAGTGGCTCGACTGGTCGACCAGTCAAAGATTTCGAAGAGTGCGCCGAACGTACTAAAAGACAAAAAACTGAACATGTACGAAAAACATTGACTCTTGAAATGAAGTACCGTGAGTCTGGAGAAGTGGCTAAAGCCAAGCTAGGGAAAAGCGTTTCCTTGGGAACTGAAACAAAAACAAAGGAATCTCGACACGCCACCTACACACCAGATAAAGCTTTGTCCTTGGTGATTGAGAACAATCTTACAAAATTTCAGTACAACGCATTGCGTAAGTCTGCACTGGACATGGGTTGTAATCTTTACCCTCCTTACGAAATTATTACGGAAGCAAAGAAGCAATGTTAGGTATTGATTGTATTAGCTTCTGGACATAAAATAAACATCGAAAAATTTCGTGAATTCTGCCATGAGACAGCTGCTCGCTTCGTGGATGAATATCCTTGATTCAACATGCCTACTACACTACATAAGATATTAATCCATGGCTATGAAATAGTGCAGAATAGTAGTATAGCAATAGGACTCTTGAGCGAAGATGCACAAGAAAGTAGGAAGTTCGAGAAAATTTTCCAGAACCATGGCAATGGAAGATACATTTAATAGGTTATTGGTATCCTCAGATCCCTATTTAAGTGGGCTTCGAATGTTAATACCAAAGACCGGTTTGTCTTTTTCCCAACAAGAGTTAAGTTTATTAGATAAAATGTAGCGAAGTATTTAATTAAATTAAAATGTTCATATTTTTATTATTATTTTATTTTGCTATAACAGTCTGATCATAAATCTACGTAGTTTTATTTCAATACATTCACTGTTAAGTACTAAAGGAACCCCTTTTTATGCAGATTTTCCTGTATTCTACAATGTCAGCACATATTGTATTGTTTGGAATTTTTTTTTTTAAAAACTTGCTGAGAACATATTTTTTTAACACCCTCTATATTGTATATTACATTTTTACACAATAGTAGTACTTAGTAACTCTAAACAAAACATTTACTATAAAAAATAAAACACGTTCGAACAAAAATAAGTTTATGCCAGCTTTTACTGATTTTCCGCCTGTGTGCAACGCCCATATAGAGGAGAAGCTGGAGACGTACGGGATAGCGCTCACAGCCATTTCCTTGCTGCTTGGCTTGATCGCTCTCTACGTGGTGTATCGAGCATATTGTGCGCACTCCAAGAAGTGGATCCGTAGGGAGATGCGCGCGTGGCACAGCACCCCCAACCTGGCGCCCCCAACGAGTATACCCGCTATCACCATGGATGGAATCGGAAAAACCGCACCAACACCAACTCCGATACAACATTTCGTGGCTTAATTATACATTTTTTTACATTTACATTTTTATTATATATATTAACTATTTTTATTGTTTAAATTCATTTTGTTCGTATTCTCGTTTATTTTATTTTTATTCTTATTGTCAACAAAATTTTTCGACTTATATTCTTGTATAAAAATTAGTATTTTTTTTCTTTTTAGAAGGGGATGACTGTAGCGGTAATACGTACAGCGTTAGCATATTCATTATTGCTAACTTGCAATTAAATTAGTTTACATATTTTATTAGTTTATTCACCAGTCACAATTAATACTTAAACGAGAATACACATAAATACATATATACCATCATGCAAAGTTAACCTTTGACCTTTATTAGCTAATTATAAGAACTACCCCATTAGCTAAACTTGTTTTATTGTATAACACTTCAATATGAATTTATGAATTAAGATTAAGATATACATATATAATAATATATAATATAATATATGGACATTATTACACCAATTGAACTAAAGTATGCCAAAACAATGCATTTTATTCATTTTCGACACTATTTTTCATAGAGACATTTACAGCTTAAGACCTACAGAATCGATATTTAAAAAGAAAAAGTGTAGTTCTTAACTCTGCCTCCACCGGGAATCGGGACCTCACGATAGCGTTCAGGTGGTTAACCAACCGCGCCACGGAGGTCGTCAAGATATTATAACCTTTTAGGCTATGAAACATTAGACAGGGAACTCAAATATCATCAGAAAATATCGAGAATGTAATACAACTTGTATGTATCAACAACGATATCGCATTTCTTATGTGAACATTTGTTCTTAGTTTTAGCGACATATTCGAAACGGTCTCTTCGATAGATGTGTGCGTGCCCCTCTGAATATCTGAAGATTATCTTGTTTTCGACCCAACAACGAATCGTCGCGTTTGCGGGTTAATTACCTTTCAGCCGTCCGGACTGAATTCAGAAGAGGGTTGTCTGCTATCAACATACATATTTACACGCTACGGCAGGTTGTACGTTAGCAGAGGAGTAGCATCGACTACTTTGCATGACATTTGCCGATTCTGATTCTGTGGCCTGAAACTTGGCCTGTACTGCACTCGCTTTAGAGATGCCATTTTGACTATTGGTACTTCGAAGCTCTGTATTTCTTGTATAGGAATGCTATGATTTAGGTTCGAGTCAAGGATCAGAGCACGAAACCGATTCAGGAGTGTGGAAGAGTAGTGACATCAAAATAAATAACGAGTACTAATAGTTAGTGCATGTGAATAGCGATATGGCTTTCCACCTGTCACATTGACTCCTGTCTCTCTGATCAACACACGGGCTCGAGGCGGCCTTAGAATTACTTCCTCCAATGTTATAGATGTACACCCGAACTTCGACTACCCCACAAGGGATAATGGTTGTGAAAGCGTTTGTGTTTGTCTGTTGTTTTCGGTTTTCTCGTTTTATTTAATGATCGAGTGAAGTGTTATCATTTTTTTTATTATAATTAAGGCTCAAACAATCAAGTCACTCAACCTGTTGTAAGGTTTCCACGTGGCATCGTACGCAAAGACGCCCACGATGTTCGGATGACCGATTTTTACATTTGATAGCAGAATAGATTAATCTTTTCTGAGAACGGCTTATTTGTATATTCATTTGATTCAGACGTGTATTTCAAAATGGAAAGAAAAACGTTACATGTGGTTGAGTAAACGGTGCAAGGTCAGTTTATATGTTAAGATCGAACACGGCTCGGGATATATTGCAGAAAAGACAAACACTTTCACCATTAACCCTTGCGGGGTATTTAGAAGTTCGGGTATAATTGCGTATGTAGTCATACTATGTCCACCATGAACCCACGTGTTGATTAGATAGTCGGTACTCAATGTACCAGTAATCGGAAAACTTCATTTCCATTGATACATATGGTAAGAATGAACCCTGTACCCACTAATTCAAAGTCAAGAAACCAAAGACTAAAGTACGGCGAATATATGAATGCTTAAAATAATAAAGTAGTAATCGTGAATAAATGAATTGCTATATCGATTCCACGTGTTTAGATATTTTCCCATTTTCTAAACAAGTAAGGGCTTCTGTTGTACATACGGTCAAGATACTCTTTATCTCCATAGTGATGGATCACACTATCAAAACTCGATTTACCGTTGTGTTGTAGAATTCTACAGTGAAGTGGCAATGTGTGAATACACTGAATCGTGCACACGGAACTGAACGGTGATCCTAATGGACAAATGGTGGTCAACTTCCTGGACAAAGAGGGACAATAACTCTAATCAGCTGTAACAATGCTATTAGTTTGATGACCACATCAAATAATTACGAAAGATAGAAACTTAAATAGTAGTATAAAGTGAAAAGGTTGGCAGTACCTAAAATCTAATATTGTATGCCACTACGAACATACTTTTTTGTTATCGTATTGACTTTGCATGATTTTTTTGACATACCCAATATTCATGATTAATAACTAACGGGACTTATCGCGTATGTATTTAAATAATAAAGTTACCTTTATTATATACCAAGGACTGTTCTTTTTTCAAATTGATGGCGTGGCTCTGGGTAGTCCTGTAGCCCCAGTGATGGCCAACATTTGGATGGAGCATTTTGAGCAGAAGGCTTTGAATAGTGGAGCTCTGAATATTAAACTGTGGTTAAGATATGTCGATGTTATCTTTTGTATATTGAAAGGAGGCGCACAAGAAGTAGATAAATGGTTGATATACCTGAATGCTATTCATCCGAATATAAGGTTCACTTGTGAGATGGAAATTGATAGATCACTTGCATTCCTTGACGTTAGGGTTATGGTGAGACCTGATGGCACACTTTCGCATACTATCTACAGAAAACCTACACACACAGATCGGTACCTCCATGGATCCTCACATCATCATCCGAAACACATGGTTTCTGTGGCGACGTCTCTTACAAGCAGGGCAAGGGATTTGTGCGACCCTGAGCACCTGGACGAGGAGCTGCAGTATGTTCGGGATGTACTTATGAGAAATGGTCATTACGTAGGTACTAAGTTGGTAAGCCATATATCCAAAAGGGAGAAACCCCCGTGTGTGGATCGCGTGCCGGTGTTCCTGCCTTATGTGAAGGGTGTTACAGACAAAGTTGGAACAGTCTTGAAGAACTACTCGATCAAGCCTATTTTCGTTCCATCTTCGAAGGTAACAGACTTTCTGAGAACACCTAAAGATGTAATCCCGTACCAAACACCGGGTGTGTATAAGATTGATTGCAGCTGTGGGAAATCTTACGTCGGACAGACCAAACGGTCTATAGCGGACAGAGTGAAGGAACACATTGCAGCGGTCAAGAAATTGGATACCAATAGGTCAGCAATAGCCGAACATCTGCTAAACGAGGGTTCAAATCATTGGATTGAGCTTCATAAACATTGTGCTCTCTAATGAACGCCGATATTATATTAGAATTGTACGCGAGGCGATTGAAATAAAAAAGCACAATACATTCAATCGTGAAGGGGGTTACAAACTATCTTCGGCGTGGAATACCGTGATACCGTGATATATGATCGTGTGAAGCCACAAGATACTGTGAGTGTAGTGTGTAGGTCGCGTGTTATTAACAAAAACGTAGCAGTAAGGGTAGTCGGAGAAGAATCTGAGAGGGCCCGGCGGTGGAGGCGAAGATATATGCATCGTCAGTCTGCCCGTGACCATGGCTGCTGCAACGTAGCCGAAACGTCGGGTTACTAAAGGTAACTTTATTATTTAAAAACATACGCGATAAGTCCCGTTAGTTATTAATCATGAGTATAAATCGCGAATCTCTTAAAACTTTAATACCCAATATTTATTATAATAAGTCAATGTCGGAACCAGCTTAACCTTTGCTACATTTTTGTAAATATTATTGCTGCATAAGAATATTTATCCGTTGTCATAATTTATTCTGCATTTTAATAAATACCAAATGGAACAGATATTTCGATAATAATAACTTATCTAAATATCTGTTAAATTCGGTTTATTCTTTATGCAACAACCGAACCCATTAAACCCACGTCAGTTATGCCAATATCTGGTTTTCAGGTAGCTTTACTATTAGGTGTGGAAATTCATGAAAGTGTCAGTTTCGAGGAACTGATTGAACCAATGAATACCAAAAACTTTAGTAAGTTAATAAAAACAAATATCATTACTATTATCTAGATTGTGCTAATTGTTAAAGATACTTATTCCGTGGTTTATACTCATATATCTAACCGATAAAGATTTGCAATTGTAAAATAAGGACGCACTTACGTACACTCACGTATGTATGTGGGTATACACACTATAATCTCTTCCGGGGTGGGTTCTTAGAAGATGCAATATCTCATTAGTAATCTTGAAGTAATAAATAAAGATAATGAGTATCAGTGATGTGTATGCACATTGATGTGGAACATTGTTAGATTGTGGAACAGGTCATAGCCAATCATACAATAGAATAGATTGATTCCCTTTGTCATTTCATGTGTGGTACCGTAGTGGAAAGCCACTATAAGCCCCGCAAGTTGATATTGTGATGAAACCTTGCCACAATAACAGCTGTGTGACGTCATTCGTAAAAAAATTCAGATTGCAAAGAAAATTGTATTTATATAAATTACTAGCTGACCCGGCAAACTTTGTTCCGCCTTAATGGCAATAAGTAAGCAATTTTTTTAATTGGAAAAAATACAAAAAAATAATACCTATTTTTTCTTTATTATTTCTGTATTTTAGTACATAGGTCATCTTCATTCATTTAAGTACTTTGTGATACACGACATTTTTTATTTTATTATCAGGCGCAAAAACAAACAACGCAGATGGTCTTCCGACCCGTGAACATACCACGTATAATTGACCATTGGAAAAACATGAATGTTCTAGATTTAAATCACAAACTTTCAAGGATTGGCCTTGCGATTTGTTGATGGTCATGGCAAATGCAAGACGTCTCGGAAATTGAAGTCTTTTAAATTCAAACGGCATATCGGTTGAGATCATCGAGTTCCTCGGAATGAGAAATTCCGCATCTTTGAATATTCCTACCATTACCGTAGCGTAAATTACATTGGTCATAAATTTTCTAACGCGTACCGTTGCACAGTTTTGGTTGGATTTTGTTTCGAAGCATGATTACTACGGGGCCCACCTTTAGGCGTAAATTGTGCGGTGGTAAGCCAGGCACGTCAAAAGAGTTTAAAAATTCAATTGGATAGTTGGTGGCTTCATCTTCATTTGTGACGCAGTCAATATATTTGAATGAATGCATTGTTAAATGATCTTATTTTAAATGATGTAGTTTAGGTCATCTATATCTTTATTCTTAGCTGCTTAAATTGCTCGCTCACTCAACCATTCATTATTTTTGTAGTTATAAATAATTTTTGGAAATAAACTGTTCATAAGTTCGACTTTTGATGAGACAAAATTACAGAAATTATTGGAGAACCGTCAACACAATCTCGACGAGAAACGCCTTGTGGCAAAGTCCTGCCCGAAACCAACCTATAACTACACATACCGGAACGGATAACTTTTCTGTGAAGCTTGTGGTCGTTATTTCAAGACTAAATTTGGATTTGCGAGCCATGTCAGAGCTCACAACCGGCGTTGATGGAGTCGCCGTCATCGGACACGATGTGGATCATCATCATCATCACCTGACTGGCCCTAAGTCCCTATAGCCTAACCTGAATCATATATAATAAGTGGGAGTAGGTTAGGGGAACAAGGTACAGGTGACAAGATTTTCCCGTAGCTGGCGTGCCAGACTCAGCGTCACCATTTGAGAATGAAGGTGTCTTTGCCACTACGGCAGGAGAGTAGGAAATGAGAAACGCTACATGGTTCGTAACGATCTAGTTTATTGATTGAAATATCAGGGTATATAAACAATAATGCGAGAAGAGCGATTGACGTCAATGCTACCACCGCCGCCTCCCCGCGGGCTCGGAGCTACTGCCGCTGCATGTGCTGACTAGCACTCTTCCACCACTGCCATCACCGTCACCGTCAGCATGCTTTCGGCTTTTGCCAACACCAAAGTCCGACAGCACCTTTCTGTGGTTGGCGTCAGCATTCTAACGCTATGGCTAAGAGCACTGACCTCGGCCGGCGCGGTATGTCCACGTGATCGTGGACAAAATCCATTCTTTTCACTTTCGTTGTGATAGTTCGACCGTTGTCATCTGGTGATCGACGCCGATACCGCGGCTAACTATCATTGCCAGTGACAGTCTCCGCCGTTAATTTCCGTGGATATCGTTTAAAGCACTTTCCATCGCCCATGCAAGGTGATTGGGGATTGATGGCACCACACGGTCCATGAATCATATTAGTAGTAACAACATCATGTAGGTATTCGTCAATGGTGCGTCAACAAAGTCAGCAGTTCGGTGAAAGTTGAAAATACAAATAATTATTGTGATTCCAAGCTGGATAAATATGTTCCCTTTGGGATAAGATTTGGATTCTCAACTGGAACGAACCGAAGAACAAGGAATAGAAAAATTGGACCTTCGATTTCGTTTTCCTTCGGTTGTAGTGGCTGGCGGCGTTGGTGTAACCATGGCGATGGAATAACAAGAAGTTCAAACGCCGTGGCATCAGTGTTTGTACTTCAGCCGATATAACCTTAGTGGTGAATGGCTTAATAAAGAATTTAAAATAAATAAAAACATCATCTAGGTCTGGATCGACTTCATAATCAGGAATCTCGGCACATATGATATCATCTACTTGGTCAGGCTGAATTCTTTCCATTAACCAAATAAGAATGTGTGCGTGCGGCAGGCCTCGCTTTTGCTATTCGATTGAATACGTTCAGCATCGAGAATCTCCAAAGACGCGACAGCTCAACCTAACCAGCCCAAGCAAGCCCATCAGCCCATCTTCCAAGTAAGTCAAAATCCCTTATCCATCTATCTCTCTTCGCAACGCCCAGCTCCCGTCAGTGTCTTTGCGGAGACATCTTTTGGTCCTTCGAGCCTCTGACCCAGCGACCTCCCTACTTTGAGAGTGATTTCCTACCTTCACGTTTTTTTTTCTTTCTTCTCATCGTTCCAAAATGCCAAGTAAACGACAAGCAGCTACGTTTAGGGAAGCTGCCAAAGCCATAATAGCCCTTTATGAAATAGGCGAAAAAACCTATGTTTTCGAGGATTTTTCGGCTCGTTACAAAAAACTGGAGGGTAATCGACAAAAATTGGAAACGACCTTCTATGAAATTCTCGAAGACGATGATTTGGATGAGGGTGACGAAAGTAAATACACAGCAAAGTACGAATCAGTCACAGAATACTATGTTCACATTCTGGTACAGCAAGAAAAGCTTCTATTGACCGAAAAACAAAAAACTCTCGGCCACTAGGCAAAAAACACGTCGGCTATTTTGCCACAAATCTCTCTCCCTCATTTTAGTTCCAAATTAGAGGATTGGCCCTCTTTTATCTCAATTTTCGAAAGTATGACTGACGAGGAAATGACTTCGGTCACGGATGCAGTAAAACTGCAGTACTTGCTGTCTTGATTGTCAGGGGAAGCTCTGCAATTGGTATGTCATTTAAAGCCAACGAATGAAAATTAGCCTATCGCGATGGATATTTTGACAAAGAGGTACGAAAACCGCCGCGTCCTTATTGATCGATTTGTTGATATTATTCTAGAGCTGCCGCCTATTCACTCAGGTTCAATATTACGAATCACATTCTTAACCCCTTTAGTATCAGCACATTCGGCCCTACGTAGCTGAAATCTTTTTCATGAAGATGGTGACTATGTTTTGGTGTCAATCGTAGTTCGTAAATTAAAAGGTGAACTAAGGACCCTTTTTGAACGCAAGTACGGGAAACACGACAACCTACCAACTCTCAATCACTTAATCACATTTTTAGAAGAACATGCTAGGTGTATTGATAATGAAATGTCAGCTATACCTAGCATAAGCAACAATCGCCCAAACGGTCAATATTGACCAATACAGGCTATCACCAACACCAGCTCAAAGATTTCGCCCCCTTTCACCAGCTCGATCAAAATACCCAGTCAAAATTCAACATAGGCCATCGTACTCTTCTTATCCCGTAGGTAGTCAAACAAACATTGATTATCCTCCGTTGCCATGCCCTTATTACAGAGAACAGGGCCATAAGTTGATTGCGTGCCCTGTGTTCAATGAGCAATCACTTCAGGGCCGTTGGGAATTTATTAACGTCAAGAATAGGTGCCAACGATGCCTGGGACCTCATTATTCAAGTGCTTGTAAATCAACGGGTGCCTGTAAGCTATGCGGAGATCCTACCCATCATACAGCTCTTCACTTTGCCGAGCCCACTCAACCAAAACAATGACTAGAAACGATAACAGAACACCTGGAATTTGAACATGAACACTTCGCAAATAACCCATCACACAGTACACTCACTCATCACGGACGTTCATCCATCCATCCATCAATCCATCAGCCCATTAGCGTCCACTGCTGGAAATAAGCCTCCCCTAACATGCGCTACATCTGATCTTGTGCTACCCTCATCTAGTGCAGAGAGATACAGAGAAATAAACTCAAACTTACCGGTGTTGGAAATAACTGTCTTCTAAAATCTAAGGGTTCTGTTTTTGATATCTTGCTGACCTACACGCAAAGACAAGCCTGTAATAAAAACCACGTCCCATGTCTTGGACAATGTAACAGGTCACTTACCTATTCAGCACATTAACTATGAGTCAATCAATGATCACGACCCATCATTCATACCACTTGCTGATAATCATTTCCATATACCTGCACCCATTGATATTATTTTAGGTTGTGATGTTCTTGGTTAAGTGCTCGACGGTACACGTATATACCTTGGCCACGGGAAACCTTTAGTCCTTTCATTTGCAGTATTTCGGATTCTTCTTGCGTTACGGCTTTGTCGGGAAAGATTCGATCGTCTTGGCATTATTAATTAAACTTGACTTCACCTAAAAACTCATATTTTCAACCATACCGAGTTTTATAGTTCACTTCACTGTTATTTATTAAATAGAAATAGTTTTATTATTGATTTCTTACAAATATCAAATTGTCATCCATACGTCATTGCATAGCTGTCATTTTAAATATAATTATTAATATTAATTAATTAGTCAAAAAGCGGCTGTAGCCCAGTGGGTAAGACCTCGGACTTCTTATGAGAAAGGTCCTAGGTTCGGATCCCGACTCTGGCATGTACCAATGAATGAAATTTAAATATGTGTTTTTCATTTACGTACATAATTTACAGTCGCTAACGATGAGGGGAAACATCGTGAGGAAACCTGCCCTTCCCTCGGGATAGGTAATAGTCAGTGCCTATATACGGCGATACGGTTTACTACCTATCACGTTGGGAGTTGTCTATCTAGTGATACGCGGGCTTCGAATGACACACACCTAACATGCCTTCGAAATTTCGGAGATGGGCATTCAAGCATCTGACTGCCCCGCCATAATAAAAAAAGGGAGTGTGTATAAACAAGTCGTGAAGCGTATGTTATGTATGTTATGTATTAATATTCATATTTTATATTAATATTTGTGTGCGTCTCCTGGCTTTAAACTACCTCCCTACCAATTTTCAGCAAAATCTGTTCTGCTGTTCTTGAGTTATAAGTGGTGTAACTAACACGACTTTCTTTTACATATATAGATATTTTGTTAATTTTGTTTTTTGCTATGTCAATATCTATTTTGTTTAATTATTTTTTATATTTGGTGCGTATAGTAACTGAAACAGAAATGAAAGACTGTGTAATTCAGGAATAGCGAGACGGCGCACAGTTGGCTAAAATTGGACGCTAGTGGACTTAGAGAACCATGAAAACTGAGTGTGAATTTTACAAAAACAATAATATATTTGAATTCTGCTCTGAAATTGAAGACATTAATGAAAAGTAACATTTTTCGATAAAATGCATAATTTCATAGTTAAAGAATCATTCTTTAAAGATTTTTTGTATGGAGAAAAACATAAATCGATTAATAACTCTGAATTCTCTAAACATCTCAAAAAATGGATTTTGGATTTGCAAAGTAGACATTATTTATAATTTTTTATACTAACACCCAACCTTCGCTTTACCCTGCTTTCGCGACAGTTAATTTCCTTATTTTATTATTATTTATTTTTGACTAATGAACTATTTGGTGAAAACCAATGACGTCACTTGTTATTTCACTTTTCCCAAAAATAAACGATGAAACCTTTAATATACTTTCGACTAAAACATCTGATACATTTCAAATAATAACGTGTATCGTGCTGTTATGTCCTATAACAGTTCGTACTTATTGCTGACCACATCCCCAGTATTTTTTCACTATCTATTGTCTCTGTCCTTCTTTCATTTTATTGCAAGCATGCATATTTCAATAAGCTAAAGTTTATTCCATATATTAATCAGTCTTTTCTCATCTTTCCGCGCCAGTTCTCTCAGAATACCAGTGAGACACACTCTTAGCTAATACAGATATCCATTGTGTTGTAATACAAATAAATTCCCTTTAGGAAAATAAAGTGCTTTTTTTTTAAAAAAGAGCCAACGGAGCGCCATCCTAACAAATTTGGTGTCAGAAGTGGGATAGTCCGGAAGAACTTTTCGCGAATTGTAGGGCTATTCCGGCGTTAAACTTTATGGTTTAAGCCTTGGGCTCCGTAACGAGGTTCTAGTGCCGCGATTCGTGATCGACGTTTAGTCTTAGGCACTACAGTGCCTGAGCCCGCATCCGAGCAGCATACCCGGCGGGACACGTCCTGCCCCTTCACCAGCGTGCTCGACGGTCAGTCTCAGCTTCGGCTTGAGCCCGCATCGCCTGGATAACACAGTGGACCTGGTAAAGGCTCACCATCGTGGTTGGCAATCACGTGGTTTCCATAGCAACAGCGCTTCTACGTGACGACGCCGTCCGATTCCAGCACATCGCAACAGACACAAGATGCTCCTGAGTTTCCAGCTGATCCTGTGAGTTATTTCTATTTTTTTTTCTACAGTGAAAAGTGATCTATCAAAGTGTTATTTTTAATTTTGATATTTGTCTTCTCTTATTGTTTTGTTTGACATTAACTAATACTTATTTTAATGCCTAATATTAAAAATCCTCCCAAAAAGTAAAAACCTTTGGAAGAATTCCGGGATTTCCCCGAGGAAACTGACAAACGCCAGTCTATTATACTTAGCACACATTCTAATTCACACACCGTGAGTAATTCAATCACACTTAATGTCCTTACGAAGTTTATCAAGCCATACAATGGCGATAGGGAATCGCTCCCCGCGTTTATTACCAATTGTGAAATCGCTATGTCGCTAGCAAGCGATGAACAGCAGAAATTCCTGAGAATTTTATATTATCCCAATTAGAGGGCAAGGCCCAACTTGCTCGCTCCCTTAAGACCTTTAGATCGTAGGCAGAATTAAAGGCTTTCCTCAAAACGACGTTTGGGGAAAAGAAACACTCAACACACCTACTTGTAGATCTGCAAAGCTGCAAGCAGTTCAGTACTGAGGACGTCACTCAGTTCCCTTGCGACTGGAAGCGTGCTTGACGCGCTTGCAGTCAGACATACAGTTCTCCTGCACTGAGCCAACAGAGCTTTCGATTAAACCCCAACTACAGTAACATTGTTCGGTGTCGCAATCCAACAGACCTCAACGACGCAATCAACCACGCCGTTGAGGAAGAGAAATTGTATAAATTAAATAGAATGTCTGTCCACAAGTCGCGTAGTTATTGCCATAAAATAGGGCATAACTCATCAGAGTCCTATGTAAAGAAACAACACTCTCATAAAACCTATGACATACCTACTAAATCCAATTCTTATCCTAAATCTATCAACAAGTCATATACACCTATACACCTCACCAACAACAAAACACAAATAACTCATACATCGTAAAAACGTGTGCTTACTACAAATTCAAAGGACACACCATACACGAATGTCGAAAACGACAGTATAATAATAGCCAAGGCAACCGCGGTTATCAGAATAATGCGCAATCGCAACCTGATACGTTCGCGCCTAATCTCACTAATGGGAACCATCATCCCAACAATTCTCAGGTGCACAAGATCGAAACACAACATTTACATCAACGACACAAACAATTCTAATTCTTTTAATAATAAGCACGCTGTTTCTTCTTATTCTAATTCGAATAAGCATCTTAAATATTTTAATGATATTACTAATTCTACTAAATCTTATACCACTGAATCTTTTAATAAACATGTTAAAGATAAGCTCAATAGGGATATTCCTTATAATACCACATCTAATTTAGGCTTTTCCCGCTGTGTGCCAACTCTTTTATCCTCGCAGATGGGTCAATGCACAGAGTCATTAAACGCTGAATCGAAAGATAAACTCTTTCAAATAAACAATGTGAACAAAGTGTCACTTCCTCAAGTTTATTTAAAAACTAATTATAATGATAATCTTCCAAGTTTTCTTATAGACACTGGTTCTTCTATCTTGATTTTAAGGTATTATTGTTTCTCTACACAGCCAGTGCTATCTAAAGAGATAGTCAAACTTAAAGGTTTGAGCTATAACGAATCTTATTGTGAATCATTAGGGTTGATTCAACTTCATTTTATTCATAATGACGACTCAATCGATCTCCAATATGATGGGATCATAGGAAATGACTTCATAAAGCATTTTAATATCGATATTCAGTATTCTTCCAAATCATTAAATTTCAACGGTTATTCTATTCCTTTATTTTTCACTAAGACTTCTTATAACATACCTTCCCGATCGGAAGCAGTAATCGAGTGCGAAGTCTCTAAACTCTCCGAAGTAACACAACAAAACGAAGCCTTAGTACTAGATCATCCCATAAGCGATGGCGTTTATATTGCAAACAGCTTAGTAACATTAAAGCCTAGTAGTCGCGTTAATATTTCAGTACTAAATACTACAAA
The DNA here is from genome assembly GCA_030578115.1 of Leucoptera coffeella. Classification (NCBI taxonomy): domain Eukaryota; kingdom Metazoa; phylum Arthropoda; class Insecta; order Lepidoptera; family Lyonetiidae; genus Leucoptera; species Leucoptera coffeella. The sequence continues at coordinate 3,966,265 of JAMBLF010000002.1, forward strand.
ATCCGACGTCATCACTAATGACTACAAAGTCACAATAACTCCTTTCGAATTTCCTACATCTTATACCAAATCTTTGTCCAGCGAAATAATTAATCACGGGTATCTTTCCAATCTTAATAGGTCGCAAAAGAGCAAATTCGATGTTCACATCTAAATCTCGAAGAAAAGAAAAAGCTTCTAGACTTATGCTCCACATTCACAGACATCTTTCACATCACCTAGATGGTGAATTCCTCTCTCATACAGATGTCCTTACTCACTCTATTAAAACAGGTGACGCCGCCCTTGTTCATGTGAAATCTTACCGCTTCCCAGAGTGCCACAAGGACGAAGTGGAAAGACAGATTTAAAAGATGTTAGACCAAAACATAATCCGTCCATCTACATCTGCGTGGAGCGCACCCGTGTGAATGGATCCGAAAAAGCTCGACGGTTCCGGAACGCAAAAATGGCGAATCGTCGTAGATTATCGTCGCTTAAACGACGCCACAGTCTCCGAGGTATATAACCTTCCCCTCATCTTAGACCAATTAGGACACTCCAAATACTTTACCACATTAGATTTGGCAAGTGGCTTTCACCAAATCTGTCTCGATCCTCAGGACATACCTAAAACAGGTTTTAGCGTGATGACCAATGGTTTATCCGGGCATTTCGAATTCACAAGGATGCTATTCAGATTGAAGAATAATCCCCCGACATTTCAACCCCATATGAATCTAATTCTTACGGGACTGCAAGGCATACTTCTTTATTTATCTTCTTTATTTAGATGACTGCATTTTTTATTAAGTAAAACCAAGTACATGGTTGTGACCAGTAATCGGCAGCTTAACTCGAAAGTATATGTAGCAGGGAAAGAAATAGAGCGGGTACGGCAGTAAAAATATCTTGGCGCTTGGGTTAGTGAAGAATGAGATTGTGACCAAGAAATAAAGACCCGGGTAGAAATAGCCCGAGCATCATTTCATAAAATGAATATTGTTTTATGCTGTCGTAAATTGTCCTTGAAGCTCAGAACGCGCTTGCTTCAGTGTTATGTATGGCCCGTTGTGCTCTATGGATGTGAAGCGTGGACTAATAAAGAAGATACCAGGCGACGCCTAGAAGCATTTGAAATATGGTGCTATCGTGGCATGCTTCGCATTAGCTGGGTACAGAGGGTTTCGAATGAAAGAGTCCTCCAACGCGTCCAGAAGACCCGAGAGATGCTGCGAACTGTTAAGCAAAGAAAAGTTGGCTGGACCATATTCTACGTCATGACAGATACCAACTACTGCAGCTCATATGATGGGAAAGATAGAGGGGAAAAGACGCGTTGGCAGGAGGAAAAAATCTTGGCTAAGGAACATCCTGGAGTGGACCGGGATTGTCAGTGTGGAAGAGCTGTTCCGGATGGCCAGGGATAAGAAAAGTTTCAGCAGGCTGATGGCAGACCTCCAGTAATAGAGTGCCACTAGAAGAGAGAGATTTGTTATTCACATAACTTATATTCTCACATACATAAGCTCGATCTCATCTTCACTCGATTCCGAAAGCGAATCTCAAGTTACAACCTGATAAGTGCAAATTTCTCAGGCGCGAAGTCGCCTACCTCGGACATATCATCACCAACAAGGGTGTTATGCTGAACCCTGATAAGGTCAAGGCTGTTTACGAATTTCTAATTCCCAAAAGTCCTAAGGACGTAAAATCCTTCCTAGGCCTTACAGGAGATGATAAGGTACCCCCGCAATCAAGTAAACACTAGCTCCCGTAAATAAATTCATAAAAATTCAATAAGTGACAAAATCTGAATGGAAAATTAACCTATACTAAGCTCACTAAACAGCTGAAGAAGGTGAGTGTTATCTAAAAAAACGAACGCTCGGGAACGAAGATATCTGCGTATATACCTGGATGAGCTGTTAAGAGCTCCAAGGGCCAACAATCAGCGAAATACCACATGAACATTCCACAGGTATTTATGCTCACTGTTACTTCATCAATTTGAAGAGGCTTTTTACCAAATTGTGACTCCAGAGCTGTAATAGAACTAGCAGCGTATTCAACAATAGAAATCTAAGCCTCAACGGTCAATCAAAGGATAAAATTTGAACATTTCTCCAAAAAAACTCAATTTCTTGTAAGGTAACCTGTAAAGAGACTCGTAAATAAACAACCCGTCGATCAATGACAGATGACATATAAACAAATGAATGAGATATTTATTTTTATTTATTGGCATAGTATAATGATACTTTCACACTAGTCTACTTTTCTCATAAATTGGCGCGTAATTCAAACTGTTAGCTTTATCAATTCAGTCAAAAATACAAAAATATAAATCAAGATGAGTTTCTTAGGTAATATAACCTTTAGGAAGAAAAGAAACAACTCCGATAGTGGAAAAGCCGATAAGACTAATGAAAGTGATAACAGCGCAGATGCTACCAGAAATAGTTTGCCTGATCTATCTTTCGAAGATGCAGAGATGGCTGAAATAAAGTTGATGAAGGAAGAGTTGAAAAAAATTAAACTAGAACTACAGAGTGCCCATTGTGAAGTGCAAAATCTTATAGAAGAAAATAATACACTGAAAAGAGAGAATGAAGAATTGAAACGCAAAAATAATTTATACAAAACTGTGACTGTGAATTTAAAAAGTATATTGGTAGTTTGAGGTTCTCTGAAGTATTGGCCTGTGATGATGCAGAACATGCTTACAATGAGTTCTTTAACCTATTTAAATTAATTCACGATCTTTGTTTTCCTATACTCAAACTAAAAATTAATATTATTAAAAAACATAAATGGTAAAAGAGAGATGCTGTGGAACTATCGAAGAAACCCCTCTACAAGCAATAAAAAACTCTACACAACTTATGCTAAGAGACTTAAGAAAATCATATCAAACACTAAAATTGTACAAAATAAGTATGTCTGGAAATAAAAATAAAACCATGTGGAGCATCATTAACTACAACAAACCTGTCTTTCCTCAACAAAACATTGATAAAATAAATCTTAATCATAAAACTATCACAGATCCTCATGACATAGCCAATGCATCTAATAACTTTTTTACTGAATTTGATAGGACCAATAATGAAATAAATGAGACATATAAATACAACAAATTACTCAAAAATAATAATAATTCAATTTTTATTGGACCAATCCTGTCATGTGATATAGATCTAATAATCAAAAAGCTAAAAAATAAGAACAGTTCAGGACATGATGGGTTAGTAACAAAGTTTGTTAAAATAGTATCACCTGCTATATCACCGGTGTTAGCTTACTTAGTAAATTTAAGCATTCAGACCGGTGTATTTCCTATGCAATTAAAAAAAACTGTCATCAAACCCTTGTACAAAAAATCTGACCGAGAAAATATTGACAACTATCGTCCTGTAGCTCTTTTACCATTGTTCTCGAAGGTCTATGAAAGGGTTATCTACAATAAATTAAACGTTTTCTTTTCACAAAATGATATATTTGCTAGAGAACAGCATGGGTTTAGACAAGGTCAAGGAACGGAATGTCGTGACAAATACGGACAAGAGACTTGTAGTAGCAGGAGTCTTTATGGACCTGTCAAAGCGTTTGATAGGGTCGATCACAATTTATTGCTTCACAAATTAGAGTCTTACGGTATAAGAGGAATACCTCTACAGTTATTAAAATCATATTTAAATGGTCGGACACAAGATACTCAAATAACTAGAATATGTGCAAATACCTTGGTTGAAACTAAGTATTCTTCAAAAACCCAACTAGTCACAAGAGCAGTACCACAGGGAAGTTTATTGGGCCCTTTATTATTCATAATTTACATAAATGACACGCCGAATATTACTGAAAATCATCTATGTTTATTTGCAGACGATAGTATACTCCTAGTTGTTGGTGAGAACAGCAATATGGTTTCTACAAAAATAAAGACTTCATTAACTAATATCAATCATTGGCTAGATAATAATAAATTAAAATTGAACATTAATAAAAATATACAATTGACTTCACATTGACATCTAATATACCAATCCATAATGACATAGCTAATAATAACATTGAATCTACAAAATTTTTAGGTTTACATATAGATAGTAATTTATCTTGGGATGTGCATGCAGAATCTATTTGTAAGAAATTGAATTCTTTGTCCTATGGTCTTCATCAACTCAGAAAGTCTGTTAATATTACCGCTCTTTTGGCGGCCTATCATGGGAATGTAATCTCCATTCTACGTTATGGCCTAATTTTCTGGGGAAATACAAAAACAATAAATCAGGTATTTAAATTAAAAAAAAAATGTCTGCGGGCTATATGCGGGATATTTCCCCCCGATAGCTAATAATAACATTGAATCTACAAAATTTTTAGGTTTACATATAGATAGTAATTTATCTTGGGATGTGCATGCAGAATCTATTTGTAAGAAATTGAATTCTTTGTCCTATGGTCTTCATCAACTCAGAAAGTCTGTTAATATTACCGCTCTTTTGGCGGCCTATCATGGGAATGTAGTCTCCATTCTACGTTATGGCCTAATTTTCTGGGGAAATACAAAAACAATAAATCAGGTATTTAAATTAAAAAAAAAATGTCTGCGGGCTATATGCGGGATATTTCCCCCCGATAGCTAATAATAACATTGAATCTACAAAATTTTTAGGTTTACATATAGATAGTAATTTATCTTGGGATGTGCATGCAGAATCTATTTGTAAGAAATTGAATTCTTTGTCCTATGGTCTTCATCAACTCAGAAAGTCTGTTAATATTACCGCTCTTTTGGCGGCCTATCATGGGAATGTAGTCTCCATTCTACGTTATGGCCTAATTTTCTGGGGAAATACAAAAACAATAAATCAGGTATTTAAATTAAAAAAAAAAAGTCTGCGGGCTATATGCGGGATATTTCCCCCCGATAGCTGTGTGCCTAAATTTAAGTATCTTAAACTATTGACGCTACCGTGTCTTTACATATTAGATATAGGAATGTTTGTAAAAAAAAAAATTGTATCTATTTCATACTTTGAAAAGCAAGAGACGGAAAAACGTGTTAAATTTGCAAGGTTTGAGTACGCGAAAAATAAAAAGAGTGTTGTAGGAATGATTCCGACAATATATAACAAACTTCCAGGAGATATTAAAAACATACAAAATATACAAACATTTAAAATAAAACTGACACAATTTCTTATAGGTAAAACATATTACTCCATAACGGAATATCTAGACGATAAGTTAGAGAACTCGATGTATTTTCATTGACATCTATTTGACATTTTTTATTTGACAAATGTTTCATGCCACATTTACTAAAATTGATTTATTGTTGACATGAAATCATCCTTGCATGTAATTTTATCTAATCTGATTTATTTTAATATATTACCAAATCTAATACTATTTAAACTTAATTAAAATTTGTGTTTAGTTTGCTTTTTTCTTTTAACCATCAAAAATTTGAGTGCGTGGGTGCTGACATTTGCATGCCAACTTGACTTGGTCTTCCACACTGAAACATTACTTTTGTATACCTACCTAACATCTTGAAACGTGTGTGAAAGCAAATAAAGATATTTGATTTGATTTGATTTGATATTATCGTCGATTCATAGAAAACTTTTCCAAAATTACTAAGCCCTTAACTTCTCTCCTTAAAAAAGACACCGCTTTCATTTGGTCTCTCGAACAAGCCAATGTCTTCAATCTTCTCAAGCAAAAGCTTATCTCAGCTCCTTTACTACAATACCCCGATTTTTCGAAACCTTTCATAGTTACTACAGACGCATCTAACTATGCTGTAAGTGCTATTCTTTCCCAGGGCGAAATAGGCTCTGACAAACCGATCACTTTCGCCTCTCGCACTCTGAACAAAGCCGACAGCAACTACTCAACCACCGAAAAAGAGTTTCTCGCCGTTATTTTCGCGGTCAACCCTTTCCGTCCCTATCTGTACGGTTACAAGTTTACAATTGTTACTGATCAACGTCCTCTTGAATGGGCTAGCAGGTTCAAAGAAAGTGGTAGAGCAGTACGACTATACAATAGTATACAAACCAGGCAATATAAACGCCAACTCCGACGCGTTATCCCCAAATCCCGTTTATGCCATAACTCATTCCAAATTAAATAAAGATACTTATGAAAAGTTCTTTAAGAAACAATTTACTAATTCTCTAACATTTGACTCACACATTCAAGAACACAGCGAAGCTTTACATCTCGCCAAGTCTGTCCAACCTCTCTAGATTTCGATGACTCGATGCCACACTGTACACAGTTATTATCTCAGTTAGATGACGCACAACGAACGAGCAAGCGATTCCATTAAATTTATAACAAATAAAGATAAGACTTTTTATTTCTTATTCACAAAAGTACATCATTATGATGAAACTAACCATAGAACTATTTACAATTTACTTCTAAAATTAAGAGATCTAATTTTATCTCAAATTCAAAGAAATTGCTATATCCGATTTTTCCGAACCTTTCTCAAAGATTAATTACACTAAAGTTTATACATGGTTTCTTATATATTTAGTAACACTAACATTAAAATACACATATAAAAGAATAAAATTATATATCCTACTCCCGCTGAAGTCCCAGATATCCTTAAGGCTAACCATGGAACTACTATAGCCGGACACCCCGGTATAAAAAGGATGCTCAACCGCATCACGCATCACAACAGATCATACATACATACACATCACGCCTGATTCCATGTAGAGGGGTAGGCAGAGATCACGGATCCCTATTTGTCCCGATCCTGACAGACCACTTTCGCTTCATTGATATTCATACATCCTTTCATACACTCTCGGCGGTTATAGGTACTCCTAACGTCACATTTTTTCAATATAGCGTCTATCTGACTATTATATGTCTTATTAGGCCGGCCCCTACGTAACCGCACTTCCACTTCACTCATATATATTCCTTTTGTCAATCTGCTATCATTGAGCCGCATAACATGTCCAACCCATCGAAGCATGCTCTTTTCAATCTTAGTCACTACATCTTCTTTCAAACTGCAACCATCCCTTATCACACTATTTTTAATTCTATCATTCAATGTCACTCCTAACATGCTTCTCAGTGACCGCATTTCGACGGCATTGATTTTACTTTCACGCTTCTTTTGCCATACCCAATTTTCACTACCATAAGTCAATGTTGGAACCAGCACAGCCCTATGAATAGCCATACGTGCTGATTGAGAAATCAACTGGCTACCCAAAACACTATACATAGCCCCATTAATCATATTACCTGCACACACTCTACGTTCAATATCTCCCTCACATTTTCCGTAATTAGTAAAAAGTGTTCCCAGGTACACAAAATCATTCACTTGTTCGACTCTTTCATTATCTATGTCAATCTTGCACTCTGTCTTGCTAAGTCCCTCCATGACCATTACTTTCGTTTTATTTACATTAATTTTCATTCCTTTCCTCTTAAGGGACTCATTCATGCAAGTGACCATCTCCTGCAACTCACACGCCGATGACGCAAGAAGAACCTGATCGTCCGCGTACAAGAGGATATATCAGGAGCATATACTTCTACCACGAACAAAAGTTTGAGGCCAACCTTAAGCCTTAACCATAAGAGTGTGGGATTCAAACATTTATGCTCTTTCACACATTTATTCATTCGCTCTGATAGGACAATACCAACCCCCTGGCACGCCCGCTTATCTTGTTGAACTCCAGTCCAATACGCGGTGTACGTGCCATGAAGGGTATTGCCCATTCACTTTCGCTTTGAAATTCACACATAAAATATCTAAAGTCTTACATTCCATCATCTTGCAAATTTCGTCTATCTTGGTCTCCACTGCTCCACACGCATTCAATGATGCAAATCGGGTTTCCGTGACCCACGCTCCGCCTCTCCAGGGAGCCGTTCGTGACGGGTGGCGAACCTCGTCGCCGCTTTTCCCCCCGGAGATTATCTGCTCCCCTGCTCCATTTAAGGAGCGCCGGGGACTCGGGGCCATGAGATTATCGCCCATGCAGTTTTTTCTTTAATATTTTTATTAATTAATATTCACAAAATTATTTTTGATCTTGAGACTTCTTGAAGCACAATTAACTTCTCCATTATCTTGAAAAATTATCTGCATCCACATAACCTTCAAATAGAGATTCATGAGATCAGACATTGAAAGTTTTGTCCGAAGTTGCAAACTACATAAACCACTACGTGCTTGCAACAAAACATCTATGATTATCACATCCTCGAGCACTAAATCTTTCGAAAGATTGGCTTTAGACATAGTTGGGACTCTTCCTGAAGCAGGGCTTCAGAAATTCAAATTCATTCTCACACTTCAAGATGACCTTACAAAGTTCTCTTGCGCATATCCAATGATTACTTCTACAATCGACGAGGTTGCTCGAAATCTCATCCATTTTATCTCCCTTTTTGGATTCCCGAAAATGATTCTCACAGACCAAGGTACCTGTTTTACATCAGAGTTGTTTAAGCAACTGACTCAAATTCTTAAGTTCAAGAACTTATTCTCCAGCCCGTATCATCCCCAAACTAATGGCACGCTTGAACGCAGCTACGCTACGCTAAAAGAATACTTGAAGTCATTCGTCAATGACAACCAAGATGATTGGCATTGCTATCTCGCCACCGCAATTCTATCTTATAACACTCCTGGTGTACAATATTGTATTTCGATTAAAACCAAAATAACTGAAATTTTCACTTAACAAAGTATTAAATTAACGCTATTAACTATTTATTTCTAATTGCAATGTTATTAAACTCTTTCATTCTTATTATTATATAACCTATTACATTTATTTAATCTAATTAACGTTTTTATAACTTTGTTTCTTTTTTGTACCTAATATAACATATCAATACTGTCAATACTATAACTATCACTATTACTCAATATAGTCTTTTACTCTGTAATACGACTTTTCTAATAACATATTCTTAACTCTAATCTTAAATAACAAGTAGTCTTCACATTTTCTTACATCTATTAATAATAATAATATTTGGACATTATTACACCAATTGATCTAGCCCCTTGTTAAGTACAGTTAAGACTTGTGTTAAGGGTAATAGTCAACGTATATTTAAGAAATGTATACATATTATACATAGATAAATACATATATAGTCTAAATAATCAACGACCAGACTGGAAAGCAATAGAAAAGCGTAGTTCTTAACTCTGCCTCCACCGGGAATCGAACCCGGGACCTCATGATTAGCGTTAAGGTGTCTAACCGATCGCACCACGAAGGTCGTCTATTGGAAGTTTATTATAGAGCAGAGGTCAAACACAAAACAGGCTCTTCGCCATAAGGGCGGTGTTGGCTGCCCTACTGCAAAGCCTAGTCTTATCCCTCTGCTTCCGCCCACTAACACTGGATATAGCAGGAAACATTTCTGGATTCTGTCTGACGAATAACAGCACTTCATATATGTACAAACATTGAACCGTCAGTATCTTATACTCTTTAAAATACTTCACACAAAACTCTCTGTATTGAAGCGAGAACATGGCACGTATGCACTGTTTCTGGGCCATAAGGACTAGGTCCCTATGGCTGCTATCTCCCCAAAAGATTATGCCGTACCTGAGGATCGGCTCTACCATACCCCTATATGCGGTAATTATTGTTTCTGTATTGACCGTCGAAGCAATTCTATAAAGACCATATGAATATTGACTTATTTTTTTGCATGTGATGTCAATTTGTTGTTTCCAATTTAGTTCACTGTCTATATTGATGCCTAGAAACTTTACATTCTCAGCTTGTTGGACATATTTTCCATTGTAAACCACCCTTTCTGTTCCAATATTGATACGCTGATTAAAATGCATGATTTACGTCTTTTCAATATTAATAATTAATTCATTATTGCTAACCCAGCGGACCATATCTCCTAGGCCTCTCGCTATGTCTAGACCTTAATCTGCGCCCAGCCTCCTCTGGACCGTGAATGTGCTGTCGTCAGCGAAAAATGTCACAGGTATATGGTCACATAGCCCCTGGCAAATCGTTAATGTATATGAGAAATAGAAGGGGGGATATCACTCCCCCTTGGGGTACTCCTCTATCTACGACCCTATGTGGAGAGCTGAAAGTTTCCTCCCATTTGGTCACAGCGTTGATCCTAGTGACCTGCGTCATTTGACTTCTGCCTCTGATATAGCTCTCAATCAAGCGTAGCACGTTCCCTCTAACGTCGTAGCGCTCTAGCTAACTTACTAAGATGTTATGGCTCACGTGGTCGAAGGCCTGAGTCAAGTCTGTAAACACAGAACAGATAGGCACCCTAGCATCTACACTATCCTAGATTGGATACAGGAAATCGCAGATTGCCATGTTTATTGTTAATTTATTAGTTTATTAGTTGCATTCTTCTGTAAATTTCTGCGTCTGGTGTGTCGCCTTTGAGTCTGATCTTTTGCCCAAGGTAAATGTACTCTTGCATTTTTTCAATGGTGGTACCTCTGATTTTAACCAGATCTGAGTTCTGTGGGCTATCTATTTGTTTTTTTCCGAGTTGATTTTGAGACCAACTCATAACGACGCTCGACTCAACTCACAAAGCATCCGTTCTAGGTCTTGGGCCGATTCCGCTAGCAGAACAATCTCATCTGCGAATCGCCAATGTTCAAGCCATAGTTTTTCCAATCTAAGGTGGTGAATACGTCTTGCAGAGCATTAGTGAACAGTTTTGGCGAGATTACGCCTCTCTTCAACGGGATCTTAACCGATTCACCCTACATATGTACCGTCATTGTTGCGGTCTGTACAGATTTAAGTAACGTATCTGTAGTCTATACGACACCTTGTAGGGATTGAAACACCGCCCAGTGTTCCACTGAGTCGAAGGCCTTTTCATAATCCACATAGGCTAGGTAGAGAGGTTTGTTATACTCTTTGGATTTTTGTATCACTTGCCTTAATGTGAATATATGATCCATTGTGCTAAAACCACCTTTGAATCCCGCCTGTTCTATGGGCTGGTGTTCATCCAGCCTCCTAGCCATTCTTGATGTCAGAACACGTGAAAACATCTTGTAGATTTGGCTAAGAAGAGCGATTGGGCGGTTATTTTTCAAGTTCGACTTAGCAAAACAACAACAAAACAACTAAACAATCCATCCACGAGCTAGGTATCACACCTGTAAAGAGTATCTCACTGAACATTTTTCGAAGCTCTTGTAATATTGGCTTTCCACCTGCCCTCAACAGTACTGTGGTTATGCCATCTTCATAATAACTTAAAGTTAGTATATCTTCAAAAGTATTGGGATAATTCAAAATTGTTATAGTACATAAAGTTATTGTATGGTTATAAAGAATTCAAATATATACTTAAAATGCCGAAGTCTTCACTTTGCGATTTCAGCCCATCGTGCGGCGGTTCATGACCAATCTATAAAATAATTCTATTTTAATCCAAGGCTATCAACGCCTACTCTACCATTAACATTGTAACGCTAAATGCACCTGTTTTGTCATGAGTAGGGTTATTATGTAAAAATTTGCAAACAGTAGTGACCCACAATCAATAGCTAAGCGTTTATACAAATTGGTATGACGTAAGGTGATTGGTCGCTAATTGTTAGCTTTCTGCTTCGACCAAAATAACAGATATTTGTTCATTCAATTACAATTAAAAAGTAGGGCGACTAGCCATCACGGAACAATCGGTAGGACAAACAGGAGTATATTTTAAGTTTGACAAGTTTTAAATGTATAGAAATTTCAATCTCTAACGAACTATTCCGAAGGTCAAAATCAAGATGTGGTGGATGAGGAAATATTGGTAAGTAATTTCAACTGTTGTACACTACAATATATAGTGAATTTAACATAATGATTTTTTTTTTAAACACTCGCGTTTTATACTCATTTTATTAATTATCTGAGACCGGGTCAAAACACGATAAATTTATAAAGATATGTAATTACCTTTATTTTGCCCGCCGTTTCGACCCAGTTGCATAGGCCGTGGTCGCGGGAAGTCTTCCACATAATGATTATGCACAAATGTGAAAAATATGTAATTTATTACTTTAGCACTAAAACTTTATGCTTCTCAGACTAAAAACTTCGATGTGCCAGGTCTAATTAATAAGCAAGAAGAGGGCAGTCAGCCACAGCTCTTTTAATTCAGCTATTGTCTTCTTGCATAATGTGTTTGAGTGAAGTGACTTGTAACCCATAATAACATTAACAATAACTATAGTACAGTTACTTAAAGCATCTGAGTAACTTACTTCCAAACACATTTCACTACACAAAGTTATACAGTCTCACTACACACAGTTAAACAGAGGGTATGATTCACCACCTATCCCAATCCTGGTAAACCATTTTTACTTCTTCTACATTATCATAGTCTTGTCATAGTCATTGCATTGCAAATTCCACAGCCGTCTGCATCTCAACCCAGACTCATAAGTCACAGAAAGAATGGTAAACATATTATATAGTATATATACATATAAATATATATATAAATATATTGCTATTGTTGTTTTTATCATTGCATAATATTGCATATATTTAGATAGTCAGATAGTGAAAATCATTAAAACCTACTAAATTAGTTAAAGATCGAGCCACATAAATTGGCAGTCGGAGGCGTCGCCACAGTCGCGTAATTCAGTGTAACCAGTAAACACGCCAAAACTAGCACTCACTGTGCCATACGGCTCGATACATTATAGGTTTCATTTGTAACGGTCTTTGGTTGCAGAGCTATAAACTCAAATAAAACAAATTAATATATCAAAGTCAAAATATGTTTATTTAAAATATTTATGATCTAAGTATAAATTAAAAAAACTATTTCAAACATGGCATTGAGCATTGCCTTTACATATTTTTTACCGAGGTTAGTTCAGTGGAGACCCTAGCTTGGAGAAGAACTAACAAGAAACTTTAACTAAACTAAACTAACAGAAGCTGCGTTTGCTAGCATAACAGTGGAAGACTGGAAAACCCAAGTTCAGCATGTACTGAACGTTGAAGACAAATATTTTCAAAGTGACAGGATTATAGACTCCGAACTTGATAAATTTATCGAAAAATCTCTTAAATCTGTTAAAACTATTATTTCAAACATGGCACTGAGCATTGTCTTTACATATTTTTTACCGAGGTTAGTTCAGCGGAGACCCTAGCTTGGAGAAGAACTAACAAGAAACTCCGGAAATCAATTTATTATAATCACCCTTAACAAACGTAAAAATTACAAAGAGTGAGCAAAAAACACAACGCTGGTAATACTAAATTTACCTTTCATACAAAATAACACACAATGGCGGAAACGTCAAATTTAGTTCCAAGTTTGCCGACTGCCAATTTATGTGGCGCGATCTCTAACTTAAGACTTTTAAGGGCTGACAAATTAGTATATACCTTATATTTTCCGTGGAACTCTAATGCATATGTTTGGAGTGGAGTCCTTATTCGTGTATGATTTTATGGAAACGTGTTTATTAATTTATGCATTGTTTATTTTGAGTTGGTGAAGGCTTGTTGTATGTTGAAATGATTGATTGACTTGGAACAAAAGAGTGACAGCTGAAGAAAAACTGGACAATGCTGCTTTAGCAGTGGTAATACAGACCACTGCTAAAGCAGTTCGACTCATGGCGAGTCAATTACATTGAGATTAAATTTTTAAACTATATACAAAGTAAAAAATGTTTAAGTTGGTATAATGTTTTTTATTTATAGTTTTAAGAAATTCGCAATTTATACTCATGATTAATAACTAATGGGACTTATCGCGTAAGTTTTTATATAATAAAATTACCTTTATTAACCCGACGTTTCGGCTACGTTGGGTAGCCATGGTATAATATGAATCGTCGGTCTGCCTGTCGTAGCCGAAACGTCGGGTTAATAAAGGTAACTTTATTATGTAAAAACATACGCGATAAGTCCCGTTAGTTATTTATTATGTTTTTTATTTGTTAATAAACTCGGCCTTCTCTACTTGTTCACTTCACTTCACTACTTTGTTGAAACACTATTTACTTATTATTACACTTTATTTAACACTTATTATGAGATACTTTTTAAGACAATGGTTATTTTATGTAGACTACATGTGGCGCCATCTAGTGTGGAACGGATTAACTAAATTATACCAGAATATTGACAGTGACGGATGAGGTTGGACATTCCGGGCCCCAAAGAACCTTTGTTCTTTTTTTTCTTCTTTTTACAATATGCTATTATTCTCTTTGCTTCACCTTCAGTGTTTATATCCTTTCTGTCAGTCTCCTTTTGTCTTATATTTGTATGCAGTGCATGTGTCTTAATTCCTTTCTTGTTGTTTGATTTCTTGTTACTAATCTTTCTTTTCTCCATTTCTGATTCAGGTACCGTCAACTTCTTTGTGTCTAACTTCTCTTTCAGCCAACAGGGTCCTTGCCACCACTGTTTGCTCTGTATCAATTCTTGTGCGGTGATGCCTCTGGATGGTAAATCTGCAGGATTGTCTACGGATTGAACGTGTCTCCAGTTGGTGCTATCCAAGATCTGCAAGATTTCTGACACGCGATTGGCCACAAAGGTTTGCCATTTACTGGGATCTGATTGCAGCCAAGCTAGGACTATAGTACTGTCAGTCCAAGCGTAAACCTTTTCCTTATCTATCTTCAGAATATCTGTCAGATCTTTCAGGAGTTTGGTGAGTAGTGTTGCTGCGCATAATTCAAGTCGAGGTATTGAGATTTGTTTCAGCGGCGCGACTCTCGACTTTGCTGCGATCAACTGAATGTGAGTATTTCCATAGTCATCAGTGACTTTGAGATATGCTACAGCTGCATATGCTGCCATGGATGCATCAGCGAAGCCGTGTAACTCCACATTTTTGTTGGGCGACTCGGTGTGGAACCATCGTTTTAGTGACATGGATTCAAGAAGGTGTAGATTCATAGTGAAATTCTGCCATTCATCGGCTAACTCTTCTGATATATCTTGATCCCAATCTGCTCCTGACTTTTGCATTTATCAGGACTGGGGCCAACCAACCAAATGGGTCGAACAGGCGTGTCAATTGGGATAATATTGTTCTCTTTGTTGGCGGTGCTTGATCTTCGGGCAATTGTACTGTAAATTTGAATACATCTTCTATTCTGTCCCATCTCAACCCAAGGATTTTTATAACTTGGTTCATTTTGATCTCCAGGCTGGTGGTGTCCTTTTGATTTTGTATAGTCTCTAGTAATTCAATTGAGTTACTCGACCATTTCTGGGTTTCAAAACCACCTTTCTGAAATAGCTCGTTAACTTTGTTGTAGATAACTCTGGCTTTTTCTTCGGTTTCAGCGCCGGTCATCAAGTCATCCATATAAAAAGAGGTTTTTACTATTTCAGCGGCGATGGGGTATTTGTCTTGTTCATCACTGGCTAGTTGGTGGAGAGCGAGATATGGTGCAGAGGCAGTTCCAAACGTGACGGTAAGTAATTTGTAACTCTCCAGGTCTTGTTTAGGGTTATCTCGCCAGATTATTCTTTGCAGATCTATGTGTTGTGGCGTGACCTTTACTTGTCGGTACATTTTTATGATGTCCGCAACAATACAAATCTTGTGTGTTCTCCATTTTATTAACAACGTGCGTAAATCGGGTTGTAGAAGCGGCCCAACTAACAGTTGTTCATTTAGTGAAGAGCCATTGTAGCCTCTGGACGACGCATTAAAAACGACGCGAACTTTCGTCGTATCTTTATCTTCTCGAATCACTGCGTGATGAGGTAAGTAGATGGACAATCTTTCTTCTTCTCTAGCTCTTTTCATATGTCCGAGTTCTTCATACTCTTTGATAACCTTTGTATATTCATTCCTCAGTGTATCAATCTTTTCAAATTGTCTTTCTAGTTGTAGAAAACTCTTGGTTGCTATTTGTTTTGTATTGCCACATCTGTTTATTACTTCTTTTAGACTCTCTTTTAGGGTAACTGAACCACATATCGGCCCGCACTGTCTCTTGCTGTTGTTTTTTCGTAGATTTCTTCACACAGCTCTTCATCTTTGTTCATCATCTTTTTCTTTGTATATGAATCAGTCTCCAGTTCCCAAAACTTTTTCAAAAGGTCATTGTCTAGGATGTGTGTATGTAAACTGACGACTCTTTGTTTTTTAGCGTTGACAGCTTCGGTTTCTCCTGACAGAATCCAACCCAAATGAGTATCTTGTGCTAGCAGTCCAGAGGGTCCTTTCATTAATCCTGCTTTCATGATTTTAGCATTGTGTGCTGCACTAAGTATTACATCGATCTTGGTCGTTGCGGTGAATGATGGATCTGCCAATCGTAATGACTTCAGTACCGGCCAGTCAGGCTTTGTATTCATGGTTGGTTGATAAGAGGTCAGTGATTTAAGTACGTATGCTTGTACTTGCATAGAGAAGGTTGGGTCATTTCTTGACTTTAAGTTAAACTCTACTACGTGCTTAGTAGATTGATGGCTTCTCCGATTCCTGAAACCACGCCGTTGATTCTTGTACGTTTCAATCCCAATAATTGAACCATATTCTCTGTTACGAACGCGGCTTGTGCGCCCGGATCAACTAAAGCACGGAAGACGTGAAGTTTTGATTTTTGTGAATTAGCGCTTCAAATAAGTCGTGGAACGACTGCCATTCCGTATAATTCCCAGAAAATGTGGGGATTGTGAAAGTTTCACTTCTGGTTGTTTCGGTGTGGCTAGATTTTCATTTGGCTTTGTTACAGGGCAAGGTTTTAACGTGCTGATAGCCGTCTTCAGCTCCCCTTTATAGATATAGTATAGTTCTTCCATCTCTTCATATAAAACCTTGTTGAAAGTAGGATATGTCGATTCTGTTTGGCACTGGTATACCACTCACCAGTTGATCATGATTGTGGTTAAAGTCCAGCCAATACCTATCCAATGCTTCTAATTTAGTTTCCACATAAGCCTCTGTAACCCTCTCTTTTGGTGATTTTTTGAAATTCTTATGGCTTTTTATCACCTTATCTAAGGTTTCTACTTCCATGATGTCTGGTTTTTGTTAAAGTAACTTTCTAGAAATTTTCTAAGTCCCCAATCACAAATCCTAAAATCTTCTAAGTGTACAGACTCAAATTTTGATTACGCCAACCAAGTCTTTGGTAACAACACTGCACTACTGAACTGTCCTGTAGAATTGCGACTTAGCCACGCACTACTGTACTGTCCTGTAGAATTGCGACTGAGCCACGCACGACACTGCACTGTCCTGTCACACGCGCACGACACTGTACTGACTTGTCACTCACGCGCGGCCCTATTACTTTTATCCACTCGCGGCACTGCACTTCAATCCATTCGTGGCACTGCACTTCAATCCATTCGTGGCACTGCACTTCAATCCATTCGCGGCACTGCACTTAAATCCGGCTCGAAGGACCACTTTGTTCACTTCACTACTTAATTGAAACACTATTTACTTATTATTACCCTTTATTTAACACTTATTATGAGATACTTTTTAAGACAATGGTACAAATAAAATCTGGGATATTTATACCCAGATTAACAAATACTGATTGCGTGTTGTAGAGGACATGCAGCGCCATCTAGTTTAGAAATACAGTAACTAAAATAAAGTTATATGTAGACTACATGTGGCGCCATCTAGTGTGGAAACGGATTAACTAAATTATACCAGAATATTGACAGTGACGGATGAGGTTGGACACTACTTATTCCTGAACATTCCATATGATGCACTTCATCTGAAAATCAATAAGTATTAACTCTTTCCGGTTATGTGGTTAGTGACGCTAACCACCTATTTTTTCCTTGTTTCAAGATAAATAACGACATCTGTGATTTAATATTTGGTTCTAACATTGATAATTGTGTCTTTTTATGTAGAAATATAAAAAATATTTGTAGAAATATTAAATATTATTTGTTGTCTAATTTAGTGTTTAGGCAAGTTTTGAAATTTTCGATGAAAAAACGATTATCGACGTGTTTTTGAAAGTGCTGGAATAAAATATTCTTAAAAACAACAAACAATGAGATTACGTACGTACTGAAAATCTATCCTTCATATCGTAAATAAATTTAAAATAAATATATATATATATATATATATATAATATATACAATATATTATATTGTATTAATTATTATTGTTCAGTATGTAGGGTTATAGTGAAATTAATACATAGATATGTTAAGCCCATTTCTCTCTATGTAATTCTATTTGATGATATAATTCGATTTAATGAATGGTATATACAAATCAGGTCATTTGTTAACGCCAGGTGGCAGAAAAGTTTTTGACGAAAAGCAAAAGGTTTTCTTTGCTTTTATGGATTTGGATTTCGGTTTGGAAAAGGCATATGATCGTGCACCGGCGAATTATTTGTGACAGACAGGCAATCCAGCACAGTAGACATGCCCGCAGTGAAGGTGCCCATCTCCTGGCGCATGGCACGGATCTCGGCGCGAAGCAGGTGCATCTCCTCCGCTATCGTGCCACACTCCTTGTCGCAGGATCCAGTTCCCACCACCGTCGCAGCCCGATCAGGCCACCGCGAGTGCACACGGACTCTGCTGCCGCTCGCACGGGCGTCTCGGTGTTGTCCCTGCTCCGGCAGCCGACGCACTCCCAGCTGGACTTCTGCTCCCTGCTCATCTCCCGGAAGCGCTTGGTGGCGACGTTCGCGCACTCCAGGTCGAAGCGCTCCCGGCACAGACGGCATGCGAGGAATTGCCGGTCCATTGTGAGCCGCGGGCAGCCCGAGCACTTAAACCCAGCTGATGAAGACATCTTCTAGTTATAGTAGTGCTCAACCTATTTATGAATGAGATTTTATATTTTTAACGGCTGTAATGGGGAAGGAGACCGGCAGTTAGCGTAGCACCAGTCTTCTTTATGTTGTCGGCAAACTTTATGCAAAAGTGATGATGTTCGACAGATTTGCGTGAATATAGCTATTAACTTAGAATGGGCGAGTTTGTCATAAAATGCCTATGGGACGCGGACGCTCAAGTGTTGCTTGCATCGTCGGCGGATGAGTTGCAGAAGATGGTGGCCATTACATGTAAGGTATTTTAAAGAAAGGATATAATGGTGAACTTAGGGTAGGCGCCCCGCGCATTTTATTTATACAGTTAAAAAACAGCGCTATTTAGGTAATTTTAGCTTAACTAGATCAAAATAATACTATAGTAACTATGCTATCCTAGTTATTTGGGCAGGAGTTGTTACTTCATGTGAAATGTCACAGTGTTGTTATTCTCCGTTAAATAGGTAGGCGTAGACGAGTGAATCGGATGGGATGGACTGCAGCTTCATCCTCGGAGGGTAAAAGTCATAGTCGAATTAGAGCCTGTCAAACTACACCTGGTAAGGTTTGCACGTCTACTACTCTTGGTACGTTATCAGCTCCCATCAGTATCTTAGTGACGCGGTCTAGGTGCCAACAGAATGGTAGTGCGCCATGTTCTTTTATAAGGGCCATATGTTCGATTTTGCGATCCCTTTGACGTTGGCTCCATTTGAAATGTTGTTGGAGTTCAGCCACGTACTCGAGAGACCATCGCTGCCAGAAGTATTGTTGTATTTGCGTGATCCCTTTGTATATGTCGAGCTTGCTGGTGTTGGCGTCCATGAGGCACGGAGACGGGAGTGCGGTGAGTGGCCTGCCATTAAGAAAGTGTCCCGGGGTGAGCGGACTGTAATCGTTGGGAAAGAGACTTAAGGGACGTAGGCTGTCTGAGATGCTTTCAAATTACGCAAAAAGATAATTCCACGAAAGTTAAGTGGGTCATTCCTAATATTCTATGAATATGAAATTTAGCGGCTTTGACCCCGGCCTCCCGTAATCCGCCGAAGTTAGGGGCGTAAGGTAAGAAGCGAAATTCAATGCCATTGCTGGTAGCATAATCAACAAGATCATTTATGTAAAAGTGTATTTTTGTACAACATTGAAGGAATAAAACTATTATTTACAATAAAAAAAAAACTTAAAGGAAAAATATTTCCTTTAGCTCCTCGCTGTCGGAGAAAGGCACGATCCCCAACTAACTGGCAACATTACCTCTTTTAATGGCCAAACTAATGTGTTGGCCGAGGTAAGTGCCAGCTTTTGGATCACCACAAGCCTCGGAGAGGCGAAGAGACACCTCCTTTATAAAACGTCGTGCCTAGCCTCCCCACGTCCCAAGAGTTTCAACGGCGACAGGAACGAAAAAGTAGTCATTGACAAAATTTCCATATTTTCGCCGCTGAAAACCCTCAGCCAGCGCCGCCGCAGATCCCGCCTCGACCTCAGACTTGGACAAATAGCAGGGCGCCAAAGTGTCGACGCACGTGGCTTCCCAAACAAGTGCCCTGCCATTCTTCCAAGTCATCAAAGACATTTCATCAGGCCTCTTGCCATCCACACGCGCCAAGCCGCATGGCTCGAGCAACGCAAACGAGCGGTGACAAGGGCCCGATGAATAATATCATTTAATGCTGAGTGCCGAGACAGAAATGAAATGGAATGCTTTTTATTCAATAAAAGGATTATAAAATCACTTATTGAAAGTAAAAAAAAAAAACATTTCTACCGGAAAAGTTGTCATTACAATTACAAAAAAAAACAAAAAACAAACGCATTCACGACCATTAACCCTTGCGGGGTAGTCAGAGGTTCAGGTTTCCATCTCCGCAATTGCGTTGGTAGTAATTCTATGGACACCTCGAACCCACGTGTTGACAAGATAGTCAATACTCAATGTGACATGTGGAAAGCCATGTCGCCATTTATAAGCACTAACTATTACTGTTCGGGGAACAGGTAGGTTTCCTCCTGATGTTTTCCCTCACCGTATAATCCGACGCATTTCGTAAATGTATATATATTATACAGTTAGCAGTGGGGCTGTCAGAAGTGGGCTAAACAATATAAAAGTGGGCGCTCAGTGGGAATCGGGGTAGTCTTAGGACGGGTCTTGCGGGCGAAGGCTATGCTCGAATACGCATCGGTGCTCCCTATTTCAATTGTGGTTACAAGTAGTGTAATTGGGAAAGTGCATAAGTGGTGTAATGAGTGTGAACCTGTTTTCGTGAGTACTTTCATAGCTTTGTACCTTGATTCGTTGTTAAATTGATTAACTGATGTCTCTTATTTTTTTTGTATTAAATGGCATTACTTGCAGGTAATGTTGAATTTTCTTTTTTAAAAAGCCTAAAAGTAATTAAAATCTAACTTCAGAAGTGGGATATCAGCTCTCGCATTGCCTTAATTAGTTAATTGAAATCTCAACCTACCTGCAAAAAAAAAATTCAAACGAACAAAAAATAATACTCCATTTGAAAGCAGATTCACATTACTACCTGCATTCCTTTGCGTTTCCACTGTTTTCGCGTCAATATGCCTAGAAGATCACGTCATGGTAGGCGTCAACGCGATAGGTCGAGCAGTAGCAGTTCGCAAGATTCTATCCGAGACGTGTCGCGGTCTAGATCTAGGACTATTTCGCGACGTCGCGGACGCTGTTCGGAATCGCGTCACCGATCTCGTTCTCGATCACGTGTGAATCGGGTTACTGACGGTACTCGTAGATCACGTTCCCGTGTAGTACCGAGTAACAACCGCGTACATAGGAGAGTTCATACGCCACCTCCTCCCGTCAGTCTTAACTCGACCCTTGATAAAATTTTAAATCGCTTAGATAAGCTCGAAAAGACCACGACCGTTACCCCAGAGCCGCCATGCGATTCAATTAGTACCTCTGTGACTCAGGCCGTAGTTGAGGCAATACAATCTGTACCCATACGTTCGAATAACTACTACGTGTCAAACTTTGATCCAGCTATTCATGACATTGAGGATTGGTTTTTAGAAGTAGATCGTGCCAAGTTACTTAACCGATGGGATGATAGAGAATGCTTATCGCGCGTCGCTAATTGTCTTAAGGGTGACTCGCGAACGTGGCTAAATGAGTGGGTAACGACCGATAGGTGTTGGTCAAACTTCAAAAAAGAGTTCAGGGCCTTATGTCCCAAGACGCTAGACTACGCGGGTATTCTTTTTGACGCAATGTGCCTAACATCGGATAGGTATCCCACGTACGCAGAATACGCTCGTCGTTCTTTGCTTAAGCTACGAATAGTGCGAGGTCTCAGTGATGAACTAACGACGCTAATTGTGATTCGAGGTATAAGGGACCCCCAGATTTGCGCGGCTGCTGCGAATGCACATCTGACGCCCGACTGCATAGTATCATTTTTGGCTATTTATTCAAAACCTAACCGTGATAGGGCTCCGTTGGTGCAATCGCAAAAGCCAAACAATGCGATGCCTATGAAACGTACTAATATAGGTCAACCTATAGCTCGGTGTTACTCATGTGGTAGAAAAGGCCATAAAAGTGCCACGTGTCCATATAAGGGCGGTGAGGCCAGCGCCTTGCTACCGAAGTCTACCGTTGGCAGCGGGGTTGGACATTTGAACAAGAACCATCGTATTGAACCCGGTTCAGTCAGCACGTGTGCGTTTTGTAAAAAGCCAGGGCACTCTATTGATAGGTGTTTTGCTAAGGAACGTTCGGAAAATCGTAATGAGCGTAATGTCAACTTATGCGTCGAACAAAGCTTGTTAGGAGGCAACAGCGATATCGTGACGGCTATTGTGCAAGGCATTCCAGTAGATATTTTAATCGACAGCGGTGCATTAAACGTTTCATTGGTATCTTCGGACGTGGTGCGGTTACTCAATCGCCAACCAAAGCCCACATTTTGTACTTTAAAGGGGCTGGGCGGACGTGAGGTTGCGGCTACCTCTCTTGTGACACTCATCATCGAGTTCGAGTACATAACTCTCGAAGCCGATTTTGTTGTGGTCCCAGCCAATTGTATGAGTACCCCCATTATTATTGGTACCGACATTCTAAATAGGGATGGGATAACCTACGTCAGGACAAAAGACAAGCAATACCTAATGCGTCTAGATAGCCCCGAACGTAAAATTCTAACTATTCAAACGTGTAATATTTCCGAGATTAACACGCCCCTCCGGGGTAACGAACGGGACATGCTTCTCAAAGTCGTTGGAGATTTTGCTGGCTTCTTCATTACTGGGACTGCCACATCAACAGTGACCACTGGTACCATGCAGATAAATCTTACTAGTGAGGTACCTATAACGTACCGACCGTATAGGCTGTCACATGATGAAAAATTACGGGTTCGCGAAATTGTCAATGACCTTTTAGAGAAGGGCATCATCAGGGAATCACAATCTGAGTACGCTAGCCCAATACTGCTCGTTAAAAAGTAGGACGGATCCGACCGTATGTGTGTCGATTACCGAGCCTTGAATCGCGTCACAGTAAGAGAACGTTACCCCCTTCCCCTGATTGACGACCACATTGACCGGCTAGGCGATCGACGTATTACGCGGTTTTCTTCTCTGGATATGGCATCCGGCTTTCATCAAATTGCTCTTGATCCAGCATCCGTACACAAAACGGCTTTTGTTACACCGGAATCGCATTACGAGTACTTAAGGATGCCTTTTGGTCTGTGTAATTCTCCGGTCGTGTACCAAGGGATCATAAATAAAACACTACGCCGCTTTATTGATGCTGGGAGAGTCCTCGTGTATATTGATGATGTTTTGTTGATGAGTGAAACGGTAGAAGAAGGAATTGCTCTTCTACGGGAAGTTCTGACCACCTTGACTGAATCTGGTTTTTCAATTAATTTACGAAAATGTACTTTTCTAACTACAGAAATTGAATATCTTGGCCGAATTGTCAGTGGCGGTCAAGTGAGACCAAGTCCTCGTAAAGTACAAGCTCTTAAGGACTCCCCAGTACCCCCGAACATCAAGCAGGTTAGACAACTTCTCGGCTTAGCTAGCTATTTTCGGAAATATATTGAAGGATACTCAATCAAGACCTTTTGCATCTCGCAATTAACCAAAAAAGATACACCTTTTGTGTGGGGCATTGATCAGGAAAAAGCACGTCAATACATAATAGCATGTCTTACCAACGAACCAATCTTAACTATATTCGACCCCCGACTTTCTACCGAGGTACATACCGATGCGAGTAGCATAGGTTACGGAGCTATCCTAATACAGATCCATGAAGAGACGAACAAAAAAGTTGTAGAATACTTCAGTAGGTCCACACAGGGAGCTGAGTCAAAATATCACTCTTACGAGTTGGAAACATTGGCTGTTGTGAAAGCTTTAGCTCACTTTAGGCATTATCTCTTAGGCGTCAAATTTAAAATAGTCACAGACTGCAATGCCCTTAGGGCAACTGAAAAGAAAAAGGATATTTTACCCCGTGTCGCTCGATGGTGGATTTACCTTCAGGACTTTTCCTTCGAAATAGAGTATCGCAAGGGTACTCTTATGTCCCACGCTGACTATCTCAGCAGGAACCCGGTGGCTAAGGTCAATAATGTGACCAGGCCACGAAATTGGGCTCAGATAGCTCAGGCGGCAGATGGCGACACTCAACTTATGATACAACGTCTCAACGACGGTAGCCTAGATCCGCAGCGCTATGTCTATCGGAATAACATGCTGTATTATCGTTATTCCCCAATCGGGGGTGAGCCTAGATTGCTTTGTTACATACCTAGGGGTCATCGTCTCAGTCTTCTAAGAGTATTTCATGATGAGCATGATCATATTGGGTTTGACAAAACACTGGACCTCATACTTCACCATTTCTGGTTCCCAAGTATCAGACAGTTTATAAGAAAATACATAGACCACTGCATTACTTGTTTGTCACTTAAACGTGTGCCTAGGGCACCATTGCAGCCAATCACTTCGTGGGAAAAACCAGAAGTTCCTTTCTCCACAGTTCACATGGACGTGTTGGGCCCTTTGCCGGAATCCAACGGTTTTAAATACGTTTTTATAGCTGTTGACGCCTTTTCGAAATTTGTTTTGCTTTACCCAATATATAGGCAAGATACTGATGAGTTAATGAGTATAACTAGAAAAGCTGTATCGTTATTTGGTGTTCCAAAATTATTTGTTTGCGATAAAGGTAGAATGTTCGAGTCAGTTCAATTTGTTAACTTCATTAAGGAATTAGGTTCAGAGATTCACCATATTACACCGGAAATGCACAACGCTAACGGCCAGGCTGAAAGATATACCCGTACCGTTATGAACATGATTCGTGTTGAAGTAGCCCAAAAACATACACGTTGGTCAGATGCCTTATGGAAACTACAATTGACACTTAATATCACCAAGCACAGGACCACCCAAGTGTCTGCATTGAACTTGCTGATTGGAATAGACGCAACCACTCCCGTTATCCAGAGCTTAGTCCGAGACGTTGCTATCGAAGGCTCGCAAAACAACCGCGAAGCCCGGAGGGAGCTTAAACGACAAAGAGCTATCGACTTACTACGGAGGAACCAGTTGGCGCAGGATGGTCGAGTGAACCGAACACGCAATCCACCAAAAGAGTTTAAAGTCGATGATATGGTATTTGTAATAAAGAATTCGCAATCTACTGGTAAATTAGATTCCGGTATGCGTGGACCATATAGGATCATGAAAGTCCTTCCAGGTGGCCGATACGAGTTGAAGTTATTGGGCTGCTCATACGGAAAAACCACGCAGGCTGCTGCCCAGTACTTAGTCTCGTGGCGTAGCGAGTGGTGTCCGGAGGCGTGCGCTGCATTTTTGAGCGTGAGTTATCTAATTATGTTTTCCTTTGACTGTGTTACAGATCAATCCATGTCGTGAGAGCGTTCCAAATGGAGTTCTAGCCAGGTGGGGACGTCTTGGACCATCTCCCTGTTTTATGAGGGAGTGCGGAGCCATGTGATGTGTAATGCGTCAATTCAAATTGAATCTGAGTTTCGAATGCTCCCGTTTGTTACGCTCAGGCCTGGCCGGTTGATATTTTGTTGATGAGGGCTCGGTTGCAGACCGAGAGGTCGCGTGTACCCATCGGGTACATTCCACCCTTATGTCGCCTCCAATGGAATACCGCCATTGGACTCCGCATATGCCTCTTGTTGGGGGACGTCTCCAAGTTTGTTTGGTTCGCGTGTATGGTCATAGCAACTTTCTAGGAGCGGTACCATGGAGTGATCGTCCTGGGTACCGTCCTGTTGAGGTACTATCGACCGTGTACTCCACCGAACTGGGGAGTCATATACACACATGGAGGTATGATTGGTTACTTATATATGAGGAAGGACGTATGATGATCTTATGTGACGATAAATGTTATTTCGAAACATGCAAGGGACCTGGTGAAAGGGGCCATGAAAGAACGTGAAAGCGCTGTGAGGAAGTGTAGGCCGTATTGGTTATCGTTGCATCCACCACATAAAGTGTGTTTATCCTTAGAGACCGACGATACCGGAAACACTGCGGACCATCCTGGCTCCAGCAATGATCTACCTCCTTCACCGCTGGCTTATGCCAGTGACGACGGGGGGCCAAGGCCTGCTGCCGCATCCACGGCTGACGGCGAGCCTGTCTTGCTGGTCCCGGTTCCGGCTGATGGGCTGCCGGACATATCTGATGCGGTCGAGGACGACGCATGAGATCAGGAGGCCGAGTTAGCAGTGGGGCTGTCAGGAGTGGGCTAAACAATATAAAAGTGGGCGCTCAGTGGGAATCGGGGTAGTCTTAGGACGGGTCTTGCGGGCGAAGGCTATGCTCGAATACGCATCGGTGCTCCCTATTTCAATTGTGGTTACAAGTAGTGTAATTGGGAAAGTGCATAAGTGGTGTAATGAGTGTGAACCTGTTTTCGTGAGTACTTTCATAGCTTTGTACCTTGATTCGTTGTTAAATTGATTAACTGATGTCTCTTATTTTTTTGTATTAAATGGCATTACTTGCAGGTAATGTTGAATTTTCTTTTTTAAAAAGCCTAAAAGTAATTAAAATCTAACTATACAATTAGTTAATTTAAAAAAAATATATAAAATATGTTTTACTTTTAACGTATTTAATTATACAGCGTTTGTGTATCTATGTATAGTATCTATATTTATAATTTAATTTTGTGCCTATTATTAATTGTGTGTACCATTTCTTAGGAGTTTTTATACTAAATTATATAATTTGTAACATCTAAGTACGTTTATCAGTTTTTTTTATTTTTATTATTTTTTTTATCATTGTCATTGTATGTATGTACTGTGTATGTATGTGTGTATATATGTATGTATAGTGTATATGATTTTCAGCTAGTGCCAGACTTAGGTTTGGGTGCTGTCGGAGGATCAGTGATGCAGCTTAGCTGCATCAAATACTGAGACAGCACCTTTTCACTGCATCAAGTGCCTACTTCTTATATGTACGAGTATTGTTGTTGTATCAAAGTGTATATAAATAGTGTTATGTCAAGATGTATATGTGTAGCAGTGAATAAATGTTTTTCTTTCTTTAAATCTAAATAAACTAATGGCATTTCCTAAAGCAAAATCCTGCAGAGAAGAAATGCCAAGAAACTCTGCAGACATATTTCAATACAATACAACTTAATTAAATAATCCATCAGAATGAGACTGCAGCCTAACCAACGAATATTATGAGCAACATATTAAAGGGGTCCCAATAAGAACATGCATCGTGAGGCTACAATCACACCAAGATGAAACGTCACATAACATCATTTATATAATCTTTCACTTTGTAGTAGCTCTTTCCGATCAACGTCGCTTTAGTGCAAACTTTAAATTTGTCTAGAGATAACGACTTTATAGTCTCTGGAAGTTTGTTATACATTTTTATGCCCAGGCCCATAAACGAATTGTTTATTGTTTTTAGTCTCGAGCCACTATAATACAATTTATTTTTATTGCGTGTGTTACAATTATGCATGGCTCTTACAAGCCTGTAATCATCAATATTTTTTTTAACATAGACTAAGTTATCATATATATATATATATTGAGAATCCACAGTGAGTATATTTATTGTCTTAAACACATCTCTTAAAGATTCACGAGGGCCCATACGGTAGATCGAGCGAATGGCTCTATTCTGCAGCACAAATACTGAATTAATATCAGCAGAAATGCCCCACAAAAGAAGCCCGTATGACCTGACGCTATGGAAATAACTAAAATAAAGAAGTCTTGCTGTGTCCGCGTCAGTCAAGTGTCTTATTTACCTAACCGCATAGGCTGCAGAACTCAGCCTTTTCGCCAGACCACCGATGTGCTCACCAAACCGCAACTTTGAGTCAACTATGACCCCCAAAAAGGTAGTGGACCCTACAATATCTAAATCCACATTATTAATTACGATGCTAGTAGTTGAGCTCCTAACATTTGGCAAAGTAAACCGTACACATTTTGTCTTATGACAATTAAAAGCAAGATTGTTTATTCTAAACCATTGTTCCACCTCTGAAATCATCCCACATATCCTCTCTGTTTCGTCTTTTCCTCTATTAACTTTAAACAATATTGAAGTGTCATCCGCAAACATTTATATAAACTAAGAAAAGGAAGGGCCCAAGAATGGAACCCTGCGGAACATCCATAGCAGCCGAGCTGCCGTTCGATCTAGCTCCGCCGAATTCAACACTCTGGATCCTTCCCCCCAGGTAACATGCAATTAGATCCAACTCCCTATCATCTATACCGTAATGCTTAAGCTTCATGATCAGAGTAGTGTGGTCCACGCAATCGAACGCTTTAGAAAGATCGCAGAAGACACCCAGAGTATCCTTTGCTTCCTCCCAAGACCCAAATATATATTTAATTCATCATCTGTTGTTGATCGACCCTTTGTAAAACCAAACTGTTGCTTATTAAAAATATTATAACGGTTAAAATGTAGTAGCAACTGATTTAGAATAAGTTTCTCAAATATTTTGCTAAAAGCTGGTAGTACTGAGATGGGACGATAGTTAGCAGGGTCAGTGGTACTACCAGATTTAAATAATGGAATGACTTTACCGTATTTCATCTGATCAGGAAACTCTCCGCATTTAATACATTGATTAAATATAATGTTCAACTCAGGTGCAACTAAATCTACAATGGCTGAATAAACCTTTACTGAATGGCCCCACAGATCAGATGTTTTCTTTTTCTGGAGTGATTTAAAACATTTGATGACGTCTATAGTACTGATTTCTCTGAAACTAAAACAACTGTCACATTTTGGCACATTCTTTTCTTATATATATCTAGCACTCTCTGAACAAGCATTTAGAGGCTTAGTTATTGAGACAGGAATATTAGAGAAAAAATCATGAAACACACTTGAGATCTGCTGATGGTCTGTGATTACATTTTTACCTATAAGTTTTGGTTCATAAATGTGAGATACATCTTTACCACTTTCAAGTTTAATTGTGTTCCAGGTTTCCTTCACTACATTTGTGGCGTTTTTTATTTTATTCTGTATGAAAAATTTTTTGGCCTGAGCACAAACTTTTTTGAAGTCCTTAGAATAATTTCTTATATAGTTTTGAAAATCTGGGCAATACATAACAGATTTTTCTTTATATAGTTCATATAATCGCTGTCTATTAATTTTTACTCGTCTATGATTAATGACAAACGGGACTTATCGCGTATGTTTTTAAATAATAAAGTTACCTTTATTAACCCGACGTTTCGGCTACGTGGTAAACCGTATATCCAAAAGAGAGAAACCCCCGTGTGTGGATCGCGTGCCGGTGTTCCTGCCTTATGTGAAGGGTGTTACAGACAAAGTTGGAACAGTCTTGAAGAACTACTCGATCAAGCCTATTTTCGTTCCATCTTCGAAGGTAACAGACTTTCTGAGAACACCTAAAGATGTAATCCCGTACCAAACACCGGGTGTGTATAAGATTGATTGCAGCTGTGGGAAATCTTACATCGGACAGACCAAACGGTCTATAGCGGACAGAGTGAAGGAACACATTGCAGCGGTCAAGAAATTGGATACCAGTAGGTCAGCAATAGCCGAACATCTACTAAACGAGGGTTCAAATCATTGGATTGAGCTTCATAAACCCACTGTGCTCTCTAATGAACGCCGATACTACAGTAGAATTGTACGCGAGGCGATTGAAATAACAAAGCACAGTACATTCAATCGTGAAGGAGGTTACAAACTGTCTTCGGCGTGAAATACCGTGATAGATCGACATTCGGTTCAGCATGATCGTGTGAAGCCACAAGATACTGTGAGTGTAGTGTGTAGGTCGCGTGTGTTTAATAAAAACGAAGCAGTGAGGGTAGTCGGAGAAGAATCTGACAGGGCGCTGCGTTGGAGGCGAAGAAATATGCGTCGTCAGTCTGCCCGTGACCATGACTGCTGCAACGTAGCCAAAACGTCGGGTTAATAAAGGTAACTTTATTCTTTAAAAACATACGCGATACGTCCCGTTTGTCATTAATCATAGACGAGTAAAAATTAATAGACAGCGATTATATGAACTATATAAAGAAAAATCTTCTCTAAAATAAAGAAAATTCCGTTTGTCATTAATCATGAGTATAAGTCGCGAATCTCTTAAAACTATATTTACTCCTCTTGTTGCCCAATGACAGAAAGATCTTTTACTGGTTATTTTAAAACATTTTGTTGTAAAAATTTTTGTATATTCAACATCAACAATTTTGAAAAATGAGCTATACATTTTATTTGGAGTATCGGTTTCTAATTGTATAGGGAAACGCCTTAAAACGTTTTCCCTAAAATTAACTAAGCGAGTACCCGTCACAGGAATGCAAGTAACATTCCTAGGCTGGACCTTTCGGTGACACCTAAACTTAATCATCTGACCATGGTGGTCAGAGCTAATGTCCGTAACAAGTTCTGTATGTGATAAACTAAAATCGGTAAATATAATGTCAATACAAGTAGAGGAGGTGCTTGTGATTCTATGTAGTTGGTTGACCAAAAAATGTCTTAAATTGTAACTTAAAAGTAAAGTTAGAAAATTTATACAAACCGTAGTATCCTCAAGTATATTAACATTGAAGTCACCACACACTATCAGGCGCTTACATTTCTGAAGTAGCCTAAGAAGCACCTACTCCATACATTTTTCAAAATCTAAATAGTTTGAATTGGGCGGTCTGTAAACACACAAAATTATAACATCCTCCATCTCTATACATGACAATTCTATTACTCGCTCAATAGAGAAACTAACAATATGTTTCCTTTTCTTAAATTTAATATCATTATGAATTGTACGAATTGCACCGTTCCTACAATATGAACTTGCAACCTTGTGGGTTCTAAAACCAAACATTAATTGATAGGACCTCGCCCAATGCTCCGTCACACAAAATATTCCTACCCCGCAAGAAACCGAAAAAAGCTCAATTTCTAATTCTTTACCTAATAAACCCTGTATGTTCTGATGCACTAAAGTGACGTCAGGTGCTACTACCAACTTATTTAATTTGCCAGAGTCAATCTCTCTTTTGTCTGCTTTATTAATTTAAATTAAAATTATTCTTTGGAACTTTTTCTAGGGAAAAGTCATTACCCAATTGGGTATTCTGGCCAATAGGGGCCTGGTCAGAAACCAAAACTTTGGTTAGTCTAAATAAAGAATAATGTAGCGATGTTGCTACCTGTCTCTTACAGCTATTAAACAAAAAGTATAAATTGTTTTTTAATATCATTTGATTTTTAATTATGCAATTAATGTCAAAATAGTCTAAATTACTACTATGCATACACATAGTATGCAAGCAGCAATTCAGCCCATGCCTAGCTCTATTTTCTTCAGCTGGCAACGATGAGGAGTAAGGCAAAGTGCATAAAACTAATTTATTTTTAAGTTTTGACATCAAATTATCAAATATACTAGCTAATTTCATTTTATTAATTTTTACGCGCCTACCACATAAAATTATTATTATTTTGTTCCAATCGCTTTTGTTTTTACTGATATTATCTATCAGTTGAGTTGAAGATGCTTCTGGGTAGCAACAATTTTGTATAGGTGTATCCATAATGCTCCCTAAGTACCTGCCTAGATTTCTACCTATCTCATCACTATAGATTATGATGCCTGCCTGTCCACTAAGGCTGCCCTCCTCACACCTACTCACTTCTGAGCAATCTACAAGTGTTTCAGCCACAGGCTGGACACAATTATACTCTTTCACACCATTCAAGTGGCCACCGCACATACACCCATCTTTCACTAAATTGTTAAACGCATCAACGTTAGATGCACTCAAGGAAAGTAGTTTGTCCATTGCCTGTATATGTTCCCCTATCTCTGTTTGGGCCATCTCATATTTATAATTTATTGATGCAAGTAAAGCTTGCAACTCATCAATTTTATCATTTAAATGTCTACATTGTATTTTATACTCCTTTATAGTACTTATATAATATAATTTTTTATATAGTTTCTTAAAGTTAACCCTATTAGTTCTTTTTAATTTATCTATAAGTATTTTTGATCACCTTGTTTAGTTTTTTGTATTTTTTTAATGTATTTCTTGATGCTTGATTCTTTGGGTGGTTGGTTTTAGTATTATTTATTCCTAATACAAGCTGTTGATACTGAATATCATTGCATAACTTTTGGTGATCTTCATTATCTGCCTCAAGTGACACTATCCGCCTGTGTGCATTCCGTAGGTCTAATTCTAACTTACCAATATGTCTCAGCGCACACTCATATTCATCTCCAAAGTATGCAGCTGAGTCTTGAATCTTTTGCAACCTATCCTTCTCATTTGTGATAATTTCCATCTCTCGATGGATCACAGCCATCTCAGCCTTCAATTTCCCATGGCCACTAATCAATTCAATGATCTCTTTCTCACTATCATCTCTCTCTAACAATAATTTATCATTCAAGTCCTTACTTTCTTTAAGCTCACTCAGTGTCAGCCTTAGTTTCGTCTCCAGCTCACGAATAGTTGTGCTTCTGGTTACAACAGACATTATGTCTTGCACTAGTTTCGCAGTAAACAGTCAAAAAAGTGCAAGTCAAATGCCAAAGTCCTCGCACCCCACAAGCTCCAAAACCACAAGACTCAGGCACAGGAGGCTAAATAGGTATTTCTTAATCAAGAAATCATGTATCAGCGGTTCCCAAACTGACTAAGCCAAGCAATACCAGAGCCAGAAGGATCCGAGAAACGATTTTATTCAAACTGTGAAACACAACTTCAACTCTTATAACAATTAAACTTAAAAGAATACACTGATTGTATCTGTTAGAGGTTATAATTTATTTTTTCATATGCATAACTTTTTTGGATTTAGAGTTTATTGTTATGTTTAATGTCCTTCAATATCATGTAATAATATCTGAGATTAGTTCTCACTATTAGTCAGTTAATAATACCTAGTTAAATTAAATTAACAAATTGATTTTCACGTGTATAATTATTATTGAGGATTTTTTATTACAACAGATATTTAAATAACACTTTTTATCGCGGAACTAGTTTCTAATGTATTACTAAACACTTTTTAGTATAAATTGAGCTATATAGTTTATTTAACCGAAAGCGCAACGAATGGCTTAGAAGGAAAAGTAAAGTCACAGATGTTGTCCTTCGTGTCAAGAGACTTAAGTGGGAATGGGCTGGTCATGTTGCCCGAAAAGATGGCTCATGGGCTAAGGCTCTTGTAGAGTGGAGGCCTTGGGAAGAAAAGCGCCCTCAAGGAAGACCACAAATGCGTTGGGTTGACGACGTCAAACGAACAGCTGGAATCAAATGGATACAGAGAGCCCAAGATTGACAGAGTTGGCGTTTGCTAAGGGAGGCCTACACCCAAAAAAGGGTTGAAAAAGGCTAGAGAGAGAGAGAGAGAGTTTATTTAAAACGTATTTACGAATATTTTTTTTAGAGCTTAAATTTTACGTTTACCTATAAGTAGGGTTGCCAGACGACCAGCGCTTCGCTGGCAAGACAACCCGTGGTAGCCAAGCTCGTCAACACGTGCCCCACAACCACAGCGATGAGCTTCCTTGATCCTTACGCCTTAAACCCAAACCCAATCCCAGACAGAAAGTAGTTCTATCTAGAGGCGTTTTCAGACGGCAACGAATTCAATCAAAGCCCCCACTCAGGCTCGGCCGCAGCTCGGAGACGCGCCCGCCGTGTAGGACTAGACAATTGAATTTGGCATTATGACATGACAATTATGGACAATTGAATCTGCCTGCACAGTGGATCATCCCAGGACCTTTGAAAAACAGCCCCTGACGGAAGCTCGGCATCCTGCCCCAGCAGAGGCAGTCAAGCAACAGGCATCGGACAAACCCGACGTCTGCACCGAACCCAAAGCCCCATAAATAATTTTTGCGTGCAGACCCTGAGCCGAAGACAGAAATGCTGGCAAAGCAACACTGGACGCACTCCAAATCCCAAGACCACCAAACCGAATTGGTAAAGTGGCCTGGGTCCAACTGCCATCATCAAAATTTAAATTTAGAATTTTCTAAAGTGTTTCACGCAGAAGGGAATCTAAATGATTTAAAGCCGATATATTTCGCCAAAGTTCCGAACATCGAAGATAATGTGTAAATTTAGGAACGAACAAACAGAATTTTATAATTGTATAAGCCAAATGAGGGTTAATAGATTCTAAAATTGAAGTCGATTCGAGGATTTTTTTCATTTTTGTATCGATGAAGGCAGCGGATGAATCGGAGTTCAAAAGGGCACCAAAGAGGAGAAGCAAACTTTTATCCAAAATTTTAATACCAGGTGCTATTGATTAAATTTTTTCAATGATGATGTATTTTGTAACGTTTGATATGGAATCATTTATGAAAATTTCGCATTTAGATGATTTTAGAGATAAACCTATAGATGAGTAACTGTTTTGGATTCTTTCTAAATCCCTTCGAACGGCAGTCGCTTGGCCCCCATATAATACTATCATCCAGATACCACACATTGAAGGCCGACGTAAGGGCCTCAATATGTGAATAGATTGCCAGGCTGAACAAAGCCGGACCAAGAGGGTCACCTTGTTGTCATCCGGTACACGAATATACTAAATTTTGCTTATAAATTAATTTTGATGGATTTCCATAACTTTGCCAAATGTAATTATAAATGTTGGGTACTTTCTCTTTCACCTGATCCAACAAGGCAGCCCTATCTACCGAGTTGAAAGAATTCTTGACGTCAACCTTCAACAGGACCTTACCCGAGCCTTGCTCGCAAAAAGTGCGCGCAGCATGCACTGCAGCTTCACACCCACCGCGCGTGCCAAATCCCAACTGTGTGGGTTCAAAATAAGGCTTGATAATTGGTGCAATATGGCGGCAGCAAATCTTTGACACAACGCGGCGCACAGTGTTGCCGACTGCAATAAGCCGTCTACCACTATCCTTCTTCTTCAAAGCACACAGACTTGGCCAGTAAGGCAAGTCCGTGACTTCACCCCCACACTTTGCCCGCCAGCATGAGGTTCACGAGCCGCGTTAGCTGCGCCAGGAGGGCCTCACCAGTGAACCTGACAGCCCCATACAGTAAATCCGTCAGGTGTTAGACCATCCAGGCCACCAGCCGAGCCACTCCTGAACGACAGGACCGCCTCGAGCACCTCCTGCGCCGTTGCCTCGTGCTGGGGCGAAGAGAAGTCCGACGGATCCGGCTCACCCAGGCTACCCCTTGAAGGTGGATGCTTGTCCTGCAGAGATTGAAGCGTTTCAGGGCAGTCGCCGCTAACGTCTCCATCGGCTATTTTAATTTTGATTATATTTTGTATATTAAAGGGTTTCTGTTTTGGTTTATGCAAAAGTGGTATTGCCAAATGGCTATTACAGTTATCTTTTATGGATTGCGTGGCTGATTTTGACTTTGAAGCTATATGGAGAGTCCGATATGAGAATAAAAAGAAATCTTTTCAGCTATTAACATCATTGTTGTCAACCACGTTTTCCAAAGTATTGGACAAAGATTTGGCGACGGATACTCTGGCTCCTTTGGGTATTCTTTTTATTAGAGGAATGGATGATTTCAATTTTCCTAATGTTTTCCAATGGGTGGATATTGTCTGAAAATATGAGGAAGTGGACGAAGTAACTGTAGTGAGCAATGAACACGGGAGGTGGTGGAGATGTTTATGGCATTTGGATATATGAATATTTAGACCGTGCTTACCTTGAAAAAACTGTGGCTGACAACAATGGGGGCATTTTTCTAGTTGTGTTAGCGGCGCGGGCACCGCTCCTGACAGAGGCTCGGCACTTATCAGATTTTTCAACATTAACGAGATTATAATTACACTTAAAAATATTTATAAAACTTAGAAAAACTTAAACATTCTAAAGGTAATTTTTACATTATATACAAAAAACTGAAAATAAAGGCATTCCCCTTCTACCGATTCATCTTTGACGACCTCCGTGGCGCGATCGGTTAGACGCCTGAACGCTAATCGTGAGGGTTCGATTCCCGGTGGAGTCAGAGTTAAGAACTACGCTTGTCTTCTGCTTTCCAGTCTGGTCGTTGATTATATATGCTATATATGTATTTATCTATATATAATAAGTATATATTTCTTAAATATCGTTGACTAGTACCCTTAACACAAGTTTTAAATGTACTTACCAAGGGGCTAGTTCAATTGGTGTAATAACGTCCTACAATATTATTATTATTCTATTCTTATTCTATCTTTTAAAAGTTTCAATATATACGTCCTTGGAGAGATCGAGGCTTCCAAATGTACGTATCGTTAGCGGAAGCATATAAATATATATAGGTAACATTGAGTTATTTTGTAGCTTCGACCTTTACGATCGGTGATCATAAAAAGTCCTGCAAAATCAGTACCTACTGTTTGATAGGGAAAGTCTGTAACGAATCTGTTGCTCGGTAAGTTTCCCATAATATTTCTTAAGTTTGACGTTTAATTCTTGAACACTTCGTGCAATTTCTTATAATGTGTCCAGATAATTTACAACCACTTCTTTCTCGTATAGATGCTA
The DNA here is from genome assembly GCA_030578115.1 of Leucoptera coffeella. Classification (NCBI taxonomy): domain Eukaryota; kingdom Metazoa; phylum Arthropoda; class Insecta; order Lepidoptera; family Lyonetiidae; genus Leucoptera; species Leucoptera coffeella. Next base: position 4,003,182 of record JAMBLF010000002.1, read on the forward strand.
GAAGCTGCTTTGGGCCGCAATGACTTTCATGTTCGTCTTGAAATAAAAACTTTGTTAAATAATGATATGCGTTTAGTAGAATTGGGTGTTTCTTATCGAAGGTATAACTTGTAGCTGTGTTGAGCCGGCTGCCGACACAAATGTAACCGTAGGTATCTAAGAACGGGTTAAGTGATAAAAACGTAGATTTTGTAGGGATAGATATTTTTAACGTAATTAAGTTCCTTTTGGATTATAGATGCTGTTGACGTTATTACTGTTCACAAAGATTTCTTCAATTAATCAAAGCGAAGTGGACCAAATATTTTGTTGTTAGCGTGTTTGTAGTTATGTCTAAATCTAAGTATGTAGGCGAATGTTCGTTGCAAACTTTTGAATCTGGAGAGTTTAGGAAATTCGGAAAGAGGTTGTCCTGGAGTCCGAATATACTAGGACTTTGAGCTCAGGTTGGGATGCATTGTTTTGTCTGGATTATAGGACACACTCAATTAATGGCAATTTAACACAGAAGCGTCTATGTTTAGACTGATAGTTAAAGTGAAATGTTGTTCACATGAATCGTGTTTACTTAGATGGCAGTCCCTTGCTTGAATGTTTTCCAACTCCTAAAATTGTTTTAACTCGTTAAATAAAGGGAACCTAAAACATCCCAAAAATAGTCAGCACCAATTTGCAAGCCGATCTCAAATGGCTCGAAAAACGTAGTGTCTGCCGTTTCCAAGCCTGCAAGTTTTAGATTATTTATATTAATTAATTGCTTAGGTTGTTTATTTAAAATATTTTTTAATACTGGGCATGACATCGTAGTTTTATATGAAGTAATGTTGGAATTTAAACAGACAGAGCCTAATTCGGCATTGAAATGACGGCTGCTTCCAACACCTACTATATTCATGTCTATAGGTTGACAGGGAATATTGAGTTCTTGTTTAACCCTCGCGGCCAAACCAGCGAGCTGAGCGTTCGAAACGTTAGAGCTGCAAGATTCGGATTCCGTGGTAGGTTTTACATGAACTTCTTGATTGGGATGCAGAATAAAGTTGTGACGTTTTTTACTTAAGCGACAGCTACCAGGGAGTCTACAACGGTGATAATCATGACCGGGTCGTAGGTAATTAACGTATAATTTATATATAATATATATTTTCATAATTGATATTTTGTGAGCCAAAAGAGATTCTATCCGATTTGGATTATTTTTTTAAGGCGTAACAATCGTATAATCTATGTGTTCTTTGGCAAAAATAACATAGGTTGTGAGACACATCTTTAGTATTAGAGGCGACCATGGAATGACTTGACGCTGGCGGGCGATTATTCAATCAATCAATCAATCAGCCTATGACAGTCCACTGCTGGACGTAGGCCTCCCCAAGGTAACGCCACAAAACACGATCACTCGTGGCCCTCAGCCAACCACTACCAGCGACCTTTTTCAGGTCATCAGTCCATCTGGCAGGGGGGCGTCCTACACTACGTTTACCGAGACGCGGTCGCCATTCGAGAACCGCTTTGCTCCAACGGTCGTCGGTTCTGCGACAGACGTGACCGGCCCACTGCCACTTCAGCTTGCAACATCGATAGCAATGTCTACGACATTGGTTCTCTGCCGGATAATCTCGTTCCGGACTCTGTCCCTTAACGAGATACCCAGCATCGAACGTTCCATTGCCCGCTGAGCGACATGTAATCGGTGAGCCAACTGTCATGTTCCACGTCTCGGCACCGTATGTCATTACAGGTAGGACGCACTGATTGAAAACCCTGGTCTTAAGACACTGCGGTAGTGGCGACGAGAAGATATGACGCAACTTCCCGAATGCTGCCCAGCCCAGCTGCACTCTTCTGGAAATCTCACGCTCGAAGCTGTCCCTACCCATTTGTAGAACCTGGCCCAGGTAGACATATTCCTGGACCACTTCGAGCGTTTCTCCACTGATCGTGATCGGCCCCGGGACAACGAGCTCATTGAACATGACTTTTGTCTTGTCCAAGTTCATCCGGAGACCGACCGACCGTGAGGCAGCGTTAAGACTATGCAGCATTCCCTGTAAATCCTGCAGCGAATCCGCCATTATGACAATGTCGTCAGCGAAACGGAGGTGCGTGAGGTATCTGCCATTGACATTGATACCCATCCCAGTCCAATCCAGAGTTTTGAAGACGTCCTCCAGTGCGTTCGTGAACAGTTTCGGGGAGATGACATCCCCCTGTCTCACTCCTCTGAGCAAATGTATAGGACTTGTCTTTTGGTTTTGGACTTGAACAGATATCGATGCCACGCTGTATAGGCTCCTCAACACCTGCACATAACGCCAATCGACCTGGCATCGCTGCAAGGATTCCAGAACAGCCCAGATCTCGATGTAGTCGAAGGCCTTCTCGTAGTCCACAAAGGCAAGACACAGCGGCTGGTTATACTCATGAGACTTCTGTATAACCTGCCGCACTGTGTGGATGTGGTCTACGGTACTGAAACCTTTTCGAAATCCGGCCTGCTCCGGCGGCTGGAAGGCGTCAAATCTTGAGGCCAGACGATTTGTGAGCACTCTCGAGAACAACTTGTAGACGTGGCTTAGGAGCGCGATAGGCCTATAATTCTTCAATAGGGCCTTGTCTCCCTTTTTGAAGAACAAGGCCACCACGCTCTCACTCCACGCCTTCGGGGTAGTCCCATTAGCTAGGACGGAATTAAATAGGTGCTTGAGCTTCTGCAGGACTGGAGCTCCTCCCGCCTTTAGAAGCTCCGAGGTTATTCCGTCTTCGCCGGGAGCCTTCCCATTACGAAGTTGTTTGAGAGCGCTCCCAATTTCGTCTTCGTCCACGAGCGGGAGATCATCAGTGTAGTGGCGCACCAATGTGGCTCTTGGGTCCTTCGCATCGGGTGGAGGCTTCGGGGCATGCGAGGAGTATAGATGGCCGTAAAAGCCCTCAACCTCTTTAAGAATCCCCGGAATTGAAGTGACGGTTCTGCCCTCTGAGGTTTTCAGCTTCGTCAGATTAGACGTACCCATTCTTTTACAGAAGACTTTCGACCCCCGATTCTGCTCAATGGCCTCTTTGATGAGTTTCGCATTGTAGCTTCGGAGGTCGCGTCTCACCGATTTTCGGATAGTTTTATTGAGACGTTGGGTATCTGACGAAGCTCCCTCTGGCAATTCACGTCGAATCCGCATCAATTCCAGGGTTCCGCTTGAGAGTTTAGACCTTCGGCTGCCTCGCCCTCCCATGAAGCATCTTCCACCCACTTCGCGAAGTACCCTCACCACATCATCGAGGTTCTCGTCAACACTTGCCGTGGTATTCAGTGCTTCGAAGCGATTGCGTAGTTCCAGCTGGAACGCTTCAGAGCTGTGCACGGATTGGAGCATCGTTGGGCGAAGAACGGATCGTCTTAATCGGCTTCTCTCGGCCCTAAAGTCGAAATTCAGGGTGCCTCTCACAAGGCGGTGGTCACTGCCGGTCTTAAACCTATTGACCACTGAGACATCCCTGAACACGTACTTCCTGTCTGCCAAGATGAAGTCGATTTCGTTCTTCGTCCTACCATCTGGGCTCTGCCAGGTCCACTTCCTATGGGGCTTTTTCTCGAAGAAGGTGTTCATGCAGAACAGCCCCTCGGCGATTATTATAATAAGAATAATTTATATTATTGTTATGTTTGCTTTGGGCATATTGAGAAGTAAAGGGTAGAATAGAAATAAATCTGTCCTTCTTGTGACGTTGACCAATTTCTAGCACGTTAGCGCAGCCTTTGATAAATTAAAAGAAGTCTTCTAAGGTAGGTACATCGGGAAGCGAACAGCTATGCTTCTCCCTTTTTACAAAAGTTTGTGCATCTAGCTTACATACATACATACACATCACGCCTGATTCCCTGTAGAGGGCTAGGCAGAAATCACGGATCCCCATTTGTCCCGATCTAGCTTATATCATCTAGCTTGATATGAGAATTATTTAAACTCCCCACTGCTTGGTGGCCTAGAGTAGACAACGCTCTTAAATTTTTTGTGACGTGGTCTATAAATAAATATTAGGGACTTTCGCGGAAGGTGTCAATATCAATTTTAAAATAAATGTTAATGCCCTAACTGCCTTTTTGTGCGAAACGTTGGCATAGCAACTTCCACGCATATTCGTAATTATTGTTAGTGGCTTCTAAATTTGCGACAACCCTAGCAGCTGCTCCCATTAAATACCAGTTTAGGTATCGGAATTTATGATTGCTAAGTATACAAGCATTATTATGAACTACAACAGAACCAAAACATCTTTCAATTCTAGTCAATAATAATAGGTTCCGTCAATATTAGGAATTTTTAATTCAGAAAAAATTTTTAGAGGAGAAAACCTTAAGTGTCAATGTGGTTACACTGACTTTGCTGTAAACTACCACTACATTGGCATTCATTAACTGAAGGTTGATTGTCTTGCAGAATTTCAAGGGAATGAAAAAGACAAAACAAAAAATCGCATTCTCTGCTTTCGCGGACACTTAATTCGTGGTTTAATTCGACGTAGTTCAAATGTTTGGGGCTTGACTCTGTATCAGTGGGTACAATGTTCAAATCCCGCTTCAGCTTGTATCAATGGAAATGAAGTCCAATGAATTTCTACGTACATTTTGATAATAAAAATATATTACCGAAATGCGTCGAATACTGCGGTGAGGGAAAACATAGTTTGGAAGCCTACCTATTCCCCGAACAGGTAATAGTTAGTGCTTATAAATGGCGACTTGGCTTACCACCTGTCACATTGCGTACGTACTGACTACCGGGTCAACACGTGGGTTCGACGTGGCCATAGAATTACTACCTTCGCAGTTGCGACGATGGAAACCTGAAACTCTGACTACCCCGCAAGGGTTAATAGCAGTGAAAGCGTTTGTCTTTTGACTTTTTATCTTTCCGAATCACATAGCTCGATATTCGTCTGCAAGTCATCAAAAACATTGAATAACGCTTCACAGGCACACATACAGTGTCCGCGTGCGTCGTCGCTTCGACGCAAAAGACGATGCATCGGATTAGACGGACAAAAACGATGAGAAGTGACTGCAAGGAAAATGAATTGTATGGGAGAAATGCCGATAGGGAAATCTTAAATGCTTTGGAAAAAAACTAACTTGGAAAGTCGGGTAGCCAGCAGATTGGGTAGGTAACGTAGGCGTTGAAGCTACAAAAAATAGGTTATTAACAGATTGAAATAAACGTAGGGAAACTAAGCTTTGATTCCGATTCTCAGTCTGGGGTCACCGCGGGGTTAGATGACTTAGCTTCCTTTGGGATCCCTATCGAGCACGGTGGAATAGCGTAAAGGTCCCTGATCGAGCGTCACTCTTCTTTCTACGCAAAGTAGCGTAACGTATGACAGAAAGACAACTGCGTGATTCTTGAACAATATATCGGCTGCTTTATTCTTTGGTTCGTTACAGCGTTAAACGTAGTTAGGTAAGTACAAAGTACGTTTTGTGAATTTAGGGTGGGGCACGCAGTATATTTATACAGTTGTTTTGTAACAGCGCCATCTAAATCATTTTAGCTTAACTAGATCATAATAATACATAAAGTTACTATGCTACCCTAGTTATTTGCAAGAGTTGTTGCTTCATGAGTAACGTCGCAGTGTTGTTATTCTTCATTAGGTGGCCTAAACACATAAATTACCTGACCTGTGACATAGAGTACTGACTATCTGGTTAACACGTGGGTTTGAGGTGGCCATATATCATACCTTCGCAATTGCGAAGATGAACACCTGGTTTTCCGACTACTCCGCAAGGGTTGATCGTTGCGAATGCAATTGTCTTTTTTATCTATGAGAATGTTTGTCTTGTTTTTGACCTTTATATTTCTTTGAATGCAATTTGTACATTTATATGTTATGAAACTCGGATATATCATTAGAAATATTGTGGTAATAAACTTTTCTTTTATACATTTTCAGCAGTGGGGTGGCGTGCAAGAGTATCACCATCAAAGCACCCAGTTTCTACCTATGAATTTGATGTATTATTAGGAGCAGATGGGAAAAAAAATACCTTGCAAGGTTTTCGGAGGAAAGAATTTCGGGGAAAATTAGCAATGGCAGTGACTGCTAATTTTATAAATAAACGTTCTGAACTAGATGCGTCTGTAAGTAGCCATTACGTATTGTTCTTGCAATAGATACACACAGAGGGGCACACACAGTTTCTCCGCAAAGCATTTGGTTGACATCACGTATCTCTATTTCTGCCGATTCCTAAAATCACTTTCACTTCATAGACATCCATAGTGTGTCCCTCATCTTTTCTCTAACATATATGGAACTAAATAGTTAGAAGAAAAAAGGTATATGAATTATTATTAATCATTCGAGGAAAAGATACAGTATAGTATAGATCCCTTTGCGCGTGTATCATACACGGTTAAGGGCCAACACCAAGTACCCAGCTCAAGAAAGAAGCCGTCACCTGCAAGTAATTTTGTCCTATCGTAATAAAGTCCACTTTTGAGAACTGTTATCCTGAAATGTTCGTAGAGGTCTAGGGAAGGTTTAAGAGATGAGAAAAAATATAATAGTTTCCGGAAAATCCCTCAAAGAAGCCCTTTTCTATTTCCCATACAAACTTTTTCGAAATAAAATTGAGAGTAAATTGGTAATCTATTACTGCTGCATTAATATAATGCATTGCTGCGTGTGGCAGATTTCAATTTCGCGTTCCAAAACTCATCATCAATAACAAAACAACCAATCAACCAAATCGCGAAAGCAACAAAATTGCATAGTCACAAAATATATATTCTATAAATAGTGGTTTTGAGCGGCTTTGAGAAACTTAAGTTTAGCTAACTTCAGTTGTTAATATAAAAGGCCTGTGCTAGTCAGAGAGTCCTGTGCTAGTCTGGGACGCAATAAAGATGATTACTAGCTCCCGTTCTTCCCAGCATGTCGTAGGAAGCGACTAAGTGACTAGGGGTCAATATAATCTTCTGGGCGATTGGCTAGCAACCTGTCAACAAAGTTCCATTATGACATTGCATCCCCAATATTCATGCTAAATAGCGACCCAGTAGATATTATATCTCCGAAGTTCTGTCTACTCTAAAAGGGATTAAAGGACGTGAATTTATATACATATGTTCAGTTGTTAATCTGTCAGACTATTTTTATAAATCGTAAATTTTGTTATAAATACAATTTCTGAACGCAATCATAAAATTTGACTCCCAACTAATATGTCAATCCATCCTGTCTCTCTTCAGAGCATGGAAAAAAGTATCACGATATTATGTTACGATATCAAGGAGTGCATTTTTTATCTTTATAGCTACGTGCGGAAGGACTTTCTTGACTTTCGTGATCCTTTGTGATAGCGATATTGCAAGTAATGTGCTCTTTTTTGTTGATATTTTGTGGAAGTAACACAAAACTGTTAAATGAGGGAGAAATTTTCTCACTTTGATAAATTACTTGTCACAATTTAAGATGCCGAGAAGATGATCTGACTTAGGTCGTCGCATTCTAATAAAAGTGCCAATAGGCACCTCACGTGCTAACCAAAGAGAGACAGTGTTTCCACTAGCTGATGAAGGTTATCAATTTTTATGGGCAATTCAGATGATTGATAATCGTTGTGCTCACAATCTAATAGTGACTCAAAAACTCAAATGTTTCTTCATCAGAGTAGCAATTTAGTTAGCATGTTCAAAATAGCATTGGATTGGATGCCATATGCAAAAAACACATTCACGACCATTAACCCTTGCGGGATAGTCAGAGGGTTCAGGTGTCCATTTCCGCAATTGCGAAGGTAGTAATTTTATGGACACCTCGAACCCACGTGTTAACCAGATAGCACTATTACCTTTTTGACGAACAGGGAGGTTTCCTCACAATGTTTTTCCTCACCATATAATTCGATGCATTTCGTAAATATGTTTTTATTATTATTGGACGCCATCTGATAGTCATAATATTATCACACAAGGATGTTGAATTAACCTACCATTGAGCAAGTAGTTATTATCATTGTGGGAGAAAAATTAATAATCTAGAGATATTTTGCTTCATAGTCGGAATAGTGATTTAAAACATGTATCTGAAACACACAAGAGTTATGATGCACTACAATATCTTCTGGCAGCGGGAAGATGGATACCATTTTAATATCGAAATGGTAAATAAAGTAACTGATTAATTAATTGAACAATATTAAATAAACAAGTTAAACAGTAGGGTTGTAAGACCACGAAGAATTTATGCCGTTCACTTATGAAGTATTATTCTTACCGCGGGT